>CM051530.1:49146037-50396037 GCA_028017165.1 Herpetospermum pedunculosum
TATCCATAAACTGAGCAACGACACCAACAAAATAAGAGATGACAAACCTTGTGATAATTAAATAAATTAAACTACCAACAAGTTGTTGAAAAAGTGTTGCATCTGCCAATCATTTTCCTTCTTCCTTAATCAACTTCAAGGATGAAGAAGTGGTCATTGGTTTTGATTCCTTCATGTCAAAACGCTCCAACAAACTGTTTGCATACCCTTTCTGTGAGACAAAGTTATTAAGGACAACGGAACTCAGACATCTCCACAATGGTATGACATTGTCCACTTTGAGCCTAAACCCTCATGATACCCCTCAAACAAAATACCACACTTAAGCTTACTTTGTTCCCAACAATCCTCCCCTCGAACAAAGTACAACACTTAAGCTTACTTTGTTCCCAACAATCCAAGCTTACTTTGTTCCCAACAATCCTCCCCTCGAACAAAGTACCACGACCTCCAGATAGGATCGTACCCAACAATCCTCCCCTCGAACAAAGTACCACGACCTCCAGATAGGATCGTATTACACTTGAGCAAGCACGACCCTCAAATAGTCATCCATCTGAATTACACTTGAGCAACTCGTCACTATGACTCAAATTATGAGAATGTCATTGGAGGCTCATCAATACCTTTATTCGACACCCGAGAATTTTACAAACATGACTAAGTCAGAGACATAGCTCTGATACCACTTATATAAGGACAACGAAACCCAAACATTCAATACCTTTATTCGACACCCGAGAATTTTACAAACATGACTAAGTCAGAGACATAGCTTTGATACCACTTATATAAGGACAACGAAACCCAAACATCTCCACGTATGATATTGTCCACTTTAGGACTAAACCCTCATGACTTTGTTTTTGGTTTCACCCAAAAGGCCTCATACCATTGGAAATAATTGCCCCCTTTATATACCCAAGATCTTTCCCTTATATAGCCAATGTGGGATATTGTTTGTACTCATAAAAAAAGTATCCACACCTGACCTTTCAACCTCCAAGCCAAGAAAACATCTCACGTCACCCAAACTCTTCATTTCAAAACGAATAAATAAAGCATCTCGAAGTTTATTAATTTCAACTTCATCATCACCCATTATGATCATGTCATCGACATAGAGTAAAAGCATTGTACATAGTGAAGTTTTCTTTTTAAGAAATAGATTTGAATATGCATTTGAAGACTTGAACCCACAAAACTCAAGATATTGAGCAATCTTACCATACCAAGCACAAGAAACTTGCTTAAGACCATACAAAGCCTTTTTTTAGTCGACACACATAATTTGGAGACTCCTTAGAAACAAAACCATGAAGTTGTTCCATAAAAATGTCTCGATCCAACTCTTCATAAAGGAAAGCATTTTCCACATCTAACTACCATAATTTCCAATCTTTGCAAGCAACTAATGAAATAATTTTTCGAATAGTTGCCATTTTTGCAACAGGACTGAATGTATCCTCGTAATCTACACCATATTGTTGTGAAAAATCTTGAGCAACAAGACGAGTTTTATACATGTAAATGGTACCATCAAACTTTTTCTTTTACTTATAAACCTATTTACAAGTAACTAACTCAACATGTGTCATTCTTGTTTAAAGAAGAGACTTACTCCTGCATTGCTTCTTCCCATTCAAGAATACCTCTAGCTTCATCATAAGACTGAAGTTCATCTTTGCAAATATCACCTATTAAAAAATAAGATACAACTGAACAATTATTTAACTGTACCTCATAATTAGATAAATAACTCAACCGTGTTCTTAGCCTAGAAGACCTTCGAACAACCATCTCTATATCTTCATGTGCTTGAACATTTTCTCCAAGACTAATATTAATCTCATTTTCATTCGATACATCATGAGTAAAGAAAGACGACTAGTCAACAACATCCTTCTTTGAACTTGCATCCAATTGATGTGATGAAACTTCATCAAACACCACATCTCGAGAAACATAAGCTTATCTTGTATTTGGATCCACACATCTTCATCCTTTTATGTGAGTATCATATCCAACAAAAATACAACACCTAACCTTTGGATCAAGTTTAATACGCTTACTCTTTGAAACATAAACATAACAAACTGACCCAAAAACACGAAGGTAACTCACGTTGGGTTTACGGTGGATATAGTACCTCAAAAGGAGATAGATCCGACCCCGCCCATGGACGTAGACGATTTATGATGTGACAAGCTGACTTAATAGATGGCCCAAAGCTCCCTTGGAACATTCTTTGCATGCAGCTGAGACAAGCACATAAATGTAAGATATGCTAATTTACGTTCAACAACTCCATTCTACTATGGAGTGTTAGGACAAGTCATTTGGCGTTGAATATCATGCTCTTTCAAATAATTTTGAAATTGATCAGACATATATTCTTCCCCATTATCTGTGCGAAGACACTTTATCGACATCATAAATTCATTCTCCACTAACTCTTTGAACTAGATAAACTTGAAGAAAGTCTCATTTTTAGCTTCCAAAAAATACAACAAAGTGAACCGAGTAAAATCGTCCACTATAACCATAACATAACGACAACCAGAATAATTGAATATTATCATTGGCCCCATCAAATTTGAACGAACTAACTGCAATACAACAGTAGCTCTATTATTTAAATTTGGGAAGGGAAGACGATGTGATTTCCAAAATTGACAACCATGACAAACCACATCATGAAAAAATTATTTAAAGATGGGAACACCATCAATAAGATTCTTCATAGAAATTCTTTGCAAAAATTGATAACCAAAATGACCCAACCAAGCATGTCAAAATGTTGCACTATCATTCTGACATGTCTTTTCAACATATGCATCACTTGTAGACAAAACATAGAGGAAATCTTTCATTTTTCTACTAAACAAAACACCAGCTTCAAATTGCTTAATATTAGAAACAATTTTCATATCATCTGGACCAAAAAGAACATACCTCCCAAAGTCGGCAATCTGAGAGACCGAAACCAAATTCTTCTTTTTACCTGGAACATGATAAACATCTTCAAGAGAAATACCACCAACATTTGGTGCACCATCCTTAACGTTAACATGCCATTCTTGAACAATATGATGTATGGAATTATCAGTCGTCCTGATGCCTCTTCTTCCTTGATGGGTACTTATATCAGAGATAAGAGAAACATTCTCAGTTGAATGATGAGAACAACCAGAATCAACAATTTAATCCTCAATATAATCTATAGAAGCATTAACATGCAAATTAATGGGTTGATCAATAGCTTAAATTGATAAACATTGTTTCCAAGTAACTTATTGAGGTTTGTTACTTTTTTGTACAACATTTGCTTCTGCTTCTTTGAGAATCACCCGACAATTTTGTCTAATGTGACCTGATTTCCCACAATTGACACATCACATTCACCCGACAATCACGTTGATGTGTCTCGGCTTTCCTCACCCAAAACATCCTTTTAAAGTGCCCTTGGATTGCCCTTCAACCTTGGAATCCTTGTCGTCATTTGAATAAAGCCTTGGATAAGAACTAACTCTTCTCTTGTCTTTTGCATAAAGAACAATTTCCCCCTCAGAGTGAGTTTGCTTGTTGTTGCCAAACATTTGTTTCATGAATGTTTCCTAATTTTAGTGCAAGTTTTCCAATGGAATGATAGAAGGTTGATTTACCCAACCTTGTATCGAAGAAATAAATGACATAAACTCCTTTCGCAATCCACGAATAAGATAACGACGCATACATGAGCATCACTAATAGGATTCTCCTAGTCCAATTCTGAAATTTCATAATACAAAGTTTTAGTTTTCAGAAAATATAATGAAATTGGGAAATTAGCTTGAGTCCTTCCAGCAAGTTCGTTCTCCAAATACTGCAATATCGCCGTGTTCTTTTGAGTGAACAACCTTTCAAGTGCGTCTCACACTTTCTTTGGAGATTTACATCACGAACATGTTCAATATACTCTTTGTTAATAGAAGTTCGCAAACCAAATAAAACTTTGTCACACTTGACCTTCCACTTCCTTCGTGCCTCAACATTCTTTAGAGTATATTCTGGAATTTCTTCATCATCACCGGAAACAAGATCCCACAGACATAACTTCCAATAGCTATAATTATCACCGACAAGTGTCGAAATTTTTCATACATAACTTCCAATAGCTATAATTATCACCGACAATTTTGTCTACACAAACACTGTTTGCACGATACATCTTCAACGAATATTTAAACTCAAACACAAGACAAAGAACCTGGGTGCTCTGATATCATGTAACAAAAAACAAAGGGAACAAAGTGTGAAAATAAGAGAGAAATTGCACGAAGGATCAAGTGTTTCAATTGAATTCTATAGTTTGAATTAAAAATATTTATCATCCCAGTATGCCACTAAGCCACATCCATTCAAAATTGAAGGCACTGCCCTAAATGAGTGCTGATTTTTAACACAAATATGATCAAGAGGATGAAAATATCGATATTCATATCAATATCGATACCTCCAATTTATGGATATATCGACGGATATTCCGGAAAAGATCACGGATATCTAAAAAACTTGTAAAAATATTGTGATTTTTTTAGTGAAACTTTAGAACAATGTTTTTTTTTGCAAAAGTATTTAAATGAAATGGGGATTAAACACATAAACCTTATGCCAATTGAGCTATGCTCGGTTTGACAACTTTAGAACATGTTTTGTTAAATAATAAACTAGGGTGGGGCATTGAACCTAGGACTTCATGGTCACTAGGCGATGATACATCATGTCTTTTTTTTTTTTTTGAGTACATTGGGGTGGGGGATTTGAACCATAGACCTCTTGGTCGTCAACTCGTACATATGCCAGCTGAGCTAAGCTCGCTTTGGCGGCGATGATACATCATGTCAGCTATGCTTTTGTTGGTCAAATATATCAATAATTAAAAGTCAAATATATGCATTAATACAATAATAAATAATATTGAAGGTTGTAAATTAAATATAAACTTGAATAATATGTAGATAAAAAGATTTTGCTCAACAAGTACATGATTCATAATTTAATAATAAAAGCCAACAAGAGCATAGGCATAATGTATCACCTAGGGATCATGGGGTCCTAGGTTCAATCTCCCACCCCAACATATTGTCAAAAATAAAATAAAATAATAATAATTTAATAATAAGATTTGTTTATAGTTTATTACAAACATTATTATAATTGATTTGATGATGATAGTATTGTTCCAATTCATTTCATCTTCAAAAATAGATTAAAAGGTTATAACATTAAAAAAAAAAAAAAAAAAAAATTATGCATTCTAAATATATATAAAAATAAATAATTATACTTAAAAATAAAAGAAGAACCAAATTTAATCAGACACACAAATTAAATTTATATATATATATATATAACTATTATTATTATTATTATTTTTATTTTTATTTAGGATGGATAATTTATTTATTATATTTAATATATTAAAATTTATATTATAACATTCACAAAATTTATATGTTAAACATACCACATAAAACTTAGCATAATAATGTATTTAATTAATTCTCTAATTAATACAAATTAAAATTCAGACAAATGTTTATTTAACTTAATATGTAATACAAAATATTATATTAAAATAATGAAATATGAAATAAAAAACAATGTATAAAATTATCCTACTATATCTAATTCAACCAATTAATACAAATTAAAATTCAGACAAATGTTTATTTAATTTAATATGTAATACAAAATATTATATTAAAATAATGAAAAATGAAATAAAAAACATATCTAAAATTCAAGGGGAGATATTTTTTCTTTCTATTTTGTCTTTTTTATCTCTTTCTTTTATCTTTATAACTAAAAATGTAATTTCAAAGATTTTGAAATTTTGAAATTAATTAAATATTTTTTTTTCTATATATTATTTAAAAAGGTAAATTCAAATGGTTCAACTTTTACAACTCTATATCATTCTTCCTTCACTGCAAAAGTTAATTAGAAGTAATAACTTTATAATGTTTCAACTTCTTCATTTCTCCACTATCTTGATTTTAATAAAAAAAATAATTAAAATTTCTAATTTATAGAAAAAAAAATTATGTCAAATCTATCTACCTTTTAAATTTTTTGTTGTCTGATGGAGATTTTTTTTTTCTCTTCATTTGTCCTACTATATCGGTGGCTATTTAAAAAAAAAATGTTTTTAGCATTAGCTTTTTTTATTGATTTTTTAGATAGAATTTATTTATTCGTTCAATTAAAAGTTTAATTGAATATAAAAAAATGTCTACTCCACCTCTAAGCTACAAAGTTTCTCCTTCATTGAAAAATCATGTTTCTACCATCGTTTTTTTTTTTTTAAATGTAATGTCATTTATTTATTGGGAGTGCAATGTAATCAAATCTATAAATGAATTAAATGTTTTATTTTTATTTATTTATTAGAAGAATTTTATGTTTAATAGTGTGGGAATATATGTTTACAAATGAAAATATCCGCTCAAATTCGTTGTTTTAGTTTTGAATATTAAATGAAATTACATATTATTATGTTAAATTGAATTTCAAATTTGTAGCAAGTGATTGATATTCCAAAACATTGGTTGAGGATTCAATTGCTCATTGTAATTAATTTTTTTAAGTTTATGGATGACTTTTGGAATACAAAACTTCAATTTTAAGACTCATCCTCTCCTTCCATTACAAAAAAAATCTTTAACTATAAATGTGAGGTTGTTTTGTCAATCAAATCAATATTTTTTTCCATCTCTTTCTAGGGAAGAAAGACGGAAATGAGGATGAAAAAACTACAGGTATTATAGAAAATCGTGCGACACGAACTACTATGTACAAGAGGACGTTAGTGACTTGAATGAGAGAGAGGCGAGTCAGCATAAATAACAATGAGAGAGCTTCAAATCCGACTATTGAAGAGGGAATTCAAATAATTGTATCAACAACACGATGTAAACTAGAATAATTCTTCTTATGAAAAACAATGCTTGTAATTCTTATTTTTTCTGTTTAGCACAGTACACGAGTTTTTTTTTTTACTAATAAAGGAAATAATTTTTTTTTCCTTCTTGAGGCAATAAAGGAGAGGATTTGTGCACAAAAGGAGAGTTTATTTTAGAATAGAAATTATTTATGGCACATTAGGAGAATCCTTTTAAAAGGAATGAAAGGTTGAGCCCCGTTTGTTAGATTCAAAACAACAAAATTTTCTCCATCATTAAGACAAATGAGAGAAATCTTGGCAAATTATGAAATCAATCTAGTATGTCATTTGATTGGTTCCGTGAGATTGTAGAAGCTAGGCGTGGTTAGTTGCCTAGGATTTTAATTATTATTATTGTTTTTTTTTTTCAAGTGTTTGCTTGTGGCTAATATAAATTGTAGTATGTGAGATGAATTGAGAAAAAATATTTTATTCTATCTTTTTCATTGTATTATTTTAACATAGTAATAGATAACTGAAAAAAAAAATTAATTACTATTTATGTATTATTTTTGGACAAAAAAAAAAAATTAATTATGAACCTTGCTAAATGTGAAGTGTATACTTAAAAGGTTAGAAATACAAAAATATTAAACATTAACATTATACTATATGGAAAAACTTCGGTTAAAATTTTTGTTTGTGTTATTATAACAATTTATTTTACTTTAATAATTATTACATTAAAATAATCATATAATTAATTATAAAATTTGAAAGGTATGAGAAGTTAACTAAATATTTGAAAGAATGTTAGAGAGATGAAAAACAATTATGCAACAAATTTAAAATATGATTTTTACATATATATTTTATAAGTTGGACTACCTAAAATAATTTGATTGAATTAGATACTATATATATATATCATATACAAACTCACTAGAAATATTTTTAAGTATATTCAAATAAATTTTAATATGAAATTATTTTAGTGTTTTAAGAATTTGGAATTTAGAATAAATTTTAATATGGAATCATTTTAGTGTTTTAAGAATTTAGAATTTAGAATAATATGTAATGATAAAATTTAAAATAATATATTTTATGTTTTAAATTTAAAATGCAAAATTTAACGTGGATGAACGTGGTTTTTTACTAGTATAATAAAAATATGGATGGATAAAAATAAAAAAATAAAAAGAAAAAAAAGGAGAGGGTGGAGAACCGAATGTAGTTATAGTGTAGACTAGGGAGTGAGGAAGGAAAAAGAAGAAAAAAAGATAAAAAAAATTTACCTTCAACTAGAGTCAACACAATACAAATTAAATATCTTCAATGACCTGTTGTGACACGTGAATGAGAACTAGCAAATAATAAAAACGCTTATCTAAAAAATAAAAAATAAACAATAAAAGGCTTAAAAAAACGCAACCGAAATAAAATAAAAAGAAGGACTCCAACAATGACGGAAATATCGATATCGATATTCATATCGGTAGTTCAATTTTATAGATATATCCATGGATATATCGATGAAATATCGATATCCACGAAATTTTTTGTAAATCGTTAAATTAATAATTAAGTTCATTTTACTTTCAATTTAAGTTATAAATCTTGTTATTAGTATCTATATCCATATTGAGATTAATAAATGATATTTTTTTTTTTATGTTTTACGAGTATTTATAAAAGATATTGGAGATATTCATTTATCCTTAATATCTATATCCAACCTTTTAATTTACGGATATATCAACATATTCACACATGTTTTCATCCTTGCAGGCTTGCAGCGTGATATAGACGATATTGGGCAAAGATGCTCATTTAGCCCACCCCTCTTCGAACGAGACGGAGAATGAGACATGAAGCATGTAATTTTTTTTTCGTTAGCTAAACAGGCCGAGTAAGGATAATAGCATAATCGTGTCGTCCCATATAGTTTATATATATATATATATATATATATTAACATAACAAAGAAAATTTCGAGGAATACCCACTTGTCTCCACAAAATTAAATGAGGCATTTTGTGGGACCCGTAATGGAAAGAGGGACGGTGGTAAAGAAGGCATTATCCAACTCCGCCGGTGGATATCTCTAACTTTGGGTAAAAAAGATCTTGCCCCCAATATCTTTATCAACCCTTCAAAATTGACTATTTTTCGACAAATTTAGGCTATTTTGAATATGGCCAACCAAATTTTATGCATCAAAATTATTTTTTCATTTCCCGCCCTTAAACTAATTTTTCCATTTTGCCCTAGATTATAGATTTTTGTATTTAAAAGTGTTCCTATATTTTGGTTATTGATGCAACTCACAAATACAAAACAACACTTCGTAGATTCTAATTTCAAATCTTAAAATATTTTTCAAAAACACTTCACTACTTCAAACATATTTAAAGTGACTTTTAGATCTCATTTTTTCTTTGCGTGTGGACCGGAGAAATATCCTAATCAGCGGTAGTATTATATATTGGGATCAATTCGAAAGTTACAAATAAAATTATTACAAAGGACAACGACTCTAAATATCTCCACAATGATATGATATTGTCATCTTGAGCATAAGTCTCATGTTTTGCTTTTGATTTCACCAAATATGTCTCATTCCATCAGAGATAGTTGTCTTATACTCATTATCTCCTACTACTATTTAGCCAATGTGAGACTTTGTTTGTATTCCCAACAATTACGATCTCCTACTACTATTTAGCCAATGTGAGACTTTGTTTGTATTCCCAACAATTACGATGTTAGAGAAACATGGTCTTGACTTTTTTTTTTTAAGAAACACGTTAACTAAACTCAAACAAGAGGAGAAATAAAAGGAGAATTAAAAGCAAGTGTAGCTACAGCCCCGTCTTCAAAGCGAACGACTTCTCTAGAAACAGCAACATCTCCCAGTCTCTGGTAGCGGAATTTTGAGAATATTCCGTGTGTTTCGGGTTGTCGAGACCCGCCAAATTAAAATTTATAGACACTGCCTAAGGTTTCTTCAAAACTTGTAGAAAGCGGTAGTCAGGATCGTACCACAGGGAATTTAATAGCTTAATCTAAATTCAGAATTTTAATTGATTAATTAGAGAAAATGATGATGGGGGGTTTTGAGAATTAAAAGAAGAAAAGAGAAAATAATGGGAAAAATTAAATGACAATTTGGAATAACGGGAGAAATGGAAATTGTAACGGAAATACTCAATCTAAAGGTTCCGGGTTATTAATTGCAATGTGATTCGGATCATAGACGCCCAAGACTTAGCATGCTTTTGACTAACACCCACGCAAATTACATATTTCTAAGAAGAAACTAGCAATCCCGAGTAGTTGATGAAGAGTTGACAGCTCTTCATCAAGCTTCGACGTTAATTCAATTGAGGGCGAACGCTCTCCCAAATAGAATTAACTACGAGCGACGGGTAACCATGCGACGAGTACGTTACTGAGATCTCTAATAACGGGCTCGATTTACTCTTCATCTAGAGCCTAATGGGTAGCTAAATTAAATGCTGCAGCACCAATTTAATTACGCAAAGACTATCGTCACTCAACCCATAAGAGGCAAACGCATAATGGGATTTTGACCAACCCAACAATCAATAAACTAAATGGGAGTCAAACCAAGAAGAAATTGATGCTAGAAATTAAAGCTTTGATTAGAGAAGAGTTGAATGCTAAACATGCTAAACATACACAATAAACCCAAGTCTCACCCAATCACATTTACAACATCTAACCCATCTCCTAAAGATTAAGTACTTACCTCTTAGTTAGCCATGGATGCAAATGGGAAGAAAGAAATACATGGGTGGCCTTCCAAGCTCCATTAATGGAGTTACAATACCCAAAAATGGGTGGAGAATCGTGTTTAGAAGAGAAGGGGGAGAAGAGAATGACCTAAAATCAGAAAAACGCGCTTAAATACTCATTTCTGCGTCAGAATAGCGCCTAGGCGCCACAAGTCAGCGCCTAGGCGCCGCGGGGGCGCGCGCACAGAATCGAGACAGCGCCTAGGCGCTATAAGTCAGCGCCTAGGCGCTGAGCCCTCTGGAAAATTTCCAAAATCTGGGATTTTTTTATAACTTTTTATGTCGGACTTTTTCAGGACTTTTAATGACGGGTAATCTGTGTCATGGCTAGGGTCAGCGCGCGGACGTGGGCGTGGGGCGCGCGCGGACACGGGCGTGGGCGGTCGAGCGGGCGAGCGGGCGCCTGGGCGCTGCGCGCGCGCTGACTTTTGATGTCGGACACGGGCGCGGAGGCGGACGAGAGAGGACGCGCGCGGGTGTTGGCGTGCGGCGCGCGCGCGGACTCGGGCGCTGGGGTGCGTGATGGCGCGGACCGGGGCGAGCGCGCGCGGGGCTTACGATGACGGGCACCCGGCTGCGCGCGCGGACATGGGCGTGCGCGGGCGTCTGTGCGTGGGCGGTCTGGGCGTGCGGCGCGGTTGGGCGCCTGGGCGCTGGGCGCCGGCGCCTAGGCGCTGACCTCTCGGGTCTTGGCCCATTTTTGGCTCGTTTTGGCTCCCGAGCTCCGTTTTGCCTATCTTCTTGACCCGAACACTTCCCGAAACCTCTTAAATGACCGTTTTAACCCCGAAATTCATAATTTGACTTCCCGAGCTCTTTGCCACGAAATACCTAAAATAAGTAGATTTAATTGAATTAAGCATGGCATTTAGCTAGAATTAAGGCTATAATTATAGCTCTATTTTAGAGCTATCAAAATACCCCCGACCTGAATCTTGCTAGTCCTCGAGCAAGGAACACTTTGATTTATCTTATAAGAATAGACATGCATGCAGACGACTCGAATCTCAATGCTTGCAAAAACAAGATAATCATGCTAACGGAAAACAATTAAGCGTATGCATACTTTGTGAATATTTCAAAATATTAGCTCTCATTCCCTAACGTGTGTGTGTGATTATTAGCACCTCCTATCCTAGCTTCCATAGACCCGGAACCACTTTAATCGATCCTAATACTCATCTTCCCCCTACTTCTGGCAATAAGAACAGACTATCGGCTTTTCAATGTCGGAAAAAATAACAAAACAAAAGGCCTAACTATTTTTCTTCTTTTCTTTTCTTGAGAGCCTAACACGTCAAGCATTTGTTTCGCTTCACGTTTTTAAGGACTAGTGCTCACTTCTGTTAGTTGCCCTTTCATGCAGTGGCAACCGTGGGTTACACGATCACCCCTGGTTACACGGGCAACACAAGAAGGAGGAACACCTCAGAATATATTTCAAACATGCTTTTTACTCTCTATGAAATTTTTATAGGCGCATAGCTTTGCTAAATCAAATGATTCGTTATAACTTCTAACACATCAAGCCTCCCTAAATGAACCTTTCGGGGTGACAACGAGCTTTCAGACAAAATAAAATAATTCTAAGCCTACAGAACTAAGAGTAAGAGGTCTATGTGCTCAGTGAATGTAGGGGAATAATCGAAAAAAATTTAAAATATGCTCAAAATATGCATACATTCTCATAATTTTCTCGAAATGCACAACTATGGAGTATTTACAAACAAATCACAGAAAGTCCTCATCGGACAACATGCATTCAGATTCCTAAACATCTCAAAATCAGAATACGACATGCTCGAGAACTACAACGAAGTTCAAATATAAATTCCACCCCCCACCTAAAAGACTGCATTGTCCTCAATGCATCTAATCCACCAAATAATCAACGATAACAACAAAAATTAAAGGGAACAGAAACCTCCCCTGAATTTTTGTGGGATCGGTGAGAGGGTACGCATAACTTCAAGTTCAATGTAGCTCTGAAATATCGGTCATCTTTCCTTTATTACCTAAGAAAGCAAAATAACAAACTTAAACAACTAAAATTGAACAAGCAAAAACTATAAAAAACAGCAACTAATCAAAAATAGAGTTCAACGCTCGGGTGCCTCCGAGAAGCGCAAATTTTTAAAGTCGATTGCTCGACTGAATTCTCCCTTTCAAATTCATCCATAGTCCAACGACGCGGGGGGTACTCCAATCATCCCTTCGTCCGCGTCGGACCTACAAACATCCATTAAACAAAATTTTTCTTTTCGTGCCTCATGCACGCCAACATCATCATCATCAAATAACAAGTAGACAGATCCATCATCATTCACAATAAATTTTTCTTTTCCCCGGCAACGGCGCCAAATTTGGTAGCGGAATTTTGAGAATATTCCGTGTGTTTCGGGTTGTCGAGACCCGCCAAATTAAAATTTATAAACATTGCCTAAGGCTTCTTCAAAACTTGTAGAAAGCGGTAGTCAGGATCGTACCACAGGGAATTTAATAGCTTAATCTAAATTCAGAATTTTAATTGATTAATTAGAGAAAATGATGATGGGGGGTTTTGAGAATTAAAAGAAGAAAAGAGAAAATAACGGGAAAAATTAAATGACAATTTGGAATAACGGGAGAAATGGAAATTGTAACGGAAATACTCAATCTAAAGGTTCCGGGTTATTAATTGCAATGTGATTCGGATCATAGACGCCCAAGACTTAGCATGCTTTTGACTAACACCCACGCAAATTACATATTTCTAAGAAGAAACTAGCAATCCCGAGTAGTTGATGAAGAGTTGACAGCTCTTCATCAAGCTTCGACGTTAATTCAATTGAGGGCGAACGCTCTCCCAAATAGAATTAACTACGAGCGACGGGTAACCATGCGACGAGTACGTTACTGAGATCTCTAATAACGGGCTCGATTTACTCTTCATCTAGAGCCTAATGGGTAACTAAATTAAATGCTGCAGCACCAATTTAATTACGCAAAGACTATCGTCACTCAACCCATAAGAGGCAAACGCATAATGGGATTTTGACCAACCCAACAATCAATAAACTAAATGGGAGTCAAACCAAGAAGAAATTGATGCTAGAAATTAAAGCTTTGATTAGAGAAGAGTTGAATGCTAAACATGCTAAACATACACAATAAACCCAAGTCTCACCCAATCACATTTACAACATCTAACCCATCTCCTAAAGATTAAGTACTTACCTCTTAGTTAGCCATGGATGCAAATGGGAAGAAAGAAATACATGGGTGGCCTTCCAAGCTCCATTAATGGAGTTACAATACCCAAAAATGGGTGGAGAATCGTGTTTAGAAGAGAAGGGGGAGAAGAGAATGACCTAAAATCAGAAAAACGCGCTTAAATACCCATTTCTGCGTCAGAATAGCGCCTAGGCGCCATAAGTCAGCGCCTAGGCGCCGCGGGGGCGCGCGCACAGAATCGAGACAGCGCCTAGGCGCTGAGCCCTCTGGAAAATTTCCAAAATCTGGGATTTTTTTTATAACTTTTTATGTCGGACTTTTTCAGGACTTTTAATGACGGGTAATCTGTGTCATGGCTAGGGTCAGCGCGCGGACGTGGGCGTGGGGCGCGCGCGGACACGGGTGTGGGCGGTCGAGCGGGCGCCTGGGCGCTGCGCGGGCGGCGCGCGCGCTGACTTTTGATGTCGGACACGGGCGCGGAGGCGGACGAGCGAGGACGCGCGCGGGTGCTGGCGTGCGGCGCGCTCGCGGACTCGGGCGCTGGGGTGCGCGATGGCGCGGACGCGCGGGGCAAGGATCGGGGCGAGCGCGCGCGGACGCGCGCGCGGGGCTTACGATGACGGGCACCCGGCTGCGCGCGCGGACATGGGCGTGCGCGGGCGTCTGTGCGTGGGCGGTCTGGTTGTGCGGCGCGGTTGGGCGCCTGGGCGCTGGGCGCCGGCGCCTAGGCGCTGACCTCTCGGGTCTTGGCCCATTTTTGGCTCGTTTTGGCTCCCGAGCTCCGTTTTGCCTATCTTCTTGACCCGAACACTTCCCGAAACCTCTTAAATGACCGTTTTAACCCTGAAATTCATAATTTGACTTCCCGAGCTCTTTGCCACGAAATACCTAAAATAAGTAGATTTAATTGAATTAAGCATGGCATTTAGCTAGAATTAAGGTTATAATTATAGCTCTATTTTAGAGCTATCAGTCTCCCAGCATCTCCCTCTCATATCTCCCTCTCATATCTCCCTCGTACAAAATCTGGCACCTCCTCTATTAGAGCCACTGAGTGCTTCTGCCTCACCGCCCATTGAGCCACCTCATGAGCCATCTTGTTGCCTTGGCGACGACAGTGATTGAAGGTACAATTTATGAATTGGTGAGCTTGTGCCCTAATCTCTGTCACAATCATTCCGACCTCCGAAATCTCATCTAGTCTATTCTTCTTAAGCAGGGATGCAACCCTCAGTGAGTCTGTCTCCACATCAAGCATATGAAAACCCACATCTGCTGCAATGATCAACCCTTCTCGAATTGCAATGGCCTCCAACACATCCACCTCCGCGTGATTTTCACATAAATTTGAAAAGGTAAGCATCACCTCACCTTTATCATTTCAAAAAATACCAGCTATTGCATATACCCCTTCACTTCTTCTGATTGCTATGTCTGTATTTAATTTGATGATGTCTTTTAGCGGGGGTGACCATCTGCAATCCCTCAGGGGTCGTTGGGGAAGTGAATTTCCAACTCTACCTTTCAATTCTGAAAGAGTTTTTGTATAGTCCACCACCCAATCCCACACACTTCCTCCAGCATCACCACCATCCTCCACGTCTACATTTTCAAAAATAATTTTATTTCGTCTATTCCATAAAACCCAAGTCATCACAAGAAATTTTTCCATTTCAATCTCAGTTAACTGATTGAAAAACCAAAAAAGAAGATCATCATATTGACACACCCCTTTTGGCCAATCCATCCCCCAAAAAGGAGTGACACTCCATTGTACCTTCGATCCCTTACACTGCCAAACAACGTGAATGATAGTTTCAGCCCCTCGATTGCACCTTTGGCAGATATCCCTCACCTCCACCCCTCTTCTCTGGAGGTTAACAGTAGTCAGTAACAAATTGTTAAATGCCCTCCAGCTGAAGATTTTAATCTTGTTTGGAATTCCAGAATTCCATAAAAATTTCCACCACTTGGCCATTTATCCGCTTCCAGACGAAGATGATTCATGAATTTCGTTGCTCGCCACATGGTACCCACTTCGAACTGAGTAGCATCCATTTTTTTCATAATGCCAAATAATCCTTGTTGGGTTTTATGTCCTAAAACTCGTGGTTTGTAAACGATAAACATATTTTATTACCAATAAAGTGTTATTGAGGTTTATTCAATAAAGTTATTATTGAATATGTGAATTGCTTATTTCATTTTAGAAAACCCTAAATCCAATAAACTAAGATCCATGGCTATAACATGAATACTTGAACTTTATGTGGAGACATAAAAGTGGATCAAGTTCGAGTAAATAGCCAAAACGGTCTATAGTATACGGATAAGGCTGGATACCTTATCTTGGGGACACTATTGGATGCGGCCCATTTTGTATTTAGTACAAACGATGTGATCCTGAATCGTTCATGTGGAGACATGTGAATGGGGGCGTCCTATGCAAAAAGTTTGCATTAGACCGGACCGCGAAATAAGTCACTCTTACTTTATAACGCTGTTTACTGTTTTAAAGACTGACTATTTCAAAACGATGACCTAGGTAACTTGACCTTAATCCTGAGCTAACTATGAACTCCTGTTTATTCGGGATTATCCTTAGATCTGCATGGGTGAGAGTGGCTCAACAGCGCCGACTCAATATGCCTCCCATTTCAGGGGTAAGACCGGATAGATAGCTGGGGACATAGGGTGCAAGATGGAATTCACTCCTACCCGTCTCTAGGGATAGTAGATAGGTTGTTCCCTTAAGTGCTGACTCCAGGTCTTGAACAAGGGGCCCCACCTTCTCATTGGCCCGAGAGGGACTCGGTATAGTGATTAGATCACATACCAATTGGTTTAGTGATTGGATCACAAACCAATTGTTCATTAGAGGATCAGTGGGACTTAAGGAGCAAGATGTAATTACGGGGGTAAAACAGATATTTGACCCGACCGTAAATTACGAACAACCTGTGAAGGGTCAACTTACATAATCATGGTTATATCGAGTGGACATAAATATATCTACAGTGAGGAGAATGCAACTACTAGGCTATAGTGGAATGTCCTGATAGTTAACGAATGTTGATTAACTAGGTTAAAGAGTTTAATCAGTTAATCTCGGATCGTTGGAGCTCATGATCTGTAGGTCCATGAGGTCCCCCTGCTAGCTCATATCGGACTAAACCTTAGAACAGTGTGACGAGTGAATTCGAAGTGTTCGAATTCGAATTAGGGAATTAACGTTAAATATATGTGATATATTTAACGACATAACGTTCAATTGCGAATTGAACAATAGAGAGAGATGGTGATATTTAAATAAGATTTAATTATCGAAAATATGAATATGGATTCATAATCATGTATATCGGGAATGATCGGGATTAGTGTTGGATTTATTGGATATTAAATTTGAATTAATTAAATTGTTTAATTAATTATTTAATATTAATTTAATTTGATTTAAAATTAATTATTTGAATTAATTTTTAAATTGAATTAATTTGATCAAAGTTAGTCAAAAGTCAAATTTAAGACAATTGACTACAACTTTGAAAGTCAAAAGTCAAATGTTGACTCCACTAAACCTTGAAAGTCAAGAGTCATTTTGATGACTAAAGTGAGTGGAAAAATCCAATTCTTAAGTTAGTGGAAAAATCCAATTCTTGAGTTAGTGGGAAAAACCATTTGTTGGTGGTTTTATGAGTCAAATTTTTTTGCTAAGTGTTCATCCCACATCAAGCCACTAATCCCACTAAATTGAGTGGATTCTACATGGCATCCTATTGTTAACTCAATTTTGCATGTTTTTGCATGTAGTCTTCTATATATACAAAGGGTTAATGAGATTGACTTCTTCTTGGAATTTTGATGAACTTTGAGAAATTGTAAAGACAATTTCTCTACCATTCTCTCCAATTCCATCTTCAATTCTCTTTTAAATTAGTCACTCAAAGGATCCCACAATCCCGTTCTAAGGCCGGAGAATAGTCGGGAAGACTCTCGTGGTGGTTCGTGACCGTTACGTTCGAAGATCGAGTTTGGAATCAAGAAGAATTTGAACTTCAAAGGTAACTTCTAAATTATTGTCTTTGATTTTCAAATTACATGCTTTTTCTTTTTAAATTAACAAAATAAGAGTACTTAGATCCAACGATGCTTCCGCTATGCATGCCGAAATTCTTTCAAATGGTATCAGAGCATGCTTTAAGTACTCTTTTTTGGTTAATTTAGAGTTGGTGGGTAGTAATTCATGTGATGAATGTATGTGTGCTAAAATGGAAATTTTTGGTCTTTGGCATCCATTTCTTTTCCAATTTGTAATAATTATTGTAATTGCCTTGTAATGGGCTTTAATGTGTTACAAAGAGTATGTAATTTTTGTAGAGTCATTAGAGTCCATTTTAGGATGTAATTTATCAAAATTGGAAGAGGCGTCAAGTGGCGGTTCGGTTCGGTTCGGCGGCGGTTCGTGCAATTCCACAACTTACAAGCGGTTCGAGCCGATTCGAAGTGTTCGGGGGCGGTTCAAGACTTTTTCCTATTTTATTATTGTAATAATTTAGGTAAATGCTTGTTTAGGATGCCAAAACCAATCCATTTTTAGTGTGGTTTATTTATTTATGCATTGTGAATGTATAGTTTAAATAAACATAATCTTGTGTGCATATTGTATGCCATGTAGATTTAAAATCCCACCATAGGATAAGCATGAAACATGCATTGAAAGTATGTTATAAGTGTTATAATATAAGTATGCATGTTTAGGATTCCATGAGATTTCATATAAGTTGTTATATTTTTGCATGGAATGATTTTATATAATTGTTATATAAAAGCATGTTAGATGTATGTTATAAGTTTTTTTTATAAGTGTTATAAAATGAATTAGACATTAAAACTTATAACAAAGATAAATGCATGCTCATTTAGGGTTAACTACCAAGCAATCTCCTATTTTAATAGTTAAAATAGGTCGATATCTTGTAAAACTTCGGTTACAAGAAAAACTCACCCGGTAAGATGCTGTCTCAGCTTGGGGGTATTTAAGTTGACGGTTTACGGAACACCTCCTACCTGGGCATCGAACTGGCGTTTGAGTTTAGCTAACCCGGTTTTATGAGCATGCGTGAGTGATGTGAGGTTTTAAAAATTTTTATCACCTAGACATCATAGGTTAAAATCCAGTATAAACGTTATACTCGGAAAGATTACCTAGACTTAGGATATGTTTTAGTTAGCCAAAATATATGCCTAAGTAAAATCATACCCAACCGTCTAGAACACTTCAGTGGGAGGAAAAATGTTTTCAGCTCCTACGTCCCTAAGAGTTCACACCGTGAGATTCATGCTCGGCTTCGAGTCGCCCTGGGAGCGACCTCCAGTAGGAAAGTATTTGCATGAGTCAATAACAAGGTGAATAGGGGAAGTCGTTCATAGTAAGTGGGCGAAGGTTGTGTGTCAACACATCCTACGGTCTCCTCCATTAGGTTGCACCGTGAGATTCCCATGATGCGCCTGCGAGTCTGCCCTGGGAGCGACCACCCCTTAGGAGGGCTGTATCATGGGATTCGGAACACCGCGAACTCCAGAAATGGATAGGGTCTCATAGGTCCGTTTTCAGCATTGTCTTTCCAACTTCGGGAGCTTGTTGATTCCGATCTCTGAGGTCTGAAAATGGAGGGTCACACTTACAAGAATTACTAAGTGTTAGTAACTTCTTGACCAAAGTAAACGATAGCTAAAAGATCTATTGGAATATGAGTTATTCTGGTAATAGTGATTAGCTGAGATTGTCTCAATTCAAAGGAGGAGTGATAGACTGCCCCTAGGTGGATGTTGCTCTAAACCTTTGTAGTATCGTTGCAATAAAGAATAAATGATGGGTACATTATTACTTTTGCTAAAACTTGATTGGATAATATAAAAGGGTAATAGCAATTTCACTAAATACGATATGTTTATATTTTTCAGCATGTCCAACTCAATAGTACAGTTACTAGCTTCTGAGAAACTTAACGGGGATAATTACGCAACGTGGAAATCAAATTTAAACACAATACTGGTAATTGATGATCTAAGGTTCGTTTTAACTGAGGAGTGTCCTCAAAACCCCGGCACAAATGCAAACCGAAATGTTCGGGATGCATATGACAGATGGACAAGGGCAAATGATAAAGCCCGCGTCTACATTCTGGCCAGCATATCTGATGTATTGGCTAAGAAACACGATGGTATGGGTGCTGCCAAAGAGATTATGGAATCTCTGAAGGGGATGTTTGGACAACCGTCCTTCTCCCTTAGGCATGATGTCATCAAGTACGTTTATAACTGTCGCATGAGAGAAGGGACCTCTGTTAGAGAACATGTCCTGGACATGATGGTCCATTTCAATGTGGCAGAAGTAAATGGAGCTGTCATAGATGAGAAGAGTCAGGTCAGTTTTATTCTGGAGTCTCTTCCGAAGAGCTTCCTACAGTTCCGCACAAATGCGATGATGAACAAAATTGAATATAACTTGACTACTCTTCTGAATGAGCTTCAGACTTATCAGTCCCTCCTGAAAACTAAGGGACATGAAGTGGAGGCAAATGTTGCTACCACTAAAAAGTTCTATAGAGGATCGTCCTCTGGAACGAAGTCTGGCCCTTCTTCTTCTAAAAATAAGAGTATTTCGATGAAAAAGAAAGGGAAGGGGAAAAGTAAAACTCCTAATGACCGCAAAAGCAAGGCTCAAGTTGCAGATAAAGGAAAATGTTTCCACTGCAACGAGAATGGGCATTGGAAAAGAAACTGCCCAAAGTACCTTGCTGAGAAGAAAGCTGAAAAGGCAAAACAAGGTAAATATGATTTACTAGTTGTTGAAACATGTTTAGTGGAGAGTGATGACTCTTCCTGGATACTGGATTCAGGGGCCACTAATCATATTTGCTCTTCTTTTCAGGAAACTAGTTCCTGGAGAACGCTTGCGGAAGGCGAGATAACTCTCAGGGTTGGAACAGGAGAGGTTGTCTCAGCAAAATCAGTGGGAGATTTAAAGTTGTTTTTTGGAGATAGATTCATTATATTAGATAATGTGTATCTTGTTCCTGGAATGAAAAGGAATCTTGTATCTATCTCTTGTTTGTTAGAACAATTGTATAAAGTATCTTTTGAAATTAATGAAGTGTTCATTACCAAAAGAGGTATTCCTATTTGTTCTGCAAAACTAGAAAACAACTTATATAAGTTAAAACCGACCAGAGCGAAAGCTATTTTAAATATCGAGATGTTTAAAACGGCTGAGACGCGAAACAAAAGGCAAAAAGTTTCTTCAAGTACATATCTTTGGCACTTAAGACTTGGCCACATTAATCTCAATAGGATTGAGAGATTGGTTAAGAATGGTCATCTAAGCCAGTTAGAAGACAACTCTTTACCAGCATGTGAGTCTTGTCTTGAGGGGAAAATGGCGAAAACATCTTTTACTGGAAAAGGTCTTAGAGCCAAAGAATCCTTAGAACTCGTGCATTCGGACCTTTGTGGACCAATGAATGTCAAAGCACGAGGAGGATATGAATATTTCATCAGTTTCATAGATGACTATTCAAGGTACGGTTATGTTTACCTAATACATCATAAGTCCGAAGCTCTTAAAAAGTTCAAGGAGTATAAGGCAGAAGTTGAAAACTTATTAGGTAAAACAATTAAGACACTTCGATCAGATCGAGGTGGAGAGTACATGGACCTAAGATTCCAGGACTATTTGATAGAACATGGAATCCAGTCACAACTCTCTGCACCTAGTACGCCACAGCAAAACGGTGTATCGGAGAGAAGAAACAGAACCTTGTTAGACATGGTTCGATCGATGATGAGCTATGCTCATTTGCCTGATTCGTTTTGGGGATATGCAGTAGAGACTGCTGCCTACATTTTGAACAATGTTCCCTCTAAAAGTGTTACTGGAACACCTTATGAGTTATGGAGAGGGCGTAAAACTAGTTTACGTCACTTCAGGATCTGGGGATGCCCGACACATGTGTTGGTACAAATAAACATACTTTTGAACGACGTTCCAATTTCTTAGGGTTTTGCACCAACACATGTGTCGGGCATCCCCAGATCCTGAAGTGACGTAAACTAGTTTTACGACCTCTCCATAACTCATAAGGTGTTCCAGTAACACTTTTAGAGGGAACATTGTTCAAAATGTAGGCAGCAGTCTCTACTGCATATCCCCAAAACGAATCAGGCAAATGAGCATAGCTCATCATCGATCGAACCATGTCTAACAAGGTTCTGTTTCTTCTCTCCGATACACCGTTTTGCCGTGGCGTACTAGGTGCAGAGAGTTGTGACTGGATTCCATGTTCTATCAAATAGTCCTGGAATCTTAGGTCCATGTACTCTCCACCTCGATCTGATCGAAGTGTCTTAATTGTTTTACCTAATAAGTTTTCAACTTCTGCCTTATACTCCTTGAACTTTTTAAGAGCTTCGGACTTATGATGTATTAGGTAAACATAACCGTACCTTGAATAGTCATCTATGAAACTGATGAAATATTCATATCCTCCTCGTGCTTTGACATTCATTGGTCCACAAAGGTCCGAATGCACGAGTTCTAAGGATTCTTTGGCTCTAAGACCTTTTCCAGTAAAAGATCTTTTCGTCATTTTCGCTTCAAGACAAGACTCACATGCTGGTAAAGAGTTGTCTTCTAACTGGCTTAGATGACCATTCTTAACCAATCTCTCAATCCTATTGAGATTAATGTGGCCAAGTCTTAAGTGCCAAAGATATGTACTTGAAGAAACTTTTTGCCTTTTGTTTCGCGTCTCAGCCGTTTTAAACATCTCGATATTTAAAATAGCTTTCGCTCTGGTCGGTTTTAACTTATATAAGTTGTTTTCTAGTTTTGCCGAAAAATAGGAATACCTCTTTTGGTAATGAACACTTCATTAATTTCAAAAGATACTTTATACAATTGTTCTAACAAACAAGAGATAGATACAAGATTCCTTTTCATTCCAGGAACAAGATACACATTATCTAATATAATGAATCTATCTCCAAAAAACAACTTTAAATCTCCCACTGATTTTGCTGAGACAACCTCTCCTGTTCCAACCCTGAGAGTTATCTCGCCTTCCGCAAGCGTTCTCCAGGAACTAGTTTCCTGAAAAGAAGAGCAAATATGATTAGTGGCCCCTGAATCCAGTATCCAGGAAGAGTCATCACTCTCCACTAAACATGTTTCAACAACTAGTAAATCATATTTACCTTGTTTTGCCTTTTCAGCTTTCTTCTCAGCAAGGTACTTTGGGCAGTTTCTTTTCCAATGCCCATTCTCGTTGCACTGGAAACATTTTCCTTTATCTGCAACTTGAGCCTTGCTTTTGCGGTCATTAGGAGTTTTACTTTTCCCCTTCCCTTTCTTTTTCATCGAAATACTCTTATTTTTAGAAGAAGAAGGGCCAGACTTCGTTCCAGAGGACGATCCTCTATAGAACTTTTTAGTGGTAGCAACATTTGCCTCCACTTCATGTCCCTTAGTTTTCAGGAGGGACTGATAAGTCTGAAGCTCATTCAGAAGAGTAGTCAAGTTATATTCAATTTTGTTCATCATCGCATTTGTGCGGAACTGTAGGAAGCTCTTCGGAAGAGACTCCAGAATAAAACTGACCTGACTCTTCTCATCTATGACAGCTCCATTTACTTCTGCCACATTGAAATGGACCATCATGTCCAGGACATGTTCTCTAACAGAGGTCCCTTCTCTCATGCGACAGTTATAAACG
The DNA here is from genome assembly GCA_028017165.1 of Herpetospermum pedunculosum. Classification (NCBI taxonomy): domain Eukaryota; kingdom Viridiplantae; phylum Streptophyta; class Magnoliopsida; order Cucurbitales; family Cucurbitaceae; genus Herpetospermum; species Herpetospermum pedunculosum. The sequence goes on from CM051530.1 coordinate 49,169,773, forward strand.
TACTTGATGGCATCATGCCTAAGGGAGAAGGACGGTTGTCCAAACATCCCCTTCAGAGATTCCATAATCTCTTTGGCAGCACTCATACCATCGTGTTTCTTAGCCAATACATCAGATATGCTGGCCAGAATGTAGACGCGGGCTTTATCATTTGCCCTTGTCCATCTGTCATATGCATCCCGAACATTTCGGTTTGCATTTGTGCCGGGGTTTTGAGGACACTCCTCAGTTAAAACGAACCTTAGATCATCAATTACCAGTATTGTGTTTAAATTTGATTTCCACGTTGCGTAATTATCCCCGTTAAGTTTCTCAGAAGCTAGTAACTGTACTATTGAGTTGGACATATTGAAAAATATAAACATATCGTATTTAGTGAAATTGCTATTACCCTTTTATATTATCCAATCAAGTTTTAGCAAAAGTAATAATGTACCCATCATTTATTCTTTATTGCAACGATACTACAAAGGTTTAGAGCAACATCCACCTAGGGGCAGTCTATCACTCCTCCTTTGAATTGAGACAATCTCAGCTAATCACTATTACCAGAATAACTCATATTCCAATAGATCTTTTAGCTATCGTTTACTTTGGTCAAGAAGTTACTAACACTTAGTAATTCTTGTAAGTGTGACCCTCCATTTTCAGACCTCAGAGATCGGAATCAACAAGCTCCCGAAGTTGGAAAGACAATGCTGAAAACGGACCTATGAGACCCTATCCATTTCTGGAGTTCGCGGTGTTCCGAATCCCATGATACAGCCCTCCTAAGGGGTGGTCGCTCCCAGGGCAGACTCGCAGGCGCATCATGGGAATCTCACGGTGCAACCTAATGGAGGAGACCGTAGGATGTGTTGACACACAACCTTCGCCCACTTACTATGAACGACTTCCCCTATTCACCTTGTTATTGACTCATGCAAATACTTTCCTACTGGAGGTCGCTCCCAGGGCGACTCGAAGCCGAGCATGAATCTCACGGTGTGAACTCTTAGGGACGTAGGAGCTGAAAACATTTTTCCTCCCACTGAAGTGTTCTAGACGGTTGGGTATGATTTAACTTAGGCATATATTTTGGCTAACTAAAACATATCCTAAGTCTAGGTAATCTTTCCGAGTATAACGTTTATACTGGATTTTAACCTATGATGTCTAGGTGATAAAAAATTTTAAAACCTCACATCACTCACGCATGCTCATAAAACCGGGTTAGCTAAACTCAAACGCCAGTTCGATGCCCAGGTAGGAGGTGTTCCGTAAACCGTCAACTTAAATACCCCCAAGCTGAGACAGCATCTTACCGGGTGAGTTTTTCTTGTAACCGAAGTTTTACAAGATATCGACCTATTTTAACTATTAAAATAGGAGATTGCTTGGTAGTTAACCCTAAATGAGCATGCATTTATCTTTGTTATAAGTTTTAATGTCTAATTCATTTTATAACACTTATAAAAAAAACTTATAACATACATCTAACATGCTTTTATATAACAATTATATAAAATCATTCCATGCAAAAATATAACAACTTATATGAAATCTCATGGAATCCTAAACATGCATACTTATATTATAACACTTATAACATACTTTCAATGCATGTTTCATGCTTATCCTATGGTGGGATTTTAAATCTACATGGCATACAATATGCACACAAGATTATGTTTATTTAAACTATACATTCACAATGCATAAATAAATAAACCACACTAAAAATGGATTGGTTTTGGCATCCTAAACAAGCATTTACCTAAATTATTACAATAATAAAATAGGAAAAAGTCTTGAACCGCCCCCGAACACTTCGAATCGGCTCGAACCGCTTGTAAGTTGTGGAATTGCACGAACCGAACCGAACCGCCACTTGACGCCTCTTCCAATTTTGATAAATTACATCCTAAAATGGACTCTAATTACTCTACAAAAATTACATACTCTTTGTAACACATTAAAGCCCATTACAAGGCAATTACAATAATTATTACAAATTGGAAAAGAAATGGATGCCAAAGACCAAAAATTTCCATTTTAGCACACATACATTCATCACATGAATTACTACCCACCAACTCTAAATTAACCAAAAAAGAGTACTTAAAGCATGCTCTGATACCATTTGAAAGAATTTCGGCATGCATAGCGGAAGCATCGTTGGATCTAAGTACTCTTATTTTGTTAATTTAAAAAGAAAAAGCATGTAATTTGAAAATCAAAGACAATAATTTAGAAGTTACCTTTGAAGTTCAAATTCTTCTTGATTCCAAACTCGATCTTCGAACGTAACGGTCACGAACCACCACGAGAGTCTTCCCGACTATTCTCCGGCCTTAGAACGGGATTGTGGGATCCTTTGAGTGACTAATTTAAAAGAGAATTGAAGATGGAATTGGAGAGAATGGTAGAGAAATTGTCTTTACAATTTCTCAAAGTTCATCAAAATTCCAAGAAGAAGTCAATCTCATTAACCCTTTGTATATATAGAAGACTACATGCAAAAACATGCAAAATTGAGTTAACAATAGGATGCCATGTAGAATCCACTCAATTTAGTGGGATTAGTGGCTTGATGTGGGATGAACACTTAGCAAAAAAATTTGACTCATAAAACCACCAACAAATGGTTTTTCCCACTAACTCAAGAATTGGATTTTTCCACTAACTTAAGAATTGGATTTTTCCACTCACTTTAGTCATCAAAATGACTCTTGACTTTCAAGGTTTAGTGGAGTCAACATTTGACTTTTGACTTTCAAAGTTGTAGTCAATTGTCTTAAATTTGACTTTTGACTAATTTTGATCAAATTAATTCAATTTAAAAATTAATTCAAATAATTAATTTTAAATCAAATTAAATTAATATTAAATAATTAATTAAACAATTTAATTAATTCAAATTTAATATCCAATAAATCCAACACTAATCCCGATCATTCCCGATATACATGATTATGAATCCATATTCATATTTTCGATAATTAAATCTTATTTAAATATCACCATCTCTCTCTATTGTTCAATTCGCAATTGAACGTTATGTCGTTAAATATATCACATATATTTAACGTTAATTCCCTAATTCGAATTCGAACACTTCGAATTCACTCGTCACACTGTTCTAAGGTTTAGTCCGATATGAGCTAGCAGGGGGACCTCATGGACCTACAGATCATGAGCTCCAACGATCCGAGATTAACTGATTAAACTCTTTAACCTAGTTAATCAACATTCGTTAACTATCAGGACATTCCACTATAGCCTAGTAGTTGCATTCTCCTCACTGTAGATATATTTATGTCCACTCGATATAACCATGATTAGTAAGTTGACCCTTCACAGGTTGTTCGTAATTTACGGTCGGGTCAAATATCTGTTTTACCCCCGTAATTACATCTTGCTCCTTAAGTCCCACTGATCCTCTAATGAACAATTGGTTTGTGATCCAATCACTAAACCGATTGGTATGTGATCTAATCACTATACCGAGTCCCTCTCGGGCCAATGAGAAGGTGGGGCCCCTTGTTCAAGACCTGGAGTCAGCACTTAAGGGAACAACCTATCTACTATCCCTAGAGACGGGTAGGAGTGAATTCCATCTTGCACCCTATGTCCCCAGCTATCTATCCGGTCTTACCCCTGAAATGGGAGGCATATTGAGTCGGCGCTGTTGAGTCACTCTCACCCATGCAGATCTAAGGATAATCCCGAATAAACAGGAGTTCATAGTTAGCTCAGGATTAAGGTCAAGTTACCTAGGTCATCGTTTTGAAATAGTCAGTCTTTAAAATAGTAAACAGCGTTATAAAGTAAGAGTGACTTATTTCGCGGTCCGGTCTAATGCAAACTCTTTGCATAGGACGCCCCCATTCACATGTCTCCACATGAACGATTCAGGATCACATCGTTTGTACTAAATACAAAATGGGCCGCATCCAATAGTGTCCCCAAGATAAGGTATCCAGCCTTATCGGTATACTATAGACCGTTTTGGCTATTTACTCGAACTTGATCCACTTTTATGTCTCCACATAAAGTTCAAGTATTCATGTTATAGCCATGGATCTTAGTTTATTGGATTTATGGTTTTCTAAAATGAAATAAGCAATTCACATATTCAATAATAACTTTATTGAATAAACCTCAATAACACTTTATTGGTAATAAAATATGTTTATCGTTTACAAACCACGAGTTTTAGGACATAAAACCCAACAAACTCCCACTTGGACTAAAACTTCAGTGGTAATAAATATATATCCATATATATACATAATGTTGAGTTTTTCAAAATGAGAAATAAATACAATAAACTAGGGCATCACATACCCATAGTTTTCTCCCACTTGCCCTAGATTATACATCCTGTAGTCCTAGTCTCACTAGGTGACCCTCAAACACTTTAGCCGTGAGAGCCTTTGTAAATGGATCAGCAATGTTGTCTTCAGAGGCTATTTGTTTCACAATAACGTCTCCTCGTTGGACGATCTCTCGAATGAGATGATATTTTTGCTCAATATGTTTCCCGCGTTTATGGCTCCTTGGCTCTTTTGAATTTGCAACTGCTCCACTGTTATCACAAAAGAGAGTGATAGGCAGATGCATATTTGGAACAACTTCCAAATCGTTCAAAAACTTTCTAAGCCACACAACTTCTTTTGCTGCTTCACAGGCAGCTACGTATTCTGCTTCCATAGTGGAGTCAGCAACACAACTTTGCTTGATACTCCGCCATACTACAGCTCCTCCATTTAGAGTGAACACTGATCCCGATGTTATTTTCTCGAATCTTTATCCGACTGGAAATCAGAATCAGTGTATCCTGTAAGAATCAGATCCTTACCTTTATACACGAGCATGTAATCCCTCGTTCTCCTAAGATACTTGAGGATATTCTTAACGGTTGTCCAATGTATAAGTCCAGGATTGGACTGAAACCTGCTGACAACACCTACTGCATAGCATATGTCGGGTCGTGTACACAACATAGCATACATCAGACTTCCAACTACCGATGCATAGGGAATGCGTCTCATATCCTCAACTTCTTGAGGTGTCTTAGGACATTGTTCCTTCGACAAGTGAATTCCATGCCTGAAGGGTAGCAAACCCCTCTTGGAATTCTGCATTTTATATCTTGACAACATCTTGTCAATATAGGATGCTTGAGACATGGCTAATGTTCTATTCTTGCGGTTCCGAACTATTTGGATCCCAAGAATATATTGAGCTTCTCCCAAATCTTTCATTTGGAATTGAGTTGCTAGCCATTTCTTGACGTCAGTCAGGCATCTTACATCATTCCCAATGAGTAAGATATCATCGACATATAATACGAGGAATGCTACAGATGTTTTGACAATCTTCTTGTAAACACAAGGTTCGTCAATGTTTTGTTCAAAACCATAAGATTTGATCGCAGTATCAAACCTTATATTCCAGCATCTAGATGCTTGTTTCAACCCATAAATGGATCGTTTAAGCTTACAAACTTTTTGTTCTTGATTTTGTATTATAAACCCCTCTGGTTGAGACATATAGATACTCTCTTCAAGATTGCCATTCAGAAAGGCTGTCTTGACATCCATTTGCCAAATCTCATAGTCATAATATGTGGCAATGGACAAGAGTATTCTAATTGATTTTAACATGACAACAGGAGAGAAGGTTTCATCATAGTCTACCCCCTCTCTCTGGGTATAACCCTTTGTCACTAATCGAGCTTTAAAGGTCTGTACCTTACCAGCTTGGTCTCGTTTCCTTTTGTAGATCCATTTACAACCAATAGGTTTTACCCCATCTGGTTGATCTACAAGTTCCCAGACGGAATTGAAGTACATCGACTCCATTTCGAGGTCCATGGCTTTGATCCATTGATCTTTGTCAACATCATTCATTGCCTGTTTATAGGTCAATGGATCCTCTATTCCATCATCTGGTATGATGATTTGAGTTTCTACTAAACCCATGTAACGGTCAGGTTGTTGCACAACTCTCCCACTACGTCGAGGCACTCTCAACTCTTGAGATGGATGTGAGTAATCAGAGCATGCTTTAAGTACTCTTTTTTGGTTAATTTCAATCTCATCAACAACTCTTGTTGATCTATCTGTAGCTTCTTTAGAAATTTCACGCAATACTAGTTTACTGCGAGGTTGATGATCTCTCATGTGATCTTCTTCGAGAAAAGTAGCATTTGTCGATACAAATACTTTATTTTCTTCTGGATCAAAGAAGTATCCAGCTTTCGATTCTTTTGGGTAGCCTATGAATAAACATACTTTTGAACGACGTTCCAATTTCTTAGGGTTTTGCACCAACACATGTGTCGGGCATCCCCAGATCCTGAAGTGACGTAAACTAGTTTTACGCCCTCTCCATAACTCATAAGGTGTTCCAGTAACACTTTTAGAGGGAACATTGTTCAAAATGTAGGCAGCAGTCTCTACTGCATATCCCCAAAACGAATCAGGCAAAAGAGTACAAAGATCAATGGATCAAAGCCATGGACCTCGAAATGGAGTCGATGTACTTCAATTCCGTCTGGGAACTTGTAGATCAACCAGATGGGGTAAAACCTATTGGTTGTAAATGGATCTACAAAAGGAAACGAGACCAAGCTGGTAAGGTACAGACCTTTAAAGCTCGATTAGTGACAAAGGGTTATACCCAGAGAGAGGGGGTAGACTATGATGAAACCTTCTCTCCTGTTGTCATGTTAAAATCAATTAGAATACTCTTGTCCATTGCCACATATTATGACTATGAGATTTGGCAAATGGATGTCAAGACAGCCTTTCTGAATGGCAATCTTGAAGAGAGTATCTATATGTCTCAACCAGAGGGGTTTATAATACAACATCAAGAACAAAAAGTTTGTAAGCTTAAACGATCCATTTATGGGTTGAAACAAGCATCTAGATGCTGGAATATAAGGTTTGATACTGCGATCAAATCTTATGGTTTTGAACAAAACATTGACGAACCTTGTGTTTACAAGAAGATTGTCAAAACATCTGTAGCATTCCTCGTATTATATGTCAATGATATCTTACTCATTGGGAATGATGTAAGATGCCTGACTGACGTCAAGAAATGGCTAGCAACTCAATTCCAAATGAAAGATTTGGGAGAAGCTCAATATATTCTTGGGATCCAAATAGTTCGGAACCGCAAGAATAGAACATTAGCCATGTCTCAAGCATCCTATATTGACAAGATGTTGTCAAGATATAAAATGCAGAATTCCAAGAGGGGTTTGCTACCCTTCAGGCATGGAATTCACTTGTCGAAGGAACAATGTCCTAAGACACCTCAAGAAGTTGAGGATATGAGACGCATTCCCTATGCATCGGCAGTTGGAAGTCTGATGTATGCTATGTTGTGTACACGACCCGACATATGCTATGCAGTAGGTGTTGTCAGCAGGTTTCAGTCCAATCCTGGACTTATACATTGGACAACCGTTAAGAATATCCTCAAGTATCTTAAGAGAACGAGGGATTACATGCTCGTGTATAAAGGTAAGGATCTGATTCTTACAGGATACACTGATTCTGATTTCCAGTCGGATAAAGATTCGAGAAAATCAACATCGGGATCAGTGTTCACTCTGAATGGAGGAGCTGTAGTATGGCGGAGTATCAAGCAAAGTTGTGTTGCTGACTCCACTATGGAAGCAGAATACGTAGCTGCCTGTGAAGCAGCAAAAGAAGCTGTGTGGCTTAGAAAGTTTTTGAACGATTTGGAAGTTGTTCCAAATATGCATCTGCCTATCACTCTCTTTTGTGATAACAGTGTAGCAGTTGCAAATTCAAAAGAGCCAAGGAGCCATAAACGCGGGAAACATATTGAGCGAAAATATCATCTCATTCGAGAGATCGTCCAACGAGGAGACGTTATTGTGAAACAAATAGCCTCTGAGGACAACATTGCTGATCCATTTACAAAGGCTCTCACGGCTAAAGTGTTTGAGGGTCACCTAGTGAGACTAGGACTACAGGATGTATAATCTAGGGCAAGTGGGAGAAAACTATGGGTATGTGATGCCCTAGTTTATTGTATTTATTTCTCATTTTGAAAAACTCAACATTATGTATATATATGGATATATATTTATTACCACTGGAGTTTTAGTCCAAGTGGGAGTTTGTTGGGTTTTATGTCCTAAAACTCGTGGTTTGTAAACGATAAACATATTTTATTACCAATAAAGTGTTATTGAGGTTTATTCAATAAAGTTATTATTGAATATGTGAATTGCTTATTTCATTTTAGAAAACCCTAAATCCAATAAACTAAGATCCATGGCTATAACATGAATACTTGAACTTTATGTGGAGACATAAAAGTGGATCAAGTTCGAGTAAATAGCCAAAACGGTCTATAGTATACGGATAAGGCTGGATACCTTATCTTGGGGACACTATTGGATGCGGCCCATTTTGTATTTAGTACAAACGATGTGATCCTGAATCCTTCATGTGGAGACATGTGAATGGGGGCGTCCTATGCAAAAAGTTTGCATTAGACCGGACCGCGAAATAAGTCACTCTTACTTTATAACGCTGTTTACTGTTTTAAAGACTGACTATTTCAAAACGATGACCTAGGTAACTTGACCTTAATCCTGAGCTAACTATGAACTCCTGTTTATTCGGGATTATCCTTAGATCTGCATGGGTGAGAGTGGCTCAACAGCGCCGACTCAATATGCCTCCCATTTCAGGGGTAAGACCGGATAGATAGCTGGGGACATAGGGTGCAAGATGGAATTCACTCCTACCCGTCTCTAGGGATAGTAGATAGGTTGTTCCCTTAAGTGCTGACTCCAGGTCTTGAACAAGGGGCCCCACCTTCTCATTGGCCCGAGAGGGACTCGGTATAGTGATTAGATCACATACCAATTGGTTTAGTGATTGGATCACAAACCAATTGTTCATTAGAGGATCAGTGGGACTTAAGGAGCAAGATGTAATTACGGGGGTAAAACAGATATTTGATCCGACCGTAAATTACGAACAACCTGTGAAGGGTCAACTTACATAATCATGGTTATATCGAGTGGACATAAATATATCTACAGTGAGGAGAATGCAACTACTAGGCTATAGTGGAATGTCCTGATAGTTAACGAATGTTGATTAACTAGGTTAAAGAGTTTAATCAGTTAATCTCGGATCGTTGGAGCTCATGATCTGTAGGTCCATGAGGTCCCCCTGCTAGCTCATATCGGACTAAACCTTAGAACAGTGTGACGAGTGAATTCGAAGTGTTCGAATTCGAATTAGGGAATTAACGTTAAATATATGTGATATATTTAACGACATAACGTTCAATTGCGAATTGAACAATAGAGAGAGATGGTGATATTTAAATAAGATTTAATTATCGAAAATATGAATATGGATTCATAATCATGTATATCGGGAATGATCGGGATTAGTGTTGGATTTATTGGATATTAAATTTGAATTAATTAAATTGTTTAATTAATTATTTAATATTAATTTAATTTGATTTAAAATTAATTATTTGAATTAATTTTTAAATTGAATTAATTTGATCAAAGTTAGTCAAAAGTCAAATTTAAGACAATTGACTACAACTTTGAAAGTCAAAAGTCAAATGTTGACTCCACTAAACCTTGAAAGTCAAGAGTCATTTTGATGACTAAAGTGAGTGGACAAATCCAATTCTTAAGTTAGTGGAAAAATCCAATTCTTGAGTTAGTGGGAAAAACCATTTGTTGGTGGTTTTATGAGTCAAATTTTTTTGCTAAGTGTTCATCCCACATCAAGCCACTAATCCCACTAAATTGAGTGGATTCTACATGGCATCCTATTGTTAACTCAATTTTGCATGTTTTTGCATGTAGTCTTCTATATATACAAAGGGTTAATGAGATTGACTTCTTCTTGGAATTTTGATGAACTTTGAGAAATTGTAAAGACAATTTCTCTACCATTCTCTCCAATTCCATCTTCAATTCTCTTTTAAATTAGTCACTCAAAGGATCCCACAATCCCGTTCTAAGGCCGGAGAATAGTCGGGAAGACTCTCGTGGTGGTTCGTGACCGTTACGTTCGAAGATCGAGTTTGGAATCAAGAAGAATTTGAACTTCAAAGGTAACTTCTAAATTATTGTCTTTGATTTTCAAATTACATGCTTTTTCTTTTGAAATTAACAAAATAAGAGTACTTAGATCCAACGATGCTTCCGCTATGCATGCCGAAATTCTTTCAATCCTATCATCCATCCCCCATCGGGGAAGAGGAATTCCCAAAATGGCGTTCGCATCTTCAGGGTCACAACACATTTTAACACACTCTTTATCCCACTGTCCCCCTTCAGTCATCAATTCAGCAACAACATTGATGTTCATCTTCCTAATCAGTTTGATTAAACAAAAAATTGTTGGACGTGGGATCCATCTGTCCTTCACACTTACAGACCGCCCATTCCCTATCCGCCATCGAAGCCCCTTAAGGAGCAATTCACGTCCCCACAACAGACTTTTCCACACAAAAGAGGCGTTATACTTTAGCCCCGCCCTTAAGAAACATGAGTCCCTAAAGTATTTACCTCTAAGCACTTGGGAGATAAGAGATTCCGGGTTGTTGAAAATCCTCCAACATTGTTTAGCCAACAAAGCTTGGTTAAATAACTCCAAATCACGGAATCCCAAACCCCCATGAAACTTCGACACACATAATTTGCTCCACTTTGCCCAATGAATTTTTCTTTGTCCACCCACACAACTCCACCAGAACCGGACCATCATACTGTTACATTCGGAAAGCAGTGTCTTTGGCAGTTTGAAACAACCCATAATATATGTTGGAATAGCTTGAATCAATGCTTTTAACACCACCTCTTTTCCACCTGAGGATAGTAAATGATCTCGCCACTTATGTAGGGCTTGCCATATTTTATCCTTTATATAAGCAAAGGATGTGCATTTACTCTTCCCTAGCCATGCCGGAAGCCCCAAATATTTATCATGATGGTCCACTACATTAAACTTTAGTCTACTGACAATGTTTTCTCTGGTCTCAATTGGAGTATTTGGGCTAAAACAAATTGCAGATTTCCCATAATTTATCTCTTGCCCTGTGAGCACAGAATACCGCTCAAGGGCACTAGTTATCTGATTTATCTCTTCCTTTGATGCTCTGAAAAATAGGAAGCTATCGTCTGCGAAAAATAAATGGGAGATCGGGGGGCTAGAGGGCAATTCTAATCCCTCGAATGTGGTTCAACGCTTCCAATTTGCCTAGCATCAGTGATAATCCTTCTGCACATAACAAAAACAGGTAGGGAGATATCGGGTCCCCTTGTCGGAGGCCTCTAGAAGGATTCACGTGTCCTTTTCGAGTACCATTTATTTTAAAGGAAAAGGATACTGTGGAAACACATCTCATTATCAGTTCAGTCATCTTGTGATGAAAGCCTATTCGATAAAATGCCATTCCACTCTGCCATACGCTTTGCTCATATCGAGTTTTAACGCCGCCCATTTCTCTTTTCCTTTCTTCGTATTGCGAATTGTATGGAGGCACTCAAAACCCAAAAATGCATTATCAGTTATCACTCTATCTGGAACAAAAGCGCTCTGATTTGGGCTAATGAGATCATTTAGAACAATCTTTAGCCTGTTTGCAACAGTTTTGGACACAAGCTTATAAAGAACATTGCACAGGCTAATAGGGCGAAAATGTGAAACATACCTGGGTTGTTTGCACTTGGGGATGAGCACAATGATCGTTTTATTAATTTCCTCCAACGAATTACCCTCATTTAGTACACCAAGGCAGAATTTTAAGACATCCTTGCCAATGATGGGCCAAAACTTTTGGTATAATCCTGCTGTAAATCCATCTATCCCAGGAGATTTAGATGGGTTCATCTGTTTCAGAGCCGCCACTACCTCTTCCTCAGTTAATGGTGCACCCTGATTATCTCTAACATCCTCAGTTAACCCTGGTGATAATGTTGTAAAAAACTCGGCACAAATATCACTATTTGCCATCTGGTTTGATGCAAACAACTCTTCAAAATACCCTGTCACCGCCCCCTCAATCTCATTTGTGTCCTCTTTCCACTCCCCTCCCTTATTAAACAACCCTTCGATTCGATTCCCCCGTCTTCGCTGATTGGCCTTTTGGTGAAACCATTGTGTATTTCTATCACCCCACTTAAGCCAATCAGTTCTTGCTCGTTGTTTCCAGTACACCTCTTCCTCCCCTAGCAGATTTTCCAACTCTCTCCTAGCTTTCTGAATATCAATGTTATGGTCTATAGCCTTTTGCAAGGTTGTAGGTGCTATTCGAATTCGTGTGTTATAGGATCAGTTTTGTCTCTCCCCCATTCAGCCAACAATTGCCCACATCTCATCAATTTACTAGAAATAGGCTCATCAGTTTGCACCTGATTCTGCCACCCATTTTCCACCACTTGAAAACAATCATCAAAATTCAACCACACTTTCTCAAACCGGAATTGTCTCGCCATCGTCTCTGATTGGCATTTCATACCTTTCCTAACCTCAATTACTAAGGGGCAGTGGTCTGAATATATGAATTCCAGATGTCTAACCCCCGTATAAGGAAACATGGCTAGGAAAGACTGAGAGCATAAGCCTCTATCCAACCGTTCTTTGATGAGATGACCACCTCTACAATTATGGTACCATGTGTAAGAGTTGCCTCTAAATGATAAATCCAGTAAGCTACATTCATCAATCACATCTCTGAACTTCTACATCTGACTTTGGGCTCGTTGAATCCCCCCCCCCCCCCCCACTTCTCATGCATTCCCAAAATCTCATTAAAATCACCACCTATTATCCAAGGTAATGAGTTTAACGTATGTAGTCGTCTCACCAACTCCCATGAAACTTTCCTCTTAGATGTATCTGGGTCCCCATAAAGCCCTGTAAAGTGCCACTTACTCTCGCCAGTTTGCACTACTACATCAATATGAAATTTATTAAAAGAGCACAAACTCACATTTAAGTCCTTCCACATTAAACAGAATCCTCCACTCCTTCCCTCACTATCAACTGCAATGACTCCTTCAAAATCCAAAGAACGCCTATAACTTTCTGCCTTGTTTTTATTAATACGAGTTTCTGATAGAAACACTATTTGGGATTTTGCTTCTTGCACCACCTTGTGCAAAGCCTCGGACGCCCGTGGATTCCCCAAACCACGTGCATTCCAGCAAAGTATATTCATTGAGCTCGGCGACCCTGTTCTTCATTAACAGGGTTCGCCGCTGGAGGACAAAGGTCCCCTATAATGGTTGTTATCTTCTGCTTCTTACCTTCAAATTCTTGTGAGTTTCCAAGTTCATCAATATCTTCATATGATCCCCTATCCATCCTCATTTGTTTTCCCAAATTTTTCATTGGTATCATGCTATTGACCTGCGAGTTTATAGTTGTATGTCTTGACCACGTTTTTAACTGTGATGCTACTGATTTAATTTCCAAAATTTGTTTTCCTACCATATCTTCCTCACATGGTGTATCCACCTTCCCCTTATTTATTATGGTAGTGGACCCACTTTCCAAACCAAAATCAGCCAATTTACTCACCTCTAGGATGTTGCCCTCAATATTAATAGGCATATCAATCTCCATTAATGGCGCATTAAATGTCACATTTATTTCCCCCAAATCCTCATTTTCATTCATCTTTCCCTGTCTGTTATCTCCCTCTCCCTCCTTTTGTAAATCCTCCATCCCCTCCCCCAAATCCGCTCTCCCATTAATATTCTTGAAACTGCCATCGTCTGCGTTTTCATCTCCCTCATCTGTCGTTTTCGGCGGTGATTGCTCGCCAACCACCATGGCTAAAATTACCGATTGCCTTCCACCCACTCCATGCACCGGATCTCCACCGTTCTCTGTCTCCTTCCTCCAACTCCCCTCCCTTCTCCAACTCCCCTCACTGTTCCCTCTCCCTCTCCCCTTTCCTCAAAATGGAGATGATCCCCCACGCTCAATAGATTCCTTTGGTTTGAACTCACTTGCCCTCAACCAAGGTCCATAAGCGACATTTGCCCCCTCATCCACTCCTCCCAACACCCTGTCACACTCATTTTGTAGATGGCCAACCCGCCCACAACAAAAACAAAACTCTGGAAGTATTTCATATCTAAGCACGACCCACAGATTTTCCGTCTGCTCATCCGCTCTAATTTTCAATGCTCGCCTAAGAGGTTTTGTTACATCCACTCGGATTCTCACCCGTCCGAACCGCCCCCAACAATCCCCATTCATATGTGATTCTACATCTTCTACCTTTCCCACTCTCTTTCCCAATTCAACTAACGCCTCCCTATTCCTACAACCAATCGGTAAATTAAAGAACTGAATCCAAAAGGATACAAACCTGAATTCCATTTGCTCTAGTTGATTCCAACTATTGGGGTGTTCAAACAATATAATTGCTCCATCAAAGAACCAAGGTCCATTATTCAGCACCTTCTTCATATCCATGGTTGTCTTGAAACTTATCAAGAAGACATTCTCCCCCACACATTCCACAACCGTGCTCCGATGGACATTTCATACAATCTTCATAACACTACGGAAAGCATCAATGTTGACCAACTTGGAGATGAAAACTTTTCCTACCAAACATAATGAGAGTTCAGAAGGGGACAACTTGGCTATATCTTTCATCTCAGTAGGTTCTTCTTCTTCTTCGGTTAACTTCATATGTTGGCACATCTTCAAGATCTCCCCAAGATCCATCCTAGCTGTTCACTGCAGAAAAATGTTAAATGTTAAAACTCCCCTCACACAGAGGGATTTTTCCTCTTAGAAGCGAGAGAATGTTAGACTCTTGCGATACATCATGTTATTGAACTATGTTTTTGTTGGCATCTCATTATTATTTATTCATCAATATAAATATTAGTTTAGATTCAATGTCACAAAGAAATGCGAGATAAAGTGGGGATAGTGGGAAACCAATTTTTTTAATTTTTAAAATCATGTTTTTTTTTTTTTTAATTTCAAATTTTATTTAAATATTATTCTAGGTGAACATATTCTTAATTACCTTAAAAATAGGGATTTTGTTGTTGAACGATAGCACCTAAATATTTTTGTTGAATTGTGTTTTTGTCAGATAAGGTTTGTTACAATGAAAAATTTGGAAATGATCGTGGTTAAAAAATCTAAACCTGTCGTTTAACAAAAATGACTATTTTATTTTAGTCATTATTGTTGTTAACCATAATTTAATGCTCAAAACTCAAATTTCCAACATTGAACCACACAAATAATTTGTACTAGCTAAAATCTTGGATAGACGGTTGTCCTTCCATAAAAAAAAACACTAGTGTTAACGATCAAAACACATTTATCCATATTTAAGTTCTTCTATTTCTTTTCTTTTTAAAAAGAAAAACAAAAAAAACTTAAACGAAGGGAGATCAATTCTTTGAAAGAAAAAAAAAAGAATGAGAAGAAGGGAAAAGAAGAGGAAAAGGAAAAGAAGAAAACTAAAAAAAAAAAAAAAAATTACTGTAACCGACGATGGTGGCACGAAGACCATGTATGGGAGGAAGAAGAGGATGGAAGGAGGAAGGAGGAATGAAAAGAAGAAGAGGATGAACGAAGAAGGAGGAAGAAGGAAGAGGGAAAATGGAGAAATAATAATGAAAAAGAAAAAAACAATATTTTTTTATTTTTTTATTTTAATAATTATTTTTAAATATAAAAAAATATTTATCACGTCAACTACTGTCAGTAATTAGTAATTAGAGTAAAACGTTGTTGTCTGGACTACAAGTATTTTTTTTTGCAGCCCAACACCTGTCATGATTTGATTGGCTAATATTTAAACCATTTTTAAATAATAAAAAAATCTTTCATACCGTTTACTTGGTTTTTGTCTGTAACTTTTCTTTTGTTATTCCAGCCAATTAACTTCTCTTACTTTCTCTCTCACTCCAAACTTCAAGGCCATGTAATTTCAATTGCATTATTTGGAATTTGCAGGGTTGGTTGTGTGTTATATAGGCATAAATTTTCAAGTGAATTTTTAGAGGAAGTGAAGGAAATTTAACGGTTAGATTCATCTGAGGTTGGTAAAGGAAAAGGTCGGATTTTATTTTTTTTTAAGAAAAATCCAAAAAATAAAAATGCTAATAAAAAACATTTTATTTGTCTAGAGATATTATTTAGAGTATTGCAAATCTTACTGCGTTAAAAAATAGTTAATCAAAAAAAAGAAAAAACATACTTACGGTAGAGAAAAGAAAAGAGGATGAGAGATGAAATAGAGAGAGTGAGAGAGTGAGAGACAAAGTGATGGTAGATGGAAGTGTAGGAAAGAGAGAGAAAATAAGAGAAGTTGTTTATCTGACTAAGAATAAAGGAAAAGTTACGGAAGAAAAAAAAATTAATTTAAGTAAACGGCCTGAACGGTTTTTCTTATTTAAAAAATAATATAAATATTCAGTCAATCAGATGGTGACACGTATTGAGCGACAAAAGATACTTGTAGCCCACGCTCTAAGCAAGTTTTACTCTTTTCTTATTTAAAAAATAATATAAATATTCAGTCAATCATGGACTGCAAAAAATACTTGTAGCTCAGGCTTTAACAAATTTTACTCTTAATAGAAAAACCGACAGACAGAATAAAAAAATAAAATAAAATAATAATAATAATATGCCACGAAATGCACTAAAGTGTAATTTACCTTTAATTGAATGTTTATAAAAATTAGGTTCCATGCAAAATTAAAATTTGGGCATAAATCAAATTTAAAATTTTGTTAATTTTTTTTTTTCGAAAATTAAAATTGGGGATACTCTAAATTTGTGGCAAATCAAAATTTGATTAAACTTCAAATTTAAATTTAATTCTAAATTCAAGCGAACATGGAGATAGAACCCAAATTCTATTCAAAGGCAAAATCTTGATAGAATTTGAAATTTGATTTTGGGCATACTCCAAATTTCCCCTAAATCAAAATTTGAATAAATTTCAAATGTAAACTTCATTCCAAATTCAACAAGATCTGGGCAGGGGAAAATTGCAAAAAGTAACCCGTCACAAAAAAAAAAACTTTAACAAAATTGACCGGTCTCTAGACTCTTTTAATGATTTAACTTATTTTAGGCTTTTTAAAGTGTGAAGTTTCTTCTTTACCCTTGACTTAAGAAACTTCATTTGTTTTTTCTCTTTCTTTTTTCCTTCTGCTTTTTTTTTATTATCTTTGAGCACTAATCATCAATCTTCAACGCCTTTGCCACGTTCATCTACAATCGGTTACAGATATTTTTCAATGGAAGGATCAAACAAACTATCTACTAACAGGTAGAACTCAAAAATTTACATGGAATAAAAAAAAAATCTTCCAATTTGGTCAACTGGGCTCAAAGTTATGACATTTTAAAGTTTAAATTAAATTCATTCGACTTTACGGAGATTAAAACTCAAGATACTTCAATATTTTGCTCAGTTTATAAGCATGGTTGTAAAGAACGTGAAAAACGTATGAAAACGAGTGGTCATTTAGCTAAAACGGAGTTGTATCGAAAGAGATACGTTGTTCGGAAGAACGGACTGTGTGATCGCATAGCATGTGCGATCGCGTAGTTTGTGCGATCGCGCCATCGCATAGCGTGTGCGATCGCGTAGTTTGTGCGATCGCGCCATCGCGTAGCGTGTGCGATCGCGCCATCGCGTAGCGTGTGCGATCGCGCCATCGCGTAGCTTGTGCGATCGCGCATTCGCGATGTGCGATTCTGCGTCTATCTTCCGAAGATCATATTTCCTTCAATACAACTCCGTTTTGACTAAATGACCACTTGTTTTCATACGTTTTTTCACAACTCCGTTTTGACTAAATGACCACTTGTTTTCATACGTTTTTTCACGTTCTTTACAACCATGCTTATAAATTGAGCGAAATATTTAAATATATTGAGTCTTAATCTTGGTAAAGTCAAATGAATTTAATTTAAACCCTAAAATATCATAACTTTGAGCTCAGTTAGCCAAATTGAAAGTTTTTTCTTGTATTCCATGTAACTTTTCGAGTTCTACATGTTAGGAGATAGTTTGTTTGATCCTTCCATCGAAAAAATGTATGTAGTCGATGCTTCCGAAGCTTGATGATTAGTGCCTAAAGAGAATTAAAAAAATGTAGAAGGAAAGAAGAAAGAGAAAAAAAATGGAGTTTCTTAAGTCAAGGGTAAATAGGAAACTTCACACTTCAAAAAGCATCAAACAGGTTAAAACCTTAAAAAAATCTATAGACGGGTCAATTTTGTTAAAATTTTGGCTGACAGGTTACTTTTTGCAATTTCCCCTGGGCAGGGCAATATTTAAAGTCAAAATCTTGGTACTTTTTTTTAAAAAAAAAAATTAGAATTTGAGTAGGATTGAAATTTAAAATTTTATTCCAAATTCAAGCCAAAATTTTTGTTAGAATACCAGCCGCATTTTCCACGAAGTGTCATTTATCTCATACACATTCTCGACTATCCTCATGATTTGAAATCTAGTTTTGTGTGGATCATATAAATATCATGCATATGCATAACTTAATAGATCAAAATTCGATTTATTTGAATAAAATAAATTCATATCCATTGTTCCTCCCAGATAAATGTGTACATGTTAACTATGTTTCAATCTCTTTTTGTTGGGAAGAATTACGTAGACACCTTATTTTGTCCGACTTTGTTTATCATTATTCTAGGTTTTGTTTGTATTTAGATTTTTCTTGCGTTTCACTCAATAGATTGTTGAAATCATTTAATTTCATCTTTTTTTCGTTAATTTCGAAGTTTCGAAAAAAACAAACAAATATTTTCTTTTAAAGATGTTTCAAAATCTTTTGTTTAAAGCTTAGTTTTAGGGTTGAATTTTAGAATTTAATTTTAGATGCTAATTTTAGGATTTAATTTTGGGTTTGTTTTGGGTTTAAAATTAGTTCTTCCAAATTTATTTTTTTTTAATTAAAATTTTAAAATATTTTGAAATAGAATTTGAATTGATTTTAAAATTACATCTTTCAAATTGATATATTTTTAATTATAAATTTTTTAAATTAACTTTAAAATTAGATTTTTCAAATTGATTTTTTTTTAGATCTTTCAAATTGATTTCTTTTTAAAATAGATGTTAGATTAGTTATAAAATCAGATTTTTCAAATTGGTTTCTTTTTAGTTAGATAAATTTCAAATTAATTTTAAAATTACATCTTCTAAATGGATTTCTTTGAAGAATTAGATATTTTTTAAGAATATTAAAATAAAAATAGATATTTCAAATTAATTTCTTTTTAGAAATTAGATTTATTTTAAATATTCAAACTAAATTCAACCTGATTTTAAAATTAGATTTTTAAAATTGATTTCTTTTCAATTAGATTTTTCAAACTAAATTTCCATAACGTTTAATTTTAGAATTTAATTTTGGAGTTTCATTTGGAGTTTAATTTGAGGTTTCAGTTTTTTAGATTTGATTTAGGATTTCGGATTTGGGTTTGCCATTAAAGGGGGCCCATAAAAAAAAAAGGGAAGTTCTCATTAACCTAACTAATGGCTATAAATTAAGGTGATAGGATGGGTGAAAAAAGAGGATTTTGGAAGATAGGAAAAGACAAAAGTTTTTCTTTTCATCTTCTTCCTCCAGAGTTCGGCCTCCAATCTCCGGCAACCTTCACGGCGGCGGCGAGCTCGTAGGCGGCGGAAGAACTACACGACGGCGACGCACCACCACGAGCAGCGATGAATTTCCTTCCTCTACCTCCGTGCGGCGGCGCATCATCTTCACGACACCCTCCCCAGATGATCCCAGCAACGTTGAAGAACCACCTCGTGCGGGGCCGATGGTGGCTTTGCGTGTGAAAGAGAAGAAGCAGACGGTTTCGCGCACATGCAATATATACCCTGATTTGTTTTGCACATATATACCATGGTATGTGTCATATAACCCACTGTTTTATTTATAATTTTCTATTATTTATGCTCGGTTCGTTTAGGTTGTTTTCTTCACTTTGTTTTTCTTAGGTTATTTAGTTTTTTTTTTAATTCTAATCCCGGGATAGGTGGATGATTCTCTCTCCCACCTTAAGGATATGTTTCATTGTTTTTTTTTTTTTTTTATAAAAATCCAGGGATAGGTGGAGGATTCTTCCTCCCACCTTGAGGATGTGTTTCGTTATTTTAATTTTTGAAATCCCGGGACAGAAAGGGGATCTTGCCTATCTTGAGGATTATATTTTAGTTATTTTTTTTTTAATTATATCTTTTTTCTAAATACGTTGCTGTTCACACGAGAATTCGAACGACGAATGGAAATTCGACACGTGTAAATGAAATTTGAATTTGTATTTGTATTGTATGTATCAGTGCGTAGTGGATTACAATCTCTAATGTTTGATCCTCTGATTCTCTCTCTTAAATGTAACCGTACTCGAGGGCTTCGCAGCTTGTTCTCGAGGTTGAATCTTCAGCTTCGCGTAGCGGTGAAGTCTTCAGGTGTTTGATCTTCAAGTGACGTTCCGTCTTCAGGATTCAAAGAGTCTTTCGTTGTTTGGGAATTCTCTCTGAGTTCTTAGGAGAAGAAGTTTTCTGAACCCTAAAAATGAAAATGAACTCTCTATTTATAGAGTTCTCATGGGCCTGGTGGGCTTGGGCCTGGATCCAATGGGCTTGGGCTTGGACCCAATGGGCTTGGCTCTAATGAGCTTTTGAATTTTGAGCCCAACGGGCTTGACCTTTGGGCCAAATTGTCTTTTGAATATCTTCTCTGGACTGATCCGATCTCGAGCCCAATTACAGTGTGGCCGAATTTGCTCGGTCAAGTCTATCTGATCCACCGGCCGTGATGAGGACACGTGGCGTCCGCTGATTGGTCGAAATTTCTCGGTCAACAAATGCCCCATTTTTCGAGAGTTATGCACAAGTATGTGTGGGTGAGTCTCGGAAAAGTTAAATAGATAAATCGAAACGTAGGACACCCCTAATTTCGACTCCGCTTTGACGTATCAATTTTATCGAAATATGAGATTTGATTCATAAATCAATTATTTTAATTGACACATCTCTCCATGCCAATCGATCAAAAATATGAATTTAGCTCATAATTTTGATCTTTCTTATTTGGCAGAAACTTGATTTGAAATTCGGTAGATTTTTTGTTCTACCTTAGTTTATCTTGGGATGTAGAGTAGAGACTTGGGTCTGCCCAATTGAATTTTGAATAGGGTTTGACTTTGAACTTTTACTCCAATTTCGACGTGGATAAACTATACCCAAACCGCTAATTTTGATTTGAGACTTGAATTTAGATAACTTTTGACTTTAAATCATGCTTGGAAATAAAATTTGGAATATGCCCAAAATTTTAATTTCAGGAAAAACTATGATAATTTTTTAAAGTTTGGCTTGAATTCGGAGTAGGAGTGTTGAAAATTTTATTTTGGCATAAATAATTGGCCGAATGCAATATTAGAATGTGAAGACAAATGATAACAAAGAAGCTTGTTTGGTAGAGCGGAACTTGGACGACTTTAGTTTTCTTTGATCCTGAGCTTGAGTCGAACTTCATCTCATTTGTTTGGAGAAGTTGAAGAGGCAAGAGGAGAAGAGAAGTCAGCCGCCGTCGCCGCCAGCTCTGCCGCACGCCACCAGCTCCGCTGCACAGCCGCACGCCGCCAGCTCCGTCGCACAGCCGCACGCTCCGCCGAACCGCCGCGTCGCCGCATCACTGCAGATCCGCGCCTGCTCCGCAGCCCCGCGCCCCGTCTCCGACGCAGACGTCCGTCACTGCAGATCCAACGCCCCAAGCCGCTCTGCAGCGCCGCCGTTGCCGCCGCCGCCGCCGATCGTCTCCGCCATCGCAGCGCCGCCACACGTCTCTGCCATCGCAGCTCCGCCGCCGCTGGTGAATTTTTTTTTATTATTATATATATTTTTTTTTGTTTACAGATTGTATATATTTTATTCTACTCTTTTTTTTGTTTTTTTTTTGTTTTTTTTTTCTCTTTTATAAATTCTTTATTATTATTTTTTTTCATATATATATTTCTTTACCACTTTTAATATATATATCACTTTTTTTTTTTTTTTTTTTTTTTTTTTTTTTCAGTCGCCAATTCCCACTGTGTTCTTCGTGCCAACATTATTTTGGCAAATAAATTCTTTTATTATCATTTGATTTGGCTGTGATTGATTTGGGTAATTATATAATTTGTTTAACATTTTGGACTGTATTAACATTTTAGACTGTATTAACATTTTGGATGTATATTTTTTTTTTTAATTTGGTAATTTTGATTCTATTGGGTTATTGGGTGTATTATTTGTATTAATTTGGTGGGAGTTGTAAATTAATTTGGTGGGAGTTGTAAATTAATTGTGTTGAATTTTGGTGGGAGTTGTAATAGGATTAGGATTGGTAAGTTAGATTTTATGAATTAGGATTGGTAGGTTAGATTTTATGAAATGTGATTATTAAATTAGATTTTATGAAATGTGATTTGGAAAATTTTGAATCTAATTAAATTTGGTGGGATTTTAATTTAGTGATTTGGTGTTTAGAAAGAATGTAATTTAAAATTGGGATTTAGAAATAACTAAGTAATTTTGCATTTGAAATTTTATAATTAAATCACAATTAATTAGGAATTTGGAATTTGTAATAACTTTTTTTTTAAAAAAAAATTATTTTTTTACAAAGCGATAATTTGTAATTTGTGATTAATTTTAATTTGGAATTAAGATTTAGAAGTTATCCGAAAATATGGCATTGAGAAATTAGAAATTATCCCTAAGTAATTTTATGTAAGACTTGCCAAGTTTTGAGAATTGGGGTTTTGTTTAACTATATATATATATTATTTTATTATTATTATTATTATTATTATATATATACATATATTTTTTTGAAATTTGTTCACTTTTCAATTTTAAATTGGAACAAACAAATGGGGGAGTGTTGCGACATTATTTTATTGTAGGTGCGCCATTACCCTTAAGAGTATAATTTTGAATTTGAAATTTTATAATTAAATCACAAGTACTTGAGAATTTGGAATTTGTAAAAAAAATTTCTTAAAATTTAATTTTTATTTGTGTAATTTGTAATTTGTGATTAATTTTAATTTAGCATTGGTAAATTAGAAATTATCTCTAAGTAATTTTAGGTAAGACTTGCCAAGTTTTGGGAATTGGGGTTTTGTTTAACTATATATATATATATATATATATATATTATTTTATTATTATTATTATTATTATTATATATATATATATACATATATTGATTTGAAATTTGTTCACTTTTCAATTTTAAATTGGAACAAACAAATGGGGGAGTGCTGCGACATTATTTTTTTTTTTTGTAGGTGCGCCATTTCCCTTACCGCCGATTCAGGATTTGGCGTACTGATTTAAAAGCGTTACTTCTTCTTTGCGGAGGCTTCGATTCTTACTTTGTGTGAGATCGGAGTGTTTGCTTGGGGAACGTACTCCGTCCTTGTTGGTGCGCTGAATCGTCATGTTCAGCTCCTGTGGCCTCGACGTAACAATTTAAGGACGTTACTTCTCCTTTGCAGATGCACGTCAGCTTAGGGAACGTATTCCGTCCTTATTGGAGCGTCGAGTCGTTATGTTCAGTTCCCGTGGCCTCGGCGTAACAATTTAAGGACGTTACTTCTCCTTTGCAGATGCACGTCTGCTTAGGGAACGTATTCCGTCCTTCTTGGAGCGTCGAGTCGTTATGTTCCGTTCCTGTGGCCTCGGCGTAACAATTTAAGGACGTTACTTCTCCTTTGCAGATTCACGTCTGCTTAGGGAACGTATTCCGTCCTTGTTGGAGCGTCGAGTCATTATGTTCAGTTCATGTGGCCTCGGCGTAACAATTTAAGGACGTTACTTCTCCTTTGCAGATGCACGTCTGCTTAGGGAACGTATTTCGTCCTTGTTGGAGCGTCGAGTCATTGTGTTCAGTTCCTGTGGCCTTGGCGTAACAATTTAAGGACGTTACTTCTCCTTTGCAGATGCACGTCTGCTTAGGGAACGTATTCCGTCCTTGTTGGAGCGTCGAGTCATTATGTTCAGTTCCTGTGGCCTCGGCGTAACAATTTCAGGACGTTACTTCTCCTTTGCAGATGCACGTCTGCTTAGGGAACGTATTCCGTCATTGTTGGAGCGTCGAGTCGTTATGTTCAGTTCTCGTGGCCTCGGCGTAACAACTTAAGGACGTTACTTCTCCTTTGCAGATGCACGTCTGCTTAGGGAACGTATTCCGTCCTTGTTGGAGCGTCGAGTCGTTATGTTCAGTTCCTGTGGCCTCGGCGTAACAATTTAATGACGTTACTTCTCCTTTGCAGATGCACGTCTGCTTAGGGAACGTATTCCGTCCTTGTTGGAGCGTCGAGTCGTTATGTTCAGTTCTCGTGGCCTCGGCGTAACAATTTAAGGACGTTACTTCTCCTTCGCAGATGCACGTCTGCTTAGGGAACGTATTCCGTCCTTGTTAGAGCGTCGTTGTGTTCTGTTTCTGTGAGATCGATGTACTGATTTAAGGACGTTACTTCTCCCTTGCAGATGCACGTTTGTTTAGGAAACATATTCCGTCCTTGTTGGTGCGTCGGATCGTCGTGTTATGTTTCTGTGAGATCGACGTAACGAATTAAGGACGTTACTTCTCCTTTGCAGATGGACGTCTGCTCAGGGAACGTACTCCGTCCTTGGTTGTGCGTTGGATCGTCGTGTTCCGTTTCTATGGTCTCGGCGTAACAATTTAAGGACGTTACTTCTCCTTTGCAGATGCATGTCTGCTTAGGGGACGTACTCCGTCCTTGTTGGTGCGTCGGATCGCCGCGTTCCGTTTCTATGAGATCGGCGTGCCGACGTAATGGCGTTACTTCTCTTTTGTAGATGCGCCAGTTTGGGCATTTCCACTTTACGTGAAATGAGCGCGTCTACTTAGAGAACGTACTCCGTCCTTGTTGGTGTGGCGACTTAAGGATGATACGCCGACTTAGGGACGTTACTTCTCCTTCGTAGATGCGCCAGTTTGGCATTTCCACTTTATGTGAAATGGGCACGTCTACTTTGAGAACGTACTCCGTCCTTGTTGGTGTGCTTCCCCCATAACATTCTCTCCTTTTTTTTTAAATGCTAAAGGTCGCGTTTTAAGATTCTATATTTTTTTTAGGAAGGTTATATGTGTTGTGTTTTTTTGTCGTTTGGTTATATATTTTTTTTTTAAGGTGGCGTGCAATTTTTTTAGCTCGTTTGGTGTCGTCGTCACAATTATCGCCTTGTTTCAAATTTATTAACTCTTTCAAATTTGTTTTGCAGGAGCATGGTGTATTTTGCAGAACAAATCGTTTCTGGAGAGAAACACCTCGTTCTTTTACAAGATGAACATCATTATTTAAAACGTGGAGTTAGCCTCCTAGTAGAAGATTTAAAGATCGGCGATTACTCTAATAAGTGGCCATCGCTAGGAAAACCAAGTCGCTTGTCAAAACGGTCCTCAGAAAAACCTTTGGGTCAGGGTTCCCCGTCTATGGTGTGGACGTTAGGTTCTGCGCTCCACCGCCAAAATCCCAGTCAAACCCCCGAGGTAACATTGGGACGCCGAATTATCGAGGGTACCGCTCGTTGGGGCTCTGTATTAAAGATTTCTGGAGAATTCGTTTTTATCCCTCAATATTGGGAGTGGTTGGAGCTTGTCGTCGGTCGCTGTAAGAAAATACTTCGCCATGCTTGTCTGCTAGATGTTGTGATGGCTTCGCTCTATACTTACGATCGCAATAAAGTTGTGGTACGAGCCTTTTGTGAAGCATGGTGCCCTGCAACCAATACTCTTCACACCGAGGCTGGGGAACTTTCCATCTCTTTGTGGGACCTTTGGAAATTTGGGGGTCTTCCTATCGAGGGAAAATTTTACGAGGAAGTCATTTCGTGTCTTAAAGAGTTGACTGGATCGAGGCGGAATGGCAGATATCTGCCAAAAAGCTGCGAGAATTTATTTCGCGCTTATTATATACTAACTGCTAAAAAGACAGATCATTCTCACGTTGCCATTAGTGATTGGATTTCACTATGGTTTAAGGGCACCCAGCGCTATGGTAAAATACCGGCGCGAAGGTCAAAGAAAAGAACTGCTTCTAAGGCTACTTCTCGCCCCGGCGTGACTCATAACCCCGACGACACGAAAGTTAAATATTGTGAATGGTCAGACGATGAGTGCAACATTTTCCATAGTCTAAACATTGAAGAAGGATGGAAGGATAAAACATACTTGGCCGCCTTTTTATGTTGCTGACTCTGCGCCTTCGTATTTCCTCAGGTCAGTGCTCACCACATTCGTCCAGGTGTTTTCAAAATTGCTTGTCTGATGGCCGAGGGCGAAACTTTTAGTCTTGCCATTCCTGTCTTAGCTAACCTTTACCATGGGTTAGGAAAAATCTCAATGACTGCTAATTCGGTCGGCCGTGTGGAAACCTGTCTCCCGGTGCACTACATTATTGGCTGGT
This sequence comes from Herpetospermum pedunculosum, assembly GCA_028017165.1. NCBI lineage: Eukaryota > Viridiplantae > Streptophyta > Magnoliopsida > Cucurbitales > Cucurbitaceae > Herpetospermum > Herpetospermum pedunculosum. The sequence goes on from CM051530.1 coordinate 49,196,313, forward strand.
TAGCTCATTATTTTAATACTCATCACAAGACTCCTGAGGAGGTCCAAGGTCTCGGGATGGTTGAATTTTCCGGCGAAGGTGGGGCTAGATATCTAGATGAATCTGAAGCTCATGAACTGATTCATGAGGGCGCATCGATAGCATGACACGTGAATCTCCAACATAGGAATAAACACGAAATCTTAAATAATGAAACCATCAACGACTCTGAAGATTCTTCATACTTTTCGAGCCTCCGATCGTGTTATATATCAGCGCGATGTGGAGAATCGCTTGTCATCGAATCATACAGTCCGTATCGATTTGGTCGTCAGTTCGGGTTCTACCAAGACGTGCCAAATGATATAGGAGAAGCTTCTCCTTCAGTCAATTTGTGTACTATTTTACATCATTGGCGGGTTTGTATTTGCGCTGACGTAGGGTGGGAAGTGTTTCTTCCAGCTCGGATGTTGAATCCCCATGACCATGTTACTTCGTATTACCGAAAATGGTGGTCGATCAAGCATGGTGATTATTTGAGAAAATGTGTGGATAAATTGATTGACAGCGCTCTTCCTCACTCAGATCGTTCAAAACCTAAGAAGGTCAACGCTAACCTCGGAGGAAAAAAATTTCACTTGCTCAAAGATAAACCGTCATGCAACGCCTCGGATCAAGCTGAAGATAGTCAAGGCAATGATAGAGACGTCTATTGGAAGAAGGATAAAAGGCTCAGACAGACCCCCGATCTCGGTGACAGATTCTTCGACAATGTTCCTACTGCTTGTGACATTCCTGATAATGTCGGAGCCTTAGTTCAGTAACTTTCTCCTTCTTCTTTTTCTCTGAGTTTATTTTTTTATATCCGCCTTTCGTTTAAATTTATATGTATATATATATATATATATCAGCAAATAACTTGTTTGAAAATCTTCTATTGTTACAGCTTCACATGGATGATTATATTCAAGCCGAGGGCGAGCAACATAGTGACCAATCGTCGGAGGGTTCAGAAGATTCGGTTTCTATTGATAGGCGACCTGAGAGCCCTCCTGCCCCATTGGAAGAGCGAAGTACCAATTTACCTCTGCTTACCATCAGGGAGCGTTCTCAACGTGTTCCATTAAATGCAGTTTCACAAGCTCCTGAAACCTCTGTTTATTGTGCTGATAATATAGTATCCAGCCTTCAACGAAAGGCAGCCATGTCTATGTGGCAAAGGTTGCGAGAGAAAACGCGCGTACCCTTTTTTAGGATGTTTCCAAACTTGAGCTAGAGATGCGTAAGATTTTTAAAGGCATCTCGGACACTCGGGCAAACAACCTGGCACCTCTGCAAGAATTTGTACAAGACTACTGTAAGAGGCTGGAAGACTATAACCAGATGCAATCTTCAATTTCCACCCACCTAAACTCCAACAGTAGGGATCGTCAACTAGAAGAAAAAAAGATTTATTTGGAACGATCCCTCCTAGAGGTTACAGAGACGAAAACAAAGATAAAAGAGGTTAAAACGAAGATTGAAGCTGTGAAGCTCGAGCTTGAGAGGCTTTCCACTTTTGTCTCCACCCAGGAGCAAGTCTTGAGTCGTGGGACACTTGAAGTCTCACGTGTACGTGAAGATATTAATGTCCTCGAAAGTGCCCCCATTATTGACGAGGACGATGCTCGAGCCGTTGCTGCAGTTCGCGAGCTTCTAGAGAGCTCGCGCGCAGAGCTGAAAGAGTTTCAGTGGGCGCCTTAATTTATGCATATATATAGTTATATATATATATTTATTTTTTTTTACTTTGTCCATGTATCTTCTTCTATATTTCTCGTGTAAATGAACTTCCTATTTTTTTATGATCATTTGGCTTGCCTCCTTCATTTTGGAATAATAATTTTCCTTTATTGCTTTATTGAGCTTAACTTTTTGTTGCCTACGTATCCTTGAAAGTAAGAGATCACTTGTTTGAACGTAGTTCGACTGGAATGAATATTTTTTTTTTATTGCGATTGAACTTAAAGTACATATATATTTTTTTCTTTAAGTTGCCTACGTACCCTTAGATGAAGGGATCAAGTCTTAACGTACTTCAGATTACATGATGAGTGAATTTTTTTTTACTTGGGCCGTTCACCTTTTAAGCTCGTGCGGGCCAGGAGCAACATGTAGTTTATACTCTTACGTTAAGGAGTATTACATTTTATGCATAAAATTTCTTGAGAAACTTGTCGTTGATTGGGCCAATCCTTAATCCGTTCTGATCCACGATCTTGTATGCCCCATTTGTGTAGACTTCTTTGACAACATAGGGTCCGTCCCATTTAGGGGTGAATTTGCTCCCCGTGTGTCGCGTTGTGATAATGGGTCTTCGCACTGCAAGTACTAGATCGCCCACTTGAAATGATCGAGGCTTCAAATTTTTGTTGAAGGCCTTGGTCATTCACGCTTGGTAACATTCCAACGCTTGCTGAGCATCTAATCTTCTTTCATCGAGTGCTTCCAATTCTTCGAGACACAATCTTGCATTCTCTTCCGTAGTTAACCCCTCTTGCACCACCATCCTTAAGGATGTGATTTCTCTTTCCAAAGGGAGCACAGCTTCAACCCCATAGACTAGGGAATAAGGTGTGACCCCTGTAGGACTGCGGTGTGTAGTTCGGTAAGCCCATAATGCCTCACAAATCTTTTCCTGCCAGTCTCTTTTTGACTTGGAGACCACTTTTTTCAACAAGTTGCACAATGTCTTATTGAATGCTTCTGCCAATCCATTTGAAGGAGCGTTGTACATGGATGACTTGCATTGCTTAAACTTGAATTTCTCACATAAATTGTCCATTAGACTATTGGAAAATTGTCTTCCATTATCGGTCACGATGCGGTGAGGGATGCCGTAACGGTAAATGATGTGGGTTCGGATGAAATTTACAACAGTTTCCTTCTTTGCCTCTTTTAACGCAATCGCCTCGGCCCACCTTGAAAAATAATCTGTCCCAGCGAGGATATAAAAATGTCCCGCTGAGGACTTAGGTGTTATTGGACCAACGAGATCGAGCCCCCAAGCTTCAAAGGGCCATGAAGCTATGGTTGGGTGAAAGGGTTCTGGCGGTTGATGTACGAAGTTTGCATGAAACTGACAAGCCTCACATTTCTTTGCATACTCCATCGAGTCTTGAATCATCGTTGGCCAGTGATAACCCATTCTCTTCAACTGAAAATGAAGTTTCGGTCCCGATTGATGAGCACCACAGACCCCTGAGTGCGCTTCCTCTAATGCCTTTATCGATTCTTCTTTTCCTAGCCATCAAAGAAAAAGTCCGTCATAGGAGCGTCGATAAAAGGTTTCCTTGTAGTAGATGAATCGAGCACTTCTTCTTCGTATATCGGCCTTACGTCGGGACTCTGTGGGAAGTTTTCCATGCTGTAGATAATCTACAATCGGTTGTCGCCAATATTCTTCCTCAATCACATACACTGATATTACGTTTGCTTCTTGACTTTCAACTTCAGCTGGCGATACAACCTATTTTTGACAAATCGGGACGTTCAATATTTCACTTTCTGATACAGTCAGGGCTGTGGCCAAGTTTGCTAATGCATCTGCCTTTGCATTTTCAGCTCTTGGAATATGCTCTATCGTCATACTATCAAAGCTCTCTAAGAGTCGTCTTGCATAATTAAAGTAAGGTATTAAATCTCGATGCTTCACCTCGTATTGGAGTGACAACTGATTAATTATCAGTTTTGAATCTCCATAGATCTCAATGTAGGTCACTCCAATTTCTATTGCTATTTGAAGACCCATAATGAGTGCTTGATATTCAGCAACATTATTCGAACATACCTCTTCAAATGTGAAGCTATACGGCAGCATGTGTTTTTCAGGGGTAATGAATACTATACCCGCTCCTGCGCCATATCTTCGAGCTGCACCGTCAAAATACATAATCCATGGGTCAAAAATTTCAACGTAGAAGATTTCTTCGTCAGTCAGGTCGTCAGATAATTTCCAGTCTGACGGCACTGGATGATCTGCCAAGAAATCAGCCAAGGCTTGCCCCTTCACCGCCTTTTGCGGAACATAAACAATATCATACTGTTGTAGTAAGATTGCCCACTTTGCCAACCGACCTGAGATAATTGGTCTAGACAGAACATACTTGATTGGGTCAGCCTTAGCCACCAGATGCACTGTGAATGCCTGCATATAATGCCTCAACTTTTCGATGGCGAAGAAGAGCGAAAGACACATCTTCTCAATGGGTGAATAATTCAGCTCTGCTCCATTGAGAGTTCTACTTAAGTAGTAGAGGGCACATTCTTTACCCTTCTCGCTTTCTTGTGCAAGCAATGCCCCAAGCGACCTTTCTTGCGCAGTAATGTAGAGTATCAATGGCTTTCCTGCTACGGGGGCGCTCAAGACAGGAGGGTTAAGCAAATATTGCTTTATGTTGTTAAAGGCATTTTGACATGCTTCATCCCACTCAAAGGTCGTGTCTTTCCTCATCAATCTTTGAAATGGTTGGCATCGACCTACTAGATTGGAGATGAACCTCCTGATATAAGCAAGTCGTCCCTGGAGACTTCTTAGTTCATGCAAGTTTCGCGGCTCTGGCATTTTTTGAATGGCGTCGATCTTGGATTGATCAATCTCGATCCCTCGATGTTTTACGACGAAACCAAGAAATTTCCCCGAAGTTACACCGAATGCGCATTTGAAAGGGTTCATCCTCAATTGGTACTTCCTCAAACGATCAAAAACCACATTTAGATCTTTCAAGTGATCCTGTCACTTTTTGGACTTGACTACGAGATCGTCGACGTAGCACTCGACATGTTTATGCAGCATATCATCGAAGATCTTTTGCATGGTACGTTGATAAGTTGCGCCGGCGTTCTTTAATCCAAAGGGCATTACCTTGTAACAGTATTGATGGAGCGCATGTAGCGCAGCGGAAGCGAGACGGATAATTGGCACTCTAATTTTAACAATTTAGCTAAATAAGAAACATGCACAAAGCTTTGAAATAAAAGGAATTAGAACACATACCTCTTGTAGTTCTAAAGACTTCTCTTCCAACGCTCGAATCTCCTCACGAACCCTTCGAAGCTTCCCTCGAACTCCTCGAGAACCACCTCCGATAGTCCCGCTATCCTCGGGCCGAGCAACGGAGTGGTGGGACTCCTTTATGAAAGAAAAAGTTTGGAAGAAGAAGATGGGAAGATGAAAGTGATGAGGATTTTGTGAGAAGAAGTCTAACACTTAGCTTTCTAATTTCTCAAGTAATATGAACTCTTCATGCTCATCCAAATATTCAAACTCTTTGAAAATTCATCAACTTCAAACCATTTGAACTTCATCCAATTTATAGGCAATTCACATGCAACAAAGTCTTTGCTTAGCATGACACCTCAAATTGGATGGATTAGTCTTCAACCAAGTGTTCCAAAATTGATGAGTTTATATGCATGTTGTTGGTGATTCACAATCCACTTCACAACTTGGATAAACCCACTCAACTTGGATAAATCCACTCAACATGGATAATTCCACTTTGACTTATAATCACACTTGTAATATTTTGTCATTTTAAAATTAATTCATAATTAATTTTAATAAGCAAAATAAATTATAATTAATTAAACTTTTTAATTAATTAATATTATTATTTAATTCAATATCAAATATTAATTAAATAATAAGACTAATCCCGGTTTCTTAAACCGAATCATCACACATGAATCCCTATTCATGTTTTACACCGATCCCATATTTAAATCATATTTAAATATGTCCATCATTCTTCCAAAACCGAATTTCAATAAATTCAAATTCTTTTTCTCTCATATTGTTACACGGCTTAATCCGAGCTAGCCAGGAGAACCTAAAGGACCTACAGATCATGAGCTCCAACGATACGAGATTAACCGGTCAAACTCTTTAACCAAGCTAACCAACATTCGTTAACCCCCGGAGACTCCACTAAAGTCCAAGGGTTGCACTCTCCTCACCGTAGATATATTTTTGTCCTCTTGATATAACCATCATTAGTAAGTCGATCCTTCACAGGTCGTTCGTAATTACAGTTGGGTCAAAATAACCGTTTTACCCCCGTAATTACATTTTGTTCCTTAAATCCCACTGATCCTCTAATGAACTATTGGTTTGTGGTCCAACCACCAAACCGATTGGTATGTGATCTCATCACTATACCAAGTCCCTCTCGGGCCAATGAGAGGGTGGGATCCCTAGTTCAAGACCCGGAGTCAGCACTTAAGGGAACAACCTCTCTACTAATCCCTAAAGGCGGGTAGGAGTGAATTCCATCTCGCAGGACTATGTTCCCAGCTACCTACCCGGTCTTATCCCCAAGATGGTAGGCTTATTGAGTCGGCGATCTCGGGCCACTCTCACCCATACAAGTCAAAGGATAAACCCGAATAAACAGGAGTTCATAGCGTGCTCAGGATTCAGATCGAGTTACCTAGGTTATCATATGAAAAAATCGGTCTTTACAGTAAACGGAGTTATAAAGAAAGAGCGACTTGTTTCGCGGTTCAGTCTTATGCAAAATCATTGCATAGGACGCCCCCACTCACATGTCTCCACATGAACGATTTCGGATCACATCGTTTGTACTATACAAAGTGGGCCGCATCCAATAGTGTCCCCAGGATAAGGTACCCAGCCTTATCCCTATACTATAGACCGTTCTAGCTATTACTTGAACTTGATCCACAATCATGTCATACATGAAGTTCAAGTATACAACCTATAGCCATGGGTTCTTTGTTTATGTGAGCGCATGTAGCGCAGCGGAAGCGAGACGGATCATTGGCACTCTAATTTTAACAATTTAGCTAAATAAGAAACATGCACAAAGCTTTGAAATAAAAGAAATTAGAACACATACCTCTTGTAGTTCTAAAGACTTCTCTTCCAACGCTCGAATCTCCTCACGAACCCTTCGAAGCTTCCCTCGAACTCCTCGAGAACCACCTCCGATAGTCCCGCTATCCTCGGGCCGAGCAACGGAGTGGTGGGACTCCTTTATGAAAGAAAAAGTTTGGAAGAAGAAGATGGGAAGATGAAAGTGATGAGGATTTTGTGAGAAGAAGTCTAACACTTAGCTTTCTAATTTCTCAAGTAACATGAACTCTTCATGCTCATCCAAATATTCAAACTCTTTGAAAATTCATCAACTTCAAACCATTTGAACTTCATCCAATTTATAGGCAATTCACATGCAACAAAGTCTTTGCTTAGCATGACACCTCAAATTGGATGAATTAGTCTTCAACCAAGTGTTCCAAAATTGATGAGTTTATATGCATGTTGTTGGTGATTCACAATCCACTTCACAACTTGGATAAACCCACTCAACTTGGATAAATTCACTCAACATGGATAATTCCACTTTGACTTATAATCACACTTGTAATATTTTGTCATTTTAAAATTAATTCATAATTAATTTTAATAAGCAAAATAAATTATAATTAATTAATATTATTATTTAATTCAATATCAAATATTAATTAAATAATAAGACTAATCCCGGTTTCTTAAACCGAATCATCACACATGAATCCCTATTCATGTTTTACACCGATCCCATATTTAAATCATATTTAAATATGTCCATCATTCTTCCAAAACCGAATTTCAATAAATTCAAATTCTTTTTCTCTCATATTGTTACACGGCTTAATCCGAGCTAGCCATGAGAACCTAAAGGACCTACAGATCATGAGCTCCAACGATACGAGATTAACCGGTCAAACTCTTTAACCAAGCTAACAAACATTCGTTAACCCCCGGAGACTCCACTAAGGTCCAAGGGTTGCACTCTCCTCACCGTAGATATATTTCTGTCCTCTTGATATAACCATCATTAGTAAGTCGATCCTTCACAGGTCGTTCGTAATTACAGCTGGGTCAAAATAACCGTTTTACCCCCGTAATTACATTTTGTTCCTTAAATCCCACTGATCCTCTAATGAACTATTGGTTTGTGGTCCAACCACCAAACCGATTGGTATGTGATCTCATCACTATACCAAGTCCCTCTCGGGCCAATGAGAGGGTGGGATCCCTAGTTCAAGACCCGGAGTCAGCACTTAAGGGAACAACCTCTCTACTAATCCCTAAAGGCGGGTAGGAGTGAATTCCATCTCGCAGGACTATGTTCCCAGCTACCTACCCGGTCTTATCCCCAAGATGGTAGGCTTATTGAGTCGGCGATCTCGGGCCACTCTCACCCATACAAGTCAAAGGATAAGCCCGAATAAACAGGAGTTCATAGCGTGCTCAGGATTCAGATCGAGTTACCTAGGTCATCATATGAAAAAATCGGTCTTTACAGTAAACGGAGTTATAAAGAAAGAGCGACTTGTTTCGCGGTTCAGTCTTATGCAAAATCATTGCATAGGACGCCCCCACTCACATGTCTCCACATGAACGATTTCGGATCACATCGTTTGTACTATACAAAGTGGGCCGCATCCAATAGTGTCCCCAGGATAAGGTACCCAGCCTTATCCCTATACTATAGACCGTTCTGGCTATTACTTGAACTTGATCCACAATCATGTCATACATGAAGTTCAAGTATACAACCTATAGCCATGGGTTCTTTGTTTATTGGAGCGCATGTAGCGCAGCGGAAGCGAGACGAATCATTGGCACTCTAATTTTAACAATTTAGCTAAATAAGAAACATGCACAAAGCTTTGAAATAAAAGAAATTAGAACACATACCTCTTGTAGTTCTAAAGACTTCTCTTCCAACGCTCGAATCTCCTCACGAACCCTTCGAAGCTTCCCTCGAACTCCTCGAGAACCACCTCCGATAGTCCCGCTATCCTCGGGCCGAGCAACGGAGTGGTGAGACTCCTTTATGAAAGAAAAAGTTTGGAAGAAGAAGATGGGAAGATGAAAGTGATGAGGATTTTGTGAGAAGAAGTCTAACACTTAGCTTTCTAATTTCTCAAGTAACATGAACTCTTCATGCTCATCCAAATATTCAAACTCTTTGAAAATTCATCAACTTCAAACCATTTGAACTTCATCCAATTTATAGGCAATTCACATGCAACAAAGTCTTTGCTTAGCATGACACCTCAAATTGGATGAATTAGTCTTCAACCAAGTGTTCCAAAATTGATGAGTTTATATGCATGTTGTTGGTGATTCACAATCCACTTCACAACTTGGATAAACCCACTCAACTTGGATAAATCCACTCAACATGGATAATTCCACTTTGACTTATAATCACACTTGTAATATTTTGTCATTTTAAAATTAATTCATAATTAATTTTAATAAGCAAAATAAATTATAATTAATTAATATTATTATTTAATTCAATATCAAATATTAATTAAATAATAAGACTAATCCCGGTTTCTTAAACCGAATCATCACACATGAATCCCTATTCATGTTTTACACCGATCCCATATTTAAATCATATTTAAATATGTCCATCATTCTTCCAAAACCGAATTTCAATAAATTCAAATTCTTTTTCTCTCATATTGTTACACGGCTTAATCCGAGCTAGCCAGGAGAACCTAAAGGACCTACAGATCATGAGCTCCAACGATACGAGATTAACTGGTCAAACTCTTTAACCAAGCTAACCAACATTCGTTAACCCCCGGAGACTCCACTAAAGTCCAAGGGTTGCACTCTCCTCACCGTAGATATATTTCTGTCCTCTTGATATAACCATCATTAGTAAGTCGATCCTTCACAGGTCGTTCGTAATTACAGTTGGGTCAAAATAACCGTTTTACCCCCGTAATTACATTTTGTTCCTTAAATCCCACTGATCCTCTAATGAACTATTGGTTTGTGGTCCAACCACCAAACCGATTGGTATGTGATCTCATCACTATACCAAGTCCCTCTCGGGCCAATGAGAGGGTGGGATCCCTAGTTCAAGACCCGGAGTCAGCACTTAAGGGAACAACCTCTCTACTAATTCCTAAAGGCGGGTAGGAGTGAATTCCATCTCGCAGGACTATGTTCCCAGCTACCTACCCGGTCTTATCCCCAAGATGGTAGGCTTATTGAGTCGGCGATCTCGGGCCACTCTCACCCATACAAGTCAAAGGATAAGCCCGAATAAACAGGAGTTCATAGCGTGCTCAGGATTCAGATCGAGTTACCTAGGTCATCATATGAAAAAATCGGTGTTTACAGTAAACGGAGTTATAAAGAAAGAGCGACTTGTTTCGCGGTTCAGTCTTATGCAAAATCATTGCATAGGACGCCCCCACTCACATGTCTCCACATGAACGATTTCGGATCACATCGTTTGTACTATACAAAGTGGGCCGCATCCAATAGTGTCCCCAGGATAAGGTACCCAGCCTTATCCCTATACTATAGACCGTTCTGGCTATTACTTGAACTTGATCCACAATCATGTCATACATGAAGTTCAAGTATACAACCTATAGCCATGGGTTCTTTGTTTATTGGAGCGCATGTAGCGCAGCGGAAGCGAGACGGATCATTGGCACTCTAATTTTAACAATTTAGCTAAATAAGAAACATGCACAAAGCTTTGAAATAAAAGAAATTAGAACACATACCTCTTGTAGTTCTAAAGACTTCTCTTCCAACGCTCGAATCTCCTCACGAACCCTTCGAAGCTTCCCTCGAACTCCTCGAGAACCACCTCCGATAGTCCCGCTATCCTCGGGCCGAGCAACGGAGTGGTGGGACTCCTTTATGAAAGAAAAAGTTTGGAAGAAGAAGATGGGAAGATGAAAGTGATGAGGATTTTGTGAGAAGAAGTCTAACACTTAGCTTTCTAATTTCTCAAGTAACATGAACTCTTCATGCTCATCCAAATATTCAAACTCTTTGAAAATTCATCAACTTCAAACCATTTGAACTTCATCCAATTTATAGGCAATTCACATGCAACAAAGTCTTTGCTTAGCATGACACCTCAAATTGGATGAATTAGTCTTCAACCAAGTGTTCCAAAATTGATGAGTTTATATGCATGTTGTTGGTGATTCAGAATCCACTTCACAACTTGGATAAACCCACTCAACTTGGATAAATCCACTCAACATGGATAATTCCACTTTGACTTATAATCACACTTGTAATATTTTGTCATTTTAAAATTAATTCATAATTAATTTTAATAAGCAAAATAAATTATAATTAATTAATATTATTATTTAATTCAATATCAAATATTAATTAAATAATAAGACTAATCCCGGTTTCTTAAACCGAATCATCACACATGAATCCCTATTCATGTTTTACACCGATCCCATATTTAAATCATATTTAAATATGTCCATCATTCTTCCAAAACCGAATTTCAATAAATTCAAATTCTTTTTCTCTCATATTGTTACACGGCTTAATCCGAGCTAGCCAGGAGAACCTAAAGGACCTACAGATCATGAGCTCCAACGATACGAGATTAACCGGTCAAACTCTTTAACCAAGCTAACCAACATTCGTTAACCCCCGGAGACTCCACTAAAGTCCAAGGGTTGCACTCTCCTCACCGTAGATATATTTCTGTCCTCTTGATATAACCATCATTAGTAAGTCGATCCTTCACAGGTCGTTCGTAATTACAGCTGGGTCAAAATAACCGTTTTACCCCCATAATTACATTTTGTTCCTTAAGTCCCACTGATCCTCTAATGAACTATTGGTTTGTGGTCCAACCACCAAACCGATTGGTATGTGATCTCATCACTATACCAAGTCCCTCTCGGGCCAATGAGAGGGTGGGATCCTGTTACGTCTCCAAAAGTGACCTTTTTAGGACTTATTTATCTTAGAAAGATGTACACTCTTAGGTGTTTTTGATAGGATTTAGCTTAAACCTATGTTAATATATGAGATTTAGAAGAAGGTAGCTAAATTAGGACTTGTGTGCAAGAGGAAAGAAAAGGAATGAAAACCGAAGGAAAAGAGTGAAAAATGCGCATTGCGATAGCATTGCGGAAACATTGCTAAAACAGCAATGTTTCAAGTGAAAACCGTAAGTTGACTGATCTGTTTCTGTTAATCTCCGTTATTTCAGGGATTCGTTCTTTCTCCTCCATCCATTTTGAAGTACGACGTTGAGGATGGATGGTTCTCCTTGGCCCAAAGGCACCTGCAGATTACTATAAAAGGGGGTCAAAGTCGAGGGTTCAATCATCATCCGAAAGCGTAGAAGTCTTCTCGCAGCTCCATCTTTTCTCCTGTTTTTCTTTGCCGTCTGTTGGTTTGCGAAGTTTAGCTGTTGGAGTCGACAATCTGATAGGAAGGAGAGAAGATTCATCTTCTCTCCCGATTGGACTCATCCAAGCAAGGCTGATCTTTCTCATCCTTCAGCCGAGGCGGTTGCGACGAGGCGTCCAAGCTTAATTACCTGCTTTCTGTCTTTCATTTCTAAGTTCCAGCATTGTTTAGTTGTTGTTTCTGTTCTAGTGACTAGTTCATTTTATTGCGTTGCTTTCTGTCTTTATGTTATTCCCTTTAGGCTTTCCTTTGTTCATTCAAACAAACAAGTAATCAAAGCAAAATTCAGCATTTCACAGTTTCTTGCCTTTGCGATCTACTGTTTTTCCTTACTGTTTTGTCTTTAAATTCCTTCTAAGCATGTCTGTTTCAACTCGTATTTCTGTTCTGTCTATATCCATGAGTAGCTAAGTCACTTAGGGGCATGCTAATGACAATGCTATAGGCTAAAAAACGTGAACCAAGCATGTAGGATAGCTCTCGAAGCATTGATTGTATGTAAGCTTCATCCCACGGGCAATTTCGATTGGCCATCCATTTTGTCCAAAGAACTCCTAACCTCTGGAAGGAGTAAGAGTTCAGAGTCATACACTCATGCTAGCCTTTCAAGGTAGCCAGAAAACGACCTAGGAATAGGCGTTTTCCTAGTACAAACTATAACTCTCTGCTTTAACAAGATGCTTAAGACCTTACTTGGACATGAGTAAACTAAAGAATCTAATGCATGGAATCGGACGATACATGAGATTGAGTGAGTTTGATGCATAGAGAGTTTATCCAAAGCTTGAGAATCGTGAGAAAATACCTATAGAGGAGTCATTAGTAGCCCTTGTTTCTCCATTTTACACACTTTCGCTGTTAGTAACATTGCGGTAGAATTGCTGTTTTCGCAATTCTGCTAAGTTTACAATTCTGTTTAGCTGTTTTATTCTTCGTTTATTAATCTCGTCTCTTTTCCTTTGAGTTTAACTTTGACTTGCACTTGTTTATGTTGCTATCCTTTACATATTCCTTAGGAATTAGACAATTTAAAACCAATTCTACCCCATCAAATCCACCCATTCTTTCTTAACTTTACACTTCACGAGTAGCTCATAATAAATCTCTGTGGGAAAACGAATGAAAAAATACTTACTACTTGCTATAAGATCATGTATGCTTGCATGTTCTGACTGCTCTTTCTATCTTATTGCTTATTTATTTTAACACATTGAGCACGCAACAAGTTTTTGGCGCCGCTGCCGGGGATTTATTTTAGTGAAAACGAAGTTTGTTAAGTTTGAAACACCAAGTTTATTGTCTATTGAAGCTGATCAATTTTCATTTCTTTTGCAGGTACTAGTTGGGTTAGTTTATGAGTGAGCCTTCAAGTAGTGATCTAGAGTTCAATCCTGAGCCTGAGCGATTACTTAGGGCCAGAAATAGAGCCAAGAAACGTCTCTTTAACCAACCCCCTTTACCTCAAATAATTGCTGAAACCGCAGAGTCTCCGCAATCTTCGGAAGAAGAAATGGAAAGGATAGTTCCAAATCCGGTGCCTGTCACTCGCAATCCCATCGAAATAGCGAATGATAAGGATAACGCCATACTCTCTTACTTAGTACCTATGCCTGGGGAGCTGAACCCCAGCATAATCCGCCCTGAAATCACTGCCAACTCATTCGAGTTAAAGCCAGTGATGATCCAAATGTTGTCCACTGTGGGACAATTCTTTGGAGTAGAAAATGAGAATCCCCACAACCATCTTAGAAACTTCTTAGGAGTTAGTGATACATTCATCATCCCTGGAGTTTCCCAAGAAGCCTTGAGGCTCTATCTGTTCCCTTACTCTTTGAGGGACAAAGCCAAAACGTGGTTAAACTCATTACCCTCTAGATCTGTCCTCAATTGGACAGACTTGGCGGAGAAATTCCTAGTCAAATACTTCCCACCTGATAGGAATTCTACCTTTCGTGATGACATAATCAAGTTCAAACAAGCTGACACTAAGTCTCTTCACGAAGCTTGGACAAGGTTCAAGGACCTTCTTCTCAAATGTCCACATCATGGCATCCCATGGTGTATCCAAATAGAGGTCTTTTTCAAAGGATGCAACCCCAGCACTAGGCAAGTCTTAAATTCATCTGTTGGTGGTTCCATGTTGTCCAAGAGTTATAATGAAGCCTATGAGATCTTGGAGAAGATCTCAGCATCTCACTGTAGGTGGTCAGATGATCCAGTTGAGCCAACTAGAGCTCAAGACAAGGACGCACTCAATGCCATGAGTAGTCAAATAAGCGCCCTGACCAACCTAGTCAAGCAAATGGCTCAAGCCAATCTCCAAACAAGTGTCAACACCGCCACAACCATGTCAATGGGCACCCAACCAAGTCAAGGTGAGACACTTATCTGTGGATTCTGTGGGGAAGGGCACCTGTATGAATACTGCCCTGGGAATCCAGCCTCAGTCTGCTATGTTGGAAGCCAGCAGCAGCCTAGGAACAACCCCTATTCTAATACTTACAACCCTGGTTGGAGGAACCACCCAAACCTGTCATGGGGTGGCCAACAAAATGCTAACCAAGCTCCTAACCAACCAAGACCGAGTGGAACACCTGGTTTCACTCCCCAACATAACCAATCCATGTATCAAAAACCATACAACCAACCTGTAGGGTCTTCTGTAGAAAACTTACTCAAGGAATACATAGCCAAGAATGATGCCACTCTACAGAGTCAGCAAGCTACTCTTAGGAGCCTAGAAAACCAAATAGGGCAACTAGCCAATGAACTCAAAAGTAGGCCCCAAGGTAGACTTCCTGCTGACACTGAAGTGCCAAGGAGAGATGGTAAAGTGCAAGTTCAAGCAATTGAACTTAGAAGTGGGAGACCATTAGTGAGCAACACTAAGGACACACCAAAGAGAGTAGAGAACACTGAGTCTAGTGCTCCACTGGAGTCTCTGCCAAACCAAGGTCCACCATCAACAAGCACATCAGGAGCAAGGCTGGAGCCAATCATAGAAGAGATAGAAGAAATTCCAAGGCCTCCACCTATCCTAAGGCGACCTGAAGTGCCTGCATATGTGCCACCACCTCCATTTCCTAGAAAGCTAAAGAAAAAACAAGAACAGGAAGTGCACTTTAACAAATTTCTAGAAATTCTTAAGCAAGTGCATGTTAATATTCCTTTTGTAGAAGTTTTACAGTCTATGCCTTCTTATGTAAAGTTTTTGAAGGATATTATAACTAACAAGAAAATAATTGGTGAGTTTGAAACAGTCAATCTCACTGAGGAGTGCAGTGCCATACTCCAGAACAAGCTACCAAAGAAGGAGAAGGATCCTGGTTCTTTCACCTTACCTGTAGAGCTAGGAGGCAAGCACGTGGGCAGAGCTCTTTGTGACCTGGGAGCCAGCATAAACCTCATGCCCCTATCACTATTCCGCCAGCTAGGAATTGGAGAAGCACGTCCAACCACTGTCACTTTACAACTAGCAGACAGATCCATAGCCTACCCTGAGGGTAAGATTGAGGATATTCTTGTAAAGGTTGACAAGTTTATTTTCCTTGCAGATTTCATTATCCTGGATTATGAAGCAGACAAAGAGGTCCCCATCCTATTAGGCAGACCTTTTCTCGCCACAGGTAGGGCCCTGATAGATGTCCAAAAAGGTGAGCTCACTATGAGGGTTCATGACGAGGAGGTTAAGTTTAGTGTTTTTAAAGCACTGAGGTATCCTTCTGACTCTGAATCTTGTGCTAGCATGGACATTGTAGATTCATTAATGGAAGAACAGCTGGAGCATGTATTATTGACTAAGCATGCTAATGAATATGTAGGATTAGAATTAACTGACTTAAACATAGCTGAGATAATGGACATACCTGTAAATAACCCTCAGCATGTTTGTATGAATATTGACTTAACTGAAAAATCTTTGAATCCATTAAAACCATCCATTGAGCATCCACCTGTCTTAGAATTGAAACCTCTCCCCACTCACCTCAAATATGCATATCTAGGAAGTAATGATACTTTGCCTGTGATTATTTCTTCTAAATTAAGTGAAAAGCATGAGGTTGAACTGATTTTATTACTTAAGCAACATAGGAAGGCTATTGCATGGACTATCGCTGACATTATAGGCATTAGCCCTTCTTATTGCATGCATAAGATTATACTAGAGGAAGAACACACACCTAGAGTAGATCACCAACGTAGCCTGAATCCCTCTATGAAAGAGGTAGTTAAAAAGGAAATAATAAAATGGTTAGATGCTGGTGTGATCTTCCCCATAGCTAGTAGCCAGTGGGTGAGCCCTATACAATGTGTACCTAAGAAGGGGGGGATGACTGTGGTAGTCAATGAGAACAATGAACTGATTCCAACTAGGACTATCACAGGATGGAGAGTTTGCATGGATTATAGGAAACTAAACAAGGAAACCAAAAAAGACCATTTCCCTCTATCATTCATTGACCAGATATTAGATAGGATAGCTGGTAGAGCCTACTACTGCTTCTTAGACGGTTATTCAGGATATAACCAGATTACTATAGACCCTAAGGACCAAGAAAAGACTACCTTCACTTGCCCTTTTGGAACTTTTGCCTTTCGCAGAATGCCTTTTGGCTTATGCAATGCACCGGCAACTTTCCAAAGGTGCATGTTGGCAATCTTCTCTGATTTGGATGAGTCCATGATAGAGATATTCATGGATGATTTCTCAGTCTTTGGGGATTCATTCACAAACTGTCTAGAGAACTTAGGACAAGTCCTGACTAGGTGTGAGGAGACCAACCTAGTCCTAAATTGGGAAAAGTGCCATTTCATGGTGGATGAAGGGATTGTCTTAGGTCATAGAGTGTCAAGGGCAGGTGTAGAGGTTGACAGGGCAAAAATTGAAATAATAGAGAAATTGGTAGAACCTCAGAATGTCAAGGCCATTAGGAGTTTCTTAGGGCATGCTGGTTTCTATAGAAGGTTCATTAAGGACTTTTCTAAGATCTCCAAGCCTTTATGTGAGCTTCTAGAGCTAAACAAACCATTCATTTTCTCTAAAGAATGTTTCCTGGCTTGGAAAACCCTTAAGGAAGCACTAGTCACAGCACCTATTATAGTAGGGCCTAATTGGGATCTCCCCTTTGAAATGTTATGTGATGCTAGTGACTATGCTGTAGGGGTTATGTTAGGACAGAAGATTGACAAGTTAACACACCCTGTGTACTATGCTAGTAAAACACTTAATGAGGCACAATGTAATTACACAACTACTGAGAAGGAGATGCTAGCTGTAGTGTTTGCTTGTGAGAAGTTTAGAAATTACATTGTAGGCACTAGGACAATAGTGTACACTGACCATTCTGCTTTGAAGTACCTCATGAGGAAGGCTGATGCTAAGCCTAGGTTGATTAGATGGGTGTTATTGCTGCAGGAGTTTGATCTAGACATTAGAGATAAGAAAGGATGTGAAAATGTGGTTGCGGATCATCTTTCCAGATTGCAGCATAATTGCGAAAAAATTGCGGAAACCGCAATTTCTGATGCTTTTATTGATGAACATGTCTTTGTATTGACTCATCGTGATAACGATGAGGAACCTTGGTTTGCTGACATTGCTAACTTCCTTGCATCACAGGTACTACCAACTTTCAAGGGAGGCCAAGAGAAGAAGAGGTTCCTTCATGAGGCAAGGAAATTCATATGGGATGATCCCACACTTTACAAGACATGTGCTGATGGTCTGCTCAGGAGGTGTGTTTCAGCTGCTGAGGCGAAGTCTGTGCTGCAGCACTGCCATACAGCACCCTATGGTGGACATTTTGGTGGCCAAAGGACAGCTGCAAAGGTGTTCCAGAGTGGATACTATTGGCCAACAATCTTCAAGGATGCCCACAACTATGCACACAGCTGTGATGAATGCCAGAGAACAGGTAATCTAAGTCGAAAGGATGAGATGCCTCTCACTTACATCTTAGAGTTGGAGCTCTTTGATGTGTGGGGCATTGATTTCATGGGGCCATTTCCTCCATCATCAGGTAACCTTTACATCCTTGTAGCAGTAGACTACGTATCTAAGTGGGTAGAGGCTATAGCATGTCCAAATAATGATGCAAAAACAGTCATAAGATTCTTGCATAGACATATTTTTACTAGATTTGGGACACCTCGTGCTATAATCAGTGATGAGGGGACACATTTCATTAATAAGGCTATGGAGAGAGTGTTGGCTAAGTATAATATTAGACATAGAGTAGCCACTCCTTATCACCCACACTCGAATGGCCAAGCTGAAATTTCAAATAGGGAGATTAAAAACATACTAGAAAAAGTGGTCAAACCCAATAGAAAAGATTGGGCGTTTAAACTCGAGGATGCACTTTGGGCGTATAGAACTGCATATAAGACACCCCTAGGTATGTCTCCTTATAGACTTGTGTATGGCAAAGCATGTCACTTGCCATTCGAGTTAGAAATTAAAGCATTTTGGGCCTTAAAAGAGTTGAATTACTGCGTGACCGATGCGGGAACATTGCGGTCTTTGCAATTACATGAGCTTGATGAGCTTAGGCATATGTCTTATGAAAATGCCAAAATGTATAAGGAGAAGACCAAGATTTGGCACGACAGTAGACTTAGGATTAAGGACTTCAAGAAAGGCCAGCTTGTCTTATTATTTAACTCACGATTGAAATTATTTCCAGGCAAACTTAAGTCTAGATGGTCAGGTCCATTTGTCATAACTAATGTGTTTGTTCATGGTGCCATCGAGATAAAGAACCTGCAGCAAGGACAACCATTCATGGTTAATGGTGCAAGATTGAAGCACTACTATGAGGAAGGAGATGGGAAGACTCTCTCGGCCTTCCTCTTGACTGAAACATGAAAATAAGAACGAGAGAGGACGAGTGATTACTGTGCTCGTTCATGCGAGGCTCATGCCTTAGTTTATTTTTTGCTACTTTTCCGGTTATCGTTTGTGTATATTCTTATGTGATTTTAATTACGAATTTGATGTTGATTTTATTTCTTTTTGTAGGGAATCAATAGAGGGAATCAAGGAGATTAAATCCAGCTAAAAAAATCAAGGAGATATTGGGCCAAATCAAAGATTCGGTTGAGCAAAGATTGGCATTTAAACGCAGAAAATCTCCAACGGTCACTAGAATTGCGCTGGATTTGCAGAATCCGCAAAAATAGAGCCGTTGGGATTTCATCATTACTTATATCCGTTAAGACGCGCGCTGATCTGTACGATTTCCCAATTATCTGAACTCTAAGAAAACTCTCTCCCTCTTCATCTGCAGTTCTTCTCTCCAGATTCCAATGATTCAACGATGGTGCTAACAAGAGCTGAACGGTCCGCGTCCAAGAAGAGGGCTGACGACGCTGAAACTGCTGCGAGGGAAGCACTTCTTGCCCTTGCAGACGCTGAGGCTGCGCGAACTGAACGACTCCCCAAACTGCCAATCCGCAAGAAGAAGTGGAAGGTTGTCACGGAGATACCTGCTGGACCCTCTGAACCAGCAGGCACACCCAAGAAACGCAAATGGAGTATGGCGGTGGCCGAAGAAGCAAGCAAGGAAAAGACTCCCTCTGTGGAGAGTCAAGAAAGTGATCCTCGGTCACACGAGTCACCAAAACAGAGCTCTTCGCCATCTCCGCCAGCGCAAAGCCCTGAGCTTCCTCCATCGCCGCAGAGTTCTGAACACATATCCCCACCAGAAGAGAGCCCTGCAGCATCACCAACTTCCCCACAACCTGACCCTGAATTCCCATATGGGGAGTACCAAGAATCGACGCAGGGCAGTGGGGAAGCTGAGGAAGAAGAGGTTTTCTCTCCTTTGAGGGAAGCCAGCCTTGAGAGCCCTGTGCAGAGGACTGATTCGATGGACGAAATACTGGGGGATTGCCTCCAGCAGTTGACAACCAAGGCGAGGTTGAAGAAGAAGAAGGCCGCCAAGGCTGTCAAGGCCAAACGGCCCAAGAAGTCAAAGAAAAAGAAAACCAAGAGGGCGCCTCCATCAGAGAAAGAGAGTGATGAGCCGTCGCTGAAGAAGCTCAAGATTGAGGCTGCTGAGTCAGCCAAACCGAAAGACAAAGGGAAAGCCAAGCTTTACCCTGAAGATGAGCCTCAATCAGTGAGGTATGTGTCCTCTGATGCTGAGTTCAGAGGCGCTGAGCTGAGAAAGAGAGAGTTGCTGCACGAGAAGGGATTCCTAGACGCCCCTGCTGACCTGCCGCAATTCTTGCGCGCAGGGATCACGAATCACGGTTGGGAGGAGCTATGCAGACCACCCAATCCAGCCTACTCCAGCATGGTGTATGACTTCTACGCCAATCTGATGAATCCTGAGGATGGCCTGTCTGTGGTCAGAGGGGTTGAGGTAGACTTCTCAGCAAAGGCGATCAACGAAGCCTATGGCCTCAAGGGCCAAAAACACACTGACTATGCAAGGATTGTTGATGAGCCAACAGAAGCTGTCTTGGAGGAGGCCATTCGGATCATTGGCCAGCCAGAGGCATCATGGACAGTATCACGCAATGGGAGGCACACCCTGATGAGTGCCACCCTCACAGCCAAGGCGGCTGTCTGGTTTTCCTTCGTGAGGAGGAAGCTGTCCCCAGTTACTCATGAGACCACCATCAACCAGAGCAGATCGCTGCTGGTCTACGCGATCATGCGAGGACTCACGATCAATGTGGGCGAGGTCATTGCAGCTTCAATTGCTGACTGCGCCAAAAAGGGTAAGGGACCACTTTTCTTTCCTAACACAATTACTAAGCTGTGCTTACGTGCAGGGGTCCCAATCGAGCGAATGGAGAGGCAGCTGGCCTACACGGGCTACCTGGAATTGCCTACTGCCTTGAGGTTGCGCAGGAAGGGGAACATGGAGTTCGAGCTCGATGGCTTGGCTGCTGCTCAGTCTTTGACCATGGCATGCCTGGCGGATCTGCAGAAGAGGATGGCTCAATGGGCCACATACGCGCAGGCAAGGGACAAGGAAGTTGCTGACCAACTGGGATGCATCTTTCCTGAATTCCCTACGAACTTAATGACTCCATGGGCGCCTCCACGACCACGAAGGACTGATGATGAGGAAGACATTTGAGTGCTAGTCTGAGAAGCACTAAAGGGAGTATAGCTGTTCCCTTAAATTATAAAAAAAAAAAAAAAACAATCCACCTGCTTTTTGTTGAACCATGTGAATTATGCTGTTTTGAGTTAATCTTTTGATCTGTTTTAGTTGTTTAGTGTTAATTTTTAAATTTGTTTAGTATAGTCTGATGATAGCTGAATAGGTAGATTAGTTTAGTTTCATTTTTGTATAGCTTGAATGACTGGAAAAAGCATGCATAGGGGCCCTGATCAATGATATATCTGCCCTGTCTTTATTGCGAAATAATTGCGGATACCGCAATTTTTATTAGTAAATGTATGTTTTTGACCGACTGTTTAGCTAGGCTGGATCTGTTTAAATTCTATCTTTTGCTGCTATCTTGTCTGCCTTATATAGCTTATCTTAAAGCATGCTGGATGAGTGTCATAGGACACCCTTTGATAGTTTAAATTAACCTCTAAAAAGCTCAGCATGCATAGCTTTAAGTCCTTACCTGACTGTTTTTTTCAAGTTTCTGCTGCTGTGATATTTACTTTTAGAATGATCTGTCTATGCCTAGGGCTTTTAGATTCTCTTTGTTTTACCTTAGACTAGATGCTTCTAGGACAGTTTGGGGGTGTGCCACCTCAGACACTCATTGGGGACAATGAGTAGTTTAAGTTTGGGGGAGGCCACCCTAGGCCTAGGAACATTCCTCTCTCCCTTTAAAGCATAAGCATTCTTCTTCTCCTTTACAAAAAAATGATGAACTAAAAAAAAAAAAAATGAAAAATAGAATAAAGAGGGGTGTCTCTCTTAGGTTGCTGAGTAATCAGTGCCAAGTGTGTAACCCACAAGTGGCATTGCATCAAAAGGCAACCAAAGGAGAGGCTCCACCAAAGTGAGAAAGAAAAAGGAAAAAATAGAGAAGAAGAATGTATACCTAGGAGTTGCAACTTTGTGGCTTAGATGTCCTGATTAAAAAGAACTCTGATCCTCATTTAGCTGAGCACAAAGTTGTAGCTTGTAGGGTTGTTGAGGGAGATGAATGTATGTCCAATGTAGTGATGCCAGGGTTTAGGTTGTTCTCTTAAAGTACTACTGTCACTGTTAATACTAAGACTGGCATGACTCTAAGGAATCCCAGGTAGCTCAAAAGTAAAAACTAGAAGCATGTACTGAGTCTGAGGTAAAGCTAGGTAGAATTTGAAACCTTAGGAATAGTGGCATGATATGACAAAAGCAAGTAGATCAGTTGAAGGGAGTTAATGGAACAGTAGGAGTATTAGGCATGCGAAGTCAGAAGAAGCTAGATAAGGGGATAGTTTTAAACTTAGAAGTGTGTCACAGGACAGCACTGCTATAGATAGGAATGTAGGGGAGTCAGTGAGTGGTTAAAGAAGATGAAACAGCAGCCTAGGCAAGTCCTTAGATTGCTCGAGGACGAGCAAAACCTTAAGTTTGGGGGTGTGTTACGTTTCCAAAAGTGACCTTTTTAGGACTTATTTATCTTAGAAAGATGTACACTCTTAGGTGTTTTTGATAGGATTTAGCTTAAACCTATGTTAATATATGAGATTTAGAAGAAGGTAGCTAAATTAGGACTTGTGTGCAAGAGGAAAGAAAAGGAATGAAAACCGAAGGAAAAGAGTGAAAAATGCGCATTGCGATAGCATTGCGGAAACATTGCTAAAACAACAATGTTTCAAGTGAAAACCGTAAGTTGACTGATCTGTTTCTGTTAATCTCCGTTATTTCAGGGATTCGTTCTTTCTCCTCCATCCATTTTGAAGTACGACGTTGAGGATGGATGGTTCTCCTTGGCCCAAACGCACCTGCAGATTACTATAAAAGGGGGTCAAAGTCGAGGGTTCAATCATCATCCGAAAGCGTAGAAGTCTTCTCGCAGCTCCATCTTTTCTCCTGTTTTTCTTTGCCGTCTGTTGGTTTGCGAAGTTTAGCTGTTGGAGTCGACAATCTGATAGGAAGGAGAGAAGATTCATCTTCTCTCCCGATTGGATTCATCCAAGCAAGGCTGATCTTTCTCATCCTTCAGCCGAGGCGGTTGCGACGAGGCGTCCAAGCTTAATTACCTGCTTTCTGTCTTTCATTTCTAAGTTCCAGCATTGTTTAGTTGTTGTTTCTGTTCTAGTGACTAGTTCATTTTATTGCGTTGCTTTCTGTCTTTATGTTATTCACTTTAGGCTTTCCTTTGTTCATTCAAACAAACAAGTAATCAAAGCAAAATTCAGCATTTCATAGTTTCTTGCCTTTGCGATCTACTGTTTTTCCTTACTGTTTTGTCTTTAAATTCCTTCTAAGCATGTCTGTTTCAACTCGTATTTCTGTTCTGTCTATATCCATGAGTAGCTAAGTCACTTAGGGGCATGCTAATGACAATGCTATAGGCTAAAAAACGTGAACCAAGCATGTAGGATAGCTCTCGAAGCATTGATTGTATGTAAGCTTCATCCCACGGGCAATTTCGATTGGCCATCCATTTTGTCCAAAGAACTCCTAACCTCTGGAAGGAGTAAGAGTTCAGAGTCATACACTCATGCTAGCCTTTCAAGGTAGCCAGAAAACGACCTAGGAATAGGCGTTTTCCTAGTACAAACTATAACTCTCTGCTTTAACAAGATGCTTAAGACCTTACTTGGACATGAGTAAACTAAAGAATCTAATGCATGGAATCGGACGATACATGAGATTGAGTGAGTTTGATGCATAGAGAGTTGATCCAAAGCTTGAGAATCGTGAGAAAATACCTATAGACGAGTCATTAGTAGCCCTTGTTTCTCCATTTTACACACTTTCGTTGTTAGTAACATTGCGGTAGAATTGCTGTTTTCGCAATTCTGCTAAGTTTACAATTCTGTTTAGCTGTTTTATTCTTCGTTTATTAATCTCGTCTCTTTTCCTTTGAGTTTAACTTTGACTTGCACTTGTTTATGTTGCTATCCTTTACATATTCCTTAGGAATTAGACAATTTAAAACCAATTCTACCCCATCAAATCCACCCATTCTTTCTTAACTTTACACTTCACGAGTAGCTCATAATAAATCTCTGTGGGAAAACGAATGAAAAAATACTTACTACTTGCTATAAGATCATGTATGCTTGCATGTTCTGAGTGCTCTTTCTATCTTATTGCTTATTTATTTTAACACATTGAGCACGCAACAGATTTCTAGTTCAAGACCCGGAGTCAGCACTTAAGGGAACAACCTCTCTACTAATCCCTAAAGGCGGGTAGGAGTGAATTCCATCTCGCAGGACTATGTTCCCAGCTACCTACCCGGTCTTATCCCCAAGATGGTAGGCTTATTGAGTCGGCGATCTCGGGCCACTCTCACCCATACAAGTCAAAGGATAAGCCCGAATAAACAGGAGTTCATAGCGTGCTTAGGATTCAGATCGAGTTACCTAGGTCATCATATGAAAAAATCGGTCTTTACAGTAAACGGAGTTATAAAGAAAGAGCGACTTGTTTCGCGGTTCAGTCTTATGCAAACTCATTGCATAGGACGCCCCCACTCACATGTCTCCACATGAACGATTTCGGATCACATCGTTTGTACTATACAAAGTGGGCCGCGTCCAATAGTGTCCCCAGGATAAGGTACCCAGCCTTATCCCTATACTATAGACCGTTCTGGCTATTACTTGAACTTGATCCACAATCATGTCATACATGAAGTTCAAGTATACAACCTATAGCCATGGGTTCTTTGTTTATTGGAGTTAGGTTAAAAGTAAAAAACAATTCATTTTATTCAATAACAACTTTACTGAATAAATCTCAATAACAACTTTATTGCAAAATAGAATATACATTCAGTTTACAAACCACGAGTTTTAGGACATAAAACCCAACAAGTATATCCCTTTCGGAGTCCGGAACGCTGTCATTTGTTCATCTTTGAGGGCCATTCGAATCTGGTTGTATCCTGATGACCCATCCATGGAAGACAAAGCTTCATGCCCTGTGGTAGCATCGACCATTAGTTCAGTGATGGGCAATGGGAAGTCGTCTTTCGGACATGCACTATTCAGATCGCGAAAGTCAACGCATACCCGTAATTGTCCGTTTTTCTTTCTGACGGGGACAATGTTTGCTATCCATGTCGGGGAGTTTACTTCGCGAATGAACCCTGCTTCAATTAACTTGTTAACCTCATTTTCAATTTGGGGAATGAGCTCTGGCCTGAAACGCCGTTGAGCTTGTTTGACTGGTCGATACCCATGTTCGATAGCGAGATGATGTACTGCGACTTTTGGATCAAGTCCCGGCATCTCTTTATACGACCAAGCAAAGACATCTTTGTACGCAATGAGCAAACTCAAGTACTCGCACTCCTCTTCACCGGAAAGTGATGCGCTTATAAAGGTTGGACGTGGTTCTTCCGTCGTATCCAGATTAACTTCTTTTAGTTCATCAACTGTTGGTTGACTTCCATCTTCGAGTGGCAGTGGTGCCTCTAAAATATCCTCTTCAGATATCTTGGCCTCCGTTTCTTCCTCGGCAGTAATATGGTAACAAGAGGCTTCACTCCCATTCTCCACTGCACATTTGCTTGCAGGGTTGGTGATGATGACATTACGTAGTTTAACCTTCAGTGCACCATCTGTATTCACAGTAACAAAAGTTTTTCTTTTCATTCGTGAGGGAACGATACTGCAGATCTCTTCATCGCTTTTTGTCTTGCTAGACTCTTCATCGTTCAAAGTCTCTCGAGCCTCTTCGTGTAGGAGGCGATCGAAAATGGAGGTGGATGAAAGTTTCTTATCTCTCTTTGTGGTCACGCTTAATCTTTGCAACGCTGATGTTCGTGAGAGAGATTTATCGGGCAACGTATTTTCTTTCTCCTCTGTCGGCTTACTCAATCTTTGAAATGCTGACTTCCGTGAGAGAGGTTTAGTGGACGGTGTGTTTTCCTTGTCATCTGCTGGCTTACTCAACCTTTGAAATGCTGATTACCGTGAGAGAGGTTCAGTGGACGGCGTGTTTTCTTTTTTATCTGCCGACTTACTCAACCTTTGAAAGACGGAAGATCTGATGGGATTAGGTGTTGAGTGCGAACTGTCTTCTTCTGTCACAACCGCTTTCAATCGCTGGAAGGCTGAAGCGCGCGTAGCCGACGGCTTGATGCGCTTAAAGATAGAGATCCTTGGTTTGAAAACTTCCTCTTCTTTTGAGTTGTGTACCTCCTTGGTCGTTATGTTATTACTGTTGACCACTTTCTCTTTCCCTTTTTGGGTTATACGGACTGGTTCAGGCGACTTATATCCAAGCCCCTTTCTTGATGCCGGTATAGGATATCCCTCCTTTAGAAGTTTCTTCTGTGTCGAAGAAAGCTCTGACATGCCCTCGAGGATTTTCAGGCCCTTGAACTCAGTGTGAGTTGTGAAGTCATAACCTGCTTTTGCTAACATTTTATATGCTTTAGGATCGTATCCCTCTTTCGTCCGTTTCTCAGGCAAGACCATCCCTTTCTGGGTATCTTTAGGCTTCTTGATCTCTTGTTTTGTTATCTTCGTAAGAGGGGTGACAAAGCTTTCCTTCAGGATCTTAATGTCACCAACTTTCAAACTTTTCGTACATTCCGCGAATGGCGATTCACCTTTCTTACGCCGGGACAAAGGGACGTAGCGTAAAACAGGAGGGTTAGGCATTTTTTCGTCCTTCAAGGCCTTAGCCTTTGTAGGGCTGGTGGATGTCTTGCTTTCCTGAAAACTTGAAACGTTCTCTTCTTTGATAGATTCTTCTCCTGCGTCCATTTTTTGTTTCACGCTGAGTTTATCATCCCTATTGATCAGAGGAATTTCTATCGGCATTATTTCCCCGACGTTGCCATCATTTATGTAAAATTTGGCGTCCGCAAAGTGAGACTCGGCCTCTGAAAATGGCTTAGTGTCCGCCTCAACCTTTTTTACACCATCTTGATAAAATTTGAAGCATTGATGTAAGGTGGAACTAATTACCCCATTTCCATGAATCCAAGGGCGACCTAATAATATTTTGTAGGTAGTCCTGTAATCTATAACATGAAATAGGGTATGTGCTTTTAAGTCCCCAATGATGAGCTCCAAGCGAATCATGCCGATCGCTCGCTGTCCTCCCTGATTGAAGCCCTGGATTACCAGCCTGCTACTTGATAACTCTTCCATTAAAATGTCAACCTCTTTCATGACTGATTTCGGCATTATATTGACAGCTGATCCTTCGTCAATGAGGATTCGACCAACCTTCTGTTCTCGGATGTACCCTGAGACAAACAAAGGTCTATTGTGAGGTTTCGATCCCAACATCAAATCTTCGTCGGTGAAACTTATAGACATGCAACAGGATGCGCATGCATGTGCTGTAGAGGTTGAAGCATTTGAAACATTAGAGTCCTTCAACGCGTCGATAAGAGTAGTTTCGTCCATTTGAGGCAACTCCGCTACTTCGAGGGAAAGTGTTTCCTCCAGCTTCGTTACCAACTCCGTTGAACTTGGAGTAGTGTTATCGTCCTCGATTATACCGACGACGTGGCATGTAGCAGTTCCAGATGTTTCTTCCTGCTTTTCATTAAAGAATCCCTTGGGGAAAAATTCCCGTAGGGTCATAGGTTGTTGCGGTCGAGGGAGGTCTTTGTTTTCCTCCACGACGAGCTTAGGCCTTTTCGTACTCTTTCTTCCTTTCCTCTTTGGAAGTTTGCTTTTTCGCCTATACTCTTGAAATAGGCGGGTTTCTTTCTGGACAGATCTTTGTCGCCGCATTTTCCGACGAGTTACGACGGTCCAACCTTCATCTTCATCTTCGACAGGTTCGGTTTTTACCTGCGAAGTCTTGTTTGAGACCTTACATCTTAACTGAACAAGTATTGGTTCGAAAGTCCCAAACTGGATCAGACCTTCATTTTGTTTCTCAGATGAGTCTGAAGGTAACTGAATGTCGGAGTTCATTGTTACGGCGGCATGATTCGTCTGAGCTACCTCGTCAAGATCCAGCTCGATTTTCTTTTCACCGGCTAACCTCATGATTAGCTCTTTCAGAACAAAACACTTCCCTACTGGATGACTGACGACCCGGTGATATTTGCAGTAGTTAGGATCATTTATCTTTCCTAACTCTTCTGGTCGTTTACTGTTACGTCTCCAAAAGTGACTATTCTAGGACTTATTTGCTATATAAAGATGGACACTCTTAAGCGTTTTTGGTAGAATTTAGCTTAAACTTGTGCTTAGATATGAGAATTAGTAGAATGGAGCTAAATTAGGACTTATGTGTAAAAGGAAGGAAAAAGAACCAAAAACAAAGCTAAAGAGTTGAAATTTGCATATTGCTGAAACATTGCGAAAACATTGCTGTCTCAGCAATATTTTAAGTGAAATCTGTTAAGTTGTCTAACCGATTGCCATTTTGTTACGAACTTTCAGCGGCCCATTCTTTCTCCTACTGCCACATGGAAGGTCGACATTCAGAATGGATGGTTCTCCTTGGCTGAAGACTACCTGCAAAACCCTATAAAAGGAGGTCAAGGTGGAAGGACAAACACAGACTCGGAAGCGTAGACTCCCATCTCAACGCATTTTCTCATTTGTTTTCTCTTCCGGTTGTCGGTGCGAAGGTTTCAGTTGGTGGAATCGATAGTCTGAGAGGAAGAAGAGAGGATCTTTCTTCTCTTCTGATTAGATTCATCCACGATCAAGCTCACTTTCGTCCTTCATCCGAGGCGCTTGCGACGAGGAGTTCACACGCACACGTTTACGGCTTTCTACTGTTTTCCATTGCTTTCTGTTTCCCTTTTCGTTTCTGTTTGTTGCAACTCGTTTATGTTTGCTACTCCAATTCATTTCGTCTCTTTCTGTTTAGTTTTCATCAGTTTAAGTTGCTGCTTGTTTAGTTTGAACCTTGGTAAATCAAAGAGTTAATTTGACTACTTCGCACTTGTCTTACTGTTTTTCTTCTTCTATTCTGTCATTTACATTCTGTTAAACATGTCTACACCATCTATTCTTTCCATTCCATCTACATCCATGAGTAACTAAACCACATAAGGGTATGCTAATGACAAATCTATAGGTAGAAATACGTGAATCAAGCATGTAGGTTAGCTTCAAATGCATTGGATGTATGTAAGCTTCATCCCACGGACAATTTCGATTGGCCATCCATTTTGTCTAAAGAACTCCAAACCCTTGGAAGGAGTAAGAGTTCAGAGTCGTACATTCATGCTAGCCTTTCATGGTAGCCAGAAAACGACCTAGGAATAGGCGTTTTCCTAGTACAAATCATTAACTTGCTTATATAAATAGATGCTTAAGCCTTACTTGGACATGAGTAAACTAAAGGATCTAATGCATGAAATCGAGAGATACATGAGAATGAGTTAGTTTGATGCATGATGAGTTGATCTACTGCTTGAGAATCGTATGAAAAAGCCGATAGCGGAGTCGTTAGTAGCCCTTGTTTCCCTATTTTACCCCTAATTCGCTGTTAGTAACATTGCTAGAAAATTGCTGTCTGCGCAATTTTCTTAGTTCAAATTTCTGCCTTAGCCGTTTTTCTTAGTTTTCTGTTTTGCGATTTTATTGCTAGATAATTGCTTTCTCCGCAATTCTTTTCCTTCTACATTCGAGTTTATCTATTTACTTGCACTTGTTTATGCTTCCATATCTCGCACGTTCCTTAATAGTTAGGCACTTTAAACCCAAATCTACCTCATTTAAACCACCCTTTCTCACTTAACATCTCACTTCGTTAGTAACTAAGAATAAATCTCTGTGGGAAATCGAATGAAAAAATACTTATTACTTGCTACAAGACCATGTATGCTTGCATGTTCTGAGTGCTCTCCAATTGCATCTTTATTTTAAACATTGTGCACGCAACAAGTTTTTGGCGCCGCTGCCGGGGATTTTGTTTAGTAAACACGAAGTTTGTTAAGTTAGAAAAGAAAAACATTAATATCTATTGGAGCTAATCTTCTTTCATTTCCTTTACAGGTACTATCAAGCTAGTTTATGAATGAGTTTCCAAACCTCAACTCGCACAGAGAGAAACTTTGCAGGTGGAAAACGTATGTGTACGACAAAGTAAATGAATACGCTGCAGAACTTAATTGGAGGAAGAGTTTGCCCACAACAGTTTGAAGAATTTTATCAGCCATGTGCTTATTATTAGGAAAATCAGAACTTGGAGAATTGCCCAACATTGAATTATCAAGAGAGGCAATATCAACAAAGCTATGACAACCATTATTCGTACATGTGTGAACATGATCAGTGGCAACTCTCAAATAATCCTTGGGAAGAGCATGTGCAAATTGCTCATTATGACGAGTTCCCCCAACATGAAGACTATCAACATTATGCCCCAACTCCAAATGAAGAATTATCACCCACTTTGGAGGCGCTATGGATAGAATTCATGGAAAGGAATGATGCATCCATGAGGAGAATGGATGTGCAATTAGCCCAACTCACAAATGACTTACAAGATCTACTTGCTATAGCAAAATCACCACCACCATGCCCTCAGATGTTCGATTTTTATGATGATGAATCCTTTGTTACCTTCGAATCTGAGAAGAGTGATCCAATGAAATCTCCATATGAAATGGTGGAGTTGGTGAAAGTTGAGAAAAATGAAATTGTGCTGGATGAGGCCAAAAAGACTAATGCGCTGCTTGAGGAACAAGAATTTGAAATGTCTGATGATGCAGCAAGTTTCTCCACCAATGAAAGAGCTAAGCCACCACCACCACAAATGCTCCAGCTGAAGGAGTTAGAAAGAGATGTGCCAGGAAAAGAAGTCCCATCGTATCAAAGCTATGTTGTAGCAAATGTTGTAGAAACAAAATCAACGCACAAAAAGTACAAACCTTGGGATGTTATAACATGCAGACTCTTTGAAAGAATCAACAATTTCAAGGTGTGGCAGAATGTCCGACCCCGTAAATCAAGACTTAAGTATCTTAAAGATGCAGAAGTGATGCCTCGAAACATTGAAGAATATCCATATGAGGCAGATTGACAAGGGAGATTTCTGATCCCTAAACTCTTAAATTAGGATTTTATCATGCTTTGTTTAGATTTCGTATGTTAGGAGTAGTTTATTTTGTACCAACAATCATAGTCGTTTAGCATGAAGTGATGATGCACTGTGGGCGTATAGGACTGCATATAAAACACCCTTAGGTATGTCTCCTTATAGGCTAGTGTATGGAAAAGCATGTCATCTTCCCTTCGAATTGGAAATCAAAGCCTTTTGGGCCTTAAAAGAACTAAATTATTGCGTGACCGATGCTGGAACTTTGCGGTCTCTGCAATTACATGAGTTAGATGAGCTCAGACATATGTCCTATGAAAATGCTAAAATGTATAAGGAAAAAACTAAAATTTGGCATGATAGTAGACTTAGGATCAAGGACTTTAAAAAGGGCCAACATGTTTTATTATTCAACTCGAGGTTAAGGTTATTTCCAGGCAAACTTAAGTCTAGATGGTCAGGTCCTTTTGTGATAACTAACGTGTTTGTTCATGGTGCTATTGAGATTAGAAACCTACAGCACGGTCAGCCGTTTATGGTGAATGGTGCACGATTGAAGCATTACTATGAGGAGGGGGATGTGAAGACACTCTCGGCCTTCCTCCTATTTGAAGCTTGAGAATCGAATCGAGAGGGGATGAGTGACCACTATGCTCATCCAACAAAAGGCTATGCCTTAGTTTTTTTTTCTCAGTATTTTTCGGAGATCTTTAAGAGGAGATCAAGGAGATGAATCAAGGGGAGGAAATCCACAAAGAAGATCGGGCTAAATCAAAGATTTGGTTGATTGAATCTTGCAACTTAAATCAAGAAATCTCCCAACGACTAGGCTATTTAATTGCGGTAGATTTGCTGAATCCGCAACAGAATATAGCCGTTGGGATACACTCGATTACAAATAGCCGTCAGATGATCCGTGCCTTCTACGTTTTTGTTAATCCGTTGGACCTCCAGATTCAGTCTTCTTTTTCCTCTGCATCTCCTACCTTCAGATCCTCACAGAACGAAAATGGTATCCACACGAGCGGATCGTTCCACGCCCAAAAAGAAGTCGCCTGACGCAGAAGAAGCTGCGAGAGAGGCGCTGCTTTCCTTAGCAGATGTCGATGCTGCGCAGCCCTCCCGGCCTCCGAAGCTTCCAGTGCGTAAGAAGAAGTGGAAGGTGGTGACTGAGATCCCTGCTGGTTCGTCTGAGCCAGTCGGTACACCCAAGAAAAGAAAGTGGCAAATCGCGACGGGTGAGTCGCCAATTAGAGTGAGGAAGACTCCTAGCGAGGAGAGTCGAGGGAGTGGCCATCCATCATATGAGCCGGCCAGACAGAGCCCTGAGCCATCTCCCCAGACGCCGAAGCCTGAAGCTCCACCTGAAGAGCACCAAGACTCGGTGCCAAGTGAAGAACCGGCGGAGAAGGAGGAGGTATTCTCCCCCTTAAGGGAGGCCAGTCTTGACAGCCCTGCGGAGGGGGGAAGCAGAGACTCGATGGATGAGACATTGGGGGATTGCCTCCAGCAGATCACCACCAAGGCTCGCCTCAAGAAGAGGGTCCCTGTCATCGTAAAAGCCAAACGACCGAAAGCCTCCAAGCGAGCCAAGAAGAAGAAGGTCAGATCTGAACCTTCTTTAAAAAAATTGAAGGTAGAGGCTGCTGAATCGGCGAAGGCGAAAGAGAAGGGGAAAAAGAAGATGTACCCCGAGGATGAACCTCAAGCTGAGAGGTTTATCTCGCAAGAAGCAGAGGCCAAGGGCCTTGAGTTGAGAAAGAAGGAGCTCCTCCACGAGCGGGGTTTCCTTGATGCATTGGCTGATCTGCCGCAGTTCTTGCACGCAGGAATCATCACCCACGGCTGGGAAGAGCTGTGCAGACCCCCAATCCCAGCCTACACCGACATGGTGTATGATTTCTACGTCAATCTCGCACATCCTGACGCCTGCTTATCCACGGTGAGAGGGGTAGAGGTCGACTTCTCTGCCAATGCCATCAATGAGGCCTACAGCCTCAAGGGATACCCCCATTCTGACTATGCCAAGATTATTGATCTGCCATCTGAGGCAGTCTTGGAGGAGGCTTTGCACACGATTGGCAAGCCAGAAGCATCGTGGGCAGTGTCAAGGAACGGGAAGCACACCCTGATGAGTGCAACCCTGCGCGACAAGGCGGCCGTTTGGTTTTCTTTTGTGCGCAGACGCCTCTCCCCTGTGACTGTTAAGCCTCTGAAAGTGACTTATTTAGGACCCATTTAGCTTAAGAAGATGTACACATTTAGGTGTTTTTGATAGCATTTAGCCTAAACCTATGCTTTAATATGAGAATTAGAAGAAGGTAGCTAATTTAGGACTTATGCACAATAGGTAGAAAAAGGGTTGAAAACCGAAGGAAAAGAATGAAAAAATGAGCATTGCAAATGAATTGCGAAAACATTGCGGTGACCGCAATTATTCAAGTTAAAACCGTAAGTTGGCTGATCTTTTTCTGTTTAGATCCGACTTTTCAGGGATTCGTTCTTTCTCCTCCATCCATTCTGATATATGACGTTGAAGATTGATGGTTCTCCTTGGCCCAAACGCACCTGCAAACTACTATAAAAGGGGGTCAAAGTCGGAGGTTCAATCATCACTCGAAGCGCAGAAGTCTTCTCGCAGTCCACCATTTCCATCTGTTTTCCTTTGCCGTTTGTTGGAGTGAGAGTCTCAGCTTTTGGAGTCGATAATCTGATAGGAAGGAGAGGAGATTCTTCTTCTCTCTCGATTGGATTCATCCAAGCAAGGCTGACTTTTCATCACCTTCATTCGAGGCGACTGCCACGAAGTTTTCCAGCAATCTTTTACTGCCTTTCTGTTTTGTTCTTCTTATTTCCATTTCTGATCACTGTTGTTCTTAGTTTAGAGTTTTAATTACTGCATTTCGTTGTTGTCTGTCTTGGTTTCATTTCTTTCAAAGCTTTCCTTTGTCATTCAAACACTCAAAGTAATCAAAGTACAATTCTGCATTTTACAGTTTCTATCTTGTTCTGCTACGGCTTTGTCTTGCTGTTTTAAGCACATTTCTCTTCTAAGCATGTCTGTTTTATCTACCCTTTCTGTTCTCCATGTATCCATGAGTAGCTAAATCACTTAGGGGCATGCTAATGACAGAACTATAGGCTAAAAAACGTGCATCAAGTATGTAGGATAGCTCTCGAATCATTGATTGTATGTAAGCTTCATCCCACGGGCAATTTCGATTGGCCATCCATTTTGTCCAAAGAACTCCTAACCTCTGGAAGGAGTAAGAGTTCAGAGTCATATAATCATGCTAGCCTTTCATGGTAATCAGGAAACGGCCTAGGAATAGGCGTTTCCCTAGTACAAACTAAACACTCCTGCTTAAATAAGATGCTTAAGACCTTACTTTGAAGTCGAGTAAACTTAAGACTCTAATGCATGGAATCGGACGATACTTGAGATAGAGTGAGTTTGATGTATAGAGAATTGATCCAAAGCTTGGTAATCGTAATAAACTGCCTATAGGGTAGTCATTAGTAGCCCTTAATTCACCCATCTACACACTTTCGTTGCTATTTAATTGCGGAAAAATTGCGGTCCTCGCAATTCCTGCTAAGTTGTTATTCTGTTAGCTGCTTTCTCCTTTGTTTATCAGTTCCATCTCTTGTCTTTTGAGTTTAATTTCAACTTCCATTTGTTTATGTTATATTCCTTTATACATTCAGCAAAACTTAGGTAATTAAAAACCAATTTTACCCCCTCAAATCCGCCCCATCTTTCTTAACAAAAACACTTCGAGAATAGCTAAAAACAAGTCTCTGTGGGAAAACGAATGAAATATACTTACTACTTGCTATAAGACCATGTATGCTTGCATGTTCTGAGTGCTCTCTCCCTCTTATTTATCACTTTTATTAACACATTGAGCACGCAACAAGTTTTTGGCGCCGCTGCCGGGGACTTATTTTAAGTGAAAACGAAGTTGTTAAGTTTGAAAAATCAAGTTTATCATTGAGTGAAACTAATCTGTTTCATTTCTTTTGCAGGTACTATTAGGGTAGTTTATGAGTGAGCGTTCACATAGTAATTTAGAGTTCGATCCTGAACCTGAAAGATCACTTCGAGCTAGAAATAAGGCAAAGAAACGTCTCTTTAAACAACCTCCTATACCTCAAATCATACCTGAACCCAAAGAAATGGGCGATATAGTTCCAAATCAGGTACCTGCCATTCGCAACCCCATCGAAATAGCGAATGACGAGAATAGTGCCATTCTGTCATATCTAGTACCTATGCCTGGGGAGCTGAACCCCAGCATAATCCGTCCTGAAATCACTGCCCACTCATTCGAGTTAAAGCCAGTGATGTTCCAAATGTTGTCCACTGTGGGACAATTCTTTGGAATAGAAAATGAGGATCCCCACAACCATCTTAGGAACTTCTTAGGAGTCAGTAATACCTTTATCATCCCTGGAGTATCCCAAGAAGCTTTAAGGCTGTACTTGTTCCCTTACTCTTTGAGGGACAAAGCCAAAACATGGTTGAACTCATTACCCTCTGGATCTGTCCGCAATTGGACAGATTTAGCAGAAAAATTCCTAGTCAAATACTTCCCACCTGATAGGAATTCTACCTTTCGTGATGACATAGTCAAGTTTAAACAAGCTGATAATGAGTCTCTTCACGAAGCTTGGACTAGATTCAAAGATCTTCTTCTTAAATGTCCACATCATGGCATCCCATGGTGTATCCAAATAGAAGTCTTCTTTAAAGGATGCAACCCCAGCACCAGACAAGTTCTAAATTCATCTGCTGGTGGTTCCATGTTGTCCAAGAGTTACAACGAGGCCTATGAGATCTTGGAGAAGATCTCAGCATCTCACTGTAGGTGGTCAGACGATCCAGTAGAGCCAACTAGAGCTCAAGACAAGGATGCTCTAAGCGCCATGAGCACCCAAATAAATGCCCTGACCAACTTAGTCAAGCAAATGGCTCAGGCCAATCTCCAAACCAGTGCCAATACCGCCACAGCCATGTCAATGGGCACCCAACCAAGTCAAGGCGAGGCACCAATCTGTGGATTCTGTGGGGAAGGGCACCCTTATGAATATTGCCCTGGGAATCCATCCTCGGTCTGCTATGTAGGAAGCCAGCAGCAGCCAAGGAACAACCCCTACTCACAAACTTACAATCCTGGTTGGAGAAACCACCCTAACCTGTCATGGGGTGGCCAACAAAACACTAACCAAAATCCTAACCAACCAAGGCCGAGTGGAACACCTGGTTTCACTCCCCAACATAACCAATCAATGTACCAAAAACCTTACAATCAACCTATAGGATCTTCTGTAGAGAACCTACTCAAGGAATATATAGCTAAGAATGATGCTACTCTTCAGAGCCAGCAAGCTACTCTTAGGAGCCTGGAAAACCAAATAGGCCAATTAGCCAATGAACTTAAAAGTAGGCCCCAAGGTAGACTCCCTGCTGACACCGAGGTACCAAGGAGAGATGGCAAGGAACAAGTTCAAGCAATTGAACTCAGGAGTGGAAGACCATTGGTGAGCAACACGAAGGACACACCAAAGAGAGTAGAGAACACTGAGTCTAGTGCTCCACTGGAGTCTCTGCCAAGCCAAGGTCCACCACCAACTAGCACATCAGGAGCCAGGCTAGAGCCAATTGTTGAGGACGTAGAAGAAATTCCAAGGCCTCCACCTATCTTAAGGCGTCCTGACGTGCCTGCATATGTGCCACCACCTCCATACCCTCGAAGGCTTAAGAAGAAGCAGGAACAGGAAGTTCATTTTAATAAATTTTTAGAAATACTTAAGCAAGTGCATGTTAACATTCCTTTTGTAGAAGTTTTACAGTCTATGCCTTCTTATGTAAAGTTTTTGAAGGACATTATTACTAATAAAAAAATAATTGGTGAGTTTGAAACAGTAAACCTCACCGAGGAGTGCAGTGCCATCCTCCAGAACAAGCTGCCCAAGAAGGAGAAGGATCCTGGTTCCTTCACCTTACCTGTAGAACTTGGAGGCAAGCACGTGGGCAGAGCGCTTTGTGACCTGGGCGCCAGCATAAATCTCATGCCCCTGTCCCTATTCCGCCAGTTGGGAATGGGAGAAGCACGTCCAACTACTGTCACTTTACAGCTAGCAGACAGATCCATCGCATATCCAGAAGGTAAGATTGAGGATATTCTAGTTAAAGTTGACAAATTCATTTTCCTTGCAGATTTCATTGTCCTGGACTATGAGGCAGACAAGGAGGTTCCCATCCTGCTAGGTAGACCATTTCTAGCCACAGGTAGGGCATTAATAGATGTTCAAAAAGGTGAGTTAACTATGAGGGTTCATGATGAAGAGGTAAAATTTAGTGTTTACAAAGCTTTAAGGTATCCCTCTGATTCTGAGTCTTGTGCTAGCATGGATTTTGTTGACTCACTAATGGAAGAACAATTAGAGCATGTACTGTTAACCAAGCATGCTAGTGAATATGTACAAGTAGATATAGCTGACCTGAATGTATCTGACATAATGAATATGCCTATAAATAACCCTCAACATGTATGTATGAATATAGATTTAACTGATAGAACTATTAATCCTTTAAAGCCCTCCATTGAGCATCCACCTGTTTTAGAACTGAAACCACTACCTACTCACCTCAAATATGCATATCTAGGAGATAATGATACGCTGCCTGTAATTATTTCTTCTAAGCTAAGTGAACAGCATGAGGTTGATTTAATTTTACTGCTTAAGCAACATAGGAAGGCTATAGCATGGACTATTGCTGATATTCGAGGCATTAGCCCTTCTTATTGCATGCACAAAATTATATTAGAGGAAGAACACACACCTAAGGTAGATCACCAGCGTAGGTTAAACCCCTCTATGAAAGAGGTAGTGAAGAAAGAAATAATAAAGTGGTTAGATGCAGGAGTGATTTTCCCCATAGCTAGTAGCCAGTGGGTTAGCCCCATTCAATGTGTACCTAAAAAGGGGGGAATAACTGTGGTAGTCAATGAGAACAACGAACTGATTCCAACAAGGACTGTCACAGGGTGGAGGGTATGTATGGATTACAGAAAGTTAAATAAAGAAACTAAAAAAGACCATTTCCCTATACCGTTTATTGACCAGATGCTAGACAGAATAGCTGGTAGAGCCTACTATTGTTTTTTAGATGGGTACTCTGGCTATAATCAAATTACTATAGACCCTAAGGATCAAGAGAAGACCACCTTCACTTGCCCTTTTGGAACGTTTGCCTTCCGCAGAATGCCTTTTGGCCTATGCAATGCACCGGCAACTTTCCAAAGGTGCATGATGGCAATCTTCTCTGAGTTGGATGAGTCCATGATAGAAATATTCATGGATGACTTCTCAGTCTTTGGGGACTCATTTAAAACCTGTCTAGAAAACTTAGGACAAGTCCTGACTAGGTGTGAGGAGACCAACCTAGTCCTGAATTGGGAAAAGTGCCATTTTATGGTAGATGAAGGGATTGTCTTAGGACATAGAGTGTCAAGGGCAGGTGTAGAAGTGGATAGGGCAAAAATAGAGGTCATAGAGAAGTTGGTAGAGCCCCAGAACGTCAAAGCCATTAGAAGCTTCTTAGGGCATGATGGTTTCTACAGAAGGTTCATTAAGGACTTTTCTAAGATAGCCAAGCCTCTGTGCGAGCTTCTAGAGCTAAATAGACCATTTATCTTCTCTAAGGAGTGTGTAGTAGCTTGGAAAACCCTTAAGGAAGCACTGGTCACAGCACCAATCATAGTAGGACCAAATTGGGATCTCCCATTTGAGATGCTATGTGATGCCAGTGACTATGCTGTAGAAGTCATGTTAGGACAGAAGATTGACAAGCTCACACACCCTGTCTATTATGCTAGTAAGACCCTGAATGAGGCTCAATGTAATTATACAACTACAGAGAAAGAGATGCTTGCTGTAGTATTTGCTTGTGAAAAATTTAGGAATTACATTGTAGGCACTAGGACCATTGTATATACTGACCATTCTGCTTTAAAATATCTTATGAGAAAGGCTGATGCTAAGCCTAGACTGATTAGATGGGTGTTATTGCTGCAGGAATTTGATTTGGACATTCGGGACAAGAAAGGTTGTGAAAATGTGGTTGCAGATCACCTGTCTCGATTGCAGCATAATTGCAAAAAAATTGCGGAGACCGCAATTTCTGATGCTTTCATAGATGAACATATTTTTGCGTTGGCTCATCGTGATAACGATGAGGAACCTTGGTTTGCTGACATTGCTAACTTCCGTGCATCACAGGTATTGCCAGTGTTCAAGGGAGGACAAGAGAAGAAGAGGTTCCTTCATGAAGCAAGGAAATTCATCTGGGATGACCCCACACTTTACAGAACCTGTGCTGATGGGTTATTGAGGAAGTGTGTTTCAGCTGCTGAAGCGAAGTCTGTGCTACAGCACTGTCACTCATCTCCTTATGGTGGACACTTTGGTGGCCAAAGAACAGCTGCGAAGGTATTTCAGAGTGGCTACTACTGGCCAACAATCTTCAAGGACGCACACGACTATGCCCACAACTGTGACGAGTGCCAAAGGACAGGTAATCTCAGTCGCAAGGATGAGATGCCCCTCACCTACATCTTAGAGTTGGAGCTCTTTGATGTGTGGGGCATTGATTTCATGGGACCATTCCCTCCATCATCAGGTAACCTGTACATTTCAGTAGCAGTAGACTACGTGTCCAAGTGGGTAGAAGCCAAAGCATGTCCTAATAATGATGCTAAAACAGTCACTAACTTCTTGCATAGGCACATTTTCACTAGATTTGGGACTCCTCGTGCTATCATTAGTGATGAGGGGTCGCATTTCATTAATAAGGCTATGGAGAAGATATTGGCTAAATATAACATTAGACATAGGGTAGCTACTCCCTATCACCCACACTCAAATGGTCAAGCTGAGATTTCCAATAGGGAGATAAAGAACATCCTAGAAAAGGTAGTTAAACCTAATAGGAAAGACTGGTCATTTAAGCTTGAGGATGCACTTTGGGCTTATAGAACAGCATATAAGACACCCCTAGGCATGTCTCCCTATAGGTTGGTGTATGGCAAGGCTTGCCACTTGCCACTCGAGTTAGAAAACAAAGCATTTTGGGCCATGAAGGAATTAAATTTCTGTGTAAAGGATGCGGGGACATTGAGATCTTTGCAGCTACATGAACTTGATGAGCTTAGGCATATGGCCTATGAGAATGCCAAAATGTATAAAGAAAAGACCAAAATATGGCACGACAGTAGACTTAGGATCAAAGACTTTAGGAAAGGCCAACTTGTCCTATTATTTAACTCACGTTTAAAGATATTTCCAGGCAAACTAAAGTCTAGATGGTCGGGTCCATTTGTTGTTACTAATGTCTTTGTTCATGGTGCAATAGAGATAAAGAACTTGCAGCAAGGTCAGCCATTTATGGTCAATGGTGCTAGGTTGAAGCACTACTATGAGGAAGGGGATGTGAAGACTCTCTCGGCCTTCCTCTTGACTGAAGCATGACAAAAAGAAAGAGAGAGAACGAGTGGTTACTGTGCTCGTTTAGTCAAGGCCAATGCCTTAGTTATTTTTTTCTGTTTTTCCGGTTATCATTTGTATGTTTTGTGGTGTCATTTTAATTGCGTATTTAATGTTTGTTTTGTTTGTTTTTTCAAGGATTCGAAAGAGGGGATCAAGGAGAGTAAATCCCACTTTAAAAATCTAGAAACGCTTGAGCCAAATAAAAGATACGGACGGGCAAAGTTGGAGATTTCAATGAAATAATATCCCTGGAATTGCGCTAAAATTGCTGGATCCGCAAAAAGAGCCGTTGGGATTTTATCCGTTGCCTTTATATCCGTTGGAAGCCGCTCGATCATTACGATTATCTCTCTCTTTGCTCTCCAAGAATTCAGCGATTCTCTCCATCTTTGATTCCTCTCCCAAGATCTTCAAGAATCAGCAATGGTGGCCACACGTGCTGAACGATCCGCAGCCAAGAAGAAGGCTGATGACGCAGCTGAAGCAGCTGCGAGGGAAGCGCTTCTCGCCCTTGCAGACGATGGTGTCGTTCGCACCGGTCCTCTTCCCAAGCTTCCTATTCGTAGGAAGAAGTGGAGGGTGGTCACTGAGATCCCCGCTGGGCCATCTGAGCCAAGGGGCACGCCCAAGAAACGCCGGTGGAGTGTCAAGACGGCCGCCAAATCAAGCACAGCAAAGACTCCCTCTGTGGAGAGTCAAGAACCTGATCGTGCATCCCACGAGTCAGCCAAAGAAGGTTCGTCGCCGTCTGCGTCACCTGTGCGTAGCCCTCTCCCATCTGAACCAGTGCCAAGCGCAGAGTCGTCACCACCTGCACAGAGCCCTGAGCTGTCTCCAGCACCTCAGAGTTCTGATCCGACACCTGCAGCAGCGCAGAGCCCTGAGCTGCAGTCTTCGCCACTGAGTTCTGCGCCGATACCATCAGCAGCGCACGATTCTCCACGGCCTGATCCTGAATTCCCTTATGGGGATTATCAGGAGTCTACGCAAGGCAGTGGAGATGCTGGGGACGAAGAAGTCTTCTCTCCTATGAGGGAAGACAGCCCTGCCAAGCCTGCACAACAGGACGACTCTATGGAAGAAACGTTGGGGGCATGCTTCCCACAACTCAACACCAAGGCCAGGCTCAAGAAGCAGAAGAAGGCCACGATTGGCAAGGCCAAGAAGTTGAAGAAAAAGAAGGCCAAGAAGGTGCCCTCGGCGGACAAGGAGAGTGCTGAGCCTTCGCTCAAACGCCTTAAGGTGGAGGCTGCTGCATCATCCAAACCAGCAGATAAGGGGAAGGCTAAACTCTACCCTGAAGACGAACCTCCGTCAGTGAGGTATGTCTCATCTGATGCGGAATCCAGGGGTGTTGAGCTCAGGAAGAGGGACCTGTTGCACGAGAAGGGATTCCTTGATCGACTTGCTGACCTGCCGCAGTTCTTGCGGGCAGGAGTGCTCAACCATGGCTGGGAGGAATTCTGCAGACCGCCTAATCCAGCCTACACGAGCATGGTGTACGATTTCTACGCCAATGTGCTCAGCCCTGAGGATGGCCTATCTGTGGTCAGAGGGGTGGAAGTGGATTTCTCAGCCAAGGCCATCAATGAAGCCTTTGGTCTCAAGGGCCAAGCGCACACAGATTATGCACGGATAGTTGATGAGCCGACTGAGGCCGTGCTGGAAGAGGCCATTCGC
This sequence comes from Herpetospermum pedunculosum, assembly GCA_028017165.1. Taxonomy (NCBI): domain Eukaryota; kingdom Viridiplantae; phylum Streptophyta; class Magnoliopsida; order Cucurbitales; family Cucurbitaceae; genus Herpetospermum; species Herpetospermum pedunculosum. The sequence goes on from CM051530.1 coordinate 49,238,919, forward strand.
ACAATTGGCCAGCCTGAAGCAGCGTGGACTGTCTCACGCAATGGTCGGCACACCTTGATGAGTGCCAATCTGACAGCAAAGGCGGCTGTGTGGTTTGCCTTTGTGAGGAGAAAGTTGTCCCCTGTGACCCACGAGACAACAATCAACCAGAGTAGATCACTGCTGGTTTATGCCATCATGCGCGGTCTCACGGTCAATGTGGGGGAGATCATGTCAGCTGCCATTGCTGAATGCGCCAGAAAAGGTAAGGGGCCATTATTTTTCCCCAACACTATAACAAAATTGTGTTTGCTTGCAGGAGTTCCCACCGAGCACTTGGAGCAGCAGCTGCCTTACACAGGCCATTTGGAGCTGCCTGCTAACCTGAGGCTGAGAAGAAAGGGGAATATGGAGTTTGAGTTGGATAGGCTGGCTGCTGCACAGTCCCTATCTATGGCCTGCTTAATGGACATGCAGAGGAGAATGGCTCAATGGGCCAACTATGCGCAGGCAAGGGACAAAGAAGTTGCAGACCAGTTGGGATGCATCTTCCCGGACTTCCCCACCAACCTCCTAACTCCATGGGTGCCCCCACGACCAAGGCAACCAGATGAGGATGATGAGAATTGAGTGCTGGTTTGAAGTGCACTAAAGGGAGTATTGCTGTTCCCTTAAGAAACAAAAGACAATTTTTCTGTTTTCTGATAGGATCATGTATATTATGCTGTTTTGGGATCAACTTTTGATCTGTTTTTAATGTTTAGTTTTATGTTTTTTCTTTTGCTTAGTCTAGTCAGATGTTAGCTGAATAGGTAGGATAGTTTAGTTTTATTTTTAGGATGCATGAGTAACAGGAAAAAGCATGCTAGGGGCCTGAATCAATATTATATCTGCCCGGTTTGAATTGCGGAATAATTGCGGTTCCCGCAATTTTTGTGACTGTTTGCATGTTTTGGACTGTCTGTTTAGTTAGGCTGTGATCTGTTAAATTCTATCTTTTGCTGCTAGCATGACTACCTTATATAGCTGATCTTAAAGCATGCTGGATGAGTGTCATAGGACACGCTTTGATAGTTTAAATTCGCCTCTAAATAGTGCTCAGCATGCATAAACCGTAAGTCCTTAAAACTGTCTGTTATGTTCAAATTTGCTGCTGTTGGCATAATTGCTTTTAGAATGTTTTGCCTATGCCTAGGATTTTTAGATTCTCTTTGTTTTACTGTAGACTAGATGCTTCTAGGACAAGTTTGGGGGTGTGCCACCTCAAACACTCATTGGGGACAATGAGTAGTTGAAGTTTGGGGGAGGCCACCCTAGGCCTAGGAACATTCCTCTCTTCCTTAGGACATAAGCATTCTTCTTCTCCTAAAAAAAAAAAAAGTGAAAAATAGAATAAAGAGGGGAGTCTTTCTCAAGTTGCTGAGTAATCAGTGCCAAGTGTGTAAACCACAAGTGGCATTGCATCAAAAGGCAAACCAAGGGGAGACTCCACCTAAGTAAAAAAGGAAAAAGGGAGAAATAGGGAAGAAAAATGTATGCTTGGGAGTTATAATCTTGTGGCTTAGATGTCCTATGTAAAAAGAACTCTGATCCTTAATGAGCTAAGCACAAGGTTGTAGCTTTTAGGTTTGTCTAGGGAGATGAATGTATATCCAATGTAGTGATGCCAGGGCTTAGGTTGTTCTCTAAAAGTACCACTGTCACTGTTAATACTAAGACTGACATGACTCTAAGGAATCCTAGACACATTAAAAATAAGCTAGAAGCATGTACTGAGTCTGGAGTAAAGCTTGGTAGAATTTGAAACCTTAGGGATAGTGGCATGATATCATAAAAGTAGTTAGATCAGTAGTAGGGGTTTAACAAAAACAGTAGGTATGGTAGGCAGGTGAAGTCAGAAGAAGCTTGATAAGAGGTTAATTCTAAACTTAGAAGTGTGTCACAGGACAGCACTGCTAGAGATAGGGATATAGGGGAGTCGGTAAGTAGTTAAAGAAGATAAAATAACAGCCTAGGTAAGTCCTTAGTATGCTTGAGGACAAGCAAAGCCTTAAGTTTGGGGGTGTGTTAAGCCTCTGAAAGTGACTTATTTAGGACCCATTTAGCTTAAGAAGATGTACACATTTAGGTGTTTTTGATAGCATTTAGCCTAAACCTATGCTTTAATATGAGAATTAGAAGAAGGTAGCTAATTTAGGACTTATGCACAATAGGTAGAAAAAGGGTTGAAAACCGAAGGAAAAGAATGAAAAAATGAGCATTGCAAATGAATTGCGAAAACATTGCGGTGACCGCAATTATTCAAGTTAAAACCGTAAGTTGGCTGATCTTTTTCTGTTTAGATCCGACTTTTCAGGGATTCGTTCTTTCTCCTCCATCCATTCTGATATATGACGTTGAAGATTGATGGTTCTCCTTGGCCCAAACGCACCTGCAAACTACTATAAAAGGGGGTCAAAGTCGGAGGTTCAATCATCACTCGAAGCGCAGAAGTCTTCTCGCAGTCCACCATTTCCATCTGTTTTCCTTTGCCGTTTGTTGGAGTGAGAGTCTCAGCTTTTGGAGTCGATAATCTGATAGGAAGGAGAGGAGATTCTTCTTCTCTCTCGATTGGATTCATCCAAGCAAGGCTGACTTTTCATCACCTTCATTCGAGGCGACTGCCACGAAGTTTTCCAGCAATCTTTTACTGCCTTTCTGTTCTGTTCTTCTTATTTCCATTTCTGATCACTGTTGTTCTTAGTTTAGAGTTTTAATTACTGCATTTCGTTGTTGTCTGTCTTGGTTTCATTTCTTTCAAAGCTTTCCTTTGTCATTCAAACACTCAAAGTAATCAAAGTACAATTCTGCATTTTACAGTTTCTATCTTGTTCTGCTACGGCTTTGTCTTGCTGTTTTAAGCACATTTCTCTTCTAAGCATGTCTGTTTTATCTACCCTTTCTGTTCTCCATGTATCCATGAGTAGCTAAATCACTTAGGGGCATGCTAATGACAGAACTATAGGCTAAAAAACGTGCATCAAGTATGTAGGATAGCTCTCGAATCATTGATTGTATGTAAGCTTCATCCCACGGGCAATTTCGATTGGCCATCCATTTTGTCCAAAGAACTCCTAACCTCTGGAAGGAGTAAGAGTTCAGAGTCATATAATCATGCTAGCCTTTCATGGTAATCAGGAAACGGCCTAGGAATAGGCGTTTCCCTAGTACAAACTAAACACTCCTGCTTAAATAAGATGCTTAAGACCTTACTTTGAAGTCGAGTAAACTTAAGACTCTAATGCATGGAATCGGACGATACTTGAGATAGAGTGAGTTTGATGTATAGAGAATTGATCCAAAGCTTGGTAATCGTAATAAACTGCCTATAGGGTAGTCATTAGTAGCCCTTAATTCACCCATCTACACACTTTCGTTGCTATTTAATTGCGGAAAAATTGCGGTCCTCGCAATTCCTGCTAAGTTGTTATTCTGTTAGCTGCTTTCTCCTTTGTTTATCAGTTCCATCTCTTGTCTTTTGAGTTTAATTTCAACTTCCATTTGTTTATGTTATATTCCTTTATACATTCAGCAAAACTTAGGTAATTAAAAACCAATTTTACCCCCTCAAATCCGCCCCATCTTTCTTAACAAAAACACTTCGAGAATAGCTAAAAACAAGTCTCTGTGGGAAAACGAATGAAATATACTTACTACTTGCTATAAGACCATGTATGCTTGCATGTTCTGAGTGCTCTCTCCCTCTTATTTATCACTTTTATTAACACATTGAGCACGCAACAGTGACCCACGCGACAACTATAAACCAGAGGAGATCACTACTGTTGTACGCCATCATGAGGGGCCTTACCATTGACGTTGGTGAGGTCATTGCTGCCTCCATTGCCGACTGCTCGAAGAAAGGTAAGGGTCAGTTATTTTTCCCTAACACTATAACTAAATTGTGCCTTCGTGCAGGAGTCCCAATGGAGAGAAATGAGAAGCAGTTGGCCTACACCGGCCATTTGGAGCTGCCCACCATCTTGAGGATGCGAAGGAGGGGCAACATGGAGTTTGAGCTGGACGGCCTGGCTGCTGCTCAATCACTCTCCATGGCGTGCTTGATGGACCTACAGCACAATATGGCGCAGTGGGCAGAATATGCACAGGCCCGGGACAAAGACGTGGCTGACCAGTTGGGGTGCATCTTCCCTGCTTTCCCTACTGACCTGTTGAAGCCGTGGGCACCTCCTAGGGATAGGAGAGATGAGGATGAGGATGTTTGAGTGCCAGCCTGAAGGGCACTCGAGGGAGTACTTTTGTTCCCTCTTGAAAAAAAAACTTGTTTTTCGTTAACTTGTGACTGCTGTTTTGAATCCAATACTTGTTCTATTTTTAATTTTCTTGGTTGTTTAGGATAGTTTAGTGTAGGTTGATGGTTTCTGAGTAGTTAGTTTCGTTTATTTTACTGTTTTAAGTAGTTTTGGATGACTGGAAATAGCATGCGAGGGGCCTTGATCACTGATAAATATGCCCTGTAGGATTATTGCGAATTTTTTGCGGAGTCCGCAATTTCTGTTAGTTTGCGCATGCTATTAAATGTACTTTTTGGATAGGCTGGTTCTGTTTAAATTTTTCTCTCTTGTTGTTTTCTTGACTTCCATATATGATCTATCTGTGAGCATGCTGGATGAGTGTCTTAATACACCTTTGACAGTTTAAATTAGGTCCTTAAGATTGCTCAGCATGCATCGTTTTAAGCCCTTAACATACTGTTTTTACAAAAGTCTGCTGCTGTGTTATTTGCTTTAAGAAAGTTCATTCTATGCCTAGGACTGTTAGATTCTCCTTGTTTTTCCCTAGACTAGATGCTTCTAGGACAAGTTTGGGGGTGTGCCACCTCAGACTCTCATTGAGGACAATGAGAAGTTTTAGTTTGGGGGAGGCAACCCTAGGCCTAGGAACATTCCTCTCTCCCTTTTAAACATAAGCATTCTTCTTCTTCTTTGAAAAAATGATGAACTGAAGAAAAAAAAATGAAAGAAAAAAAGAATAAAGAGTGGTGTCTCTCTTGAGGTTGCTGAGTAATCAGTGCCATGTGTGTAACCCACAAGTGGCATTGCATCAAAAGGCAACCAAAGGAGAGGCCCTACCAAAGAAGGAAAGAAAAGAAAAACCAAGGAAGAAGAGTGTATGCCTATGAGTTATAGCTTATGTGCTTAGGTGTCCTATGTGAAAGAACTCTGATCCTCAATTAGCTAAGCACAGGGTTGTAGCTTATAGGTTTGTTAAGGGAGATGAATGTATATCCAATGTAGTGATGCCAGGGTTTAGGTTGCTCTATGAAATGTACTACTGACACTGGTTTATACTAAGACTGGCATGACTCTAAGGAATCCTAGGTAGCTCAAAAGAAAAACAGTAGAAGCATGTACTGAGTCTGGGATAAAGCTAGGTAGAATTTGAAAACTTAGGGATAGTTGCACAATGAACTTAATGACCAAAGCAGATAGATCAGTTGTAGGGAGTTAATAAAACAGTAGGATTATAAGGCGAGAGAAATCAGAAGAAGCAAAATGAGGAGTTAGTTTTAAACTTAGAAGCGTGTCACAAGACAGCATTTCCATAGATAGTGAACTTAGAGAAGTCAGCAAGTAGTTAGAGAGAGTAATAGCAGCCCAAGTAAGTCCTTATATTGCTCGAGGACGAGCAAAACCTTAAGTTTGGGGGTGTGTTACGTCTCCAAAAGTGACTATTTTAGGACTTATTTGCTATAGAAAGATGGACACTCTTAAGCGTTTTTGGTAGAATTTAGCTTAAACTTGTGCTTAGATATGAGAATTAGTAGAATGGAGCTAAATTAGGACTTATGTGTAAAAGGAAGGAAAAAGAACCAAAAACAAAGCTAAAGAGTTGAAATTTGCATATTGCTGAAACATTGCGAAAACATTGCTGTCTCAGCAATGTTTTAAGTGAAATCTGTTAAGTTGTCTAACCGATTTCCATTTTGTTACGAACTTTCAGCGGCCCATTCTTTCTCCTACTGCCACGTGGAAGGTCGACGTTCAGAATGGATGGTTCTCCTTGGCTGAAGACTACCTGCAAAACCCTATAAAAGGAGGTCAAGGTGGAAGGACAAACACAGACTCGAAAGCGTAGACTCCCATCTCAACGCATTTTCTCATTTGTTTTCTCTTCCGGTTGTTGGTGCGAAGGTTTCAGCTGGTGGAATCGATAGTCTGAGAGGAAGAAGAGAGGATCTTTCTTCTCTTCTGATTAGATTCATCCACGATCAAGCTCACTTTCGTCCTTCATCCGAGGCGCTTGCGACGAGGAGTTCACACGCACACGTTTACGGCTTTCTACTGCTTTCCATTGCTTTCTGTTTCCCTTTTCATTTCTGTCTGTTGCAACTCGTTTATGTTTGCTACTCCAATTCATTTCGTCTCTTTCTGTTTAGTTTTCATCAGTTTAAGTTGCTGCTTGTTTAGTTTGAACCTTAGTAAATCAAAGAGTTAATTTGACTACTTCGCACTTGTCTTACTGTTTTTCTTCTTCTATTCTGTCATTTACATTCTGTTAAACATGTCTACACCATCTATTCTTTCCATTCCATCTACATCCATGAGTAACTAAACCACATAAAGGTATGCTAATGACAAATCTATAGGTAGAAATACGTGAATCAAACATGTAGGTTAGCTTCAAATGCATTGGATGTATGTAAGCTTCATCCCACGGACAATTTCGATTGGCCATCCATTTTGTCTAAAGAACTCCTAACCTCTGGAAGGAGTAAGAGTTCAGAGTCGTACATTCATGCTAGCCTTTCATGGTAGCCAGAAAACGGCCTAGGAATAGGCGTTTTCCTAGTACAAATCATTAACTTGCTTATATAAATAGATGCTTAAGCCTTACTTGGACATGAGTAAACTAAAGGATCTAATGCATGAAATCGAGAGATACATGAGAATGAGTTAGTTTGATGCATGATGAGTTGATCTACTGCTTGAGAATCGTATGAAAAAGTCGATAGCGGAGTCGTTAGTAGCCCTTGTTTCCCTACTTTACCCCTAATTCGCGGTTAGTAACATTGCTAGAAAATTGCTGTCTACGCAATTTTCTTAGTTCAAATTTCTGCCTTAGCCGTTTTTCTTAGTTTTCTGTTTTGCGATTTTATTGCTAGATAATTGCTTTCTCCGCAATTATTTTCCTTCTACATTCGAGTTTATCTATTTACTTGCACTTGTTTATGCTTCCATATCTCGCACGTTCCTTAATAGTTAGGCACTTTAAACCCAAATCTACCTCATTTAAACCACCCTTTCTCACTTAACATCTCACTTCGTTAGTAACTAAGAATAAATCTCTGTGGGAAATCGAATGAAAAAATACTTATTACTTGCTACAAGACCATGTATGCTTGCATGTTCTGAGTGCTCTCCCATTGCATCTTTATTTTAAACATTGAGCACGCAACATTTACATTCGGGAAGTTGGATGAGTCGCGTTTCCAGCAATTGCTCTAACATGTCTGGAATGTCAGAGTCTGGAAACGGGTAGACTTTTTCTTGTCTCTCTTTTAAAGTAAGGCGACGTCTCTCGCCTCCGTCATTTCTTTTTTCCATCTTGTTTTCCTTTCCTTTGGAGGAAAACCTTAAAGGGGCCGTGTTGACGACCATAGATTCTTTCACGATATTCTTCGTGATTTTCCCAACCCCTTTCGTTTCCGTCTTTATTTTCTTTACGTCGGGGACTAAGAGGTCTTTGTTTCCTCTGTTTGAAATACTGAGCTCCATATCATAGGCGCGAGTTGCTAACTCCTCGAATGTTTGGGGCTTTATCCCTTGTAGGATGTAGTGAAGTCCCCATTGCATGTCGATGATGCACATCTCGACAGCAGACACTTCTGTGAGTCGGTCCTTGCAGTCAAGACTCAACGATCTCCAACGGTTAATGAAATCGACGACTGGCTCGCCCATTCTTTGGCTAGTGTGCGAGAGTTCAGACATGCTGACTGTCCGCCTCGTGCTGTAGAAGCGATTCAAGAAGTCTTTCTCAAACTGCTCCCAACTGTCAATCGTCTCGGGTTCCAAGTCGGTGTACCAGTCAAAGGCGTTTCCTTTGAAAGTTCGGACGAATTGCCTAACCAGCAAGTCTCCGCGAGTTCCAGCGTTCTCGCACGTTTTGACGAAGTGGGCAATGTACTGTTTAGGATTGCCCTTCCCATCGAACTGTTGAAATTTCGGCGGCTGGTACCCGGTGGGCATCCTCAAGTTGTCGATCCTCTTGGAATACGGTTTGGTATACAAGAGGGTGCTCTGGGCTGGTCCACCGTACTGGATTCGGATGGTGTTGGTAATCATGTCCTGCAGTTGTTGGACAGATAAGGAAGCGACCGACGTTGAATGTTGCGCTTGGTCTTCCTGGATGACCATTTTTTCTTTGTCACTTTTTCTGGCCGCAAGGGTTAGACTTGACTCCGCGACCTCACGACTTTGCATCTGATTCCTCAGTTGGGCAATCTCGAAGTCTTTGTCCTCGACTGCTTTCATCAGGAAGCTAATTTTCTTTTCCATTTCAGCCATCGCTTCGTCGTTAGTGCGCGCATCCGCCATCATTACAGATACGTTGGAGTCAGACACCTTCTCCGGATGATGAGAGGAGGGAACAACCTCATCGAACAAGGGATTGTCCTTGATGATTATCCCAACCTGCGCAGACTCTGTCAGTCGCTTGTATATTTTGCTCACGATGGCAGGAGTGTGCTCGCCCGTCTGCGGGACTTCTTTGATAACGCGGCTGCGAGTGGCAGGTCCCCTGTAAGGGCTGTTGGATCTGACAGCCTGGAATGTTGTTTTCTTTGATTCCATTGTTAATTTTTGTTGAGAGAGAGAGATGAAAGGTAGAGAGGTCCCACCGGGCGTGCCAATCTGTTCACACGAGAATTCGAACGACAAATGGAAATTCGACACATGTAAATGAAATTTGAATTTGTATTTGTATAGTATGTATCAGTGCGTAGTGGATTACAATCTCTAATGTTTGATCCTCTAATTCTCTCTCTTAAATGTAACCGTACTCGAGAGCTTCGCAGCTTGTTCTCGAGGTTGAATCTTCAGCTTCGCATAGCGGTGAAGTCTTCAGGTGTTTGATCTTCAAGTGACGTTCAGTCTTCAGGATTCAAAGAGTTTTTCGTTGTTTGGGAATTCTCTCTGAGTTCTTAGGAGAAGAAATTTTCTGAACCCTAAAAATGAAAATGAACTCTCTATTTATAGTGTTCTCATGGGCCTGGTGGGCTTGGGCCTAGATCCAATGGGCTTGGGCTTGGACCCAATGGGCTTGGCTCTAATGAGCTTTTGAATTTTGAGCCCAACGGGCTTGACCTTTGGGCCAAATTGTCTTTTGAATATCTTCTCTAGACTTATCCGATCTCGAGCCCAATTACAGTGTGGCCGAATTTGCTCAGTCAAGTCTATCGGATCCACCGGCCGTGATGAAGACACGTGGCGACCGCTGATTGGCCGAAATTTCTCGGTCAACAGTTGCTATCTTCAAGTTTTCAAATTAACTTTTCATTGATTTTGAATTGTAAAGCTTTAGAACGTTTTTTCCTTAAAATATTTATTTTTCAAATATATTTTAAATAAATGGCCAAATGATTTTCAAATGTTTCTTCCTTTGAAATTAGGTTTTCATTTGATTTTAAAACTAATCTTTAGGTGATTTCAAATCTTCTCTAAAAATATTTTAATTGAATTAAATGTTTTCTTAGATGATTTTAATTATTTAAAAATTAGCTTTAAATTAAATTTCAAAATTGATTTTCTTAAATGTTTTTTTTTAAAAAATCTTTGTTTTGTTGTATAATCCCGGTAATGGGATTAAGCGATAAATGACAAAATTAATGGATAATTCCACTCACAGATTGAATCATTAATCAGTTGAAACATTTATTTTAAAATTAATTATTTTTTATCTTTTAAATTAAGGACCCTTTTAAATTTAATTGGATAATTAAGACAAATATTTTGGCTACAGTTTTCAACGGAGTTGTAGGGTGCTAGCACATTCCCTACACTCAAACGCCCCCAAACCCTTATTTCAATTTCGCAAGCCATATTTTAGGTGACTAATCAGACCCAAATAATGAATTGTGGCGACTTCTTTATTCTTTGTTGTTTTTTTTTTTGTTTTAAAAATCCTCGTTTAACGGAGGGACGTCGGCCGCTCTGCGTTGCAAAAAAAATGTTGCGACAGCATGACGACTCCACGGGGACTCTTTTAGAGGGTTAAGGTCATTGCATTGTGTCTTTTATTATCCAATTTTTTTATTTTTGTTGGTCCTTTGTTTGTTTGTTATTTATTTATTTATTTACATACTATTTATTTGTTTTAATTTATTTTTCGCACTTTATGTTGCTTTGTCATGCATTAAACACATGATCACAAGCCTCCTACTCGGGCTATATCTTTTAGGACTAGAATTGAGAATGTAGTAGTCTTGACTTTCGAGGGGATTTAATTGCCCCCGGGTAGACGCACGAAAAATTCTCGCTCAGATTAATTTTTTGTTATTTTATAACATTGGAACTAATTTGAGGACCGTTTCCTCTAGGATTATTTAGAACCTCAATTACACTCATATACATCCTAGAGTCGACCGTTAATTATACAAAGTTTGAATTGTAGGATACACATACTTTGTTGCATGTTTGATTCTCGTGCTTATATTATATGTTGTGTGTTTCATTCATGTATTCAAGTTGTGGTATGTATTAATTTCATGAGATGTGCTTTTATTTTTGGTTTCCTTTAAAAAAATTAAAAAATAATAATAATAAATCATTTTTTTCGCATTTGAGTTGTACCCCTTAGGTTTAGAATGGATAATCGAGTAATGTTGATCTTCAAAGGGACATAATTGTCATTGTATGACGTACACAAGATTATTGTTCAGGTTAATTCATTTGTTAATTTTTAGCATTTGATTTAATTCGGAGACCTCATTATTTAGATTTCGACAACAAGGGTATGATTTAAGTTTGTTCTCTTTCTTCTATTTAAGGTTTAGACATATGCATAAATAAATAAAAAATAAATTTTTTTACTAATTGCATCTCACGTATACATCACAAGAAAAAACCAAGTTTAATTTCATCATTTATGCATATAAATAAAAATTCATGAATTGTTTCATTTTGCATTACATGCATAAAATCTAGGAAAAAAATCATTTGCATGTATAAAAAATGTTGGCTCAACAAATATTTATCAATTGCATAAGATCATGCATTCATAAAAATGTCCATGCATGCCTTATCTCATTTGCATGAGAAGTCATAACATTTGAGAGAAATGAGAAAATGAAATTGTTTGTTGCATCATATCGGCCTTGTCGTGCATCATAAAAAACTGTTCATACATTCATTAATTCATTTTGCATGTCGATTTATTTTTTGTTATTCATTCAATTGCATAATATTACATCAAACATTTGTTCATGCATTCATTAGCTCATTTGCATGACTGGTCATAACATTTCATAAGAAAAAATTTATTTGTATAACATTATGCATATATAAAAAAATGTATTCATTCATGCGTCGTTTCATTTTGCATGCCCTCATATCGTCACATCGTAAAGTTGTTCCTGCATTATTTCATTTGCATGAAGCGTCGTAATGTTTAAAACAAATCATTTGTTGCATCATATCATTTCATACATGCCTGAAAAATTGATTCATTATTGCATGATAAGTAAAAATCTAAATCGTTGCATAACATCATATCATCATTTCATAAAAAATGTTCATGCATGTATTATTGCATTTCACATGTCAAGTCTTTTAAAAATTAAAAAAAATCCTTTTGTTCGTTTACTTGGATCATCTTTGTTATTGATTTGATCGTTCTTATTAATCGAAACATTAAGCAAGAGTTACAGACAAATTAGGGTGAATCATCATATGAAGGAAATAAAAAATGAAAAAAAAAAGTGTTCGCTTTCACATCTCTTCTATTGGAAAATTTGTCGAGTCTCAACCATTTATGACCTTTCAAATGCTCTTCTAAAGCTTAATTGTTAAGCCGAACTCCAACCTTAGGGAGGCTTTACTTTGACTTTCATTATCCCTCATGTGCTAAAATTCATATTGTCACGTACCCAACTCAACAATGTTCTAATTATCACATGGAGCAAGCCCATCTTAGAGTGAGAATCCAAAATTACTCATTGTAAAACCTTGTACCTACATATCACACATAATGTTGAAGCGACTTACTCAAGTTGTAGGTTCACCCTAAAATCTCTGGTTAATTGCACCATCTATATTTATATGGTGTACCTCAGTATTTATCTACTGACCAAGCCTTTTGCTAAGCATGCTACACTCGACTATAAGGCGAACCTCTCAAAGTTATCCATTTGAATTTACCAAGAGAACTTCAAATCTAATGAAATAAAGTTGAATACTTGTGATTTACTGCTTCATAATTAAGACTTGTAATTTCCCATATACTTCTCTATTCCAACTTCATGTGTTAAATTCATCTTTTTTTCCTATCTTTTAATCTATCTCTTTCTTCGATTAGAAATTGATTCCAAGACTTCGGATGTTGGTTTTGAGAGCTAGAGAGTTAGTAACTTTGAAAATTATCTTGAGGTCTTAAATGAGTTTTGCTCGAGGTTGACAACATCACGATTCCAAGGAGCATGGATAAAGAAATGGCATGGACGGTCTGCTAGAGCTTCATCAGAGAGATTATACGTTGTCGATCTTCCACATCTGGTTGCACCGTTTCTTTTTGGAATGAAAAAAAAAAACCCCCCGCAAGGCTGATGCAGTGAAAAGATACATCTTGAAGACGCTTGAAATGTCTCCTTTGCAAATTAATAAGCTGAGGAAAAGCCTTTGTTGACACCGTATTTCGTCCGGCCTTATTTATCATCATTCTTTTTTTTCACCTTTTTTTGGTATTTTTGGAGTTTTTCTTTAATTTTGTGTTTTTCTGTTATTTTCAAAGTTTCGAGAAAATCACTTAAAAATGTCTTCCGTTAAAGGGTCGTTCGAAGCGTCCTGATTTTGTTTTAGGGTTTAGTGTTTTAGTTTAATGTTTCTAGTTTAGGGTTTCATGTTTTAGGGTTTGGTATCCCGGTCTCGGTGTGTTAGTTTAGGGTTTCTTCTTTTAAGGTTTGGTGTCTCGGTCTCGGGATTCTAGCTTAGGGTTTGGTATTTTGGTCTCGGGGTGTCAGTTTAGGGTTTCTTGTGCTGGAGCGACATGCGCAGCGGAAAGCGATTTCGGACCGATGATACTCTAATTTCATCAATTTAACAAATAGAAAACATGCTCAAAACGGCGGAAATAAGAAATTAGAAATACATACCCTTGTTGTTCCAATTTCTTCAAGCTCCGCCGCACGTTCCTCGTCACGAACTCTTCCGGCCTCATCTCACGAACGCCCCGAGGACCACCCCAGGTAGTCCCGCTATCCTCGGCGCCGACCAACGGAGTTGTGGGACTCCGAAACAAAGAGAAAAGAAGAGGAAAAGAGGAAGATTGGTAAAGAGGAAGAAGATCCAGAGAGCTTTGGCTTCAATTTGAAACAGAACTTAAAAAGTTCATCTCCAAAAACGAATACCCAATTTCCCACTCCCACCTTTTATCTTAAATGGCCAAAAGCCCATATATATCCAGCCTTTTCTTAACCCTTAAGAAAAGCCTAATATATATATATATATATAATTATAATTATTATTATTATTATTATTTAAAAATAATAATAATAATTTTATTTATTAAACATTTAATAAATAAAAATATATATATATATATATAATTATTAATTAAACATTTTAATTAATAATTATTATTTAATTCAATATCAAATATTAATTAAATAATATGGCTAAACCCGGTTTTCCTAAAACCGATTTTTTGTACATGAATCGCATTCATGTTTTAGACCATTCTCATATTTAAATCATATTTAAATATGTCCATCCTTCTTCCATAAGCTGAATTTGAACAATTCAAATTCTTTTACTTTTTCTTTTTCCTTTTCTCTTTTACTGTTGCACGACATTATCCGAGCTAGCCAGGAGAACCTAAAGGACCTACAGATCATGAGCTCCAACGATACGAGATTATCCGTCAAAACTCTTTTAACCGAACTAATCAACATTCGTTAACCCCCGGAGACTCCACTATAGTTCGAGGGTTGCACTCTCCTCACTGTAGATATATTATGTCCTCTGATATAATCGTCATGGGCAAGTCGACCCTTCACAGGTTGTTCGTAATCACAGCTGGGTCATTTAAACCGTTTAACCCCTGCATTACGTCTTGTTCCTTAAGTACCACTGACACCTCTAATGAACAATAGATCTGTGGTCCAACCAACAGTATAATTAACCCTCTCATCTCATGAGAGAATGCGCGTTAATTGTTCAAGCCCAGAGTCAGCTATTAAGGGAACAACCTATCTACTAACCCTGAAGAGCGGGTTAGGAGTGAACTCCAATCTTGCTGTACTATGTCCCCAGCCACCTATTCGACTTTATCCCCAAGATGGTAGGCTTATTGAGTCGGCGCTTATGGGCCACTCTCACTCGTGCAAGTCAAAGGATACTATCGAATAAGCATGAGTTCATAGCGAGCTCAGAATTGAGATCGAGTTACCTAGGTCATCAATATGTATAAGTCAGTCTCATCAGTAAACAGAGTTATAAAGAGAGAGCGACTTAATACGCGGTTCGGTCTTATGCAAACTCTTTGCACAGGACGCCCTCACTCGCACATCTCCATGTGAAACAATTCGGATCACATCGTTTTGTACAATACAAAGTGAGCCGCATCCTATAGTGTTACCAGGATAAGGTATCCAGCCTTATCCGTATACTATAGACCGTTTTGACTGACTACTTGAGCCTGATCCACAATCATGTCATACATGAAGCTCAAGTACTCATATTCAGCCAAGGGTGTTGGTCATTGGTATAGGTTAACTTAAACATGTTTCACTTTATACCAGTAAACTCTTTTACTGTATAAAACTAATAACTCTTTATTCTAAATAAAGTATTTACAAACATAACAGTTTACAAACCACGAGTTTTAGGACATATAACCCAACAAACTCCCACTTGGACTTAAACGTTCGTGGTGTACATGTTAGGTGGAGAAAACTAATATATCATATATTAGAAGTTTTTTTCCAACTGTCCTCTCCAGCAACTCGGAGCCCTAGACTCTTCTAGGTGTCTCTCAAACACTTTAGCCATGAGAGACTTAGTAAACTAATCAGCATGAAGTACTGTTACCTCTCCAAAAGTACATCATTTAGGGACTTATTTACCATGAAATCGTGTAATCTCTTAAGCGTTTTTGTTAGAATTTAGTTTAATACGTGCTTAAATATGAGAATTCAAGGAATGAAGCTAAAATAGGACTTATTTGGAAAAGGAACGAAAAAGAATAGAAAATGATGCTAAAAGAGTTAAAATGTACATTGCAGGAGAATTGCTGAAACATTGTTGTCTCCACAATGGATATTGCGGTCACAGCGAGGAATCCGCAATGCCAAGCTGCTGCTGCTAAGTTGTTCCCAACCGTCAGTCGTCACAGTTGCGATCTTTCAGCCGCCTAAGCTTTCCCCTGCTGCCACGTGGAGGATTGTTGTTTAGAATGGATGGTTCTCCATGACTGAAGGTACCTGCAAAAAGCTATAAAAAAAAGGTGAAGGGTGAAGGAGAAACATAGCTCGGAAGCGTAGAGTTCCCCGTCTCAACGCAATCTACACATCCATTTCCTTATCCCGTTTGTTGGAGCGAAGAAATCAGCCCTTGGCGTCGATAATTCGAGAGGAAGAAGAGAAGATCCTTCTTCTCTTCTGATTGAATTCATCCCCAAGAACCGCTAATCTTCCCCTTCATCCGAGGCGCTTGCGACGAGGAGATCCGCGCACACTTTAAGAAGCTTTCTTACTGCTTTCTGTCTTCCATTTCCATTTGTTACACTGCTTTCAATTCATCTTCATTTGTTTAGTTCTTTACTGTTTTACATTTTGTCGCCACATTGAGCTTTGAATCTTAATTTATAGAGTAATCATTTAAGTCTTTGTAAGTCTTCATCTCGTTATCTGTTTTTCCATTGCTTTCATTTAGTACTTTAAATCATGCTTAATCAATCTAGTCTTTTCAATCCTCCATCCACCATGAATAACTAATCGCACAAGGGTCTGCTAAAGATGAATCTATAGGTTAGAAATACGTGAGTTCAGCATGTAGGATAGCTTCGAATGCATTGAATGTATGTGTACTTCATCCCATGGGCAATTTTGATCGGCCATCCATTTTGTCTAAAGAACTCCTAACCTCCGGAAGGAGTAAGAGTTCAGAGTCGTCCATTCATGCTAGCCTTTCATGGTAGACAGAAAACGACCTAGGAATAGGCGTTTTCCTAGCACGGTTCATTAGCTTGCTTGTATAAATAGATGTTTATGTCTTACTTGGATATGAGTGAACTAAAAGATCTAATGCAGGTAATCGAGAGATACATGAGACTGAGCTAAATCGATGCATGATAAGTTAATCTACTGCTGAATGATCGTATGAAAAAGCCTATAGAGGAGTCTTAAGTCGACCTTGTTTCCTCATCTCACCTTCAAATCGTTGCTAGATTAATTGCTAGATAATTGCGGGAACCGCAATTCTATAGTTCTATTTTTGCCTTAGCCATTTTTCCAGTCTTTTACTTTTGCGATTTTATTGCTAGAACATTGCTAAGTCCGCAATTCTTTCTTCTCTACATTGAAGTTAATCTCTTTACTTGCCTTCGTTTATGCTTGCATACTTCGTACATTCTTCGTTAGTTTGGCACATCAACCTCAAATCTACCCCATTTAAGTGACCCTCTCTAATTTAACACCTCACTTCATTAGTAACTAAACTCAATCTCTGTGGGAAAACGAATGAAAAAATACTTATCACTTGCTGCAGACCATGTATGCTTGCATGTTCTGAGTGCTCTCGCATTACATTTTATTTACACACTGAGCACGCAACAAGTACTATGAGGCTTTCCATGTGACTATCACATCTCCTCATAGCACTTCTGCGAGCTCAACTTATAAACCTATTGCTACTTCGTAAGCTGCAAATAGACTTAGCTACCAACGAGGAATCAACAATACAACTCTTGTATTCTACTCCTCTAAGTACAAGGAAAAAACTCTAACCGGAATCCAATCCAATTGGACTAATATTACTGACAGCTCCCACTGCATAGCACATATCGGGTCATGTATCTCAAAAGATACACCTAACCTCCAATATGTAAATGCACTTGGGTGCATCTCGTATCGTCAACACTTGAGGTGTCTTAGGAAACCATTTCTATAGACCATCGAATATTGACAACACTTTGTCAATATAAAATTTTAGAGACAGCACTAGCGATTTGTTCTTACGACTCAGATCAACATGAATCCTTAGAACAAACTAAGTCCTCCTCCAAATCAACTATTTGGATGTGGGTCGCTAGTTTAAGCTAAAAGTCAGAAATGAATCTTACACCATTCTCAATGATTAGGACAAAAATTACGGGAATATGTTATGAAAGCTACATCATTGACTAAACCCTTGTCAAACAAGGTTTATCAAACTTTCGTTCAAACTTCTGTTCAAAGCCATAAAGTTGATCACCATATCAAACCTTACAATTCAGGATAAAGATGCTTACTCTTTTACTGTATAAAACTAATAACTCTTTATTCTAAATAGAGTATTTACAAACATAATAGTTTACAAACCACGAGTTTTAGGACATATAACCCAACATCTTGTTTTAGAGTTTGGTGTCTCGGTCTCGGGATTCCAGCTTAGGGTTTCTTGTTTTAGGGTTTGGTGCCTCAGTCTCGAGATTTCAGTTTAGGGTTTCTTGTTTTAGGGTTTGGTGTCTCAGTCTCATGATTCTAGTTTAGGGTTTCTTGTTTTAGAGTTTGATATCTCGATCTCGAGATTCTAGTTTAGGGTTTCTTGTTTTAGGGTTTGGTGTCTCGGTCTCTGGATTCTAGTTTAGGATTTCTTATTTTAGGGTTTAGTGTCTTGATCTCATGATTTCAATTTAGGGTTTCAAGTTTAGGGTTTCAGTTTGGGGTTTTATTTATTTAGGGTTTAAGGCTCATTTGGATTTGTTGGATTAAAAATAATTATTCATCTCTGTCAACCTCAGATAGCGATTTAAAATCAAATCGGCGGCGAAGCGAACCAGTCACAGATCTTAACTCCACGGCGGCGAGCAAACCCAGACGGAGGCGAGAGAGCGGAGCACCACGAAATCGACGACGGATTCGATCTCGGACCAACGGCAGCGACCTCGCTGTATCATCTTCATCTTCTCTAGTGAACCACTTTGAACTCGAACAGACGGTGGCGATCTTCAAACTTGAATCTGACGGCGATGGTGCACGGCGGCGCAGCCTCGGGCCAACAACGACGTTCTCGAACCCAGACGGCGGTGTACGGCGGTGGTCGGAGCTTTGATGATAGAAACATTGCGTGAAAAGGAGAACCAGGCGGCGACGAATTTTCTTCGGGGTAACAAGGATGATGTTCCTTTTTTTATTTCTAGTGAATTTACGATTATGCCCCTACTTGTAAAAGCCATATATACCCCTGCCTATTCGATATATACCTACTTGTTTGTTTATATACCTAGGTTATATCGCATGTGCCTACTGTTTGAAATTGATATTGCCACTATTTTGTTAATTCTGCTGGGTATTTGAGTATACCAGAGTAGTTAGGGTGTTGATGCATTGTTTGAAGTTCATATATGCCCAGTTTATATGCATATATACCCCTACTTATGCCATATATACCTTCTGATTGGAGAAAGAGGCCCTAGTCAACCGTTGACCATGGGTCGAGCTTGGATGGAACTTGTGATGCGCTTGCAATCCAATTCATGAAAGGGTTAGGTCGGGCTGGTCAACCGTTGACCATGGGCCGAGCTTGGATTGAGCTTGTGCTGGGCTTTGGCCGGTGTAACGGCTCGACCTCCTAAGACCTCTAACAAGGGTTAGGGATGTACATGGGTTGGGTTTAAGGGTTTTCTGACCTAACAACTCAAAATTTTTGGGTTGGGTTGGAGGTTTTTTCTGACCCAATACGTGTTAGGTTAGAAAACCCTCCAACCCAACCCAAAAATTTGGAGAAAGTATTTATAGTACGAAAAAGTGAACCGAAAACGGAAATTAGGCAGAATCATAAGGAAATGATACAAACTAGAGGGGATTTCGACGAAGAACTGGCGGAGATGGTGGATAATGTGGAAGTAAGTTGAGCAGTTTCAAGTGAATCCATAACGGAGAAAGGGGCATAGGCCAACCGTTGACCATGGGTCGAGCTTGGATTGAACTTGTGTTGGGCTTGCAATCCAATTCATGAAAGGGTCAGGCAGGGCTAATCAACCGTTGACCATGGGCCGAGATTGGATTGAACATGTGCTGGGATTTGGCCAGTGTAATGACTCGACCTCCTAAGACCTATAACTAGGGTTAGGTTTGTACATGAGTTGGGTTGAAGGGTTTTCTGACCCAACAACTCGAAATTGTTGGGTTGGGTTGGAGGGTTTTTCTGACCCAATACGTGTTAGGTCAGAAAACCCTCCAACCCAACCCAAAAATTTGCAGAAAGTATTTATAGTACGAAAAAGTGAATTGAAAACAGAAATTAGGCAGAATCATAAGAAAATGATACAAACTGGAGGGGATTGCGACAGAGAAGTGGCGGAGGTGGTGGTTAGTGTGGAAGTAAGTTGAGCAGTTCAAGCGAATCCATAAGGGAGAAACGGGCCCTGGTTAAACGTTGACCATGGGCCGAGCTTGTATTGAACTTGTGCTGGGCTTTGGTCGGTGTAACAACCCGACCTCCTAAGACCTCTAACTACGGTTAGGGTTGTATATAGGTTGGGTTGAAGGGATTTATGACCCAACAAATCGAAATTTTTGGGTTGTGTTTGAGGGTTTTCTGACACAACACGTATTAGGCAAGAAAACCCTCCAACCCAACCCAAAAATATGGAGAAAGTATTTATAGTACAAAAAAGTGAACCAAAAACTGAAATTAGGCAGAATCAAAAGGAAATGATACAAACTAGAGGAGATTTCGACGAAGAAGTGGCGGAGCTAGTGGATAATTTGGAAGTAAGTTGACCAGTTTCAGGCGAATCCATTAGGGAGAAAGGGGCCCTAGTCAACCGTTGACCATGGGTCGAGCTTGGACTGAACTTGTGTTGGGCTTGCAATCCAATTCATGAAAGGGTCAGGGCGGGCTGGTCAACCGTTGACAATGGGCCGACCTTGGATTGAACTTGTGTTGGGTTTGGGCCAGTGTAACGACTCGACCTCTTAAGACCTCTAACTAGGGTTAGGGTTGTACATGGGTTGGGTTGAAGGGTTTTCTGACCCATCAACTCGAAATTTTTGGGTTGGGTTGGAGGTTTTTTCTGACCCAATACGTGTTAGGTCAGAAAACCCTCCAACCCAACCCAAATATTTGCAGAAAGTATTTATAGTATGAAAAAGTGAATCGAAAACGGAAATTAGGCAGAATCATAAGGAAATGATACAAACTGGAGGGGAATACGACGGAGAAGTAGCGGAGATGGTGGTTAGTGTGGAAGTAAATTGAGCAGTTTCAGGCAAATCCATAAGGGAGAAATGGGCCCTAGTCAACCGTTGACCATGGTCTGAGCTTGGATTGAACTTGTGCTGGGCTTTGGCCGGTGTAACGACCCGACCTCCTAAGACCTCTAACTACGGTTAGGGCTGTACATGGGTTGAGTTGAAGGATTTTCTGACCCACCAACTCGAAAATTTTGGGTTGGGTTGAAGGATTTTCTTTCCCAACAACACGAAATTTTTGGGTAGTGTTGGAGGGTTTTCTTACCGAACACTGTTGGGTCAGAAAACCCTCCAACCCAACCCAAAAATATGGAGAAAGCATTTTTAGTACGAAAAAGTAAACCAAAAACGGAAATTAGGCAGAATCATAAGGAAATGGTACAAAGTGGAGGGGATTCCGACGGAGAAGTGGCGGGAATTGTGGTTAATGTGGAAGTAAGTTGAGTAGTTTCAGGCGAATCCATAAAGGAGAAAGGGGCCCTGGTCAACCCTTAACCATGGGTCGAGCTTGGATTGAACTTGTGTTGGGCTTGCAATCCAATTCATGAAAGGGTCAGGGCGGGCTTGTCAACCGTTGACCATGGGTCGAGCTTGGATTGAACTTTTGCTGGGCTTGGGTCGGTGTAACGACTCGACCTCCTAAGACCTCTAACTAGGGTTAGGGCTGTACATGGGTTGGGTTGAAGGGTTTTCTGACCCAACAACTCGAAATGTTTGGGTTGGGTTAGAGGTTTTTTTGACCTAATACGTGTTAGGTCAGAAAAAAATTCAACCCAACCCAAAAATTTGCAGAAAGTATTTATAGTAAGAAAAATTAACCCAAAATGGAAATTAGGCAGAATCATAAGGATATGATACAATCTAGAGGGGAATGCGACGGAGAAGTGGCGGAGATGGTGGTTAGTGTGGAAGTAAGTTGAGTAGTTTCAGGCGAATCCATACGGGAGAAAGGGGCCCTGGTCAACCGTTGACCATGGGCCGAGCTTGGATTGAACTTGTGCTGGGCTTTCGCCAGTGTAACGACCCGACCTCCTATGACCTCTAACTACGGTTAGGGCTGTACATGGGTTGGGTTGAATGCTTTTCTGACCCAACAACTCAAAACTTTTGGGTTGGGTTGGAGGGTTTTCTGACCCAACAACTCAAAAATTTTGGGTTGTGTTGGAGGGTTTTCTGACCCAACAACTCAAAAATTTTGGGTTGTGTTGGAGGGTTTTTTGACGCAACACGTGTTAGGTCAGAAAACCCTCCAACCCCACCCAAAAATATGGAGAAAGCATTTATAGTACGAAAAAGTGAACCAAAAACGGAAATTAGGCAGAATCTTAAGGAAATGATACAAACTCGAGGGAATTCCGACGGAGAAGTGGCGAAGATGGTGGTTAATGTGGAAGTAAGTTGAGCAGTTTCAGGCGAATCCATAAAGGAAAAAGAGGCCTTAGTCAACCGTTGACCATGGGTCGAGCTTGGATTGAACTTGTGTTGGGCTTGCAATCTAATTCATGAAAGGATCAGGGCGGGCTGGTCAACCGTTGACCATGGGCCGAGCTTGGATTGAACTTGTGCTGGGCTTGGGCCAGTGTAACGACTCGACCTCTTAAGACCTCTAACTAGGGTTAGGGTTGTACATGGGTTGGGTTGAAGGGTTTTCTGACCCAACAACTCGAAATTTTTGGGTTGGGTTGGAGGTTTTTTCTGACCCAATACGTGTTAGGTCAGAAAACCCTCCAACCCAACCCAAATATTTGCAGAAAGTATTTATTGTATGAAAAAGTGAACCGAAAACGGAAATTAGGCAGAATCATAAAGAAATGATACAAACTGGAGGGGAATGCGACGAAGAAGTAGCAGAGATGGTGGTTAGTGTGGAAGTAAGTTGAGCCGTTTCAGGCGAATCCAAAAGGGAGAAAGGGGCCCTAGTCAACCGTTGACCATGGTCCGAGCTTGGATTGAACTTGTGTTGGGCTTTGGCCTGTGTAACGACCCGATATTCTAAGACCTCTAACTACGATTAAGGTTGTACATGGGTTGGGTTGAGGGTTTTCTGACCCAACAACTCGAAATTTTTGGGTTGGGTTGGAGGGTTTTCTTTCCCAACAACACGAAATTTTTGGGTAGCGTTAGAGGGTTTTCTGACCCAACATTGTTGGGTCAAAAAACCCCCAACCCAACCCAAAAATATGGAGAAAGCATTTTTAGTACGAAAAAGTGAACCAAAAACGGAAATTAGGCAGAATCATAAGGAAATGATACAAACTGGAGGGGATTCCGACGGAGAAGTGGCGAAAATTGTGGTTAGTGTGGAAGTAAGTTGAGCAGTTTCAGGTGAATCCATAAGGGAGAAAGGGGCCCTGGTCAACCGTTGACCATCGGTTGAGCTTGGATTGAACTTGTGTTGGGCTTTGGCCGGTGTAACGACCCGACCTCCTAAGACCTCTAACTACGGTTAGGGTTGTACATGGGTTGGGTTGAAGGGTTTTCTGACCCAACAACTCGAAATTCTTGGGTTGGGTTGGAGGGTTTTCTTTCCCAGCAACACGAAATTTTTGGGTAGTGTTGGAGGGTTTTCTGACCCAACACTGTTGGGTCAGAAAACCCTCCAACCCAACCCAAAAATATGGAGAAAGCATATTTAGTACGAAAAAGTGAACCAAAAACGGAATCTAGGCAGAATCATAAGGAAATGATACAAACTGGAGGGGATTCCGACGGAGAAGTGGCGGAAATTGTGGTTAATGTGGAAGTAAGTTGAGTAGTTTCAGGCGAATCCATAAGGGAGAAAGGGGCCCTGGTCAACCGTTGACCATTCGTCGAGCTTGGATTGAACTTGTGTTGGGCTTGCAATCCAATTCATGAAAGGGTCAGGGCGGGCTGGTCAACCGTTGACCATGGGTCGTCTTGGATTGAACTTGTGCTGGGCTTGGGTCGGTGTAACGACTCGACCTTCTAAGACCTCTAACTTAGATTAGGGCTGTACATGGGTTGGGTTGAAGGGTTTTCTGACCCAACAATTCGAAATTTTTGGGTTGGGTTGGAGGTTTTTTATGACCCAATACGTGTTAGGTCAGAAAACCATTCAACCCAACCCAAAAATTTGCAGAAAGTATTTATATTAAGAAAAAGTAACCCAAAACGGAAATCAGGCAGAATCATAAGGAAATGATACAAACTAGAGAGGAATGCGACAGAGAAGTGGCGGTGATGGTGGTTAGTGTATAAGTAAGTTGAGCAGTTTCAGGCGAATCCATACGGGATAAAGGGGCCCTGGTCAACCGTTGATCATGGGTCGAGCTTGGATTGAACTGTGCTGGGCTTTCGCCGGTGTAACGACCCGACCTCCTAAGACCTCTAACTACGGTTAGGGCTGTACATGGGTTGGGTTGAATGCTTTTCTGACCCAACAAGTCAAAAATTATGGGTTGGGTTGGAGGGTTTTCTGACCCAACAACTCTAAAATTTTGGGTTGTGTTGGAGGGTTTTCCGACCCAACAACTCAAAAATTTTGGGTGTGTTGGAGGGTTTTCTGACCCAACACGTGTTGGGTCAGAAAACCCTCCAACCCAACCCAAAATTATGGAGAAAGCATTTATAGTACGAAAAAGTGAACCAAAAACGGAAATTAGGCAGAATCTTAAGGAAATGATACAAACTCGAGGGGATTCCGACGGAGAAGTTGCGGAGATGGTGGTGCATGTGGAAGTAAGTTGAGCAGTTTCAGGCGAATCCATAAGGGAGAAAGGGGCCTTAGTCAACCGTTCACCATGGGTTGAGCTTGGATTGAACTTGTGTTGGGCTTGCAATCCAATTCATGAAAGGGTCAGGGCGGGCTGGTCAACCGTTGACTATGGGCCGAGCTTGGAATGAACTTGTGCTGGGCTTTTGGCCAGTGTAACGACTCGACCTCTTAAGACCTCTAACTAGGGTTAGGGCTGTACATGGGTTGGGTTGAACGGTTTTCTGACCCAACAACTCGAAATTTTTGGGTTGGGTTGGAGGTTTTTTCTGACCCAATACGTGTTAGGTCAGAAAACCAACCAACCCAACCCAAATATTTGCAGAAAGTATTTATAGTATGAAAAAGTGAACCGAAAACGGAAATTAGGCAGAATCATAAGGAAATGATACAAACTGGAGGGGAATGCGACGGAGAAATAGCGGAGATGGTGGTTAGTGTGGAAGTAAGTTGAGCAGTTTCTGGCGAATCCATAAGGGAGAAAGGGGCCCTAGTCAACCGTTGACCATGCTCCGAGCTTGGATTGAACTTGTGCTGGGCTTTGGCCTGTGTAACGACCCGACCTCCTAAGACCTCTAACTACGGTTAGGGCTGTACATGGGTTGGGTTGAAGGGTTTTCTGACCCAACAACTCAAAATATTTTGTTGGGTTTGAGGGTTTTCTTTCCCAACAACACGAAATTTTTGGGTAGTGTTGGAGGGTTTTCTGACCCAACACGTGTTAGGTCAGAAAACCCTCCAACCCAACCCAAAAATATGGTGAAAGCATTTTTAGTATGAAAAAGTGAACCAAAAACGGAAATTAGGCAGAATCATAAGGAAATGATACAAACTGGAGGGGATTGCGACGGAGAAGTGGCGGAAATTGTGGTTAATGTGGAAGTAAGTTAAGTAGTTTCAGGCGAATCCATAAGGGTGAAAGGGGCCCTGGTCAACCGTTGACCATGGGTCGAGCTTCGATTGAACTTGTGTTGGGCTTGCAATCCAATTCATGAAAGGGTCAGGCCGGGCTGGTCAACCGTTGACCATAGGCCGAGCTTGGATTGAACTTGTGCTGGGCTTGGGCCGGTGTAACGACTCGACCTCCTTAGACCTCTAACTATGGTTAGGGTTGTACATGGGTTGGGTTGAAAGGTTTTTTGACCCAACAACTCGAAATTTTTGGGTTGGGTTTGTAATACCCCGTACCCTTATTTTGCTTTTAGTTCTTTAAATTGCTTGGGGAAAATTTGTTGTTCGTTGATTAAGGAGATTGATCAATTTAGTTTTATTTTTTTTAGGAGAAAAATGCTTATTTGGAAAGAGTTGGATTAGAAATGTTATGGATTTTGGTTTAGTGGGAAATGGGAAGAAAAGAAAAGAAAAGTTATTAAAATGAAAAAAAAGGAAAAGGAAAAGAAAAAAATAATAATATTAATATTAATATTATTAAAATCTTTCTTTTAATATTAATATTAATATTATTATTTGTTTTAAAGGATGAGTTTAGGGCATCTCCACTTCGCATTGCTCTTTCTTTTTTTTCTTTACTTTCATCTGCACTTTGCCGCTGAATCAAAGGTAATTGACCATCGTGGTTCGATCCACGCCCTACCCTCACCATCAATCGATTTGACAACGCCCAATAGGTAACAATTCGTTTTGAAATCTTTGGGTTCTATTTCAAGATTTCAGATTTGTCATAACTTATAATGGCCATCTCTGTTTCAGTGTCGAAAACGGTCTGGAATTGGAATTGAATTTAGCGTAAGAGTGACGGGCAGGACCACGTAGGTAACCTAGGGTTTTTTTGTTTAGACATTTTTTACAGTACTGTTTTATCTCAGGAATGGGTTTTGATTGTTGGAAATTGTTTAGGTTGGAACCAAGACCTTCCGTAAGCAATTTAGTGATCGTTTGGGTTTCGACTCAAGGTAAGTTTCTTTAGTGATGGAAAGCCTTTGGCTTGGTGGGAAAGTTTGGTTGTTTGTTACTGTAATTATATGTATGTTTGTTTCTGGTTGTTCTGGATGAGTGATGTTGTGGAAATTAATATGTGTATTATTTCTCATTCTTGGAATTAATTTACAAGTTGGAACTGACCATTGGTGAATGCTTCAGGATATGGTGTAGTTGGTTTGTTTGACTATTGATTGGGTCAACGACCTTATCTGAATTGAGTGTCATGTCATTATAGAATATTCAGCTAGGGGGCCTCATGCATAATGGTGAATGATTCATGTTTTAATGTAGAAATTGTGGCAATTATCCATCCATGTATGTTGATGTACTATGAATGAGGAGCTAGGTGGGTGGATCTCGGTTCCACAGACTGGGGGTCAGTTACCATATGTTGGGGCAAAGGTCCACGTTTTAAAAAAAAACCCACCTATGCCCCACCAGTGAGCTGACAAACTTAATGCATTTTGTGTACATCTCAGAATGAGGCGCTCTGACGGATGAGGCTTGGCTCCGCTGATTGAGAGCCAACTACCATCAGCTGGGTAGAGTCTCTCAAGTTGCCTGCTTAAGCGCCACCAGTTAGTTGGTATAGTTTTGATGGGTAGAGTCTCTCAAGTTGCCCGCTTAAGCGCCACCAGTTAGTTGGTATAGTTTTGATGGGTTAATTATCCACAGGTCGATTTGAAAGTTTTGACAGAAAATAAAGGCCCCACATGATTAAACTATTTAGTGCATGTTTTGGTTGTGTATGCATGTCTAACCCATTTGGGGTTACTTACTGAGTAATTTTATACTCATCCTTTTCCAATTATTATTTTTTCAGGAAATGGCAAAAACGTACAAGGCGAGTGACGGGATCGTTTGTTGTTTGTGCCATGGGGTCATTGTGCTTCCGCATATTTGATATTTAAGTTTAAATGTTTTATTCTAGGTTATGCTATCAAACAATTTTAAAGCAGTTTATCGAATTGTTTTATTTCATAATTTCAATATTTTAAATGGGATCCCAAATAATTATATTTTAGTTTATTTAAATGGAAATTTTTATTCTTATATCTTTTCTCAAGAGTTTTTTCAAATGTTATCATTTAGTAGCGTCCCTTGGTAGTTTAAGTTAGGAAAAGTTGGGTCGTTACAGGGTTGGAGGTTTTTTCTGACCCAATACGTGTTAGGTTAGAAACTCTCCAACCAACCCAAAAATTTGTAGAAAGTATTTATAGTACGAAAAAGTGAACCGAAAACAAAAATTAGGCAAAATCAGAAGGAAATGATATAAACTGGAGGGGATTTCGACGGAGAAGTGGCGGAGATGGTGGTTAGTTTGGTAGTAAGTTGAGTAGTTTCTGGCGAATCCATAAGGGAGAAAGTGGCCCTAGTCAACCGTTGACCATGGGTCGAGCTTGGATTGAACTTGTGCTGGGCTTGCAATGCAATTCATGAAAGGGTCAGGCCAGGTTGGTCAACCGTTGACTATGGGCCGAGTTAGATTGAACTTGTGTTGGGCTTGAGCCGGTGTAACGACCCGACCTTCTAAGACCTCTAACTAGGGTTAGGGTTGTACATGGGTTGGTTGAAGGGTTTTCTGACCCAACAACTCGAAATTTTTGGGTTGGGTTGGAAGGTTTTCTGACCTAACACGTGTTAGGTCAGAAAACCCTTCAGCCCAACCCAACCCAACATTTCAATCAACCAAACCCAACCCTTCAATTTTCGGGTTGGGTTGGGTCGTCGGGTTGTTATTTTTTGTTTAATTTTAAAATCCTATGTTCATTCACATTCCACAATTCAGACCTTTACATCCACTTGAATAACACATAAAGTTTATATACATAGATTTATTTTCCAAAATCTTGAACCTTGTTGTTTGTTAGATGTTATAACCAATAGCTACTAAAAAAAAGTGAAAAGATAAAGTTTGGAATTAAAGTTTCCAATCAAAGAAAGATGACAAGGTGTAGGGTCTTAAATAGTTGCTTGTGTGATAGACCAACTTATCATTCAACATTCATTCTCATTTGTAAACATCCTACTAAAACATTAAAACTTACTCCCCAATCACAATTCATTCATGAACATAATATTGAAAACTTTTAGAGAAATCATAGAAATTTCGGCAGAGTTTCCCCTGAAAATTTAGGTAAACCATACCTGAAATAAAGACATACAATTCAAAATAACATTCACAACCTACTAAACTACAAGCACACATAATAAACCTAATCCTATGGCGTTCTGATTATAAAGTCACTTACTTTGCTAGAAACCCAACAATTTACTTGGCTCAACTTAAATGTCTTTTATGAACCTAAACAATTTAAAACAACAAGCAATCAATCTACAAAATCCTACTTTGACGAAAATAAATTCATGAAGGTTGATAGCTTACCCAACAGCCAATACCCAAATAGTTCTCTATCCAACGACAACCTTAAGACTTAACCGACCAATCTAGTCCTACATGTTGAAAAGTTTTAAGAGTTAGAATCTAATTAACCAACACCTAAACATAGTCTAAATAGAGGTTGGAGCGGTTCGCTGAAGCCTACTAAAATAGCTTGGAAACATGCATGTTGAGCTTAAAACTTCATGGCTAAAACTTACCCAACATCCACCTTCAAACCTGTTCGATCAAACTGAACCTAAATGCCGAAGAGTTCCAATGGTTAGAAACTAATTTAAAATACTTTAATTTATTTCAAAAGAAGTTCAAGGCAAGCACTACCCAACGTAACTTACCAAAATGATTTGAACGCTTGCTGGAAAGTATTCAAATATGTTCGAACTCATAATTCTAAACCTTACGGGCTATGTGTAATCTGATTCGGGATCGTTCGGGTTGTGGGTAAGTATCGAAACCATCTCCTTACCCAAAGACATTGTTAGAAAACACGCTAACATACCCAATCTCATAAATTAGATGTTGGTTCGGAGCGAGTGCTTGAATTTGGGGATTGAGCGAGTGGTACATGATCTGAACATTTGAAGTTGGAAGATTGCGAGTTAGGACTAATACTCAAGAAGAACAAGAAAACAAACCTTACCACCGTTGTCCTTCACCGTCGCCGCTGGAGCACCACCAACGCGACCCCCTATAGCAAGTCGCTGGTTGCCACCGTTGAAAAGAGGAGGGTAATCAACGCCTTTGAAAAACGCACCCAATCCCACTGTCGTGCTGAACCACTGCCTCCTCGCTGCTGTGTGCGACTGTGGTCATAAGAGGAAGGCTGGAGACGAAAATTGTCGACGTGAAGAGAAACAGAGGAGAAAACGAAAGAGGTGGATGCTTCAAAGAAGAAGAGGAAAGCGATTGAGTCATGTTTTGCGAAGAAGAAGGAAAATGGGGAAAACAAAAGTGAAATCCTCTCACTTTTTTTTTTTTTAGAGCTTTTACAATTTTTTGTAAATTTAAAACATAAAACAAATAACAAATATTTAAAATTTCTCCTTTTTTTTTCTTTTTTTTTTCAATAAAACAATTCTCCTCTTTTAAAATAAATCATCTTTTAAATAAAAATTCTTCTATTCATTTTTTTTAATAAACTCAATTCAACCCGAAACAAAAAGGTGAGAGTTTAAATAGAAAACATATCCACGACAATATGTCACTACATACAGAAGTTGGGCATTACAGCCGACCTTTGGGCTTCGCACCCGATGATGAGGCTGAATAATTTTTACTCTAATAAGTCTTTGTTATTAACAATGTTACCGAAATTGTTGATATGACAAGACGATTGGACTTATGTAACAATTTAACTCATTGTAACACAAACTATCGTAGACTATATAACACAACTGATAGTACACTAGGATTAGATAGATAAATAAAAGATGAGTAGGCAAAACCCTTGATGGATGGGCAAGTGAGCAAAATACATTTTAAATAGATGTTTTTGGGCTCATCCACGTATATTTTACTCCACTATAGTGCTGCTTGTTGCCACATTGTGTCAAATCATCATTGGTTAGTCTAATTAACTTGTCATGTTATCATTTAAATAAGGATGGTAATAATAGGGACGTTTCAAAATTAAAATCAAAATATTATGTACACAATTAATTTTTATTTTTTATTTTGAATGTATGTGGTGACAAGCAGGCTAATCATGACCTTCGGGATATAAATCATAGCATGTATATCTAACAAACACGGTGTCAATTTCGATTTCGATTTAAATCCTATAAAATTAAATGCATTTTCTTTCAACATTGTCAAAACACCTTGTTTATATAAATTGTTTCATGTATTTAACAAAACACTATTTATACCAAATTTATAAGAGTCACTGTTCACACGAGATTTCAATATAGGAGAAATTTGATACGTGGAAATGAACTTAAATTTTTATTGATTTTGATATATATATGAGTGTTACAGTCTCTAATATTTATCCTCTGATGTTTTCTCTCGAGTATGTCAACTTTAATCTTTGGATTCGTTGATCTTCTTGGATGATCGAACTTTGGGCTTTGGATGATCGGCCTTTGGGCTTTTTGATCTTCTTGGATGATCAGCCTTTGGAATTTTTTATCTTCTTGGATGATCGGCCTTTAGCTTGTTGATCTTCGTAAAGTCTTCGACTTGTAGTTTCTTGAAGGTCTTCGGCTTGTAGCTTATCGAAGATCTTCGACTTGTAGCTTCTTGAAGGTCTTCGACTTGTAGCTTATTGAAGATCTTCAGCTTGTAGCTTCTTGAAGATTTTCGGCTTGTAGTTTCTTGGAGATCTTCGTTTGTAGCTTATTGAAGGTCTTCAACTTGTAGCTTATTAAAGGTCTTCGGCTTGTAGCTTCTTGAAGATCTTCAGTTGTAGCTTATTGAAGGTTTTCGGCTTGTAGCTTCTTGAAGGTCTTCGACTTGTAGCTTATTGAAGATCTTTAGCTTGTAGTTTCTTGAAATCTGTAGTCTTTGAATCTTCTGAACTCTAGGTCTTTGATGCCTCTGAATTCTGATTCTCTAATTGTTGGAGCTTCTGACTTCTCTGGATTCTGGCTCAAGGCCGAATGCCTAGAATGAATGGTGACCTCCTCTATTTATAGAGTTTGATGGACCTAGTATGGGCTTGGGCCTGATTGACTTTTGACCCAACTTTTGAGCTTTTATTTATTTGAGCTCAATCCATTTATTTTTAATAACTTGGATTATTTAAATTTGGCCAAAATCATTTTTAGCGATTGTAGACACCGTATTTGGTCCGGCCATTTGTTTATTATTAAAGTTTTTTTACTTTTATTTATTTATTAGTTTTTTTTGTCACGTTTTATTTAGTTTCTTTTTTTTAAAAAAAAACTTTTAAATTCTTTTTATTTATTTTTTGTATTTAATTAAGTTCGAAAATTAGAAAAAACAAAAAAAGAAAACGTTTTAATTATTTAGAAATATTTAGACATTTGAAATCAAGTATTAAGTGAGTATAATTTCTTTTTCCTCTTATGGCCAAGATTTGATATTCATTCATTAAAAAGAATGAATATAAGATTTTAATCCATTTTTGGTTTAAGATTTGATACTCATTTAATATAATATTTGATTTTACTCATTTTTTGTCGAAAAATCCATTTCAATTAAGAACGAAATTTTGAGTCATTAATTTATTATTCTAACCATAGTTGACGATCGATCGTCTATAAATACTGGGAAAATCATATTGGAAGGGAGGAATTTTTTGGAGAAAAGATTGGTATTTTGGGAGAAAATTTAATTTGACAAAATTTGAATTTTCCCTTCAATCCAAACTTTCACGGAAATCGAGGTTACTTTTCTTCTTTTCTTACTATTCATCTTCTTCCCCAACTTCACCTTCTTCCCCAACTTCATTTTCTTCCTCAAATTCACCATCTCCACCATCATTTCAATCACCATTCCGCAAATCCCTCGACACGGCGACCTCGACGGCGGCGGCTTGAACTCGAGCAGACAGCGAAGCACACGGCGGACGGAGAACAGAGCGCACGACACACTTGCGGCGAAGCACCCACGGCGGCACACTTGCGGCGAAGCACCCTCGAGCGACACCTGCAGTAGAGCTCCCACGACGCCTGCACTTGACGGATCTTGACGGCGGATTTGTTACCCACCTTCAATCGGCAGCGGCTGAACATTAAGGAAGAAGAAGAAGGTATAATACATCAAGGAAGAAGAAGGTATAATTTAAGTTTCAGGTTATTTACAAAATTGCCATTAATGACATTTTGATACAATTTTGTCATTGTCTGTTTAGTTACAAAAATACCCCTCCTTACTTTTTATTTTTACAAATTTGATATTTGACATTACATACTTGGCATTTATTTTTATCTACAAATTAAACCTTTGAAATATTTTGACTATTTATTTTTTAGTTATTGATTTGATATGTTTCTTTTTTTTTTAATTTAGGATTTCAAGGTATCTTTCAAATGTTACCTTAATTTAAGTTTTGTACATAAATTTTAATTATTGATTCCTTATTTAATCTTTTCCAAATAAATTTTAGATTTGTCCTAAATTAAAAATTTTCCAAATAAACTTCAATGTAGCCTTATAGTTCATAATTAATAATACTTTAAAGTAATGTCTTTTTAAAAAAACATTGTATTTATTTGAGGGATGAGTAGTGTGACTTCGTAGAGTTCTGACTCTCGTGCAAGCATACGAAAATTTCTCCAATCACTTTTAAAAAATAGCAAATCAACATGCTTTTTAAAATAAAATATTATCATATAAATCCTATGACGGAGTTGGGATAAATTTCTCAAATTCTTGAGGTAAACAATTTCCTTTAAATAAAATGAAATTTAATATGATAATTAACTAAGGATATTTTTCCCTCAATACATCACAACTCTTACTTTATTTTTAAAGTTAAGGTTTGATTAAATGAGACATTGTTTTTATAAACTATTATTTATTTTTTTCAAAATAAGGACATTTTAAAATTAACTCGATAATATAAGATAAAATGTGGCTACCGTTTTAACGGGTGTTGTAGGGTGCTAATACCTTCCCTACACTCAATCGACCCCCGAACCTGATTTCTGTTTTTTTAGACCAGTATTTGTTTTAAGGTGACCAATCACACCCAAAATGGTTGGTGGCGACTCCATCTCTTTATTTTTAAAACAAAACCCTTCAAAGAGGACGTCGGCCGCTCCGCGTCGCGATGACGTTGCGACAATCTCGGGCTAAATAGCTTTGGGTCCAACCGTCATGTGGCAATGTTTGATTGGACTAGTTCGGGTCTAGACATGTGGCATGATTTGATTTGTCGATTTCCATGTCCTTTGATTTCATTTGAGGACACGTGATGATTTGTGATTGGCCGAAATTTCTTATTAAACAAATGCCCCTTTTCGAGATTTAGGCAAGTATGCGTGCATGAATTTCGAAAAAGAATATGTGGAATCAAATGTAAGATATGTGTTCTAATTTTGACTGCCCTTCGTTTCATCAATTTAATCCAAATATGAATTTAGTTCAAAATTTTCACTTTCTTGTTTGACCAACTAGATTTTAATTGACTTTTATAGAACTGATGCTCAACCTTAATTCTTAAATGAAATTTTGAGCAGTCTTCAAATGCTACCCAATATTTTTATTTGGAGTCGAATTTAGAGTGAGTAGAATTTGATCTTAAATTTTACTCAAATTTTGAGTTGGGATTAATTTAGGATGGTACCCAAATTTGAGATAAAATTTAGAATTTGACTTTGAACAAAATATGGTTTTTACCCAAGTTTTGGTTTGAATAAAATTTGCATTCAACCAAGATCTTGAAGAATTTGGAACGAAATTTGAATTCAAAGAATTTGATTCAAGTTTAGATTTTGGATAAAATTTAGATGATGCCCAAGTTTTGATTTGGAATAAGATTTACCAAGTTTTGATTTGGAATAAGATTTACCAAATTTTGACTTGATTTGGAATAATATTTGAATTTGGGATAAAATTTAAATTTGAGTCAAATTTTGATTTGGGATAGGAGAAATATAGAATATTAGATACCATTTTATTTAGATGAAAACTTCTGTATTGTGATTTGATCAATTTGTGCCTATAAGTATAGAATGTCATCAAGTTTTGTAGGCAGACCGAGACGTATGTTGACCAAGCAACGTTGGAGAGGTAAAGTTCAACTGAAGATGGTGTAGTCGTTGGAGCGCTCTCTAGCAGGTAGGCGTCGGAGTCGTTGTTCTTTGTTGCTTTATAGATGAGTCTGGTTCGTGATCTGATCTAAGGTTGTCAGAGTAAGAGGAGACTCCAACGCTGTTCTTTGTTGCGATGAGTTTGGTTCGAGTCTCTAGTCGCTGGCTCGCGCTCGCCTCGAAACTTGTAGGTGATTCGTCGGCCACTACTCGTATTTGAAGCTCTCAGATCTGAAGTCATCGCTGTGGGTCTCGTAACGTTGAGGAGGTTGCCGGCATGATGCGTCTGATGTGTCGGAGCAAGGAGCATCGCCTCATCGGAGGCCGTTGTTGCTATGAGCCACTACACCGGAGTTGGGTGGCGGAAGAGCCTGGCCGGGTTTGGTTGAAGGAAAGATGTTGGAGACTAAAAAAAATGAAGAAGATGATGACATGGGAATGAAATATATATATTATTTTTTTTTTCTTTTAACTTTCTTCCACCGTTTTTTTTTTCTTTCATTTTTTTAATAAACCGTTTTTTTTTTTTTTTTCACTACTCTTTATTTGTAGGATGCACCAGTACGATCCAAATTTTGTGGTTGTCTACAACTTTGAAGATTGAAGTGAAAAAATATTGAATAATATAAACGACAACTTCGACTTTGAAGATGAAACAACACTTGATTTTAGAGGAGCGAAGCGAGCGGCAGCAACATCGACTATGGAGAGCGGCAGCAACATCGACTATGTAGAGCGGCAGCAACATCGACTATGTAGAGCGGCAGCAACATCGACTAGGAATAGGGGCAGCAACATCGACTAAGAATAGGGGCAGCAACATCGACTAGGAATAAAATTCATTCAAATCTGTAATTAAAACTGGTTTTTTTTCTTTCATTTTTGCCCTTTTTTAAAGGAGAATGACAACCTTATATATTGAGGTTAGAAAAGGTGATCGACCCAATATGATTATAATAAAGACTTATATTGGACATTTTTTTAAAATTGTGGAAGAATTATAGTAAAATATAACTTTTTCATTCTATATTTCATAAATGTTATTAGGATTTCAATATTATAGGAGTAGCACGACTTGACTTTTGCTTTTTTTTTTAAATCCTTAAATTGTCCTTCAATTTTCAAAATTTTCAATTGTTTTGTTTTTTTTTTTTTTTTTTTTTAACTCACGTTTAAATTGTCATTTAATGTATATTTATTTTTATTAAATAAAATTTAATTTTTTATATTATTCATTAATATTTTTTTTAATTGATTTTTTCCAAATTTTTTTATTTTTATTTTATATTTCATGTTTTTAATGTATATTTATTTTTATTAAATAAAAGTTGAATTTTTTTATATTTTTTTATATTTTTATTAAAATATATATATATATATATTTTGTGCTTTAATTGACTTTTTTCTAAATTCATCTTATTCTCCATTTGTTAAAATTTTTAATTAAAATTTGAAATATTATGGAAAATATATTTTTTATATATAAAATTTACTAAATAATTAATTATATTTTTTAATTAATTAATTTTAATTACAATTGAATCTAATATATGGACATTTATGTCATTTCAATTTTTTTTTGTTGAACATACATTAGTCAAGTTGATGACAAAACTAAAATTTAATTAAAATATTGAGATTTGTGTAATTAGAGCCTATAAAATTTATGTAAAGAATTTAGGGCCGGTTGCACAAACAGCAATCAAGCCAAAAATAATTGCAAATTTAACAAAGTTTAACACCTTTTGCAAATAATGACAGAAAATCAGTGGCTATCACTGATAAAGTT
Source organism: Herpetospermum pedunculosum (assembly GCA_028017165.1). Taxonomy (NCBI): domain Eukaryota; kingdom Viridiplantae; phylum Streptophyta; class Magnoliopsida; order Cucurbitales; family Cucurbitaceae; genus Herpetospermum; species Herpetospermum pedunculosum. The sequence goes on from CM051530.1 coordinate 49,275,150, forward strand.
TATGACTATTACTGATAGACTTCTATCCCTGATAGACTATTATCACTGACAAAATTCTATAAAAAAGACTATTATCAGCGATAGACTTCTATCAACGATAAACCATACTATCAGTTATAAAAATTGCCATATCCGCAAATTATTTAAAAGAGTGCTATATTTTTAATTATTTTACTCTAAATTGACATCTATTACAATTTCTCAAGAATTTAATTAAAAATTTGACATTTGTGTCTATACAACGTCTATGTAAAGATTCCAAAACTGTATATCTTATAGATCCATCTATGTTCAAACTCCCGATTGTTTGATTGGATTATAATAGTGTGTGAGTTATTTTAAATTTAATTTTTTTGCTTTTATATATTATTTTAATTCAATTGATTTTTTTTTTTAATTTATGTTTGACCGTGTTAAAATAATCCATGGTTATAATAGTCTCTTGTTTATTTTAAATTTAATTTTTCCACTTTTATATATTATTTTAATTCAATTGATTTTTTTTTTAATTTAAATTGAAATATCATTTTTTGTTAGATGATTTGTTTTTATAGCAATTGTTTTTCTTATCACAAATTTAAATATAGACTAAACACAATATTGTAATTTATATTATAACAAATTTAAATTAACTATCTTATAAAAACTTTGAAATTACATATCCGTAATAATTTAGTATTAATTTACCAAACATTTAACGTGTTTTTAATTAGTCCCTACAGTTTGAGTTTGATTCCACTTTAGTCCCTTGAAAATTTCAGGTTAAAGATTGAATTTAATTCATATGATAATTTAGTCCGACCTCACAAGTCGTTGTTGTCACTATGTTATCATATTGACACATTTATTTTTAATACAAGAATACATCGATATTTTATATTTGACTAAATTTGTTAGTTGATAGTATTAGAGTTTAGGATTGAGTAAAAATAATAAAAAGAAAAATAGGTAAAAAAATTCATGGGGTAAAACTATAGTTCAAAGATAATTTATCAGATTTAACTAATTTATAGGGACTAAATTGAAATATTTAAAATTATAAACACCCAATTGAAACAAAGCTCAAACTAAGAAATTGTTTTTTGCCAAACAATCATGAAAGGTGGTTATCCACTTTTATAAAATCTTTGAACTTCCCGTCCATCCTTATGTCACCCCTTGTGTAGGCCGTGTTTATGTCGACTATATTCTTCATGTTTATTGTAGTTTGGAAATACATTGTTTCGTTGAACTTGGTCTGGGAGCAAGTTCTGGGTTTCTCCACTCATGTTGCCAAAACAATGCATTGTCATCCCCTACCACATCCGACCAAACCATGTTCAGCCGATTTATTCAACCTCAAATTCGAGAAACAAAATCTTTGTTAAAAATAAAACATATTAGTAATTTTGAGACGTGTATATATATATGAAGTTTTAGACTTACATTTCTTATGTTAAAGTTGTTGTCGGTTAATGATCTCACATTGGAAAGATGAAGAGACTTCACTCACAATATTAAGATACATGGGTTATTCCTCTCATTGCCAATTGGTTTTGAGATGGAACCCCATGATATCTAATATGATATCAGAGCCCATAAAACCCAAATGGATACTCGATCAACGTGAGTTACTCTCATTTCATTGTCAATTGTTTTTAATGGAACCCCATGGTATCAGAATCCAGGAACCCACGAAACCTATACGGGTATTCGATCCAAAACTGGTATAGGACCCAATAATGGTGAACGGGTGAACAGGACCTCACTCAGAATATTAAGATACATGAGTGAAGCCTAAACGGGTATTCGGTACCCGTCCAAAAATGGTGAACCCAAAGTTGCACAATCTTGAGGGGGCATGTTGAAGATCCTTGAAAAGATGAAGAGACCTCACTCATAATATTAAGATACATGTTTGAATCCCAAACGGGTATTCGGTACCCGTCCAAAAATGGTGAACCCAAAGTTGCACAATTTTGAGGGGCATGTTGAAGATCCTTGAAAAGATGAAGAGACCTCACCCACAATATAAGATACATGCGTTACTCCTACATTAGAGATGAAACCCGATATATCAAACATAATTGTAGGAAAACAAGGACTTTAGTTTATTTTGCGGCAACAAACCATGTATAATCATCCAATGCTCCTACATTTATATTTCAACAACAATCTCTACTATCTATTTTTTTGTCTAAAAAATGTTGGGTTTTATGTCCTAAAACTCGTGGTTTGTAAACTGAATGTATATTCTATTTTGCAATAAATTTGTTATTGAGGTTTATTCATTAAAGTTGTTATTGAATAAAGTGAATTGTGTTTACTTTTAACCTAACTCCAATAAACAAAGAACCCATGGCTATAGGTTTTATACTTGAACTTCATGTGTGACATGATTGTGGATCAAGTTCAAGTAATAGCCAAAACGGTCTATAGTATAGGGATAAGGCTAGGTACCTTATCATGGGGACACTATTGGACGCGACCCGCTTTGCATAGTACAGACGATGTGATCTGAAATCGTTCATGTGGAGAAATGCGAGTGGGAGCGTCCTGTGCAATGAGTTTGCATAAGACTGAACCGCGAAACAAGTCGTTTTTTCTTTATAATTCCGTTTACTGTAAAGACCGACTTTTTCATATGATGACCTAAGGACCTCGATTTGAATCATGAGCACGCTATGAACTCTTGTTTATTCGGGCTTATCCTTTAACTTGTATGGGTGATAGTGGCCTGAGATCGCCGACTCAATAAGCCTACCATCTTGGGGATAAGATCGGGTAGGTAGTTGGGAACATAGCCCTGCGAGACGGAATTCACTCCTACCCGCCTTGAGGGATTAGTAGAGAGGTTGTTCCCTTAAGTACTGACTCCGGGTCTTGAACTAGGGATCACACCCTCTCATTGGCCCGAGAGGGACTTGGTATAGTGATGAAATCACATACCAATCGGTTTGGTGGTTGGACCACAAACCAATAGTTCATTAGAGTATCAGTGGGACTTAAGGAACAAGATGTAATTACGGGGATAAAACGGTTATTTTGACCCAGCTGTAATTACGAACGACCTGTGAAGGATCGACTTACTGATTATGGTTATATCGAGAGGACAAAAATATATCTACGGTGAGGAGAGTGCAACTCTTGGACTTTAGTGGAGTCTCTGGGGGTTAACGAATGTTGGTGTCATGCTAAGCAAATAGTTTGTTGCATGTGAATTGCCTATAAATTGGATGAAGTTCAAATGATTTGAGCTTGATGAATTTTCAAAGAGTTTGAATATTTGGATGAGCATGAAGAGTTCATGTTACTTCAGAAATTAGAAAGCTAAGTGTTAGATATTTCTCACAAAATCTCATCTTTTTCACCTTCACATCTTCATCTTCCAAAAATTTTCTTTTGTAAAGGAGTCCCACCACTCCGTTGCTCGGCCCGAGGGTAGCGGGACTACCGGAGTTGGTTCTCGAAGAGTTCGAGGGAAGCTTCGAAGGGTTCGTGAGGAGATTCGAGCATTGGAATAGAAGAATTTCGAACTACAAGAGGTTTGTTTTCTTTTTCTTTTATTTCAAAGCTTTGAGCATGTTTCTTATTTAGCTAAATTGATGAAATTAGAGTGTGAATTGATCCGATTCGCTTCCGCTGCGCTACATGCACTCCATAAAAAATATGCATATTATTGCACGTAAAGGTAGTTTCAACTTTATGACTAATTTTGTAATTTGTAGTGCAAGAAGTGAAAATGCATATTATTGCATGTTAAGTTAGTGTTTAAACTGTAGGACTAATTTTGTAATTTGTAATGCAAGAAGAGAAAAACGTAATTACAGACTTGTATGCTCAACAGTTTGAAAAGAAATATTGCCGAGAAAAAAGATTATTTTTTTAATAAGGCATACCTCAATAATTTCTAAATTAAACTTAATATCAAAACATAATAGATTAAGTAAAACAAGTTTCCACGCTTTATACTATTTATTCAAGAGTAGAAAGTGTTTTAAAAAAGGATCTGATCTTCAGGGTGAACCCAAAGTGGCATAATCTTGAGGGTGAACCCAATAAGGCACCATCTTGAGGCAGCATGTTGAGGATCCCACATTGGAAAGATAAACGGACCTCACTCACAATATAAGATACACGAGTTACTCCTCTCATTTGTAATTGGTTTTGAGATGGAACCCCATCAAACATGGTATCAAAATCCACGAAGCCTAAATGGGATCCGACCCAAGAATGAAGACACTTGAGAGACATATTTATGATCCCACATTGGAAAGATGAAGGGACCTCACTCACAATATTAAAATACATGTGTTTCTCGTCTCCTTGCCAATTGTTTTAAGATAGAACCCCATGATATCTAAAATGGTATTAGAGCCCTTGAAACCCAAACGAGTATAGATCATGTTAGTTAGATAAATTTTACAAAAATCATTTTTCAAATTACTTGGAATTATATTCTTTTCTTCTTAATTACTTTCACAGTTTAAATTTTACAAAAACCATTTTGCAAATTTGCTAAATGGATGTCGCGACATCATCTTTACAAAAACCATTACTTGGAATTATAAAATGTTTTTTTCTTCCTTCCAACAAGTCCTTGGATTTACAATTTCGGTAGCCTTATGGGTCAACCATTTTGTTTGTTTGTTTAAATCTTGTCAATGGAGTCCAATTCCATAGCCTTAGGGTTTCATCTGACTGAATTAATTAATAATATTTATATATATATAAACAAAAAAAAATCATGTGAAGAATAAGATGATGATGTATATAGGCAATGTCAATGTAAGAGATATATAGAGCAAGGATGTACAATATGATTCTAACACCTTAGGGGGACAAAAGGAATCAAATTAAATTTTCTAAGTCTTTTTAATATTTGATTATTGAGTTTCATGAAATTTTAAATTAGTGTAATAATATTGTTGAATTTGTGAGACGTGAATGAACAATGGATTTTGAATAATTAAAAAAATTAATTTAAAAAAGAGGTGAACCCGAAAATTGAAAGGTTGACTCAAATGTTGGGTTGGGTTGGGTTTTGAGATTTTTTAACCCAACCCAATTTTGGATTGGTGAATTCCCAACTCAACCCAACCCGTGTACACCCCTAATTCTAGGGTCCTAAATGACAAAGGCTTCCAAATTGGTCAACAAGTCATACATGATGAATTGGCCAAGTTGAGTGAGGATTTTTCGTGTGCCTACACGAAACCATAAAGCTTCTCGAAGGTCGACAATACTACATCCTATTAGGAAAAGCCCGGGTAGGAGGCTTGTGAATGTGTGTGATATAATAAAATAACACAAGCAAATATACAATAATAACAATAGAAAGAACAAAAGAAATCAAGATAATAAAGAGGTCAAAGTCTCGAGGTGGAACCTCGTGTCCCCAGCAGAGTCGCCACGTGCCTGCGACGCGGAGTGGTCGAGTCCTCGGAAAAAGGGACATTTTAACAAATAAAAAGAAGTCGCCACCAATACATTTTATGATGTGATTGGGCACCGAAATACAATAAAAATATATTTTTTTTAAAAAAAGAAAAGTTATATAACAAAATGACATGCGAAAACATAGTTTGGGTTTGGGAGTGTGAGGAATGTATTAGCACCCCACAACTCTCGTTTTTAACGGGGCCAAAGTTTATCTTGAATTTAAAAGGTTTTTTAAAGAGTTTGCTTGGAAACATTATATTTTAAAACAATGTCTTATTTTTATCGCTCATTTCTCCAATATTTGGAGTCATGATCCCATGAAATAAGTAGAAATTATCTATCAATTTTGACTATATTAGAAATATTCTCAATACTTAGGAATATTCTTCACCTTGAGAATATGAGAGAATATTACAATTTCTCAAACTCCGTCATAGAATAGTAATTTGTAAGAGAGTTTTTTTAAAAAAACAAAACATTATTTTGTTTAAATTAAATTCATTTTTTCTTACCATCAAAATCTCGGACTCCCAAAGATTAAGATTCCTCACCTCAAGAATTCTAGAAAATCAGATCCGAAATATTTATAGATTCCGTCGTAGGATATTTTATAAAACTGTTTTGAAAACAAACCAAAATCACTTCTTAAAAAAAATGATTGGAAAAAACTTTGAAATAAGGTTTTTGCTATAAAACTTTCATAAATAAAAAAAAATAAAAAAATAAAAAATGTAATTTTAAAGATTTTGAAATAATTTTACAATGTGATACAAAGTTTAAAAGAATTTTGGAAACATCTTTAAAAGATAGTTTTTTAAAAACAACACAACACCAATATATAAACAAACATATATGCAAAGTACAATTTAAATATTAGACATAATAGTAATACTAATCAAAGCATAGAAATAAATGTATAAATGCTATAACAAAGTATGTTAGAAATTTAATAAAAATATATTGGAATCGATCTCGAACTTCCAAAGAATCGACTCATCACCTCAAGAATTCTAGAAAATCGGACTCCCAAATATTTCTAGATTCTGTCGTCGGATATTTTATATAAAAAAAAAAGTGAGCAAATGTCAAAAAAAAAAAAAAAATTAGGTAAGATAAATAAAAATGACAATATAATAAAGGGTTGGTTGCACAAATAGCAATCAGGCCCAAACTAATTGCAAATTTAGCAAACTTTAAAATGTTTAGCAAATATGGCAAAAAAATCTATTTCTATCACTGATAGACTTCTATCAGTGATAGACTATTATCACTAACAAAAATCTATAAAAAGTTGAGGTGATCAGCGATAGACTTCTATCTAGAGATGTCTATTTGCCCCGCCCCGCCCCGACCCCGATCCGCCCCGCCCCGAATGGGACGGGGAATGGGGCAGGGAGCGGGGAATTTTTTTTTGCCCCGTTTACCCGCCCGCCCCGTATACTTTTATATATATACATATATACATTATTCATCAAAAAATTAACTACACACTTCTTTTTTATCTAAAAAAAATACACATTTTACCAATAAAGTTCCAAAAAAACACATATCTTACAAATAAAGTTTATGAAATTAAATATATATAATATTAATCAACCTAACAAATAGGAAAACTTAAAAAAAATGGATAAGAATAAATTAAAAAAAAGTAAATTATTCGCGGGGAAAATTACCAGCGGGGAATACCCGTCCCGTCCTCGCGAACTTAAACGGGAAATTTCGCGGGGACAGGTAATAAAATGGGGGACGGGGACGGGGGCGGGGAAGGCACTACCCGGCCCCGTCCCGCCCCATGGACATCTTGGTAGAGGATTTTTGGGTATATCCACTATTTTTCGAGATGTCGAAGCCCGCCAAAATGAAATTTATTAATACCGCTATTACTAAGCTAACTTGTAGCTAGTGGTAGTCGGGTCGATCCGCACGGAACCTAAATTATTTTCTCTTAATTAATTCCTATTTGTTTTTTAATTACAAATTAAACAATAAAGTAAATGGGAGAATTGGGTTACGTAAAAGTAAAGGAAAACGGTAAAAATAGCTAACGGTAAAATAAAATAAAGTAACTTGTGCTCCTAATTCGAGTGCTCGGGATTTACTTGATGCGCTTAATTCATAGGGATTCTAATTAACAAAGTAATTCTATTTCATGCACGCAAAATGTCTTGTCCCAACCGGGTCCAAAGCACCCCAAAGAATTAATTAGAGGCGTCAATTCTAATTAAACATGCTTCTTAACTAATCTAAGGTGATAAGCCATCAATTAATCAGAAAACAGTAACGGGTATAATTGCGACGAATTATTTCTTGAGACTAATTCGATTTCTCTCCTACCCTTGAGCCCACCGTGAAAACGTTAATCAACTCATACCCCAACTGTCACTTGGGCTCGAATTGATTAGCCACGAGCTAGACCCTCGCTACAATACATTAAAGCTTATCAAGAATTAACGCTTAGCCTACTAACATGCGTAACAATTATGGGTGTCAATCCTAATTAGAAAGGCATGACATTCGTTCTTTATACAGATTGGAGATGCAAGAAACCAACAACAAAATGCTAGAAATTCATACAAAACCCTCACTAAGCATCAAAGTAAATCCTTAACTCAAATTAGAGCACTTACCTTAGCCAAACGTGTTGAAAATCGATCCAAAATTGTCCAAAACCTTGAAAATTGATGAAAATATCACCAAACCCGAGGCCAAAACTCTCAAAATCGAAAATTCTCTCTCCTAGATGAATGGTGGCTGAAAACTGGGTCAAAAGTGCTTAAAAAGCTAAAAAAAAATAGGTTTGGGCCGCATAGGGGTCGGGTCGCGTGGGCTGTTGACCATTGATCGTTGACTTTTATAAAAATGAGGAAAAATCTTGCATCCACTAAGATTTGAACCTAAACACCCCATTGTCTTAATGAAACCTACACCATCAAGCCATTAATCAATTTTGAGTTAAGATTAGATTATTTAATTAATGTAGCTTAATTACTCAAAACGACTAATTAATAAAATATTATAAAATATTAATTTAAGCTCTTAATTATCGCAAATGCCCGATTTACCCCTTAGCAATTAAATTATACAAAATATATCAATTAAGCCCAACTAATTATTCTAATTTACAAGACTTAAGAGCTAAATATTAGCACTTTTGGAGTGCTATCACATCTCTACTTCTATCAGCCATAAGATATCAGCGATATAAATTATCATATCCGCAAAATTTTTAAAAACATATTATATTTTTAATTATCTTATTCTATCTTTTACAATTTTCATATAATAAATGAGATGCAACAAATCAAATAAAGAGTAATTTAATAAATTCAAAATATATAAAAAAAAAATTAACTGCAGAAATAAAAGAAAAAAACACATTAAAAAAAAAAGAAGACACAAAACAAAATAAACTTAATACAAAATAAAACAACCTAAAAAAAAGAATATGTTGATGATCAAGAGGTCTGTGGTTCGAATCCCCCAACCCCCAATGTACTCAAACCTAAAATAAAGAAAGAGAAAATGAAAAGGGAAAGGACATCTTAAGTGGGTGATGGTACTAAGGCGACCACTCGTCAATTAATTTTTTTCCTTTTATCTTTTTATTTTTATTAAAACAACTCATGAGTTAATTCCTCTCACTTTTCTTTCTCTACAATTTTTTTTCTTTCCCTACACTCTGTTTCTTTTTCTTCCTTCCAAACTCGATTCATTTATAAAAAAAAAACGGTTTTTTTAAAGGAGTGCAACAAAGAACCTCCTCACCTTCAGGTAAGCTTAACCTTCTTTTTTTCTTAACTTCATTCTTTTACAACTTTTTTTTTCTTCAATAAGTTAAAGCATGAGGGTAAGAAATAGAAAAAAATGAAATAAAAAATGTAGAGAGATGAGTAATAAGAAAAACAGTAGTATATTCTAAAATAAAATATCTTAAGCAAAAATCAATCCTCTAATGTCTTCACTTTGTACTTTTTTTTTTTCAGACATTTGAAGATGAAAAGAACCTAGAACACCAAAAATCTACTTGTTGTTGTGAGGTCCGGATCATGGGGACAAAAGCCCTACCAAATGCGTCCTCCAACTAAGTTAGGATTTTTTTTGTTGTGTTCAAAGATATTGTAAAGGGAAAAAAAGACTATCATTTTGTGTAAAGCAGCTCACTGTGCAGATAGATTTGAGTATGTGAATGTTGGTGTTTATTTTAGGGTTTTTGGTGTGGGGAGGTTGTGTATGAGTTTTTTCACTATGAATGTTGGTCTTTTTTCTTTTTTTCAAGCTGGTTTTTAAAGCCCAAAACCATTCCACTTTTGTGCATACAAATTTTGTTTTCAATTTGAAAACTTGAATTCATACCAAAAATGAACTTACACCCATAAAGAAAACCCACTATTTATACACCAAATACAAATTCAAAAATTTACCACTTTGATCTTCAAATTAGGTTTTTGTCTTTTTATTCCATCAAAACAATAGATAAAAAGTAAGCTAAATTAGCAATGCAATTATCATTGAGAGACTAATAACAACCAAATTAACAAGCAAAAATTATAAATTATGCATTGACATTATTAATTCAACAAAATAAATTAAAAGGGTCGGGCAAAAAATACGTGGCTACAGACTATAAAATAGGGATAGGGTTGAGTACCTTATCTTGGGGACATTATGGACGCAACCCACTCTGTATAGTACAAACGATGTGATCCGAAATCGTTCATGTGGAGACATGTGAGTGGGGGCGTCCTGTGCAATGAGTTTGCATAAGACCAGACCGCAAAATAAGTCACTCTTTCTTTATAACTCTGTTTACTGTTAAAGACGAATTTTTTCATATGATGACCTAGGTAACTCGATCGGAATCTTGAGCACGTTATGAACTCCTGTTTATTTGGGTTTATCCTTTGACTTGTATGAGTAAGAGTGACACGAGATCGCCGACTCAATAAACATACCATCTTGGGGATAAGACCGGGTAAGGAGCTGGGAACATAGGTCTGCGAGATGGAATTCACTCCTAATTTTTTTTAGAATTTAATAGAGAGGTTGTTCCCTTAAGTGTTGACTCTGGGTCTTGAACAAAGGGTTCACCCTCTCATTGGCCTGAGAGAGATTCAGTTTGGTGGTTGGACCACAAACCATTTGTTCATTAGAGGATCAGTGGGGACTTAAGGAACAATAAGAACAAAGGGTTCACCCTCTCATTGGCCTAAGAGAGATTCAGTTTGGTGGTTGGACCACAAACCATTTGTTCATTAGAGGATCAGTGGGGACTTAAGGAACAATAAGTAATTACAGGGGTAAAACGGTTTATTTGACCCCGCTATAATTACGAACAACCTGTGAAGGATCGACTTACTAATGATGGTTATATCAAGAGGACATAAATATATCTACGGTGAGGAGAGTGCAACCGTTGGGATTTAGTGGAGTGACCCGACGATTAATGAATCAGAACATGAACCTTGTTGAGATTTTCTTCATGAACTAACTTCATTATCTAGAGTATTGATGGAGTCGTTGTTGAACTCTGTTTCTCATTGATCAATAGTTAAGAACTTGATTTCTTGTTAGATTGTGAAAATTCTTATTTGCTTACTAGATACATGTTAGGATTTGGCCAATCTTAGTGTGAGATCTCATCAACGCGTTGAAGTCGATAGACAATTCTCGTTGACGAACCCTAATTGTTTTCCCTAACTTATATGAGCGATAGACATATCCTTGTAGGTTTTGTGGCAAAGAAAATATAGTTCTACGATCTTAATAATTGAATTGTTCTAATTGTCATAGAGATATAGGCAATTGTCCTTTTAATGAATATTGTTATTACTCGAGAGAGAGTAACAAGTCTTCCGAGTAGAACTTGTCAACAATCATAGGAGTCAAGCGTTTATAACTAGAAAGTAATGAGGAGTAGGATGAGACAACGACGAAATCTTTGCTCTAGAACCTTCACCATCTACATTCAGCATAATCGTACTCAGTTGCTGCATTCTTTTAATTACTCAAGTCAATAGCATATTTAATTCTCGTACAACTCTGATAATTGATTGCTCAGATAAAACTAAGGTTTAGAATTCTGGTAATTGGTAGCTTTCATTCCCTGTGGAGACGATAACTAGTATTTACCAACTATATTACTTGGGACGATTCGTACACTTGCGAATTCGGACAACAAGTATCAACTTCACCAATTCAACCTAAATCTAATTTAGGTTTCATTAAAACATGATTTGGGCCAAAAAGATATATGGGCCTAACTTATTATTTTTGGGCTCCATTTATCCCAACAATGATATCATCAGTAATTGGACTATTGAGCTCTAAAGAGGGGAAAAATGATGGAGTTGGATCAGATGACAAAGAATTTGAAGGAGCATCATCAATTTGAGGAAAATGGGGAATAGATAATAGAGTTGGATTTGATGATAAAGAATTTGAAGGGTCATCATCTTTTTGAGTAAAGAGGGATTAGATGATGGAGAAATTGGTGATAAAGAATTTGAAGGGTCATCATCTTTTTTAGTAAAATAGGGAGTAGATGGTGGAGAGATTGGTGATAAAAAATTTGGAGGGTTATCATCCAAAGAGGTGATAGTGAGATCACGAGAATTAAGATGAGATTAGGCATCTTGATATGGAAAAGTTGATTCGTGAAAGACGACATCACGGGAAACAGAAATACGGTGAGTAGATGGGTCGTAAAGACGATATCCCTTTTGACCATAAGGGTAACCGAAAAAATGTAAGGTTTGGCTCAAACATCAAACTTGTGTTGAATATGCATGTTTTTGGCGAAACATAGACAACCAAAAACGCGCAAGGAAGTATAAGAAGGAGCTTTGCCAAATAATATTTCATGTGGGGACTTAAAGTTGAGGATGGGAGTTGGTAATTTATTTATGAGGAAAGTTGTTGTAAGAATGCATTTTCCCCAAAAAGACAGCGGAAGGTGTGCTTGAAAGCGTAAAGCACGAGCAACGTCGAGTAAGTGACGATGTTTGTGCTCAACAATTCCATTTTGTTGAGGAGTAGAAATACAACTTTGTTGGTGAATGATCCCATGAGTGTGAAACCAAGATTGAAATTTGGATGATAGTTCCATTGTCAGATCTAACAATTTGAAGTTGTGGAATGAAGATGTCACCATTGCTAGTATTAATTTGACTGATAGTGAAATTAAATTGTCGATTAATTTGATTAGAGAAGTGAGTTATCATATCAAATATCTGAGATTTATTTTTCATAAGGTAGACCCAAGTGCAACGAGAGAAATCGTCAACAATGGTTAAAAAAAAATGTCAATCGTTCTTAGATGGAACAGAAAATGGTCCCCAAATATCAACATGTAGAAACTTAAAGCATTTAGATGAGCGAGAAATACTTTGAAGGAAGGAATGACGAGATTGTTTTGCTTGTGGGCAAACATCACAAATAAAATCTTTATTTGCAAAAATACCAGAGAAATGGTTAACAAGAAAATTGAATCGAGAATTACAAGGATGTCCTAGGCGGGAATGCCATACATCAAATTTATTCAAATGACTAAAAGAAAATATGTGATTCGGGACGGGAACACCATCCAAGTAGTAGAGCCCATTTTGAAGACTACCCTGACCAATCTTCGTCTTCGTCAAATGGTCCTGAAACAAAAAATGTGATTTTGAGAAAGATACTTCACAATTAAGTTGATTCGTTAATTGTGGAACAAACAACAAATTGAACTTAAATGATGGAATATAGAAGACATCCTTGAGAGTGAGGGAAGGTGAGCATTGAACATTACCAATGTGATTTACCAACGCATGAGAGCCATTGGGTAATTGAACAGGAACATTTTTATGTAATGGACCATAAGAAGAAAATAGTGAAAGTGATATACAGATGTGATTGGATGCACCAGAATCAATTACCCAACAAGAGGGCACACAAGAAAGTACAATACCTGCAAGATTAGGAGAATGTCCACTGGAATCTTCCTTGGCAAGAAGTGTAAGCAATTTGTTGTATTGATCCGGTGTCAACTGATTATTTGGCACCGTTGAGGATATTGATCCAACCGTGGAAGATGGATTTCGATCTGTCCTTTTGGTTGTCTTTGTTGGAAAACCAATTGACAGATAACAATTCGCCCGAGGATGTCCATGACGAATACAATAATCACAAAAGGGACGTAGTCTCTTCCCTAAAGAACGATTGACTTGTGATGATGTATTTCTAGAGACTTAAAGGGCAGCAGATTCAACAGGAGGAACTGATCGAAGGTTGAGCTCCTGTTGTTTCTCCTCTTGTCATACTAAGTTATAAATACCTTGAATAGATGGAAAATGGTCCATTAAGAGAATTTGACTACGGACCGCTGAAAAATTATCATGGAGTCCTTGCAAAAATTTCATGGCACGATCCTGAACTTGTTGTTCAAGGATACTTTTTGTATTGCCACATATGCATGCAGGAGTTGAGGCGATGCTGCCTAATTCATCCCATAGAGATTTGAGTTGAGTGAAATATATGGAAACAATCATACCTTCCTGCTTTAAAATCGATATAGAATGTTTCAGTTGATATATCTTCGACGCATTCGATTGGTCGAAGCGATCCTTGAGATCTGTCCAAATTTGGAGGGCAGTATCGGCATAGAGAATGCTCGACCGAATATCTGGGGAAACAGAGTTGAGAATCCAACTGCTAACAAGATTGTTACATCGTTCCCAATTGGCGATATCCTCTGTTTTCTTGGGCTTCAGCAAGGATTCATCGACAAACTCATATTTACTCTTAGCTCGAAGTGCCATGGAGATGGCTCGACTCCATGATCCATAATTATCACCAGTGAGAAGAGGTGTAACAAGAATCGTGGATGAACTGTCAGACTGATGGATGGAGTACGCATCAAACTTGATTGATTGAGAATTATTTGCATCAGACTTGATTGATTGAGGATTATTTGCGTCAGTGCTTGATATTATGGAAACTGAGATAAAAGAAACTTGAAGCAAGGAGATACCGAGAGAGAAAACAAAACACGTAAAAAGAAAAGAGTAAAAAAAAAGAAAAGAGAGAAAAAAAATGAAATTTAGTGAGTCACTGCTCTGATACCATGTGAAATCTCAGATATTTTGAATCTAGAGACAAAATGATAAGTTTCTCTGTGTTATTTCATATGGGAAATCATACCATATATATATAGGAAAAAAAAAACTGAATACAAATATTAGGCATAAAAATATAACAGAAATATTTGAAATAAAAAGAAAACAGAAATATTTGAAATAAAAAGAAAACTAAATCTTCTGTTTCCTAAAAACTAGTTCGATTTGAATAAAAAGAAAACTAAATCTTCTATTTTCTAAACATTAGTTGAACACGGTGCGACCACGTTTACCAAAATTTGTAAACGTAATTAAACTGTGGGTCCCACCTCGAAGTGACTAATCTCATTGCACCCAATCTCTACCACCTTGGGGTCCTCACTGGAATTACCATTGCAGATTATGTGGGGCTCACTGATTATCTACCCATTTCCTTACACAAATGCCCCTTCTCTCTCTTCTTAGATTCTCACAAATGTATTTTTTTTCACACTTTGCTATTTTTTCCCATTCTTGTCTGGTTTTTTTTATCTGTTCTTTACTTTTGATAATTTCTTTTTTCATACAACGCATTTCTAAATCATTATTCTGGGTGTTTACGCAGCAGATAAAATCTAAGGACATCTTCATAGTTTTTGTATATTTATTCTGGGTGCTTACAGATAGGGGTGCAAGGGAAACCCGAAAAAACCGAACCGAACCGAAAAACCGACCGAAACCGACGTTAATTTCGGTTCGGTTCGGTTCGGTTGACGGTTTCGGTTTGAATATTAAGAAAACCGAATATATTCGGTCGGTTTTCGGTTTTGATGCTTTAAAACCGATGATAACCGAACCGACCGATTACTATATATATATATATAATAAACCGAAGTATTACCAATAACTGTAAGCGGTCCAGTGGCTTTAGAGACGCCTTACAACCAAGATGTCTTGAGTTCGAGCTTGACAATATGCATATTTTTTAACTATTTACTCCTACAAAGTATAATGGGCCCATCATCCAGCCCACTAAACTTAACCCAACTTGGCCCATTGCTCTTTGAATTAACTAATCGGTGAACCGCCAAACCGAACCGATTAAACCGTCGGTTAATCGGTCGGTTCGGTTCGTTTCGGTTTCACATTTCCTTCACTATTCTTATCGGTTCGGTTTCGGTTCAGCACTCAAACCGAACCGAACCGATTACACCCCTACTTACAGAGAAGAAATGTCGTCTTCAACCTCGTAATCGTTCAGATTAAAGCGCAGACGGAGAAAATTAATACATAATTACACGATTTGGAAAACTATCCTGATTTATATTAATACCATCAAAATTATTACAAACCTGATTCATTACACGAATACAACTCGACCGTGAACACGATTTTTATCAAATGAAGTTCAGAGAGTACCAAAAGTTCCGAAGAGAAAACGAACTGCGACTCTGAAACGTAAGACGACGGAAGAGAGGAAGAATGAGAAGGGAGTTCAAACGTTTTGGCGAAGACAAAAGAGGGAGAAGACGTGTGTTTTTGGCGGTCACATTCTAATTATGACAGAGGGTACTATGGTAAATTCACAATTTATTACGCCTAAGTAAACACTATAATGAAATTAAGATTACGTTTGAATTGGGCTGAAGTAAACAGTAAACCGATCACGATTGATTTATTACGATTGTTGGGAAAAAACCATTATAGACCGGAAACATGGCCTTAGTGATTGTTTTTTTTTTTTTAATTTTATCTCAATAAGGACTCTCAAAGTTATCCTCTATAATAGTCATAAAAAAAAAACCTCTATAATAGATAGCCAGGTCTTTTTTTTTTTTTTTTTTTTTTTCTGAATTAGTTGGCCAATAAGTTAAATCACCACCTATTCTACTTCCTATTCAAGAGGCAGAGTGAATTGACCAATTAAAAATAATAATAATAAATAAATAAAAAAAAAACAGCTTGGTGGGCCCTCAATTTCAGTGTTTCATGATACTCATAAACTCTGATTTTTGTTGTCCTCTCCTCGTCGTCGAACATGGGCAAACACAGCGATGAGAAATGCGAGCTGTGTCCTCTAATCCAAACTCAGAATCATGACTTGCACGGCGGCTCCGTCGAAGGAGGCGGCGGCGGATCTGTCTCCGTTACCTTCGCCATCCTTCTCACCATTTTGGTTTCTGTATCTGGCTCATACGTTTTCGGTACAGCCGTAAGTGTTTTCTCACAACTCCCCCTACGTTTTGCTCTGCCCTTGCTCTCATTTTTCATTACAGACCCAAACTTCAATTCATATTCCTAACTTTTTATCTCAAGGAAAGCACTTAACCAATGCTTCTTCCATGAAAGTGCTTATAAATGAAGTCACTCCAAACTCACCCATAATTCTGATTCATTTGAAAATAATAGCTTGTGATGTTTCTTTCTCAGATTGGATATTCATCACCTTCTCAGTCTGGCATCATGACCGACCTGCCTCTTACTATATCAGAGGTGAATGAAAATTAGAGATGGTTGCCGGCTTTAATTTATGATGTTATGTTCTTCATTGCTGTTATATAATTGGTGTTTGGTTCTGTGCTAAGTAAAATGGTTTGATGTCAACCATTAGAGTAAATTCAATGTTAAATAGGTTAAATTACATGTTTATTTTATGAATTTTGAGGATTTTGTCTAGGAGATTTCTAAATCTTAAAAAGTGTCTAATACGTCCCTAAACTTTCAACTTTATGTCCAGGGGCAGACCTCTGAAGGGACTAGGGGGCACGGCCCCCCAAAATTTTTGATCTTCTTATACTCGTAGGCAAAAATAATGCCTTAAATATATGCTATTGTTATTAAATACATTTTGGCCCCCCAAATTAACAAAATCTCATTCTGCTGCAGTGGTCATTATGTATGATTTATATTTTGTTGTGCCTTTCGAAACTCAACCATAACAATAATTTATTTGCTTTACATTTTCTTCCATATATGTATATTTTTTTAAAAATAAATTGTTCTCTTTTAATATTTTGTTTATATATATTTAAAAATATATAAATTTCATTCTTAAAAATAATTAAGATCTATTTTTTTTTTTTAGTATTTATTTTTATAAGATTTTTTTTTAATTGAAATGTCATTGAGTCTACTTGAGAGTCATATTATTTTAGTAATTTAGTATTCTTCATACTTTAAAAAAATCTATTAACTCTTAGTATTAGTTTATTTATTAACATTTTCAAAAGTATTTTAGACTATATTAACCTCCCTTTTATAAATTTTGGAAACAAATTCATGTTATATTGTGTTTTTTCTTGAATAATTTTTTTTAAAAATGTCTAATAAATCTTTGAACTTTTAATTTTGTGTTTAATAGATCACGAACTTCAAAAAGAGTTCAATATATTTTTTAACTTTCAATTTTGTATTTAATTGGTCCTCAAATTTTCAAGTTTAAGTCTAATATATCCTTGTATTTATTTGACATTTTTTAAAATCTAAGAATTCATTAGAAACAAAATTGAAAGTATAGGGACGCATTAAAAACTTTTTAGAGTTTAGGGACTCATTAATTTTTTTTTTTTTCCAAATATAGAGGAACAAAATTATATGATGGTATTAAGTTTATTTAAACTTAGTCCGTAAGTTTTTGATACACTCACATATGTTTATACCTGATAATTTTTTTTTAATGTCAACATAACTTGAGAGTGTGAATTCGAACCTCTGTATTTTTTACGATCTTTTTTTAATATTTATATACTCTAATTTTTTGGCCCCTCCAAACATCAATGCCCCTGTTTATTTTTGGCCCCCCCAAACATCAATGTCTGGATCCGCCCCTGTGTATGTCTAGCACGTCCTTTAACTTCAAAAGTGTCTAATAATAAGTCTATAAACTTTCAATTTTGTGTCGAATAGAAGTCTGACCTATGTTTTAAATTGAATTTTGTGTCTAATAGGTCTGTAATTTTAAAAAATGTCAAATAATTAGGAGACTTATTCGAAACAAAATTGAAAGTTTAGTAGAGGCCTATTAGACACAACTTCAACTTTAAAAGTTTGAGGACTAAACTTATAATTTAACCTATTTAATATATTCATGTTGAAGTATTGATATAAGATTAAATTTACCATAACCCATCAACTTAGTCAGTTGATGGGTGATTTAGCAACAATTCAACACTACTTTAATTGAAGGATGGATAGGAAAATGGGAGAAATTACATTTTTTTGTTCTTTCTAACAATCTTGATCAATTTGGCTGTTTCAAATCTTAAGGTTGGCTCCTTAAAACCATCATATCTCAGCTGGTCAATAGTTGTTTGAATAAGTTGTAAATTCATGTAGCTTGTGACTTGTCTAATGATTCAATTAATGTAACTTTGTTCATTTTCTATCTAATTCTCAAATTATTCTATGATATGATTGTACACAGTATTCAGTTTTTGGTTCAATATTGACAATTGGAGCAATGATTGGTGCTATTGTGAGTGGAAAACTGGCAGATTATATTGGTAGAAGAGGTGTAAGTTTATTCATTCCCCTTCTTCTTCTTCTTTGTTTTTTTTTTCTTGTAAGAGATTCCCATTTTCTTCTTAAATTCATTTTTGGCAATTTCGAGCTTTCAGTAAGCTTCTTTGATCCTTTTTTCCTTGTTGTCTGAGCAGACAATGGGCTTTGCAGAGATCTTTTGCCTTCTGGGGTGGCTTTTAATAGCATTCGCTAAGGTCTGTTTTAATTTTCTTTCTTCTGATTGAGATAGTTATACTTTCAAGTCTCTGTAAGTCTTGAAAATATTACAACCAAACAAAAAGTGATTCATTGTATATTTAACACTTTTTATTAAAGCATGCATAATAAACGTACTATTAAGTTTTGTTACAAGTGCTTCAAAAGACAGACTACATAGTTTAGCTAATGAATAAAAGCTGTATTTCTTTGACGTTCAAAGGATTATAACATAGTATTAGACATCATGGGGTTCCATCCTAAAACCAATTGGTGATAGGAGGAGTAGCCCATGTATATATTGTGAGTGAGGTCCCTTCATCTTTTCGATGTGGGACCGGGATCCTCAACATGCCCCCTCAAGATAGGAGGAGTAACCGGGTTCACCATCTTGGGTCGGGATCCCATTTTAGGACCGAATACCCGTTTGGGCTTTGTAGGCTCTGATACCATATTAGACATCATGGGTTCCATCCTAAAACCAATTGGTGATAGGAGGAGTAGCCCATGTATGTTATATTGTGAGTGAGGTCCCTTCATCTTTCCGATGTGGGATCGGGATCCTCAACACATAGTTAAAGAATTAAGACTTTCTGAAGTTCAATGGAAAAAAAAAAGAGAATTCCCTCTCTCTCCCCCTCCCTTTTCCTACAAATGTTTTTGCTTTCATTTTAAGGAAGAAGTTTTCCCATATTGTTGTTAATTTGAATGAAAGCCTCACTTGCCTTGTCAATTGATGCTGACTGCTGATAGGCTGCTTGGTGGTTGGATATAGGACGAATGCTAGTAGGATTCGGAATGGGAATTATATCTTATGTGGTAAATATTGCAAGAACTCCAACTTTTGTTGATTTACAATAGCTCTAATATTGACATAAAAAAAAAAACTGAAGCATGACCTGATCGAGCAGGTTCCTGTCTTTATAGCAGAAATATCACCAAAGGAACTTCGAGGAGCATTTACAACCGTTCATCAGGTAAAAGGCAAATGCTTATGAATTTCTATGTTAAAGGAGGCAAGATCATGACCTTACTCGAACCAGATCTATTCTATAAGTTGTACAACTATGTCCTTGAGTTCTAAAGTAATTAAAGGAGGCAAGATATCTAATGGAATTTTATTGTTATGTTGTTTGTACAGTTGATGATAGTTTTTGGTATTTCACTGACATGGTTGATTGGAGCTTTTGTGAACTGGAGGACTCTTGCTCTACTTGGTAGCGTTTTTACTTGCATGATTTTGAGACTTATGATGAAGATGTAAGGAAGTGCTTTCTCATTATCTTCATAATATTGCAGGAGCGATTCCATGTTTAATACAACTTGTAGGACTTCCCTTCATTCCAGAGTCTCCTAGATGGCTGGTATGTGACTCTGTCAAATTCATAACTGGTTGCTTCTATTACTTATCCCATCTGATACTACTTCTGTTTTTTGTTTTTACTTTTTAAAATTCATTTATGTTTTGAAATAAATCTAATCAAGAAAATGGTATGTTTGTAGGCAACGAACGATCGAGAGTTAGATTGTGAAGCTGCTCTCCAACGTCTTAGGGGGGAGCGTAAAGATATTTCTGCAGAAGTATTAGAGATTCAAGTATATTTTTCATTTTCCTTTTTTGTTCTAGTTTTTCCTTTTCCCTTCTTTTTATTAAACAATGGCTTCATATGTGCATGTTTCCTAACCTTGTAGGAATACACAGAATTGCTTAAACAGCTCCCTGAACCAAGTGTTCTTGATTTATTCCAAAGGCAATATGCACGTTCTCTCATTGTGAGCCTTCGAATTTGAACTTAGTCATAGAATTTTTAGTATCCCATAGCACTTCGCCCTTTGTTGATATCCTGACTTTGAGCTGCTGTGCCAGGCAGGAGTCGGCCTTATGGCACTTCAACAATTTGGAGGGGTTAACGGCATTGGATTCTATGTAAAATCTTTATTCACTACCGCTGGTATGCAAAATTCAAATATTAAAGTGTTCATTTGATAAGAAAAAGTTAGGCAAGTTGAAACAAAATCCTCTGGATTCTGACAGGGTTTTCGGGAGATATTGGGTCTATAGCATTGGCTGTCATTCAGGTTTTTCTATCGCTTTATACACGTTCCTCGAACGTGATTGCAAGAATCCTCCTTTATCTCATTGTCCCCATTGAATTTTTCAGATAGTAATGACTGCTCTTGGTGTAGTTTTGATGGATGTATCAGGACGACGACCGCTTTTGATGGTATGCAATGCAAGTGCACATTGTTTAGTTTAGACTGACCTGAAGTAACAAACAAGCTAATGTAAACTAAACTTTGATCAATTCAAACAGATTTCTGCAGCAGGAACTTGCTTGGGTTGTTTATGCGTGGCGTTATCGTTCCTCTTAAAGGTTTACTTCTAGCTTCTATCTGCAATTGAATCCGGTGGGCATGGGAGCTTTCATGATTCATCATCATATTCTAAAAGAAACCTGATTTTGAATGTGCAGGATCTCCAACTATGGCGATCTGGCTCTCCCATGTTGGCATTTTTCGGTGTACTGGTAATGTAGATTAATACAGAAATATAGGCATGAGTATCCTTTCTTCTTTCTTTCCAATTTCCATACAGAATTTAGCGGTCGAAAACTAGCTCTGAAGTTCCTGGTTTATAACAGAAATTGTTGCATCATCCCATGGCATTATGCTGCCACTCTTTCATCTTCTTTGAGGCATATTGAAAAATGAATTGACCATGGGAAAACACCATATTTCTTTAAAAGCTTGCAGTAGATTCATCATTCATTGTCATTGGCCATTTGTCAACTTTTGTTAAAAATCCACATTAACTTGAATGAGACTTGAGAGCCTAGTTCTTTTGGTACAAGTAAAATTCTAAGTGGCTGATAGATCATTGTATCAGCTTAACTTTCCTTTGTATTCTTCCAAATTGGAGTCCTTTGGTAATTTTTCTCTTGGACTTGGTTATTTCTACAAACAGACGTTCGAGGGATCGTTCTCGTTGGGCATGGGAGCAATTCCTTGGGTCATAATGTCAGAGGTATGAATTTAGAAACTTCATTAGGGATGATATTTTTTACATCATGACAGCAGAACATTGATATGGAGTTTAAAACAACATTTTTCTTTGCCTTGAACAACTGTAGTTTTCAATCTTTGAAATCTCTCCAACACTTCAAATAATGGAAAGCTGACACAATTTATAAGTGATTGATCTTAGGCTTTAAAGAAAAAACTAAAAACAAAATTTTATTTCAGAATTTGTTGTTGATTGATTGTCTACTTGTTCAGATATTTCCTATAAATATGAAGGGATTGGCAGGCAGCTTGGTTACTTTAGTGAGTTGGTTAGGTTCTTGGATTGTCTCATACAGTTTCAACTTTCTTTTAAATTGGAGCTCTACAGGTAATAAAAAACCCCACAAATTTCACCTTTTGAATATGAATGGTGAATGGCAATGGATGAGTAATTTGGTTGGTGTTTCTGTTGACTTTTGGAAGGTATCTTCTTCATATTCTCAAGCATATGTGGCTTCACAATTTTGTTTGTTGCAAAGTTTGTACCTGAAACAAAGGGGAGAACTTTGGAAGAAATTCAAGCTGCAATGAACCCTCTATCTACCACAACTTGAATTTTAGTTGCTTCACACAAGTAATTCATATGAACCACATCATTTTATTTCTTAGCTTGATTTTTGAAAATGATGACAATAACAAACTTTCATTCACACATTGGATGTTACTTTCCAATGATAAAAGAAACTTTGAGATTCTTTCTAGAAATTTGGTAAGTTTATTCATATGGTGCCTTTTATTGAATGAAAATATTTTTTTCTTTCTCTCTGAATTTGATCAAAATGATCTTCAAATTTCGAATAAGACTAATTTACGAGTGACCAAATTTGGACGTTTGATAGTACTTGGATTAAAATAGAACAAGTCCTAGAATATACGGACCAAAATAGTATTTTAACCTACTAATTTATGTAGTAAGGGAATTATAATGACCATAATGATTCATTCTCTAGTTGTATGCATCATGAGCATTCTGCAATTCAAATCCAATTTGAGGACTGGATTTAATAGTAAGGCACAATTTGTTTCTTATAAGAACATGGTTTAGGGTTTAGGGTTTAAGACCTTTTTAGGCCTGGCAAATTATTTTGAATCGAAGAAATTGGCACAGGAGTCGTGAAAATCAAAAGATGGGGGAGAGAATTTATTATAATGCTAAAAATCGTATCGTTAGAATATGTATATGAAATTAAATAAGTTAGTTATATTGTTATTTACATTATTAATTAGTTATATGGCTATTTGAAGAATTTGTCGTTGAAACTCTTGTTATGAGGAGCTAACCGCCTTTATTAAGGCTTGACTCCTATCACTCTTATCTTGTAGTTTACTTATGGGTTAATTAAATGGTTAATTACGTTTTTTTATTTGTCTTCTTAAGAGTATTTAATTCTTATTGCTTTGTTCGTTTGGCCAATCAATAAGAACTTCTAGCATATTCTAATACTGAGAGGGTTAGGGTGTGTCAAAATACTTAAGGGGAGCAAGAAGGTAGTAATCGCAGGGAGGTGCTTAGAGATTAGGCCATACCGCTTGCAAGTAGTTAGAGGGTCGAACTTCATCCTATGGTAGGACATGTTAATCACCTACCACAGGCACATTATATCGAGAGAGTAAAGCGCGTGGTCACCCAAGCTTAGTTTACAGAAAGCATAAAAGTAATTATACCTTAGTTAACCCATAGGGAAGGTCGCAAGGTAGGACGGAGTAAAGAGTCAAGTCTGGTAGCCCATATCACCGCATACCCTTATTTATGCCTAGTATAATCTTATTTTATGCATGCAACTAAACCAATCTAATCAAACTTATCACCGATTACCAAATTATTCTAAAGAGATCTTGAAGTTTTAATATAGTGCAAACAATTTCTTTATGCTCGATCTCAGAATACTTATTTCATTTTATTACTTGTCAAGTTTGAGTGTATGTTTGTGCTTAAACTTAGGCGACAACTCAATTGTTATACTCGTAGTGTTGTGTATGCATGCTTATCACACATCCTTAGCGTAAATTTAGCAAACTCAGCAGCTAACTAAGAGCGAATCAAGTTTTTGGTGTTGTTGTTAGGGAAGTTTTCGTGCAACAACGTTAAATTTTAAAGATATTCCTCAAGTATAATTTCTTGAATATTATTTGATGGAGCGCATGTAGCGCTGCGGAAGCGAGTCAGATCATTGACACTCTAATTTCATCAATTTAGCTAAACTAGAAACATGAACCTCTTGTAGTTCAAAAAACTTCTATTCCAATGCTCGAATCTCCTTACGAACCCTTCGAAACTTCTCTCGAACTCTTTGAGAACCACCTCCGGTAGTCCCACTATCCTTGGGCCGAGCAACGTTGTGGTGAGACTCCTTTACAAGAGAAAAACTTTGGAAGATGAAGATGAGAAGGTGAAAGGGATGAGAGTTTTGTGAGAAATATCTAACACTTAGATTTCTAATTTCTCAAGTAGCATGAACTCTTCATCAACCCTCATCCAAATGTTCAAACTCTTTGAAAATTCATCAACCTCAAACCATTTGAACTTCATCCAATTTATAGGCAATTCACATGCAACAAACTTTTTGCTTAGCATGACACCTCAAATTGGATGAATTAGTCTCCAACCAAGTGTTCCAAAATTGATGTCTCCAACCAAGTGTTCCAAAATTGATGAGTTTATGCATGTGGTTGGTGATTCACAATCCACTTCACAACTTGGATAAACCCACTCAACTTGGATAATCTCTAATATTTTGTCATTTTAAAATTAACTCATAATTAATTTTAATAAACAAAATAAATTTTAATTAACTAAACTTTTTAATTAATTAATATTATTATTTAATTCAATATCAAATATTAATTAAATAATAAGACTAATCGCGGTTTCTTAAACCGAATCATCACACATGAATCCATATTCATGTTTTAGACCGATCTCATATTTAAATCATATTTAAATATGCCCATCATTCTTCCAAAAATGAATTTGAATAAATTTAAATTCTTTTTCTCTCATATTGTTACACGGCTTAATCCGAGCTAGCCAGGAGAACCTAAAGGACCTACAGATCATGAGCTCCAACGATACGAGATTAATCGGTCAAACTCTTTAGCCAAGCTAACCAACATTTGTTAACCCCCGGAGACTCTACTAAAGTCCAAGGGTTGCACTCTCCTCACCGTAGATATATTTATGTCCTCTTGATATAACCATCATTAGTAAGTCGATCATTCACAGGTCGTTCGTAATTACAGTTGGGTCAATATAACCGTTTTACCCTGCAATTACATCTTGTTCCTTAAGTCCCACTGATCCTCTAATGAACTATTGGTTTGTGGTCCAACCACCAAACCGATTGGTATGTGATCTCATCACTATACCAAGTCCCTTTCGGGCCAATGAGAGGGTGGGATCCCTAGTTCAAGACCAGAAGACAGTACTTAAGGGAACAACCTCTCTACTATTCCTAAAGGCGGGTATGAGTGAATTCCATCTCGCAGAACTATGTTCTCAGCTCCCTACTAGGTATTATCCCCAAAGTGGTAGGCATATTGAGTCGGGGAACTCGGGCCACTCTCACCCATACAAATCAAAGGATAATCCCGAATAAGCAGGAGTTCATAGTGTGCACAGGATATAGATCGAGTTACCTAGATCATCATATGAAAAAATTGGTCTTTACAGTAAACGGAGTTATAAAAAAAGAGCGACTTGTTTCGCGGTTCAGTCTTATGCAAACTCATTGCGCAGGACGCCCCCACTCGCATGTCTCCACATGAACGATTTCGGATCACATCGTTTGTACTATGCAAAGCGGGCTGCGTCCAATAGTGTCCCCAGGATAAGGTACCCAACCTTATCCCTATACTATAGACCGTTCTGACTATTACTTGAACTTGATCCACAATCATGTCACACATGAAGTTCAAGTATACAACCAATAGCCATGGATTCTTTGTTTATTGGAGTTAGGTTAAAAGTAGACACAATTCACTTTATTCAATAACAATTTTACTGAATAAATCTCAATAACAACTTTATTGCAAAATAGAATATACATTCAGTTTACAAACCACGAGTTTTAGGACATAAAACCCAACATTATTAAGCCTATTTTTGGGTACTCGCCTGGTTTTACTAGCTCGGTGAAGTCTGTGTATGAACGGAGAGAGATATAATGGATATTTTGACCCAGAAATCGAACGGACTTTTAGACAAAGGAAAAGAGTCCAAAAAGAAAGAGAAAATAGGAATATGGTCAACGCTGAAGAACGAGTTAATCCTAATGATGTTCCAATGAGACCAACAATGCAGGCGCAGTGTGCCTAACCAAAACGACACTGACCCAATCATGTTAGCGCATGATCGAGACAGAGCCATCAAAGATTACGCAACACCAACAATGCTAGATCTAAATTGTCCAATAGTCAGACCTGAAATTACCGCTACACATTTTGAAATCAAGTCTGTTATGCTGTAAATGTTGCAAAAGCTTTGTGTCTAGTGCTATTTCCTTATTCACTAATGGACGTGTAGAGAAAAGTTGGTTAAATTCATTGCTAGTATGGTCCATTACAACATGGCATGACTTGACGGAGAAGTTTCCGATCAAATACTTTCGACACCAATTACTAATGCGAAATACATGAAGGAAATAAGTTGTTTGAACAAGGAGTCAATGATGCTATTTAAAAAGCTTGTACGCAAATAATGTCCACAAAATGGATTCCCCAGCTACTTGAGAAATGAGATGGAGAGGGACAAGGTCTCCATCAAGCTCATTTATGCTTGCTACATAGGAACGAAGAAGAAGTCGGCCTGGCGCATTATTGACAAACTCATACAAGGCCGCATATACAGGTAGTCCTCTGAATTAGAACTTCTACCTTTTTTGCAATTATATTAGTATTGCATGACTAGCATGTGTATTTCAATTCAATCGTGACGAGAATTTGCTAGTAACCAATACAAGACATATACAGGACAAACTCATACAAGGCCGCATATACAAGACATCACAACCAATTGCATAAAATGTTGTATGGATTTTTGAAGCTTAGCGAAGTTGAATCACATGAGACCGAGAGTTCATGTGATTATTTCTTCTTGGGTTTTCGTGTTTTGACTTCCATTTTTGTACTTTACCTTGTTTGCAAATAAGGCTTCATTTTTTTTTTTTGCAACGATATTTTAATTAATGCGAGAATTGAACCCATCACCTCTTAGTCACAATCTTATGTCAATTGACCTATGCTTGATTTGATAAATAAGGCTTCATTTACTTCCCCTTGAAGGTCCACTTCCATTCCTATTGAAGTTGTTTATCGAAAACTACAAACATAATCAATCTTAGAGTCGGTGTCGTAATCCTCAATCCAATTACGTCTCTTGATTACACCAAAAAGGGTGTTCAATCTATTCTTATTGCACATGATGCGGGACCCACCTTTAATTTTTGTTCTCTTCCATGTTTTGTCTTTTCTCTTTCTTCCTTGACATCCTCAAGTTCACCATTACGGTCTTGCCTTCACTTGGAAAACTCGTGAGGGAGAACGAAAATCTCGAGTGAAGGGTACGAATGACTTTTCATGCTATTGGTAAGGGAAAAAACTTGCATTTTTAAAAATTGGGTCATTTTGCATTACGCCCCCGAGGAAGTCATCGGTTCAAAAACTCAATGTTATATCATATATACAAGGATAATTTGCACAATTTTAGATCTTTTCTATCGTATGCACAAACATAATATAACTATTGTGGATAAAATAACCGCATATAAAAGACCAGATCGAAAGACAGTTCAATCGAAACATGCCCGATGCAATAAGGAAGGTCACCTCGACCCCCAGCAACACATGGTTAAAACAAATGCGAGCCCATCACATCTAAGAAGGCTCATCCCAAAATTCAACGGGGACTCGACCCATGAAACAACTTAGGGCCAAGTCCCCATGAAAGAAGGTGGGCCGAGGAAGATTCGGCCAAGCCCAATGTCGACCATCCCTCCGCAAAAGAGAGTATGTCCCATTGGAATGAAGGCTAGGGCCAGACTCTAAAACAACGAGTTCTTGAGCTCGAAAGAGGACCGTTTGGTCATCCCAGGTTGAGCTTTCCTCGGCCCTCATGGTAGGCCTAGACCAGTTTGGGTTATATCTTTTCCTACGGGGGGAGGGGTAATCATAGTCTAAGGGGCTCAGTTGATCCCTTTTCCTAAGCTTTTTAGGAAAGGGAAAGACCTAGACCAACATTATAAATATCGCCAGAATAACAGGAAGGAAGTAAGCCAATTATAATCCGAAAATCACTCTAGTCAACTATCGCTAATTCTTACTTTGGCATCGAAGTTTGTTTACTTTTTTTTGCAGGTCCCTTCGTCCCAGAAATTACAAATTCACTGTTGAGATCACGTGAGAAACATGTGCAGTCCACTTGAGAAAAATCGTGCTTCAACTGTTGGCACCGTCTGTGGGAACGAAGACACTGAGACTGCAGAATAATTGTAGCTAACGAAGAGAAACAGGTGCAGTCCACTTGCGAAAAATTGTGCTCAACAGTTGGCGTCGTTTGTGGGAACGAAGACATTGAGACTGCAGAATAATTGTAGCTAACGAAGAGCGCCATGGAAGGTATGAACCGAGTTACGAAAGCTCACAAAACAAAGGAGGTGCGGCCCACTTGGAAAAAATCGTGCTTCAACAGTTGGCGTCGTCTGTGAGAACGAAAACATTGAGACTGCAGAATAATTGTAGCTAAGGAAGAGCATCATGGAAGGTATGAACCGAGTTGCGACAACTCACAAAACAAAGGAGAACATAACACTGGCTACGGAGGAAGCCAATGAGGGAATAATGATCATTCCTCATCTGATGGTAAGGGATGATAAGATCTTTACCCTACTGAAGCCAAAAAGAAGATTAATCCTAGGCAAAAGTCGGATGGTAGGGGAGGATCAGATCCTTACCCTACCGAAGCCAAGAAGAAGACCAATCCTAGGAAAAAGTCAGATGGTAAGGGAGGATCAAATCCTTACCTTGGCCAAGCCGAGGAGAAGATCAACCCTAGATGAAAACCATATGGTAGGAGAGGACCCTCAGTCGATCACCCCTCGGCCTATCGAGCCTCATCCGACCACCCTCGTCTTACCAAGCCGAGGCTGAAGACATAAAGTGGAAAAATAGGTTTCTTAACACATAGGGCTCGAAACAACGATTCCGATGCATTTTGAATCACTTGAATCAGAGTTCAAACGAAGAAGTTTTGAGTAAAACAAGTGAAAGAATCTCATACGAGATCATCAAATCCCCTCGGACGACCAGGCCGAGGCTTAAATCTGATGGAGCGCTCATGGCACGCAGCGGAAGCGATTTGGATCATAGACACTCTAATTTCATCAATTTAAACAAATGGAAACATGCAAAAGCAATGAAAAAGAGAAATTAGAACACATACCCTTGTCGTTCGTATTTCTCAAATTCACCGCCAGAAGCTCCTCACGAGCTCACCGAGCCTTCTCACGAAACGTTCGTGGACCACCCACGATAGTCCCGCTATCCTCGGGCCGAGAAACGGAGTAGTGGGACTCAATTAATTCAAGAAAAGAGGGAAGAAGCTTCAACTGAAAAACTATTTTTCAGTAAGCTGAAGAAGAAGAAGAAAACAGAAGCGGGTTCTTCAAATTGAATTCACAATTCAATTGTGAATTGTGAACCCCAATCTCCACTAACATATTTTCTTTTTCCTTTTTTTTTTTTTTTTTTTTATTTGATCTGTCAATATATATATATCCTTCTTCTTACATGTGTCTTACATGCTTGCATGTAAGACACATGTATATATATATATATATATATATATATATATATATATATATATATATATATATATATATATATATATATATATATATATATATATATATATATAAATTATTATTATTAAAAATAATAATTATTATTTTATTAATTAAACTTTTTAATTAATAAAAAAAATATATATATATATTTTAATTAATATTATTTAATCAATATCAAATATTAATTAAATAATACAATTATACCCGGTTTTCCGAAAACCGACTTTTTGCACATGAATCCTATTCATGTTTTCAGACCAATCTCATATTTAAATCATATTTAAATATGTCCATATTTAAATCATATTTAAATATGTCTATCCTTCTTCCACAAACCCGAATTTGAACGATTCAAATTCTTTTCTTTTCTTTTATACTGTTTCACGGCTTTATCCGAGCTAGCCAGGAGAACCGTAAGGACCTACAGATCATGAGCTCCAACGATACGAGATTATCCGGTCAAAACTCTTTCAACCGAACTAACCAACATTCGTTAACCCCCGGAGACTCCACTAAAGTCCAAGGGCTGCACTCTCCTCACTGTAGATATATTGTGTCCTGTTGATATAACTATCATCAGTAAGTCGATCCTTCACAGGTCGTTCATAATCACAACGGGTCATTTATACCGTTTAACCCTTGTATTATATCTTGTTCCTTAAGTACCACTGACACCTCTAATGAACAATTGATTTGTGGTCCAACCATCAAATCAGATTCCTCCCTGATCAGGAGAGGATGGGCCCAATGTTCAAGACCTGGAGTCAGCACTTAAGGGAACAACCTCTCTACTAACCCTTAAAGCGGGTAGGAGTGAATTCCAATCTTGCTACAACTATGTCCCCAGCCACTTATTCAATCTTATCCCCAAGATGGTAGGCTTATTGAGTCGGCAATCTGGCCACTCTCACCCGTACAAATCAAAGGATAAGGTTGAATAAACAGGAGTTCATAGTAAGCTCAGGATTGAGATCGAGTTACCTAAGTCATCATATGAATAAACCGGTCTTTACAGTAAACGGTGTTATAAAGAAAGAGCGATTTTATTTCTTGGTTCGGTCTTGTGCAAACTCATTGCACAGGACGCCCTCACTCACATGTCTCTACATGAAACGATTCGAATCACATCGTTTTGTACTATACAAAGTGAGCCGCGTCCAATAGTGTCCCCAGGATAAGGTACCCAGCCTTATCCCTATACTATAGACCATTTTGGCTGTCTACTTGAACTTGATTCACATTCATGTCACACATGAAGTTCAAGTACTCACACTACAGCCATGGGTGTTAGTTATTGGTATAGGTTAATACAAACACAATTCACTAAAATTCAATAACAACTTTATTGAAATATAATATATACATTCATTCAGTTTACAAACTACGAGTTTTAGGACATAAAACCCAACAAACTCCCACTTGGACTAAAACGTCAGTGGAGTACATGCTGGTCGAGAGAACTAGAATATCAAATATCTAAAGTTTCTCCCACTGTCCTACTGAGCAGCTCGCAGCCCTAGACTTTCTAGGTGTCTCTCAAACACTTTAGCCGTGAGAGACTTAGTAAACGGATCAGCAATGTTGTGCTCTGAGGCTACCTGTGTGACGATCACATCTCCTCGTTGCACTATCTCTCTGATGAGATGATACTTCCGCTCAATATGCTTTCCACGCTTATGGCTTCTAGGTTCTTTAGAATTTGCCACTGCACCGCTGTTATCACAATAAAGGGTGATTGGCAAGTTCATATTTGGAACAATTTCCAAATCTGTCAAGAACTTCCTAAGCCATACAGCTTCCTTCGCTGCTTCGCAAGCTGCGACATACTCAGCTTCCATGGTGGAGTCAGCAATACAACCTTGCTTTATACTCCTCCATACTATTGCCCCTCCGTTAAGAGTGAACACTGATCCTGATGTAGATTTCCTAGAATCTATATCAGTCTGAAAATCAGAGTCAGTGTATCCTGCAAGGACCAAATCCTTCGCGCCATACACAAGCATATAGTCTCTCGTTCTCCTAAGATACTTGAGGACGTGTTTAACGGCTGTCCAGTGATCATATCCTGGATTAGACTGAAACCTACTGACAATTCCTACTGCATAGCAGATGTCGGGTCGTGTACACAACATAGCGTACATGAGACTACCAACTGCAGATGCATAGGGAATTCGTCTCATATCCTCAACCTCTTGAGGTGTCTTAGGAGACTGTTCCTTAGACAAGTGAATTCCATGCCTAAAAGGCAGCGAACCTTTCTTGGAATTCTGCATCGAATATCTTGACAACACCTTGTCAATATAAGATGCTTGAGACAGCGCTAGCACTTTGTTCTTACGATCCCTTACGATCTGAATCCCTAGAACAAACTGAGCCTCTCCCAAATCTTTCATTTGGAATTAGGTCGCTAGCCAATTCTTAACGTCAGTTAGGAACCCTACATCATTCCCAATGAGTAGTATATCGTCTACGTACAAGACTAAGAAAGCTACAACAGTATTGACTACTTTCTTGTAAACACAAGGTTCGTCAATATTTTGTTCAAAGCCATAAGATTTGATCGCCGTATCAAACCTTATATTCCAGGATCTAGATGCTTGCTTCAATCCATAAATGGATCGATTAAGCTTGCAAACCTTTTGCTCTTGACCCTGAAGTATGAATCCCTCTGGTTGAGCCATATAGATACTCTCCTCAAGATTACCATTCAGAAAGGCAGTCTTGACATCCATTTGCCAGATTTCATAATCATAAAATGTAGCAATGGATAAGAGTATTCTAATCGACTTTAACATGGCAACAGGAGAAAAGGTTTCTTCATAGTCCACCCCTTCTCTTTGGGAATAACCTTTTGCCACAAGTCGAGCCTTAAAGGTTTGCACCTTACCGGCTTGGTCTCGTTTTCTCTTGTAGATCCACTTGCAACCGATAGGTCTTTCACTATCTGGTTGGTCTACAAGATCCCAGACCGAATTGAAGTACATAGACTCCATTTCGAGATCCATGGCTTTAAGCCACTGGTCCTTGTCTATATCATTCATTGCCTGTTTAAAGGTCAATGGATCCTCAACGCCATCATCAGGTATGACGACTTGAGTTTCAGACAAGCCAATGTAGCGGTCGGGCTGTCTTACATCCCTCCCACTGCGTCGAGGCTTTCTCAACTCTTGAGAAGGACCAGCCTGATCAACAACCTTTGTTGATTCGTCTGTAGCTTTCCTGGAAAATTTGGACAAAACAATTTTGCTCGACGGTTGATGATCTCTCATGTGGTCTTCCTCTAAGAACGTGGCATTAGTCGATACTAGTACCTTGTTCTCATGAGGATCGTAAAATAGACCACCTTTCGTTTCCTTGGGGTAACCTACAAATAGGCACAATTTTGAACGATGTTCCAACTTCTTTGGATTGGGTACTAGCACATGTGCCGGACACCCCCAAATCCTGAAGTGACGTAAACTACCTTTACGCCCTCTCCATAACTCATAAGGTGTTTCAGAAACACTCTTAGAGGGAACCATGTTCAAAATATATACTGCAGTCTCTACTGCATATCCCCAAAACGAACTAGGCAAATGAGCATAACTCATCATAGATCGAACCATGTCTAACAGGGTTCTATTTCTCCTCTCGGACACACCATTCTGCTGTGGTGTTCCTGGCGCTGAGAGTTGAGATACTATTCCATGTTCTATCATATAGTCCTGGAATCTTAAATCCATATACTCTCCACCTCGATCTGATCGGAGTGTTTTTATCGATTTACCTAATGTGTTCTCAACCTCTACCTTATACTCTTTGAACTTTTCAAGAGCTTCGGACTTATGATGCATTAGATAAAGATAACCGTACCTAGAATAATCATCAATGAAACTGATGAAATATTCATACCCTCCTCGTGCTTTGACATTCAAAGGACCGCAGAGATCCGAATGCACGATTTCTAGAGGTTCTTTGGACCTATGACCTTTTTCAGAAAAAGATCGTTTGGTCATTTTGCCCTCAAGACAAGACTCACATGGCGGTAAAGAGTTGTCCTCTAAACGATTTAGGAGACCACTCTTAACCAATCTCCCAATCCTATTGAGATTAATGTGACCTAGTCTTAAGTGCCAAAGATAAGTACTTGGAGAAAGTTTCTGCCTTTTAGTTTGAGTCTCAGCTGTTTTAAACATTTCAGTGTTCAAAATAGCTTTGGCTTCGGTTGGTCTTAACACATACAAGTTGTTTTCAAGTTTCGCAGAACAAATACGTAGACCTCTTTTGCTAATGAACGCTTCATTATGAACAAAAGATACTTTATACAACTGTTCTAACAAACAAGATATAGATACAAGATTCCTCTGGAAGGTAGGAACCAGGAGTACATTTTCTAGTAAAATGAAACTATCTCTATACAACAACTTTACAGCTCCCACTGCTTCAGCTGAGACAACCTCTCCAGTTCCAACTCTGAGAGTTATCTCTCCGCGAGAAAGTGGCTGCTAAGAACTAGTTTCCTGAAAAGAAGAACAAACATGGTTAGTAGCTCCTGAATCAAGTATCCAGGTATGACAATCATGTTCTACTAAACATGTTTCAACAACAAGTAAATCATATTTACCTTGTCTTTCCTTCTCAGCCTTTTTCTCTGCAAGATACTTTGGGCAATTCCGTTTCCAGTGCCCATCTACACCACAATGGAAACATTTTCCTTTGTCTGCAGATCTACTCTTGCTCTTAGCAGTAGCAGGTGCTTTTCCCTTCCTTTTATCTTTCTTCTTCTTTTGAATACTCTTATTCTTAATAGAAGAAAGTTCAGACTTACTCCCAGAAGACGACCCCTTTTGGAATTTCCTAGAAGTGACAACGTTTGCCTCCTTCTCTTTTCCTTTAGAAGTGTGTAGGGACTGATAGGTCTGTAGCTCGCTGAGGAGAGAAGTCAAATTATACTTTATCTTGTTCATTACCAAATTGGTTCTGAACTGAAGGAAACTCTTCGGAAGAGATTCCAAGATAAAGCTTACTTGACTTGACTCATTTATAATAGCTCCGTTTACTTCCGCCACATTGAAGTGGACCATCATGTTAAGGACATGCTCCCTAACAGAGGTTCCCTCCTTCATGCGAGAGTTGTAAACGAATTTGAGGGCTTCATGACAGACCGATGAGGACGGAAGTCCAAACATCTCCTGTAATGAAGACATGATTTCTTTAGCAGAAACCATATCCTCGTGCTTCTTAGCTAACACATCAGATATGCTGGCTAAGATATAGACTCGGGCTTTATCATTAGCCCTTGTCCATCTATCATATGCTTCTCGAACAGTTCGAGTCGCATCCGAGCTAGGAGGGGGAGGACAATCCTCTGATAAGACGAACCTTAGATCATCAAGAACGAGAATCGTATTCAAGTTCGATTTCCAGGTCGCGTAGTTATCGCCGGTTAACTTATCGGAAGCTAGTAAGTGAATAAAAGAGCTAGACATGCTGAAAAGAGAATGAATAAATATTAGTGAAAAGATTTTAACCTAATTTACACACCAATCAAGAATTTAGCAAAGAATAATAATGTACCCAAAACTCATTATTAAACTGCAACGATACTTCAGTGGGTCAGAATGGTCGCTACCGAGGGGCAGTCAAGCATTCCTTCACTGAATCAAGACATTCTTGACTAAATGCTAATACCAGAATATCTCATATTCCTATAGCATCTTAGTTATCGCTGTTTGGTCAAGATTTACTAACTCCTTAGCAAATCTCGTAAGTGTGACCCTCCATTTTTAGAATTCATAGGGCGGCCCCAACGATGCAACCGAATGGAAATGTCAAAGTTGGGAATGACTCTATGTTTCTTTATCCATAAATGGTGATTGAGATGTTCCGATTCCTATGAAACGGCCCTCCGAATGGATCGGTACCACTTGTGGGCACCTAGCAGGCAGAACATAGGAATCTCACGGTTCAATCCAATGGAGGAGACCGCAGGATGTATTGACATACTTCCTTCTCCCACTTACTATAAATACTTTCTCCATTCACCTTGCTCTTGAATTATGCAAATACCATCCGAATGGGGATGCCCTATTGACATCACGAGGCCGAGCATAATTCTCACGGTGTGAACTTGACAGAGAACGTAGGAGGAGAGGGACATATCATATATACCTTCTCAACACCTCTACTAAGTATTTTAAGACGGAATGGGTAAATTACTCAGGCATTATCCGGCTAAGACAATAAGGCCTAAGTCTAGGTAAAACAAACTTTTACCTATGATGTCTAGGTGATAAACACTTTATTACCTCACACCACTCACGCATGCTCATAAAGCCGGGTTAACTTTACTCAAGAACCGGATGGTCCCCAGGTAGGAGGTGTTCCGTAAACCGTCAGCTTAAATACCTCCAACCTCGAACAGGATGTCCCCGGGTGAGTTTCTTGTAACCTTAGCATTTACAAGATATCGACCTATTCATCTAATGAAACGGAACGATACATTCAACCCTAAGTGAGCATGCCTTTGTCTTTGTTATAGATTTTAAAAGTCTATGCCAAATTTTACAACGCTTTGCAAAACTAAGACTTACTACAACAAACTTCTACATGCTTCTCAAACATGCATCACTAAGGCATGACAAGTTGAATATTTAATTTCATAATTAATATAACAATTATATCGATTATGTTTTTAAATATACAACTCCTAATTCATAAATTAATATAACACTTATATCAATTCTCATGAATTAAGCATGCATCCTATACATTATAACACTTATAACAAACAAAATGCATCTAATGTTGGAAGTTTAATTTCATAATTAATATAACACTTATATCAATTATTCTATTAAGCAAACAACATCTAATTCATGAATTAATATAACTCTTATATTAATACTCATGAATAAACATGCATCCAATATATTATAACACTTATAATGTATTTTCAATGCATGAAGCATGCTTCCTACGGTGGGATTTTAAATCTATATGGCATACGTTATGCACATACAAACATGGAATTTAATTAAAACATACATTCGCAATGCATAATTAATTAAACACACTAAAGTGGATCGATTTTGGCATTTAGCAAGCAATAACTAATTTATTACAAGCTTGATCAACAAGCCACGTCTTGAGCGGACTTCGAACTCTTCGCACCGCCTTTGACTAACTTGCTTCCTCCGAACGCTTCGGCCAAATTTTCTTCGAATTTCTCCTCGTATTGCCCAGAATGAGTTTGAACTTACACCGAACATTTCGGCGAGTTTCAAACTCAAACTTCTTTCACAAAGAACCCTATATGGACTCTAATGACTCTAAAAAATACAGACTCTTTAGCATGCATTAAAGCCCATACAATCTCGGGCAATTACAAATAATGAAATTCAAAAAGAAACTATGCCAAAATCGATATTCGCTTTAGAATCCATTCAGAAACAATTTCTAAATAAAACCCACCATAACTTAAATTGATGAAATTGAGT
The DNA here is from genome assembly GCA_028017165.1 of Herpetospermum pedunculosum. Taxonomy (NCBI): domain Eukaryota; kingdom Viridiplantae; phylum Streptophyta; class Magnoliopsida; order Cucurbitales; family Cucurbitaceae; genus Herpetospermum; species Herpetospermum pedunculosum. The sequence goes on from CM051530.1 coordinate 49,312,737, forward strand.
GGCCAAAAACGCTCTGATACCAATTGATGGAGCGTTGATGGAACGCAGCGGAGGCGAATTTGGATCATAGACACTCTAATTTCATCAATTTAAACAAATGGAAACATGCAAAAGCAATGAAAAAGAGAAATTAGAACACATACCCTTGTCGTTCGTATTTCTCCAAATTCACCGCCAGAAGCTCCTCACGAGCTCACCGAGCCTTCTCACGAAACGTTCGTGGACCACCCACGGTAGTCCCGCTATCCTCGGGCCGAGAAACGGAGTAGTGGGACTCAATTAATTCAAGAAAAGAGGGAAGAAGCTTCAACTGAAAAACTATTTTTCAGTAAGCTGAAGAAGAAGAAGAAAACAGAAGCGGGTTCTTCAAATTGAATTCACAATTCAATTGTGAATTGTGAACCCCAATCTCCACTAACATATTTTCTTTTTCCTTTTTTTTTTTTTTTTTTTTTTATTTGATCTGTCAATATATATATATCCTTCTTCTTACATGTGTCTTACATGCTTGCATGTAAGACACATGTATATATATATATATATATATATATATATATATATATATATATATATATATATATATATATATATATATATATATATATATTTATAAATTATTATTATTAAAAATAATAATTATTATTTTATTAATTAAACTTTTTAATTAATAAAAAAAATATATATATATTTTTTAATTAATATTATTTAATCAATATCAAATATTAATTAAATAATACAATTATACCCGGTTTTCCGAAAACCGACTTTTTGCACATGAATCCTATTCATGTTTTCAGACCAATCTCATATTTAAATCATATTTAAATATGTCCATATTTAAATCATATTTAAATATGTTTATCCTTCTTCCACAAACCCGAATTTGAACGATTCAAATTCTTTTCTTTTCTTTTATACTGTTTCACGGCTTTATCCGAGCTAGCCAGGAGAACCGTAAGGACCTACAGATCATGAGCTCCAACGATACGAGATTATCCGGTCAAAACTCTTTCAACCGAACTAACCAACATTCGTTAACCCCCGGAGACTCCACTAAAGTCCAAGGGCTGCACTCTCCTCACTGTAGATATATTGTGTCCTGTTGATATAACTATCATCAGTAAGTCGATCCTTCACAGGTCGTTCATAATCACAACGGGTCATTTATATCGTTTAACCCTTGTATTATATCTTGTTCCTTAAGTACCACTGACACCTCTAATGAACAATTGATTTGTGGTCCAACCATCAAATCAGATTCCTCCCTGATCAGGAGAGGATGGGCCCAATGTTCAAGACCTGGAGTCAGCACTTAAGGGAACAACCTCTCTACTAACCCTTAAAGCGGGTAGGAGTGAATTCCAATCTTGCTACAACTATGTCCCCAGCCACTTATTCAATCTTATCCCCAAGATGGTAGGCTTATTGAGTCGACAATCTGGCCACTCTCACCCGTACAAATCAAAGGATAAGGTTGAATAAACAGGAGTTCATAGTAAGCTCAGGATTGAGATCGAGTTACCTAAGTCATCATATGAATAAACCGGTCTTTACAGTAAACGGTGTTATAAAGAAAGAGCGATTTTATTTCTTGGTTCGGTCTTGTGCAAACTCATTGCACAAGACGCCCTCACTCACATGTCTCTACATGAAACGATTCGAATCACATCGTTTTGTACTATACAAAGTGAGCCGCGTCCAATAGTGTCCCCAGGATAAGGTACCCAGCCTTATCCCTATACTATAGACCATTTTGGCTGTCTACTTGAACTTGATTCACATTCATGTCACACATGAAGTTCAAGTACTCACACTACAGTCATGGGTGTTAGTTATTGGTATAGGTTAATACAAACACAATTCACTAAAATTCAATAACAACTTTATTGAAATATAATATATACATTCATTCAGTTTACAAACTACGAGTTTTAGGACATAAAACCCAACAAAATCAATCAGCTAGATATAATATCTTGCGTAGATCTCAGAACAAAGATTCCAACGCCTTTTGAATCACTCAAATCGGAGTTCAAACGAAGAAGTTTCGAGCAAAACAAGCCCAAGTGGAAAAAGAGTGCTCACGGCCGACCAGCCCTAGGCTGGATCCAAGGATGAGGTCATAAAGTGGAAGATGGGTACTTTCAAAATAGAGCTCGGAACAACGATTCTGACGCCTTTTGAATCACTCAAATCGGAGTTCAAACGAACAAATTTCGAGCAAAACGAGCGAAAGTGGAAGACGAGTGCTCTCGACTAACCAGCCCTTGGCTTGAGCCGAGGATGAGGCCATAAAGTGGAAGACGTGTACTCTCAACATAGAGATCAAAACAAAGATTCAAATGTCTTTTGAATCACTCAAATCAGAGTTTAAACGAAGAAGTTTCGAGCAAAACGAGCAAAATGATCCAATACGAGATCATCAAATCCTCTCGGTCGACCAACACTCGGCCTCAGAATACCACCCCTCGTCCAATGGGTTATTAAGTTCTCTTAGCGTAGAGTTCGGAACAACGATTCTGATACATTTTGAATCATCTAAATCAGAGTCTAGACGAAGAAGTTATGGGTAAAATGAAAACTACTTGCTTTCGGAAAAAGTAGTGGCCGAGACCGAGGACGACCACTAGAGATGTCCATTTATCCCGCTCCGAATGGGGTGGAGAATCTCCGATTACACATAGAATGAGGCAGGGAGCGGGAATTTTTTTTACCCCGTTCGCTAAACAAGGCGGGGACGGGTAATAGCATACCCGCATCGTATAATTTTGTTATATATATATATAATATTCATAAAAAAATAACTACATCTCCCTTCTTCGGTCTAAAAAAACACATCTTGAAGTTTATTGAATGAAATATATATAATTATTAATTAACTTAACAAATAACAAAACTTAAAAAAAATGGTTAAGAATAAGTTAAAAAGAAAATTATCGCGGGAAAAATTACTAGCAGCAAATACCTAATCCCGCAAATTTCCGTGGAAAATAACCACATCTTGCAAATAAAATTTATTTTGGTTGTCCATGACAATCTTGAAATACTTTCAAGTGCATTAGTTGTTGAAAATCGTGATCGAAAATTTTGTTTTCGAAAATAAAAAATTCAATAAAAAAAAATGAAATTATTTATTGATTTGATTGTATAAATAAAAATCCTACCCAAAATAATGATAAAAAAAATAATAATAATAATAATAATAATAATAATAATAAATAGTAGGCGCTATAACTGTTATCACTAATAGCCACTATTTTCCCTTTAAACTTTAATACCTCAAAATTATTTTCTTTTTAATCTATGTTATATTTTCATCAAATGCAAATAATAATATTTTCATTGACGATTTTTTAAATAAAAATTTATTTAAAGGTAAAGATTGTTACATTTGTTCGAGTGGAAGATAAAGGTTCAATACTCAACCAAATCTAGGCTCCGTTTGGAATTGCGGTAGCTTTTAAAATAATTGTTATCAGCTTTGCTTTTAGAAAAATCAGCTGTCATATGAAGCTGATTAGTGTTTGGTAAATTTCAATTTAGAAGCACATGAGAGCGGTAAGTTCAAACAAAATTGTTGTGGCTTGACGGTAAAGACCAAAATAGACATACCATTTTAGTTATTTATATGTTTTTTTTAGAGAATAATTATTTATATGTTAATATTTAATATATGAATGATTATAATTTTTATAGTTTAAATTAAAAACAATATTTTGACATTTCTTGTATTTATATGATAAAAGGTTAGGAAAAAAAATTGTCACATGTATCTCAAACAAATTTTGAGCGGCTATTCTTTCTTCTTCTGTTTCTACTTTTCCATCCAAATTAAGAAGAAAATCGTGGCTAAAAAAAAAAAAAAAAAAAAAAATGTGAAATAATCTTGATATTCTTATGTAATTGATTACATATTCATATAAAACTCAATTGATGTCCAACAACTGTGAACTGAGAGTAAAAGGAAGGATGTGAAAGGATATGAGTGGTCAGGAAAATATTTTAATAGAAAAGGCCCAGATTAATCGAGAAGCTAAAAGCTAAAACTACAATTTAGAGATTCTCATATAATTTAGAGATTCTCAAAATCAAAGAATTTAGAAGAAATTTAGAAAGTGATTTTATATAAATTTTATAAAAAATTGTTTTACCAAACAACAAAAACAATTAAGATTTTGTTAAAATTGATTTTTGAGGTTGCCACCGCAATCCCAAACAGACCCTTAAGGTGCAATTTGATAAAATTGATAAACATTACGGAGTTCAAGGTAAATGATAGTTTTTTTTTTTTTTTTTCCTTTTTTTATAAACAAAGAGAATACCCTTCAATTATAGTAGTTGTTGTACTAGTATCCAAATAAATAATCGAACTTTTATAATAGTGAAAATTAGGTTGTGTTGTTTGACTCAAGTTAAAAAAAAATTATATGTTGAGCTTATATAGGTGATTGAAAGATAAGTTACAAAGCAATGTGTTTTCTTTTATATATTATAAATAAAAATGAGTTGATCTATCTAATGAGAATAAGTATTTTTTTAGAGCTACCTTCATTGCTTAATTTTATTTTATTTTTTAAGTTTCCTACCTAGTAAGTAGTAATTGTTTTCTTTTTTCTAAAGTTTAAAAGTAAAAATAAAAATACAAACAATATCATTTTTCAGTTTCCTACTTTCTAATTGTATTGTTTTGTACTTTAAAAAATTATATATATATTATTATTAGTATTATTGTTCTGATATCATAATCGAATCGTGAAAGGAGAGAATGGGTTTAAGACAAGATTAAAGAAAAGAGGATTGGGGTGAGAGAATGTGTGGATCAATGGGAGGTGTTAAACCATTAGAGTGTTAAAAGGATTCCTCAATTGAAATATATCACTAGCCATCACTAATAGACTTATATTTAAATAGAAATTTATTAGCCGTTATCACTAATAGAAATCTATCAACAATTATCATTGATTAGTATGGAAGTCTATCAATGATCGTGATAGATAAAATTCTATCAATGATAGTCACTGATAGACTTCAAGTTTTCTTTTAGGTCACACATTTTCGACACAAATCTTAGCACTTGTTCTTTTAATTGTTTTTTTTTCAACAACATGAAAGTAACCATCGCTAATAGACTTTTATTTAAATAACAATCTATCCAGTTAACATTGATAGAATCCTATCATTATAGAAGTCTATATAGAATTTTATCAATGATAGTCACCGATAGACTTCAGGTTTTCTTTTAGGTCACACATTCTCAACACAAATCTTAGCACTTGTTCTTTTAGTTTTCTTTTTCAAAAAACATGAAATCTATCGGTAGTCATTGCTAATAGACTTCTATATATACAGTTATCACTGGTAGAATCCTATCAGTATAGAAGTCTATAATGATATCCACTAACAGACTTTAAGTTTTCTTTAAGGTCACACATTCTCAACACAAATCTTAACTTTTGTTCTTTTAATGTCTTTCCTTCAACAATCAAACGTCTATTAGTGATCTGATAGACTTATATTTAAATTGAAATATATTAATACCTAGTACCTATGACTGGTAGAAATCTATCAAAAATAGAATTCTATTAGTGATAGTCACTAATAGACTTCAGGTTGTCTTTTAGGTTGCACATTCTCAACACAAATCCTAGTGTTTGGTCTTTTAGTTGTCTTTTCTTCAACAACTGAAGTCTATTAGTGATAGCTATTTGGGTTTTTAGGGGGCGTTTGACCCAAGGAGTTGGGGGAATTGGAGTTGTTTAGTCTGGAGAGTTCTGAAGTAGGTGTGTTTGGGGCAGAGAGTTGTTGAGTCGTGGTGTGTTTGGGGTAGAGAGTTGTTGAACCTGAAGTTCCGAAGTCTAAGTTTATTTTAATTGCTTTCTTTTGTACAATTTTTTTCTACGAACTTTCAAAATTTCATTAGTAAGGTCTTCTCCCAATTTCAATAAATTTTAAAAATGATTTTATTTTATTTTATCTATCCTTTACAAATTTATTTGAAGACAAGAAAAATAATTTTGAGCACAATACCTCAAATTATTTTTTCATTTTTGTTACGACTCTTCTTGAGATTTTTTATTTTTTATTTTATTTTATTAATGTAGGTATATTTTACAAACTTATTTAAAGAAAAAAAAAGAAAAGAACAAAGAACCATGTATCAAGCACATTTGTCTCTGCCTCTACTCTTTTAAACTCTTCAGTCCATCTGAATCTGGAAATCAGCATCTCATTTAATTTAGATATTTTTTTTTTTGTACAATTTTTCTATAATTTTCCATATTTTCATTGTTAAGGACTTTTTCCAATAAATTTTAAGGATGCGATTTTTACTTTTTATTTTATGCATCATTCGCAAATTTCTTTGAAGATAACAAAAATAATCTTGACCACAATACAGAATCGCGATGATCATTTACTTTCTAGAAGAAAAAAATGCGTTTTTTGAGAATCGCGAGCGGAAGGTATGAATGACTTTTCACGTTATTGAAAACTAAAAAAAAAAAAAAAAAAAAAACTTGCATTTTTAAAAACGGAATCATTTGATATTATGCCCATAAGGTTTGCAAGTTTTATCATATATGCAAGGAAATGTTAGTTTCCACAATTTCACATCCTTTTATCGTATTCACAAACACAACATAACAATCACAACACAGGGTTTTAGTCAAATGTGAGTTTGAAATTCTATAAACACTTTAAAGTGCTCTGAGGAAGCATATAATTAGTGTGTTTGAGCTATCTTTTAAAATGATTATGGAGGACTATGACTATTTTTTTTAAAGAAAATAGTAGGGTAAAGAGCGTTTCCAACCAAACTTAAATCACATTTTAATTTTTTTAAAAAAACTAAAAATAGTTTGAAACTTTCCAAAAAAAGATTAAAAAAAAAAAAAAAAACACTTGCACTTAAATGTAAGTGCTTTTAGATCAAACATTTAATTAATCTCTCCTTTCAATAGTGCTTAAAAGGTGTTTAATTTAAATATAAGCATCCCAATTTCAATAGTGCTTAAAAGGTGTTTAATTTAAATATAAGCATCCCAATCTCAAACATGTGGTGAGTGTTTTTTCTCTCTAAAACTCTTATAAAAAAAAAAGTGTTTTACATGTGAAACCGAGGATAACTCAATTGGATAAGTTTGTATCTTTGACTAAGGGTTAGGGCATGTTTGGAAGTGATTTTGACATAACCAAAATCAATTTTTCCATTGCCAAAATTACTTCCCTTCAAAAAAATATGTTTGGCAAAAGATAAAATTAATTTTAGCTAAATTTAAAATCATTTAAAATTGATTATTAAGGCATTAGTTGATAGGTGATGGACCGGGAATCACCAATCAAATTTGCCCTCATTCAATTCAAATGTGAAAATACAAATTTACCCTTGGAATTAAGAAAAAAATTGAAAAAAATTGTGAACGATAGATGACGGGCAATGCCCGTCATAGACACAAATATATATCCTAACACATTCGTGAAGACTAATAATAATACAAATATATATCCCAACGCATATATGAGGTGATTTTTCGAATAATATTTTGAAAATATTTTTCTTGAAGTATTAAATGAGAAGATAATTTGGTTAGTCAATAGTTAAATAATATCTTTAATTAATGTATTTTTAGTAATTTAGCAATTCTAAAATCAATTGTGAAACCAAACATGATTAATTCAAAATCACTTCTCATTCTATGAAAATCACTTCAACCAAACATGAAAATGATAGTATGAAAATCAATTTTACAAAATTAATTATACTTAAATCACTAATTCAACAATTACTAATTCAATAATCACTTCCAAACAATGTCCTGAGTTCATACCTTTTAAAAAAAAATGTTTCACATAAATACATATTCTTAACATTAAAGTTGACATAAAACCCATAGTATAAATAAATACGATCTTTTAAGATCAAAGAGAAAATTAGAATAGAGTTCTCTAACGTTATGCCTTCTTATCCCTACTTTTGAAACGTGCAATCTATCGATAAAAGAACCAAAAATATGTCAAATGACATTTCACACACTTTCAACTAAAAAAATATTTAAACTCACACATTTAGTCATCATATTTTCAACAATTCTGAGAAAAAGGTGATCCCTACTATTTATTTGTTAATTTTTTTTTTTTAAAAAAATAATCTCTATAAATTTTAGAAACATATTCATTATATTGTATTTTTTTTTTAATATTTTTTTTTTCAAAGAAGTTCTGAGTGTTTGAATTTTCATTGTTCTGTTCTAATAGATTTACAAACTATAAAAAATGTTAAATATATTTTTCAACTTCTAATTTTGTATCTAATAAGCCATTGAATTTTCAATTTTAAGTTTAATAGATCATTGTTCTCTTCAACATTTTTCAAAATTCAGAAATTCATTGGAAAAAAAAAATTGAAAGTTGAGGGTATTATTGGACAAGTTTAATGTTTAAAAACTTATAACATAATAGATTAAATGTTTAAGAACTCAATTAGACACTTTTTAAAGTTGAGGGATCTAATAAACTCAAACTTTAAAGTTCATGACTAAACTCGTAATTTAATTTTTTTTTCTATTTGATAAGACATTGAAATGTGCTAAATTATATGATTACATTCTTAGTAAACAAAGATTTAATACATTTACCTATTTTTATCATCAATAATTTTTTTTAAAGTCAACATAATGTAGAGACGTGGATTCGAATTTCTAACTTTTTTTTCACCCGTGCATTCACCCATAGGAATGCAAAAGTAAAAGAAAGGGAAAAGTTTTCTTGTTTGGCAGGCAAAGGAAAATCCTTTTGGTTTCTTTACAAATTTGAAAACATGGTATTTCTTTTACATGTTATCATGTCTTATTATCCATGGTATTTGGCTGCTTCATTTCAATAGTCAAATATTACAGCTCAAAACCAAATATTGTTAAATAATTATAAATAATTATATGGCTGCTAAGCAGGGCGCTAGAGCCGTATTGTGTATTGGCTGAGATTGTACAAATAGCAATCAGACCCAAACTAATTACAAATTTAGCAAACTTTAAAATATTTTGTAAATATAGTAAAAAAATCCGTTTCTATCACTGATAGACTTTATCATATCACTGATAGACTATTATCACGACAAAAATCTATAAAAAGCTGACGTAATTAGCGATAGACTTCTGCCATAAGAATAGAAATTGACATATCTCCAAATTTTTTAAAAACATGCTATATTTTTAATTATTTTATTTTAAATTGACATTTGATAACTTATTTCGTTTTCTATTTTTAAAAATAAAAAATTACAACTCGTTTGATAACTGCTTTTGGTTTTCAATTTTTTTTTTTTAAATTGTTTGATATTTTTATTTTATTTTATATTTTCTATAAAATGAATAACAAATTAATTTTATAATATTATTTTATCTAATATATGTACCGGTTAAAACCAATTCAAGTTGTTTCGTTGAGCATTATTGACATGTTATATATATATATATATATATATATATATATATATATATTATTTTTTAAGCAATTAATTTGTAGAATATTGTATTAATTAGTTAACCTATTTAAAAAGTATATTGATATATGGAAGAGAGAAAGTGCAAGATTCTTTTCCACAAATGATGCATTTTCTCTCTCCATTCCCTACCCCAAATCTTTCCTTAAAGAGAGGGGAGAGAATAAAAAACACAAAAGGTTTGTTAATGGGGTAAGCTACCTGGACACCTATCCTTCAAGAAAAGAAGGTTCTAGAAATCCCTACCAAAAGTCAAACAACATAGAAAGAGATTTAAATTTTGTTTGTCTTAAGATTAAAAAAAACTACTACAAAATATCAAAATAATTTAATTAAAATGTTTTTTTTTTTTTTTAGAATGAAAGGACTCCTTTTGAAATAAATAGAAAATAAATAAAAATAAAATGAGTTAAAAATAATTTATTAATAAACAAATGGCCGAACATGTATACAATCCACCCATCAGATTGATTATTGCCCACAATTTTAATTTTAATGTCTCTCATATATTTATTGGTGGATGATCGCTAACCACGCTCCATTCTTTTCGAATAATTTCTTTACTCATGTTGTACTAAAATTAATAAATAAATAAGAAATGAATATAATCTAATGATTGTCAGACATAATATACTCGATAAGATATTCAAATCTTCACTCCCATCGTCCAAAGTCTAACATGACTTTTTTAAAATATAAGTTCAACAATATTTGGGGTGATGATTCGAATGTTTTACTTGTTCGGTCATATGATTTTATTTGATTTTTTCTTTTCTTTTCTTTTCTTCGGAGTATATATATACTCGGCCAACATGAGCATAGTTCAACGCTAAAGGTGCATAGTTCATACACACATTTCTTCAGGTGCATAGCTCATACACACATTTTCTCTCTGAATCGAGATCAGATCGCCCGAATTTTTTTAAAAGAGTATTATTCCCTTCACCCAGTCCCATATCCAATTAGTAGAGAGGCAAAGCTAAAGTGGTTCGTATACCTATTTTTTTTTACCGACATAACATACTATTATTAGTGATTAAGAGGTGACAAGTTGAATTCCTCACCCTAATTGTTGTAAATATTTATATATATTTATATATATATATATATAATTTAAGGTAAGATGGAAGGAAGATGGAAATAGTCGGAGTTGTACATAGAAAATCTTAAAAATGAAAAAGTAGGCTATAAATAAAGTGGCGATGGCGAAAATCAAAATCCGCATCGACTTTGATATCTGCAATCTTCATCGTGGGTTCAACTTCAACGCACATAATATATTCACAATTCAATTTCACACTCAAATCCCCCAATTCCCATTTCTCTCAATCCAGAATTTGATTCGTTTCTGATCAAGAACAAAAAAAAAAAAAAAAAAAATTGGATCCCAATTGTGAAACCGATGCGACCGAACATCGAAACCGAGCAGAATCACCTGCACCGGAAGCCAATCACCGTCCTCCCAAAGCGCATAATCTTGGTCCGCCACGGCGAGTCTCAGGGCAATCTCAATTCCGCAACCTACACCACAACCCCCGATTACAAAGTCCCATTAACCGATGAGGGCTTGATTCAGGCTCGAATCGCCGGTACCGACCTTCACAGGTTGTTGTCCAATGACGGCACCAACCCTCATTGGCGCATCTACTTCTACGTTTCTCCCTACGAGCGCACCCGATCCACTCTCCGCGAGATCGGCCGCTCCTTTTCCAAGAAGAGGATTATTGGCGTTAGAGAGGAGTGTAGAATCCGTGAGCAGGATTTTGGGAATTTTCAGGTGGAGGAGAGGATGAAGGTCGTCAAGGAGACTAGGGAGAGATTTGGGAGATTCTTCTACCGGTTCCCTGAAGGGGAGTCTGCTGCTGATGTTTATGATCGCGTTTCCAGTGAGTTCTTTGTCTGTTTTCTCTTTGCCTTTCATTCTTATGGATTGCCACTTCAAGATTAAGCTCTGTTTGTTCGTCTCTGTGCTTTTAGAAAAATCCGCTGTAACACGAATTAAATCAGTGTTTGGTAGTCATTTAGGAAGCCTTTTGGGTTATATCACCCTTTCTCATTATGCCTTCTGATCCTCCTTGGATTTGGGTTTTAAAAGCTGCTAGGTATGTGATTTTGCATGGAAGAAGAAATTGAATAGTGATTTTAGATGAATAATGATTTATTAGTTTTACCAATGATGTTAGATGATTAAGATTATTTCGTAATTGCTTTAGACCCCTGCAATAGCAATTCCAAGCTGACCCCCTTAGTCATTTAGGATATCTTTTGGGTTATATTATCTCTCTTTGACATTACAGTCTTATTTAGTTATATGCTCTGTTTTCCTTTGTCTGATTCTACTTTTTCGATTCTGAATGGAGAATTTGGGTTTAATTCATATGGGCTGCCAGTTGAAGATTAATCTCTTTTTGTTGGTCTCTGATATCTCTGGTGTAGGGAACTTAGTCATTTAGGATGTCTTTTGGGTTATATTGTGTCTCTTTGGCATTGTATTCTTATGTACTTATATGCTCTGTTTGATAAATGGTCTAATCGGTTAAGTTAAGCTTGTGTAGAAGCTGAGCCTATGTTTGATAGGTGAAGTAGCTTTAACTTGGGCTACGGTTTTGTTAATCCCATAATCTACGTAAAGATAAACCTAGAGTATAAATTCGGGCTTATAGGACTCACTTTTTATGCTATAGGCTAACTTTAACCATCATAAAACCATAGTTTGTACATTAATGGTGTACACTTGGTGCTTTCCAGCTCCAGACATCACGAACTTAGATTTATTAAAATCGTGAGCCAAATATTTCTCAAAATCTCTTATATGGGAGCATTTCCTCCTATATTTTTTCATGGATTTTTATGATATTGATGAAACTTTCCCGTTTTTGAAGTATGCTAGCTTTGAAGAACCATATGTAGATGTTTAATTTCATGACCATCAGCTTTATATTATGCTAGTAAAGATAGATTCTGGAATTGCTGAAAATGAATAGTGGAAAGGAGTCCTATAAGCCCAAATTTATATAATCTGGGTTTTAAAAGCTGCTAGGTATGTGATTTTGTAGTTTTAACTGACAACATTCTTTATCATGCTTTATATTGGTGTAAACAAACACATCCCTTTTCTGATTATAGCTGAACAGCTTTGTTATCCAATTGGAGAACTTTTTTGTAACTTCATTTGGATGGGTTTTCTCCCTTTTGTATATTTCATTTAATGAGTGAAACTGTTTCCTATCCAAAAAAATAAAATAAAATAGTGAAGAGAGAAGATAGCCACCCTGGATTAGTGGTCAATAAGGGTCATGTACATAATAAAGGGCTTAGAGGAAATGGGTTCAAGTCATCGTGACCACCTACCTAGGATTTAATATCCTATGAGTTACCTTGGTAACCAAATGCAGTAGGGTCGGGCGGTTGTCCCGTGAGAATAGTCAAGGTGCGTGCAAGTTGGCCCGACACTCATGAATATAACAAAAAAAAAAGAAAAAAAATAGTGAAGAGAGAAGATAGCCACCCTGGATTAGTGGTCAATAAGGGTCATGTACATAATAAAGGGCTTAGAGGAAATGGGTTCAAGTCATCGTGACCACCTACCTAGGATTTAATATCCTATGAGTTACCTTGGTAACCAAATGCAGTAGGGTCGGGCGGTTGTCCCGTGAGAATAGTCAAGGTGCGTGCAAGTTGGCCCGACACTCATGAATATAACAAAAAAGAAAAGAAAAAAAATAGTGAAGAGAGAAGATTACTGATAGCCAAAGGGCATTATAGGTTTTGTGTCCTATTGTTTATCTTACAAAGGCTTTTGTTGAAGAAAAAGATTTGGAGCACTAGCTTCTTGTTTGTATTCAATAATTTTTCATATTTTATCCCTAAAGCCGATCAGTATCAGCTGGTAAAGGAATGTAAAAGACAAGAAATTGGAGGCTGAGGATATTATCATATGGCTTTAGAGAATATTATATAAAAACGGTTTCTTTCAAATTGGAGAATTGGTATTTCCTACTATTGAAGTTAAAATTAGCTTTTCTTTCAATTGGACCATCAAAAGTTCATTCTATTAACTTTATATTATATTAGAAATGTAGATACAGTAAAAGCTGAAAAAACAAACGAATGCTGCTTTCAGTTTGAAAGAGAAACCACTATTAAAAGTGGTAATCATAATGTGGGTGACGCTTTTATAGTCTTTGAATATGCATGAGAGAGATTTAAAGGATGTATAATTGTATTATCCGCCATGTTTAATAATTTCTCCAATTAAACTGGTTACGATTGCATACCACTTATTAGTTTAGAACATTTGATCTCATTCATTAACTCCAGACATGTTTGGGAGTGATTTTGAAATGGTTAAAATCACTTTTGTCATATTCAAAATCACTCAAAAACATGCATTTAATATTCCAAATCATTTTAATGTTTGATTTTACACTTTTAAACGCTATTTACATACCATCTACAATTTTGAATGATCAAATGCATGTTTTGGAATGATTTTAAACATTACAAAAGTGATTTTAACTATTTCAAAATCACTCCCAAACATGTCCTAATTATCATGAATCGAATTGATGTTGCTCGGCAACATCTTGAACTTCACTTGTTTCGGCTCAAGAAGTGTTCTACTGTTTATGCACATGAGAAGAATGTTGACATACTGAAAGAACTATTTTGAAGAACATATTGGTTTTTTTCAGGTTTTCTTGAGTCTTTATGGAGGGACATAGACATGAATAGGCTCCGCCACAACCCTTCCCAAGACCTCAACCTTATAATCATATCTCATGGGCTAACCTCCCGCGTCTTCCTCACGAAATGGTTCAAATGGACAGTCGAGCAATTCGAATACCTGAACAATCCTGAAAACTGTGAATGTCGGGTGATGCAGTTGGGACCAGGCGGAGAATACAGCTTAGCCGTTCATCACACAGAGGAAGAAATGCTGGAATGGGGACTCTCTCCTGAGATGATATCCGACCAGAAATGGAGAGCAAGTGCCCACAAAGGGGAATGGAATGAAAGATGTCCCTGGTATCTTGATGCTTTCTTTGATAATCTAGCTGACACGGACGACAATGATAGCTCTGATGAACCGTGTCACGATCACGATGAACTTGAATCTTGTTCAAGTGTAGCACCCCCAGAGGAATGACAATTGCATTTGAAATTATTTCAATTTCATAGGTTGATTGTTCTCTCTGCTTATAGTGTGTTCTTGGTTTTGCAGAGCATTCTTTGAGTTTTTCAGGAAAATATGCCATTCTATCCAAATTGTTTAAGAGGGTTTGTGATGGGTCGATAGCGAGACCTTCCTTCAAAGAAATTAGTGAAGGCGATCGACGTAGTAGTTAGCTCATGGTTTATTAATTGACTGACTCCGTTATGAGGCTCGTTTAATTTAAGAAATTAATAGTCAGTTCATTTCTATAACATAGATCTATATGTTTTGTTTTATTGGGTTGCCTACTGATTTTAATCAATAGGATAGTGTTAGGAACACTTCTTAATTTGCTATAATATATTAAATTTTAAATTCTAAAATTTTAAATTCTAAATGTAACTAACCTACAAGATAGACAAATAATAAGATGAACAAGTAATATAAGGTACCTCTTGAGAATACACTCTCAAGCCTTAATGTACTCATACAATAGCCTAACTTCTTCCTGAGCCTCTTCTTCTCTTGTTAGGCACACCTTAAGGACAAAGTGTGCTTAACAAAACACAAAATCGGGGTAAGGATGAAAACTAAAAAGAAAACACAGAGCCTAACTGACATGAGCCACAATTTAATGGCGCACTTGCCGTCCTAATTCGAAAGGTGCACTTGCTCGCTTGTGAATTCAAGGGCTCGAACTAAGACGATGAAATTTGAAAAACTAACACGAATCACAATTTAATGAAGACAAGTTATAAAATTGAGGACAAAACTTTCTTAATACTGAAATAGATGGATGACCTAGACGACAATGGACATCAAAAGGAATGAGAAATAACAGGAAAAAATGGTACCCATTTTTCAGATCTGAACTTCTGACTTGAAATCTTCAGTTCTTTTTCCTTAATTGCCAAAGCCTTTCTTTAGTTGGTAAACCCCTCCCCTCCCAATCTCATGGTATTCGAGCCCACAACCATTTCAACTCTTGGTTCTTTGAGCACGTCCTCCATCAACAAGTGGATCTTTGTATAGACTTTGAAAATTAGCAGTCATCCGTGTCTTGCTTTTAGGAGAATTGATTGTGACCATTTTCTCAAGGGTGTAAGTGTCCACACCTAATCCAACTTGTCTAGGCTCGTAAAATACAATTTACAAACATAGCATACATGCCCACTATTTTAGTTGATTAAGTTGTCACATTAACTAATACTAATTGCACATGAATTAAACAAAGAATATAAAATAATTAACCAAGAAATTAAATTGTAGTTTACTCTAAATCGACATCACGAGCCTAGCCGGACACTGCCAAGACGATCCCGATGCCAAATATTTAATTACAAATAAAAAGCAATAAAAATCTCAAGAAATTTGGCCAAATCCAAAATTGGAAGTGTGCTGGATTGATAACAAAAATACAAGGATTTACTCCGATCGAGATTTAAACTATGGCACATTGATTATGATATAAGGTCCTACATCATCAGACCATATTCAAATTTAAGATAATAAATGATTTTCTTACATACATAGTATTATCAATCAACTTGATTTGTTGATATTATGCTCTAAAACTCTTCTTTTAAGTTCTTATTTAATCAAATAGCTTCGTTCACTTCTCAACGCTCGATTCCTGCAAAACACATGATTTAAGCACATTAAATATACTAAACTCGCAAGACTTAAGTGTTATAAACTAGCACTTTTAGAGTGCTATCAATTTCTCTCCAATAAATCTGATTCTTCTTCCCTAAACCAAGTTTTGGCCCACCCGAGAACACATATTTCACTTGCTGCCCTAAACCATGTAATGGCCCACTAATGAACATAACCAAGTTTGGCTGCCGTATTTTGTTTGTTGTCCCCACCTTCCACCCTAAGTAGTTGGTCTATTTTTCATTAAAGACAAATGGGAATGGACCTTTTGAAGTTTAGATAACTTAGTCTTAGACCCAGCCCAATAGACTTAAATCTCATGAGAATCTTCATGTAATTCAACCCTAATCATTTGACCCCATCCTGTTTACCTAACTTGTGCCACCAACACGCCTGTTGCAAGTTCTTTTTCCGCCACTCATAAAATTATCGTCGGTAATGGCCGCCCACACTAACTCCTTCTTGGTTATCTTTCTCAAATCTCTCCACCCCTACTACACGACACTTGCGTTGGCGCCACCCTCAAGTGTTCAGCTCCAGCATTCGCCGCTTACCCCCACCATCTCGCCTTTCCAACCATGTGACCCTCGACTTCGTTTTCCTCTCCTCTGTCATTTTGTCTTCCACCGTCGCCAACCTCCATCTATTTTTTTTTAGTATATTCACCATTTTCTTCTTCGTCCCTCCATCTGTGAGTTTCAACACATCTGATATCTTCTTTATCCGCTCGCCGATTTCTACGGGTAAGTGTTTCCTCCGTTGATTTTTCCTTCGCCCGTCACCAAGTCTTTTGTCGTCTCTCCTTCGTCGCTTCTTCTTCCCTTCACAAAATGTTGCCATTTTTATAGGATCGGTTGGCAACACTAGATGGGGGTGAATAGGGTTGCTTAACAATTTAAAAACTTTTTCGAGAAATTGAGCTAAATTAGTTCAAAGAAAACTAATTGAATTAACACCCTAAAATTGCTATAAATATGTAACAATTTTACTAAGCATGCAATCTACTCAAATAAGTAAATAGCCAACGAAAATTTAAGAAGTAGAGAGTAAAAGATGACACTAAGAATTTTTTTAGTGGTTCGGAAATTCCTACTCCACTCCCCAAGCTCCTCTTGGGTATTTTACTGCAGTGATTCTCTTACGAGTGAGAATCAAACCGAACGATCACTCTTTTTGCGGGTTCAAGAGGAAACCACTTCGAATCCTTTTGCAGGATCAAGACCAAACCTATATCGATCTTTTTCGCGGGTTCAAGATCAAACCACAATGGTCCTTTTTCACGGGTTCATGATTAAACCACTACAAATCGTTTTTCAGGTTCAGGATTAAACCGTTCACTCAATTCTCAATGTGCACCCATACCTTATTACAAACCCCAATTGAAGTAATGAAATAAATGTTCCTACAAAAGTCAAACTCTTACCAGAGTTGATACACAAATTGAGCACTATAATCTCTCACACAAATCTCTCGCAATATAGAATAACATTGAGCTTAGAAGAGATCAACAATGGTGGCTTATGAGAGAAAAAATTCAGCGAAAATGATTCGATGATTTGGAGGAGGGAGGTGGCTAAATTTATAGGAAATTTTGGCCTAAAATGATATTAAAGCCGATTTAAAATTGGCCGTTAGATCTAGGTTAAAAGATCCAAAGGTTGAAGGTTTAATGGTAAAAAGAAAATATGATTTTTCAAAGGTTAAGGGTAAAAAGAAGATGGGTTGGTTTGGGCGTGTTGTGCACGTGCCATGTGTCGTCTTCCCAATCGTCCACGTCATTGGTCGTGTTAGGTAATTCTTTCCAATCTTCTTTTGGTCATAACTTCTTCGTTTGATGTCCGATTGAAGCGGTTGAAAATACATTGAAATCGTCTTTCCGACCTCTACGTTATAAATATAATGAGAGTCACGTTAGCTGTCACGTCAGATTCCACGTCAGCAAAGTGCCACGTGTCAACGCCACATTGGATTTTGCCTTCAATCTTCTTTTGTCAATATTTTTCTCGTCTAAACTCGGATTCGAATGATTCAAGATGCATTAGAATCTTCTTTCTAAGAACTATGCTATGAACACTTTGAAACACTAAAATTATTAGTAAATTAGGGGTTTGTTATCATAAAAATAAATGGTATGATTGGAGCTCATAAAGCTAACAATTTTCAGCGTTCGAAGGTTCTTCTTCCGCCGATCTCTTCGTTGCCTCTCTCCCAACAGAGGTTTTTCGGCAAGTTTCTCTTCATTTGCTTTTTTGAACTTGTCTTTGCCAGTGGTTCCTCTTTCCTTCTTTCCTTCAAACCTCGTTGATCGATTTTTCCTCGCATTTTCAAAGGTCTTCCAGCCACTCTTCGGCTGCCCTTACTTTTTTTTTTTTTTGAAAGATTCGACTACCCTTACTAGTTGATGATTTCTAGGTGATTTTGATGCTCCTTGATCCTAACTGGTTATCCTTGCTAGGGGTGCAAGCCATAATCGAAAAAATTGAAAAACCACCTAAACCGACGGTTCGGTTGGCGGTTTCAGTTTTTAATTACGAAAAAATTGATTAATTTCGGTCGGTTTCAGGTTTAAAAAAAATTGGACCGAATATAAACCGAACCGACCGAATATATAATATATATATATATATATATATATATATATATATAAGTTCAATTGAATAATAGATATGCCATGTGGAGTAGTTGGTAAGATATTTTATGAAAGAGTGTTGGTGTTCGATACTCATTCAACGCATTATTTTTAAAGATTTATGAACTTTCCCAGCAATCTTAGTAGCATGCACGTCCAACCCAACAAAATTGTCCCAGCCCAACCCACGCGCTAGTTATCGGCAAACCCGCGAACCGAACCGTCGGTCTAAGCGGACGGTCGGCGCGGTTTATATAACCCAGCGGTTCGACGTCAGTCTTCGTCTTCCTTTTCGCCGAACTGGTCGGTTCGGTTCTAGTTTTACCCAATAACCGAGTCGAACTGGTCGGTTCGGTTCTGGTTTTACCCAATAATCGAGCCGAACTGAACCGCAGCCCACGCGCTAGTTATCGACAAACCCGCGAACCGAACCGTCGGTCGACGCGGTTTATATAACCCAGCGGTTCGGCGTCAGTCTTCGTCTTCCTTTTCGCCGAACTGGTCGGTTCGGTTCTGGTTTTACCCAATAACCGAGCTAAACTGGTCGGTTTAGTTCTGGTTTTACCCAATAATCGAGCCGAACTGAACCGCTTACACCCCTTATCCTTGCTCATTTTCTTCTCTGGTTCTTCATTTTTTCCAATTTGGCTATCATCTTCCTTCCAAGGTTCCTGTTTTCTTTCCATCTCTTGGGGATTCAAATCTCCAAACAATTTTTGCATTCCTTTCACAGATTGTCGTAGTATCTCGAACTCCTCTTGAATTGCATCGAAGAGTCCCTGCATCTTACGCTCTTGATGCATTGCCAGAAGCGATGCTTTAGGACAAATGAGATCTGATGCCATTTGTTAGGATACTTCCTAACGTGCTATAATATATTGAAATATAAATGTAACCGAGCTACAAGATAAACAAGTAATTCGAGGTAGTTGCATCCTCCTTCATGAGAACATTCTCTCAAGCCCTAATTTACTCATACAATAACTTAACTTCCTCCCGAGCCCCTCCTTCCATTTATAACCCTCTACCTCTAACCATCTTCCTATCTAATTACCAATAATATACTTGCATCTTCCCTTTTGAGAACACTCTCGCAAGCCCTAATTTACTCATACAATAACCTAACTTCTTCATAAGCCTCTCCTTCTATTTATATCTTCTTACTCTAACCATCTTCCTATTTAATTACCAATATACCCTTCTAATACCCTAACCGACATCCAAACCTTACTTGGAGGACTTTTTCGATTGATCATTAATATTGATTTTGATCCTGTTAATTTAAATATTTTAATCATTTAATCCACATCAAAACTTAACTCGACTTCATCTTAAATTATGATTTTTTATAATTATTATTTAATTGCAAATTTTCAGCCACTTTAGTCTAATTTATTTTGTCAATTTTTTTTCTTAACTTTAAATTTCATCCAAATCACTATGAGAATAAATAAATATAAAATTGTATAGGTGTAGTTGTAAAAAAGTTCATAATTTAGGGGTGTTTGATCAAATTAAAAGTCCAGAGGTGTAATTGTATGTCAAACCCCATAGTTTAGGGGTTGGGTGGACAAAAAATAATGTTATATTAATATAAAAAATTTAGTGTAACAAAGGCTTCCTAACTAAGTTCAAATAAACTTAGTACTATCCTATAATTTAGCTCATCTCGACAACTTAATCAAATAGACAAAAAATAATTAAATTATGACTTTAGTCCATGAACTTTAAAGTTTAAGTCTATGAGATCCCTAATTTTAAAAAGTCTTTAATGAGTCTCTAAGCTTTCAATCTATTATCTTATAAGTTTGTAAACTTTAAATGTATTCAATAAGTTCCTAAACATTCAATTGTTTTTCTAATGAATCTTTAAATTTTAAAAAATGTAGAATAGGATGAGGATACATCAGGCTTAATGTAAAGCCCAAGAATCCTAGGAAGGTCCATTCTTTTTAGGGGAAACCAGAGGAATGTCTACAATTAAGCCACCCAACATGAAAAATGGCCAATCACTTTTTTCTTTTGAATTATGTCTAAATCCTAAATTTAGTATGAGATTTTAGAACCAAATGGACTTGTTTACCCTTCGTCAATTGCTACTGATTTTGACAATAAAAAATAGAATATTTTAAAATATCAAAGTTTAGGAAGAGAGAGAAAACAGAGTTTGACGTGGATTTAACAGAGAGGGTTAATTAAGTAGAGAGAAGCCGTTAAAAACCAGAGGGATGAAACTTATCCAAATTTGCATACATGGGTATACCCCACCCCCAATAGTGTAAATAACGTTAAAAATGAAAATGAGCCTATATACTGGAGTAAGTAATACAGGCAGATTGCATCCATCAGTGGCGGTGTGTGAATGTTTGCATACCAAGGAAAAAGAATACCCACAAAGAGCTGTATATACCTATAGTTAGGGGTCTCGTCAACCAATGTCGGTGTGTGTGTGACTGCACACAAAGTAATGCTGGGGCGGAATTTTCCGTTTGTGCAGCTGCAGACAGTAAAAATTAGCATTAACAGTGGGGGTGTGTGCGTCCGTGCACACCTAATAACAATGGGAGTGGAAATGAGTTTGGAAGTTCTGTGTATTACTCAATAATAAAGGAAGCCAACAACAGGTGATTGTTTTTTTTTAAAAAAAAGGTATCGCTTCCCAATAATGGGAATGATGTGTTTTATGGGTAGATGGAAATTCATTTATGAACACGGGGTTACTCCATTCATTTATGGGTAGATGAAAAATCGCCAATTTATGAACACGCTACCTCAACCACGGACGCCTTCTTCAAAGATCGCCAACGCCAAATCGTGAACTCCATTCTTCAAAAATCAGAAGCGTAGGCAAACGAAACGCCCCTACGTTAACCCTGAGAGCAACTGAACCACCGACGCATTAGGCGAGTACGTCCGACCTAGACTCGGCATTCCTCTCTCGCAAAGTCGTTCCTCCATAACCTACTTGGTAAGCATTTCCCTCTCTCGCATATTGTAATGCTACTGTAGGGCTACCTGATTTCCGTTAGTAGGTTAGTATTCTAGGGTTTGAAGTTTAGGAAGGTGTAGATGTTTTGTTTAGTTTAACATATGATTTCGTTTATTAAAACCAAAGGAAACTCCAACATTTCAAAAAAAACTAAAAAATAGCCGGTGATTCCTTTTTTTAAGCGATTCGGTTGTTCTCCAATTTTTTTAAAAAAAGACGGTTATTGGGGATGTACACGTTGTTAAATATAACAACTTCGTATTTGTTTGTGGAATAGGGTATTTATAAAATAACCGTATAAAAATATGGTAAAGGAAGAGAGGAAGGGACGACAACCTGAACATCATCGACAATGGGAAGGGACGACATGGATGGTTGAGGGTTTTTCGAGTTTTGCAGAGTGACTGGAAAAGGATGGTTGGATTATTTTCCCTGGATGGTGGTCTTAATTGTGTTCTGCAATACGCAAATATTCAAGAATGCAACCAGACAAATTGAAACCTTTAAGTAGTTGTGGGCGGATTAGTTGTGACAAAAAATGAATTTTGACTGGTGTATGTGGAGATCCACAATTTCCGGAAATTAATAACAACCAAAAATGGACCTCCTCCTTACACCCGGCAGGTACAGGTGTAACCCCCCACGTAATATATGCCCGACGAGTGTGCCCCCGGCCCTCCCCTTGTGTGCGTGGGATCTACCCTACGGCCAACCAAAGATGCATAATGGGATACAAAAGTAAACGGAAAAAACAACCGTCTATCTTAACGTGCAATTAAGCCACCTCATTAAATAAACTAAACAAACTAATTAATCCATTAAAATAAATAAACAAATTTTAACAATATAATATTGTGAAAAAAAAACATGTTCAAAGGGTCTAATAGAGATTATACACATAGAGATTTACTCCTAAAAACACTCTAGCCATACATTACAATGTAAACTCAAATTTAGACAAATTCCATTATCCGTATTTTTGTGTAGACATTCTTCTTATTAACCCTTCTTTTTATTTGATATTTAAGTTTGTTTTAGTTGAAAAGAAAAAAAAAAAAAGGAAAAAAAAAAGAAAAAGAATGGAAAAAATAAAACAAAAGAAAAGAAAAAAAAGGTTAAAAAATAAATAAATAACAAAAAGAGAAATTATAACCGATGTCAATTTAGAATAAGATAATTAAAAATATAGCATATTTTAAAAAAAAATTGCGAATATGACAATTTCTATCGCTGATATCTTATGATAGAAGTCTATCGCTAGAAGTCTATCGCTGATCATCTCAGCTTTTTATAGATTTTTATCAGTGATAATAGTCTATGAGTGATAATAGTCTATCATTGATAGAAGTCTATTAGTGATAGAAACAGATTCTTTTGCTATATTTGCAAAACATTTTAAAGTTTGTTACATTTGCAATTAGTTTGGGCCTGATTGCTATTTGTGCAACCAACCCTAACAAAAAAAAGTTTTTCTTTTTTTAAAACCTTTCATCCTTATCTTCTTTTTTATTTCTTTTTCTTTCCTTTTCTCAAATTCTATCTCCCTCATTCACACAACTATTTCATTTCCCTCGGCCTCACACAAATACTTCAATTCCCTTGGCCTCTGCAGAAAAAATAAATAAATAAATAATTCCCACATCCTCACGCAAACTAATTATGTTTCCCTCAGCCCCCTCCTCCAAATATTTTCTCTCTTCCCACCTTTTCTCTCAGGTGAACTCCTCAGGCGACGATGACGACGTGAGCTACCCCTTGGGGCGAAAAACTCATGTTCAGCAAGTTTGCAAGACGTTTAAGCGGGTTCGTCCATGAACTTTGTTCTAAACTCTTATAGAATCTTGGTTGTGCAATGAAATTTAGGTGTTAAGCTTTGAATTCTTTATCGTGCAGTTTTAAATTGCCCAACGTGGTTTGAAGTTAGTGGTAGTGTATTAGTCGTTTTGGCATTTTCTTAAAGTAAGTTAACAACGTTAGCAAATTGATTTAGCGTTCGCAATTTGATTCATTGGCTGGGTTGCGCTTTCAGTTGATTGATTCAATTGTTTCCATTATCCAGTGGATCCAGGTGTAGTTGAACTAAAAAAAGAAAATATATTCATTGGCGGGGTTGCGCTTAGGATCAAATTTCATTAAAAAGAACATTTAAGCTTTTTAGAGTTGTATCTAAAGAACTAACTCTTCGTTTCCTTGCTACATTAATGCACTTTCTTTTCTTTAGCATTTTTGAATTCTCTTAGTTGCCTTCTTACCCAACCGACCCTGGTTACTCAACAACTGAAAGATTTTTTTTTTTGCAAGGTCGTGAGGAGTACATAGCTTAGGTAAGAAAAATGTTTTTGGGAAACTTTTTCTAAAAGGTTGTTCACCCCCAAACTTAAACATCTCACTGTCCTCAATGAGAGTATTGGACGGTTGCTCCCCAAAACTTAACTAGAAGCATCTAGTTCAAGATGGAAACTAAAGTTAGAATTTTCACTACTAAGGTTTGAAATGAGCTCTCCTAGGTTAGATACACAACATTGTAGGATTGCTATTTTGCTACGGGATGGTTTGTAAGTTCCATTCTTTTTCTTGAGGAAATCATACTTCAGAACTTAGACTTAGTACTAGATACTCATCCAACAGGTTCTACTAGACCTAGGTTAATAGAGGAAATAGACTAAGGTGACTTATCAATAAACACAAACGGTTGAGATTTATGCCCTAAAGCCTCGTAATTAATTAATAATTATTTCATAATTATTAGTTGCAATTTTTAATATTCATTGTATATTAAAATCCAAGGTTATTATTGTAATCTTGAACAATATGTAGTTGACATACGGGAGGATCATGTTCAAGGAATAACCTAAACAGTCTATAGTATAGGAATCAGGTTGGGTGCCTTATCCTGGTAACCTTATTGATACGACCCACTTTGTAATTGTTACAAATGATTCGATCCAAATCATTCATGTAGAGACATGTGAGTGAGAGTATCCTATACAATGAGTTTGTATAAGACTGGACTACGAAATATATAATCTCTCTTTATAAATCCGTTCTTTGAGAAGATTAATATTTCACAAGATGATCATATGCGACTCGATCTTAATCCTGAGTGAGTTATGAACTCCTGCCTGTGAGGGCTCGTCCTTTGATTTGTATGGGTGTGAATGACTTTTTATAGCCGATTCAATAAGCCTACCATTTTGGGGACTTGACCAAATAAGGAGCTGAGAACATGAGTTTCACAAGATGAAATTCACTTCTTCCCATATAGGGAAAGTATATGAGCAGTTCCCTTAAGTGTTGATTTCGAGGCTTGAACAATGGGGCCCCACCCTCTCACTGGCCCGAGAGGGACTTTGTTTATGGTTGGATCATAAACAGGTTGTTCATTCCAGACATGCATAACAAAGCAAGTTCTAGAAAAATCAATCATGCATGGTAATCACACAATTTAAGAGATTAACACGGTGTAATGAAGGTGCTTAATGGCTAAAAAACTCACAGAAAAACAGGGTAGTTTGACATAAAATCCTATGCATTCTTCATTCAACAACTCAAAGAGACACCATCATATATTTTTCAACGAAAAACTAATCATGCTTATCCCTATCATGCTTAAAACTCAAAACAAAGATGCACATTTAGCTTACAAAGTATTCAATGATATCATTAGGGACTAAAAAAAAATAAAAATTTACTTTGTTTACAGGCATGGTCTCATAGTCCAAGAATTTCATATTATCAAAGTTAGAACACTTCCTAGGTTGTCCTAATCACAAGCAATGCAACAAAGATTCGATCATGAAGAGCATGCTCAAAATTTAAAATTTAAGCTCAAAATCATGCTATTCAGGATTCAAAGTGAAATATTTCCACCCCCAAACTTAAGACATACATTTTTCTCAATGTATAAACTACTAAGTAATGCGAAGGACAAAGAAAATACAAGAGTGGATAATACTGCCCTGATAAATGAGAGAGTCAACATTGGCAGTAGATTTGTGGAAGAGATTGATGGGGATCTTGCTCCTACAAAAAATAAATAAACAGAAACATGAGGACCACGACACACAATAAAATAAAGAAAATAACAAAAAACTGAAAAACTTAAAGAATGTGAACTTGGGTTGCCTCCCAAGAAGCGCTTTATTTAACGTCTTAGCTAGACGGGAGGAACATTTATGGGTCAGGGTACCTAAAACTCCTATAATTTCTTCGGTCTCTTCTTGCTTGAATCGATGTAACCTACTAAGTCTAGTAGGCTCACTTGTTTCTCCTGGGTACCTGAAGAATAAATATTTTTGTTATTTTTGTTTAAAGAAATAAAAGAAGAAAAAGACAAAAAATCAAAATTACAATTACTAGATTTGTGAGAATAAAGAAAAGAAATATCAACTTTAAGATGATTTTCTGGAATTAAACTATGCTTAGGTTTTTCAACCTCATACTCTAAAACCTGAATTTTATCCTCCACATTAGGTTCATTTTCTTTATTTATCTCACAAACATCATCCTGACATGACTCACAAGTCTCCAACTCATCCCCACTCTCAATGTCTATGGCTTCACAAATTATTTCACTATCAACCTCATTGGCCACAAAATTTTGCTCTTGTAAAGTTATGAGTGAGTCAGATACTGGACTAACTTGATATCTCATAGAATTGTATCTTGATGTAAGAGCTTCTATTTGGGTATTAAGTTTCTCTCTTGACTCACTCATGAGCAAACAACTAGCTCTTTGTTAAACAATGTACTCTTGCAATAATGTTTGATTGGCTTCCCAGGCATATTTTAAATCAATTTTGTTGGGAGAGTAAAAAATTTGATTATGAATGCCCTCATCATTATCATAAAAATAATTTTCATAACTCATAGTTTCAGAATGATAATGATCAGACATATAATTCGCATTGCCATAAAAGGTGTAGTTCAATGAGTATGAATCGAAGGATCGTGTTGGTTCTTGGGTGGTTTGAAACTCTCTATAAGGCCACCCAAAATTATTAAAAGCCATAAAAATAAAATAAAGAACTAGATTTAAGCTTTCAAGTAAATGCAAACACCAATAAAAAAATATAGTAGGATGTAAAGACAAAAACTCAAAGCAAAAACAATAAAATAAAAAGACAAAAAAATAAAAATAAAACAAAAATAAAACTCTAAAGTAAGACCGAGTTAGTTCTCCACAATATTGGGTGAAACTAAATAATTGTCAATCCCCGACAACGACGCCAAAAACTTGTTGTG
The DNA here is from genome assembly GCA_028017165.1 of Herpetospermum pedunculosum. Lineage (NCBI taxonomy): Eukaryota > Viridiplantae > Streptophyta > Magnoliopsida > Cucurbitales > Cucurbitaceae > Herpetospermum > Herpetospermum pedunculosum. The sequence goes on from CM051530.1 coordinate 49,339,909, forward strand.
CAATTTTAGTGCAATAAAATACCGCAAGTGTACGGGTCAAGTTTTAATATAGTGTATAAAAATACGGATTATCGTCCTCAGAATTGGTTTTCTAGTTCACCTAATTACCATGAATATTATCACTCAATTTTATTTAGAGAATGAAAATCAAAAGATAAGATTAAAACAAAATTAAAATAAAACATTAAATAAATTTGGAGAACAATAAGGAGAGATATATCCTAGGGAATTGACTTGAGCAATGACTTCATCGTTATCTCATCAAATTCTTCATTCATTAAAAAAAGATGAAATTAATCAATTTCTAGATTGTTGACAAGTTCTACCCTATAGACTTGTTATTCTCTCTCGAGCAATAACAATATTCTTTGAAAAGTAAATTACCTATATTTCTATGACAATTCAAACAATTCAAATATGAAGAATGTAAAACTATAATTGTCACAAAACCTACAAGGATATGTCTATCTCATGTATAAATTAAGGAAAACAATTCAGGATCATCAACAATAATCGTCTCTCGAGCTCAAATTATTGATATAAAAATCATGCAAAGAATGACCAAATTCTAGCATGCATTAAGCTCAGAAAAATTCTCACAACCAATATGAAATTAAAATACAAACTATTAATTAATAAGAATAAAATTCAAAAACGATTATAACAAGCTCGAAGTCAAAAAAATTTAGTTCATCAGGTTCAATAATTCAAAATATAAACTCAATAATAAACCCATAAAAAAACTACAAATTAAAAGGGAAAGAAGAAATAAAACTCGTGTCGATTCCACGTTTCTACTGCAATCTCCACGATCCCGAGCATGTAAATCTATACTTTTTGCTCCCAAAAATCTCTTCAAACTCTAAAAGCTATGTAATTTCGAAATTGAGATTGACTCCCCAAATCGGCTCCCAAAGAGGCTAAAAAAGATGTATTTATATCATATTTTAGGTAAAAATCGTATATACCAGGTCTGAGAGGGCGGAGATCCGGTGTGGCGCGCGTCCGTGGAACTTGAGGTAGGTGCACGCTGGTGGGGTGTTCCGATGATGAAGCATAAATATTATTTTGCTGGTTCAACATATAGATATGCAAGATTGGTGCGTTGGTTGAAAGCTTGTTTAGGTTGTGTTGTGTGCATGTGGGCGGTTGAGTTTGAGCCCAAGCTTGTGCATTTTTGCTTTTTTTATTTTTATTTTTTTCATCATTTTGTAGCGCCTAGGCGCTATGCTCTCGGGTTTTGGACCCAAATTTCTTATTTTTGTCACTTGGGAACTTCAAATTTCATCCAAATAGCTTAATTTTCACCACAAAGCTTCTAAATTCTCCGCTTTGCTCCAAAATTCTCGATGTCTATAAAATAATCAAATATAATCGTGAAAATACACATTGAATCCTAAAAACTAGCATAAAATAGGTCATAAAGATAGGTCATCAAGTGTGCTATCAGTTCCCTTAAGTGTTGATTTCGAGGCTTGAACAATGGGGCCCCACCCTCTCACTGGCCCAAGAGAGACTTTGTTTATGGTTGGATCATAAACAGGCTGTTCATTAGAGAATCAATGATACTTAAGGTGTAAGATGTAATTATAGGGGTAAAACATACTTTTGACCTAGCTGTAATTACGAACAACTCGTGAAGGATCGACTTGCATGTAATGGTTATATCCATGGACACAACTTGTCCTACTGTACATAAGAATGCAACTCTAGGCCTATAGTGGAGTGACCTAGAGTTAATGAATGAAAGTTAATTAATTTATGAGTTTAATTAATTAATTTTGTATCATTGGAGCTTATAAATCTGTAAGTCCATAAGGTCCCCTTGCTAGCTCATAGTAACACTAAAATGATCAATTTAGTTGAAAGAAAAATTTGAAATGTTCAAATTAATATTTAATATATTTGATATATTAAATATATAAGAGAAAAATATATTTATTGTATTTGATACATTAAATATTAGAGGAAATAGTTTATGTATTTAGATACATTAATATTGAAAACTATATATCCATATAAAATTTGAATGAGATTCAAATTGGTTAAATGTATATTATAAATGATTAATTTTATGATATGTGAATGAGATTCAAATAAATATAAAATACATATTTTAATATAATGGATATTAAATGGTATTTTATTAAATAAAATTAATTCCTAAAGGACCTATAAATAGGACATTTAGGTTTAGCCAAAAGGCTGGTCAAACACACTGCTCATCCTTTCCTCTATAGAGAGAATTGTTCTCTCATTCTTTCAAAGAGCTCCCACAAGCTTTGATCCTGTGTTCGAGTCATAGTGAAGAAGATCCCGTGGAAAAAGGAACACAAGAAGATCAAAGAGCTCTCACAAGCTTTGATCCCGTGTTCGAGTCATAGCGAGGAAGATCTCGTGTAAAAAAGAACACAAGAAGATTATTGTCTTCAAAGGTAATAGTATGTTTAACCTTATATTTTAGTTTAATTTTAAATAAACAAAGAACTGAAGATTCCAACGCTTCCGCTGCGTGAATTTGAAGAGTTCATTCCCTTCAATCAACATCATCACAAGGCAAAATCAGAAGGCAATGCTCAAGTATTGTAAAGTTTTGCTATCCTAGCAATTTTATGCAGATGAATTGCAGAAACTAGTAAAGTTTGCGCAAGAGGATGGCATAATAAAGAACTCATACACATTACTCAGAAGACTAAGAAAGAAAAACTTGCATTTTCATTCGATTATCTTGGGAGATTTAAACAAACTACAAACTAACTAAACATCTAAACGAATCTACAACTAACTAAAGCTGAAACTATGGAGGAACAACAAAAGTAAAACAAAAGAAGAACAATTATACTAAACTAGGTAAGGAACGAGTCATATAACATCATCAAATTTGGGGCGGGGGACATGGATCAACGAAAAGCAGTTTGAGGATAGGGACTAGGCAAACTTCCCTGAGCTATTTTTATCTGCGCGCTCATCTTCATCTTCATCATCAGAAACTTCGGTTGTAGGAGGCTCCCACTGTTCCAACACGTCCTTGGGAAAGAAAGGCAACTTAAACTTCAACTTGGCCTGAAGGGCTTCATCTCTAATCTTCAGATAGTTGCACAGTGAAATGTGCCTTTTTGCCGCTTTTCCAGGTGCACTGAGCTATTTCGCTGAAGTTAAAGCAACCTTAAAAACTCTAGCAACATGCTTCCTCCCTTCGGATCACCATCTTCCCACTGTAGTTTCATCAGGTTTGGCATATCTATATGCCCTGAATATGGGAACGTTTGTTCTTTCGCATTGATTGACATGCCTGATGTTATGCACAGTTGGGTGATGGTGTTGGGGAAGAAGAGCTGACCTTTTTCCTTCCTCGCTGAGTCTCGAATTGCTCCGCAAACGAGTTCACCAATGTCAATGGTGAACGCCTTCATTATTACGTAGAGGAGCAGAACTTGATTTCTGTTGATTGAGGTCTCGTGAGTTTCGAGGAGGATGCGTCTTTTCAACAAAGAGAACCACACATTCGCCTCTGCCTTCAGATAGAAATTTAAGAGCGTGCGTTTCCCTTGCTTTGAAACAGACCACCGAGCTTCTAGAATACCAATATCTTTCAATGTCACCTCCAACATCGCTGCTGCTGGATTTGCTACAAGAGTAGGATATTCTGATCTGGCGTAATCCCTCAGACCATATGATGTGTTACTTTTGCTGGGGGAGAATTCAACCTCCACTCCCCTGAAAACAAAATAGAAGCCATCACCGAACTCGATGTTGGCGTAGAAGTCATAAATTAGGTCTGAGTATGCAGTGATAGAGGGCTCACAAAACTTCTATCAACCCATGTTAATGATACCTTGGCGTAGAAAAGGTGGTAGTTGGTCCAATGGTTCTAGGATCCCTCGCCCGTGCAGTGGGTCTCGAGTCCACAAGGTTTTGCCGCGTTCTTGCGCAGCCGCATAAATGTAGCGCTCAGATAACGCGATTTCTTCCTCTGCCATCTTCTCTTTTCCTTTTTGTTTCTCTGAGCCTATTCTAGTGCTTCGATCTTGACCTGAACTTCATGTGGTGGTGGCGGTCTTGGTAGTGCAACCCTCTTAGATTGCTTAGATCGTTTGACCTTAAAAAGTTTTATTTTCTTTGCTTTGGGTGGTTTAGGGGCTTCCTCCTCTTCTTCCTCCAACTCTGCCTCAAGTTGCTCTGCCAGTCTTGCCAAACCTTTGCGTTTTGCAATTTTAATATTCTCTGCCTCTTCTTCATCCTGGACTCTCTTTTTCTCCTCTTCCAATGTCTCTTCTTCTAATGCTATAGCATCCTCTTCCACGTGCTCTTCCTGCTTTTGCACCTCAACATCCTCTTCCCTTGCACTTTCTTCTTACTCACTTTCAGACTCAATGTCCGGTTGGCAAATCGAAGATACTCCGGCCCATGACCTTTTATTGAGATTACTTGGGCTTCTTTTCTTTCTTGCTCTTCTTGGAAGAGCTGGCGATCTGGACGGTTGAAGCTGGAGACTCTACGTGCTCCATCTCTGTTGCTTGATCGACAAACAAGACTCTGGTTGTGCAGAGCTTCAGCTGCTGCGAGCACAATTTTTTCGCTAGCAGTTATGGAAGGCACAACCTCCTCTTGGCATTCAACTATTACCTTCTTCGTATTTCTTTTGTACTCGAGAAATTTTTTAAGAATAAGGCGTGGTGGATTTAGAGTCTCTGGTAGACACCATTCTTTCTCTTTGATGAGTTTTTGTCGAAGGCAATTTCGAAGAATTTGGAGTACGGCAAAATTTCAGGCTTTCTTTTGCAGAGGGTTTTCAAATGGCAAAGATGAAGAATTGTGAATGAGGGGTTTCAGTTAAATAGGCAAGGAGGATAGAGATGAGAAAGATATCATGGCATCATTATCCCAGCGAAACGCCTCTAATCGCCTGCGCGCCTTCACCTCAAAATATTACCGTTACAACTCTTTTTTACCATGTTCGTGAGAACCGAATCGTTTCAGATTCGCGATGATGTTGTAATATTTCCGAATCTGTAACGCCTATAACGTTTCACTTCCATTTTGCGCTGACGACTTTAACTAGCAGTTGGCTCCCGCTCTTTTGATTTCCAATTAATCATCCAAAAGATTATAAGTTAAATACCAGTCCAAAAATATGAAAATTAAAACTAAAAAACTTTCTCAATTAATCAAAAACAGAAGACAACGTTTAATAATAAATGAAGCTAAAAGATGTTATGCTGAAGTTATGCTCCCTTAAACCACTGAAAAATTTCATTTAGCAATCAAGAGGAAAGTTGTGAGCATCCTCTGTATATCTTTGCCATAGTAGCGTTTGAACCTAGCTCCATTCACAACAAACGATTCACCTTGATTTGGATCTTGAATTGTTACTGCACCATGAAGAAAGACATTAGTCACAACAAACGATCCTGACCACCTGGATTTCAATTTTCCAGAAAAAAGCCGAAGTCTAGAATTAAACAATAATACCTTTTGCCATTTCTAAAAACTCTTAGGTCTCAAACTCATGTCATTCCAATTTTTTTGTCTTTTCTTTATACAGTTTTATATTTTCATAAGCGAGGTGCTTATGTTCTTCTAACTCATTTTATTGCAAAGACCTCAATGTCCCAACATCGAGGCTATAATTTAATGCTTTAAGAGCCCAAAAAGCTTTATTCTCTAATTCAAAAGGTAAATGGCAAGCCTTGCCATAAACCAATCTATATGGAGACATTCCTAGTGGGGTCTTAAAAGAAGTTCTATAGGCCCATAGCGCCTCATCGAGTTTGGTGGCCCAATCCTTCCTATTTGTCCTTCACTATTTTTTCAGAGATACTTTTGATTTCTCGATTTGAAATCTCAGCTTGTCCATTTAATTGAAGTTGCAGCTCATTCACACTGACTTGTGTGGACCACAACCAACTATCTCAGTCAATGGTAGTAGGTATTTCATTATCTTTATTGATGGCTATACCAGAATGTGTTGGATTTACTTCATGAAGCATAAGTCTGAAGTAGCAGAAGTGTTTCTGAAGTTTAAAAGATGAGTTGAGAATCAGAGTGGTTGTCAAATTCAGGTGGTAAGGTCCGATAATGGGATTGAATACACGTTACAAAGGTTCAATACCTTTTGGGAAGAAGCTGGAATAGAGCATCAACTCACTATTCCATATACTCCACAACAAAATGGAGTTATTGAGAGGAAAAACAAGAGTATTATGGAGATGACAAGATGCATGTTGCATGAGAAAAACTTGTCAAAGGAGTTTTGGGCTGAAGCAACAAACACATCACTTTTTTTATTGAATAAACTACCTACAAGAGTATTGGAGAAGAAGACACCCTATGAAGTTTAGTTTAATGCTAAACCAAAACTGAAAAATTTGAAGGTGATTGGTTGTTTGTGTTTTTCTCATGTTCTACAGGTGAAGAGAGATAAGTTGAGTGAAAAGGCAAAACAAAGAATCTTTGTAGGCTACACCATAATGTCCAAAGCATACAAGATCTATCAACCTCCCAAAAAGAAGATGGTGATTAGTAGGGATGTTCAATTCTTTGATGATGAGAAGTGGGACTGGACAAAAGAAGAAGAGGTGAAGCAACAAGAAGTTTTTCTGGATACTGATTGATGGACCAGTTAGAGGGACTAGACTGCTGAGTGAGGTATATGAGAGAAGTAGTGTGTAGCTGTGTTAGAAGCAAGCTAAATGTTTGCAACATTTGAGTTAGGAGAAGTATGTTAGTTAAACTCAAAGTGCCTAAAATAGAGGAAGAAGAATAGTCTTCCCTTGATCCTAAAGTTTAGGATGGTGGGTTTACTATCATTAGTTGAGTAACTTTACCAAGTTTCTTAATAATAATTTTTGTAATGGTTATTCTTAGATAGATGTTATTTTTAGCATTAAGAAAGGTGTATTTAAAGCTAGTTATTATTGAATGAAGATGTAGTAGTTGCATTCCCATTTCTCTTCTCTCTTAGAAACAACAGTATGCCTCCAATCAGAGGAGATATGATCCCTATTCCAACACGTACAATCCAGGATGGAAGGATCATCCCAACCTGAGTTATGGGAACCGTGAAGGACAACATAGGTATGAAACTAGAATTAACTAAAACTCTATCCAGACGCTTCATAATATCAAACGACTCCTGAGGAGTTGGAGTTTTGGAGGATCATCCCAACCTGAGTTATGGGAACCGTGAAGGACAACATAGGTATGAAACTAGAATAGACGCTTCATAATATCAAACGACTCTTGAGGAGTTTTGGTCCACGTGAACCAACTACTTGACACAGACAGCTCAGCCAAATCTGCTTGGGAAATCATACCATCAAAAGCAGTCATTTCTGAGTCAATCAAGTTTCAAGTTACCCCCAAAGCACTCGGTACTTTATTATTTTTTTATTTTTTTGACATGTGGGGTGGGGGATTGAACTTAGGACCTCATAGTCACCAGGTCATATATCATACCAATTGAGCTATGCTCTTGTTGGTTGCCATTGTTATTGTTGATTTCATGTATTTGCCTTCTTTTCCACCTTAGTTTTTATGTGCTTAATGTCATGCATTACCCTTCCATAAATGATCTTTTGAATAATAAACATCAATATTATAATAAGAAAGGAAGCGACAACATTATTTGTTTCTATACTATTGATAACATAGTAGTGAAGACTATTTCCAACTCTTTTAATGTTTTATATTTTTCTTCCATAGACACCTAACCACGAACAAGCAATCTAAATTGAGATTAAAATGTGATTCAACTATCAACTCTCCTAATATTTTCTTGTTTTTTTAGAATATTGCATCACAATAGGAATCCATACCTAAGTAAGATGTCTTAGCAAATTAATTATTCTCCCAGTCTTGCCCTGGCTTATAAATAAGGTCATTGTCGACCTTTTTATTTCTGATCTTCTTAAATATTTTCCTAGTACAACCTTATATTAGTTTGAAAAAACTTGCGTCCTCAACGATAAATGAGCTCTTCAATTTTTCCTTTTTTTCTGTTTTGTTTGCGTGGGTATGATTTTTTTTTGCAATAGGTTAAATAATGTTGGTAATGACTTACAAAGTCCTTGGGCGTTAAGCCTATTGCAAGCCCTTACAAGGAAAATAATTGAGAGCATGTTTGGTTGGTGATCTGAAAACAAGAAATTCAATGAAATCAAAGTTTTTATGTTTTTAAATATGTGTTTGGAGCAAATCTAGAATGAATTCTTCAAAATGTGTCTGATAAGATTTTTATATGTCATAAAACTACTTGTAGTTACTAACTAAAAGATTAGGGTTTAGAAAAAAAAGAATTCAGAATTTAGATGGCATATCAAACACATATTAACTGAAGTCACTGAATCTGAAATCATAAAACAAAATTCGGATTGTTTACCGAACAAGTTCTAAGTTGTCCAACATGGAAAGATTAGAAGTTTGAAAGTGAGTATATATATATAAGAGTTCTCTGAGTTGCTGGCAAAAGTGGATAGAATGGTAGTATGGTATCTTCCCTTACACGCGTGCACCGCCACCTCTGTCTGATCCGACGAACGGGTCCCGTAACTGCATTATGCGCAAACAAAAAAAAAAAAAAAACTTTTTATCTCTTTGATTTTTTTACCTTTTTTTTAGTGATTGTGCGTGATCGTTTTTGCTTGATTTTAGTATCTAAAACGTCTCTTCCGCTCTTCAAAAATGGTGCTGCTCAATCATCTTCATCACGATTTTCCGAGCTCTCTTCCTCTCTGTTCTAAGCAAAGTTTTCATCTTGATTCCAAATCATCTCTAATGAGTGGATGTTTGAGTATGGATGTCATGTTAACCATGGGTAGCGACCAACTAATATGATTCACATTGAGGTCATGCCGAATTTGCTTTCAAGGCAGTGAAGTTCAACGACACAACGATCTATTTTTCGATCCTCGACATTTATCAAATAATATTGGTGGACTCCATGTATTTATAAAATAAAATATTAATAAACTAATAAAAGTATGCTACATAAAAAAGTAAGCAGAAGTTCTATAAGTTCTATAATGTTCTTTAATTTATTAATAATATATTTTTTACGTTTTCTATAACTAAAAGTTATATTTATATATTTCGTAAAAAGGGTTAAAATATAATTTGGTCCCTTATTAGTCGAACTCCTTATCTTCGTCTGCCATGCGCGGCACATGTGAGCTGCTTCAGCCATCCTTCCGCAAGAGCGTGCCTCAACTCTCAAGCGGCCCAACTTCCATTTTCGACCAACCCAAGCGCACCTACACAGACCTTCATGAGCACAATTCAACCCAATTTCAGCCAAACTTTCCCAACCTTCATATTATTCGAATTTTATCCCATTTTGCCGAAAATAAAATTGACTATAAATTCATCTTTCAACTTTCTGGTCAAGCCAACTTTTGTAGGAACTTTTTATCGCATCTCTTCGCTACTAATTTCTAGATTTTTTTTATCAATTTCTTTCTAGACTTTATTAGATTTTTGATTGATTGCCAACATAGTCGGCAAAGATAAGTTGTTCTAATTTAGAGGTCGGGATTGCCTATTAATGTATATGTGAGGAATTGTTTTTAATCGCGTTTATCTAATTCTGTTAGCATGTGTTTTCTGTAAGTTTATTCTAAGAATTGACAATTTTTAAACCGGGCGCATAACTTAATTGGTATAATGTTGTGCCCTTGCCTGATGATTTTAACAAACGTCATGTCCATGGATCTAAACTAAAACTCCTTATATTACAATGTACCAACCCATATATCAATATTTTAAAATGTTTTATATTATTAATTTATTTTCTTAAACAAAACGTTTTTATCACAATTTGAATCTTTGAACCTGAGACTATGAAAGAAAGTTATTATTTAAAATTAGTTATGAAAATAGTTTTAAATCAATTTTAAATTTTAAATTTAATTAAAATTTAAAACTACTATAAAGGAATTACATTTAGATATTTTAATGGGAAATTGTAGTAAATGACAATTTAAGACTTATTGTTTGCAAATATAGCATGTTTTTAAAAATTTTGCGGATATAGCAATTTCTATCGCTGATATCTTATGACTGATAGAAGTCTATCGCTGATCACCTCAGCTTTTTATAGATTTTTGTCAGTGATAATAGTCTATCAGAGATAATAGTCTATCACTAATATTAGTCTATCAGTAGTATAATAAAGTCTATCATTGATAGAAACGGGGTTTTTTGCCATATTTGCAAAACATTTTAAAGTTTGTTAAATTTGCAATTAGTTTGGGCTATTTGTGCAACCAGCCCTATTTTAATTTTGATATGATCAAATATATATGGTTTGTAATTAATAATTTTGTATACAATTTCAAACCACAAGTAATTAATTATTTTATAATAACATATCTATTAAAAAAAAAAAAAAAAAAAAAAACATTGGCATCATATTCATTACAAATGAATCTTGTTATATAGGAGAGTCATTAAATTACAAATGAATCTTGTTATATAGGAGAGTCATTAAAGATAACAAATCTTATAAATAAGAAAACTATATACTATTTTTAATTAAAAGACATTTTGTATTAAAAAATAGTATATATGAAAAATTAATTTTAATATTGAATCTTATTTTTTTGTCTTAACTTTTAAAGTTTGTTATAGCTTTTATGGTAATATTATAATATTCTACACTGAGGGAGTTTTGAAAATTTTCATAAAATTAGATAAATTTGTGATTGAGATATCTAAATGTATTTCTTGCGTTGTTATTCCAAATTTCTAACTTATTTTTTTTTTCCAAAGGTAATTAATTAAAAGTGGGTGGAGAAATCCAACATCTGCCCTCTTGATTATTATATCATATTTTATGTCAAGTTATCTTCATGTTTGCAATCTTATGACAGTTTTTAAAACATTAAAAATGAAATGGAGATTTATAAAAAAAACCACTACAAATGGTACAACCTAATGTTGAAGAAAATTTTGGTTGGATCATATTAACTTTTTTTAATATATATATATATATAATAAACCTTTTTTTTTTCTAACCATAACCATAAATCAAAAATAAAAATTATAAACAATTTAATTTATGTTTAATTTTCATTTGATTTTTTAAAGTTTCAAAAGTCATATTTTATATTTACAAAATAGTTATAAATTGTTCAAGAGGTTAGTTGAATGTTACATGATTTGTTTTTTTTTTTAATGCAAATGTTATATGACTTAATTAATCAAAGATGACGTGAAATTAAACATTGTTTTAATAATGAATTGCCAAAAATAAGGGACACCAACTAAAATATTGTACTCTAAATAAATTAATATCAAACATATTTTTTTTTATAGTTTCGCCATCAATATCTATCTTAATATGTGTAGAAAAAAGGTATATTTTACCTTAATAAAATTAAAATTATATTTAATTTCTTTGAATTTATATCTCAGATATGAAATTCTATATTCTACCATTTGTGTACTTGTTTCAAAATTGGAGCAAGTCGTTGGTTAGACTAAGAATATAGAATCTCAAAAAAAAAAAAAAAAAAAAAATATTCACAAATCTACATAAAACTTCAAGTTACTTTGAATATAATCATTTATAACTTTAAAAAAAGATGGCCATGGAAATTGAAACCACATAATCTCGGGCACAAAATTAACTTTTCCATTAAATTAAAAAAAAAAAAAAAATAGAATCCAAAATGGAATTCAAGTAAATATTTAAAATAGAATCCAAAATGGAATTCAAGTAAATTTCAAAATATTTAATTTTAGTCCATGAAATCTTTAATAGGAAATTGTTCCCATATATTACAAAAGATGCATTGTATGCTTACACATTTTTCTCCTATAAAAAGAGACCAAATTTCTTTGAAGCTACAATATACATTCCAACCAATTTGTACAACATAGTAAAAAAATTACTAAAGTAGAATCAATATTCAACTTTGTCTTCGTTGCATTTCTCCTCTTGTATTCAGGTCTAACTTTTGTTATAGATTAATCTTGAAATTACTATTGAAAAATAGTGGTTATAGATGTGTACTTATATTTTAATACATATTTCAAAAACTAGTGTTTGTGAAAATACATGTAAAGATTTTTGGTTAAAACTAAAGACGTTCGAAAATTATGAAAATTCTTTCTAATTATTTTTTAGTACAACAAATGCGGGATATAGATTGTACTTCTGACCTCATGGGAGGTAGTAGATATCAATTACTTCATAGGCGTAACCAAAGCCTATAATTAATTTTTAAAGTGCACACTTTTTATTCATTCCAAAGTCATGTTAAAGTACAATCTAAGAAATTTTGACGGTTTATTTTTCTTATTAAAAATTAATGAGTGTAATTGTAGGGAGTTTGAATACAAGTGCTCAACTATGCTGCAACAACCATCCCGAGTTGGGGGCCTGTAAGCCTGGAGTAGATGATCATGCAGATGGGAAATGTTGGACTCACTGCATTTCTGGTTGTGATAAAGGTGGATTCTGCAAGCAAATTGGAAGTGATCATGTTTGCCATTGTTATTGTTGATTTCATGTATTTGCTTTCTTTTCTACCTCAGTTTTTATGTATGCAATGTCATGCGTTGCCCTTCCATAAATGATATTTTGAATAATAACATCAATAATATAATAAGAAAGGAAGCAACAACGTTATCGTCATCTATATTCTCTTTTAAAATTTCATATTCTTCTTTCGTAGACCGTTAACCAACAAGCAATTTAAAATGAGATTAAAATGTGATTCAACCGTCAAATCTCCTAATATTTTTTTCTTTCATTTTATTTTTTCTTTTTCGTAGAATATTGCATATAGAAATTCAAACCTAGGACCACTTAGCTAGTACGATGTCTTGGCCCCTTAGTTATCTTTCCAATCTTAGTCTTTAAATTTTCGATCTTCTTAAATTTGGTGTTAGTACAACCTAGATATTATTCTGAAAAAACTTGCGTCGTGAACCGTAAATGAGCTCTTCATTTTTTTTTTTCTTTTTTGTTTGTGTGGGTATGATTTTTTTAGTACTTGGCGTTTGTGGCCCATTGCAAGCTCTTACATGGAGAAGGACTAAGTTGTCCAACCTTAAATGATTAAAAGTTGGGAACTGGGTATATTTATGGCGAAAGAGACAAATAACCATTTTTTATTCTCAAAATTGATAGATGTCCCTATTTTTTAAAGTTTGATTTATGTCATTTTTAGTTTAATCTCTCTCCTTTATCTTTTTCATTCCTTATTTATCCTCCATGAGATCTCAATCTCTTCACTCATTCATAAGATTTAGTAATTAAAAAACTCTCTCTCTTCCAAGATTTTCCCCTTCTCTCTGATTCCCTCCTACTAATCTCATAGTAGTCTCTCTTCATTCTATCTTTCTACTTGTAATTTCCTAACAAAAATCTAATAAATATTTATGTCTAAAAAATCGACTTCCAATCAATATTTTTGTCTAAAATATCAATTTCAAAAATCAAAATATGAAAAATATAGAGAGAGAAAAAAGATCAGGCCGAAATTACAGGTATTTGCGATTTTACAAATTGGAATTACACGATACTTGCAAATAACAATTACAATGTATTTTCACTTGTGCAAATTGTAATTACAATCTATTCTATTATGGTCGGCTTGGAGACAAAAGAGGAAGACCATCATCTCTATCTGATTACAATCATAGCTTTATTGATTCGTTGGTATTGGCAAATTGCAAAATTGAAATTACAATGTATTGAAAATTTTGCAAATTGGAATTAAACTGTATTTTCAATTTTGTAAATTGGAATACACTGTATTTGCAATTTGCACGCAATTACTTCTTTCAATTATAATAATAAAAAAAAAAACATAACATATCGTAAATAATGATGACAAACAATTGGAGGAAAATATGTCGTGGAATTACAATATATATAAGATAACATGTAGAAAAAATTATAAGTTTGCAAATTGAAATTACATTGTATTTGCAATTGTGCGGTACTTGCAAATTGCAAAATATGCTATGGAATTACAATGTATATAACATAATATATAGAAAAAAAATTATAAGTTTGCAAATTGAAATTACACTATACTTGCAATTATGCCGTATTTGCAAATTTCAAATTGCAAATTTCAAATTGCAAATTGTAATTACAGTATTTTTACAATGCACTAGAATGTACTTGCAAAATCTATAAAAGAGTGTAAACTACAAATATACAACAATCTAATAATTCCTAAAAAACAAAAATGGACTTACAATTACAGAATACTAAATTACATACTTCCAAAATCAAAATTACAAAATTATCAAGTACTCATAAACTAAAAACCTACAAAAAAAAAAAAAAAAAATATTAACCTTCAAAAATGACAATTAGGGTACACAATTACATGTAATTGCGACTACATACCTTTCATTCGAGATCAGCGTCTGTTCTGCCGAACAAAACCTCTAGTCTCACGCCTCTGCACCAAACTCTCGGACACACAAAAGATTCTCAGAACTCTTAACAAAATGGTGTTGGGTTTTATGTTCCAAAACTCGTAGTTTGTAAACTGTTTGAAAGTAATTATTCTATTTTGCAATAAAGTTTATTGATTTTTATATAGTAAAGTTGTTATTGAATAAAGTGAATCGTGTTTGTATTAACTTATACCAATAACAAACACTCATGGTGATAGTATGAGTACTTGAGCTTCATGTATGACATGAATGTGGATCAAGTTCAAGTAGACAGCCAAAACGGTCTATAGTATAGGGATAAAGCTAGGTATCTTATCCTGGGGACACTATTGGACGCGACTCACTTTGTATTGTACAAAACGATGTGATCCAAAATCGTTTCATGTGGAGACATGCGAGTGAGGTCGTCATGTGCAATGAGTTTGCATAAGATTGAACCGCGAAATCAAGTCGCTCTTTCTTTATAACATCGTTTACTGTAAAGACCAATTTTTTCATATGAAAACCTAGGTAACTCGATCTCAATCTTGAGTTCGTTATGAACTCCAGTTTACTTGAGCTTATCCTTTGACTTGCACGGATGAGAGTGACCAGATCGCCAGCTAAATTAGCCTACCACCTTGGGGATAAGACCAAATAGATAGCTAGGGACATAGTCTTGCAAGACGGAATTCACTCCTACCCGCTTTGGGATAGTAGATAGATTGTTCCCTTAATAGCTGACTCCAAGTCTTGAACAATGAGCTCATGCTCTCCTGGCCCGAGAGAGATCTGATTTTCTAGTTGGACTACAAATCAATTGTTCATTAGAGGTGTCAGTGGTACTTAAGGAACAAGATGTAATGTTGGGGTTAAAAATGACCCGCTGTGATTACGAACGACCTGTGAAGGATCGACTCATTGATGATGGTTAAATCAAGAGGACACAATATATCAACAGTGAGGAGAGTGCAACCATTGGACTTTAGTGGAGTCTCCGGGGTTAATGAATGTGTATTAGGTCGGTTAAAAGAGTTTAACCAGATAATCTCGTATCGTTGGAGCTCATGATCTGTAGGTCCTCTAGGTTCTCCTAGCTAGCTCGGATTAAGTCGTGTAACAATATAAGAGAAAAAGAATCTTAATTTATTCAAATTCGGTTTTGGAAGAATGATGGAAATATTCAAATATGATTTAAATATGGAATTGGTCTAAAACATGAATAGAGATTCATGTGCAAAAATTCGGTTTTTCAGAAAATCGAATTTAGTCATATTATTTAATTAACATTTGATATTAAATTAAATAATATTAATTAATTAAAAAGTTTAATTAATTAAAATATATATTATATGTATATTAACTAAAAAGTTTAATTAATAAATTATATATTATATTTATTTAAAATTAATTTTGAATTGATTTTTAAATAAATAATAAAATATATATTAACATGCATCATACATGTTGAACATATGGAAAATCAATTTTCTTATTTTCTTATGAAACTTAAGAAGTAAGTTTAATTTTGCTTTGATTTAAAAAATGAAAAAAAGAAGATAAAGGGTTTTGAGAAGCCTTGTAGCTCTCGGCAAAGAAAAAAAAGAAGGAAAACTCATATGATGAGTTTTGGTGTTTTGAGAAAAATTTCTCTTTAACTTCATTTTTTTTTCTTTTTCATCTCAAAACAAGACCTTTTTCCATCTTCTTTTCCATTAATTTTTCTCTTCTAAAGGAGTCCCACCACTCCATTGCTCGACCCGAGGATAGCAGGACTACCGGAGGTGGTCTTCAAAGAGTTCGTGAGAAGATTCAGCGGTGGAATTGAAGAAATTTGAACTACAAAGGTATGTGTTCTTATTTCTCTTTTTCAAAGTTTCGAGCATGTTTATGTTTAGTTAAATTGATGAAATTAGAGTATCAATGATTCAAATCGCTTCCGCAGCTTTATGCGCTCCATCAAATGGGTTCTTCAAAATTCTCAAATCAGAACCATTGAAAACTCTTAGCTTCCTCATTTTTATTTGAGTAGTGGAATGTGAATGGATTTCAACCAAGGAGTAAGCTTGAGGAAGACCCAACATTGAAAGCAAACCATGTTTCACAAATCACAAGAAAAAAATTGTGAGTTTGACCTCTACAATTCCGAAAAAAATTTCACAGATCCTAAAAATAATTAAATGACAAGAAAAAAAAATCTCTTTACAATTTGTGAGCTTGACCTCTACTGGAATGCTTGAAAAATTTGTAAGCAGAAGATGGCAGCCCATGAAAAGGGTGTTACCATTAGAGTCCACAAAATTAGAACGACAAAATCCGAAAAAAACAAAAAGGGACAAAATCAAGAAAGCAACTGTAACAGAACAATGCATAGTCATTTTGCAATCTGCCATCACAATTCTCGTTTTACAAACCCGTACACGCTGACGGTGGATGGATTGGGAGGTTTGGTGGCCATTACAAGGTAGAGTGAGGGGAAGATGGGTTTGGGTCATACGAAGAATATTTTGTAGGTTTGAATTTTATTGATGTTTTGGAGAGAGTATAAAATAATTTTTAAACCGTATATATTTTTTTTAAGTCTCTTAGTATTAGAATAAAATTAGAATAAAATCTAACATTTTTTTTTAATTATTTTTAGGGTCTAGAGAATAAAAATAGGTGAGAAAAAGATGAAATGATTATTTAGGAACGATTGTTATGGGGTAAAATGGGGAGAAAAATGTTAAGAGTCAGGAAGAGTAAACCAAAAAGGGCCACCAAACTTTAATTTTAAAAGAATGGACATCGGTTAAAATGAGTTCCCAAAAAGTGACATTTACCATGATTTTCCTTTATTTATATAAGAGTTCTTTAAACTACTTGCAAAAGTGAATAGAATCGTAAGTATGGTCTCTCCCCTCACACTCGCGCGTCGTCACTTCAGTCCGATCGAACCAAAAAGTGACATTTACCATGATTTTTCTCTTCAATTTTTGGGACAATTTTTTTTATTTTCTTAATGTTGTTTTATTGATTGTGCGGGGCCGCTTTTGCTTCATTTTAGGATCTGAAATCAGACGTCTCTTCTGCTACTAAAAAACGGTGTTCCTCAATCATCTTCTTCACAACTTTTTTAGCTTTCTTCCTCTTTGTTATGAGCAAAGTTTTCATCTTGATTCAAACTCTTCTCTAACGAATGGACGTTCAATTTTGTGTGTTGTGTTAACCTTGGGCAGAGACCGGATAATACGATTCACACTGAGGTCGTGCCGAATTTGCTTTCAAGGTTCACGAATTTTTTAGCTTTCTTCCTCTTTGTTATGAGCAAAGTTTTCATCTTGATTCAAACTCTTCTCTAACGAATGGACGTTCAATTTTGTGTGTTGTGTTAACCTTGGGCAGAGACCGGATAATATGATTCACACTGAGGTCGTGCCGAATTTGCTTTCAAGGTAGTGGAGTTTCACGACACAACGATATGTTTCCGATTCTCAACAATTATCAAATAATGTTGG
The DNA here is from genome assembly GCA_028017165.1 of Herpetospermum pedunculosum. NCBI lineage: Eukaryota > Viridiplantae > Streptophyta > Magnoliopsida > Cucurbitales > Cucurbitaceae > Herpetospermum > Herpetospermum pedunculosum. The sequence goes on from CM051530.1 coordinate 49,357,806, forward strand.
TGGTCTCTACATATTTATAATAATAAAATATTAATAAACTAATAAAAGTACGCTACATGAAAAAGTAAGTCGGAGTTTTTTAAACTAATAAAAATACACTACATAAAAAAGTAAGTAGGAGTTGAATTAGGAGACAAGCTCTTTTTTACTATTGATTATCAACTACACCCATAACATTTAATAATAATGTTCTTTATAAGTTTGTTTATGAAGGAAATTTAAATGAAAGTTTGTTTCATTGTGTATTTTAGAATGAAAGGAAAATGTTTATGGGATCATGCAATTGTATGTTGGATAAATGAAAAATGCTACTCACAGCATATCCGTGAGGCATATCTGAGTCGATGTATGGTCGAACTCCAACAGTGGGGACGAGGGGCGGTGGGGAACTACTCACAGCGTATCCGTGAGGCGACCACCCGGGTTCAACAGGCTCTATCTCGGCTTGATGCAGTTGATTCTTGGGCTCGAGTGGAGCGAGCGGAGAAACAGTTGGAAGGTTTGTACCTCGAGGAGGAGGTGTTCTGGAAACAACGTTCCAGAGAGAGTTGGTTGAAGGGAGGGGACCGAAACACGAGATGGTTTCATAGTAGGGCGTCCCAACGACGACGACAAAATACTATTTCTGGTCTAGAGGACAGCAGGGGGCGGTGGAAGGATGATCCGAGGGTGATTATGGGTATGATATCTGATTATTTTACTCATACTTTTTCTTCATCAGGCCCATCCGAGCAAGACTTGGCATGTGTTCTCTCAGATACGCCGAGGGCAGTCCCAAAGGGCATGAATAGGTGATTGATGCAACCTTTCAGTGAGTCTGAGATCCTACGGGCATTGAAGAAGATCCATCCTAATAAGGCTCCTGGCTCGGATGGGCTTTCAGGTGCCTTTTACTGTCATTCATGGCTGGTGGTTGGTCTGGATGTGATTAACTGTTGCTTGCAGATTTTGAATGAGGGTATGTCTCCGGCTTCTTTAAATGAGACGATGATCGTCCTAATCCCAAAGACTAAGCGACCTCGACGTATTACCGAGTTTAGACCTATTGCCTTGTGTAACGTGTCATATAAGCTTGTATCGAAGGTCCTGGCTAACCGGTTGAAACATGTTTTAAATGAACTTATTTCAGATAATCAGAGTGTTTTTATTCCCGGTCGTTGTGTTTTTTATAATGCCATTCTAGGGTTTGAGTGTCTTCATACATTAAAATCCAAGTGACAGGGTCGGGTGGATTGTGCGGCTTTGAAGCTGAATATGAGTAAGGCCTATGACAGGGTGGAGTGGGTGTTTTTGGAAGGCATGATGAGACAGTTGGGTTTTTCCCCCGGGTGGGTCCGACTGATCATGTAGTGTCTGACGTCTGTCCGTTTCTCTTTCAACCTCAATGGTGTGAGGTGTGGGGATGTCGTTTCGACTCATGGACTGCGACAGGGGGATCCCTTGTCGCCATATTTATTCCTCTTGTGTGCTGAGGGTCTCTCGCAGCTACTGTTCTCAGCTGAACGGAGGCGGCTTATCTCGGGTTTGGCGTTGTCACGTGGTGGTATGCCTATTTCCCATTTATTCTTTGCAGATGATAGTCTGTTATTTTTCCGGGCTACGGCCAGTGAGGCTTTCACAGTGCAAGGTATTCTGAGGCGATATGAACATGCTTCGGGTCAGACAGTTAATTTTGACAAATCTGTCATATCTTTCAGTCAATGTACACCTCCGGAGAGGCGGGATTGTGTTAGCCAGATACTTCACATGGGAAAAACTCAATTCCATTGTCAGTACATGGGGTTGCCTTCTTTTATGCCTCGCTACCGGACATGTACCTTTAACTTCATCAAGGAGCGGGTGTGGCGCCAATTGCAGGGATGGAAAGAGAGGTTATTTTCGGTGGGCGGTAGAGAGGTGCTTTTAAAGTCTGTGATTCAGACAATTCTTTGTTATACGATGAACTGTTTCTGACTCCCTAAGGGCCTTCTGCAAGATATAAACAGGATGATGGCTCGCTTTTGGTGGAATGGGTCAGATTGAGGACTGTCGGGTTCATTGGGTGAGTTGGAAATCCCTGTGTAGACCAAAGTGTCTAGGTGGCCTGGGCTTTCGAGACTTGGAGGTTTTCAACAATGATATCTCGCCCTACATTATCTTTCTTTGCTCGGGTACTGATAGTCAGGTATTTTCCTTCTTCTGATCTTTTTTCTGCACAATTAGGCTTTGCTCCGTCCTTTGTCTGGAGGAGTTTGTTGTGGAGTAGGGATCTGCGGGAAGAGGTATTCGGTGGCGGATTGGGAGTGGTGAAGGGGTGCGGGTCTATGACGCTAATTGGGTGCCGAGGGACTCGGGCTTGAATATTACCTCGCCCGTCACTCTCCACCCTACTGCGCGGGTATGTGAGTTGTTTGCTGGGACGGGGGGTTGGGATGAGGCTAAGCTTCGTCTGCATTTCAACCCAGAGGAGGTTGGAGCAATCTTATCTATTTCGTCAAATCGACAACATACAGGGGACCAAGCAATTTTGCACTATGAGGAGTCGGAAGTGTTCTCGGTTAAAAGTGGATATCGTTTGGCTCAAAATGTGTCGCTTGAATAGAGGGCGTGTTCGTCTTCTACTGAGCGGTTGAGGAGGTGGTGGAATGGATGTTGGAATATGAGGATCCCGAGTAAGATTAGGATCTTCATATGGCGACTATGTCTAGATCGCCTTCCTACTATCGATAATATGGGTCGACGGGGGATCGATGTCCTAAATGTGTGTGCTTTGTGTGGCAAGAAGGGGGAATCTAGTCTCCATGTTTTCTGGCAGTGTAAGTTTGTACGGCGAGTGCTGAGGGAGTCAAGTTTTGGCTGCCTCTTAGAGATCCAGCCGGAGCGGGATGTAGGTACGTTCTTATGGTGTGTACAAGGCATGGTGGGATGGCCTGATTTTGAGGTGTTGTGCATGTTATGGTGGGCGGTGTCGGGCTGTCGGAATAGGGCTCGCCTTTCTGGGGTGCATCCTTTGATTGAGCTGAACTCTTGGGTCTCGGGCTATCTGCGATCGTATCGAGTGTCTAAAGGTATGAGGGCGTTAGGGTTCCTCATCTCTGAAGGGAATGAACTCTTCAAACCCACGCAGCGGAAGCGTTTGAAATCGATTATTTGGTTTATTCAAAATTAAACTAAAACAAAATAAGCAACTAAATTACCTTTGAAAATCAATAACCTTCTTGTGTTCATTTTTCCACGAGATCTTCCTCGCTATGATTCGAACACGGATCAAGGCTTGTGGGAGCTCTTTGAAAGAATGAAAGAACAATTCTCTCTGCAGAGGGTGAGTAGTGTGTTTGGCTGGCCAACCTTTTGGCTAAACCTAAAAGTTCTATTTTTAGGGCTTTTAAGAATTAATTTTATTTAATAAAATACATTTTAATATCTAATATTAAAATATGTATTTTATATTTATTTGAATCTTATTCAAATATTACAAATTTAATCTTTTATAATATACTCTAAACCAATTTGAATCTCATTCAAATAACATATGTATATAGTTTTTAATATTAATGTATCATATACATAAACTATTTTCTCTAATATTTACACTACAAGAATTTACACTTTACCCGACGCCATCAAGCGTCGGAATAGATACCTTTTGCGTCGGGTAAACTCTGTCCCGACGCATCAATGCGTCGGGATAGAGAGTCGCAATAGACCAGTCAGAAGATTAACATCCGACGCAACGCGTCGGTTTTTTTGGTCTAACCCGACGCTCAGTCAAAGCGTCGGGTTAGATATCTTTTTCCGACGCTTGCACTAAGCGTCGGATAAAGATATCTAACCCGACGCTTTGACTGAGCGTCGGGTTAGACTAACCCGACGCGTTAAGTATGCGTCGGGTAGTCTATCTAATCCGACGCGTCATTAACGCGTCGGGTTAGCTCTTTTTTTTTTTTTTTTTTTTTTTTTTTAATTGACATAAAATAATTACAGAATTTAAACAGTGGTTTTAAACTTTTAAAATTGACATAAAACTCTCTAAAATCAGTTAAGTTACACTTGTTCTTAATAAAAGTTACACTCCAAAATCAGTTAAGCTAGAATTAAGTTACACTCCAAAATTCTACAATTAAGTTACACTTGTTCTTCATACATCAAAATACATAGTCCTACCATCAAAACCACCTAAAAAAGCGACCATCTGCACATCGACTTCAAAAATTCTTGTTTCATAGCCCTTCCTTGAAACTCCTACATCAAAGATTTAACATGTTCAATATAACAATACAAGAAGAGATAATACCAAAAGTTTGTTCATTATGAATGCAACCATCAAGAAATTACCAAAAGCTTAAAGATATTCCCTCTTCCAACATTTTTCAATTATATGTAACTCTCATAAAATAGGAAACAACAAGTAGCCAAGAGTTTACAATATCATGTACTTAAGGAGCAAGCCTCGAACCCAAAAACAAGATTGATGTGAAGTATTGACACTCAAACAAAGAAACAAGTAGAATAAACCCAAAATTAAGAAAATTAAGAATCAAGAACTTAATGTTCAAGACACAAAAATCTTGACAAGAAACAATGAAAGTAAGATATCTAAACTCCTCATCGTAATTTCTTGTGTTTGGATATTGAAATATACTGGAATTTGCCTAAAATAAACCTTGGCTACTTGTTGTTTCCTATTTTATGATTGAGACTCTGGAATTTGCCTAAATAGTTATCAAAAACATAAAATGAAAAACGAAATAGTTATCAAGTAGGCTTAACTTGTATCTCATAAAGTTATCTAAGATTTGAAAGATGAAGACTCTGTTTTCCAAGGATTTTCCCAAGTTAACTCTGAGAATTTAGCCAACAAAAATATAAGCACATTTGAACCAAATCTTTTCTACTAAAAATATTAAATAATGCACTAACTAAAATATAAAAAAAAAAAATCTGATTAAAATCTGCTATGGCTGTTGATAAGCTAAAACAAAAAAAAATGAGCTCAAAGTCTCCAAGCAAAATAAGAAAAACCATGTCAACATTTTTCTTGAATGTAGCTTACAAGCCTTAAAATCAAGGTTTATTTTAGGCAAATTCCAGTATATTTCAATATCTAGAAACAATGAAATCACGAAAATGTGTTTAATAATTAAGAAGAATAAGGCTTAACACACATATACATAAGCATTAACACACATAAACTTTTAACTAGAGGTTGAACAAAAAATCAGTAAATTCCAATACAAAGCACAGAAGCACAAGTAAAGCAAGACGAAATGACCAAACACTCATCTACCTAACAATAGAGATGGAAAAAAAACTCACTTTTTTGCATATAGAAACGAAGAAGAATGACAAGATAAAAGGAAAAAGAAAATGACTTTAAAGATATAAAGGCACTCAAATCTATTGCTCTCTATTCCTTTATGATGCAGCTTGGAGTTGGGACCCAAATTTACTTGAATTAAAGTCATTTTAGTTTAAGTGAAGGTTATATATAAGTGGGCTGCTCGGTTTTAATAATTTAAAAACGATCCCACATTCCAAAAAGAACTAGAATTATATATATAATTGTCAACCCTTAGCTTTAATCATAGAGTGAGGGAAATAATTAAAAATGAAAAAAAGACATTCGTCCATTGAAATAATGACTCTTCCCCTTCCCTAGCTAATTTCTCTACTCTTTTACACTTTATATGCAACTTTAGTACCGTGTCTAGAGAATCTGTAAAACACACACTGATTCAACAGAGATAACTTGCTTCTTTACTTTCTTACCTAAAAAATTTGAACTATAAAGCAAACCAATGAACACAATGAACACAAGAATAACAAACTAGGAATCATTTCATACACGACACTTCAAAAGACATACTTCTACACCTAACTCAAAAATGATAAGCTCCACCAACAATAAAAACAACAAAAAGAGAAAGAAAGAAAAAAAAATGAAGAAGCTCAGAAAACCAGTCAGGAAAACAAGAGAAAAAGTTCTAAAACAAACCCCATCTCCATAAACATGCAACAGTTTCTAAAATTAAAAGCCAAAATAGAACAAAAGCTCAAAGTTTAGAACCAAAATGGAATTGAAACCAACTATTGTTTTTTAAAAAAATAAAGTCAAAATTTGAGGAGATCGAAAGTGAAACTTCCTAAATTTTAGGAAAAACATCCAAGAAAAAACAAGAACACAACATCTTATCCAGAGACATACAAACAACAAACAAGGAAAACTAAGTTGAATTAAAACTTCCATAAGAAAAAAGCCTTCTAACTCTAAGCTATAAGCAGTTTTAACTTTCTCAAATCCACAAAAGCTGAAGGGATTACTGTACATAAAAATGGCAGCAGCAACCAAAAAACTACAACCTGAAACATCTATTCACGATAAATACCCTAAATATTTCCATTTTTTAACCTACGCATTTTCATTTGAATGAAATGTAAAAATATCATTTCACTTTGATCCCCTGCACAAGACCTATGTGTATTCTTGAATAGATTTTGGTTCTAAATAGATTTCACTGCTATTTTGGTACAGAAACCATCATTAATACACAGCAGAGCACATTCATGAATCCAAGTCCCTAAAGATGTCTAACAGTATACTACAAAATAGACAAGTTTATGACCTCTCACCATTTATCTCTCACCATTTATTATCTCTCACCATTTATGACCTCTCACACTATACTACAAAATCCAAGTCCCTACTGAACATGATTTTTTTGCTTCCTTGCTCCAATTTTGTCAATTATAAATGGACAATTTTGTCAAAAAACACCATAAGACAGCCTTCACAAATTGTCTCTCCCTATCTCAAACGGCTTATGACAGGCAATGTCCTTTGTTAACAAAGTTGCATTAACCACATTCAAACTCCACATTCAAACTCCACATTAATTCACATTCAAACTCCACATTCAGTAACAATTTCTTCAAATGAATTGAGGCTATGAATTTCGACCATATTAAACCCTAATAGACAGTACATGACCCATTTCATCAAATCGCACACATATATATACAAATCACGAAATTAAACAAAATAAAAGGAGAGGAATCGCAGTTAGAACATACCTTGGGGATGGAAGTTGAAATGGGTGTTGCGACGGAGGGCGAAGGGCGAAAGGCGAGAGGCGGAGGGCGAAGGGCGAAAGGCGAGCGACGGAGGGCGAAGGGCCAAAGGCGAGCGGCGGAGGACGAACGGCGAAGGGCGAAGGGCAGCGGAGGACGAACGGCGAAGGGCAGCGGAGGACGAACGGCGAAGGGCAGCGGAGGATGAACGGCGAAGGGCGAAGGGCGAAGGGCGAAGGGCGAAGGGGTAAGGGCTCTGATCGATTTGAGAAAAATGCGAAAATTAGTCTATTTTGCCAGATGAACTCTAACCCGACGCCTGGACTTGGCGTCGGGTAAAATATATCTAACCCGACGCCTGGACTTGGCGTCGGGTAAAATATATCTAACCTGACGCCTGGTCCAAGCGTCGGTTTAGACATATCTTACCCGACGCCCGGTCTAGGCGTCGGGTTAGAGTTCGTCTGGAAAATTATAAATTCTTGTAGTGTTAATGTATCAAATACAATAAATATATTTTACCTTCTACATTTAATATATCAAATATATTAAATATTAATTTGAATATTTCAATTTTTTCTTTCAACTAAATTGATCCTTTTAGTGTTACTATGAGCTAGCAAGGGGACCTTATGAACCTACAGATTTATAAGCTCCAATGATAAAAAAAAAAATTAATTAATTAAACTCATTAATTAATTAACTTTCATTCATTAACTCTAGGCCTAGAGTTGCACTCTTATGCACTGTAGGACAAGTTGTGTCCATGGATATAACCATTACATGCAAGTCGATCCTTCACGAGTTGTTCGTAATTATAGCTGGGTAAAAAGTCCGTTTTACCCTTGTAATTACATCTTACACCTTAAGTACCACTGATTCTCTAATGAACAACTTGTTTATGATCCAACCATAAACCAAGTCCCTCTCGGGCCAGTGAGAGGGTGGGACCTCATTGTTCATGTCCTGAAATCAGCCCTTAAGGGAACTACTCAACTACTTTCTCTATATGGGAAGGAGTGAATTTCATCTTGTGAAACTTATGTTCTCAGCTCCCTGTTTGGTTAAATCCCCAAAATGATAGGCTTATTCAATCGGCTATAAAGGTCATTCTCACCCATACAAATCAAAGGATGAGCCCTCACAGGCAGGAGTTCATAACTCACTCAGGATTAAGATCGAGTCACATATGATCATCCTGTGAAATATTAATATTCCCAAATAACGGATTTATAAAGAGAGATTATATATTTCGTGGTCCAGTCTTATACAAACTCATTGTATAGGATACCCCCACTCACATGTCTCTACATGAATGATTTGGATCTAATCATTTGTAACAATTACAAAGTGGGATGTATCAATAGTGTTACCAGGATAAGGCACCCAACCTTATCCATATACTATAGACCCTTTAGGTTATAACTTGAACATGATCCTCCCGTATGTCAACTACATACAGTTCAAGATTACACTAATATCCTTGGATTTTATATATATAATGAATATTATAAATTGCAAAAAATAATAATAAAATAATTATAAAATAATTATTGATTAATTACGAGGCTTTAGGGCATAAATCCCAACAATCTCCCACTTGCACTAAAGCCGGTGAGACATGTATCCTAGGGCATACTCTACACCCAACACGTTCTCTCACTTGTCCTATTGAAGATGAGACATGTCTCATAATCTTAGAAATTTTAGGTGACCCTCAAACACTTTAGCCTCAAAAGTCTTTTTATATAGATCAAAACGACTGTCAACTAAAAGTTATCGCGGTCCCTACCATGAAACTTTCTCTCTCAGCATTTTACCTTATACATTGGTGGTTTCTCAGTTCCTTAATTTTAGCCATTATATCACTACTTTATCCTAATAAAGTGTGATAGGCTTAACCATATATGGAACGTCGTTCAGATTAATAGGAAACTGTTTTAGCTATATACAAATTATTTTATTACTTCACAAGCAAAAATATTAACTTCTATATCAAGATCTACCACCTAAGGTAATCATAGATTTCCATAAATCTTTGTCAAAACAAGTGCATCTCGTAAAGATCAGATCTTTAACCCCATACACAAGATTAGATATTTTGAGAAAAGTTTTTAATTTTTCGCGCAATGATCATACCATTGGGCTAACTAATATAAACTAACCAATTTTACTGTCAAATGTCATGTCTCGTGTGTAGATTAGATTTTCTCTCACTCAAACGTAGATAGTCAATCTAATGTTCTCAACATTTTGAAATGTCTGAGGACACTATTCCTTAGACAAGATAAACTTCATGTAAGAATGATACATTATCATTTTTTGAAGTATTACATCATATACTTTACAACAAATTTGTCAATATAAGACGTGTGAGACATAGATAACATTTTGTCCCCGAAATCTCTATTTTGAGGACATACCCAGTAATTTAAATCATTCATTTGGAATTTGTTAGATAGTCAACAATTTATGTTAGATTGAAATCTTACATCATTCACAATGAGTAGTAAGTCATCCACATAAAATATGAGAAAACTCCACTAAGTAATTAATGATTTTCTTTTCTATCCAATATCATTAATATTTATTCAAAGTTATAGTTTTTGATACTTTTATCAAACCTTACATTCAAAAATCTAGTGATTAAATTCATTTCATAAATGAACATTTACTACTTGCAAACATTTTGCTTTTGATTTTTGAAAATGAACTCATATAATTGATTTGTAAATGCATTCTTTAAGATTTCTTTTCAGAAAAGATTTCTTAAACCTTCACTTGACATATCTTATATGCAACTATGAATTAGGGAAGGCTTATAGAATTAGTCTGACAACAAATGAGAAAGATTACCCATGGTTTACTTTCTCCCACTATATTTTTCATTAGTCTTATTTTGAAGGTTTGTACCTTCCTATTTACAAATCTTTTACTTTTGTAGATATATTAATAACCTATGGGTTTTATCCCATCAAGAATATCTACAAGTTCTAGATAAAGTATATATACTTTATCTCTAGGTTTATGACTTTGGTTTACTAATTCATGTCAATAGCTCTCAATTTTGTCATCTAATATGGCAACTTAGGCTTCAATTAAACTCTCGTAACGGTCGGGTCATCTCATAACTCTCCCACTACGATGAGGCTTATCTAATTTAGGACTAGGATCCATTTGACTATCAAATGTAATTAAATTGTTAACAACTTTTGTTAACTATTTAGTGGCTTTACTTGGAACCAACCTTATCATTACTATTGAACATTGTTGCGTGCTCAGTGTGTAAATAAAAATGCGATGTGAGAGCACTTAGAACATGCAAGCATACATGGTCTTGTAGCAAGTAATAAGTATTTTTTCATTCGATTTCCCACAGAGATTTATTCTTAGTTACTAACGAAGTGAAATGCTAAATTAGAAAGGGTGGTTTAAATGGGGTGAATTGGAGATCAATGTGCCTAACTAATGAAGAATATATGAGATATGCAAGCATAAACAAAAACAAGTGAAGAGATTAACTTGAATGTAGAGGAAAAAGAATTGCGGAGAAAGCAATTGTATAACAATAAAATCGCAAAAGTAAAAGACTGGAAAAATGGCTAAGGCAAAAACTGACTTAAGGAATTGCGGAGACAACAATAGTATAGCAATTAATTTAGCAACGTTTTAAGGGTGAGATGGGGAAACAAGGTCAACTAACGACTCCTCTATAGGCTTTTTCATACGATTATTCAGCAGTAGCTCAACTTACCATGCATCAATTTAACTCATTCTCATGCATCTCTCGATTACATGCATTAGATCCTTTAGTTCACTCATATCCAAGTAAGACTTAAGCATCTATTTATATAAGCAAGTTAATGAATTGTGCTAGGAAAACGCCTATTCCTAGGTCGTTTTCTGGCTACCATGAAAGGCTAGCATGAATGGACGACTCTGAACTCTTACTCCTTCCGGAGATTAGGAGTTCTTTGGACAAAATGGATGACCAATCGAAATTGCCCGTGGGATGAAGTACACATGCATTCAATGCAATCGAAGCTATCCTACATGCTGAATTCACGTATTTCTACCTATAGATTCATCATTAGCAGACCTTTGAGTGATTAGTTACTCATGGATGATGTGGAGTTGGAACGATTAGATTGATTAAGCATGATTGACAGTATTTAAACGAAAGCAACGAAAGACAGAAAGCGAACTCAAAGCTTGCAAAGTTGTAAATGATTCCTCTATTAAGTAAGATTCAAAGCGTAATGTGCAGAGATTGTAAAACAGTAAAGACTAAACAGATGAAGACGAAGGGAAATAATGTAGCAAACAGAAGCAAATGGCAACAAACAGTAGAGAAAATGGAAGACAGAAAGCAGTAGAAAGCGATGTAAATGTGTGCGTGAACTCCTCGCCGCAAGCGCCTCGGATGAAGGGGAAGGTTAGCGTTGTTTGGGGATGAATCCAATCAAAAGAGAAGAAGGATCTTCTCTTCTTCCTCTCAGATTATCGGTGCCAAAAGCTGATTCCTTCACTCCAACAAACGGGATAGAAAATGGAGAGAAACTGCGTTGAGATGGAGAGTTCTACGCTTCCAAGCTTGTTGTTCTCCTTCCCCCTTGACCTCCTTTTATAGCTCTTTGCAGGTACTCTTCAGTCAAGGAGAACCATCCATTCTGAACGACGTCCCACCACGTGGCAGCAGGGGAGAAATTGGGCGGCTGAAAGATCGCAACAAAACGGCGGGCAGTTGGAACAACTTAACGAATGCAGCTTAAACATTGCGGAGACAGCAATGTTTCAGCAATTTTCCTGTAATGCACAATTTTAACTCTTTTAGCTTTGTTTTTTATTCTTTCTTGTTCCTTTTACAAATAACTCTTAATTTAGCTTCATTCCTTGATTTCTCATATTTAAGCACGTATTAAACTAAATTCTATCAAAAACGCTTAAGAGTTCACACAATTATATGGCAAATAAGTCCCTAAATTAAGTACTTTTGGAGACGTAACAAACATATTCAAGTTTCAGCATGTATGCTTAAAATTCCCAAAATACGAAAGGTTGTAAATTAGTTTTACTACTCTTCTATAATTCCAAAATTGTCTCGTAGACACATTTTAGAGGGAATCATGTTCACTATACAATCTATATTGTATATCCTAACAAGGGTATGATAGTGACGTGTAATTCTTTATTGTTATGACCATGTCTAACTGATGGAGCGACATGCGCAGCGGAAAGCGATTTCAGACCGATGATACTCTAATTTCATCAATTTAACAAATAGAGAACATGCTCAAAAGACGGAAATAAGAAATTTAGAATACATACCCTTGTAGTTCCAATTTCTTCAAGTTCCGTCGGCCAATCCTCGTCACGAACTCTTCCGACCTCTTCTCACGAACGCCCCGAGGACCACCCCAGGTAGTCCCGCTATCCTCGTCACCGAGCAACGAAGTGGTGGGACTTCGTTACAAGAGAAAAGAAAGAAAAATAAAAGAATAAGAAGAAAAGTTGAAGGCAGAGAGGGCCTTGAGAAGCAAAAACCAAAAACAGAGAATATATATATATATTTTTTTTTTTGAACTTTCGTAAAACCCCTTTCTTTCGTCTGCCATTCACCTCATCATCAAATGGCCAAAGTTAGTTTATATATATATATATACAAACGTTAATATATATATATATATATATATATATATTTAATTATTATTTTTATTATTAATAATAATAATTTATATTTATTAAACTTTTTAATAAATAAAAAATATATAAATATATAATTATTAATTAAACTTTTTAATTAATAAATATTATTTAATTCAATATCAAATATTAATTAAATAATATGACTAAACCCGATTTTCTGAAAACCGACTTTTTTACACATGAATCTTATTTATGTTTTAGGTCATTCTCATATTTAAATCATATTTAAATATGTCTATTCTCCTTCCATAAACCGAATTTGAACAATTCAAATTCTTTTTCTTTTTCTTTTCTTTTATACTGTTGCACGACGTTATCCGAGCTAGCCAGGAAAACCTAAAGGACCTACAAATCATGAGCTCCAACGATACGAGATTATTTGGTCAAAACTCTTTTAACCCGAATCAATCAACTTTCGTTAACCCTCGGAGACTCCACTATAGTCCGAGGGTTGCACTCTCCTCACTGTAGATATATTGTGTCCTCTTGATATAACCATCATCGGTAAGTCGATCCTTCACAGGTTGTTCAAAATCACAGCTGGGTCATTTAAACCGTTTAACCTCTACATTACATCTTGTTCCTTAAGTACCACTGACACCTCTAATGAACAATAGATTTGTGGTCCAACCATCAGATCAATATAACTCTCTCATCACATGAGAGTGTGAGCTCACATTGTTCAAGCCTCGGAGTCTGCTATTAAGGGAACAACCTATCTACTAACCCTGAAGAGCGGGTTAGGAGTGAATTCCAATCTTGCTACACTATGTCCCCAGCTACTTATTCGACTTTATCCCCAAGTTGGTAGGCTTATTGAACGGGCGTTCCACCACTCTCACCTGTACAAGTCAAAGGATACTTCCGAATAAGCAGGAGTTCATAGCAAGCTCATGATTAAGCTCGAGTTACCTAGGCCATCAAAATGTATAAGTCGGTCTCATCAGTAAACGGAGTTATAAAAAGAGAGTGACTTAATACGCGGTTCGGTCTTATGCAAACTCTTTGCACAAGACGCCCTCACTCGCACATCTCCATGTGAAACGATTCGGATCACATCGTTTTGTACAATACAAAGTGAGTCGCATCCAATAGCGTTACCAGGATAAGGTACCCAGTCTTATCCATATACTATAGACCGTTTTGACTGACTACTTGAGCCTGATCCACAATCATGTCATACATGAAGCTCAAGTACATATTTAGCCAAGGGTGTTGGTCATTGGTATATGTTAACGTAAACACGTTTCACTTTATTCCAGTAAACTCTTTTACTGAATAAAACTAATAACTCTTTATTCTAAATAGAATATTTACAAACACAACAGTTTACAAACCACGAGTTTTATGACATAAAATCCAACACTAACAAGGTCTCGTTTCGCCTCTTGCAGCACAATTTCACTAAATGGTATTTTGTGCTAGAGTTGAGATAAAATCTCATTTTCTATCAATTAGTCTTAGTATGTAAGGTTCCTGTACTTTTCACTGTGATCTGTGTTGGGAAAAAAACCTCTCACTTCTACCGCAAGAATAAGCAGAAAATAACTGAGAAATTAAAAGAAAGCAATACAAATAGAAAACACAAGAATTTACGTGGAAAACTCCAAAACCGGAGAAAAACCACGGCCCACCAGAAAGAACTTCCACTATGTGAAAAATTGTTACAATCACACAGAAGTCTCTCCCCGATCCTAATTACAAGAAACTCTCTTCAAAGCTAATTTGCACCACTCACACCCTTTTGCCCAACTCTAATACTAGAGAATACAATAGGGAATTTAACCAGAGTTAGCACACCAAGCTTAAAATGTTTCTAACTGAGATGATTAAAACTCAAAGCCATAGGCTCCTTTTATAGTCTTAAGAGCACATGACTTACCTGAATCTTTCCGATGTGGGACAACCACCCTTCTTATATATTGCCAAAATCCCTACAAATTCCACCTTGGCAAGATATTTGAAGAATCCACAACTTCTGCTGCATCTGTGGTCTTTACCGACAACCATAGTCCACAACTTCTGTTGCATCCGTTGTCTTTACCGACAACCATAATCCTCAACACAGAGAACTATAATTCACCGTTGTTTTTACCGACAACCATAATCCTCTACACCGAGAACTATAACTCACCGTTGTCTTTACCGACAACCATAATCCTCAACACAGAGAACTATAACTCACCATTGTCTTTACCGACAACCATAATCCTCAACACATAGAACTATAACTCACCATTGTCTTTACCGACAACCATAATCCTCAACGCAGAGAACTATAACTTACTCCACCATAAAGAGTAGACCACTTGGAATATCACATTCCAATATTTTTACTTCTTCGTCACATGCCGATAAACCTTGATGAAATTTATGGTGCAACTTCCACTTACTTGACTCACCTGGAAGTTCTTCAGCCATAGACATAACTTCCACCACACACCTTGCATAACCGCCAAGTCAATGCCTGTGTGCCAACCTGTGCAACCGCTGACATCACATCCTCTATCATGGTAAAGCGGACATACCACAAGGATGAATTATGTCTTCCTTCAATGGAAGCCAGGAACATCTCCTCTAGCGAGAGAGACAATGTCAGCATCGGACCCAGAGCCCTTTGACGAACCTGCTCTGTTAGGACAATCTTGTTTCATGTGCCCAAATTGTCCACATTCTCAACAACCTTTCTTTTGCACGAAGATCTTCTTCTTCCAATTGCTAGCTACCAACACTGAATCTTCCCGTGAAGTACACCCTCCACACTTCAGTCTTCTTTCTTCTGAAAGAAGTTTACTAGTAGTCTCAGCAAAATCTAAAGTCTTCTTCTCGTACATCAAAATTGGCTTCATGTGTTCATAAGAAGATGAAAGTAACAAGATGAGCCTGAGGGCCTTATCCTCATCATCTATCTTCACTTCAATTACCTCCAGCTCCGAAACGATGCCATTGAGAACACTCAGATGATTTGAGATTTTTGTACCTTCCCAATCTTCATCACTCATGTTGGACTTCTTAGAACCTCTACTGGAATCGCCACGGGACTCCATTGGACAATCATCACCGCTTAACTTTTCAGAAGAACCATCACCTGGTCTTTTCTTCAAATTCTTGTGTAACCCATATTGTATTAACACATCCTTGACTTGCACTTGCCACAAGCCAAAATTCATCTTTCCATCAAATTTCTCTACATCAATCTTCACTGAACTCATAAAGTTTGACATCTCTGCTTCACTCCTAGGAAATCTGCAAATAGTGAACAACCAACACTATTCACAATACCAGCCTAATTCGTTTCAATAAATCTTTTTCTAATGTGGAAGCTCAGACAATGCTGCAACCACAGAGTATACTTAGAAATCAAGAAACTACAAACCTAAGGCTCTAATACCACTTGTTGGGAAAAAACCTCTCACTCTTATCGCAAGAATAAGCAAAAAATAACTGAGAAATTAAAAGAAAGCAATACAAATAGAAAACACAAGAATTTACATGGAAAACTCCAAAATCGGAGAAAAACCACGGCCCACCAGAAAGAACTTCCACTATGTGAAAAATTGTTACAATCACACAAAATTCTCTCCCCGGTCCCAATTACAAGACACTATCTTCAAAGCTAATTTGCACCACTCACACCTTTTGCCCAACTCTAACACTAGAGAATACAATAGGGAATTTAACCAGAGTTAGCACATCAAGCTTAAAATGTTTCTAACTGGGATTATTAAAACCCAAAGCCATAAGCTCCTTTTATAGTCTTAAGAGCACATGACTTACCTGAATCTTTCCGATGTGGGACAACCACCCTTCTTATATATTGCCAAAATCCCTACAAATTCCACCTTGGCAAGATATTTGAAGAATCCACAACTTCTGCTGCATCTGTGGTCTTTACCGACAACCATAGTCCACAACTTCTGTTGCATCCGTTGTCTTTACCGACAACCATAATCCTCAACACAGAGAACTATAATTCACCGTTGTTTTTACCGACAACCATAATCCTCGACACCGAGAACTATAACTCACCGTTGTCTTTACCGACAACCATAATCCTCAACACAGAGAACTATAACTCACCATCGTCTTTACCGACAACCATAATCCTCAACACATAGAACTATAACTCACCATTGTCTTTACCGACAACCATAATCCTCAACGCAGAGAACTATAACTTACTCCACCATAAAGAGTAGACCACTTGGAATATCACATTCCAATATTTTTACTTCTTCGTCACATGCCGATAAACCTTGATGAAATTTATGGTGCAACTTCCACTTACTTGACTCACCTGGAAGTTCTTCAGCCATAGACATAACTTCCACCACACACCTTGCATAACCGCCAAGTCAATGCCTGTGTGCCAACCTGTGCAACCGCTGACATCACATCCTCTATCATGGTAAAGCGGACATACCACAAGGATGAATTATGTCTTCCTTCAATGGAAGCCAGGAACATCTCCTCTAGCGAGAGAGACAATGTCAGCATCGGACCCAGAGCCCTTTGACGAACCTGCTCTGTTAGGACAATCTTGTTTCATGTGCCCAAATTGTCCACATTCTCAACAACCTTTCTTTTGCACGAAGATCTTCTTCTTCCAATTGCTAGCTACCAACACTGAATCTTCCCGTGAAGTACACCCTCCACACTTCAGTCTTCTTTCTTCTGAAAGAAGTTTACTAGTAGTCTCAGCAAAATCTAAAGTCTTCTTCTCGTACATCAAAATTGGCTTCATGTGTTCATAAGAAGATGAAAGTAACAAGATGAGCCTGAGGGCCTTATCCTCATCATCTATCTTCACTTCAATTACCTCCAGCTCCGAAACGATGCCATTGAGAACACTCAGATGATCTGAGATTTTTGTACCTTCCCAATCTTCATCACTCATGTTGGACTTCTTAGAACCTCTACTGGAATCGCCACGGGACTCCATTGGACAATCATCACCGCTTAACTTTTCAGAAGAACCATCACCTGGTCTTTTCTTCAAATTCTTGTGTAACCCATATTGTATTAACACATCCTTGACTTGCACTTGCCACAAGCCAAAATTCATCTTTCCATCAAATTTCTCTACATCAATCTTCACTGAACTCATAAAGTTTGACATCTCTGCTTCCTAATTCGTTTCAATAAATCTTTTTCTAATGTGGAAGCTCAGACAATGCTGCAACCACAGAGCATACTTAGAAATCAAGAAACTACAAACCTAAGGCTCTAATACCACTTGTTGGGAAAAAAACCTCTCACTCTTATCGCAAGAATAAGCAAAAAATAACTGAGAAATTAAAAGAAAGCAATACAAATAGAAAACACAAGAATTTACATGGAAAACTCCAAAATCGGAGAAAAACCACGGCCCACCAGAAAGAACTTCCACTATGTGAAAAATTGTTACAATCACACAAAATTCTCTCCCCGGTCCCAATTACAAGACACTATCTTCAAAGCTAATTTGCACCACTCACACCTTTTGCCTTACTCTAACACTAGAGAATACAATAGGGAATTTAACCAGAGTTAGCACATCAAGCTTAAAATGTTTCTAACTGGGATTATTAAAACCCAAAGCCATAAGCTCCTTTTATAGTCTTAAGAGCACATGACTTACCTGAATCTTTCCGATGTGGGACAACCACCCTTCTTATATATTGCCAAAATCCCTACAATCTGATCATAGTGTCTTGATAGATTTACCTAATTGAGTTTCAACTTGAATCTTATATTCCTTGAACTTTTCAAAATATTCAGACTTATGTTGCATTAGGTTAGATACTCATTCCTTGAATAATCATCAGCTAGAGTGATGAAATATTCATCCGTGTTCTTTGGCCAGTAGGCTTTTCCAACAAAACTCTATTGGTTATCTTGCATGAAAGGCAAGATCTTAAGACATATAAAGTAATTAACTCTAACATTTAGAGAATTACCTCTTAGTAGTCTTTTTATTCAAATTGATCAGAATCAATCTTGAGCGCCAAAGACAAGTATCGTATTTTAGGAGAATATAAATTGTCTTTACATTCTGGATTCTATAATCCTGAATTTCTCAATGTGTAGTATTTTATATGTTAACAATTAACACATACAAATTATTTTTATCTTCAGCTGAACTTTTCAAACAATTTTGTAAATAAAAAATTTAGTACCAAAATATTCATACTATATGAACATTTTATTAGTAATAAAGTTACAGAAATTGAATTTCTCCTATGGTACTAAAAACATCATATTCAGCATTAAATAACAATGATTTCTTATGGACATCTTAATGTCTCCCACTACATTAATTGAGATGGATTTTCTGGTGCCAACAAGTAGAGATCATTCTACATCATTAAGTATTTTCCAAGAATTATATAAAATTTAATGAAGAACAAATCTTAATAGTGGATCTGAATCTACTATATAGGTGGTAATGATTATTTTCCACCAAAAATCTAGTAAATCAAATTTACTTTTATCCATGTTCTTCTTATAGAGGTATTTCATAAATTCCTCTTATTATGACTACTTTGCTAATTTAGAAACTATTTTCTTTTAGCTACAGTCATATGGTTTCTTTTCTTGGATTTTGGTAATACTTAATTTTTGAGATTATTTAGATAAATATCTAAATCTAGCTTTTATTGACTTCAACAATATCTCATATGTTGTTGTCATCTTCTTTATCTTCTTAGCTTGACATCTAATATGTCAAATAGAAATTTTTTATATGTCATCTCGTTATCTTGATTTATTAATCATGTGTTTCACGAACAATTCGATTAGCATTGGCAACAAGTTTTTTAGAACATTTCTCAATAAGACAAATTAAAGAAAAATTACACTGTCATTATATAGTGTTAACATTATTTTTTCAAGTGATTATTTTCTCAATTTGACAAATTGGTATTGAAAATTAAAATTGAGAGAAATAGACATAATATTGAAATATAAAAAAAAAAAAAAAGTTGTTTAACAACATGCAATAATATTAATTCAATTTCAGCATAGAAAACAAACGATTTGATTAAATGAACCCTAAAAATTAATTTCTAATGTTATGATACTTTAGTGAGTTAGAACAAGTGTGGTCGTAGGGTAGGTCAAATACTCCTTTACTAAAGTGAGACAATCTCAACCAAGTGTTATCCCAAAATAACTCTTATTTCTATAACATTTAGTTACCATTAGTTTGGTCAAGAAAATCATTAAAAACCTTAATGAGATCTTTGTAAGTGGAACCCATCATTTTAGATTCTATAATTTTATCCCAACAAGTGTCGACGTAGGGTAGGTCAATTATTGAAAATAAAATTACAATCATATCCTTCTCAGGAGATTCACGATGATATTGACCCATGTAAACACCTTCCGTAGGGGGACGATCCAAAAGCCGCCGCGAGGCCCCACATGAATCTCACGTTGTGAACCAATGATAGAGACCGTAGGATATGTTGACACATTTCCTTCTCCCACTTACTATTTTCAAAATACTTTCTCTAGAGATTCACCTGATATTGACCCATGCAAACATCTTCCGTTGGGGGACGGTCCAAAAGCCGCCGCGAGGCCCCGCATGAATCTCACCTTGTGAATCTATAATAGAAACGATAGGACACCTTGGCAGATGTCCTTCTCCCACTAAGTATTTTGAAATAGGGTTTTGGTGAGTAGAGTTTTTTAATGTCCTACAATTCATCGGGGTGTCAAATCCCGCCAAAATAATATTTATAATACAGATACTACTGAACTAACTTGTAGTTAGTGGTAACGGGTCGATCCGCAGGGAACCTAAATCAATTTCTCCTAATTAATTTCTATTTGTCTTTTAATTAAAACGGTAAGTAAAAAAATGGGGGGGAGGTTAAAGAAAACTAAACTAAACGGGAAATTAAACGAACGGAAAATTAAATGCTAGAAAAAATAAATGTAACATGTGCTCCTAATTCGAGGGATCGGGATTCTCTTGATGCGCTTAGATCATAGGGATTCTAATCATGCTTAGTAATTGTATCTCATGCACGCGAAATGTTTGCTCGTTTCCGTAGCAAACATCCCAATGAATTAATTAGAGGCAAAAATTCTAATTAAACATGCTCCTTAACTAATCTAAGTTAGCTACGCTTAAGCCAATTAAAGAATAGTAACGGGTAATATCGCGACGAACCAATTGATTGAGAACTCGACCAATTGGCTCGATTTTTCCTCTTTCCTTAAGTCTATCGTGAAAACAATAATTAATTCAAATCCCCCAACTGTCACTTAGGCTAGAATTAATTAGTCACGCCTAGACCCTTGTTACTTGGGCATTGAGGCAATTATACGTCCTAATCTTTAACGGTAAAACATGCATAAGGACTCGGGCGTCACTCCTAATCAATTACACATGCTATTGAGATGCAAATAAAGGAAGGAGATACAAAAGATCATGCAATTCTAAGCTAGAAATTCATACAAAACCCTCACTAAGCATCAAGATTATCCTTAAACCTCAAATTAGAGCACTTACCTTAGCCAAATGTGTTGAAAATCGATCCAAAATTGCCCCAAAATTGGGGAAATTGATGAAAACCTCACCAAACCCGAGGCCAATTCAAAAATATCAAATTTTCTCTCTCTAGAATGAATAGTACGACTAAAACTATGTTAAAAACGCTTAAAAACTGAACAAAAAAAAAATGAGTTTGGGCCGAGCGTAGGGGCGCATCAGAGGAAGGTCGCGCGATGGTGGGCCTGGCCGTCTGGGCTTGAGGTGCTGACCGTTGACTGGAGCTGTTGACTTTTACAAAATGTAAGAAAATCATGCATCCGTCTAGAATCAAACTTAGGCTCTCCCAATTCATTATTAATATTTCATGCGAAGCCCTCGATCCAAATTCAACATCGAGAACAAGCTGCTAAGCCTTCGATCCAAATTCAACATCGAGAACAAGCTGCGAAGCCCTCGATCCAAATTCAACATCGAGAACAAGCTGCGAAGCCCTCGATCCAAATTCAACATCGAGAACAAGCTGCGAAGCCCTCGATCCAAATTCAACATCGAGAAAAAGCTGCGAAGCCGTCGATCCAAATTCAACATCGAGAACAAGTTGCGAAGCCCTCGATCCAAATTCAACATCGAGAACAAGCTGCAAAGCCCTCGATCCAAATTCAACATCAGGAACAAGCTGCAAAGCCCTCGATCCAAATTCAACGTCGAGAACAAGCTGCGAAGCCCTCGAGATACATTTACATTTGAGAGAGAAAGAATCAGAGGATAAACATTAGAGATTGTAATCCACTACGCACTGATACATATAAATACAAATACAAAATTCAAATTTCATTTACACGTGTCAAATTTTCATCCTTCGTTCGAAATCTCGTGTGAACAGATTGGCACGCCCAGTGGGACCACTCTACCTCTCATCTCTCCCTCTCTCAACTAAAGTTAACAATGACATCGAAGAAAACAACATCCAGGTCTCTCATTTCCAACAACCCTTACAAGGGACCTGTCACCCGCAACCGCTTCATCAAAGAAGTCTCGCAGACGGACGAACACACTTCTGTCATCGTGAGAAAAATTTACAAACGACTGACGGAGTCTACGCAGGGTGGGATAATCATCAAGGAAAATCCCTTGTACGATGAATATGTTCCTTTCTCTTATCAGTCAGAGAAGGTGTCCGATTCCGTACAACTATCAAAACAATTAAGAAAGGAAAATCAGCTTCCATGCTCGCGTTTCGGAAGAAATCTGAGGATAAAATGAAGAGAGGAAAGTAAGAATCGAGAGTTCGAAAAAGAAAACAAACATTTTGCCATTGCGAGATTCAGAATGAAGATCAACCATGGAAGAAGATGAAGAAGAAGAAGCTTAACATGCTTTCAGAGCTGAATTTGTGATATAGAAAAAGAGAGAGAGAGAGAGAGAGAGAGAGAGAGAGAATTAAGAAAGGGTTTTCAAAATCAATATCTAAGAAACCATAATTTCATCAACATAATTTCGAGACTCTAAATCCAAAATCAAAGAAAAGATAAACGAGTAGTAATCAGGAACGAGAAAATAGAAATTACCTGAAGATTGCTGCGTTTGTAACCCTAGAAGTCAATGTCGTATGAGATGAAGCGAAGATGAAGTTGATTTCGTTTGATGGAGATGAATATTAGAGGAACGGATGAAGATGAAGATGAAGCCTTTTGTCGATGAAGCGTGTTTTTTCAGACGAAGATGAAGCTGATTTTGCGAAGACGAAGCGTGCTTCATTTTCTTTTTGTGTGTGGTTGCATTTTTTTGGG
The DNA here is from genome assembly GCA_028017165.1 of Herpetospermum pedunculosum. NCBI lineage: Eukaryota > Viridiplantae > Streptophyta > Magnoliopsida > Cucurbitales > Cucurbitaceae > Herpetospermum > Herpetospermum pedunculosum. The sequence continues at coordinate 49,380,834 of CM051530.1, forward strand.
TTTTCCGTAATGTTGAAAATTGAAAATTTCAGCGAAAATTTAAGGAGGGAAAATTTCAGCGCTTTTTTTATTAAAGAATCAATAATCTCCTATCTTTTAATAGCGGGAATTTAATCATGCTATAACTACATGCAATTAAAAGTCCTTTTTGTTGTAGTGAAGTTCCGCCGCATCATCGCATCATCTCCAAGTTCCGCCGCATCATCGCATCATCTCCAAGTTCCGCCGCATCATCGCATCATCTCCAAGTTCCGCCGCATCATCGCATCATCTCCAAGTTCCGCCGCATCATCGCATCATCTCCAAATTCCGCCGCATCACCGCATCATCTCCAAGTTCCGCCGCATCATCGCAAGTTCCGCCGCATCATCGCATCATCTCCAAGTTCCGCCGCATCATCGCATCATCTCCAAGTTCCGCCGCATCATTGCAAGTTCCGCCGCATCATCTCCAAGTTCCGCCGCATCATCTCCAAGTTCCGCCGCATCATCGCCAGTTCCGCCGCATCATCGCAAGTTCCGCCGCATCATCGCAAGTTCCGCCGCATCGCATCATCTCCAAGTTCCGCCGCATCATCGCATCATCTCCAAGTTCCGCCGCATCATCGCATCATCTCCAAGTTCCGCCGCATCATCGCATCATCTCCAAGTTCCGCCGCATCATCGCATCATCTCCAAGTTCCGCCGCATCACCGCATCATCTCCAAGTTCCGCCGCATCATCGCATCATCTCCAAGTTCCGCCGCATCATCGCAAGTTCCGCCGCATCATCGCATCATCTCCAAGTTCCGCCGCATCATCGCATCATCTCCAAGTTCCGCCGCATCATCGCATCATCTCCAAGTTCCGCCGCATCATCGCATCATCTCCAAGTTCCGCCGCATCATATCCAAGTTCCGCCGCATCATCGCAAGTTCCGCCGCATCATCGCAAGTTCCGCCGCATCGTCGCAAGTTCCGCCGCATCGCATCATCTCCAAGTTCCGCCGCATCGCATCATCTCCAAGTTCCGCCGCATCATCGCATCATCTCCAAGTTCCGCCGCATCATCGCATCATCTCCAAGTTCCGCCGCATCATCGCATCATCTCCAAGTTCCGCCGCATCACCGCATCATCGCAAGTTCCGCCGCATCATCGCAAGTTCCGCCGCATCATCGCAAGTTCCGCCGCATCATCGCATCATCTCCAAGTTCCGCCGCATCATCGCAAGTTCCGCCGCATCATCTCCAAGTTCCGCCGCATCATCTCCAAGTTCCGCCGCATCATCGCCAGTTCCGCCGCATCATCGCAAGTTCCGCCGCATCATCGCAAGTTCCGCCGTATCATCGCAAGTTCCGCCGCATCGCATCATCTCCAAGTTCCGCCGCATCGCATCATCTCCAAGTTCCGCCGCATCATCGCATCATCTCCAAGTTCCGCCGCATCATCGCATCATCTCCAAGTTCCGCCGCATCATCGCATCATCTCCAAGTTCCGCCGCATCACCGCATCATCTCCAAGTTCCGCCGCATCATCGCATCATCTCCAAGTTCCGCCCCATCATCGCATCATCTCCAAGTTCCGCCGCATCATCGCATCATCTCCAAGTTCCGCCGCATCACCGCATCATCGCAAGTTCCGCCGCATCATCGCATCATCTCCAAGTTCCGCCGCATCATCGCATTATCTCCAAGTTCCGCTGCATCATCTCCAAGTTTCGCCGCATCATCGCAAGTTCCGCCGCATCATCGCAAGTTCCGCCGCATCATCTCCAAGTTCCGCCGCATCATCGCCAGTTCCGCCGCATCATCGCCAGTTCCCCCGCATCATCGCAAGTTCCGCCGCATCGCATCATCTCCAAGTTCCGCCGCATCGCATCATCTCCAAGTTCCGCCGCATCATCGCATCATCTCCAAGTTCCGCCGCATCATCTCCAAGTTCTGCCGCATCATCTCCAAGTTCCGCCGCATCATCGCAAGTTCCGCCGCATCATCGCAAGTTCCGCCGCATCATCGCAAGTTCCGCCGCATCATCTCCAAGTTCCGCCGCATCATCGCCAGTTCCGCCGCATCATCGCCAGTTCCGCCGCATCATCGCAAGTTCCGCCGCATCGCATCATCTCCAAGTTCCGCCGCATCGCATCATCTCCAACGCATCATCTCCAAGTTCCGCCGCATCATCGCATCATCTCCAAGTTCCGCCGCATCATCGCATCATCTCCAAGTTCCGCCGCATCATCTCCAAGTTCCGCCGCATCATCGCAAGTTCCGCCGCATCATCGCCAGTTCCGCCGCATCATCGCCAGTTCCGCCGCATCATCGCAAGTTCCGCCGCATCGCATCATCTCCAAGTTCCGCCGCATCGCATCATCTCCAAGTTCCGCCGCATCGCATCATCTCCAAGTTCCGCCGCATCGCATCATCTCCAAGTTCCGCCGCATCATCATCTCCAAGTTCCGCCGCATCATCGCATCATCTCCAAGTTCCGCCGCATCATCGCATCATCTCCATGTTCCGCCGCATCATCGCATCATCTCCAAGTTCCGCCGCATCATCGCATCATCTCCAAGTTCCGCCGCATCATCGCATCAACTCCAAGTTCCGCCGCATCATCGCATCATCTCCAAGTTCCGCCGCATCATCGCATCATCTCCAAGTTCCGCCGCATCATCGCCTCATCTCCAAGTTCCGCCGCATCATCGCATCATCTCCAAGTTCCGCCGCATCATCGCATCATCTCCAAGTTCCGCCGCATCATCGCATCATCTCCAAGTTCCGCCGCATCATCGCATCATCTCCAAGTTCCGCCGCATCATCGCATCATCTCCAAGTTCCGCCGCATCATCGCATCATCTCCAAGTTCCGCCGCATCATCGCATCATCTCCATGTTCCGCCGCATCATCGCATCATCTCCATGTTCCGCCGCATCATCGCAAGACCAAAGAAAACAAAGGTTATACATGTTCCACTTTGTCAAACAAGCTTTGTTGTTCTCATTTGTGTTCAGATTGTAATACTTCATTCAACCTGAAATTTAGGCGGGTTCTAAATTTCCTTCCATAAAAATGAGCTTAAGTTCAAATTTTCGAACTTTATGTCAATTGATTGGAATCCCAAAATTATACCAAGTCAAATTTTCATGCAAGCTAAATTTCGAGCAAAATCCAAAATTTTCCTAAAATTAAAATTTGGGGCATATTCCAAATTTTATTTTCAAGCATGATTTAGAGTCAAAAGTTATCTAAATCCGAGTCTCAAATCAAATATGCCAAAATAAAATTTTCAACACTCCTACTCCGAATTCAAGCCAAACTTCAAGAAAATCCAAAATTTTTCTAAAAATAAAATTTTGGGCATATTCCAAATTTTATTTCCAAGCATGATTTAGAGTCAAAATTTATCTAAATCCAAGTCTCAAATCGAAATTGGCGGTTTGGGTATACTCCAAATTTTATCCCACTTCGAAATTGGAGTAAAGTTCAAAGTCAAATCCTATTCAAAATTCAATTGGGCAACTCCAAAACTCTACTCTACATCCAAAATGGAATTAAAGTAGAACACAAGAATCTACTAAAGTTCAAGTCAAGCTTCTGCCAAATAAGAAAGATCAAAATTGTAAGCCCAATTCATATTTTTTTGGTCAATTGGCATAAAAAGATGTATCAATCAAAAGAATTGATTTATGGACCAAATTTCATATTTCGATAAGATTGATATGTCGAGGCAGATTCGAAATTAGGGGTGTCCTACATTTCAATTTCAAAATTTAACTTTTCCGAGACTCACCCACACGTACATGTGCATAACTCTCGAAAAAGGGGGCATTTGTTGACCGAGAAATTTCGGCCAATCAGCGGTCGCCACGTGTCTTCATCTTGACCGGCGGATCGAATAAATTTAACCGAGCAAATTCGGTCATAGCTCAATTGGGCTCGAAATCGAATCGGGCTAAAAAGTTATTTAAATGGCAATTTGGCCCAAAGCCCAAAAATCCATTGGGCCCATAACCCAAAAGTCATTGGACCCAAGCCCATTGGATCCAAGCCCAAGCTCATTGGATCCAGGCCCAAGCCCACCAGGCCCATGAGAACTCTATAAATAGAGAGCTCATTCTTCATTTTCAAGGTTTCAGAAAATTTCTACTTCTAAAAGCTCAGAGAGAATTCTCAAACAACGAAGACTCCCTAAATCCTTGGAAGACTGAACAATCCTTCAACATCGAGAACAAGCTGCGAAGCCCTCGATCCAAATTCAACATCGACAACAAGCTGCGAAGCCCTCGATCCAAATTCAACATCGAAAACAAGTTGCGAAGCCCTCGATCCAAATTCAACATCGAGAACAAGTTGCGAAGCCCTCGATCCAAATTCAACATCGAGAACAAGCTGCGAAGCCTTCGATCTAAATTCAACATCGAGAACAAGCTGCGAAGCCCTCGATCCAAATTCAACATCGAGAACAAGCTGCGAAGCCCTCGATCCAAATTCAACATCGAGAACAAGCTGCGAAGCCCTCGATCCAAATTCAACATCGAGAACAAGCTGCGAAGCCTTCGATCCAAATTCAACATCGAGAACAAGCTGCGAAGCCCTCGATCCAAATTCAACATCGAGAACAAGCTGCGAAGCCCTCGATCCAAATTCAACATCGAGAACAAGCTGCGAAGCCCTCGATCCAAATTCAACATCGAGAACAAGCTGCGAAGCCCTCGATCCAAATTCAACATCGAGAACAAGTTGCGAAGCCCTCGATCCAAATTCAACATCGAGAACAAGCTGCGAAGCCGTCGATCCAAATTCAACATCGAGAACAAGCTGCGAAGCCCTCGATCCAAATTCAACATCGAGAACAAGCTGCAAAGCCCTCGATCCAAATTCAACATCAGGAACAAGCTACAAAGCCCTCGATCCAAATTCAACGTCGAGAACAAGCTGCGAAGCCCTCGAGATACATTTACATTTGAGAGAGAAAGAATCAGAGGATAAACATTAGAGATTGTAATCCACTACGCACTGATACATATAAATACAAATACAAAATTCAAATTTCATTTACAAGTGTTCGAATTTCCATCCTTCGTTCGAAATCTCGTGTGAACAGTTACTAATCAATTTTGAGTTAAGATTAGATTATTTAATTAATGTAGTATAATCACTCAAAACAATTAATTAATAAAATGTTCTAAAATATCCATTTAAGCCCTTAATTAATGCAAATGCCCGATTTACCCCTAAGCGATTAAATTATACAAAATATACCAATTAAGCCCAATTAATTATTCTAATTCTCAAGACTTAGGAGCTAAATATTAGCACTTTTAGAGTGCTATCAAAATACCCCCAACCTAAATCTTGTTAGTGCTCGAGCAAGGCTACATTGAATTATCTCTAAAGACCAATATTGCATGCATCGACTCTAACCTCAATGCTTTAAAAAATAAGGCACTTACAACAACAAGAAAGCGATTAATTGCATGCACAAATTGAGAACATTTCAAAAATTAAACTGCTACTCCCCTACGTGCGTGTGTGATTAGCCAACCTATTCTAGCTCTGATAGACTCGAAAAAACCATTTGCAACCCTACATCTCGTTTTCCCCCTACTTCTAGCAATTAAGAACAGTCTAAAGACTTTTCAACATTCAAGAGAGTAACAAATTAAAAGGCCTAAATTTTCTCTCTTTTTTTTCACTTTTCTTTTCTTTACTTCTCCAAGAGAGCCTAACGCGTCAAACTTGTCTTCGTTCCAGCTTACCTGCAGTTTCACTGCACACTGTATCTGACTATGGTAAGCTTCACATTTTTAAGGACTAATGTTCACTTATTAATGTGCACTTTAAGAAGAAGGAGCACCTCAGGAGTTTTTATTTTCATGCTTAGTCTCTCTTTTTTTTTAGGCAATAGCTTCGCTATAACACGATTAATTTAATACAACCTACCATGCATCAAGTCTTCCCTAGGGGTACCTTTCGGGGTGACAAAAAGATTTCATCATTTCCTGCAACATAAGACAATTCTAATCCTACAAAACCAATAATAGGATGCTACGTGCTCGATAGATGAAAGGGAGCAACAGAAAAATTTTAAAATTTTTTGAAAAATGCTCAACGTGCACATACAATCTCATGCTTTTCTAGATATGCAAATACGAAGAATTTAAAAGCATTTCATAGATTGTCCTCATCGAACAACATGCAACAGCAGACCAAAGCACTTCTAATTCAGAATTTCCACAACTCAACAACTATAAAAATCTAACAAACTTCTCCACCCAACCTTCAAAGGATACATAGTCCTCTATGTATAACACATCAGACTAAGCAATTAAAATTACAAAATTTAAGGGAACAGAAAACCTCCCCTGAATTTTGTTAGGTTGGTGGTTGGAGCAGCACAGTCCTTGCCCAAATATCTCGTTCCTTAGGCCACAAACCACTACAAAAGAAAAGCAAATAAACTAAGCTAGGAAAAATAAAAACTAAAAGTAAAGACATGAATTTAAAAACACATGGGTTGCCTCCCAAGAAGCGCATTTTTTTTAAACGTCGTTATGCTCAACGCGTCCTCCACTCTGTCAGGGTACATAAAAATTCTCGTACTTCTTCGGCCCCTTCTTCCTTGAATCAAGAAAGTCTGCTAAGAGAAGCAAGCTCTTCGAATTTTCTAGGCAGCCGGACAGAGTTGTTATTTTTTTGGTTTTTTTGATATATGGAAAGAAAGACTCAACAAACTCAAACAAAATAACGGAAGACTCAACTGACTCAACAGAAATAAAAGACTCAACTAACTGAACAGAAAATAAAGACTCGACCAAGGGAGGGGTCACATCAAAATTCTCGAGGTGACAAACATTCTCAGATGTACAGATGGAAGGGGGAATGCTAGATAAATCTCCTATAATACATGAATCATCACAAGGCAAAGCAAGAGGAGATAAATTTTCAAAAGGCACAATTGTCGCTTCCTCATCCATCAAAACATTTTCAATACAAGTTGGTTCAACATCCTCAGAGAAAAGACTTCCAAAAATATTTTCATTACTAGAAAGATGCTCGAGCTCATCAATGCATGAATCTTCAAAAATATTTTCAATACAGAATTCATGCTCTAAATAGAAATCAATAGGTGGAGGAATACTTAGCTCTAAGAATTCTCTAAGATCTTCTTCATCACAGGCGAGAAATGTTGCCCAGAATTTCAATCTTGAAGAAGTCTCAGCTCTACTTCTCAGCTTGTTCGCATCGTCAGTCTTTTCAGGATGCTCCTCGGGGCTAAGCTCACCCTCCTCCTCAGTCACACTACTCTCGTCGTCACATGTCAGAAAATTCTCAATTCCTTCCTCAAAATCGGGGTACATTTCGATGATGACCTTCTCCTTAGTGGTTTGGAGAGGGTTCTGTGAAACTTCGTCGGTTTCACTCCTTGCAAAATGTCCCCAATAATGCCGTCGAAAATCTGCCATGCTAAACGAGAAGACACAAGAAAAGGAAAATATTTTTTTTGGTTTTTTTGTTTAAACAAATAAAATTTAACTAAGAGAAATTAAATGGTTCCCCGGCAACGACGCCAATTTTGGTGAGTAGGGTTTTTGAATGTCCTACAATTCATCGGGGTGTCGAATCCCGCCAAAATAATATTTATAATACCGATAATACTGAACTAACTTGTAGTTAGTGGTAACGGGAATACTGAACTAACTTGTAGTTAGTGGTAACGGGTCGATCCGCAGGGAACCTAAATCAATTTCTCCTAATTAATTTCTATTTGTCTTTTAATTAAAACGGTAAGTAAAAAAATGGGGGGGGGAGGTTAAAGAAAACAAACTAAACGGGAAATTAAACTAACGGAAAATTAAATGTTAGAAAAAATAAATGTAACATGTGCTCCTAATTCGAGGGATCGGGATTCTCTTGATGCGCTTAGATCATAGGGATTCTAATCATGCTTAGTAATTGTATCTCATGCACGCGAAATGTTTGCTCGTTTCCGTAGCAAACATCTCAATGAATTAATTAGAGGCGAAAATTCTAATTAAACATGTTCTTTAACTAATCTAAGTTAGCTACGCTTAAACCAATTAAATAACAGTAACAGGTAATATCGCGACAAACCAATTGATTGAGAACTCGAAAATTGGCTCGATTTTTCCTCTTTCCCAAAGTCTATCGTGAAAACAATAATTAATTCAAATCCCCCAACTGTCACTTAGGCTATAATTAATTAGTCACGCCTAGACCATTGTTACTTGGCGATTGAGGCAATTATACGTCATAATCTTTAACGGTAAAACATGCATAAGGACTCGGGCGTCACTCCTAATCAATTGCACATTCTATTGAGATGCAAATAAAGGAAGAAGATACAAAAGATCATGGAATTCTAAGCTAGAAATTCATACAAAACCCTCACTAAGCATCAAGATTATCTCTAAACCTCAAATTAGAGCACTTACCTTAGCCAAACGTGTTGAACATCGATCCAAAATTTCCCCAAAATTGTGGAAATTGATGAAAAACTCACCAAACCCGAGGCCAATTCAAAAATATCAAATTTTCTCTCTATAGAATGAATAGTGCGGCTAAAACTAGGTTAAAACGCTTAAAAACTGGAAAAAAAAATGAGTTTGGGCCGAAACTGGCAGATTGGGCCGCACAGGGGAGCTAGGGCGCGCGGGTCGGTGAGCTGGAGCGGGGCGGGTCGTCTGGGCGCGCATCAGAGGAATGTCGCGGGCGCGTTGGGCCTGGCGAAGTGGGCGTGCGGGCGCTGGAGCGTTGAGGAACGGGTCGCGCGCGCGTCTGGGCCTGCGCGTCTGGGCTTGAGGTGATGACCGTTGACTGTTGACTGGAGTTGTTGACTTTTACAAAATATAAGAAAATCATGCATCTGAACCTAGGCTCTCCCAATTCCTTAACCTGGCCAACACCATTAAGCCACTAATCAATTTTGTGTTAAGATTAGATTATTTAATTAATGTAGTATAATCACTCAAAACAATTAATTAATAAAATGTTCTAAAGTATCCATTTAAGCCCTTAATTAATGCAAATGCCTGATTTACCCCTGAGCGATTAAATTATACAAAATATACCAATTAAGTCCAATTAATTATTCTAATTCTCAAGACTTAGGAGCTAAATATTAGGACTTTTAGAGTGATATCATGTTTTCTATTACTTAGAAAAATTAGGCTAATCTCATTCATCGAAGTTTTTCAATCTACTCTTTCATAACCTTGATGTTGGTTTGATTGATTTTAATGTGAATTACCAAGTGTATTAAACTATTTAAAACTAATCACATTATGAGTCGGCTTAATAAAATAAAATAAAATTTGACTAATTCAACCCCCAGGCCAGTTCCAGGTAGAGGTGTTCATTTTCAGTCAACTTAAGTACCTCACCCGTGTAACTTTTCATAGAAAGGGTTCCCTTATAGTCAATTTTTATTTCACATTCATTAATCTTTAATTAACTATTATTTACTAGATTAATGAGCTTAAATTGATTGTAAGCAATGTTTTTAATCCTAATAAAAACTAATTCACCTTAGGGATAATCTTGAAATTTTACCATTTTAAACCTTTTAAACAAAAAATAAAAGATTATCATATATTATAATCTTATTATAAAATTTTATAATCTTTATTAGAAAATATCTAATCCCATTATGAAAATATTCTAATCTCATTAGGAAAATATCTTAATACTTATTGGGAAAATATCTCAATCTCATTAGGAAAGGATATCTTAATCATTATTAAGAAAATATGGATTCCTATTATGAATAGGAAGTATATCCTAATTTAAAAAATCCAAATATAACAATTATATTGAAAGATATGGAAATCATTTAATTTGTATTTAATCAAATTAAATGAGCATTTTAGTCATAATATTCCAAATATAACAATTATATTAAAAAATAATTAAAATGCATGATCATGCTTAACCTATGGTGAGATTTTAATCTAGATGTCATACTTTATGCAATCAATTAATAAAATTAAATCATACATCAACATGCATAATTAAATAAAAAAAAAACTATCAAAATTGATCGGCATACTTGGCAAATCCTATTAAAAGAAAATAATTTAAATTACAAAAAAAAATTAATCCAAGACATATCTTGGTGTTCAATTTGGTACCTTCCAAAGTTGAATCCAATTTCCATAATTGAAGTTGTACATTCCAAATCAAATCCATAGACATTCCAAATCTGAATTTAGATTTTCAGAATTTATTTTGGACATTCTAAATTCAATCTATAGACATTCCAAATCTGAATCTAAATTTACAGAATTGATTTTGAAAATTCCAAATCCAAATCTAAATCTAAATTTTTCAGAATTTATTTTGGACATTCCAAATCTGAATCTAAATTTTCATAATTGATTTTGGATATTCCAAATCTGAATCTAAATTTTCATAATTGATTTTGCACATTCCAAATTCAAATCTAAATCTAAATTTCCAGAATTGATTTTATCCCTTCCAAATCCAATCTATAGACCTTCCAAAATCTAAATCCAAATTTTCAGAATTGAATTTGGACATTCCAAATCCAATGCACCATCTTCAATTTTGTACGATTCACAATCTTCAATTCGATAGGATTCACTCAAATTGAATCTTCAATTATTTAATGGCTTCAATTTCACCATCGTTTGACACCATCTTCAATTTTGTACGATTCACAATCTTCAATTCGATAGGATTCACTCAAATTGAATCTTCAATTATTTAATGGCTTCAATTCCATCATCGTTTGACACCATCTTCAATTCTGTAATGGCTTCAAATTCACTAATTCCGTAATGATTTTAAAAAGAGCTACAAAGAAGTCCTAACTCTTTCAAGTTTCACATTTGATCTAATCAAAGCAATAAAACTAATGCCAAAATATGCCTAAAAAGTCAATTTGCAAACCTTCATACATCAAATATATGAACAAAATTAAAATTCTCACCCTGAACAATTTTAATTCTAAATAAAAATGAAAGTAGCTCTGATACCAATTTAAGGGAATGAACGCTTCAATCCCCCCGCAGAAGAAGCGTTTGAAATCGGTTCTTTGGTTTATTCAGAATTAAACTAAAACAAGTTAAGCAACTAAATTACCTTTGACGAACAATAACCTTCTTGTATTCCTTTTTCCACGAGATCTTCCTCGCTATGACTCGAACACGGATCAAGGCTTGTGGGAGCTCTTTGAAAGAATGAGAGAACAATTTTGAGGGTGAGTAGTGTGTTTGGTCAACCTTTTAGCTAAACCTAAAAGTCTTATTTATAGGGCTTTTAGGAATTAATTTTATATTTATTTGAATCTTATTCAAATATTATAAAATTAATCTTTTATAATATACTCTAAACCAATTTGAATCTCATTCAAATAACATATGTATATAGTTTTTAATATTAATGTATCATATACATAAACTATTTTCTATAATATTTAATGTATCAAATACAATAAATATATTTTACTCTTCTACCTTTAATATATCAAATATATTAAATATTAATTTGAATATTTCAAATTTTTCTTTCAACTAAATTGATCTTTTTAGTGTCACTATGAGCTAGCGAGAGGACCTTATGGACCTATAGATTTATAAGCTCTAATGATAAAAAAAAATTAATTAATTAAACTCATTAATTAATTAACTTTCATTCATTAACTCTAGGTCACTCCACTATAGGCCTAGGGTTGCACTCTTATGCACTGTAGGACAAGTTATGTCCATGGATATAACCATTACATGCAAGTTGATCCTTCACGAGTTGTTCGCAATTACAGTTGGGTCAAAAGAACGTTTTACCCCTATAATTATATCTTACACCTTAAGTACCACTGATTCTCTAATGAACAACCTATTTATGATCCAACCATAAACCAAGTCCCTCTCGGGCCAGTGAGAGGGTGGGGCCCCATTGTTAATGTCCTGAAATCAGCCCTTAAGGGAACTAGTCAACTACTTTCCCTATATGGGAAGGACTGAATTCCATCTTGTAAAACTTATGTTCTCAGCTCTCTGTTTGGTCAAATCCTCAAAATGGTAGGCTTATTGAATCGGCTATAAAGATCATTCTCACCCATACAAATCAAAGGATGAGCCCTCACATGTAGGAGTTCATAACTCACTCAGGATTAAGATCGAGTCATATATGATCATCCTGTGAAATATTAATCTTCCCAAATAACGGATTTATAAAGAGAGATTATATATTTCGTGGTCCAGTCTTATACAAACTCATTGTATAGGATACCCCACTCACATGTCTCTACATGAATGATTTGGATCTAATCATTTGTAACAATTACAAAGTGGGTTGTATGAATAGTGTTACCAGGATAAGGCACCCAACCTTATCCATATACTATAGACCCTTTAGGTTATAACTTGAACATGGTCCTCCCGTATGTCAACTACATACAGTTCAAGATTACACTAATAACCTTGGATTTTATATATATAATGAATATTATAAATTGAAAAAAATAATTATCAAATAATTATTAATTAATTACGAGGCTTTAGGGCATAAATCCCAACAATCTCGTCATTGTAGCTCGAGTAGGGGCAGTTTGGAAGCCTCCGCTTAATGGTGTGTATAAGGTGAATGTTGATGCGGGGTTTTAGAATGATGATGGCGTGGCAGGTGTGGGTGTGGTGGTTCGGGATGCTAGGGGACAGGTTATGTTGGCCGCAATGTCCCGAGTCTTGAATGTTCGCAATGTGGTGATGGCAGAGGAGTTTGCAGCCTCGAATGGGCTTCGCTTGGCCTGGGAGGCGGGTTTGCAGCCTGTTGTCTTAGAGACGGATTCCTCTCGAATTTGTGGTTTGTTTCGGGATGATGGGGTAGATCTGGCAGAAGTTGGTATGCTCGTGGCAGATCTGCGTTTACAGTTCCTTCCGTCTTTCATGGTTCAGTGTAGCTTTACTCATCGAGAAGGCAATATGGTGGCGGACCGATTGGCGCATATGGCGTTGACCCTTCGTCAAAATATAGTGTGGTTGGAGGATTTTCCTCCTCAGGTTGAATCTTTTATTTTCAGCTAGATGTTCGAGGTTTGAGTTTCATGTTTCTTTGCTCTAAATATATATATATATATATATATATATTATCCATACTTATAATAATCTATAGTACCCTAAATAAACTAATATTTACTATACTTTTGTTATAGTTTCACCATCAATATCAATTCTAACCTATGTAAAAAAAGTTATATGTACATTAATAAATTTATAATTATATTTAATTGAAGTAAATTTGTATCTCATTTGATATGAAATTTTTTATTCTACCATTGGTTCACTTGTTTCAAAATTGGAGCAAGTTGTTAGTAAATCTAAGAATTCTCGCCAAACTGAGCATAGCTCAATTGGCATAAGGTTGCTCCCGTGACTAAGAGGTTATGGGTTCAATCCTCGCATTTATTAAAAACACCGTTGCAAAAAAAAATCTTAAAAAAGTTATCCACAAATCTAAATAAAATTTCGAGTTACATTGAATATAACTATTTATAACTTGCAAAAAGATGGTCGTGAAAATGGAAACCAAAGCATAACCTCAAGGATAAAATTAATTTTTTTTATAAATATAAATAAAACCATATGGTGTATTATTTTAGTCATTGTAATTTCAAATATCTAAATTTAGCACTCTTCATACTTTGACAAATCTTAAAATTAACTCTTAGTATTAGTTTATTTGTTAATATTTTCAAAAGTAATATAGATTATATTAACACTCTTTTTATAAATTTTGGAAACATATTCCTATTATATTGTGTTTTTTCTTGAATATTTTTTTAAAGTGTTTAATAAGTCTTTAAACTTTCAATTTTGTGTTTAATAGACCCACGAACTTCAAAAAGTATTCAATATATTTTTCAACATTCAATTTTGTATCTAATAGGTCCTCAAATTTTCAAGTTTAAGTCTAATATATCCTTGTCTTTATTTAACATTTTTTAAAATAAGTATAGGGACCAATTCAACACGTTTAAAGTTTAGGGACTCATTAAAGTTGTTTTTTTTTATAGAGATGACCAAAATTAGATTTGAACTTAGTCCGTAAGTTTTTGGTACACTTACATATGCTTATCACTGATAATTTTTTTTTAATATGAACATAACGTGAGAGTGTGAATTCGGACCTCTGGATTTTTTGCGATCTTTTTTTAATATGTATATACTATAATTTTTTTTGGCTCCCCCAAACATCAATGTCTGGGTCCGCCCCTGCATGCAAATATTTTTATTGAACTTAAACGTATATGAAAATACATTCTAATTATTTTTTAGTACCATCGACTACAGGGATGTAGATTGAACATCCGACTTCATAGGAGGTAGAACATATCAAATACGTCTTAGCTATGTTGACTTTGATAATATATTTCACGAGTCTAAAACATATATAAAATTCATACTCATTATTTTTAGAAATTTTAAAACAACTTCTAAATTTGTAACCAAACCCTATAATTCTTTTTTAAAGTACAAACTTTTTAGTCATTCCAAAGTCATGCTAAAGTACAACTAAAGAAATCTCAGGGTTTGTTTTTCTTATTAAAAAATAATGGGTATAATTGCAGGAAATTTTAATACAAGTGCTCAATTGTGCTGCAACAACCATCGCTAGTTAGGACCCGGTAAGCCTGAAGTAGATGATCAACCAGATGGGAAATGTTGGACTCACTTCATTTTTTGTTGTGATAAAGGTGGATTCTGCAAGCAAGTGGGGAGTGGTTATGTCTATTGTTGCTTTCATGTATTTGCCTTGTTTTCCACCTTAGTTTTTATGTACTTAATGCCATGCATTACCCTTCCATAAAAGATCTTTTGAATAATAAACATCAATAATATAATAAGAAAGGAAGCGACAACGTTATTTGTCTCTATACTATTGATAACATAGTAGTGAAGACTATTTCCAACTCTTTTAATGTTTCATATTTTTCTTTCGTAGACACCTAACGACCAACAAGCAATCTAAAATGAGATTAAAATGTGAATTTACGTTTTTTTTATTTATCAAGAGGTTCACATTTTGATTGAACTTGCATATACCGTGTAGGCGAGTAAATTATGATTATTTATTTTTTAAATACACTGTATTTTTCGCCCCAATAATACATTAACCTGCTTTTAATTATATATATTTTTTTTATGTTTTTGAATACAATGAAATTATTTCTCGCCCTGTATACCTATTGGTATGAGAACACATAATTATGATTTTGTTTTCTGAAACATTTTTTTTAGAGTTGTTTTAAAATTGTTGATTTATTTTTTAAATTTAAATTATCCAATTAAGTATGGTTTTTATTTTTCCTTTATTTCAAAGTTTTTTTTTTTAATTTGACATTGATCAGTTGAACTCATGACTGTTGTGCAATTTTAGTGCAATAAAATACCGCAAGTGTACGGGTCAAGTTTTAATATAGTGTATTGAAAATACGGACATCGTCCTCAGGATTGGTTTTCTAGTTCACCTAATTACCACGGATACTACCACTCAATTTTATTTAGAGAAGAAAAATAAGAGGATATGGTAAAACCAAAATAAAACATAAAATAAAATATGGAGAACAATAAGGAGAGATATATCCTAGGGAATTGACTTGAGCAATGACTTCACCGTTATCTCATCATATTCTTCATTCATTAAAAGATGTTTTAATCAAATTCTAGATTGTTGACAAGTTCTACCCTATAGACTTGTTATTCTCTGTCGAGCAATAACAATATTCTTTGAAAAGTAAATTACCTATATCTCTATGGCAATTCAAATAATTCAAATATGAAGAATGTAAAACTATAATTGTCACAAAACCTACAAGGATATGTCTATCTCATGTATAAACTAGGGAAAACAATTCAGGATCATCAACAATAATAGTCTCTCGACCTCAAATTATTGATATAAAAATCATGCAAAGAATGGCCAAATCCTAACATGCATTAAGCTCAGAAAAATTCTCACAACCAATATGAAATTGAAATACCAACTATTAATTAAAAAGAATAAGGTTCAATAACGGTTACATCAAGGCTCAAAGTCAAAAGAGTTTAGCTAATCATGTTCAATAGTTCAAAATATAAACTCAATAATAAACCCATAAAAAAAACTACAAATTAAAAGGGAAAGAAGAAATAAAACTCGTGTCGATTCCACGTTTCCGCTGCAATCTCCACGATCCCGAGCATGTAAATCTGTACTTTGTGCTCCCAAAATCTCTTCAAACTCTAAAAAGTATGTAATTTGGAAATTGGGATTTACTCTCCAAATCGGCTCTCAAAAACCTCCATAAAAATATGTATTTATATGGAAATTTAGGTAAAAATCGTGCATAATAGGTCTGGAGGAGCTCAGATCAGGTGTAGCGCGCATCCATTGAGTTTGATGGAGGTGCGGAGGTTGAAGGCATGAGAATGGAGTAACGGTAATATTAAACATAGCAGTAAAGAAGATAAAATATTACAGGTGGTGCAGTGGTCAAGGGTTGCTTTAGCTAGGCTGTGTGTGTGCAGGTGCATGAGTTCGAGCCTTGATGATGTTTTATTTTTTTCTTTTATAATTTCCAGCGCCTAGGCGCTATCCTCTCGGGTTTTGGATCCAATTTTTTTCTTTTTGTCACTTGTGAACTCCAAATTTCATCCAAATAGGTTAGTTTTCACCACAAAGCTTCTAAATTCTCCGGTATGCTCCAAAATGCTCGATATCTATAAAATAATCAAATATAATCGTGAGAGTACATATTTAATCCTCTAAACTAGCATAAAATACGTCATAAAGATAGCTCATTTTGTGTGCTATCAATGACCAACAAATTCATAATAAGGGTGATCATGAAAATCAAGAAGAGGTAGACACTATTGTTGAGGTTATTATGGAAGACAATGAGATATTTGAAGTATGTGCTAGGAATGAGATGACAAAAAAGTCTCTAGCAAAAAGTTAGGAAAAGGAAATTAATGAGAAAAAGGGTTCGGTTATGAGAGTTTCTGAGGAGAGTAAGAAAATAGAGAAAATAGTTGAATGTGTGAAAAGTAAGACAATAGAAGAAAAATGTTTAAGTGAAAAAAATCATGAGAGTGATGTTTGTTTTTCAACTAACAGTTTCTTTCAATGTCTTCCTATTGTTTTGATGTTGATTTCGTTGTCCTTAGTTAGCATGTCCTGAACATGGAATGCATGTTTCTTTGATGGGAGTGTTGTTCATGTTTCAAGATGTTTGAACCCTGTTTAGTTGGAAATAATGTTGTTGGACTAGTTGGTGTCGTGCTTTAGCTGTTGTGTGGAAATTTATGCTTTAATAGGTGTGAGATAAATAGGTAGTTGTTGTGGTTACGTCGTTATGCTGCCAAAATTTTTCGGAGCATTACCTTTAGTATCGAATAAAGTTAAAGGTCGGTGGTTAGTAGCGTTCTCTTGTTTATTCAAAAATTCGGGATCGTTACAGTTGATATAAGTACGGAGTTATTCTTGTAGACTAACGTAGATCCTAGGTTGTTAAATAGCTTGTCAAGTAGTTAAAGCTAATGGTGTTTCTCGGTCTTCTCTCCATCACCAGGTAAATATACTCATCTTGTTATATATTTGTTTGAATTATTGTTATATTGTTTGAGTTACCTGGTTTGATTGTTATGGTTGACTATTGTTTGACTTGTCTGCCATGTTGGATCATTCTATGTTTTGCATGTTGTCTGAAATTTTGAATAGTTAGACATATGATGTTCCCTCTAGGTGGGTAGTTAGTAGTGTTTGTCTTATGCATGTTGTTGCTAGTAGGTATAAGATGCTCTCTTAGTTAGCTAGGTAACTATTGTTGTTATCTTATGCCTTTTTGTTTTGTTGGAAGTTTAGGCGGTTGCTTTAGATTTTGCTTTTGTGCCTTTTTGTTTTTGTTTAGTGGTAGTTTAGCTCATGTCCTTTTTCGATATGAAATGTTGGTTCAGATAGGGTGAATGAAATAAAGTTAGTTGATGGATTTTGATGTTGATTTCGTTGTCCTTAGTTAGCATGTCCTGAACATGGAATTTATGTTTCTTTAATGGGAGCGTTGTTCATGTTTCGAGATGTATGAACCATGTTTAGTTGGAACTAATGTTGTTGGATTAACGGGTGTCATGCTTTAACTGTTGTGTGGAAATTTCTGCTTTAACATGTGTGAAATAAATAAGTAGTTGTTGTGGGTACATTCTTATGCCGCCAAAATTTTTGGAGCATTACTTTTAGTATTAAATAAAGTTAAAGGTTGGTGGTTAGTAGCATTCTCTTGTTTAGTAAAATATTGGGGATCGTTAAACTCTTATTCTCATAGTTGTTGTTGTTGTTTTTGTACTCGTTTTATAAAAATATTTGAGTACTTTTATAAATCTTAGAACTAAATTTATTTATATTTTAAAATTATTATGAACCCGCCAATTCTATTTCCCATATCCTCGTGCCGCACTGCCGCTTAGACCCTCCTCCGCCGTGCTGTTCAGTGCCGCCGCCACCGTTCTCATTTTTGCTTCTCCGCCGCGCCGTTCTTCTTCCCTCTTATGGTCTAAGGTAATCTCTCTGTTCCCATATTTTCCATACAAAGTCTCGTCTTGGAGCTCTCTCTTTCGAATTGTTTTTCTTATTCCGTTCGAACCAAGTTTCTTAAACCCTAAATTGACCCTTCTCTTCCTCACATTGTTCCCATCTCATTGTTTAAAGCTACTGCCCAGCCTAACGATCAAATAACTGTGTGCACACTGAATCGAAGTTTGATAATATGTCGGAGTCGGAATCTGAACAAGAAGGTGTTGGCAAAGAAGGCATTGAATGGATAATGAATCTTCCAGATGTGCCCATGAAGCTCCCACCACACGTTGAATTGCAGAGGACTCGAGTCGAATGCAAAGCCGATGCTCCCATTCATGTACCCTTCTTTTCCCTCTCCCATATTTTGTTTGTTTGTCATCTCACTCTTTCTTATTCAAATTCTAAGAATGCTGTGCAATTCATGGAAGTATTAATTGTGTTTTTTTGTTGCTCAACCTATGTAGAATCTTGGGGAAATACCCTTTTTAACATGCTTACTGTAGTTGAATGTATGTGTTTCATGCTTCTGGAAAGAAATGAATTTAATGGCTATGTCTTGTGAGTCTATATTGTCCTTCCATCTCTGTACTTTACTTGATTTTTATTTATAGAATGTGTACTCACTATTTTTGCTCCTGTAATTGGCATACTTTAATTTTCTTCTCATGGTCATTGTGGAAAATGTTGGCTATTGTAGACAGATACTTTACAGTATTCTGGAGCATTTGCTTCGATGGGTGTTGATAACAGTTTACGACTGGATCATTTTCGCAACAACTTTAAAGTTGAAGTGATTGATATCAAAGAGGATGACATTGAGTTCGACATGATCGGCATTGATCCGGCACTCGCTAATGCATTTCGAAGAATCCTGATAGCTGAGGTAGGTAATCAAGCACATTCAATTAAAACTATAAATTATTGATTATTTTTAGTAATAATTTGACGAGTTTTTGGTGTTTACTTCCTTTTCACTACTTCTTGTGTGTTCAATGTTTTCAATATATCAAAAGAGATTTAACCCAAGCTACTAATTTTTAGCTTTCTTCGTTTCATGTGAAGCTTGTGCTTCGTATGCAATACATACGCTTCTATGAGAATGTATGAACATTTGGAGTCTTTGTGCCTTTGTAGGTTAGAAGAATGACATTGGTTATTGTCAATTCTTCAGAATTTGGAAGTTTGTTCATGTATTCAAGGCTAATAGAATAGGGATTTTGGTGGTAATGGCTTGGGATGTTTGGAGTTTGTCTTGTCCGACATGGTCCAGGGTGCAAGCTCATACCTTGGTTAAAAAAAGAAATTTGGGTTGTAATAGCCTATTATTTATTTTGCAAATGACTGTAGTGTAGCTTAAAGGAACACTATAGACAAAAGTTAGGAATGAGGCAACCCCATTAACTTTAATGATGATGATATTGAGAATGAATTTTGAATCTTCATTTTAAGAAGTGAAAATTGACAGAATTGAGACTTTTTGTTTCTAATAAAATAATAATTATTATGGCACATAGTTTTCCTTTTCCTTTTTCTTTTTCCTTATATATTTTTCGATTAAAATAAGGCTAATGCCTTGCCTCCCCTAGAGAAAAACTGTGGGGAATGAAGTCTTTTAGAGCATTTCTTGTGATTAGGGATGTTGAATAATGAATGCAATATACTGTTTCCCATAAAAAAAATAATCAATGAAATATATGTTCTTTTGTTGTTTGCATTTTCTCATATTTAATTTCTTTCAATGTTAACTATTACATAATTTACATTGTTGCTATGTTGATTTGGGTTTGATCTGTATTTTTATGTAGGTTCCCACTATGGCTATTGAAAAAGTTCTTGTTGCTAACAATACATCAATAGTCCAAGATGAAGTGCTTGCCCATAGGTTGGGTCTCATTCCGATTCATGTTGATCCAAGGCTTTTCGAGTACTCAGGTATTTTGGTGTTTGTATATGTAAATATAATGTGCTTATGCATGCTGATGCTGAAAACTTCTATGTGCATGTTCTTAAATACTTTCTATTTGGCTTTTACCCTTAAACTTTTAAAGGATTCTTAACTAATAATTTATGTTCAAAATTAGATAAAGACACACCAAATGAAAAGAATACTGTTGTTTTTGGACTCCATGCACGCTGTGAACGTGGAAAACCTCGTCTTACAGGTATGTTTCTTGCTTCTTTTAGAGTTCATGCTCTATGCACAACTTTTCTCAATTATAAACTTATTTCAATACTTTTCCTTTTTCATTACTTATGACAAATGTATAATGGGTGATTCAGTGACATCAAAATCATTGACGTGGTTGCCAAATGGTAGTGAATTTCCTTTGGTATTAGACAAGTCAGTTTCAAACTCAAAACCCAAAACCTATACTTCTTTTAGTTGCAGTCAAGACACGCTGCCAGAGTTTTCCAACAATCCAATTTGTCCAAAGGACAGTGATATTATACTTGCTAGACTTGGCCAGGGTCAGGTAACTGAACTCTAAACTTCATCTATTATCTGTTAAAATATAGGGAAGAAGCGGTGAACATGGGTAGATAACCAAAGCTGATGAGTTATCCTGGAATAACGTGTATTGAATTTTAAATTGTGTTTTATTTGCTTGTAATTTTGTTCACAAATGTTTTTGGAGCTTGGGAGTACTTTGGGTTCATTGGAAAAGAAATCTGGTATAATGTATGTAAAAATCATTACATATAAATATGAATTTGACATATATAATTTATAACTGGAGTTGATATCACTTCATGAATGTGGTGCTTGTGCTACAAGGCTAATTATTTATACTGCAAGTACCTTTATTCTCAATTGAAATGTAATTTGGTAGTTCCGATATTATAAATGTCTTTGTACTCAATGAAACTAAGTTTCCTTATTAAGAAAAAAGATCATTTATGTTGCAAGTATTCTTGAAGAAAAGGGTTATTAGTAATGCTATGATATCGGGTATGTTTCAGTGCTTAGTGGACTATTGTTGCTCAGTAGTTAGCAGGTGTAAGTTTCTTAATTTTTGCTTCAAATATTTATAGGAAATTGAACTTGAAGCTCATGCTGTTAAAGGTATGGGTAAAACACACGCTAAGTGGTCCCCAGTGGCCACTGCTTGGTACAAGATGCTTCCTGAGGTGAGAAAATATGTTAGTGTGTTACTCGAAGATACATTGATTTTTTGGAGCTCTAACTAATGAAAATTGTGATATTAGGTTCTACTTCTGGAAGAGATAGAGGATGAGCTGGCTGAAGAACTCAAAGAGAAATGTCCTGTTAATGTATTTGACATTGAAGACATAGCTAATGGTTAGTTTGCTTCTTACACTTGCTATTAATTATGCTTATACTTGTAACATTATGACGGTAAAGATTGGGAGATAGGAAGGTTTCCTTAAGAATAAAGTTCTTGTCATATCTATAACTAATTTTCCTACTTTGGAGTCTTTCTTATATCCTTGATGGAGTCTTAGCCTTGTAACCTTTCAACTATCGAAGTTGTGTTTCAATGCAAAAGCAAAAGAGAGTTAAGTTTTTGTTGTCTCCCCCACATGCTGTATCCCTTGCACTTCTGATGAATAAATGAAAAATTATTTGGTTGTTTATGATACTGAAAAGATGAATTCCAAGTTGGTACATGTTGTTCGTCTCTTTTTGCAGAATTCAAATTGCATTCTTTTTTCTCTACACTTCATTATTGTCAATTTTTATTTTGTAGGTAAGAAAAGGGCAATTGTAGCACGCCCACGAGCTTGCACATTGTGTAGAGAATGCATAAGAGGAGAAGCATGGGAGAGACGTGTCTCATTGCGTCGTGTTAAAGATCATTTCATTTGTAAGTAATGGTTTTTTGTGCATAACGTAGAGGGTAGAACTAGACAGGATAAATCTTGGTGTTGATGGTCGACACATCTTTGTTCAATACTGACTGAGCCTTCATGACCATTGACATGACATCCTAACAAATAGTAGTTTGTCTCCTTCCATGTTGATTTTTCCAAATTCTGGCAGGCATTGGCTTCTTTTACCTTTTTGGGTTAATTTTTTTTAATTGTATAATGGATAAGGAGAAACTCCCTTACGAGCTTACAAAAGCCCACACCAACCTTTGTTAAGTTTAAAGGAGTATTGTTGCTAAAAGGTGATCACAAAGCAATTAAACCAAGTTTTCATTCAAAGAGTGAAAGACTCAAGACAATTCAACATTTTGTATTATGGACCAACCAATCCTCTTGCTAAAGAAACTAAGAAGAGCAGAGTATCCATGAGCAGAAAAGGTTACATCCTTTTGGGACAAAAAATGTTCTCTCTTCTCTCTCCTCATGTCTTCCCTCCAAACCACCCCTACCCGGCCAATTATGTCTTCTCCATTTAGCCCCTCGGCGTCCAGATCTTTCCGTCCATGGCCTGGCAACCTCCACACACTGTCACCATTGAACGAAAGACTTGTTCCCTTATCGACAGTGAGAAATTCTTACTCACTGAAGCTATCAAAGAGAGATCCTTCACCCTCATCCTCAACCATGAATCTCACCATTGGTTGACCTGACGACTCATAGAGCTCCTTGATGCTTCTCTAAACCAGAAATTCTTCAAGAAAAGTCGCCTTGAAGACTACAACCTATGGGTGGAAAAACTCACCACTCGGAAGGGACATTGCGTTGAAATCGTGAAACTTGGAGTAAACAGAGGTTTAAACAAGATCATTGTCCCTGTTGGAACCAATAAATCTGGCTTCAAAAGCTCTCTCTTCTTAAAGCCTTCAACAACAACCAATCACCTCCCATTAACACCAATCCGTTTTATAAAGCTGCTTTGAAGGCACCAACAAAAAAATCCATCTTTAAATCCTCCAAAAAAAACCCGATAGTTTCAACACCCAACAAGAGCTCTTCCAAGTATGACCTTGCTGACTTCTACCCACACAAAGCTGTCATCATTTTTCGGGAACACTTTCACGATGAATGGTTTGAAATCATAAAAGCTGTTCAACTTGACATCACAAATTCTGGAGCTATTAGACCTAGACAAAGAACAAGGAATTATCCTTTGCAAAAACAAAGGGTGGTAAAAGGCCGGTCCATACCGAGTGAGATTTGAACCTTGGAATGCTGAAGTTTATACTCGCAATCAAAAAATACCATCTTATGGGGATGGATAAAAGTTCGAAATTTACCAATGGATACTTGGTCCATCGACGTGTTCAAGAAAATAGGAAATGCTTGTGGAGGATACATGGAAACGACAAACAAAACTCTTGCTCTAATGGACATGATGGAGGTTTGTATAAAAGTTAAAGAAAATCAATTCGGCTTCCTCCCTGCTTCAATACTTCTTCATACATCTCAGTGATGTTGAGGTGCGCGCCTCAGGCGCCGGGCGCAGCAAGGCGAGGCGAATTCGAGGAGGAGCGCCTCTGCTGTGCGCGAGGCGGATGTCTTCAAACGGGCGCGCGCCTCTGATGCGCCCGTCGTCGCCCGACGGCGCCTTCTCCTGGGAGGGAGGCGTGCGCCCGATAGGCATCTTTCATATTCTATTTTTTTTTTTTTTTTTTTTTTTTATTTGGAAGACTTAAATAGCCGTAGCGCTAAACTTAATAGCCCATTTCTAATTCAATTTTCTAACTTTTCCTTTCCTATTCCTTCAGTTTCTAATTCAATTTTCTAACTTTTCCTTTCCTATTCCTTCAGTTTCTAATTCTAATTTCTAACTTTTCAAATTCTAATTTTTAATTTCTAACTTTCCAAATTCTAATTTCTAACATTCCAAATTCCAACTTCTAATTTCTAAATTCCATTCAAATTTCTAACTTTCCAACTTCAAATTTCTAACTTTCCAAATTCTAATTTCTAACATTCCAAATTCCAATTTCTAATTTCTAAATTCCATTCTAATTTCTAACTTTCCAACTTCTAATTTCTAACTTTCCAAATTCTAATTTCTAACATTCCAAATTCCAACTTCTAATTTCTAAATTCCATTCTAACTTCTAACTTTCCAAATTCTAATTTCTAACATTCCAAATTCCAACTTCTAATTTCTAAATTCCATTCTAATTTCTAACTTTCCAACTTCTAATTTCTAACTTTCCAAATTCTAATTTCTAACATTCCAAATTCCAACTTCTAATTTCTAAATTTCATTCCTTGGTTTACCATTTAGTGTTTTGGAACTACTAGAACTTGATTATTATTGGATGTGTTTGACATTTTTACTATATAAATTTATAAATTTATGCTCTCTATATATATTATGTGTTTATTTATTCATTGCGCCTCGCTTCGCTCGGCCCTCGCCTTTTTGTCGCCTCTCGCCTTCGGGCTATCAAGGGACATGTCGCCTTGCGGTGCGCCTTGCGCTTTGAAAACACTGATACATCTACAACTTCATCCTTTTTAGTGAACATTGACCCATTTTTCGTTGCTTGACGGCCGAAATCCATGGCAAAAACCCACCCACGAAGACGAGCTCATTTTACCCACGCACCGATGAAGTTTTGCCTTGTTCCAATAAGGGTGCCGAAGTACAACTTTCCCACGCGCGAGCTGCTGATTCATACCCTCAAGCTTCCACCCCTATACAGTGTGAAACTTTGAACAAAGAGAAATAAGCTATCTTGCATCCATCAGGTATTTTCCATGCCTCTGCTTTACCAATTGGTTCCCTCTTTCCTTCTTATCAACGTGACGCAAACTTAAATGCCACTTGCTCCCATCAACTTCAACCCATCCATCAGGCCCCCTTTACTGACACTGTTATCCAATCTGTCCATCAATGGGCCATCCAAAAATACGGGTATTGACCAAAGGATTTTATCGAACACGTTGACCAAAGGATTTTAGATATGACTGATTCCAACATTTTGCCCACTCCCCATATTAGCCCTCCCTTTCCTGCCTTTGATTCCATCCCCATCCATAAACTGGTGATCATTAATTCTAGAAGTACCCATCTAGACACTGGGAAAATATTCTCCACATCCAAAAACAAAGTCATCACAGATTTGGACGATCTTTTGTTCTTTACTTGCTCGCGAGACAACACTCCACATACAAGTAGTTCCTCACATAGTACTTGGTATTTTTTAACTTTTATAAAAAAAAACATTTATAAAATCTCTTTCAAACTTAATAAGGGCTTGTTTGGAATAATTTCTTAAGTGCTTAAAAAAGTGTTTTTAAGCACGGAACAAGACTAAGTCTAAGTAGTTAGTCCCAAGTAGGAAGTGTTTTTGTCATGGAAAATTTATTTTAGTCTTGCCAAACATACTCCCAAATAAATGCCATTAGAATTTTTTTTGCGGTTTACTACTTGGATAGACCGGTGAGGAGGCCGACTTCGTTGGTGGGTCTGTTTTGCTAAATTCTTTGTCGGTGGACGGAGGAAGATATGGATCACTTGCTGTGGAGTTGCGCCTTTGCTCGGGTTGTTTGGGATTTTTTTTTAGGTGTGTTTGGCCTTCACTTGGCTAGACCCAGAAATCTTAGAGAGATCATCGGGGAGTTCCTTCTCCATTTTTGGGAGAAAGAAAAACGCAAGCGGGTGTGCGCGTCGTGTTATGGGGTTTGTGGGGGAAAAGAAACAATAGGACATTTAGAGGGGTTGAGATGGATCCTTGTGTAGTGTGTTGTTTGGTCTCTCGTTAGGTTCCATGTTTTTTTATGGGCGTCGAAGATGCGGTTATTTTGTAATTATTCTTTGAACAATATTTTGCTTCACTGGAGCCCTTGGGTTCCCTATTTGTATTCTTACATTTATTCTCAATGAAAGCTTGGTACATTTTCAAAAAAAAAAAAAAAATCATTCTCCCAAATAAATATTTTTTTTTGAGTTAAACAACATGTGGGGGTGGGGATTCAAACCTCCAACCTTTAGGTCAAGGATATAATGCCTTGACTAGTTGAGCTATGCTCAAGTTGACACTTTGTTATTTGATAGAAATACCATTAGAACTATTATTAGAGTATTAAAGGTATATTAGTAACTAGTGAAGGAGTTTGTTAGGACATTTGGTTAGAAATAGAGGGAGTGCGAAAGGAAGAAGTCGAACAATTCTTTAGTGATTTAGGCTTGAATGACAAGTATTTGAGGTACGGAAACCTCCCCTTTCTTGAGATGCCACTCAAGCCTACTTCCTCTTCTCCACTCCATGTATTTATAACCAAATACCATAACAAACTTCTTAACTAATTACTAAGATAGCCTTAATACTCTAATAATATTTCTAATGATATCCCTATCATTATCTTTGTTAAAGGAACACATTTGACATGGTTTTAAGAAACTCATTTTTCATTCCTTTCCTCTGTGCAGTTAAGATTGAATCAACAGGAGCTTTACCTCCTGATGTGCTATTCACTGAAGCTATAAAGATTTTGGAAGATAAGTGTGAACGTTTAATTGCTGAGCTTTCTTGATTCTTCCTATCCAAAAGAGATGGACCTGTACATTATTTCATTATATTCAGAAGTCACCAATTTTTGTAATATATGAGAAATCATGTTCCATTTTTCTTTTGAATAGACAGTGGAGTAGTAGTTTTGCTGAGCTCTCTTGATTCCTCCTAAATTTTATGAATGCCAGTTTGGAGGTGATCAAATAAGAGAATAGACGAAGATTATGTTATTGCTTCAATGGAACTTCTAATTATTGATCATTTTGTCTTGAATGTGAAGAAAATGATCTCAATATGTTGTAAAGTTTTTCCCTTTTTACTCCTGAAAGAATGATAATGGCCAACAGGTGAACTTCATTCTGGCAAAGAGGGGGATAGTCAAATCTATCTGCGAAGATATTGTTTTGGGATGGCTTATAGATTGGCCTGTCTACTTTTAGTCAAATATCTAAGGACTACATAGGTAGAGACTAATATTACACAAATGTCTAGATTCTTTAAAAGAAAACTAGCTTTGTCAATAGTCAAGTTGATGAAAGTCTAACATAGGGATGAATTTACATATATGGCCATTATATTTTGGGTGTTTTGGAATGGCGACGTTTGGTGTTTGGTGGTGACGGTCTTCAACTGCAGATTTCGAGTGTTTGTTGCGGATGGTTTTCAACCTCAGAATTTGGGTGATTTAGGGGAGAATTTCTAGTACATCCGTGGTATGGAAAAACTCCATACCACTGCCTTTAAAAAAATGACACGTGGCAAAATGGTTTAAAAAAATAATATATTTAATAGTGTGGGTACCAGTTAAACCATTATTTCGCCACGTGTCATTTTTTTAAAGGCAGTGGTATGAACTTTTTCCATACCACGGATGTACTAGAAATTCTCCCGGTGATTTAGGTCTTTGTCTGCAATTTTGGGTGTTTGTTGCCACCACTCCCTCACTGACCAACTAACAGGCAAGGTTCCAAAACTCGATAGGATTTGTGGATGACATTCTATTATAATTGAAGTTGAAAAGAACTAATTAATTTAATACAACTATACAAAGATAAACTTTAGCACATAACAAATTGTCCCTTGAACATTTTTTTTTTGAGCTAATATTAGGTTGAATATAAATTGTTGATGCCAGATTTTGCACGGTGGACTGCACCTGCTCTTCACGTGGCTTCAACGGTAAATTTGCAATCCTTGGGACGAAGGGACCTGCAAAACAAAGTAAACAGACTCCGATGCCAAAATCAGTAGTGCAACAGTTGACTATAGAGTTCTTGAATTAGAATCGAATTACTTCCTGCTATTATGACGGTATTTATAATGTTGGTCTAGGTCTTTCTCTTTCGCTACTAGCTTTAGGAAAAGGGATTTGTGCCCCCTTAGACTATGTTTACCCCTCCCTCGTAGGAGTAGATAGAGTCTGTAAACCATAGGCCTGCCATGAGGGTCGAGAAGTGCTCGGTCTGGGTCTGCCGAGCACACCTCTTTGGGACTTGAAAATTCATTTGAGGTCGACCAATGGTCAGAATTGAGCCTGACCGACCACTCCTCATTTTGGGCTGAGGGGTGGTGAATATTGAGTTTGGATGACCACTTCTCATTTTGGGCCGATGTGTGCTGGATATCAGGCCTGAATGACCAGTCCTCATTTTGGGCTTTGGAGTGGTCGACTTTTGGGTCTGGATGACCACTCTTCATTTTGGGCTTTGGAGTGGGCGACTTTTGAGCATTTGGTTCGAATGAATTGATTTTACAATATCATATGATTATTATTTTACAATATTATATAATTTATAATATATTATACTATACATATTTAAATTTAATCAAAATAGATTGAGTTTATAACGTGAAATACTATATTTATTCAAGTTTTTATTCTTTTAAATATAATTATGCATTTTAAAATTTTAAATTCAAAATTCAAAATTAGCATTAAAAAAAATGTTTTTCAGAATTTCCATCACAGAAGCCAAAAATAGTTTTAAGTATCCAGATTAACATAAAACAAATTAGGATGACCGGCCAAACAGACCTTAAGATTCTTTAAAAGAAAATGTTCTCTCGCTTTTATACGAATTTGTCTCTCACTCCCTAATCTTCTTCCACCTCTAAGGTTAGAGAGAGGGGAGGTACAATCGTGCGAGGAAAAGATGGGAGGTGCAATCGTGCGAGGAAGAGAGGGCGTGTAATTCTTTATTGTCCTAACCATGTCTACAAGATCTTGTTTCTAGCACAATTTCACACAATTGTACTATGTGCTTAGAGTTGAAATAAAATTTCACTTTCTATCAATTAGTCTTAGTACGTAAGGTTTTTGCACTTTCCACCGTGATCCGATCTTAGTGTTTTTTTTTTTTTTTTTGAGTGTATCAAAATGAGTTGAGATAAAATTTCACTTTCTATCAATTAGTCTTAGTACGTAAGGTTTTTGCACTTTCCACCGTGATCCGATCTTAGTGTCTGGATAGATTTACCCAATTTATATTCAACTTGAGTCTAATTGAATTTATAAAATGAAATACTATATATTTTTTTAGTTTTTATCATTTTAAATATAATTCTCCATTTTAAAATTCCAAATTCAAAATTTTGACTAAAAAAAAAAAAAAAAAAAAAAAAGTGTTTGTTTTCAGAGATCACAGAATCCTAAAACAGTTTTAAAAAATAAAATTTAGATTTATTAACTGAACTGTTTGAATCTGAAAACATAAAACAAAATTTGTATTAGGGGTGTACAAAAAACCCGCAACCTGCGAAACCCAACCCAACCCAACCCAACTTTTCGGATTGGGTTGAGTTTTTTTTAAAAATGGGTTGGGTTGGGTTGAATTTTTGTCAACCCAACTTTTCGGGTCGGTTCGCGGGTTGAACCAATTTTGGCTCGGTTCAACCCGAACCGAACCGAATTACATTTATTAATATATATATATATATATATATAATTAGGTTTAGGTTAACTTTTTTAGTTTCATTTTTTTCTCTTCTCAAACGGCAGCCTCCCTCCTCAGATCTCTCTCTCTCGTCTCTCTCTCAAAAGCTAGAGCCACCTCTTCAAATCTCTTTCTCACAAGCCACCACCTCAGATCTCTCTCTTCTCTCTCTCACAAGTCGTCGCTGTCTTCGGCGCTTCGTCGTCGCTTCACAACCCCTTCGCAAAGTTAAATACATAGAACATCCAAAAGTGTAATTGAAAATTGATAGATAATTGAAAAATTACTTAAATAAAATGATGGAAAAAATAAACATAGAATTGCAAATACAGTATTTTTGCAATTACACTGTATTTTTCATTTTGCAATTACTCTGTATTATTCTTAAAAAAAAATATTGTGACACAAAATTAGAGAAAAATATGCTCTTAGTCTTTTCACTTATTCATAAAAAAAGAAATTTTGAACATGAGAGAGAAAAAACAAACAAAGATGATAAGGGGAGAGAAAATGCACCTTAGAGTTCAAAACGAATGAAAATTCTCTCGTAAGAGAAACAACAATTCAAACTCTTCTGCAATTACCTTCCCTAAAAATGTAGAGAAAGTTAAGATCAAACAACCCAGGGTAGATTTGGATAAAAAATAAAAAATTAAGAAGAAAATAAAGTGTTTTTTCAATAAGTGAAAATACAATATATTTTTTAATTGAAAATAAAATCATAGAAAGGTATCGGTCGGTTGCAAAGTGCAATTGCAAACTACAATTACACGATACACACGATACATTGCAAAGTGCAATTGCAAACTATACATTGCAAAGTGCAATTACAAACTACAATTACACGATACATTGCAAATTTACATTACAGTGTAATTATAAATTTGCAAAATGAAATTACACAATATATTGCAAAGTACAATTACACAATATATTGCAAAGTACAATTACAATGTAATTGTAATAAGTGCAATTACAAACTACAATTACACGATACATTGTAAAGTGCAATTACAATATAATCGTAAATTTGCATTACAGTGTAATTATAAATTTGCAAAATGCAATTACACAATATATTGCAAAGTACAATTACATGATACATTGCAGAGTACAATTACATAGTTATAATTTGCAAGCTGTATCTACACGGTAAAAATACTCTGTATTTGCAAAAAATAAAAAAAACTTGCACGGAAGGCAAATACACTATATATGGTATTTGCAAAAAAAAAAAAAAAAAAATCAAATAAAAAGATTTTGCGAAAAAAAAAAAACTTTCAATACCCTATATTTGCAAAAAAACATAAATTCAAATACCTTATATTTGCAACAACAAAAAAGTTCAAATACCTAGAATGGTGTAACCCAGAATGCAAATGATGTTTGAATGGTGAATTTTGCTCAATATATCAACTTTATTCTGCAAATTTCAAGTTATTTCTGGTTGGATTTTTCAACATATAAACAAGAAAAAGAAGAAGAAAGAACATAACCTAAATTTTTTTATCTGATTTCTTACCACTACATTCTAATTTCTTCACAACAAGTTGTAAGTTGTCTTCTAATCGACCTTTGTAAATCCGTTCAAATCAACCAACGAAACTCTTCTCTGCATTTTCAAATCCAAATTCCCACACCAAAGAAAAAAATAGAACACAAAATTTCCGCAACACTTCTTTGTTTCTCATAATCTCATTAACAAAATGCATTCTTTTTTTTCTTTTCTCACATCAACATTTATGTAAGTTCTGTAACAAGAGCTTCTCCAATGGCGGCAGTAGCACAACACGGCGTGAGAAAAAGAGAGCGAAGGCGGCAACGTGAAGAGAGGAGGGCGACAGAGGTGTGAGGTATGAGTAGAAGAGAGAATAAAATATAACATTTTTTTAATTATTGTTAGGGTAGTAGAGAAAATAAAATCTAATTTTAATTTTTAAGATCTAACAGAGAATAAAATCAGAAAATGGAAACATCTTTTAAAATATATCTTAAAAATGTTAGAAAATAATGAGGGTAAATACAAAATGAAAAAAAGAGGAGAGAGAGAAAAAAAAAAAAGACCTTATTTCATTTTAAAAAAAAGAGACATTTGTTGAAACGGAATCCAGAAAAACTATCACAATTTCCCCCACAATTAATTCGTTTTTGCCCAAACATTTCACTATAAATTCATCTTTTAACTTTTGTAGGAACTTTTAATAGTGTAATTTAGGAACTTTTTACAACATATCTTCCCTACTATTTTCTAGATATTTTATCAATTCCTTTATAGACTTTATCAGATTTTTGATTGATTACCAACGCAGCGGACTAAGATAAGTATTTTAATTTAGAGGTCGAGATAGCCCATTAATGCATATGTGAGAAATTGTTTTTAATCGCATTTATCTAATTCTGTTAGCATGTTTTCCTGTAAGCTTATTCTAAGAATTAACTATTTCAACAAATATCATGTCGATAGATCGAACTAAAACTCCTTATTATGTTTTTCTTGTAAGCTTATTCTAAGAATTAACTATTTCAACCAATATCATGTCGATAGATCGAACTAAAACTCCTTATATTACAAAGTACCCATCCATATATCAATATTTCAAATTTATGTTCATATTTAAAGTATAATATTACTTTTGTTATTAAGAACAAAATAAAACAAAAAATAATAGATATAATCTTACACATGCAAAATGTATGTTTCAATTCATCTAAGAAACTGTTTATTTAAGACAAAAAAAAAAAAAAAGAAACAAAAAAGACTTATTATTAATTTATTTTCTTAAACAAAACGTTTTTATCATGATTCAAATCTGGGACTTTGAGAGAAACTTATTATTTAAAATTAGTTATGAAAATAGTTTAAAATAAATTTCGGATTTTAAATTTCAGTAAAATTTAAAACTAACATAAAGAAATTACATTTAGATATTGTCAAATATAGATGGTTTGTAGTTAATAATTTTGTATTCAATTTACAACAACCAGTAATTAGTTATTTTATAATAACATATCTATTAAAAAAACAAAAGATTTTGATAGCATATTCTTTACAAATGAATTTTTTTTATATATGAAAGTATAACAAATCTTATAAATAAGAAAACTATATTTTTACGGCGTTGACTGACATGATAGTGACCAAGAAGTATACAAAATATTGAATGGTCTTTTTTTTTGGTTTTATACTGTTTTTCTATTAAAAAATAGTATATATGAAAAGTAACTTTTAATATTGAATCTTATTTTTTTTTTTTTTTGGTCTTTAACTTTTAAAGTTTGTTATAGCTTTTATGGTAATATTATTAGAGATTTTTAAATTTTTTCATAAAATTAGATAAATTTGTCATTGAGATTTCTAAATGTATCTAAATTTATCCCAATCTTATGATGGGTTTTTTTTTCAAAGGTAATTAATTTAAAATGGATGAAAACGTCGATTATCTGACTTCTTGATTATTAGATCATATTTTATGTCAAGGTCTGTTCATGCTTGCAATCTAATGACAATTTTTAAAACATTAAACATGAAAAGAAGATTTATAAAAAACCACTGCAAATATCAATTATTTAGTATATAACCTAATGTTGAATTTTTTTTTTGGTTGAAACATATTATTTTTTTTTTTTGATGTATATACGTATAGGTATATATATAGATATATACAAATATATAATATTAAACAATTTTAACCATACAATGAACCAAAAAAAAAATATATATTATTTACAAATTAGTTTAAGTTAATTTTGATTTGATTTTTTAAGTTTTTAAAAGTAACACTTCGATATTTTATATTTACAAAATATTTTTAAATGGTTCAAACGCTTAGTTGAATGTTACATTGACTTATTTAATAAAATTAAATATTGTTTTTTTCTGAAAGAAAATTAAATATTGTTTTAACTAATGTTACATTGACTTAATTAATGAAATTAAATATTGTTTTAATAATGAGTTACCAAAAAGTAAGTGAGAACAACTAATATCATAATAAGTAATAATAATTATAATATTCTAAATATCAAACATATATATTTTTTTTTTTTGTTATAGTTTCGCCATCATACCTATCCTAATGTGTAAAAAAAAAGTTATATTTTACATTAATAAATTTAAAATTATATTTAATTTCTATGAATTTATATCTCGTGTACTTTAAAAATTGGAGCAAGTTTTTGGTAAACCTGGATCCAAAACTCCTATATGAAAACAAAAATAATAATAAATTATTCAAAAACCTAAATAAAACTTCAAATTACTTTAAATATAACCATTTATAACTGGAAAAAAATGGCCACCGAAATGGAAAACAAAGCATAACCTCTAGCACAAAATTAACTTTTCTATTAAATTTTTAAAAATTGTTAGAATCCAAAAGTGAATTCAAGTCAATTTCAAAATATTTAATTTGAATCCATGAAATCTTTAATAGGAAACTGTTTCCATTTATTACAAAAGATGCATTTGTATTTTTTATCTAAATTTTCTTTATAAAAAGAGACCATATTCCTTTGAAGCTACAATATACATTCCAACAAATTTATACGACATAGTAAAAAAAATGACTAAAGTAGGATCAATTTTCAGCTTGGTCCTCGTTACGATTCTCGTCTTGTATTCAGGTTTAACTTTTGTTATAGATTAATCTTGAAATTACTATTGAATTTTTTTAGTTATACATATATTTTATTTTTTCAAGAAAAGATTTTGAAAAATATAACATGTTGGAATGTTACTTTTGTCATATTTCAATCATCAACTTCCAAATCAAAACTATAATTTTTAGGAGTATTGTAAAAGTGTACTTATATTTTAATAAATTTTTAAAAAACTAGTGGTTTGTGAAAAAAAAATGCAAATTTTATAGTTAAAACTAAACACATTGAAAATTTTGAAAATTCTTTCTAATTATTTTTTTAGTACACCAAATGCGGGATGTGGATCTTACTTCCTACCTCACATGTACATATCAATTACCTCGTCGCGGGAACCAAAGTCTATAATTAATTTTTAAAGTGCACGCTTTTTACTGATTCCAAAGTCATGCTAAAGTATAATCAAAGAAATTTCGAGTGTTTTTTTTTTCTTATTAAAAATTAATGTGTGTAATTGCAGGGAGTTTGAATACAAGTGCTCAATTGTGTTGCAACAATCATCCCAAGTTGGGGGCCTGTAAGCCTGGAGTAGATGATCACGCAAATGGGAAATGTTGGACTCATTGCATTTCTGGTTGTGATAAAGGCGGATTTTGCAAGCAAGTTGGAAGTGGCCATGTTTGTCATTGTTATTGTTGATTTCATGTATTTTCCTTCTTTTCCACCTCAATTGTCATGCGTCTATATTATGGATTAACATAGTAAGAATTATTTCCATCTCTTTTCAAATTTCATATTCTTCTTTCGTAGACACTTAACCAACCAACAAACTAAAATGAGATGAAAATGTGATTCAACTATCAAATCTCCTAATCTTTTTTCTTTCATTTTTTTTTAGAATATTGCATCACAATATAAATCCAAACCTACGACAAACTTAGTAAGATGCCTTAGCCACTTAGTTATCCTTCCAGTCATGCCTTGCCTCGTTTTTAAATAAGGTCAATGTCGACCTTGATACTATTCTGAAAAAACTTAGGTCTTGAGCCGTAAATCAGCTCTTCATTTTTTCCTTTTCCTTTTTCTTTTTTGTTTGTGTGGGTATGTTTTTTTTAATAATGAATAAAAATAAGGAAAATCATAGTAAATGACCCGTACCCGTTTTAATTGATGTCCCTCCTTTCCCGTTTTAATTGATGTCCCTCATTTCTCTCTCCTCTCTCCTCTCTTTTTCATTATGTATTTACCTTCCCTTGTTTCCCCTTTTCTTTAGTAATGAAGGTATTTTTTTTTTCCTCATTTCATTCCAACCAATTTAAACATAATAACAAAAAAAAAAGAAAAGGAATTATATCTTTTTTTTAAATCCATTTCCTGTAATATAAAAAAAGAGAATATGATTTAAAGGAAACTTTCATCTCCCTCCCTCATTAACTCCACGTAAAAAACCTTCGTTGTTCATTCCTCCCAGACCACTGACTAGACCCACCACGGAAGATTGATCCCTTCTTCGCCTAACGATGCTTGATTTGGCGATTTTCCATTTAAAAACTCAAACATCAATACGCCAAAACTAAACAAGTCAAATTTGAAGGTTTCGACCACCTTTAGTGCTCAGTAGCTAGAGATTCGGTTGGGCGACGATGAAGAGAGGGTTCAGGCCGAAGTCGGAGACGTGGTGGGGACGGAGGAGGAGCTTAATCGTCACTTGAAGGAATGAAAGAGCAAGGACTTTGTGGTTGGTGTTTGCAATGCTACGTTGAGAACATAGAGGGGCTGATATCATTGGGTATTTGATTTGTCCCATGTTTAATTTAGTTGGCTGATACATGAAGTGCGATACACGAACTGACCTTTCCTTTCAGATGTAAGTACGCTGTATTTTTTTTTTCTTTTCCCAAGTTTTAATTGTATTTTTTTTCTTTAGTTTATTTGTCAATCACTTAATTTCAAATTCGGTATGTTTGAAATTGAATTGTAAATATTTGCAATTTAGTAAATTTTGGATACAGTGTATTTGTAATTCACTAAATTTCGAATATAGTATATTTGCAATTCACTGAATTTCAAACACGTATTTGCAATTCACTTATTTAAAATTCAGTAAATTGCAAATACACAGTATTTGCAATTCAATATACTGTATTTTGCAATTCACAGAATTTGAATTTCAAATACACTGTATTTGCAATTCACAAACTTTTAAATACACGGTAATTTCAATTTGCAAAATTCCAATTATAGTGTATATTTTCATTTTTTTTTTTTATCTTTCTTTCTCCCCTTAGGCTAACAAATTTTGATCATTTATGTAAACAACGACCATAGAAGTTAGAGAAAGGGCAAGAAAGAGAGAGGGAGGAGTGATTTCAAAGTTTATATATATATATATATATATATATATATATATATTTTTTTTTTTTTTTCGTTTGAGAGATTACGGGTGAGAGGAGGGAGAATGAAACATTTGAGAAAATCTTAGAAGAGAGGATAATTTTTTTGAAATACAAAATCTTAAAAAGAGAAGAGGTTGAGATCTTACAGAGGTTAAATAAGGAATGAAAAAAAGAGGAGAGAGATTAAACTTAAAAAAAAAACATATATCAAACTTTTTAAAAAATGGATATTTATAAAAATGAAGAATAAAAAAAGGGTCACATGTCTCGTTTCCCCTAAAAATAATGATGGGAATGACCTACAAAGTCCTTGGGCTTTTGGCTCATTGTAAGCCCTTACATGAAAAATAATTGAGTTGTCCAACATGAAATAATTAGAAGTTGAGAAGTGAGTATATGTCCTAAAACTCGTAGTTTGTAAATTGTTATGTTTGTAAATATTCTATTTAGAATAAAGAGTTATTAGTTTTATTCAGTAAAAGAGTTTACTGGAATAAAGTGAAACATGTTTAGGTTAACTTATACCAATGACCAACTTCCGTGGCTGAATATGAGTACTTGAGCATCATGTATGACATGATTGTGGATCAGGCTCAAGTAGTCAGTCAAAATGGTCTATAGTATACAAATAAGGCTGGGTACCTTATCCTGGTAACACTATTTGATGCAACTCACTTTGTATGGTACACAACGATGTGATCCGAATCGTTTCACATGGAGATGTGCGAGTGAGGGCGTCTTGTGCAAAGAGTTTGCATAAGACCGAACCGCGAAATATGTCACTCTCTCTTTATAACACCGTTTACTGATGAGACCGACATTTTCATATGATGGCTTAGGTAACTCGATCTTAATCCGGAGCTCGCTATGAACTCCTATTTATTCGAAAGTATCCTTTGACTTGCGCGGGTGAGAGTGGCCCATAAGCGCCGACTCAATAAGCCTACCATCTTGGGGATAAAGTCGAATAGGTGGCTGGAGACATAGTACAACAAGATGGAGTTCACTCCTAACCCGCTCTTCAGGGTTAGTAGATAGGTTGTTCCCTTAATAGCTAGACTTCAGGGCTTGAACAATGAGCGCTCACCCTCTCCTAGTACGAGAGGGTTAACTGATCTGTTGGTTGGACCACTGATCTAATGTTCATTAGAGGTGTTAGTGGTACTTAAGGAACAAGACGTAATGCAGGGGTTAAACGGTTTAAATGACCCAGCTGTGATTACGAACAACCTGTGAAAGGTCGACTTGCCCGTGACGGTTATATTAGAGGACATAATATATCTACAGTAAGGAGAGTGCAACCCTCGGACTATAGTGGAGTCTCCGGGGTTAACGAATGTTGATTAGTTCGGTTAAAAGAGTTTTGACCGGATAATCTCGTATCGTTGAAGCTCATGATCTGTAGGTTCTTTAGGTTCTCCTGGCTAGCTCGGATAACACCGTGCAACAATATAAGAGAAAAAAATAAGAAAAAGAATTTGAATTGTTCAAATTCGGTTTTTGGAAGGATGATGGACATATTTAAATATGATTTAAATATGGGAATGATCTAAAACATGAATATGATTCATGTGCAAAAAGTCAGTTTTCGGAAAACCGGGCTTAGCCATATTATTTAATTAATATTTGATATTGAATTAAATAATATTAATTAATTAAAATGTTTAATTAATTAATATATATATTTTATTAATTAAAATGTTTAATTAATTAATATATTTATTATTATTTAAAATTAATTAAGAATTAATTTTATAAAATAATAATATTTGTTACAAATTACCGGACCTTTACTCTTTGATATGTGAACTTTATTAAGGCTAAACGGAGGAATTTTATGAGCGTTTAATCGGAAATAAGATGCTGGACATAATGTTAAAGAATAGAAATAAAAGAATTGAGAAATTGACACAATCGATTTATAGTGGTTCGGTCTTAACGGACCTACTCCACTTTGCAAAGATCTTTCCACTTTTTTTAGAGGTTATCAAATACAAGAATGGATAATTACAAAGCATTAAAGAAAGATCATTCAAAGAAAACAACAAGAAAGCAAGATGAAAAAGATACAACCTTTGGTGTTCAAGAAGAGAAGAAATCAGACTTAACCCGAACGATTTTCTTCTCTTTCTTTAAGATCTAGCCGGCGACAACCACCACAAGACAAACGGCAGCGGCGACGGCGATAATCTCTCGGGTTCTTCTCCTTTCGACGGCAACGGCGCGAAGCTTCCTCTTCTTCTTCAAGTTTTGAGTGAAACCCAAAACTTTCTTTCTTTTTCTCTTCTGCGTATGGATGAGGAAGATGAAATGAAGAACCCTCATTCTCTCTTCTTTTCTCTTACATCTCTCTTCCAAATTAATTGGTTTACAATTAATTCTCTACTTTTTCCAAATAACTCTTTCTCTCTCTTACTTTACCAATATTTTCCCAAATATCAAAGTGTCACCATTGTCCCAAAAACTCAACTATTTAAAACCTCTAGAAAAGTAACTAAAGTGGTGAGTTTAATTTGGGTAACTAACTATGATGAATAAAAAACTAAAGTTAAAATCTCTTATATTGCTAAACAACCTAAATAATTCTAACAATCTCCACCTTGATTTCATATTTACATAGAAACCAAAAAATGGAGCGTGCTCACGAACCATTGATAACTCCATTTTGGAGCTATATTTCACTCCCTAACTCTAGCTAAAAGTCGTGATTAATTGTTTAACATGTCTCATTTATAGGAGATTTGCGGCATAGAACTCGTGGTATCCATTGAGTGCGTTTTGTGGCTAAGGAAGGCGTTTTAGTGCCTCGGGAGTGCTTCGGGAGAAGGGGAAGCTCACACATGAAGATATGAAGTAAATTGCCTAGGAGAGGCAGTTTTTCAGCCCCAAACCCCAGAGCAAGCGTCGAGCAACAACGTCGAGACGCTTGCTCAACGCTGCAGCGTCGAGACCCTGCACCAGCGTCGGGACGCTACGGAAGCACGCGCGCGCTGGAGAAATTGGCCACAGCGTCGAGACGCTCGGGCAGCGTCTCGACGCCATCACGACGAAAACGCGCGCGGCACTTAGGGCACCAGCATCGAGACGCTTGCCTAGCGTCTCGACGCTCCGACGGCTTAAAACGTCATTTTGACGATTTTTCAGCCATCTTCTTCCAATCTTCGATTTGCTCTCGGGTCTTCACCCTTCTTCTTCTTTTCTCCGCCATTTGTGGCCATTTTTGGAGTTTCTTTTCTGTATTTAGCTTGGGGATGATGCCCAAGGCTTCCATGGGAGTATTGGGACTCCAAACATCCATGGTTGGCTAAGGTATTTGTGTTTGGATTTGGGATAATTAGGGATTCTTGTTGAGCTCTTTAATGTTTTGATAATCTATACTTAATGGTTATGAATTGGCTTTGATTATGTATGCATTTATTGTTCTTGCTTCATCCCATGCATGTGTTAGATTTCGCCGACGGACAATCGAGTTTTCTAGCACGTGTTAGAGTTAAAGAATAGCGATGCCGTGCCTCTCACTATTCGCCTAGTAACACAGAACAATGAAATAAATCGGAGTATCGAGTTATGCATGACAATTGTTGGGTACTTCAGGGCTGCCGGGTAGCCAATTAGCAGTTTGATTACATAGTCGAATGTTCGTCGCGGTATGCTAGTGACTGTTTAGAGTCAAATTGGGGTTGATCACTCTAACGAGACCTTAAACAATGTTTAATTAGAACTGTGTGGTCTAATTAATTAATATGGAGCCGGTTACTTTAGGGTGTCCTGGGTAACCGACCGCGTGCATGTCATTATTGATTAGCCTTACTTTAGAAGTTAAATGATAAATGTTAAAACGCTTAGCAAGATCCCGAAATCCCCCAAATCCAACACTCTTCATTCTCGAGCTTATTATTTTTCCGTTAGCACTTTTCATTACTTTGCATGATAAAATCCCCCCTTTTTGTGACAAACTTCACTAATCAATTTAATTTCAACTCAAACAATTAATTCTCAATTTTATTCTCTCTCTGTGGTTCGACCCCGTTACCGCTAGCTGCAAAGCTAAAAGCTACGGGTTTATAAATTCATTTTGGTCAGGCCTCGACAGCCTGTGAATTAAGGATATTCAAAAATCCGCTCACCAAAATTGGCGCCGTTGCCGGGGAGGGCAACTAAAAATGAAGTTAATGTTTGTTTTTTATTCAGGTTGATTGGTTGTTTTCAAAAATTTCTTTTAGTAAATAGTTTTTTATTTATTTATTTTGGATAACGGTCCTCTCTTCCAAGATTTTTAAAGTTCAGGTTACAATCGGAAGAGATGGAGGTCTTGGAGAACAATAATGAGAGTCAGAGAACGCTGAAGGAGTGGGCGATGCATGGCTTGCTCTGTCAACCGCTGTGCATATCATTTCCGTCGACAACAGGTAATTTCG
Organism: Herpetospermum pedunculosum; assembly: GCA_028017165.1. Taxonomy (NCBI): domain Eukaryota; kingdom Viridiplantae; phylum Streptophyta; class Magnoliopsida; order Cucurbitales; family Cucurbitaceae; genus Herpetospermum; species Herpetospermum pedunculosum. Next base: position 49,422,132 of record CM051530.1, read on the forward strand.
AGTTTAAATCAAGTCTGCTTAACTCACTCCCCTCTTTTCATGGTGAAACAGGTGAAGACCCTATCAAGCACTTTAAAGAATTCCACATGGTGTGCTCCGCGATGAGGACAAGTGAGATAACGGAGGAAGAGCTGAATTTGAGAGCCTTTCCTTTCACCTTGAAGGGAAAGGCAAGGGATTGGCTACACTACTTACCCTCAGGGACTATCTCAACGTGGAACGAAATGAAAGGGCTGTTTTTCGACAAATATTTTCCTGCCTCGAGAGCCGCATTTCTGAGGAAGCAGATCTACGCAATTGTTCAAAAGGAAGGGGAGACCTTTCATAAATACTGGGAGCAGTATACCCGGATGTGCGAAGACTTCCCCCACCATCGAATCTCGGAGGCAGAACTCATTCGCTTCTTCTATGAAGGCCTGTGCATGCATGCTTGTCGATTGCTTGATGTAGCTAGTGGAGGAGCGTTGCTTGACAAGACCCCAGCGGAAGCTCGGCGTTTGCTCTCAAATATGGCTCAGAATATGCAGCAGAATGGAAATGGAGCACATGAGCAAACTCGCCTCCAAAGCGAAATCAAAGAGCTCAAGGACCAACTGTCAAAGGTATGTGGCATTATCCTTAAATTACAAGAAGACTCATCGCAAATTCTTCCTACTGTTTCAGGTCAATCCATTGAAGGAATGTTCAAGTCCTTTATGGAAACTAGCAAGGAAACCAATGCGCAGATTCGGTCGCTGAGCGAGGGGATCACGGAGGTAAATGCCAGGATAAGTGTTGCGTGCTCAATGTGTAAAGATAAATATGCAAGAGGGTAGAGAGAGCACTTAGAACATGCAAGCATACATGGTCTCACAGCAAGTAGTAAGTATATTTCATTCGTTTTTTCCACAGAGACTCATTTTTAGCTATTCGCGAAGTGTGATTGTTAAGAAAGATGGGATGAATTTGATGGGGTAAGATTGGTTTTTAATTATCTAATTTTTGCTGAATGTATAAAGGGATATAACATAAACAAATGCAAGTTGAAATTAGATGCAAAGGACAAGAGATGGAATTAATAAACGAGGAAGAAAGCAGCTAAACAGAATGCAACTTAGCAGAATTGCGAGAACCGCAATTAATCCGCAATTAACTCAACAGCAAAAGTGTGTAAATGGGCGAATTAAGGGCTACTAATGACTATCCTATAGGCAGTTTATTACGATTATCAAGCTTTGGATCAACTCTCTATACATCAAACTCACTCTATCTCAAGTATCGTCCGATTCCATGCATTAGAGTCTTAAGTTTACTCGACTTCAAAGTAAGGTCTCAAGCATCTTATTTAAGCAGGAGTGTTTAGTTTGTACTAGGGAAACGCCTATTCCTAGGCCGTTTCCTGATTACCATGAAAGGCTAGCATGATTATATGACTCTGAACTCTTACTCCTTCCAGAGGTTAGGAGTTCTTTGGACAAAATGGATGGCCAATCGAAATTGCCCGTGGGATGAAGCTTACATACAATCAATGTTCGAGTGTTAAACTGCCTACTTGATTCACGTTTTTTAGCCTATAGTTCTGTCATTAGCATGCCCCTAAGTGACTTAGCTACTCATGGGTATATAGAGAACAGACATGGCAGATAAGATAGACATGCTTAGAAAGGAAATGTGCTTAAAACAGAAAGCAAAACCCGTAGCAGAAGATAGGAAATGAGAAATGCAGAAATGAACTTCGATTACTGGAATTGTTTGTTGAACAGATGAAAGTTGTAAAGTAAATAGCCACAAGACAGAAAGCAACGAAATAAACTAATCTAGCTACTTAGGAAAAGAACAGCACGAAGCAGAATGTAAAACAGAAGAGGAAGACAGAAAAACAGTAAAGAGATGCTGGAAAGCTTCGTTGCAGTCGCCTCGAATGAAGGGGATGAAAGATCAGCCTTGCTTGGATGAATCCAATCGAGAGAGAAGAAGAATCTTCTCTCCTTCCTATCAGATTATCGATTCCAACAGCTGAGACTCTCACTCCAACAGACGGCAAAGGAAAACAGATGGAAATGATGGACTGCGAGAAGACTTCTGCGCTTCGAATGATGATCAAACCTCCGACTTTGGCCCCCTTTTATAGTAGTTTGCAGGTGCGTTTGGGCCAAGGAGAACCATCAATCTTCAACGTCATATATCAGAATGGATGGAGGAGACAGAACGAATCCCTGAAAATACGGAAATTAACAGAAAAAGATCAGTCAACTTACGGTTTTCACTTGAATAATTGCGGTCACCGCAATGATTTCGCAATTCATTCGCAATGCTCATTTTTCATTCTTTTCCTTCGGTTTTCAACCCTTTTTCTACCTATTGTGCATAAGTCCTAAATTAGCTACCTTCTTCTAATTCTCATATTAAAGCATAGGTTTAGGCTAAATGCTAACAAAAACACCTAAATGTGTACATCTTCTTAAGCTAAATGGGTCCTAAATAAGTCACTTTCAGAGACTTAACACACCCCCAAACTTAAGGCTTTGCTTGTCCTCAAGCATACTAAGGACTTACCTAGGCTGTTATTTTATCTTCTTTAACTACTTACCGACTCCCCTATAGCCCTATCTCTAGCAGTGCTGTCCTGTGACACACTTCTAAGTTTAGAACTAACCTCTTATCCAGCTTCTTCTACATTGGATATACATTCATCTCCCTAGACAAACCTAAAAGCTACAACCTTGTGCTTAGCTCATTAAGGATCAGAGTTCTTTTTACATAGGACATCTAAGCCACAAGATTATAACTCCCAAGCATACATTCTTCTTCCCCTATTTCTCCTTTTTCCTTTTTTTTACTTAGGTGGAGTCTCCCCTTGGTTTGCCTTTTGATGCAATGCCACTTGTGGTTTACACACTTGGCACTGATTACTCAGCAACTTGAGAAAGACTCCCCTCTTTATTCTATTTTTCACTTTTTCTATTTATCACAAAATTTTTTTTTTTTTTTTTTTAGGAGAAGAAGAATGCTTATGTCCTAAGGAAGAGAGGAATGTTCCTAGGCCTATGGTGGCCTCCCCCAAACTTCAACTACTCATTGTCCCCAATGAGTGTCTGAGGTGGCACACCCCCAAACTATCCTAGAAGCATCTAGTCCAAAGTAAAACAAAGAGAATTTAAAAATCCTAGGCATAGGCAAAACATTCTAAAAGCAACTATCCCAGCAGCAGAAAATTTGAACATAACAGAAAGTTTTAAGGACTTATGGTGTATGCATGCTGAGCACTATTCAGAGGCAAATTTAAACTATCAAAGGGTGTCCTATGACACTCATCCAGCATGCTTCAAGATCAGCTATATAAGGTAGTCATGCTAGCAGCAAAAGATAGAATTTAACAGATCACAGCCTAACTAAACAGACAGTCCAAAACATGCAATCAGTCACAAAAATTGCGGGAACCGCAATTATTTCGCAATTCAATCCGGGCAGATATAACATTGATTCAGGCCCCTAGCATGCTTTTTCCTGTTACTCATGCATCCTAAAAATAAAACTAAACTATCCTACCTATTCAGCTAACATCAGACTAGACTAAGCAAAAGAAAAAGCATAAAACTAAACATTAAAAACAGATCAAAAATTGAACACAAAACAGCATAATTCACAATATCCTATCAGAAAGCAGAAAATTGTCTTTTTTTTCTAAGGGAACAACAATACTCCCTTTAGTGCACTTCAAACCAGCACTCAATTCTCATCATCCTCATCTGGTTGCCTTGGTCGTGGGGGCACCCATGGAGTTAGGAGGTTGGTGGGGAAGTCCGGGAAGATGCACCCCAACTGGTCTGCAACTTCTTTGTCCCTCGCCTGCGCATAATTGGCCCATTGAGCCATTCTCCTCTGCATGTCCATTAAGCAGGCCATGGATAGGGACTGTTCAGCAGCCAGCCTATCCAACTCAAACTCCATATTCCCCTTTCTCCTCAGCCTCAGGTTAGCAGGCAGCTCCAAATGGCCTGTGTAAGGCAGCTGCTGCTCCAAGCGCTCGGTGGGGACTCCTGCAAGCAAACATAGCTTGGTTATAGTATTAGGGAAAAACAAGGGTCCCTTACCTTTCTTTGCGCATTCAGCAATGGCAGCTGACATGATTTCCCCCACATTGACCGTGAGACCGCGCATGATGGCATAAACCAGTAGTGATCTACTTTGGTTGATTGTCGTCTCGTGGGTCACAGGGGACAGTTTTCTCCTCACAAAGGCAAACCAAACAGCTGCCTTTGCCGTCAGATTGGCACTCATCAAGGTGTGCCTCCTATTGCGTGAGACAGTCCACGCTGCTTCAGGCTGGCCAATTGTGCGAATGGCCTCTTCCAGCACTGCCTCAGTCGGCTCATCAACTATCCGTGCATAGTCTGTATGAGGTTGGCCCTTGAGACCAAATGCTTCATTGATGGCCTTGGCGGAGAAATCTACTTCTACCCCTCTGACCACAGACAGGTCATCCTCAGGGCTGAGCACATTAGCGTAGAAATCATACACCATGCTCGTGTATGCTGGATTAGGCGGTCTGCAGAATTCTTCCCAGCCGTGGTTGATCACCCCTGCGCGCAAGAACTGCGGCAGGTCAGCAAGTCGATCAAGGAAACCCTTCTCGTGCAACAGGTCCCTCTTCCTTAGCTCAACACCCCTGGATTCCGCATCAGATGAGACATACCTCACTGATGGAGGTTCGTCTTCAGGATAGAGTTTAGCCTTCCCCTTATCTGCTGGTTTGGATGATGCAGCAGCCTCCACCTTGAGGCGTTTGAGCGAAGGCTCAGTACTCTCTTTGTCCGTCGACGGCACCTTCTTGGCCTTCTTTTTCTTCAACTTCTTGGCCTTGTCAAGTCTGGCCTTCTTCTTCTTCCTGAGCCTGGCTTTGGTGTTGAGTTGCGGGAAGCATGCCACCAACGTCTCCTCCATAGAATCGTCCTGCTGTGCAGGCTCGACAGGGCTATCTTCCCTCATAGGAGAGAAGACTTCGGCTTCACCAGCATTTCCACTGCCTGGCGTAGACTCCTGATAATCCCCATAAGGGAATTCAGGATCAGGCCGTGGAGAATTGTGCTCTGCTGATGGTGTCTGCGCAGAACTTAGTGGCGAAGATGGCAGCTCAGGGCTCTGCGCTGCTGCAGGCGTCGGATCAGAACTTTGAGGTGCTGGAGACAACTCGGCGCTCTGTGCAGGCGGTGACGACTCTGCGCTTGGCACTGGTTCAGATGGGAGAGGGCTGCGCGCAGGTGATGCAGACGGCGACGAACCTTCTTTGGCTGACTCGTGGGAAGCACGATCAGTTTCTTGACTCTCCACAGAGGGAGTCTTTGCTGTGCTTGGTTCGGCGGCCGTCGTGACACTCCACCGGCGTTTCTTGGGCGTGCCCACTGGCTCAGATGGTCCAGCAGGGATCTCAGTGACCACCCTCCACTTCTTCCTACGAATAGGAAGCTTGGGAAGGGGACCGGTGCGAACGGCACCATCGTCTGCAAGGGTGAGAAGCGCTTCCCTCGCAGCCGCTTCAGCTGCGTCATCAGCCTTCTTCTTCGCTGCAGATCTTTCCGCTCGTGTGAACACCATTGCCGATTCTTGAAGATCTTGGGAGAAGAATCAAAGATGGAGAGAATCGCTGAATTCTTGGAGAGCAAAGAGAGAGATAATCGTAACGATCGAGCGGCTTCCAACGGATATAAAGGCAACGGATAAAATCCCAACGGCTTTTTTTTGCGGATCCAGCAATTTTAGCGCAATTCTAGGGATATTATTTCATCAAAATCTCAATCTTTGATCGCCCGTATCTTTTATTTGGCTCAACCGTTTCTTGATTTTTAAAGTGGGATTTACTCTCCTTGATCCCCTCTTTCGAATCCTTGCAAAAACAAACAAAACAAACATTAAATACGCAATTAAAATTACACCACAAAACATATAAACGATAACCGGAAAAACAGAAAAAATAAACTAAGGCATTGGCCTTGACTAAACGAGCACAGTAACCACTCGTTCTCTCTCGTTCTTTTTGTCATGCTTCAGTCAAGAGGAAGGCCGAGAGAGTCTTCACATCTCCTTCCTCATAGTAGTTCTTCAACCTAGCACCATTGACCATAAATGGCTGACCTTGCTGCAAGTTTTTTATCTCTATTGCACCATGAACAAAGACATTAGTAACAACAAATGGACCCGACCATCTAGACTTTAGTTTGCCTGGAAATAACTTTAATCGTGAGTTAAATAAGAGTACAAGTTGGCCTTTCCTAAAGTCTTTGATCCTGAGTCTACTGTCGTGCCATATTTTGGTCTTTTCTTTATACATTTTGGCATTCTCATAGGCCATATGCCTAAGCTCATCAAGTTCATGTAGCTGCAAAGATCTCAATGTCCCCGCATCCTTTACACAAAAATTCAATTCTTTCATGGCCCAAAATGCCTTGTTTTCCAACTCAAGTGGCAAGTGGCAAGCCTTGCCATACACCAACCTATAGGGAGACATGCCTAGGGGTGTCTTATATGCTGTTCTATAAGCCCAAAGTGCATCCTCAAGCTTAAATGACCAGTCTTTTCTATTAGGTTTAACTACCTTTTCTAGGATGTTCTTTATCTCCCTATTGGAAATTTCAGCTTGACCATTCGAGTGTGGGTGATAGGGAGTAGCTACCCTATGTCTAATGTTATACTTAGCCAATATCTTCTCCATAGCCTTATTAATGAAATGTGACCCCTCATCACTAATGATAGCACGAGGAGTCCCAAATCTAGTGAAAATGTGCCTATGCAAGAAGTTAGTGACTGTTTTAGCATCATTATTAGGACATGCTTTGGCTTCTACCCACTTGGACACGTAGTCTACTGCTACTAAAATGTACAGGTTACCTGATGATGGAGGGAATGGTCCCATGAAATCAATGCCCCACACATCAAAGAGCTCCAACTCTAAGATGTAGGTGAGGGGCATCTCATCCTTGCGACTGAGGTTACCTGTCCTTTGGCACTCGTCACAGTTGTGGGCATAGTTGTGGGCGTCCTTGAAGATTGTTGGCCAGTAGTAGCCACTCTGAAATACCTTCGCAGCTGTCCTTTGGCCACCAAAGTGTCCACCATAAGGAGATGAATGACAGTGCTGCAGCACAGACTTTGCTTCAGCAGCTGAAACACATTTCCTCAGCAACCCATCAGCACAGGTTCTGTAAAGTGTGGGGTCATCCCAGATGAATTTCCTTGCTTCATGCAGGAACCGCTTCTTCTCTTGTCCTCCCTTGAACACTGGTAGTACCTGTGATGCACGGAAGTTAGCAATGTCAGCGAACCACGGTTCCTCATCGTTATCACGATGAGCCAAAGCAAAGACATGTTCATCTATAAAAGCATCAGAAATTGCGGTCTCCGCAATTTTTTCGCAATTGTGCTGCAATCGAGACAGGTGATCTGCAACCACATTTTCACAACCTTTCTTGTCCCGAATGTCCAAATCAAATTCCTGCAGCAATAACACCCATCTAATCAGTCTAGGCTTAGCATCAGCCTTTCTCATAAGATATTTTAAAGCAGAATGGTCAGTATATACAATGGTCCTAGTGCCTACAATGTAATTTCTAAATTTTTCACAAGCAAATACTACAGCAAGCATCTCTTTCTCAGTAGTTGTATAATTACATTGAGCCTCATTCAAGGTCTTACTAGCATAATAGACAGGGTGTGTGAGCTTGTCAATCTTCTGTCCTAACATGACTCCTACAGCATAGTCACTGGCATCACATAGCATCTCAAATGGGAGATCCCAATTTGGTCCTACTATGATTGGTGCTGTGACCAATGCTTCCTTAAGGGTTTTCCAAGCTACTACACATTCTTTAGAGAAGATAAATGATCTATTTAGCTCTAGAAGCTCGCACAGAGGCTTGGCTATCTTAGAAAAGTCCTTAATGAACCTTCTGTAGAAACCAGCATGCCCTAAGAAGCTTCTAATGGCTTTGACGTTCTGGGGCTCTACCAACTTCTCTATGACCTCTATTTTGGCCCTATCCACTTCTACACCTGCCCTTGACACTCGATGTCCTAAGACAATCCCTTCATCTACCATAAAATGGCACTTTTCCCAATTTAGGACTAGGTTGGTCTCCTCACACCTAGTCAGGACTTGTCCTAAGTTTTCTAGACAGGTTTTAAATGAGTCCCCAAAGACTGAGAAGTCATCCATGAATATTTCTATCATGGACTCATCCAACTCAGAGAAGATTGCCATCATGCACCTTTGAAAAGTTGCCGGTGCATTGCATAAGCCAAAAGGCATTCTGCGGAAGGCAAACGTTCCAAAAGGGCAAGTGAAGGTAGTCTTCTCCTGGTCCTTAGGGTCTATAGTAATTTGATTATAGCCTGAATAGCCATCTAGAAAACAGTAGTAGGCTCTACCAGCTATTCTGTCTAGCATCTGGTCAATAAACGGTATGGGGAAGTGATCTTTTTTAGTCTCTTTATTTAACTTTCTGTAATCCATACATACCCTCCACCCTGTGACAGTCCTTGTTGGAATCAGTTCGTTGTTCTCATTGACTACCACAGTTATTCCCCCCTTTTTAGGTACACATTGAATGGGGCTAACCCACTGGCTACTCGCTATGGGGAAAATCACTCCTGCATCTAACCACTTTATTATTTCTTTCTTCACTACCTCTTTCATAGAGGGGTTTAACCTACGCTGGTGATCTATCTTAGGTGTGTGCTCTTCCTCTAATATAATTTTGTGCATGCAATAAGAAGGGCTAATGCCTCGAATATCAGCAATAGTCCACGCTATAGCCTTCCTATGTTGTTTAAGCAGTAAAATTAAATCAACCTCATGCTGTTCACTTAGCTTAGAAGAAATAATTACAGGCAGCGTGTCATTATCTCCTAAATATGCATATTTGAGGTGAGTAGGTAGTGGTTTCAGTTCTAAAAGAGGTGGATGCTCAATGGAGGGCTTTAAAGGAGTTACAGTTCTATCAGTTAAATCTACATTCATACATACATGTTGAGGTTTATCTACAGGCATATTCATTATGTCAGATACATTTAAGTCAGCTACATCTACTTGTACATATTCACTAGCATGCTTGGTCAACAGTACATGCTCTAATTGTTCTTCCATTAGTGAGTCAACAACATCCATGCTAGCACAAGACTCAGAATCAGAGGGATACCTTAAAGCTTTGTAAACACTAAATTTTACCTCTTCATCATGAACCCTCATAGTTAACTCACCTTTTTGAACATCTATTAGTGCCCTACCTGTGGCTAGAAATGGTCTACCTAGCAGGATGGGTACCTCCTTGTCTGCCTCATAGTCCAGGACAATGAAATCTGCAAGGAAAATGAATTTGTCAACTTTAACTAGAATATCCTCAATCTTACCTTCTGGATATGCGATGGATCTGTCTGCTAGTTGTAAAGTGACAGTAGTTGGACGTGCTTCTCCTATTCCCAACTGGCGGAATAGGGACAGGGGCATGAGATTTATGCTGGCGCCCAGGTCACAAAGCGCTCTGCCCACGTGCTTGCCTCCAAGTTCTACAGGTAAGGTGAAGGAACCAGGATCCTTCTCCTTCTTGGGCAGCTTGTTCTGGAGGATGGCACTGCACTCCTCGGTGAGGTTTACTGTTTCAAACTCACCAATTATTTTTTTGTTAGTAATAATATCCTTCAAGAACTTTACATAAGAAGGCATCGATTGTAAAACCTCTACAAAAGGAATGTTAACATGCACTTGCTTAAGTATTTCTAAGAATTTATTAAAATGAACTTCCTGTTCCTGCTTCTTCTTAAGTCTTCGAGGGTATGGAGGTGGTGGCACATAAGCAGGCACGTCAGGGCGCCTTAGGATAGGTGGAGGCCTTGGAATTTCTTCTATGTCCTCAACAATTGGCTCTAGCCTGGCTCCTGATGTGCTAGTCGGTGGTGGACCTTGGTTTGGCAGAGACTCCAGTGGAGCACTAGACTCAGTGTTCTCTACTCTCTTTGGTGTGTCCTTTGTGTTGCTCACCAACGGTCTTCCACTCCTAAGTTCAATTGCTTGAACTTGTTCCTTGCCATCTCTCCTTGGTACCTGGGTGTCAGCAGGGAGTCTACCTTGGGGCCTACTTTTAAGTTCATTGGCTAATTGGCCTATTTGGTTTTCCAGGCTCCTAAGAGTAGCTTGCTGGCTCTGAAGAGTAGCATCATTCTTAGCTATATATTCCTTGAGTAGGTTTTCTACAGAAGATCCTACAGGTTGATTGTAAGGTTTTTGGTACATTGACTGGTTATGTTGGGGAGTGAAACCAGGTGTTCCACTCGGTCTAGGTTGGTTAGAATTTTGGTTAGTGCTTTGTTGGCCACCCCATGATAGGTTAGGGTGGTTTCTCCAGCCAGGATTGTAAGTTTGTGAGTATGGGTTGTTCCTTGGCTGCTGCTGGCTTCCTACATAGCAGACCGAGGATGGATTCCCAGGGCAGTATTCATAAGGGTGCCCTTCCCCACAGAATCCACAGATTGGTGCCTCGCCTTGACTTGGTTGGGTGCCCATTGACATGGCTGTGGCGGTATTGGCACTGGTTTGGAGATTGGCCTGAGCCAGTTGCTTGACTAAGTTGGTCAGGGCATTTAGTTGGGTGCTCATGGCGCTTAGAGCATCCTTGTCTTGAGCTCTAGTTGGCTCTACAGGATCATCTGACCACCTACAATGAGATGTTGAGATCTTCTCCAAGATCTCATAAGCTTCGTTGTAACTCTTGGACAACATGGAACCTCCAGCAGATGAATTTAAAACTTGTCTGGTGCTGGGGTTGCATCCTTTAAAGAAGACTTCTATTTGGATACACCATGGAATGCCATGGTGTGGACATTTAATGAGAAGGTCTTTGAATCTTGTCCAAGCTTCGTGAAGAGACTCACTTGGAGCTTGTTTGAATTTTATGATATCATCACGAAAGGTCGAATTCCTATCTGGTGGGAAATATTTGACTAGGAATTTTTCTGCTAAATCTGTCCAATTGAGGACAGATCCTGAGGGTAAAGAATTTAACCATGTTTTGGCTTTGTCCCTTAAAGAGTAAGGGAAAAGATATAGCCTCAGGGCTTCTTCGGAAACTCCAGGGATTAGGAATGTGTCACTAACTCCTAAGAAGTTCCTAAGGTGGTTATGGGGGTCCTCATTTTCTATTCCAAAGAATTGTCCCACAGTGGACAACATTTGGAACATCACTGGCTTTAACTCGAATGAGTTGGCAGTGATTTCAGGACGGATTATGCTGGGGTTCAGCTCCCCAGGCATAGGTACTAAATATGAAAGGATGGCGCTATCCTTGTCATTCGCTATTTCAATGGGATTGCGAGTGACAGGCACCAGGTTTTGATTTACTCCAGCCATTTCTTCTTGAGGTAATTGCGGAGGAATTGTAGTCTCTGCAATGATTGGAGGTAAAAGGGTTTGTTTAAAGAGACGTTTCTTGGCTCTATTCCTAGCTCTAAGTAATCTCTCGGGCTCAGGGTTGAACTCTAGATCACTAGATGGAGTCTCATTCATAAACTACCCTAAATGGTACCTGAAAAAGAAATGAAAAATGGATCAAATTCAATGGAAAATAACTTGATGTTTCAGACTTAACAGACTTCGTTTTCACTTAAAATAAGTCCCCGGCAGCAGCGCCAAAAACTTGTTGCGTGCTCAATGTGTAAAGATAAATATGCAAGAGGGTAGAGAGAGCACTTAGAACATGCAAGCATACATGGTCTCACAGCAAGTAGTAAGTATATTTCATTCGTTTTTTCCACAGAGACTCATTTTTAGCTATTCGCGAAGTGTGATTGTTAAGAAAGATGGGGTGAATTTGATGGGGTAAGATTGGTTTTTAATTATCTAATTTTTGCTGAATGTATAAAGGGATATAACATAAACAAATGCAAGTTGAAATTAGATGCAAAGGACAAGAGATGGAATTAATAAACGAGGAAGAAAGCAGCTAAACAGAATGCAACTTAGCAGAATTGCGAGAACCGCAATTAATCCGCAATTAACTCAACAGCAAAAGTGTGTAAATGGGCGAATTAAGGGCTACTAATGACTATCCTATAGGCAGTTTATTACGATTATCAAGCTTTGGATCAACTCTCTATACATCAAACTCACTCTATCTCAAGTATCGTCCGATTCCATGCATTAGAGTCTTAAGTTTACTCGACTTCAAAGTAAGGTCTCAAGCATCTTATTTAAGCAGGAGTGTTTAGTTTGTACTAGGGAAACGCCTATTCCTAGGCCGTTTCCTGATTACCATGAAAGGCTAGCATGATTATATGACTCTGAACTCTTACTCCTTCCAGAGGTTAGGAGTTCTTTGGACAAAATGGATGGCCAATCGAAATTGCCCGTGGGATGAAGCTTACATACAATCAATGTTCGAGTGTTAAACTGCCTACTTGATTCACGTTTTTTAGCCTATAGTTCTGTCATTAGCATGCCCCTAAGTGACTTAGCTACTCATGGGTATATAGAGAACAGACATGGCAGATAAGATAGACATGCTTAGAAAGGAAATGTGCTTAAAACAGAAAGCAAAACCCGTAGCAGAAGATAGGAAATGAGAAATGCAGAAATGAACTTCGATTACTGGAATTGTTTGTTGAACAGATGAAAGTTGTAAAGTAAATAGCCACAAGACAGAAAGCAACGAAATAAACTAATCTAGCTACTTAGGAAAAGAACAGCACGAAGCAGAATGTAAAACAGAAGAGGAAGACAGAAAAACAGTAAAGAGATGCTGGAAAGCTTCGTGGCAGTCGCCTCGAATGAAGGGGATGAAAGATCAGCCTTGCTTGGATGAATCCAATCGAAAGAGAAGAAGAATCTTCTCTCCTTCCTATCAGATTATCGATTCCAACAGCTGAGACTCTCACTCCAACAGACGGCAAAGGAAAACAGATGGAAATGATGGACTGCGAGAAGACTTCTGCGCTTCGAATGATGATCAAACCTCCGACTTTGGCCCCCTTTTATAGTAGTTTGCAGGTGCGTTTGGGCCAAGGAGAACCATCAATCTTCAACGTCATATATCAGAATGGATGGAGGAGACAGAACGAATCCCTGAAAATACGGAAATTAACAGAAAAAGATCAGTCAACTTACGGTTTTCACTTGAATAATTGCGGTCACCGCAATGATTTCGCAATTCATTCGCAATGCTCATTTTTCATTCTTTTCCTTCGGTTTTCAACCCTTTTTCTACCTATTGTGCATAAGTCCTAAATTAGCTACCTTCTTCTAATTCTCATATTAAAGCATAGGTTTAGGCTAAATGCTAACAAAAACACCTAAATGTGTACATCTTCTTAAGCTAAATGGGTCCTAAATAAGTCACTTTCAGAGACTTAACAATAAGTAAGTTGGAAACTAAAGCAGCAGATTGCCCAAATGGTATTGCACTGAAGAGTGGAAGGGATATTCCCTTGATTTCTGCGCCTGAGAATCCTTGGATGCTACTCCCACACCGATGATGAGTTCCTGTGAGCAGGTTTGTGCCATTAGCCTACGAAGTGGGAGAGAAATTTCTCCAAACACCGTTGTTGTGGAGAAAGAGGAAGGCAAGGTTGAGAAAAAGATCGAGGATCTTGAGTCAAGAAGGAAGGAAGCTCAGTTGGATGCACCCCCGAGCTTAAAAGGCTACAAGCCCAAGGCTCCCTTCCCAAGCCGTTTGTTGCCTCCCGTTGTTGAGAAAAAGGGGAAACCGATTGAATGCTCCCCAAGCCATCTTGAGAATGAGAAGATGGTGAAAGATGAAGAATTAAAGAAAAACGTGAGTGAGTATGTTCCCATAGCACCCTTCCCGAGTAGGCTCGTAAAGCCTATCGTCGTGAATGAAGATGAAGAGGTCCTCAAAACCTTCCAGAAGGTGACGGTGAACATCCCACTCTTGGAGGCCGTGAAGCAAATACCGAAATATGTAAAGTTCCTTTAGAGTTGGTGCACGGGTAAGAGAATGTCGAGAAAGAATGACGAGAAGAAGAAAGAAATTGTCTCTGCAATTTTCCAAGGTACGCTTCCACCAAAGTGCATCGATCCTGGTATGTTTACTATCCCATGCACTATTGGTACTAAGCTGATTGAAAATGCCATGCTAGATCTCGGTGCCTCAGTTAATGTCATGTCTATTGATGTGTTTAAAGAACTTGAACTGTGCAATTTAATTGAGTCTAATATAGTTGTCCAACTAGCCGATCGATCTTATGTGCATCCGTTAGGGAAAATTGAGGACATTTTGGTTAAAGTGAAAGATTTGTTGTTTCCATGCGACTTCTACGTGTTAAATATGAACAAAAACTCTTCGCATGTTTCCTCTTCTATCTTACTAGGACGCCCATTTATGAAGACCGCTAAGGTCAAGATTGATGTTGATAGGGGTGCCTTATCTGTAGAATTTGATGGAATTGTGCATGAATTTTTTATGAATGCATCAAAGTCTTTTGTGTATGACGAGAATGGAAAAACAAAGTCAGTGGATTGTGTGAAGGAAGAGAATTTGACCTCGCGCTTGAGGGACTATTCTTTTGCTTCTGTTAGGAAGAAAGATTTGGATTTAAATGATAATGGTGCTGTTTTTTATATTACTAACAATGATGATGTTCACGTGCTCAAGGCACGAAGAGAAAAATTGGTTTTAAATGACATTTGCAGGAATAATGTGGACGAGGACATGTCTGGAACGTCCCCCGCGCTGTCAGAGTATGGATGAGTTCGTTGAGTGAATTCAGTCGAGCAAACGACTTTAAAAATTCTGCGCTTCTCGGAGGCACCCGAGTGTTGAACTGTTTTTATGTCATTTAGTTTTTCGTTGTTTTAATTTTAAGTTTCGCAGGGTAATTTAGCTTAATTTAGCTTGCTGTTTTTTTTAGAAAATAAGGAGAAGTTGAGGAAATTGGGCTCAGATAAGCAAAGCGCCGCCTCTTTCCCCTCGCCAGCTTCACAAAGATCAGGGAAGTGTTGTTTTTCTTTCCCTTTACCTTCTGTGTATCTGATTAAGAAGCATTGAGGACAATGCTATCTTCTGAAGTTGGGGGTGGATGTTGTGGATATGCATGTGTAGTTCGTTGAGCAGTGCTAATTTTGAATTTGAAGTGCTTGGGACTCTGTTTATATGCTTTCTAATTAGGACGATCTATGAAGTGTCTTTTTGGAATCTGAGCATTTGCATAATCTAGTTTTTGCATGACGTCGTTTTGCATTTAATAGGTTCATGTCAAAAATTTTAAAGTTTTTTCTGTTGCTCCCTTGCATCTATCGAGCACTTAGCAACCTCATCTTAGACTCCGTAGGCTTAGTTTGATTGCATGTCGCATGATTCTTGTTGTCACCCCGAAAGGCACCCCTAGGGTAGCTTGTTGCATGAGAGTTAGTGGTTGATTAAGCCTAATAAAAAAAAAAAAAAAACAGAAAAGCATGTTGGTTAGAAAATTCTCCCGAGGCGTTCCTCCTTTTTAAGTGCGCACTTAAGAAGTGAATGTTAGTCCTTAAAAATGTGAAGCTTAGATCAAAGTTTGACATGTTAGGCAACTCGGGATTGGAAAGAAAAAGAAAATAAAGTTGGGTTCAAAAAACCATAACGAAGAGTACAAAGTACTCAAAAAGAGAAAGAGAAAAAGTATGAGAAAATCGTGTTAGGCCTTTTAATTCATTGCTCTCTCTTATGTGATCAAGTGTAGACTGTTCTTAAATGCTAGAAGTAGGGGGAAAACGGGATGATATGTTGCATGTGGTTTTTTTCGGGCTTACGTAGGTTTAAGATAGGTTGGCTAGCACACACACACGTTAGGGAGCGATAGTTAATTTTTGATGTGTTCTTGATTAAATGCATCCGCTGATTGCTTTCGTGA
This sequence comes from Herpetospermum pedunculosum, assembly GCA_028017165.1. Classification (NCBI taxonomy): domain Eukaryota; kingdom Viridiplantae; phylum Streptophyta; class Magnoliopsida; order Cucurbitales; family Cucurbitaceae; genus Herpetospermum; species Herpetospermum pedunculosum. The sequence goes on from CM051530.1 coordinate 49,437,999, forward strand.
TTATGTTATGTTTAGATTTGTAAAAAGCATTGAGGTTTGAATTAGAAGCATGTATGCATGGTCCTTTAGAGTCAAATTCTTTATTAGCCTTGCTCGAGGACTAGCAAGATTTAAGTTGGGGGTGTTTGATAACTCCATTTTGGAGCTATATTTCACTCCCTAACTCTAGCTAAAAGTCGTGATTAATTGTTTAACATGTCTCATTTATAGGAGATTTGCGGCATAGAGCTCGTGGTATCCATTGAGTGCGTTTTGTGGCTAAGGAAGGCGTTTTAGTGCCTCGGGAGTGCTTCGGGAGAAGGGGAAGCTCACACATGAAGATATGAAGTAAATTGCCTAGGAGAGGCAATTTTTCAGCCCCAAACCCGAGAGCAAGCGTCGAGACGCTTGCTCAACGCTGCAGCGTCGAGACCCTGCACCAGCGTCGGGACGCTACGGAAGCACGCGCGCGCTGGAAAACATCGGGCAAGCGTCGTGACGCTCGCCTGGCGTCTCGACGCCATCGCGAGCGCGCGCGCTGGAGAAATTGACCACAGCGTCGAGACGCTCGCGCAGCGTCTCGACGCCATCACGACGAAAACGCGCGCGACACTTAGGGCACCAGCGTCTCGACGCTTGCCTAGCGTCTCGACGCTTCGACGGCTTAAAACGTCATTTTGACGATTTTTCAGCCATCTTCTTCCAATCTTCGATTTGCTCTCGGGTCTTCACCCTTCTTCTTCTTTTCTCCGCCATTGTGGCCATTTTTGTAGCTTCTTTTCTGTATTTAGCTTGGGGATGATGCCCAAGGCTTCCATGGGAGTATTGGGACTCCAAACATCCATGGTTGGCTAAGGTATTTGTGTTTGGATTTGGGATAATTAGGGATTCTTGTTGAGCTCTTTAATGTTTTGATAATCTATACTTAATGGTTATGAATTGGCTTTGATTATGTATGCATTTATTGTTCTTGCTTCATCCCATGCATGTGTTAGATTTCGTCGACGGACAATCGAGTTTTCTAGCATGTGTTAGAGTTAAAGAATAGCGATGTCGTGCCTCTCACTATTCGCCTAGTAACACAGAACAATGAAATAAATCGGAGTATCGAGTTATGCATGACAATTGTTGGGTACTTCAGGGTTGCCGGGTAGCCAATTAGCAGTTTGATTACATAGTCGAATGTTCGTCGCGGTATGCTAGTGACTGTTTAGAGTCAAATTGGGGTTGATCACTCTAACGAGACCTTAAACAATGTTTAATTAGAACTGTGTGGTCTAATTAATTAATATGGAGCCGGTTACTTTAGGGTGTCCTGGGTAACCGACCGCGTGCATGTCATTATTGATTAGCCTTACTTTAGAAGTTAAATGATAAATGTTAAAACTCTTAGCAAGATCCCGAAATCCCCCAAATCCAACACTCTTCATTCTCGTGTTTATTATTTTTCCGTTAGCACTTTTCATTACTTTGCATGATAAAATCCCCCCTTTTTGTGACAAATTTCACTAATCAATTTAATTTCAACTCAAACAATTAATTTTCAATTTTATTCCCTCTCTGTGGTTCGAACCCGTTACCGCTAGCTGCAAAGCTAAAAACTACGAGTTTATAAATTCATTTTGGTCAGGCCTCGACAGCCTGTGAATTAAGGATATTGTTACGTCTCCAAAAGTACTTAATTTAGGGACTTATTTGCCATATAATTGTGTGAACTCTTAAGCGTTTTTTATAGAATTTAGTTTAATACGTGCTTAAACATGAGAAATCAAGGAATGAAGCTAAATTAGGAGTTATTTGTAAAAGGAACAAGAAAGAATAAAAAACGAAGTTAAAAGAGTTGAAATTTTGCATTGCAGGAAAATTGCTGAAACATTGCTGTCTCCGCAATGTTTAAGCTGCAAATGATAAGTTGTTCCAACCGTCCGCCGTTCTGTTGCGATCTTTCAGCCGCCCAATTTCTCCCCTGCTGCCACGTGGTGGGACGTCGTTCAGAATGGATGGTTCTCCTTGACTGAAGAGTACCTGCAAAGAGCTATAAAAGGAGGTCAAAGGGGAAGGAGAACAACAAACTTGGAAGCGTAGAACTCTCCATCTCAACGCAGTTTCTCCCCATTTCCTCTCCCGTTTGTTGGAGTGAAGGATTCAGCCCTTGGCATCGATAATTCAAGAGGAAGAAGAGAGGATCTCCCTTCTCTTCTGATTGGATTCATCCCTCAAGACACGCTCACCTTCCCCCTTCATCCGAGGCGCTTGCGGCGAGGAGTTCACGCACACATTTATACGCTTTCTACTGCTTTCTGTCTTCCATTTTCTCTACTGTTTGTTGCCATTTGCTTAAGTTTGCTACATTGTTTCAATTCGTCTTCGGTTGTTTAAGCTTTACTGTTTTACAAACGTTGCATTTTAAGCTTTGAATTTTACGCAATAGAGGAATCATTTACCCACATCGCAGCTTCATATTACTTTCTGTTTTCCCTTTACTTTCAGTTTGCTTTGAATCATGTTTAATCCATTTAGTCCTTCCAACTCCACATCATCCATGAGTAACTAAACCACATAAGGGTCTGCTAATGATGAATCTATAGGTAGAAATACGTGAATTCAGCATGTAGGATAGCTTCGTATGCTTTGAATGTATGTGTACTTCATCCCACGGGAAATTTCGATTGGCCATCCATTTTGTCTAAAGAACTCCTAACCTCCGGAAGGAGTAAGAGTTCAGAGTCGTCCATTCATGCTAGCCTTTCATGGTAGCCAGAAATCGACCTAGGAATAGGTGTTTTCCTAGCACAATTCATTAACTTGCTTGTATAAAAAGATGCTTAAGTCTTACTTGGATATGAGTGAACTAAAAGATCTAATGTATGAAATCGAGAGATACATGAGAATATGTTAAATTGATGCATGATAAGTTGAGCTACTGCTGAATAATCGTATGAAAAAGCCAATAGAGGAGTCGTTAGTTGACCTTGTTTCTTCATCCTACCCTTAAAACGTTGCTAAATTAATTGCGATACAATTGCTGTCTCCGCAATTCTTTAAGTCAGTTTTTGCCTTAGCCATTTTTTCAGTCTTTTACTTTTGCAATTTTATTGCTATACAATTGCTTTCTCCGCAATTCTTTTTCCTCTACAATCAAGTTGATCTCTTTACTTGCTTTTGTTTATGCTTGCATATCTCGTACGTTCTTCATTAGTTAGGCACATTACTCTCCAATTCACCCCATTTAAGTACCCCTTTCTAATTTAACACCTCACTTCGTTAGTAACTAAGAATAAATCTCTGTGGGAAATCGAATGAAAGAATACTTATCACTTGCTGCAAGACCATGTATGCTTGCATGATCTCAGTGCTCTCGCATCACATTTTATTTACACACTGAGCACGCAACAAGTTTTTGGCGCCCTGCCGGAGATTTTGTTTAGTAAACACGAAGTTTGTTATTTTAGAAAAAAAAACATATTAATATCTATTGGAGCTAGTCTTCTTTCATTTCTTTTACAGGTACCATCGAGCTAGTTTATGAATGAGAATTCAAATAGCGACCTAGAGTTCAATCCTGGCCTGAAAGACTTCTTAGGGCCAGAAACAAAGCTAAGAAACGCCTCTTTAAACAGCCACCTGTAACTCAAAACATTGCTGACTCCGCGGAGTCATCGCAATTCCAACAAACCGAAATGGATAGAGCAGCCCCAAACCAAGCACCTACCATTCGCAACCCCATCGAAATAGCGAATGAAAAGGATAGTGCCATCCTCTCATATTTAGTTCCCATGCCTGAGGAGCTTAACCCGAGCATTATACGCCCTGAGATTACTGCCAACTCATTCGAGTTAAAGCCAGTAATGTTCCAAATGCTGTCCACTGTGGGACAATTCTTTGGAGTGGAAAATGAAGATCCCCACAACCATCTGAGAAATTTCCTAGGAGCCAGTGATACTTTCCTCATCCCTAGAGTTTCCCAAGAAGCTTTAAGACTTTACCTCTTTCCTTACTCATTAAGAGATAAAGCCAAAACGTGGTTAAATTGCCTTCCCTCTGGATCGATTGTCAATTGGACAGATCTAGCTGAGAAATTCCTAGTCAAATACTTCCCACCTGATAGGAATTCCAACTTTCGTGATGATATAATCAAGTTCAAACAAGCTGAAAACGAATCCCTTCACGAAGCTTGGACAAGATTCAAAGATCTATTGCTTCAATGTCCACACCATGACATTCCATGGTGTATCCAAATAGAAGTGTTCTTTAAAGGATGCAACCCCAGCACAAGGCAAGTGCTAAATTCTTCAGCTGGTGGTTCCATGCTTTCTAAGAGCTACAATGAAGCCTATGGGATTTTGGAGAAAATCTCAACTTCCCATTGTAGATGGTCAGGCGATCCTGTAGAGCCTAGGAGAGCTCAAAACAAGGATGCACTTAGTGCAATGAGTAGCCAAATTAATGCCCTGACCAATCTAGTAAAACAAATGGCTCAAACCAATCTCCAACCTAGTGTCAACACCGCAGCATCCATTTCAATGGGCACATCAACTAGTCAAGGTGAGACACTAATCTGTGGATTCTGTGGGGAAGGGCACTTGTATGATTTTTGCCCTGGGAATCCAGCCTCAGTCTGCTATGTTGGAAGTCAACAACAGCCTAGGAACAACCCCTACTCTAACACCTATAATCCTGGTTGGAGGAACCACCCAAATCTTTCTTGGGGTGGACAACAAAACACTAACCAAGCATCAAACCATCCAAGACCGAGTGGAACACCTTGTTTCACTCAACAAAATAACCAATCCATGTACCAAAAGCCATATAACCAACCAATAGGGTCATCAGTAGAGAATTTACTTAAGGAATACATTGCAAAAAAATGATGCAACCCTACAAAGTCAGCAAGCCACCCTTAGGAGCTTAGAAAACCAAATAGGGCAGTTAGCAAATAAACTGAAAAATAGGCCCCAAGGTAGATTGCCTGCTGTTAAGTCTCTGAAAGTGACTTATTTAGGACCCATTTAGCTTAAGAAGATGTATACTTTTAGGTGTTTTTGATAGCATTTAGCTTAAACCTATGCTTAAATATGAGAATGAGAAGAAGGTAGCTAAATTAGGACTTATGCACAATAGGAAAGAAAAGGGTTGAAAACCAAAGGAAAAGAATGAAAAAACTGCATTGCGACAGCATTGCGAAAACATTGCTGAAGCCGCAATTATTCAAGTGAAAACCGTAAGTTGACTGATCTTTTTCTGTTAATTTCCGTAATTTCAGGGATTCATTCTTTCTCCTCCATCCATTCTGATATACGACGTTGAAGATTGATGGTTCTCCTTGGCCCAAACGCACCTGCAAACTACTATAAAAGGGGGTCAAAGTCGGAGGTTCAGTCATCATCCGAAAGCGCAGAAGTCTTCTCGCAGTCCACTTTTTCTCCCTGTTTTCCTTTGCCGTCTGTTGGAGTGAGAGTCTTAGCTGTTGGAATCGATAATCTGATAGGAAGGAGAGGAGATTCTTCTTCTCTCTCGATTGGATTCATCCAAGCAAGGCTGACCTTTCATCCCCTTCATTCGAGGCGACTGCAACGAAGCTTTCAAGCTGCATTTCCTGTTTTCTGTCTTCCTTTTCTAATTTCCAGCTTTGATCAGTTGTTGTTTCTAGTTTAATGTTTTATCTACTGCATTTCGTTGCTTTCTGTCTTTGAATTATTTCCTTTAAGTTTCCCTTTGTTCGTTCAAACATTCAAAATAATCAAATTACAAGTTTGCATTTCACAGTTTCCATCTTCTGCTGCTACGGTTTTATCCTACTGTTTTGAGTTCATTTCCCTTCTAAGCATGTCTGTTTTATCTTGTATTTCTGTTCTCTACGTATCCATGAGTAGCTAAGTCACTTAGGGGCATGCTAATGACAGAACTATAGGCTTGAAAACGTGAACCAAGTATGTAGGATAACTCTCGAACCATTGATTGTATGTAAGCTTCATCCCACGGGCAATTTCGATTGGCCATCCATTTTGTCCAAAGAACTCCTAACCTCTGGAAGGAGTAAGAGTTCAGAGTCGTATAATCATGCTAGCCTTTCATGGTAACCAGGAAACAGCCTAGGAATAGGCGTTTCCCTAGTACAAACTAAATACTCCTGCTTTAACAAGATGCTTAAGACCTTACTTTGAGTTGAGTAAACTAAAGAATCTAATGCATGGAATCGGACGATACATGAGATAGAGTGAGTTTGATGCATAGAGAGTTGATCTAATGCTTGGGAATCGTATTAAAATGCCTATAGGATAGTCATTAGTAGCCCTTAATTCTCCATTTTACACACGTTTACTGTTTTTACAATTGCGATAACATTGCGGTGTCCGCAATTCTGCTAAGTTACCATTCTGTTTAGCTGTTTTCTTCCTCGTTTATTAATTCCATCTCTTGTCCTTTGAGTCTAATTTCAACTTGCATTTGTTTATGTTGCATTCCTTTATACATTCAGCAAAAATTAGATAATTAAAAACCAATTTACCCCATCAAATCCACCCCTTCTTTCTTAACAAATACACTTCATGAATAGCTAAAAATAAGTCTCTGTGGAAAAAACGAATGAAATATACTTACTACTTGCTGTGAGACCATGTATGCTTGCATGTTCTGAGTGCTCTCTCTACCTTCTTGCTTAATTATCTTTAACACATTGAGCACGCAACAAGTTTTTGGCGCCGCTGCCGGGGACTTATTTTAAGTGAAAACGAAGTTTGTTAAGTTTGAAAAACCAAGTTTATTATATATTGAACTAATCTACTTTTCATTTCTTTCGCAGGTACTATTGGGTTAGTTTATGAGTGAGCGTTCAAGTAGTGATCTAGAGTTCAATCCTGAGCCTGAGAGACTACTTAGAGCTAGAAATAAAGCAAAGAAACGACTCTTTAAACAACCTCCTATACCTCAAATCATACCTGAAATCGAAGAAATGGACGATATAGTTCCAAATCCGGTACCTGTCATTCGCAACCCCATCGAAATAGCGAATGACAAGAATAGTGCCATTCTTTCATATTTAGTACCTATGCCTGGGGAGCTGAACCCCAGCATAATCCGTCCTGAAATCACTGCCAACTCATTCGAGTTAAAGCCAGTGATGTTCCAAATGTTGTCCACTGTGGGACAATTCTTTGGAATAGAAAATGAGGACCCCCACAACCATCTTAGGAACTTCTTAGGAGTCAGTGATACCTTTATCATCCCTGGAGTGTCCCAAGAAGCTTTAAGGCTATACTTGTTCCCTTACTCTTTGAGGGACAAAGCCAAAACATGGTTGAACTCATTACCCTCTGGATCTGTCCGCAATTGGACAGATTTAGCAGAAAAATTCCTAGTCAAATACTTCCCACCTGATAGGAATTCTACCTTTCGTGATGACATAGTTAAGTTTAAACAAGCTGATAATGAGTCTCTTCACGAAGCTTGGACTAGATTCAAAGATCTTCTTCTTAAATGTCCACATCATGGCATCCCATGGTGTATCAAAATAGAGGTCTTTTTCAAAGGATGCAACCCCAGCACTAGGCAAGTCTTAAATTCATCTGCTGGTGGTTCCATGTTGTCCAAGAGTTACAACGAGGCCTATGAGATCTTGGAGAAGATCTCAGCATCTCACTGTAGGTGGTCAGATGATCCAGTTGAGCCAACTAGGGCTCAAGACAAGGATGCTCTAAGTGCAATGAGCACCCAAATAAATGCCTTGACCAACCTAGTTAAGCAAATGGCTCAAGCCAATCTCCAAACAAGTGCCAACACCGCTACTGCCATGTCAATGGGCACCCAACCAAGTCAAGGTGAGGCACTTATATGTGGATTCTGTGGGGAAGGGCACCTGTATGAATACTGCCCTGGGAATCCAGCCTCAGTCTGCTACATTGGAAGTCAGCAGCAGCCTAGGAACAATCCCTATTCCAACACATACAACCCTGGTTGGAGGAACCACCCAAACCTGTCATGGGGTGGCCAGCAGAATGCTAACCAAAATCCTAACCAGCCTAGACCGAGTGGAACACCTGGTTTCACTCCCCAACATAACCAATCAATGTATCAAAAACCTTACAACCAACCTGTAGGATCTTCTGTAGAAAACTTACTCAAGGAATACATAGCTAAGAATGATGCTACTCTTCAAAGCCAACAAGCTACTCTTAGGAGCCTAGAGAACCAAATAGGCCAATTGGCCAATGAACTCAAGAGTAGGCCCCAAGGTAGACTCCCTGCTGACACCGAGGTGCCAAGGAGAGATGGTAAAGAGCAAGTTCAAGCAATTGAACTTAGAAGTGGTAGACCCTTGGTGAGCAACACAAAGGACACACCAAAGAGAGTAGAGAACACTGAGTCTAGTGCTCCACTGGAGTCTCTGCCAAGCCAAGGTCCACCACCAACTAGCACATCAGGAGCCAGGCTGGAGCCAATCATTGAGGAGATAGAAGAAATTCCAAGGCCTCCACCTATCCTAAGGCGTCCTGATGTGCCTGCATATGTGCCACCACCTCCATACCCTCGAAGGCTTAAGAAGAAGCAGGAACAGGAAGTTCATTTTAATAAATTCTTAGAAATTCTTAAGCAAGTGCATGTCAACATTCCTTTTGTAGAAGTTTTACAGTCTATGCCTTCATATGTAAAGTTTTTGAAGGATATTATTACTAACAAAAAAATAATTGGTGAGTTTGAAACAGTAAACCTCACTGAGGAGTGCAGTGCCATCCTCCAAAACAAGCTGCCCAAGAAGGAGAAGGATCCTGGTTCCTTCACCTTACCTGTAGAACTTGGAGGCAAGCACGTGGGCAGAGCGCTTTGTGACCTGGGCGCCAGCATAAACCTCATGCCCCTATCCCTATTCCGCCAGTTGGGAATAGGAGAAGCACGTCCAACCACTGTCACTTTACAACTAGCAGACAGATCCATTGCATATCCAGAAGGTAAAATTGAGGATATTTTAGTAAAGGTTGACAAATTTATTTTCCTTGCAGATTTCATTATCCTGGATTATGAAGCAGACAAGGAGGTCCCCATCCTGCTAGGCAGACCATTTCTAGCCACAGGTAGGGAACTTATAGACGTCCAAAAAGGTGAGCTTACTATGAGGGTTCACGATGAAGAGGTGAAGTTTAGTGTATATAAAGCTTTAAGGTATCCCTCTGACCTTGAATCCTGTGCTAGTATGGACGTTGTTGATTCTTTGATGGAAGAACAATTAGAGCATGTATTATTAACCAAGCATGCTAATGAATATGTAGGATTAGATGTAGCTGACTTGAATGTATCTGACATAATGGATATACCTGTAGATAAACCACAACATGTATGTATGAATATAGACCTAACTGATAGACCTGTAAATCCTTTAAAGCCATCTATTGAGCATCCACCTGTGTTAGAACTGAAACCACTACCCACTCACCTCAAGTATGCATATTTAGGGAGTAATGAAACTCTACCTGTTATCATTTCTTCTAAATTGAGTGAAAAGCATGAGGTTGAACTGATTTTATTGCTTAAGCAACATAGGAAGGCTATTGCATGGACTATTGCTGATATTAGAGGCATTAGCCCTTCTTATTGTATGCATAAGATTATACTAGAGGAAGAGCACACACCTAGAGTAGATCATCAACGTAGGCTGAATCCCTCTATGAAAGAGGTAGTTAAGAAAGAAATAATAAAATGGTTAGATGCTGGTGTGATCTTTCCCATAGCTAGTAGCCAGTGGGTGAGCCCTATACAGTGTGTACCTAAAAAGGGTGGGATGACTGTGGTAGTCAATGAGAACAACGAACTGATTCCAACTAGGACTGTCACAGGATGGAGAGTGTGCATGGATTACAGGAAATTAAATAAAGAAACTAAAAAAGACCACTTCCCTCTACCATTCATTGACCAGATGTTAGACAGAATAGCTGGTAGAGCCTACTATTGTTTCTTAGATGGTTATTCTGGCTATAATCAGATTACTATAGATCCTAAGGACCAAGAGAAGACTACCTTCACTTGCCCTTTTGGAACTTTTGCCTTTCGCAGAATGCCTTTTGGCTTATGCAATGCACCGGCAACTTTCCAAAGGTGCATGATGGCAATCTTCTCTGAGTTGGATGAGTCCATGATAGAGATATTCATGGATGACTTCTCAGTCTTTGGGGATTCATTCACCAACTGTCTAGATAACTTAAGGCAAGTCTTGGCTAGATGTGAAGAGACTAACTTAGTCCTTAATTGGGAAAAGTGTCACTTCATGGTAGATGAAGGGATTGTCTTAGGTCATAGAGTGTCAAGAGCTGGAGTGGAGGTCGATAGGGCCAAAATAGAGATCATAGAGAAGTTGGTAGAGCCTCAGAATGTCAAAGCCATTAGGAGTTTCTTAGGGCATGCTGGCTTCTACAGAAGGTTCATCAAGGACTTTTCTAAGATAGCCAAGCCTCTATGTGAGCTACTAGAGCTAAATAGGCCATTCATCTTCTCTAAGGAATGCGTAGAAGCTTGGACCACCCTTAAGAAAGCACTAGTTACAGCACCTGTGATAGTAGGGCCAGATTGGGATCTTCCATTCGAGATGTTATGTGATGCTAGTGACTATGCTGTAGGAGTCATGTTAGGACAGAAAATTGACAAGCTAACACATCCTGTATATTATGCTAGTAAGACCTTGAATGAGGCTCAATGTAATTATACAACTACTGAGAAAGAGATGCTTGCTGTAGTGTTTGCCTGTGAGAAATTCAGGAACTATATTGTAGGCACTAGGACAATTGTATACACTGACCATTCTGCCTTGAAATATCTTATGAGGAAGGCTGATGCTAAGCCTAGGTTGATTAGGTGGGTGTTATTGCTGCAGGAGTTTGATTTGGACATTCGAGACAAGAAGGGATGTGAAAATGTGGTTGCAGATCACCTTTCTCGATTGCAGCACAATTGCGAAAAAATTGCGGATCCCGCAATTTCTGATGCTTTTATTGATGAACATGTCTTTGTTTTGACTCATCGTGATAACGATGAGGAACCTTGGTTTGCTGACATTGCTAACTTCCGTGCATCACAGGTATTACCAGTTTTCAAGGGAGGACAAGAGAAGAAGAGGTTCCTTCATGAAGCAAGGAAATTCATCTGGGATGACCCCACACTTTACAGAACCTGTGCTGATGGCTTGCTGAGGAAGTGTGTTTCAGCTGCTGAAGCGAAGTCTGTGCTGCAGCACTGTCACGCATCTCCTTATGGTGGACACTTTGGTGGCCAAAGAACAGCTGCAAAGGTATTTCAGAGTGGCTACTATTGGCCAACAATCTTCAAGGATGCCCACAATTATGCCCACAGCTGTGATGAATGCCAAAGAACAGGTAACCTCAGTCGAAAGGATGAGATGCCCCTCACCTACATCTTAGAGTTGGAGCTCTTTGATGTATGGGGCATTGACTTCATGGGACCATTCCCTCCATCATCAGGTAACCTCTACATATTAGTGGCAGTGGACTATGTGTCCAAATGGGTAGAAGCCAAAGCATGTCCTAATAATGATGCTAAAACAGTCACCAATTTCTTGCATAGGCACATTTTTACTAGGTTTGGGACACCTCGTGCCATCATTAGTGATGAGGGGTCACATTTTATTAACAAGGCTATGGAGAGAGTGTTGGCTAAGTATAACATTAGACATAGAGTAGCCACTCCCTATCACCCACACTCAAATGGACAGGCTGAAATTTCAAATAGGGAAATTAAGAACATCCTAGAGAAAGTAGTCAAACCTAATAGGAAAGACTGGTCCTTCAAGCTTGAGGATGCACTTTGGGCCTATAGGACAGCATATAAGACACCTCTAGGAATGTCCCCTTATAGGCTGGTTTATGGCAAGACTTGTCACTTACCACTTGAGTTAGAAAACAAAGCATTTTGGGCCATGAAGGAATTGAATTTTTGTGTAAAAGATGCAGGAACACTAAGGTCTTTACAATTACATGAGCTTGATGAGCTTAGACACATGGCCTATGAAAATGCTAAAATGTATAAGGAAAAAACCAAGATTTGGCATGATAGTAGACTTAGAGTTAAGGACTTTAAAAAGGGTCAACTTGTATTGTTGTTTAACTCACGGTTGAAACTATTTCCAGGGAAACTTAAGTCTAGATGGTCAGGTCCATTTGTGATTACTAATGTGTTTGTTCATGGTGCCATAGAGATAAAGAACTTGCAGCAAGGTCAACCATTTATGGTTAATGGTGCGAGGTTGAAGCACTACTATGAGGAAGGAGATGTGAAGACTCTCTCGGCCTTCCTCTTAACTGAAGCATGAAAAGAGAACGAGAGAGGACGAGTGATTACTGTGCTCGTCAACATAAGGCTCATGCCTTAGTTTATTTTTTGCAAATTTCCGGTTATCGTTTGAGTGTTTTGTTGTGTAATTTTAATTGCGAATTTGATGTTGATTTTATTTCTTTTTGCAGGGAATTAATAGAGGGAATCAAGGAGAGGAAATCCAGCTTTAAAAATCACGAAACGATCGAGCCAAATAAAAGATACGGACGAGCAAAGTTTGACATTTTAATGAAAAAAGATCCCTAAAATTGCGCTGGAATTGCAGGATCCGCAAAATATAGCCGTTGGGGATTTAGCCGTTGCTTTTATATCCGTTGGGAGGCGCTTGTTCGATACGATTCTCTCATTCTCTGAACTCCAAGAAAGCTGCGATTCTCTTCATCTTTGATCCTTCTCTCCAAACCTCCAAGATTCGACAATGGTGTTCACACGGGCTGAAAGATCTGCAGCCAAGAAGAGGGCTGATGACGCTGCTGAAGCGGCTGCGAGGGAAGCACTTCTTACCCTTGCAGATGATGGTGCTGTACGCACCGGACCTCTTCCCAAACTTCCGATCCGTAGGAAGAAGTGGAGGGTTGTCACAGAAATCCCTGCTGGCCCTTCTGAACCAGCGGGCACGCCCAAGAAGCGCCGGTGGAGTGTCGAGACGGCCGCCGAACCAAGCACAGCCAAGACTCTCTCTGTGGAGAGTCAAGAAACAGATCGTGCGTCCCATGAGTCGCCCAAGAAGAGTTCGTCGCCATCGGCCTCACCTGCGCACAACCCTTCATCATCTGAACCAGTGCACAGCCCAGAGCTTTCATCGTCACCGCCTGCACAGAGCCCTGAAACGCCGTCTTCACCACTGAATTCCGTGCAGACGCCTACAGCAGAGCAGAGTGCCACACCTTCGCACACGCCTCCACGGCCTGACCCTGAATTTCCCTATGGGGAGTACCAGGAATCCACTCAGGGCAGTGGGGACGGTGGTGACAACGAGGTCTTCTCGCCTGCGAGGGAAGCTAGCCTAGAGAGTCCTGCACAGCAGGATGATTCCATGGAAGAAACGCTGGGGGCATGCCTGCAGCATATCAACATTGAGGCAAAGCTGAAGAAGAAGAAGAAGGCCAAGATCCTTAAAGCCAAGCGATCCAAGAAACTAAAAAGGAAGAAGGCTAAGGAGGTGCCTTCAGCAGATAAAGAGAGCACTGAGCCTTCGCTCAAACGGCTCAAGGTTGAGGCTGCCGAGTCAGCCAAGCCATCAGATAAAGGGAAGGCAAAGCTCTACCCTGAAGACGAACCTCAGTCAGTGAGGTATGTTTCCTCTGATGCTGAATCCAGGGGTGCTGAGCTGAGGAAGAGGGAGTTGCTGCACGAGAAAGGCTTCCTCGACCGCCCTGCTGATCTGCCGCAGTTCTTGCGCGCAGGAGTGCTAAACCACGGCTGGGAGGAATTTTGCAGACCGCCCAATCCAGCCTACACGAGCATGGTGTATGATTTCTACGCCAATGTGCTCAGCCCTGAGGATGGCCTGTCTGTGGTCAGAGGGGTAGAGGTGGATTTCTCAGCCAAGGCCATCAACGAAGCCTATGGTCTCAAGGGCCAAGCACATACAGATTATGCACGGATTGTTGATGAGCCTACTGAGGCTGTTCTGGAAGAGGCCATTCGGACCATTGGTCAGCCTGAAGCTTCCTGGACCGTGTCACGCAATGGGAGGCACACTCTCATGAGTGCCAACCTCACGGCTAAGGCGGCTGTTTGGTTTTCGTTCGTGAGAAGGAGATTGTCCCCAGTGACTCACGAGACTACAATCAACCAGAGCCGTTCGCTGCTGGTGTATGCGATAATGCGAGGTCTCACGATCAATGTGGGAGAAGTCATCACTGCTGCCATTGCTGAGTGCGCTAAGAAAGGTAAGGGACCACTGTTTTTCCCTAACACCATAACCAAGCTATGTTTGCTTGCAGGAGTCCCCACCGAGCGCATGGAGCAGCAGATGGCTTACACAGGCCACTTGGAGCTGCCTGCTAACCTGAGGCTGAGGAGAAAGGGGAATATGGAGTTTGAACTGGATAGGCTGGCTGCTGATCAGTCCCTATCCATGGCCTGCCTAATGGATATGCAGAGGAGGATGGCTCAATGGGCCACGTATGCGCAGGCACGGGACAAAGAGGTTGCAGACCAGCTAGGCTGCATCTTCCCTGACTTCCCCACCAATCTCCTGACTCCATGGGTGCCCCCACGCCCACGACAGCCTGATGAGGATGAAGATATTTGAGTGCTGGTTTGAATCGCACTAAAGGGAGTATTGCTGTTCCCTTAGAAAAAAAAACAATTTTCTGCTTTCTGTTAATCATGTGAACTTTGCTGTTTTTAGTCCAATTTTGATCTGTTTTAGATGCTTCGTTTTATGTTTTTTCTTTTGTTTAGGATAGTCTGATGCTAGATGACTAGGTAGGATAGTTTAGTTTTATTTTTAGAGAGCTTGATTGACTGGAAAAAGCATGCTTAGGGGCCTTAGTGAATGATATATCGGCCCAGACTTAATTGCGAAATAATTGCGGTACCCGCAATTTTTATTACTGGAAGCATGTTTTGGACTGTCTGTTTAGCTAGGCTGTGATCTGTTTAAATTCTTTCTTTTGCTGCTATCATGACTACTGTATATAGCTTATCTAGATGCATGCTGGATGAGTGTCATAGGACACCCTTTGATAGTTTAATTTAACCTCTACATAGCTCAGTATGCATAGCTGTCAGTCCTTATCTGCCTGTTTTTTTAGTTTTCTGCTGCTGTGATATTTGCTATTCGAATGTTTTGTCTATGCCTAGGGCTTTAGTTTCTCTTTGTTTTACCTTAGACTAGATGCTTCTAGGACAAGTTTGGGGGTGTGCCACCTCCGACACTCATTGGGGACAATGAGTAGTTGAAGTTTGGGGGAGGCCACCCTAGGCCTAGGAACATTCCTCTCTCCCTTAGAAACATAAGCATTCTTCTTCTCCTTTACAAAAAAATGATGAACTGAAAAAAAAATGAAAAAAGAATAAAGGGGGGGAGTTTCTCTTCGGTTGCTAAGTAATCAGTGCCAAGTGTGTAACCCACAAGTGGCGTTGCATCAAAAGGCAACCAAAGGAGAGGCTCCACCTAAGTAAGAAAAAGGGAAAGGAATAGGGAAGAAGAATGTATACCTAGGAGTTACAACTTTGTGGCTTAGATGTCCTATTTAAAAAAGAACTCTGATCCTCAATTAGCTAAGTGCAAAGTTGTAACTTGTAGGGTTGTTTAGGGAGATGAGTGTTTATCCAATGTAGTGATGCCAGGGTTTAGGTTGTTCTCTAAAAGTACTACTGTCATCGTTAATACTAAGACTGGCATGACTCTAAGGAATCCTAGACACATTAAAAATAAAGCTAGAAGCATGTACTGAGTCTGAGGTAAAGCTAGGCAGAAGTTGAAACCTTAGGGATAGTGGCATGATATGACAAAAGCAAATAGATCAGTTGTAGGGAGTCAATGAAAACAGAAGGAATGTTAGGCAAGCAAAGTCAGAAGAAGCTAGATAAGAGGGTAGTTTTAAACTAAGGAGTGTGTCACAGGACAGCATTACTATAGACAAGAATATAAGGGAGTTAGTAAGTGGTTAAAGAAGATGAAACAGCAGCCTAGGGAAGTCTTTAGTGTGCTTGAGGACAAGCAAAACCTTAAGTTTGGGGGTGTGTTAAGTCTCTGAAAGTGACTTATTTAGGACCCATTTAGCTTAAGAAGATGTATACTTTTAGGTGTTTTTGATAGCATTTAGCTTAAACCTATGCTTAAATATGAGAATGAGAAGAAGGTAGCTAAATTAGGACTTATGCACAATAGGAAAGAAAAGGGTTGAAAACCAAAGGAAAAGAATGAAAAAACTGCATTGCGACAGCATTGCGAAAACATTGCTGAAGCCTCAATTATTCAAGTGAAAACCGTAAGTTGACTGATCTTTTTCTGTTAATTTCCGTAATTTCAGGGATTCATTCTTTCTCCTCCATCCATTCTGATATACGACGTTGAAGATTGATGGTTCTCCTTGGCCCAAACGCACCTGCAAACTACTATAAAAGGGGGTCAAAGTCGGAGGTTCAGTCATCATCCGAAAGCGCAGAAGTCTTCTCGCAGTCCACTTTTTCTCCCTGTTTTCCTTTGCCGTCTGTTGGAGTGAGAGTCTTAGCTGTTGGAATCGATAATCTGATAGGAAGGAGAGGAGATTCTTCTTCTCTCTCGATTGGATTCATCCAAGCAAGGCTGACCTTTCATCCCCTTCATTCGAGGCGACTGCAACGAAGCTTTCAAGCTGCATTTCCTGTTTTCTGTCTTCCTTTTCTAATTTCCAGCTTTGATCAGTTGTTGTTTCTAGTTTAATGTTTTATCTACTGCATTTCGTTGCTTTCTGTCTTTGAATTATTTCCTTTAAGTTTCCCTTTGTTCGTTCAAACATTCAAAATAATCAAATTACAAGTTTGCATTTCACAGTTTCCATCTTCTGCTGCTACGGTTTTATCCTACTGTTTTGAGTTCATTTCCCTTCTAAGCATGTCTGTTTTATCTTGTATTTCTGTTCTCTACGTATCCATGAGTAGCTAAGTCACTTAGGGGCATGCTAATGACAGAACTATAGGCTTGAAAACGTGAACCAAGTATGTAGGATAACTCTCGAACCATTGATTGTATGTAAGCTTCATCCCACGGGCAATTTCGATTGGCCATCCATTTTGTCCAAAGAACTCCTAACCTCTGGAAGGAGTAAGAGTTCAGAGTCGTATAATCATGCTAGCCTTTCATGGTAACCAGGAAACGGCCTAGGAATAGGCGTTTCCCTAGTACAAACTAAACACTCCTGCTTTAACAAGATGCTTAAGACCTTACTTTGAGTTGAGTAAACTAAAGAATCTAATGCATGGAATCGGACGATACATGAGATAGAGTGAGTTTGATGCATAGAGAGTTGATCTAATGCTTGGGAATCGTATTAAAATGCCTATAGGATAGTCATTAGTAGCCCTTAATTCTCCATTTTACACACGTTTACTGTTTTTACAATTGCGATAACATTGCGGTGTCCGCAATTCTGCTAAGTTACCATTCTGTTTAGCTGTTTTCTTCCTCGTTTATTAATTCCATCTCTTGTCCTTTGAGTCTAATTTCAACTTGCATTTGTTTATGTTGCATTCCTTTATACATTCAGCAAAAATTAGATAATTAAAAACCAATTTACCCCATCAAATCCACCCCTTCTTTCTTAACAAATACACTTCATGAATAGCTAAAAATAAGTCTCTGTGGAAAAAACGAATGAAATATACTTACTACTTGCTGTGAGACCATGTATGCTTGCATGTTCTGAGTGCTCTCTCTACCTTCTTGCTTAATTATCTTTAACACATTGAGCACGCAACACCTGCAGACACTGAAGTGCCAAGAAGGGATGGAAAAGAACAAGTTCAAGCAATTGAACTTCGAAGTGGGAGACCATTGGTGATCAACATTAGAGAAGCTCCAAAGCGAGTAGAGAATGAAGAGTCTAGTGCTCCACTGGATTCTCTGCCAAACCATGATCAATCACCACCAAGCACAACAAGGGTGAGGCTGGAACCTATCATTGAGGAGCCAGAAGAAATCTCAAGGCCTCCACCTGTCATTAGGCGAGCTGAATTGCCTACATATGTGCCACCACCTCCATTCCCTAGAAGGCTGAAGAAAAAACAAGAACAGGAAGTGCACTTTAATAAGTTTTTAGAAATTTTAAAACAAGTGCATGTGAATATCCCATTTGTAGAAGTTTTGCAATCTATGCCTTCTTATGTTAAATTTTTGAAAGATATAATTACTAACAAGAAAATCATTGGTGAATTTGAAACAGTGAATCTCACCGAGGAGTGCAGTGCTATACTCCAAAACAAACTACCAAAGAAGGAGAAGGATCCTGGTTCCTTCACCTTACCAGTCGAGTTGGGAGGCAAGCATGTGGGCAGAGCTCTGTGTGATCTGGGAGCCAGCATCAATCTCATGCCCTTATCACTATTCCGCCAGCTTGGAATAGGGGAAGCACGACCTACTACTGTCACCTTGCAGCTTGCAGACAGATCCATAGCATACCCGGAGGGGAAAATTGAGGATATACTTGTCAAGGTTGACAAATTCATCTTTCTTGCAGACTTCATCATTCTGGATTATGAGGCAGACAAGGAGGTACCAATCTTATTGGGCAGACCATTTCTAGCCACAGGTAGGGCTTTGATCGATGTCCAGAAAGGTGAGCTCACCATGAGAGTTCATGATGAGGAGGTTAAATTCAGTGTATTTAAAGCTCTAAGGCATCCCTCTGATTCTGAATCCTGTGCAAGTATGGATGTAGTAGATTCACTAATGGAAGAACAACTTGAGCATGAACTGTTAATTAAGCATGCCACTAACTATGTACAAGTAGATGTAACTGATTTAAACATTTCTGAAATGATGGATATACCTGTGGACAACCCTCAGCATGTTTGTATGACTAATAAATTGTCTGAGAGAACCCCAAATCCTTTGAAACCATCAATTGAACATCCACCTATATTAGAATTAAAACCATTGCCTGATCATCTTAAGTATGCATATCTAGGAGAGCATGAGACTTTGCCTGTTATTATTTCGTCCAAATTAAGTGAAAAGCATGAAATTGCGCTAATATTGCTGCTTAAGCAACATAAAAAAGCTATTGCATGGACGATTGCTGATATAAGAGGTATTAGTCCTTCCTATTGCATGCATAATATATTGTTGGAAGAGGAACATACACCTAGGGTAGATCACCAACGTAGGTTGAACCCCTCCATGAAGGAGGTAGTTAAAAAAGAAATTATCAAATGGTTAGATGCAGGTGTAATTTTTCCCATAGCCAATAGTCAATGGGTTAGTCCAATCCAATGTGTGCCTAAGAAAGGTGGAATGACTGTAATAGTTAATGAGAATAATGAACTTATACCAACTAGAGCTGTTACAGGATGAAGAGTCTGTATGGACTATAGAAAACTAAACAAAGAAACAAAAAAAGATCATTTTCCTTTACCATTTATAGATCAAATGTTAGATAGAATAGTTGGTCGGCCCTATTACTGCTTTCTAGATGGTTATTCTGGATATAACCAAATCACCATAGACCCTGTGGACCAGGAGAAAACAACCTTTACATGTCCCTTTGGAACATTTGCTTTTCTCAGAATGCCATTTGGCTTATGCAATGCACCAGCAACATTCCAAAGGTGCATGTTGGCCATTTTCTCTGACTTAGATGAATCCATGATAGAAATATTTATGGATGACTTCTCAGTCTTTGGTGATTCGTTTACCAACTGCTTGGAAAACTTAGGACAAGTCCTAACTAGGTGTGAGGAGATCAACCTAGTCTTAAATTGGGAGAAATGCCACTTTATAGTGGAAGAAGGAATAGTCCTAGGACATAGAGTATCTAGAGCAGGAGTAGAGGTCGATAGGGCCAAAATAGAAATAATAGAGAAGCTAGTGGAACCTCAAAATGTAAAAGCTATTAGAAGTTTTTTAGGTCATGCAGGTTTCTATAGGAGATTCATTAAAAACTTTTCAAAAATCTCTAAACCTTTGTGTGAGCTTCTAGAGCTTAACAAACCATTTGTCTTCTCAAAAGAATGTTTCCTAGCATGGACAACACTTAAAGAAGCCTTAGTCAAAGCACCAATTATAGTAGGTCCAAACTGGGATTTACCATTTGAAATGATGTGTGATGCTAGTGACTATGCAGTAGGGGTTATGCTAGGACAAAAAATAGATAAGCTAACCCATCCTGTATACTATGCAAGTAAGACTTTGAATGAAGCACAATGTAATTACACAACCACAGAGAAGGAAATGCTAGCTGTAGTGTTTGCTTGTGAAAAGTTTAGACATTGTAGGCACTAGAACAATTGTGTACACTGATCACTCTGCAATAAAATATCTAATGAGGAAGGCTGATGCTAAGCCACGGCTAATTAGATGGGTATTATTATTGCAAGAGTTTGACTTAGACATTAGAGATAAGAAAGGATGCGAAAATGTAGTTGCTGACCATTTATCTAGATTGCGAAGCAATTCCGAAAAAATTGCTGAGCCAGCAATTTTTGATGCCTTTGTTGATGAGCATGTCTTTGTGTTAGCACATCGTGATAACGATGAGGAACCTTGGTTTGCGGATATTGCTAACTTCCTTGCCTCACAGGTACTACCAAATTTCAAAGAAGGGCAAGAAAAGAAGAGGTTCCTACATGAAGCTAGGAAGTTCATTTGGGACGATCCTACACTTTACAAGACATGTGCAGATGGATTGCTGAGGAAGTGTGTATCAGCTGTTGAGGCAAAGTCAGTGTTGCAGCACTGTCATACGTCTCCTTACGGTGGACATTTTGGTGGCCAAAGGACGGCTGCAAAGATGTTCCAAAGTGGCTACTACTGACCCACGATATTCAAAGATGCACACGACCATGCACACAGCTGCAATGAGTGTCAACAGACAGGTAACCTCAGTAGGAAGGATGAGATGCCTCTCACCTACATCTTAGAGTTGGAACTCTTTGATATGTGGGGCATTGACTTCATGGGACCATTCCCTCCATCTGCAGGTAATCTCTATATACTTGTAGCTGTAGATTACGTTTCTAAATGGGTAGAAGCTATTGCATGTCCATCAAATGATGCCAAAACAGTCATTAAGTTTCTTAATAGGCATATTTTTACAAGATTTGGTACGCCACGTGCAATAATAAGTGATGAGGGGACCCCCTTTATAAATAAAGCTATGGAAAAGGTGTTAGCTAAATACAATGTTAGACATAGAGTAGCAACCCCTTATCACCCACACTCAAATGGACAAGCTGAAATATCCAATAGGGAGACCAAGAACATACTTGAAAAAGTGGTGAAACCTAATAGAAATGACTGGTCTTTTAAGTTGAACGATGCACTTTGGGCGTATAGGACTGCATATAAAACACCCTTAGGTATGTCCCCTTATAGGCTAGTGTATGGAAAAGCATGTCATCTTCCCTTCGAATTGGAAATCAAAGCCTTTTGGGCCTTAAAAGATCTGAATTATTGCGTGACCGATGCTGGAACTTTGCGGTCTCTGCAATTACATGAGTTAGATGAGCTAAGACATATGTCCTACGAAAATGCTAAGATGTATAAAGAAAAAACTAAGATTTGGCATGATAGTAGACTCAGGTTCAAGGACTTTAAAAATGGCCAGCATGTCTTATTATTCAACTCACGGTTAAGGTTATTTCCAGGCAAACTTAAGTCCAGATGGTCAGGTCCTTTTGTTATTACTAACGTTTTTGTTCATGGTGCTATTGAGATTCGAAATCTTCACCACGGGCAGCCGTTTATGGTAAATGGTGCAAGGTTGAAGCATTACTATGAGAAAGGAGATGTGCAGACACTCTCGGCCTTCCTCCTATCTGAAGCTTGAGAAACGAATCGAGAGGGGATGAGTGACCACTGTGCTCATCCGTCAGAAGGCTATGCCTTAGTTTTTTTTTCAGTATTTTTTAGATTGTGTTTGTTTGTTTATTTTCGGTTTTAATTACGGATTGTTGTTTTGATTAAAAGGATATTAATGAGAGATCCTTAAGAGGCAATGAAGGAGATGAATCGAGGGGAGAAGATCCACGAAGAAGATCTGGCTAAATCAAAGATTTGGTTGCTAAATCTTGCAACTCAAATCAAGAAAAATCCTAACGGCTAGGTGTTAAGTCTCTGAAAGTGACTTATTTAGGACCCATTTAGCTTAAGAAGATGTATACTTTTAGGTGTTTTTGATAGCATTTAGCCTAAACCTATGCTTAAATATGAGAATGAGAAGAAGGTAGCTAAATTAGGACTTATGCACAATAGGAAAGAAAAGGGTTGAAAACCAAAGGAAAAGAATGAAAAAACTGCATTGCGACAGCATTGCGAAAACATTGCTGAAGCCGCAATTATTCAAGTGAAAACCGTAAGTTGACTGATCTTTTTCTGTTAATTTCCGTAATTTCAGGGATTCATTCTTTCTCCTCCATCCATTCTGATATACGACGTTGAAGATTGATGGTTCTCCTTGGCCCAAACGCACCTGCAAACTACTATAAAAGGGGGTCAAAGTCGGAGGTTCAGTCATCATCCGAAAGCGCAGAAGTCTTCTCGCAGTCCACTTTTTCTCCCTGTTTTCCTTTGCCGTCTGTTGGAGTGAGAGTCTTAGCTGTTGGAATCGATAATCTGATAGGAAGGAGAGGAGATTCTTCTTCTCTCTCGATTGGATTCATCCAAGCAAGGCTGACCTTTCATCCCCTTCATTCGAGGCGACTGCAACAAAGCTTTCAAGCTGCATTTCCTGTTTTCTGTCTTCCTTTTCTAATTTCCAGCTTTGATCAGTTGTTGTTTCTAGTTTAATGTTTTATCTACTGCATTTCGTTGCTTTCTGTCTTTGAATTATTTCCTTTAAGTTTCCCCTTGTTCGTTCAAACATTCAAAATAATCAAATTACAAGTTTGCATTTCACAGTTTCCATCTTCTGCTGCTACGGTTTTATCCTACTATTTTGAGTTCATTTCCCTTCTAAGCATGTCTGTTTTATCTTGTATTTCTGTTCTCTACATATCCATGAGTAGCTAAGTCACTTAGGGGCATGCTAATGACAGAACTATAGGCTTGAAAACGTGAACCAAGTATGTAGGATAACTCTCGAACCATTGATTGTATGTAAGCTTCATCCCACGGGCAATTTCGATTGGCCATCCATTTTGTCCAAAGAACTCCTAACCTCTGGAAGGAGTAAGAGTTCAGAGTCGTATAATCATGCTAGCCTTTCATGGTAACCAGGAAACGGCCTAGGAATAGGCGTTTCCCTAGTACAAACTAAACACTCCTGTTTTAACAAGATGCTTAAGACCTTACTTTGAGTTGAGTAAACTAAAGAATCTAATGCATGGAATCGGACGATACATGAGATAGAGTGAGTTTGATGCATAGAGAGTTGATCTAATGATTGGGAATCGTATTGAAATGCCTATAGGATAGTCGTTAGTAGCCCTTAATTCTCCATTTTACACACATTTGCTGTTTCTATAATTGCGATAACATTGCGGTGGCCGCAATTCTACTAAGTTACCATTCTGTTTAGCTGTTTTCTTCTTCGTTTATTAATTTCATCTCTTGTCCGTTGAGTCTAATTTCAACTTGCATTTGTTTATGTTGCATTCCTTTCCACATTCAGCAAAAATTAGATAATTAAAAACCAATTTTACCCCATCAAATCCACCCCTTCTTTCTTAACAAATACACTTCATGAATAGCTAAAAATAAGTCTCTGTGGAAAAAACGAATGAAATATACTTACTACTTGCTGTGAGACCATGTATGCTTGCATGTTCTGAGTGCTCTCTTCCTCTCTTATCTCTCATTTTTATTAACACATTGAGCACGCAACAAGTTTTTGGCGCCGCTGCCGGGGACTTATTTTAAGTGAAAACGAAGTTTGTTAAGTTTGAAAAACCAAGTTTATTATATATTGAACTAATCTACTTTTCATTTCTTTCGCAGGTACTATTGGGTTAGTTTATGAGTGAGCGTTCAAGTAGTGATCTAGAGTTCAATCGTGAGCCTGAGAGACTACTTAGAGCTAGAAACAAAGCAAAGAAACGACTCCTTAACCAACCTCCTATACCTCAAATCATACCTGAAATCGAAGAAATGGACGATATAGTTCCAAATCCGGTACCTGTCATTCGCAACCCCATCGAAATAGCGAATGACAAGAATAGTGCCATTCTTTCATATTTAGTACCTATGCCTGGGGAGCTGAACCCCAGCATAATCCGTCCTGAAATCACTGCCCACTCATTCGAGTTAAAGCCAGTGATGTTCCAAATGTTGTCCACTGTGGGACAATTCTTTGGAATAGAAAATGAGGACCCCCACAACCATCTTAGGAACTTCTTAGGAGTCAGTGATACCTTTATCATCCCTGGAGTGTCCCAAGAAGCTTTAAGGCTATACTTGTTCCCTTATTCTTTGAGGGACAAAGCCAAAACATGGTTGAACTCATTACCCTCTGGATCTGTCCGCAATTGGACAGATTTAGCAGAAAAATTCCTAGTCAAATACTTCCCACCTGATAGGAATTCTACCTTTCGTGATGACATAGTCAAGTTTAAACAAGCTGATAATGAGTCTCTTCACGAAGCCTGGACTAGATTCAAAGATCTTCTTCTTAAATGTCCACATCATGGCATCCCATGGTGTATCCAAATAGAGGTCTTTTTCAAAGGATGCAACCCCAGCACTAGGCAAGTCTTAAATTCATCTGCTGGTGGTTCCATGTTGTCCAAGAGTTACAACGAGGCCTATGAGATCTTGGAGAAGATCTCAGCATCTCACTGTAGGTGGTCAGATGATCCAGTTGAGCCAACTAGGGCTCAAGACAAGGATGCTCTAAGTGCAATGAGCACCCAAATAAATGCCCTGACCAACCTAGTTAAGCAAATGGCTCAAGCCAATCTCCAAACAAGTGCCAACACCGCTACTGCCATGTCAATGGGCACCCAACCAAGTCAAGGTGAGGCACTTATATGTGGATTCTGTGGGGAAGGGCACCTGTATGAATACTGCCCTGGGAATCCAGCCTCAGTCTGCTACATTGGAAGTCAGCAGCAGCCTAGGAACAACCCCTATTCCAACACATACAACCCTGGTTGGAGGAACCACCCAAACCTGTCATGGGGTGGCCAGCAGAATGCTAACCAAAATCCTAACCAGCCTAGACCGAGTGGAACACCTGGTTTCACTCCCCAACATAACCAATCAATGTATCAAAAACCTTATAACCGACCTGTAGGATCTTCTGTAGAAAACTTACTCAAGGAATACATAGCTAAGAATGATGCTACTCTTCAAAGCCAACAAGCTACTCTTAGGAGCCTAGAGAACCAAATAGGCCAATTGGCCAATGAACTCAAGAGTAGGCCCCAAGGTAGACTCCCTGCTGACACCGAGGTGCCAAGGAGAGATGGTAAAGAGCAAGTTCAAGCAATTGAACTTAGAAGTGGTAGACCCTTGGTGAGCAACACAAAGGACACACCAAAGAGAGTAGAGAACACTGAGTCTAGTGCTCCACTGGAGTCTCTGCCAAGCCAAGGTCCACCACCAACTAGCACATCAGGAGCCAGGCTGGAGCCAATCATTGAGGAGATAGAAGAAATTCCAAGGCCTCCATCTATCCTAAGGCGTCCTGACGTGCCTGCATATGTGCCACCACCTCCATACCCTCGAAGGCTTAAGAAGAAGCAGGAACAGGAAGTTCATTTTAATAAATTCTTAGAAATTCTTAAGCAAGTGCATGTCAACATTCCTTTTGTAGAAGTTTTACAGTCTATGCCTTCATATGTAAAGTTTTTGAAGGATATTATTACTAACAAAAAAATAATTGGTGAGTTTGAAACAGTAAACCTCACTGAGGAGTGCAGTGCCATCCTCCAAAACAAGCTGCCCAAGAAGGAGAAGGATCCTGGTTCCTTCACCTTACCTGTAGAACTTGGAGGCAAGCACGTGGGCAGAGCGCTTTGTGACCTGGGCGCCAGCATAAACCTCATGCCCCTATCCCTATTCCGCCAGTTGGGAATAGGAGAAGCACGTCCAACCACTGTCACTTTACAACTAGCAGACAGATCCATTGCATATCCGGAAGGTAAAATTGAGGATATTTTAGTAAAGGTTGACAAATTTATTTTCCTTGCAGATTTCATTATCCTGGATTATGAAGCAGACAAGGAGGTCCCCATCCTGCTAGGCAGACCATTTCTAGCCACAGGTAGGGCACTTATAGACGTCCAAAAAGGTGAGCTTACTATGAGGGTTCACGATGAAGAGGTGAAGTTTAGTGTATATAAAGCTTTAAGGTATCCCTCTGACCTTGAATCCTGTGCTAGTATGGACGTTGTTGATTCTTTGATGGAAGAACAATTAGAGCATGTATTATTAACCAAGCATGCTAATGAATATGTAGGATTAGATGTAGCTGACTTAAATGTATCTGACATAATGGACATACCTGTAGATAAACCACAACATGTATGTATGAATATAGACCTAACTGATAGACCAGTAAATCCTTTAAAGCCATCTATTGAGCATCCACCTGTTTTATAACTGAAACCACTACCCACTCACCTCAAGTATGCATATTTAGGGAGTAATGAAACTCTACCTGTTATCATTTCTTCTAAATTGAGTGAAAAGCATGAGGTTGAACTGATTTTATTGCTTAAGCAACATAGGAAGGCTATTGCATGGACTATTGCTGATATTAGAGGCATTAGCCCTTCTTATTGTATGCATAAGATTATACTAGAGGAAGAGCACACACCTAGAGTAGATCATCAACGTAGGCTGAATCCCTCTATGAAAGAGGTAGTTAAGAAAGAAATAATAAAATGGTTAGATGCTGGTGTGATCTTTCCCATAGCTAGTAGCCAGTGGGTGAGCCCTATACAGTGTGTACCTAAAAAGGGTGGGATGACTGTGGTAGTCAATGAGAACAACGAACTGATTCCAACTAGGACTGTCACAGGATGGAGAGTGTGCATGGATTACAGGAAATTAAATAAAGAAACTAAAAAAGACCACTTCCCTCTACCATTCATTGACCAGATGTTAGACAGAATAGCTGGTAGAGCCTACTATTGTTTCTTAGATGGTTATTCTGGCTATAATCAGATTACTATAGATCCTAAGGACCAAGAGAAGACTACCTTCACTTGCCCTTTTGGAACTTTTGCCTTTCGCAGAATGCCTTTTGGCTTATGCAATGCACCGGCAACTTTCCAAAGGTGCATTATGGCAATCTTCTCTGAGTTGGATGAGTCCATGATAGAAATATTCATGGATGACTTCTCAGTCTTTGGGGATTCATTCACCAACTGTCTAGATAATTTAAGACAAGTCTTAGCTAGATGTGAAGAGACTAACTTAGTCCTTAATTGGGAAAAGTGTCACTTCATGGTAGATGAGGGGATTGTCTTAGGTCATAGAGTGTCAAGGGCAGGTGTAGAGGTCGATAGGGCCAAAATAGAGATCATAGAGAAGTTGGTAGAGCCTCAGAATGTCAAGGCCATTAGGAGTTTCTTAGGGCATGCTGGCTTCTACAGAAGGTTCATCAAGGACTTTTCTAAGATAGCCAAGCCTCTATGTGAGCTACTAGAGCTAAATAGGCCATTCATCTTCTCTAAGGAATGCGTAGAAGCTTGGACCACCCTTAAGAAAGCACTAGTTACAGCACCTGTTATAGTAGGGCCAGATTGGGATCTTCCATTCGAGATGTTATGTGATGCTAGTGACTATGCTGTAGGGGTCATGTTAGGACAGAAAATTGACAAGCTAACACATCCTGTATATTATGCTAGTAAGACCCTGAATGAGGCTCAATGTAATTATACAACTACTGAGAAAGAGATGCTTGCTGTAGTGTTTGCTTGTGAGAAATTCAGGAACTATATTGTAGGCACTAGGACATTTGTATACACTGACCATTCTGCCTTGAAATATCTTATGAGGAAGGCTGATGCTAAGCCTAGGTTGATTAGGTGGGTGTTATTGCTGCAGGAGTTTGATTTGGACATTCGAGACAAGAAGGGATGTGAAAATGTGGTTGCAGATCACCTTTCTCGATTGCAGCACAATTGCGAAAAAATTGCGGATCCCGCAATTTCTGATGCTTTTATTGATGAACATGTCTTTGTTTTGACTCATCGTGATAACGATGAGGAACCTTGGTTTGCTGACATTGCTAACTTCCGTGCATCACAGGTATTACCAGTTTTCAAGGGAGGACAAGAGAAGAAGAGGTTCCTTCATGAAGCAAGGAAATTCATCTGGGATGACCCCACACTTTACAGAACCTGTGCTGATGGCTTACTGAGGAAGTGTGTTTCAGCTGCTGAAGCGAAGTCTGTGCTGCAGCACTGTCACGCATCTCCTTATGGTGGACACTTTGGTGGCCAAAGAACAGCTGCAAAGGTATTTCAGAGTGGCTACTATTGGCCAACAATCTTCAAGGATGCCCACAATTATGCCCACAGCTGTGATGAATGCCAAAGAACAGGTAACCTCAGTCGAAAGGATGAGATGCCCCTCACCTACATCTTAGAGTTGGAGCTCTTTGATGTATGGGGCATTGACTTCATGGGACCATTCCCTCCATCATCAGGTAACCTCTACATATTAGTGGCAGTGGACTATGTGTCCAAGTGGGTAGAAGCCAAAGCATGTCCTAATAATGATGCTAAAACAGTCACCAATTTCTTGCATAGGCACATTTTTACTAGGTTTGGGACACCTCGTGCCATTATTAGTGATGAGGGGTCACATTTTATTAACAAGGCTATGGAGAGAGTGTTGGCTAAGTATAACATTAGACATAGGGTAGCCACTCCCTATCACCCACATTCAAATGGACAGGCTGAAATTTCAAATAGGGAAATTAAGAACATCCTAGAGAAAGTAGTCAAACCTAATAGGAAAGACTGGTTCTTCAAGCTTGAGGATGCACTTTGGGCTTATAGGACAGCATATAAGACACCTCTGGGAATGTCTCCTTATAGGCTAGTTTATGGCAAGACTTGTCACTTACCACTTGAGTTAGAAAACAAAGCATTTTGGGCCATGAAGGAATTGAATTTTTGTGTAAAAGATGCAGGAACACTAAGGTCTTTACAATTACATGAGCTTGATGAGCTTAGACACATGGCCTATGAAAATGCTAAGATGTATAAGGAAAAGACCAAGATTTGGCATGATAGTAGACTTAGAGTTAAGGACTTTAAGAAGGGTCAACTTGTATTGTTGTTTAACTCACGGTTGAAGCTATTTCCAGGGAAACTTAAGTCTAGATGGTCAGGTCCATTTGTGATTACTAATGTGTTTGTTCATGGTGCCATAGAGATAAAAAACTTGCAGCAAGGCCAACCCTTTATGGTTAATGGTGCGAGGTTGAAGCACTACTATGAGGAAGGAGATGTGAAGACTCTCTCGGCCTTCCTCTTGACTGAAGCATGAAAAGAGAACGAGAGAGGACGAGTGATTACTGTGCTCGTCAACATAAGGCTCATGCCTTAGTTTATTTTTTTGCAAATTTTCGGTTATCGTTTGTGTGTTTTGTTGTGTAATGTTAATTGCGAATTTGATGTTGCGGATAGTCTGATGCTAGATGACTAGGTAGGATAGTTTAGTTTTATTTTTAGAGAGCTTGATTGACTGGAAAAAGCATGCTTAGGGGTTGTTAAGTGATATTTTGACGTATTAAAGCAAGGTGTTTCTAGAGTTTTAATTGAGCAAGAAGACGTTTTATCTCTTGTTTCTATCTAATTGTTGCTTATTTTGCGTATAGGTGAAGAAAGTAGGAAGTTGGATGAAGATCGGAAATAAGAGCGAAAAGAGGGACAAAGCAGTTGGAAATTGAGGGTGATAGCCTAGCGCCTAGGCGCTGCCTTTCGGCGCCTAGGCGCTGATGAGAAGAATTGGACAGAAGCGTTAGCGCCAAGGCGCTGCCTTGCGGCGCCGAGGCGCTGGTCAGATGAAGAATGCAGAAACGATAGCGCCGAGGCGCTACCTTTCAGCGCCTAGGCGCCCAAACGTAAAAATTGGGCAGAAGGTATAGCGCCGAGGCGCTGCCTCTCAGCGCCTAGGCGCTACGAAGTCTGATGCTGCTATCCCCCTGGCGCCGAGGCGCTGCCTTTCAGCGCCTAGGCGCTACGAAGTCCGAAGCGGTGATCCTTCCTAGCGCCGAGGCGCTGTAACTGAGCGCCTAGGCGCTGCGACGGAAAGTGACCTAAATTTATAAGAGGGTCGGTGACTATTGGGAGGACAGGCAGAGCGTGGACGAGAAGAAAAGTGACGAAAGAGAGCGGAGAGAGCAGATCTTGATATCCGAGTATCCAAACGAAGCGAGAGCTACGCTAGGGAGATCGAGGATTCATCGTAGCTCGTTTCTTTTCATCTATTTCTTCTTTCAATTCTCTTGTAACGATTATGTTTCCGAACATGAATGTTGTTGAGATTTTCTCCATGAACTAACTTTTCTATCTAGAGTATTGATGTAGTCGTTGTTTAATTCTATTTCTTATTGATCAATAGTTAAGAGTTTGATTCCTTGTTCGATTGTGAAAATTCTTATATGCTTACTAAGTACATGTTAGGATTTGGCCAGTCTTAGTGTGAGATTTTATCAATACGTTGAAGTCGATAGACAATTCTTGTTGACGAACCTTAATTATTTTCCCTAACTTATATGAGAGATAGACATATCCTTGTAGGTTTTGTGGCATGATTTAGTTCTACAGTCTTAATAGTTGAAGTGTTCTGATTGTCATAGAGATATAGGCAATTGTCATTTTAACGAATATTGTTATTACTCGAGAGAGAGTAACAAGTCCTATGAGTAGAACTTGTCAACAATCATAGGGTCAAACGTTTATAACTAGAGATTAATAAGGAATAGGATAAGACAACGATGAAATCTTTGCTCTAGAACCTCTATCATCTTCACAAGTATAATTGTTTCGTTTAGTTTTCTGCATCATTTTAATTACTCAAGTCAATAGCATATTTACTTTTCGTACAACTCTGATAATTGATTGCTCAGATAAAACTAAGGTTTAGAATTCTGGTAATTAGTAACTTTCATTCCCTGTGGAGAACGATAATCATACTTACATTACTATATTACTTGGAACGATTCGTACACTTGCGATTTCGGACAACAAGTTTTTGGCGCCGCTGCCGGGGAATGATTGTTTTTCTTTACTAATATCAGAAATTAAGACTTTAATCTTACTCTGAGTTTTGTGTTACTTTTATTGATTGTGTTCTTTCACTCTTGATTGCAGGAGTTAGAGAAAGTGCATGCGAAAATTTGGAAGTAGCAGCTTACTTCCAATTAATCTCGAAATCGAACGTACCTGTCGAAAGAACAGAAAAGAAAAGAGAGAGCGTGCTGCACAAGAGAAGTTGAAAATGGCGGACAACCAAGAGGTCGACACTAGGACTTTGAGGGAGTATGTATTGCCAAATGTAACGGGGTTACATTCTGCAATCCAAAGACCCGCAATTCAGGCGAACAACTTTGAGATTAAACCTGCCACGATTCAAATGATCCAAACCTCAGTGAACTACAGTGGGTTGAGGAATGAGGATCCAAACTCTCATATTTCAGATTTCCTGGAACTCTGCGATACATTCAAGATGAATGGAGTGTCAGATGATGCCATTAGACTTAGGTTGTTTCCCTTTACTCTTAGGGGACAAGCTAAACAATGGTTGAGCTCGTTGCCAGCAGGTTCAATAGTGACGTGGAATGATCTTGCTCAAAAGTTTCTCGCCAAGTTCTTCCCACCAGCAAAGACAGCAAAGATCCGGAGTGAGATTGGAAATTTTCTTCAAGAAGATGGAGAATCTCTTTATGATGCATGGGAAAGGTTTAAGGAGCTTTTGAGGAGATGTCCTCACCATGGATTTCCTAGATGGATGCAAGTGCACAACTTCTATAATGGACTAGGAGGTGGTACTAGGACAACAATAGATGCAGCTGCAGGAGGATCATTTATGAAGAAAACTGAGAGTGAAGCCTTTGAATTATTGGAGGAAATGACTGTGAATCATTATGAACTTCCTAGTGTGAGAACGACTCAGAGGAGTGTAATGGAGGTTAATGAGGTGGATTCAATAGCCGCGTTGACTGCACAGGTCGCCTCACTTACTAGGCAACTTCAGTCAAACCAATTTGCGGTAAACTCGATTCAAGCTCCTACTTTATTTTGTGAAAATTGCAATGGAAGTCATAGGAGTGAGGATTGTCAGGTGGGGAATCCGTTTATGCAAGGCCAAGTTGAGCAAGCTCAATTTGTTGGGAATTACAATCGCCAACAAAACAACCCGTACTCCAACACCTTTAATCCAGGATGGCGAAATCATCCTAATTTTGCATGGAAGCAGAATCAGACACAAAATCCACCTCCTCCAGGATTTCAACAACCAGCGGAGAAGAAGAGCAGTCTCGAAGAAGCAATGTTGCAAATGGCAACCAACACAAACCAATTTATGGTTGAGACTAAAACAAATTTTAAAAATCAAGCATCAGCCATTCGAAATTTGGAGGTACAAGTTGGTCAAATTGCAAACATGTTATCTGATAGACAACAAGGGAATTTACCAAGTACAACTGAGGTAAATCCTAAAGAGCAATGTAAGGCCATCATGTTGAGAAGTGGTAAAACAGTTGAAGTCCAGACTAAAGGAGGGAAGATTGATGAGTCAGTGAGCCCTACAGAACCGCCAGTAGTTCAAAACAATGAGGAAAAAGAGATGTCTAGTAAAAAGCCTCAGCCACAACAAGAAGTGGAGCAGAACGTGCCATATCCCCAGCGACTGCGAAAGAATAAACTGGATAAGCAATTCTCTAAATTTTTAGATGTTTTTAAGAGATTGCATATTAACATTCCTTTTGCAGATGCTCTTGAACAGATGCCCAGCTATGTCAAGTTTATGAAGGAAATTCTGTCAAATAAGAGGAAGCTTGAAGAGTACGAGACAGTGGCACTCACTGAGGAATGTAGTGCCATCCTGCAACAAAAACTACCACAAAAACTGAAAGATCCAGGGAGTTTTACAATTCCATGCTCTATTGGAAAACTTACTTTTGATAAAGCATTGTGTGATTTAGGTGCAAGTATTAATTTGATGCCTTTGTCCATTTTCAGGAAGCTTGGATTGGGAGAAGCAAGCCCAACAACGGTGACACTGCAACTAGCAGACCGCTCAATCAAACATCCAAAGGGAGTCATTGAAGATGTATTGGTAAAAGTAGACAAATTCTTTTTCCCAGCTGATTTCATTGTTCTTGACATGGAAGAAGATAGGGAAGTACCAATCATATTGGGTAGGCCATTTTTGGCGACAGGGCGAGCACTCATTGATGTTCAGAAAGGTGTGCTAAGTTTAAGGGTGCAAGATGATGAAGTCACTTTCAATGTGTTTGATGCAATCAAATACCCAGGAGAAAGTGACAGCTGCTTTCGAATTGATGTGTTGGATTCCTTGGTATCCAATGAGTTGACCACTTCCCAGCAACCATTAGAGGTATGCCTTACTCATCCAGACCCTGAAGGGCTGGAAGATTTAGATGTGACTGAATGTGTTCATTGGTTGAATTCTGCGGTTCGTTATGAAGGAAAAAGTTATGAATCCTTAGGAACCACTACAGCTAAGTCTGTGCCATCGACAGAAAAAGCACCCATTTTAGAGTTAAAGGTGCTTCCCTCTCATCTCAGATATGCTTATTTGGGAGAAGAGTCCTCTCTTCCTGTGATCATCTCAGCAGAATTATCTAGTGAGGAAGAAGATAAGCTGTTACGTGTGCTCCGAAAGCACAAACCAGCAATAGGATGGACCTTGTCAGACATCAGAGGTCTGAGCCCTTCACTGTGTATGCATAAAATCTTATTGGAAGAAGGAATGTCACCGTCAATAGAAGCACAGAGGAGGCTCAATCCAAACATGAAAGAGGTAGTCAGAGGTGAGATTTTGAAATGGCTTGATGCAGGAATAATTTACCCAATTTCAGATAGTGCTTGGGTAAGCCCAGTTCATGTAGTGCCTAAAAAAGGAGGAATGACAGTGGTGAAAAATGAGAACAATGAGTTGATTCCTACAAGAACCGTAACGGGATGGCGAATTTGCATAGATTATCGAAAGTTAAATAAGGCAACCAGAAAGGATCATTTTCCTTTGCCCTTTATTGACCAGATGTTGGATCGATTGGCCGGGCATGAGTATTACTGCTTTCTGGATGGCTACTCGGGATATCAGCAAATTGCAATTGCACCAGAGGATCAAGAGAAGACCACATTCACTTGTCCCTATGGTACCTTTGCGTTTCGAAGAATGCCCTTCGGTCTATGCAACGCACCCGCCACATTTCAGAGATGTATGATGTCAATTTTCTCCGACATGGTTGAAAAATGTATTGAGGTATTTATGGATGATTTTTCAGTTTTTGGAATTTCATTTGATAATTGTCTCATAAATTTGGAAATGACTCTTAAAAGATGTGAGCAAACTAACCTTGTCCTGAATTGGGAGAAATGCCATTTTATGGTTCGAGAAGGTATTGTTTTAGGGCATAAGATCTCTTCCCGAGGGATTGAGGTAGATAGGGCGAAGGTGGAAACAATTGAGAAATTACCGCCGCCGAATTCAGTGAAAGGAATCAGAAGTTTTTTGGGACATGCTGGTTTCTACAGGAGGTTTATAAAGGATTTTTCAAAAATCACAAAACCTCTATCTTCTCTATTGGTGCAAGGTACACAATTTGAATTTGATGATGCATGTTTACAAGCCTTCCAATTATTAAAAGAGAAATTAATTTCTGCTCCCATAGTTGTAACCCCACAATGGGATTGCCCTTTTGAATTAATGTGTGATGCCAGTGATTACGCTGTTGGGGCAGTGTTAGGACAAAGAAGTGCAAAAGTATTTCATGCCATTTACTATGCGAGTAAAACTCTTAATGATGCCCAATTGAATTATGCTACAACAGAAAAAGAATTACTTGCCATCGTATTTGCCTTTGACAAATTTAGGTCTTATTTAATTGGTAGTAAAGTCATTGTTTTCACTGATCATTCTGCTATTAAGTATTTGATGACTAAAAAAGATGCGAAACCTAGACTGATTAGGTGGGTTTTACTCCTTCAAGAATTTGATCTCGAGATAAAGGATAAAAAAGGGACAGAAAACTTAGTAGCAGATCATTTATCTAGACTTGAACTACCAATTGAGGTTGAATCTCTGAAAGCTCCTATTGATGATGATTTTCCAGATGAGCATGTTTTTGCAGTAACAGGAAAGCAGGAAACGCCGTGGTTTGCAGATTTTGTGAACTATCTAGCAGCAAAAATAGTGCCACAGGAAGCATCCTATCAACAGAGGAAGAAGTTTTTCTCAGAGGTGAAGCACTATTTGTGGGATGAGCCCATTCTGTACAAGCACTGTGCTGATCAAATGTTGAGAAGATGCATTCCTGAGGAAGAAATGGACGATATTCTGCGTCACTGCCACAGCTTAGAGTGTGGGGGTCATCATGGGGGAGGTCGAACAGCTGCAAAGGTATTGCAAAGCGGTTTTTACTGGCCGTCAGTGTATAAAGACGCCCATAACTTTGTGATGAGTTGCGACCGATGTCAACGAACGGGGAATATTTCTAGAAGGGATGAAATGCCGCTGCAGAACATTTTGGAGGTGGAATTATTTGATGTGTGGGGTATGGATTTCATGGGTCCTTTTCCATCGTCCTACAACAACAAGTATATTCTTCTGGCAGTTGACTATGTGTCCAGATGGGTCGAGGCTATTGCTACTCCAACGAATGAGGGAAAGGTAGTCCTGAGCTTCCTCAAAAAGAATATCTTTACAAGATTTGGGACACCGAGAGCGATAATCAGTGATGGAGGTTCACACTTCTACAACAAACAATTTGCCGCACTTCTAGCAAAATATGGGGTAAAGCATCGAATGGCCCTAGCATACCACCCTCAATCAAATGGTCAAGCGGAAGTATGCAACAGAGAGGTAAAAAGGATACTTGAGAAAACAGTGCATCATTCACGCAAGGATTGGGCAAAGAAGTTAGAAGATGCGTTGTGGGCATATCGAACTGCGTTCAAGACTCCTCTTGGGATGTCTCCATACAGGTTAGTATTCGGGAAAGCATGTCACCTGCCAGTTGAATTGGAACATAGGGCTTATTGGGCAATGAAATTGCTCAATATGGATTTGCAACCAGCGGGGGAGAAACGCATGTTACAATTGACTGAGATGGAGGAATTCAGAAATGAAGCATATGAGAATGCGCGCATCTACAAAGAAAGAACTAAGGCATGGCATGACAAGCATATTAGAAGAAGGAGCTTCGAGACGGGTCAAAAGGTCTTGTTATACAATTCGCGACTTAGGCTGTTTCCTGGAAAATTGAAATCAAGATGGTCGGGTCCGTTTACGGTGGTCCAAGTCTATCCTCATGGTGCGGTTGAAGTGAAAAACGAGGTTGGAGATACGTTCAAGGTGAATGGGCAACGTTTGAAGCCTTATGTGCACGACATGGTGAAAGCCATGAACACCACGATAAGGTTGTGCTCACTTTAGTAAGAAAATGTCGGGCTGAGGACTTTAAACCAAGCGCTAATTGGGAGGCAACCCGTCTATGTTAAAAAAAAAAAAAAAAAAAAAAAAAAAAAAAAAAAAAAAAAAAATGAAAGGACAGAATGCTCAGCGCCTAGGCGCTGCCCTTTTGGGCGCCTAGGCGCTGTCGAAAAAGAAAAAAAAAGAAGAAAGACAGAATGCTCAGCGCCGAGGCGCTGCCTTTTGGGCGCCTAGGCGCTGTCGGAAAGAAAAAATCTGGGTTTAGGACAGAACACTCAGCGCCTAGGCGCTGTCGCGATTTTTTTTCCCCTTCAAAAGACAGAACGCTCAGCGCCGCGACGCTGATGTCTCAGCGCCTAGGCGCTGACGCGATTCTGACGAAAAAAAAAAAATAAAAAAAAAATAAAAAAACGGGGGTGGGTCTTTAAAATCGTTTCTTCCTTTCTAAAAAACCCTAGATCTTCAAATTCTTCAACTTTTCTCTCCCTTTTTGCTCTCAAGTCCTCTCTTCTCCTCCAAATCTCTATCTTCATCCTTCTTTTCTTTTCCAAATTTGTATCTTCATCTCTCTTCTCCTCCAAATCATCTCCTTTACCCACAAATTTCTCCCCTTTTGTTTCACCAACCAAACTCTTGCTTTACCACTAACATTTGATTTTGTAGGAGTTTGAAGTTTGCAAAAGGGTGAAGTTCTCCACAGTACGGTTCTTCTTCAAGGTTGCCTCTTCGTTTCAACCCTCTGTGTTTTCTTCTCCAAGTAAGCATTTATTTTGTAAAGTGTTTTATTGGGGCTGAAATTTAGAGCTTGTGGAAGATTGGTTCATTTTGTTGGAAGTGCTGGGAGTTCTGTTTTGTTAATTTGGGTGGTTGGAAGTGTTGGATTATTGAGTGTTGATACAACAGTTGGGAGATACCGGCAGTGAGCGTGCGAAGTAGTTATGGCTCCCAAGACGTCTAAGCGTGCGAAAATGGGCGAAGGGTCTTCTGAATCCTTTGATAGATATCGCTTCAGGGACGAAGAGGCTTCGAAATTATATTCCGAGTTGGTTATTAAGCGGAATGTAATTCCGGAGCGAGGTTTACTCCCTTGTATTGGCGAGCAGCCATGTATTTATCATAATATTAGGGAAAGAGGTTGGGAAGCATTCACGAAGCAACCTGAGTCTGCTGTTGTCCCGCTTGTTCGGGAATTTTATGCGAATATGCAAGAAGACAGAACAAAGGTCTTTGTGCGCGGCAAGTTGGTGCCGTTTGATTTTGCATCCATAAATAGATTTTATAATCTTCCAAGCATTGATAGGGATGGTTATGCAACCTATGCCGCCAATGAAGTTGATTATGATGAGATCATAGCGACATTGTGTCAGCCGGGCACTCAATGGGCAACCAGACAAGGAGAAAAGCTGAATTTTAAAGCCGCCCATCTTAGTGTTATGAATAAAGTTTGGCACAATTTTATTTGTGCTAAGCTTTTGCCTGTAACACATGTGAGCGATGTGACCAAGGACAGGGCCGTCCTTTTGTATGCCATTGTAACTGGCAAATCTATTGATGTGGGTCGCATTATTCAGCAATCAATCAAACACACCAAGAAGGCTTCCACAACCGGTGGCCTCGCTCACCCTTCATTGATTACATCCTTATGCAAAGCCGCCGGAGTGATTTGGGGCTCAGATGAGGAGTTACGGCATCCTAAATGTGTAATGGACAAAAAACACATCTTAGGATTAAAAGGCCCGACATTGGTTGAAGACCCGGCCCATGGCGAACAATTTTTAATTGGCAGTTCGTCCCAACCTCCGCCAGAGCAATCATCTCATGATCCACCTGAGGATCAGTTATCCTTGGAGGAACGATTAGAGCGAATGGAGCTTCGTCAAACGCAGCGGTTGGACAGGATGGAGGAAAGACAAGAACAAGGACGACGAAGAATGGAAAGACGAATGCATCGACACATGGAGCATAGCAATCAATGCTTTGATAGGCTTTTTCAGGTGTTGGCACGTCCTGGGTTCAATCAAGGAGATGATCCCATTCTTTGTCCAACCCCCCCTCGATCATCTGATGAAGAAGAGAATATGTGAGCGGCGCTCACTCAGGGAAGTCTTCGTTTCCTTTTTTTTCGTTTTCTTCTTATTTGTTGTTTTTCTTTTGTGTTGTTTGTTTCTTTTCGCATTGAGGACAATGTTGAATTTTAAGTTGGGGGTGGGATTAGATTCTGTTGAGTATGTTTTTGAGGATAGGTGTGACATTCTATATGATTTCTACATTCTAAGAAGTGTGTTTCTTCAATTTTTCGAGATATTTTGGAAAACTATGTAAGTTAGGGACACACTGGTTGTTAGGTTATATTGCATAAGAGAGATGAGCTTGATTCATGTTTTTACTTAAAAGGAATGCATGATAGTGTTTGTTGAATTATTAAATGACGAATGCGCAAGAGCTATTGCCAAAACAACCTGTTTTCATGTGAGTTTTTGAGCCTTTAAGCACATTCATTACATGGAGCTTTCAATTCTTAAAGTGTGTGATTGCCATGCATATTTAGAATTTTTGTAGGATTTGCTTTGTTATGCATGTCTGTAGCCTCTGAATAGTTTTGAATGCTTAAATTTTAAGGGTAATTTAGGTGAAGCCATTGTTTAGCTTTCTAAAATAGCCTACCTTAACATTGAGTCCTTAGTTAAGCCAAATATTGAGCCTTAGACCTTTTTCATTGGAAGATTACCGCACTAAAAGCCCAAAAATACCATTTGTTGTAATCCTTTTCTGTGAATCCTAGATTGAAAGATTACATATGCTTACCACACGAAGTTTTTAAATTTGTTGGGAAAGTTGCAACATGTGAATTAAGGGATTCCTAAATGGAAGCGTGATTAGAAAAGAAAAACAAATAAAATGGTGTGGATGAAAAGAAGTCTATTCTTCAAAAAAAAAAAAAAAAAAAAAAAAAAAAAAAAAAAAAAAAAAAAAAATTCCTTGAAAGTAGAAGTGTTAGCTTCATGTGGATAAGCTGTGTAAAATTCTTTCAATAAATGAGCTTAAAAATTTCCGTTTCCATCCACCCGTCCTAAGCCAAATTACAACCAAAACGAAACCCTTAATTTTTACACATTCATTATGTTCATCGATGGCTTAGATGTGATATATGAGCAAGTTTATGACAAAAGTTTTGTATGTATTGGTGTGAGAGTCAATGAAATATGCCTTAAACAGTTGAGCGTTATGAGTAAATTCCTGTGAGGGTAGTAGACCTTGTGCATTCAATTTTGATAGTTTGATGAGATACTTGAGTTTTTATTTAAAATTGTACTCGATGAATGCTTATTCTCTTGACTGTTTGTATAACCGAAGTAATTGATGTGTACTTAGCTTACCAGTATTCTTAGATATTAAGAAATTTGAAAAGAACACTTGGAATTGTAAGGAATCTAGAAGTCTCACTGGTTGATTGTACTAAATTGTTTCACTTACTTTCGTGTGCCTTTAGGTCGTCAATAAATGCGTGAGATTTGAGTCATTTGAATGTAGTTGTGTCTTTCTTTAGAATCCTGTTGCTCTTTGCTCGAGGGCGAGCAAAATGATAAGTTGGGGGTAGTTTGTTAAGTGATATTTTGACGTATTAAAGCAAGGTGTTTCTAGAGTTTTAATTGAGCAAGAAGACGTTTTATCTCTTGTTTCTATCTAATTGTTGCTTATTTTGCGTATAGGTGAAGAAAGAAGGAAGTTGGATGAAGATCGGAAATAAGAGCGAAAAGAGGGACAAAGCAGTTGGAAATTGAGGGTGATAGCCTAGCGCCTAGGCGCTGCCTTTCGGCGCCTAGGCGCTGATGAGAAGAATTGGACAGAAGCGTTAGCGCCAAGGCGCTGCCTTGCGGCGCCGAGGCGCTGGTCAGATGAAGAATGCAGAAACGATAGCGCCGAGGCGCTACCTTTCAGCGCCTAGGCGCCCAAACGTAAAAATTGGGCAGAAGGTATAGCGCCGAGGCGCTGCCTCTCAGCGCCTAGGCGCTACGAAGTCTGATGCTGCTATCCCCCTGGCGCCGAGGCGCTGCCTTTCAGCGCCTAGGCGCTACGAAGTCCGAAGCGGTGATCCTTCCTAGCGCCGAGGCGCTGTAACTGAGCGCCTAGGCGCTGCGACGGAAAGTGACCTAAATTTATAAGAGGGTCGGTGACTATTGGGAGGACAGGCAGAGCGTGGACGAGAAGAAAAGTGACGAAAGAGAGCGGAGAGAGCAGATCTTGATATCCGAGTATCCAAACGAAGCGAGAGCTAC
Organism: Herpetospermum pedunculosum; assembly: GCA_028017165.1. Taxonomy (NCBI): domain Eukaryota; kingdom Viridiplantae; phylum Streptophyta; class Magnoliopsida; order Cucurbitales; family Cucurbitaceae; genus Herpetospermum; species Herpetospermum pedunculosum. The sequence goes on from CM051530.1 coordinate 49,478,823, forward strand.
GCTAGGGAGATCGAGGATTCATCGTAGCTCGTTTCTTTTCATCTATTTCTTCTTTCAATTCTCTTGTAACGATTATGTTTCCGAACATGAATGTTGTTGAGGTTTTCTCCATGAACTAACTTTTCTATCTAGAGTATTGATGTAGTCGTTGTTTAATTCTATTTCTTATTGATCAATAATTAAGAGTTTGATTCCTTGTTCGATTGTGAAAATTCTTATATGCTTACTAAGTACATGTTAGGATTTGGCCAGTCTTAGTGTGAGATTTTATCAATACGTTGAAGTCGATAGACAATTCTTGTTGACGAACCTTAATTATTTTCCCTAACTTATATGAGAGATAGACATATCCTTGTAGGTTTTGTGGCATGATTTAGTTCTACAGTCTTAATAGTTGAAGTGTTCTGATTGTCATAGAGATATAGGCAATTGTCATTTTAACGAATATTGTTATTACTCGAGAGAGAGTAACAAGTCCTATGAGTAGAACTTGTCAACAATCATAGGGTCAAACGTTTATAACTAGAGATTAATAAGGAATAGGATAAGACAACTGAACTATCGCTATAAACTCAAGCTGTCGAGGCTTGCCAAAATAAATTTATAAACCCGTAGCTTTTAGCTTTGCAGCTAGCGGTAACGGGGTCGAACCACAAAGAGGGAATAAAATTGAGGATTAATTGTTTAAGATGTGATTAGGTTAGTTGGTAAGGTTGTCACAAAAAGGGGGGTTTTAATCATGCAATGTAGAGAAAAGTGCTAACGGAAAAGTAATAAACTTGAGAATGAAGAGTGTTGGATTTGGGGAATTTTCGGGATCTTGCTAAGCATTTTAACATTTATCATTTAATTCTAAGGTAAGGCTAATTGATTATAATATGCACACGGTCAGTTACCCGAGAAACCCCAAGGTAACCGGCTCCATAGAAATTAATTAGACCACACAGTTCTAATCAAACATTATCTAAAGTTGCATTAGGGTGATCTGCCCCAAATTTGACTCTAGATAGTCACTAACATACCGCGACGAACATTCAAACATGTAATTTAATTGCTAGTAGATTGCCCGCCAACGCTGTATGCAATCAACAACTATCATACACGACTCGATACTCCGATTTAGTTTTGTCTATCTGTGTTACTTAGTCGAGCAGTGAGAGGCACGACATCGCTACTCTTTAACATACACAACATGCAAGATGACTCGAGTGTCAATCGTCGAAATCTAACATGCGCGTTGGATTAAGCAAGATAGACAAATGCATTCATACTCAAAGCCAAATCAGAACCATTAAGCATACATTATCAAAACATTAGAAACTTAGCAAAAATCCCTAATTAACCCAAATCCAAGCACAAGTACCTTAGCCAATCATGGAGGTTTGGAGTTCCAACACTCCCATGGAAGCTTTGGGCATCATCCCCAAGCTAATATACAAGAAATAAGCTCCAAAAGGCCACAAATGGCGGAGAAAATGAAGAAGAACCGAGAGGAGAAGCTTGGAGAAGATGGAGGATGAAAGAATGGCTGCAAAACTAACGTTTTCACGCCTTTAAAGCTCGGAGCGTCGAGACGCTAGGCCAGCGTCTCGACGCTGTGCCCTAAGTTGGCTGCTGCGCGCGCGGGGTAGCGTCGAGACGCGCGCGCGGCGTCGAGACGCTGCGCGCGGCGTCGAGCGAGCGTCGAGACGCTTGCGCTCGACGCTTGCTCTCGGGTGGATCTTCAGAATCACGCTTCAGACTTCGGGGCGTCGAGACGCTAGGCCAGCGTCTCGACGCTGTCGGCGTTGAGCGACACGGGCGAGGGCGCGCGGGCGCGCGCGGACATGGGCGAGGCGGAGCGGGCGGAGCGCGCGGGCGCGAGGCGAGGCGGCGCGCGCGGGCGCGCGCGCGTCTGGCCGTCTGGGCGCGGGCGTGCGGTGCGTGCGGCGCGCGCGGGTGTGCGGTGCGTGCGGGTGCGCGCGCGTTGGGCGCCTGGGCGCTGGGCGCCGGCGCTTGGGCGCTGCCCTCTCGGCTCTTAGCCCACTTTTGGGTCGTTTTGGCTCCCGAGCTCCGTTTGGCCTATCGTTTTGACCCGAACACTTCCCGAAACATGTTAAATGACCTTTTTAGCCCCGAAAATCATCAATGGACTTCCCGAGCTCTTCACCATGAAATCACCTACAAGGAGGCATTTTAATCAATATAAATCATGGTTTTAGCTAGAATTAGGGACATTAAGATAGCTCCAAAATGGAGTTATCAACAACGATGAAATCTTTGCTCTAGAACCTCTATCATCTTCACAAGTATAATTGTTTCGTTTAGTTTTCTGCATCATTTTAATTACTCAAGTCAATAGCATATTTACTTTTCGTACAACTCTGATAATTGATTGCTCAGATAAAACTAAGGTTTAGAATTCTGGTAATTAGTAACTTTCATTCCCTGTGGAGAACGATAATCATACTTACATTACTATATTACTTGGAACGATTCGTACACTTGCGATTTCGGACAACAAGTTTTTCTTAGTGAATGATATATCTGCCCAGACTTAATTGCGAAATAATTGCGGTACCCGCAATTTTTATTACTGGAAGCATGTTTTGGACTGTCTGTTTAGCTAGGCTGTGATCTGTTTAAATTCTTTCTTTTGCTGCTATCATGACTACTGTATATAGCTTATCTAGATGCATGCTGGATGAGTGTCATAGGACACCCTTTGATAGTTTAATTTAACCTCTAAATAGCTCAGTATGCATAGCTGTCAGTCCTTATCTGCCTGTTTTTTTTAGTTTTCTGCTGCTGTGATATTTGCTATTCGAATGTTTTGTCTATGCCTAGGGCTTTAGTTTCTCTTTGTTTTACCTTAGACTAGATGCTTCTAGGACAAGTTTGGGGGTGTGCCACCTCCGACACTCATTGGGGACAATGAGTAGTTGAAGTTTGGGGGAGGCCACCCTAGGCCTAGGAACATTCCTCTCTCCCTTAGAAACAAAAGCATTCTTCTTCTCCTTTACAAAAAAAAAAAAAAAAAAAAAATGAAAAATGATGAACTGAAAAAAAATGAAAAAAGAATAAAGGGGGGGAGTTTCTCTTAGGTTGCTGAGTAATCAGTGCCAAGTGTGTAACCCACAAGTGGCGTTGCATCAAAAGGCAACCAAAGGAGAGGCTCCACCTAAGTAAGAAAAAGGGAAAGGAATAGGGAAGAAGAATGTATACCTAGAAGTTACAACTTTGTGGCTTAGATGTCCTATTTAAAAAGAACTCTGATCCTCAATTAGCTAAGTGCAAAGTTGTAACTTGTAGGGTTGTTTAGGGAGATGAGTGTTTATCCAATGTAGTGATGCCAGGGTTTAGGTTGTTCTCTAAAAGTACTACTGTCACCGTTAATACTAAGACTGGCATGACTCTAAGGAATCCTAGACACATTAAAAATAAAGCTAGAAGCATGTACTGAGTCTGAGGTAAAGCTAGGCAGAAGTTGAAACCTTAGGGATAGTGGCATGATATGACAAAAGCAAATAGATCAGTTGTAGGGAGTCAATGAAAACAGAAGGAATGTTAGGCAAGCAAAGTCAGAAGAAGCTAGATAAGAGGGTAGTTTTAAACTAAGGAGTGTGTCACAGGACAGCATTGCTATAGACAAGAATATAAGGGAGTTAGTAAGTGGTTAAAGAAGATGAAACAGCAGCCTAAGGAAGTCTTTAGTGTGCTTGAGGACAAGCAAAACCTTAAGTTTGGGGGTGTGTTAAGTCTCTGAAAGTGACTTATTTAGGACCCATTTAGCTTAAGAAGATGTATACTTTTAGGTGTTTTTGATAGCATTTAGCCTAAACCTATGCTTAAATATGAGAATGAGAAGAAGGTAGCTAAATTAGGACTTATGCACAATAGGAAAGAAAAGGGTTGAAAACCAAAGGAAAAGAATGAAAAAACTGCATTGCGACAGCATTGCGAAAACATTGCTGAAGCCGCAATTATTCAAGTGAAAACCGTAAGTTGACTGATCTTTTTCTGTTAATTTCCGTAATTTCAGGGATTCATTCTTTCTCCTCCATCCATTCTGATATACGACGTTGAAGATTGATGGTTCTCCTTGGCCCAAACGCACCTGCAAACTACTATAAAAGGGGGTCAAAGTCGGAGGTTCAGTCATCATCCGAAAGCGCAGAAGTCTTCTCGCAGTCCACTTTTTCTCCCTGTTTTCCTTTGCCGTCTGTTGGAGTGAGAGTCTTAGCTGTTGGAATCGATAATCTGATAGGAAGGAGAGGAGATTCTTCTTCTCTCTCGATTGGATTCATCCAAGCAAGGCTGACCTTTCATCCCCTTCATTCGAGGCGACTGCAACAAAGCTTTCAAGCTGCATTTCCTGTTTTCTGTTTTCCTTTTCTAATTTCCAGCTTTGATCAGTTGTTGTTTCTAGTTTAATGTTTTATCTACTGCATTTCGTTGCTTTCTGTCTTTGAATTATTTCCTTTAAGTTTCCCCTTGTTCGTTCAAACATTCAAAATAATCAAATTACAAGTTTGCATTTCACAGTTTCCATCTTCTGCTGCTACGGTTTTATCCTACTATTTTGAGTTCATTTCCCTTCTAAGCATGTCTGTTTTATCTTGTATTTCTGTTCTCTACATATCCATGAGTAGCTAAGTCACTTAGGGGCATGCTAATGACAGAACTATAGGCTTGAAAACGTGAACCAAGTATGTAGGATAACTCTCGAACCATTGATTGTATGTAAGCTTCATCCCACGGGCAATTTCGATTGGCCATCCATTTTGTCCAAAGAACTCCTAACCTCTGGAAGGAGTAAGAGTTCAGAGTCGTATAATCATGCTAGCCTTTCATGGTAACCAGGAAACGGCCTAGGAATAGGCGTTTCCCTAGTACAAACTAAACACTCCTGTTTTAACAAGATGCTTAAGACCTTACTTTGAGTTGAGTAAACTAAAGAATCTAATGCATGGAATCGGACGATACATGAGATAGAGTGAGTTTGATGCATAGAGAGTTGATCTAATGATTGGGAATCGTATTGAAATGCCTATAGGATAGTCGTTAGTAGCCCTTAATTCTCCATTTTACACACATTTGCTGTTTCTATAATTGCGATAACATTGCGGTGGCCGCAATTCTACTAAGTTACCATTCTGTTTAGCTGTTTTCTTCTTCGTTTATTAATTTCATCTCTTGTCCGTTGAGTCTAATTTCAACTTGCATTTGTTTATGTTGCATTCCTTTCCACATTCAGCAAAAATTAGATAATTAAAAACCAATTTTACCCCATCAAATCCACCCCTTCTTTCTTAACAAATACACTTCATGAATAGCTAAAAATAAGTCTCTGTGGAAAAAACGAATGAAATATACTTACTACTTGCTGTGAGACCATGTATGCTTGCATGTTCTGAGTGCTCTCTTCCTCTCTTATCTCTCATTTTTATTAACACATTGAGCACGCAACACTAGGCGGATTAATTGCGGAGAATTTGCTGAGTCCGCAACAGAAAAGAGCCGTTGGAGGGTACTCAAGTACAAATAGCCGTCGTTGGATGATCCCTGCCCTTTACGTTTTCTCAAACCGTTGGACCTCCAAAATTCAGTCTTCTTCTTCCTCTGTATCTCCTACATTCAGTTCCTCAAAGAACGACAATGGTGTCCACACGAGCGGATCGATCCACGCCCAAGAAAGCGTCGCCTGACGCAGAAGAAGCTGCGAGGGAGGCGCTGCTTTCTTTAGCAGACACCGATGCTGCGCAACCCTCACGGCCTCCGAAGCTACCTGTGCGAAGAAAGAAGTGGAAGGTGGCTACTGAGGTTCCTGCTGGTCCCTCTGATCCGGTTGGAAGACGCAAGAAAAGGAAGTGGAGAATCGCGACGGATGATTCACCGATCAGGGTGAGAAAGACTCCCAGCGAGGAGAGCCGAGGGAGTGGCCGCTCATCATATCAGACGGCCAGATAGAGCCCCGAACCTTCTCCATAGACGCCGGAGCCTGAAGCCCCACCTGAAGAGCACCAAGATTCGGTGCCAAGCGACGAGCCGGCGGAGGAAGAAGAAGTGTTTTCCCCCTTAAGGGATGTCAGTCTTGACAGCCCTATGGAGGGGGGAAGCAAGGACTCCATGGACGAAACACTGAGGGATTGTCTCCAGCAGATAACCACCAAGGCACGACTCAAGAAGAGGGCCCCCATGATCGTGAAAGGCAAGCGGCCGAAGGCCTCAAAACGAGCCAAGAAGAAGAAGGTTGGAGCTGAACCTTCGTTAAAGAAAATGAAGGTTGAGGCCGCTGAGTCGGCCAAAGCAAAAGAGAAGGGGAAAAGGAAGATGTACCCAAAGAACGAACCTCAAGCTGCGAGGTATGTCTCCAAGGAAGCAGAGGCCAAGGGTCTCGAATTGATGAAGAAGGAACTCCTCCACGAGCGAGGATTCCTTGATGCATTGGCGGACCTGCCGCAATTTTTACGCGCAGGAATCATCAACCATGGCTGGGAGGAACTCTGCAGGCCTCCAATTCCAGCGTACCCTGATATGGTGTACGATTTCTACGCCAATCTCACACACCCTGAAGCGTGCCTATCAACAGTGAGGGGGGTAGAAATCGACTTCTCTGCCAACACCATCAATGAGGCTTATACTCTCAAGGGGCATACATATTCTGAGTATGCCAAGATCATTGACTCGCCATCTGAGGCAGTCTTAGAAGAGGCCTTGCACACAATCGGCAAACCTGAGGCAGCCTGGGCGGTCTAACGGAATGGGAAGCACACCCTGATGAGTGCAACCTTTCAAGATAAGGCGGTTGTCTGGTTCTCTCTTGTCCGCAGACGTATCTCCCCCATGACGCACGAAACGACTATCAACCAGGGGCGATCGTTTCTCCTCTATGCCATCATGCGGGGAATCACCATTGATGTTGGTGAAGTCATTGCCGCCTCCATCACAGACTGCTCACGCAAAGGTAAGGGTCAATTATTTTTCCCAGACACTATAACTAAATTGTGCTTACGTGCAGGTGTGCCTATTGCGAGGGATGAGAGGCAATTGGCTTGCACTGGCCATCTGGAGCTGCCCACAATCTTGAGGATGCGAAGGAGGGGCAACATGGAATTTGAGATGGACGGCCTGGCTGCTGCACAGTCACTGTCCATGGCATGCCTGATGGACCTGCAGCACAAGATGGCTCAGTGGGCTGAGTATGCGCAGGCGAGGGATAAGGATGTGGCTGAGCAGCTGGGATGCATATTCCCCACCTTCCCTGCTGATCTGCTGAAGCCATGGGCGCCTCCAAAGGAGAGGAGAGACGAGGACAAAGATGATTGAATGCCAGCTTGACGGCATTCGAGGGAGTATTTCTGATCCCTCTTGAAAAAAAACCCTGTTTTTCTGTGAATTGTGACCCTTCTTGTTAATCCAATCAATGATCTGTTAATTGTTAATTTGTTTGCTTAGAGTAGTTTAGATTAGTTTGATGTCATATGAGTAGTTAGCTTAGTTAGTTTTGCTGTTTTGTGTAGTTGTTGATGTCTGAATATAGAATGTTAGGAGCCTTGATCACATCCAAATTTGCTCTGTAGGTTTATTGCGAATTTCTTGCGGTGTCCGCAATTTTTGTTAGTTTGTGCATGCTGTTAGATGTTTTTTTTGGATGGGCTAGCTCTGTTTAAATCTCGATATCTTGCTGCTTTACTGACCTTACTGAGTAATCTATCTGTGAGCATGCTGGATCAGTGTCATAGTACACATTTGTTAGTTTAATTTAGCTTCCTTTATTGCTCAGCATGCACCTCTATAAGGCCTTACCATGTTGTTTTTACAAACTTCTGCATCTGAGTTATCTGTTCTGCGAAGGTCATTTTATGCCTAGGAGTTTTAGGTTCTGCTTGTTTTGCCTTAGACTAGATGCTTCTAGGACAAGTTTGGGGGTGTGCCACCTAGAATTCTCATTGGGGACAATGAGGAGTTCAAGTTTGGGGGAGGCAGCCTCTAGGCCTAGGAACATTCCTCTCTCCCTCTTTAAACATAAGCATTCTTCTTCTTTGAAAAAAAAAAAAAAATGAAAAACAATAGAATAAAGGGTAGTGTCTCTCTTGAGGATGCTGAGTAATCAGGGCCATTTGTGTAACCCACAAGTGGCACTGCATCAAAAGGCAAACCATAAGGAGAGACTCTACCAGAAAAAGAAAAGAAAAAGGAAAAACCAAGGAAGAAGAATGTATGCCTACAAGTTATAGCCTAAGTGCTTAGGTGTCATGTATGAATGAACTCTGATCCTTAGTTTGCTAAGCACATGGCTGTAGCTTGAGGGTATGTTAAGGGAGATGAGTGTATATCCAATGTAGTGATGCCAGGGTTTAGGTTGTTCTATGAAATGTACTACTGTTACTTGTGTGTACTAAGACTGGCATGACTCTAAGGAATCCTAGGTAGCTTAAAAGAAAAACATTAGAAGCATGTACTGAGTCTGGGATAAAACTAGGAAGAACTTGAAAACTTAGGGATAGTTGCACAATGTAGATAGGCAGATAAATCAGTGAGCTTAGGGAGATAAATCAGTGGTAGGAAATTTATAAAAGGCAATAGGTTTTAAAGGCAAGAGAAACCAGAATAAGCAAAACGTGGAGTTAGTTGAACCTAGAAGAGTGTCACAGGACAGCCATGCCTTAGATAGTGAGCTTAGGGAGGTCAGCAAGTAGTCAGATAGAGTTTAAAGGTCAAGAGTAGCAGCCTAAATAAGCCCTTATATTGCTCGAGGACGAGGAATAACTTAAGTTTTGGGGTGTGTTACGTCTCCAAAAATACTTAATTTAGGGACTTATTTGCCATATAATTGTGTGAACTCTTAAGCGTTTTTGACAGAATTTAGTTTAATACGTGCTTAAATATGAGAAATCAAGGAATGAAGCTAAATTAGGAGTTATTTGTAAAAGGAACAAGAAAGAATAAAAAACAAAGCTAAAAGAGTTGAAATTGTGCATTGCAGGAAAATTGCTGAAACATTGTTGTCTCCGCAATGTTTCAGCTGCAAATGATAAGTTGTTCCAACCGTCCGTCGTTTTGTTGCGATCTTTCAGCCGCCCAATTTCTCCCCTGCTGCCACGTGATGGGACGTCGTTCAGAATGGATGGTTCTCCTTGACTGAAGAGTACCTGCAAAGAGCTATAAAAGGAGGTCAAGGGGGAAGGAGAGCAACAAGCTTGGAAGCGTAGAACTCTCCATCTCAACGCAGTTTCTCTCTATTTTCTCTCCCGTTTGTTGACGTGAAGGAATCAGCTGTTGGCACCGATAATTCAAGAGGAAGAAGAGATGATCCTTCTTCTCTTCTGATTGGATTCATCCCCAAACAACGCTAACCTTCCCCTTCATCCGAGGCGCTTGCGGCGAGGAGTTTCACACACACATTTACATTGCTTTCTACTGTTTTTTGTCTTCCATTTCGCTACTGTTCTCTGCTGTTCACTTTTGTTTGCTACATTGTTTCAATTCGTTTTCAATAGCTTAGTCTTTACTGTTTTATAGTCATTGCACATTAAGCTTTGAATCTTACTTAATAGAGGAATCATTTGACAACTTCGCAAGCTTTTTATCGCCTTCTGTTTTTCCTTTACTTTCATCTTGCCTTTAATCATGTTTAATTCATCTAGTCTTCCCAATCCATCCTCATCCATGAGTAACTAAACCACACAAGGGTCTGCTAATGATGAATCTATAGGTAGAAATACGTGAATTCAGCATGTAGGATAGCTTCAAATGCATTGAATGTATGTATGCTTCATCCCACGGGCAATTTCGATTGGCCATCCATTTTTTCTAAAGAACTCCTAACCTCCGGAAGGAGTAAGAGTTCAGAGTCGTCCATTGGTAGACGTACTTTTGGGGTACTCCAAATTCAAGCTGTCGAGGCTTGCCAAAATACAATTTATAAACCCGAATACACCGAGCTATTTGCAGCTAAGTGGCAACGGGGTCGATCCACAGGGAAATAAGAAATTTAATCTAACTAAGTCTAATTTGCTAGAAATAAAAGAATGCACAAATTAAAGAATGGTAATTTGGTTTTGGGGGAAGGGAGCTCCTAAAATGCTAACGGAAAATTAAACGACAACGTGCAAAAATTAAACGGTTGTGCTTAACTTCGAGAAATGGAATTGCTCGTTATGGATGTTCGGATCATCGATACAATTTACGCGTTAGCCATGTTCATGCACACAATTCATTTAGTTATTTCTAACTCAAATGACCCAAGGATTTAATTAGAAACGTGCAATTCTAATTAAACTTGGCCAATAATCTATCTAAGGTAGCGACCCCCAAATCGATTACGTCCCAGTGACGGGAACATGGTAACGATATTATTAAACTATCGCCAATCATCGGGTTGTCGAGACCCGCCAAAATGAATTTATAAAAACCCGAAATCACTAAACTATTTGTAGAATAGTAGTAACGGGGTCGATCCACAGGGAATTAAGGTACTTTGACTTAATCTTAATTAAATTTGCAAACAATTACTATAGACCAAATAAGGGGGAATTGTTGGTTTTACGTGACCAAAATGGAACAAAGCAAATGGAAAATTTAGCTAACGGAGTTTCCGACTCGGGACGATCGGGAATAAATCTAGCAAACCTCTTGGATCATAGATTGACGCGTGTAATGGTTAAGTAATTTAACGAATGCACAGCTCGTCCAAAATTAATAAATAACTCGGACATGCTCCATGGATTTAATTAAACATAATTAATTATGCTAATCGAGCATACCGTTCGGACATTGGCGGCCAACGCTCTCCCAAGACCGAACGGTAGCAACAAGCTAACCGTGACGACTATCTAATTTGGACGCGAAATTAGTATGTCGATTTGGAATTCTAATTCGGGAAGAACGAACACCAAGAGCGTAAGGACGCCAATACGCTCAAGGAGCCATAATTCCTTGTTACTTGGCGGAAACGAGAGGCACGGCATCAAATCCTTTAACTAATGAACATGCTCAAAATCAAGGGTGCCTAGTCCTAAATCATTCAAACGTGCTCATAGATTAAGCAAAGAAATAGAATTCAATTCAATAAAATATCCAACCAATTCAGAATTTCAATCCTACAACCTCACCAAGAGTTCTTACTACATTTATCCTTACAATCCCGAGCCAAAAACGGTAAATCTACTCACTCATGACTTGTGTGGTGTGGGACGGCTTCAAATCGAGCTTCATAGCCCCTCCCATGGTGAAAAATAGCTGCTGGACGTCAAATCAGGCGCGGAGCTCGAGGTGGAAGATGATAATGGCGGCTAAAATCGGACAGAAACTTAAGTAATCCGTCGTAGCGTCGAGACGCTAGGGCAGCGTCTCGACGCTGCGCCCTAAATAATCCGCGCGCGCGCTCGGGGTGGCGTCGAGACGCTCGCTCAGCGTCGAGACGCTGTCGGCGTCGAGCGAGCGTCGAGACGCTATCGCTCGACGCTTGCTCTCGGGTTTTTCTTCAATTCAGCGCTTCAGACTTCGGAGCGTCGAGACGCTAGGGGCAGCGTCTCGACGCTGGACAGCGTCGAGCTAGCGTCGCGACGCTGTCGCTCGACGCTAGCTCTCGGGTTTTTGCATGGAATTTCGCCTTCAATTTCCCCAAAGCGCCTAGACTTCATCCCTTTGCATGGATCTTCCCGGGAAGTGTTCTTATGCCTTTACATCGCGATATTAAGCTCCGAAAAGCGCCGAAACGCTCTCGAGAGCGAAGCACCGAGAACACCTACATAATTACATAAAAGCAAGATTAAGCCAATAATAAACGTGAATTAGGGACATAATTATAGCTCCAAAATGGAGCTATCAAACACCCCCAACTTAAATCTTGCTAGTCCTCGAGCAAGGTGGAATTCTGATTAGTCAAATAAAACGAGAATACATGCTAGGGACTCGATTCTCAGTACTGGAAAAGACAGGGCATTTGCATTTGAAAGAACAGCTGCATGCATGCATTGGTTAAGAACAATTTGGAAAATTTAAAGATGCTTCCCTATTTACGCTTCGGACTTAGCTCCTCGATCTTAGATTTCAACAGGCTTAGAACAGCTCTATCTATCCTAAAATTTCGCTTTCCCCCTACTTATGGCTTATCAGAACAGTCTAAGGGCAGTTCATCGCTTATGCAAGTAATATAACGCAAGGCATCTTTTTCTCATTTTCATTGATCTTCATGAGCGCCTAACATGTCAATCTTACTTTCGTTTCAGCTTGCCTGCAATTTCATTGCACAGTGCATCCGACTACGGGCAAAATTCACATTTTTAAGGACTAGCGTTCACTTCTTTGTGCATCCTTTTCATGCAGTGGCGACCGTGGGTTACACGACCGCCCCTGGCTACTAAGGCAACTCAAGAAGGAGGAACGCCTCATGAGATTATTTTCTTTTTATAAACTTGCATTCATTTTTTCCTTTTAGTCTAAAAAAAATCATATTAAAACTTTAAGTGCACGGATTACAAACAAAAACGAATCTTAGCCCATCCTAAGGTTGCCTTTCGAGGTGACAACGAATTTCAAAACAAACAGAGCTACACTAAACCCACAAATCCAAGATAGAGTGCTAACATGCGAAGCTTAAACAGGGAAATATTTTTGAAAAATTTTCAAAATGGCCTTAACATATGCAATTGTGCTGAATTTCAAGACAAATACAAATACGAAGACCCCAACAGTTGATAGCACTCTAAAAGTGCTAATATTTAGCTCCTAAGTCTTGTAAATTAGAATAATTATTTGGGCTTAATTGATTTATTTGGTATAATTTAATTGCTAAGGGGTAAATCGGGCATTTGCGATAATTAAGAGCTTAAATGAATATTTTATAATATTTTATTAGTTAGTCGTTTTGAGTGATTAAGCTACATTAATTAGATAATCTAATCTTAAGTCAAAATTGATTTGTGGCTTGATGGTGTAGGGCTTGTTAAGAAAATGGTGAAGCCAAGGTTCAAATCCTTGTGGGAGCATAATGTTATTATTTTTGTAGAAAGTCAACGGTCAACGGTCAACAGTCAACGGTCAACGCTCAAACCATCCATCAGACGGCCAAGACCGCGCGCGCCTGCCGACTCACCCCGCACGCCCTCGCGCCCTCGCGCGCGCCACGCCCTCGGCCTCGCCCGCGCGCCCTATCCGTGACTGTAAATGCCCGTCATTAAAAGTGCAAAAATTTGCCCGTCATTAAAAGTCTAAAAAAAAGCGGTGTTTTCCATTTTTCCATTCTCCGTAGCGTCGAGACGCTAGGACAGCGTCTCGACGCTACTCTGAAGTATAAAAAGAACATTTTCGCGATTTTAGGTCATTCCACCTCCGTTTTGGGCTCGGGCTTGACGTTTTTTCACCATTTTTGAAGCTCTTCTTCTCCATTTGGGTTGTATGAACTCTACAACCTCCATGGAAGCTTGGAATACTCCATCTCCAATGGAAGGCTAGAGGTAAATGCTTGATTAGTTGGTTGAGGGATTGATTTCTATTGTATTTAGGTGAGATTTATGCTTTATATGAATGTTTAGCATATGTGTATGAACTCTTGCATCTCTTTCCTGTATTAAGAACGAATAGCATGCCTTTCTAATTAGGATTGACGCCCATAATTGTTACGCATGTTAGTCGGCTAGCATTGATTCCTGATTAGTTTTAATGCAAGTAGCGAGGGTCTAATCGTGCCTAATCAATTTAACTCTATGTGACGAATGGGGTATGAATTGATTATCGTATCGCGGTGGGCTCAAGGTTAAGAGAGAAATCGAATTAATTTTAGGATTAATTCGTCGCGATGTTACCCATTACTGTTTTCTGATTAATTTAGGACTAATCACCTTGAATTGATTAAGAGGCATGTTTAATTAGAATTGTCTGTTTCTAATTAATTCTTCGGGGTGTTTGTATCGGTGTCGAGCAAACATTTCGCGTGCATGAGCATCTCCGCTAATTTCCATGTTTATCGATGAACTGAAATACAATAGAGCAATCCCGATACTTTCTAATTAAGCATACTTGTCAATTTCATATTTCCCTCTTTAATTTTCCGTTAGCGCAATTCTTTGCATGTTAGTAATTTTCCAAACAAAACCTCCCATTGTTTTTACTTCATTACAAATTCAATTTAATTAAGTTAGGATTATAGCTTGCTCCCTGTGGATCGACTCCGTTGCCACTAGCTGCAAAACTTAGTGAGTTCGGATTATAAATATTATTTTGGCGGGTTTCGACAACCCGAAATTGGTAGGACATTCAAAAATCCTACTACCAAAATTGGCGCCGTTGCCGGGGAGCAACAATTAATCTTACTTGGTTGAATTTTATTTGTTTTGTGTTTTTAATTTTTCTTTTTAAAATTATTTTCTTTGGTTCTGTTTATTTTTATCCTTTTTGTACAGTATGACCCGTTTGTTTTGAGTTGTTGTGTGTAGTTTTCTTTTAATTTTTGAGAAAAGTGGAAGAAATGGAACTTGCAATTAACGATGAGCCTCAGAGGACCTTGAGGCAGTTGGCATCACCTGACTTGGACCGCCAACCACTGTGTATATCGTATCCGGTAGTACCAGGTAATTTTGAGCTTAATGCCGGTTTAATTAACTTACTACCTTCCTTTTATGGTAATGCAGATGAGGACCCTATTAGACACCTGAAGGAGTTTCAAATAGTGTGTTCGGCGATGAAGAAAAGTGAAGCCACTGACGATCAGTTGAGCTTGAGAGCCTTCCTTTTCACATTAAAGGGAAAAGCAAGAGACTGGATGCATTATCTTCCGTCGGGATCCATTGCCACATGGAGCGGGTTGAAAGGGCTATTTTTGGAAAAATATTTTCCCGCTTCCAGAGCCACTTTGATTAGGAAAAAGATTTATGGCATTGCGCAAGAGGAAGGCGAGACCCTTCACGAGTGCTGGGAGAAGTTCGGTCAGCTATGTGAAAGTTTTCCCCACCATAGGATAGCAGACGGAGAGTTGATCCGGTATTTCTACGAAGGCTTGCTTCCACGAGACCGCCAAATGATTGATGCTGCTAGTGGAGGATCTCTCCTTGATAAGACTCCCGTAGAAGCTAGAGTTCTGATCTCTAATATGGCCGGAAACCTTCAGCAATATGGTTGTGGAGGAGTGGAGCAAGCCCGTCTCTCAAAGGATCTGAACGAGCTCAAAGCCCAAGTACTCGAGGTAAGTAACTCACTTCTCATAGTAACTCAAAGCTTACAAAAATCTCAATCTTGTGTTTCAGATCGAAATGTCGAGGAGATGGTGAGTTCTTATTTGACGAAATTTTCGGCCATGTTTGAGAGTAGTGGAGATCTAGTGCGAGGTATGGCCGATGTAATGAAGAGGCTCGACGAAAGACTTAGTAAGGTGGAGGATCAGTGTTCATGGAAACCACCCCAGCAGACGGTGGCGAGCACTTGTGAGCAAGTGTGCGCCATGACCTTGAGAAGCGGGAAGGAAATTCCTTCTAATACTACGCCGGTGGTGGATGATCTGGTTGTAGAACCTGAACCGAGGAGAAGGGAGTACGTGCCTAGAGCTCCTTTTCCAAGCAGATTGATGAGGCCTGTGCCTGAGGAAGAGGAGAGCAAAGAAAAAGAAACTCCTCCTGTTGTTCAGAAGTATGTGCCAAAGCCTCCCAACCCAAGAAGACAGTTGAATCCTGAGATCATACAGGAAGAGGACCGAGATGAGAAACCACCTTCGCTTAAGCAAAAATATGTTCCGGTAGCACCTTTTCCAAGTAGGCTGGTTAGACCAAAGCCCGAGGTGGATGAAACTGATAAAGAAGTCTTGGAGACTTTTCAAAAGGTGGTGGTGAACATTCCCCTTTTGGAAGCCATCAAGCAAATCCCCACGTACTCCAAATTCTTGAAGAACTGGTGCACCTCCAAAAGAAAGTCGAAGAAAAAGGAAGGAAAGTTGGTGAGTGATAACGTCTACGCTATCTCAGAAGGTAAATTGCCCAACAAATGCAAGGATCCAGGTATGTTTACATTGCCTTGCACTATAGGAGATCAACTGATTAATCATGCCATGTTAGATTTAGGAGCATCTATTAATGTAATGTCATATGCTGTTTTTAGAGAGCTTAAATTGAATGACTTGCATGAAACTGGTGTTATTGTGCAATTGGCTGATAAATCATATGTGCATCCCTTGGGTAAAGTTGAGGACGTTCTAGTTAGAGTAAATGATCTGTATTTCCCTGCGGATTTTTATGTGCTTGAAATGAAGGATAAACCATCTCATGTCTCTAAATCAATTCTGTTGGGACGACCTTTTATGAAAACTTTAAAAGTTAAAATCGATGTTGATAAAGGTGTCCTGTCTGTTGAATTCGATGGAGATGTGAATAAGTTTAAAATTGATAAGTTAAAATCAGAGGAGTCTGTTGGGAATGTTGATGTTGTTTGCTCTTTATTCGAAAATGATGTTGTCTGTGTGCGGAAGGCACGAGAGAGAAATTTGTCTGTTGATGTTTGCAGGAACGATGAGATTGGGAAGATGTATGAAGCATCTTCCAAGATTGATTATGGATGAGTCGAGTGCGAGAATACAGTCGAGCAATCAATCGACTTTAAAAATTTGCGCTTCTTGGGAGGCAACCCATGTGTTCTTAAATTCTTGTCTTTACTTTCCGTTTTTATTTTTCCTTGCTTAGTTTATTTGCTTTTCCTTTTGTAGAAGGTTTGACCTGAGGATCGAGACAGTGGGCGAAGACCGCGCTGCTCCAACCGACAACCGAACAAAATTCAGGGGAGGTTTTCTGTTCCCTTTTATTTTGTGCGTTTTAACTGCTTAGTCTGAAGTGTGATACATAGAGGACTATGTATCCTTTTAGGTTGGGGGTGGAGAAGTTTGTTGGATTTTTGAAGTTGTTGAGCTGTGGAAATTCTGAATTAGAAGTGCTTTGGTCTGTTGTTGCATGTTGTTCGATGAGGACAATCTATGAAATGCTTCTAAATTCTTCGTATTTACATATCTAGAAAAGCATGAGATTGTATGTGCATGTTGAGCATTTTTCAAAAATTTTTAAAATTTTTCTGTTTCTCCCTTGCATCTATCGAGCACGTAGCATCCTATTATTGGTTCTGTAGGCTTAGAATACTCTTATGTAGCCTGAAATCATGTTGTCACCCCGAAAGGCACCCCTAGGGAAGGCTTGATGCATGATAGGTTGTATTAAATTAATCGTGTTATAGCAAAGCTATTGCCTAAAAAAAAAGTAAGTAAGTAAGCATGAAAATAAAAACTCTAGAGATGCTCCTCCTTCTTAAAGTGCACATTAAGAAGTGAGCATTAGTCCTTAAAAACGTGAAGCGAAATGAAGCTTGACGTGTTAGGCTCTCTTGGAGAAGCAAAAGAAAATTAAAAAAAAAAGTGGATCAAAAGAAATAAAGAGTACAAAGTACTCAAGAAAAAGAAAATGTTTAGGCCGTTTGATTTGTTACTCTCTTGATTGTTGAAAAGCCATTAGACTGTTCTTTATTGCTAGAAGTAGGGGGAAAACGAGAGGTAGAGTTGCATATGGTTTTTCCGAGTCTATAAGAGCTAGAATAGGTTGGCTAATCACACACGCACGTAGGGGAGTAACAGTTTAATTTTTGAAATGTTCTCAACTTATGCATGCAATCAATTGTTCTCTTTTGTTGTAAGTGCCTTGTTTTTGAAAGCATTGAGGTTAGAGTCGTTGCATGCAATTTCATTCTTAGGAGCTAGTTCAGACTTTTCCTTGCTCGAGGACTAGCAAGATTTAGGTTGGGGGTTTTGATAGCACTCTAAAAGTGCTAATATTTAGCTCCTAAGTCTTGTAAATTAGAATAATTATTTGGGCTTAATTGATTTATTTGGTATAATTTAATTGCTAAGGGGTAAATCGGGCATTTGCGATAATTAAGAGCTTAAATGAATATTTTATAATATTTTATTAGTTAGTCGTTTTGAGTGATTAAGCTACATTAATTAGATAATCTAATCTTAAGTCAAAATTGATTTGTGGCTTGATGGTGTAGGGCTTGTTAAGAAAATGGTGAAGCCAAGGTTCAAATCCTTGTGGGAGCATAATGTTATTATTTTTGTAGAAAGTCAACGGTCAACGGTCAACAGTCAACAGTCAACGGTCAACGCTCAAACCATCCATCAGACGGCCAAGACCGCGCGCGCCTGCCGACTCACCCCGCCAAGACCGCGCGCGCCTGCCGACTCACCCCGCGCGCCACGCCCTCGGCCTCGCCTGCGCGCCCTATCCGTGACTGTAAATGCCCGTCATTAAAAGTGCAAAAATTTGCCCGTCATTAAAAGTCTAAAAAAAAGCGGTGTTTTCCATTTTTCCATTCTCCGTAGCGTCGAGACGCTAGGACAGCGTCTCGACGCTACTCTGAAGTATAAAAAGAACATTTTCGCGATTTTAGGTCATTCCACCTCCGTTTTGGGCTCGGGATTGACGTTTTTTCACCATTTTTGAAGCTCTTCTTCTCCATTTGGGTTGTATGAACTCTACAACCTCCATGGAAGCTTGGAATATTCCATCTCCAATGGAAGGCTAGAGGTAAATGCTTGATTAGTTGGTTGAGGGATTGATTTCTATTGTATTTAGGTGAGATTTATGCTTTATATGAATGTTTAGCATATGTGTATGAACTCTTGCATCTCTTTCCTGTATTAAGAACGAATAGCATGCCTTTCTAATTAGGATTGACGCCCATAATTGTTACGCATGTTAGTCGGCTAGCATTGATTCCTGATTAGTTTTAATGCAAGTAGCGAGGGTCTAATCGTGCCTAATCAATTTAACTCTATGTGACGAATGGGGTATGAATTGATTATCGTATCGCGGTGGGCTCAAGGTTAAGAGAGAAATCGAATTAATTTTAGGATTAATTCGTCGCGATGTTACCCATTACTGTTTTCTGATTAATTTAGGACTAATCACCTTGAATTGATTAAGAGGCATGTTTAATTAGAATTGTCTGTTTCTAATTAATTCTTCGGGGTGTTTGTATCGGTGTCGAGCAAACATTTCGCGTGCATGAGCATCTCCGCTAATTTCCATGTTTATCGATGAACTGAAATACAATAGAGCAATCCCGATACTTTCTAATTAAGCATACTTGTCAATTTCATATTTCCCTCTTTAATTTTCCGTTAGCGCAATTCTTTGCATGTTAGTAATTTTCCAAACAAAACCTCCCATTGTTTTTACTTCATTACAAATTCAATTTAATTAAGTTAGGATTATAGCTTGCTCCCTGTGGATCGACTCCGTTGCCACTAGCTGCAAAACTTAGTGAGTTCGGATTATAAATATTATTTTGGCGGGTTTCGACAACCCGAAATTGGTAGGACATTCAAAAATCCTACTACCAGCAGTACATCACAGAATTTCATAGTCAGACTAGCATGCTTTAACCATAACTCAACAAGTAAATCAGGATTCCACAACTAAACTCGACAATCACTATAAGGCACAACCCACCACCCCCAACTTAGAAATTGACAATGTCCTCATTGGACCAAATATGCACAGTCAAAACAAAAGGAAAGAAAACCTTCCCTGAGTTGTGACTTAGAGGGTTGTAGAGCGCGCTTTAACCTTAGCCAATAAACCGCAAGGATGAGCCATTGTTTCACCTGAAAATTCACAACATCAGAGTAGAAATCTAAACTAATCCTAAAAGACGGTAAGTAAACAAAAAGCATGTACAGTTCAAGCTCGGGTGCCTCCGAGTAGCGCAAATTTTTAGAGTCGATTGCTCGACTTTACCAAAACTCAATTTATCCTTTCTCATAATCAGGCTCTTTCAAGTAAGCATGGTCGTCGAAGTCCTCTGACATTCCCTCATGAAAGATCTTTAATCGCTGGCCATTCACCGTGTATTCTTTTTCTGTATCCAGGCTCTGAATCTTGACTGCACCATAGTGATGAACATCAGTGATAATGAAAGGACCAAGCCACCTGGAACGAAGTTTACCTGGCATGAACTTCAAGCGGGAGTTGAACAAGAGGACCTTCTGACCAACTTCGAAGTGTTTCCTTACGACTCGCCTGTCGTGGAACATTTTGGTCTTTTCCTTGTAGGTCTTCGAGTTCTCATATGCATCCAGGCGAAGCTCCTCCAGTTCTTGCAATTTGAGGAGTCTTTCCTCCCCCGCCAAGTCAAAGTCCATGTTGCACTTCTTCACGGCCTAGTAAGCTTTGTGTTCGATCTCCACGGGGAGATGACAGGCTTTACCATAAACCATCCGGTAGGGAGACATCCCTATGGGGGTTTTGTAAGCCGTACGGTAAGCCCACAAAGCGTCGTCTAGCCTGAGACTCCAATCCTTCCTTCCTGGACTTACTGTTTTCTCGAGGATGCTCTTCACCTCTCGATTGGAAACCTCCGCTTGACCATTGGTCTGAGGATGATACGGGGTAGAGATTTTATGATTGACCCCATATTTCCTCATCAAGGCCTGGATCGTTTTGTTGCAGAAGTGGCTCCCCTGGTCACTTATGATGGCTCGTGGAACTCCATACCTGCTAAAAATGTTAGATTTGACAAAACTGGAAACAACATTAGCGGTATCAACTTTTGTGGCTTTGGCTTCCACCCATTTAGACACGTAGTCCACAGCCAATAAGATATAGACAAAACCAAATGAAGGGGGAAAGGGTCCCATAAAGTCCATACCCCAAACCTCAAAAATTTCACAAGTTAAAATGGGGTTTTGGAGCATTTCATTCCTACTAGTGATGGTCCCTTTTCTCTGACACTGATCACAAGATTTACAAAACTCATAACAGTCCTTAAACAGTGATGGCCAGAAAAACCCACAATCTAAAATTTTCCTCGCAGTTCTATTTTGCCCAAAGTGTCCCCCACATGCAAATTCATGGCAAAAGGTAAGGATGGACCTATGTTCAGACTTAGGGACGCACTTCCTAATTACTTGGTCAGCGCAAAATTTCCATAAAACGGGCTCTTCCCAAACATATGTTTTGGCTTCGCTTTTCAGCTTAGCTCTTTGATTATATGAAAAGTCGAATGGGAACGTACCTGTGACCAAGTAGTTGACAATGTCGGCGTACCATGGTGTCTCCACACTCACCTGGAAAAGAACTTCATCAGGGAATTCGTCATTCAGGGGCAGATCGTCCTCATTACGCACAATACGGCTCAAGTGGTCAGCAACGGTATTTTCTGATCCTTTTCTGTCCTGAACAGAGACGTCGAACTCCTGGAGTAATAATACCCATCTGAGCAGTCTAGGCTTCGAGTCTTTCTTGTTCATCAAGTATCGAACTGCTGCATGATCAGAAAAAACAATTACTTTAGATCCAAGAATATATGGCCGAAATTTATCAAGAGCGAAAACTATGGAAAGCAGCTCCTTCTCTGTTGTCGTGTAACCGATCTGCGCGGAATTGAGCGTCCTAGAGGCGTAATAAATCACATGGCTCTTCTTGTCTATCCTCTGGCCCAACACAGCGCCTACGGCATAATTGCTTGCGTCGCACATGATCTCGAAAGGAGTCCCCCACTGCGGTGGATGAATGATGGGTGCATTGGTCAAGCACTTCTTCAGAACATCAAAGGCAAGCTTGCACTCTTTGTCAAAACAGAATGGAACATCCTTTTTCAGCAAGCTTGTCATCGGTGTCACTATCTTCGAGAAGTCTTTAATGAACCTGCGGTAAAAACCTGCGTGACCAAGAAAAGAACGTACTTCCCGAAGATTCGTGGGATAAGGTAAATCAGATATGACATCAATTTTAGCTTTATCAACCTCTATCCCCTTAGCAGATACAACGTGACCCAATACTATGCCCTGACTGGCCATGAAATGACACTTTTCAAAATTTAAAACAAGATTAGTTTCGATGCATCTTTCCATGACTCTAGACAAGTTAAACAGGCAATCTTTAAATGAACTTCCATATACAGTGAAATCATCCATAAAGACTTCGATGCATTTTTCTACAAATTCAGAAAATATGCTCATCATGCATCGCTGAAAAGTCCCTGGAGCATTACAAAGCCCAAAGGGCATTCTCCTATATGCGTAAGTTCCGAATGGACAAGTAAAAGTAGTCTTTTCTTGGTCTTCCTGGGCTATGGGAATTTGATAAAACCCAGAAAAACCATCAAGAAAACAGAAGAATGGTTTCCCAGCTAAACGCTCCACCATTTGATCTATGAAGGGAATAGGAAAGTGGTCCTTCTTAGTCACGTCATTCAGTTTTCTAAAATCAATACACATTCTCCACCCATTTTGTACTCTCTTAGGTACTAACTCCCCCTTATCATTTCTAATAACAGTTATCCCCGTCTTTTTAGGTACAACATGAATAGGGCTAACCCATTGGCTATCAGAAATGGGAAAGATAATACCTGCATCCAGGAGTTTGTGTATCTCAGACAACACTACCTCTTTCATTGCAGGGTTCAGTCTCCGCTGAGGCTCTCGGGATGGCTTTGCTCCCTCATCCAGCCGAATCTTGTGCATGCACAGCACTGGACTCAACCCGTGCAAGTCTGCCAATGTCCATCCCATGGCTCTTTTGTTCTTTTTCAGAACCTCGACCAACTCGCCTTCTTGCTCCGATGTAAGCTCCTTGGAGATAATTACCGGAAGTGTCTCCACCTCACCCAAGTACACGTACTTGAGATGACCCGGCAACTCCTTCCATTCCAACTTGGGAGCCTGCAAAAGAGATGGTAATATTTTAGTTGGCTTTTCACATGTCTCTAAAGCAAAAGTAGGTTGTTCAGACAATTCAGTCAATATGGGAACACTACTTCCAACTTCGCCAACAATTTCAGTAAAAACGAGTGGGTCATCCCCATCAACAACAGTCATGCATTCTTCTTGTTCTAAAGTATCTATCAGATCAATTTTACAGACAGAATGCACATCAGCACGTTGTTTCATGGCATCAAATACATTAAATTCGAACACATCCCCTTCATACTCAACAGATAAGGTTCCATCATGCACATTAATTTTCGTTTTAGCGGTTTTCATGAATGGTCTACCAAGTAAAACAGAAGTGGTGGATGTGTTTTCTTCCAAATTTATCACATAAAAATCAGCAGGGAAGATTAAATCCTTAACTTTAACTAACACATCCTCAATCAATCCTAAAGGATGAATAGAAGACCTATTAGCTAACTGGATAACTATACTAGTTTCCTGCATACCTTCTAAACCGAGGCTCTTATAGACTGAAAATGGCATAACATTAATTGAAGCTCCTAAGTCTAGCATAGCGTGCTCGATTTCTCTATCCCTTATGGTACATGGCAAGAGGAACATACCTGGATCCTGGCATTTGCTTGGAATACCTTGGGTTAGCAGGGCAGAAACATTCTTGCTTACCACGACTCTCTCAGCACTTTTAGTCTTCCTCTTCATAGTGCACATCTCCTTAAGGAATTTAGCGTACCTTGGGATTTGCTGAATTGCATCAAGTAGCGGTATATTGATCCCAACCTTCCTCAACGTCTCAAGAACATTCGCGTCTTCAACCTCTTTAGATGGCCTTGCTAGCCTACTAGGAAAAGGAGCAACGGGAGTGTAAGACTTCATAGAAATAATAGGAGGTGTTACAACAGTTTCAGAGGGCGCTTGAGAACACTTATCTGGAGATATCTCTGAATCTTTTGGAGAACTCACGGGAGTGGTTTGAGATGGCACTTCTTTACCACTTCTGAGGTTTATCGCACTAACCCCTTCCGCTTTGGATTCAATTCTACTCATTCTTTCCTTCACCTCTGAGAATTCATCTCTTAGAGACTTAATCTGCGACCTTGTCTCATCGCTAGCTTCCATGAGCGATTTGAACATGCTTTCAATGGCTTTTCCTGAAATAGAAGAAACATCCTGAGATGATTTTTCTTGCATCGTATGAACTAAACCAAATACCTGAGACACTTGTTCTTTGAGCACTTCTATGTCGGAAGACATCTTAGAATGCTCGTTTCTTCCTCCGTACTGGCGACGGTTCTCAGCTATGTTGGAGATCAACTGACGGGCTTCCGCAGGCGTTTTCTCCCAAAGGGCTCCTCCACTTGCTGCATCAAGCATCTGGCGGTCATGCGTGAGCAACCCATCGTAGAAGAATTCGATAAGCTCGGCTTCTGCTATCAAGTGGTTCGGACATTTTTCACAGAGTTTAATGAACCTCTCCCAGCATTCGTGAAATGCCTCGTCCTTTCCTTGCTCAAATTGTCGTATATCTCTTTTCACTGCTCTGGCTTTTGAAGCTGGGAAATACCTTTCCAAGAATAGACTCTGCAACTTCTCCCAAGTAAAGATGGTCCCCGATGGCAAGTAATGCAGCCAATCTCGAGCTTCACCTTTCAGGGTGAATGGAAAAGCTCTCAAGTAGAGCTGATCTTTTGTTATGTCGCCAGGCTTCATCGCGGAGCTTACCATTTGAAACTCCTTGAGATGTTTATAAGGATCTTCATCTGTTTCACCACAAAAAGAGGGTAAAAGGTTAATCACACCTGATTTAAGCACAAACTCACCTGAAATTTCCGGGTAGGAAATACAAGAAGGTTGGTGGCCCATAGCAAATGATGTCCATTGTCTGAGCGTTTTTGGGACTCCAATCTCATCATCAATCTCCATTTTCTCAGTAAAAATTTGGCACTTCTAGCACACTTAAACAAACAGATCAAAATTGCAAATAACAAAAGAATAAACAAAATTTTTAAAGTAAAAATTAAAAGTTTACAAGTCAAATTTAAATTAGGCCGAATTACACTTAGTTCCCCGGCAGCGGCGCCAATTTTGGTAACGATATTATTAAACTATCGCCAATCATCGGGTTGTCGAGACCCGCCAAAATGAATTTATAAAAACCCGAAATCACTAAACTATTTGTAGAATAGTAGTAACGGGGTCGATCCACAGGGAATTAAGGTACTTTGACTTAATCTTAATTAAATTTGCAAACAATTACTATAGACCAAATAAGGGGGAATTGTTGGTTTTACGTGACCAAAATGGAACAAAGCAAATGGAAAATTTAGCTAACGGAGTTTCCGACTCGGGACGATCGGGAATAAATCTAGCAAACCTCTTGGATCATAGATTGACGCGTGTAATGGTTAAGTAATTTAACGAATGCACAGCTCGTCCAAAATTAATAAATAACTCGGACATGCTCCATGGATTTAATTAAACATAATTAATTATGCTAATCGAGCATATCGTTCGGACATTGGCGGCCAACGCTCTCCCAAGACCGAACGGTAGCAACAAGCTAACCGTGACGACTATCTAATTTGGACGCGAAATTAGTATGTCGATTTGGAATTCTAATTCGGGAAGAACGAACACCAAGAGCGTAAGGACGCCAATACGCTCAAGGAGCCATAATTCCTTGTTACTTGGCGGAAACGAGAGGCACGACATCAAATCCTTTAACTAATGAACATGCTCAAAATCAAGGGTGCCTAGTCCTAAATCATTCAAACGTGCTCATAGATTAAGCAAAGAAATAGAATTCAATTCAATAAAATATCCAACCAATTCAGAATTTCAATCCTACAACCTCACCAAGAGTTCTTACTACATTTATCCTTACAATCCCGAGCCAAAAACGGTAAATCTACTCACTCATGACTTGTGTGGTGTGGGACGACTTCAAATCGAGCTTCATAGCCCCTCCCATGGTGAAAAATAGCTGCTGGACGTCAAATCAGGCGCGGAGCTCGAGGTGGAAGATGATAATGGCGGCTAAAATCGGACAGAAACTTAAGTAATCCGTCGTAGCGTCGAGACGCTAGGGCAGCGTCTCGACGCTGCGCCCTAAATAATCCGCGCGCGCGCTCGGGGTGGCGTCGAGACGCTCGCTCAGCGTCGAGACGCTGTCGGCGTCGAGCGAGCGTCGAGACGCTATCGCTCGACGCTTGCTCTCGGGTTTTTCTTCAATTCAGCGCTTCAGACTTCGGAGCGTCGAGACGCTAGGGGCAGCGTCTCGACGCTGGACAGCGTCGAGCTAGCGTCGCGACGCTGTCGCTCGACGCTAGCTCTCGTGTTTTTGCATGGAATTTCGCCTTCAATTTCCCCATAGCGCCTAGACTTCATCCCTTTGCATGGATCTTCCCGGGAAGTGTTCTTATGCCTTTACATCGCGATATTAAGCTCCGAAAAGCGCCGAAACGCTCTCGAGAGCGAAGCACCGAGAACACCTACATAATTACATAAAAGCAATATTAAGCCAATAATAAACGTGAATTAGGGACATAATTATAGCTCCAAAATGGAGCTATCAAACACCCCCAACTTAAATCTTGCTAGTCCTCGAGCAAGGTTTAATTCTGATTAGTCAAATAAAACGAGAATACATGCTAGGGACTCGATTCTCAGTACTGGAAAAGACAGGGCATTTGCATTTGAAAGAACAGCTGCATGCATGCATTGGTTAAGAACAATTTGGAAAATTTAAAGATGCTTCCCTATTTACGCTTCGGACTTAGCTCCTCGATCTTAGATTTCAACAGGCTTAGAACAGCTCTATCTATCCTAAAATTTCGCTTTCCCCCTACTTATGGCTTATCAGAACAGTCTAAGGGCAGTTCATCGCTTATGCAAGTAATATAACGCAAGGCATCTTTTTCTCATTTTCATTGATCTTCATGAGCGCCTAACATGTCAATCTTACTTTCGTTTCAGCTTGCCTGCAATTTCATTGCACAGTGCATCCGACTACGGGCAAAATTCACATTTTTAAGGACTAGCGTTCACTTCTTTGTGCATCCTTTTCATGCAGTGGCGACCGTGGGTTACACGACCGCCCCTGGCTACTAAGGCAACTCAAGAAGGAGGAACGCCTCATGAGATTATTTTCTTTTTATAAACTTGCATTCATTTTTTCCTTTTAGTCTAAAAAAAATCATATTAAAACTTTAAGTGCACGGATTACAAACAAAAACGAATCTTAGCCCATCCTAAGGTTGCCTTTCGAGGTGACAACGAATTTCAAAACAAACAGAGCTACACTAAACCCACAAATCCAAGATAGAGTGCTAACATGCGAAGCTTAAACAGGGAAATATTTTTGAAAAATTTTCAAAATGGCCTTAACATATGCAATTGTGCTGAATTTCAAGACAAATACAAATACGAAGACCCCAGCAGTACAACACAGAATTTCATAGTCAGACTAGCATGCTTTAACCATAACTCAACAAGTAAATCAGGATTCCACAACTAAACTCGACAATCACTATAAGGCACAACCCACCACCCCCAACTTAGAAATTGACAATGTCCTCATTGGACCAAATATGCACAGTCAAAACAAAAGGAAAGAAAACCTTCCCTGAGTTGTGACTTAGAGGGTTGTAGAGCGCGCTTTAACCTTAGCCAATAAACCGCAAGGATGAGCCATTGTTTCACCTGAAAATTCACAACATCAGAGTAGAAATCTAAACTAATCCTAAAAGACGGTAAGTAAACAAAAAGCATGTACAGTTCAAGCTCGGGTGCCTCCGAGTAGCGCAAATTTTTAGAGTCGATTGCTCGACTTTACCAAAACTCAATTTATCCTTTCTCATAATCAGGCTCTTTCAAGTAAGCATGGTCGTCGAAGTCCTCTGACATTCCCTCATGAAAGATCTTTAATCGCTGGCCATTCACCGTGAAAGAATTTCGGCATGCATAGCGGAAGCATCGTTGGATCTAAGTACTCTTATTTTGTTAATTTAAAAAGAAAAAGCATGTAATTTGAAAATCAAAGACAATAATTTAGAAGTTACCTTTGAAGTTCAAATTCTTCTTGATTCCAAACTCGATCTTCGAACGTAACAGTCACGAACCACCACGAGAGTCTTCCCGACTATTCTCCGGCCTTAGAACGGGATTGTGGGATCCTTTGAGTGACTAATTTAAAAGAGAATTGAAGATGGAATTGGAGAGAATGGTAGAGAAATTGTCTTTACAATTTCTCAAAGTTCATCAAAATTCCAAGAAGAAGTCAATCTCATTAACCCTTTGTATATATAGAAGACTACATGCAAAAACATGCAAAATTGAGTTAACAATAGGATGCCATGTAGAATCCACTCAATTTAGTGGGATTAGTGGCTTGATGTGGGATGAACACTTAGCAAAAAAGTTTGACTCATAAAACCACCAACAAATGGTTTTTCCCACTAACTCAAGAATTGGATTTTTCCACTAACTTAAGAATTGGATTTTTCCACTCACTTTAGTCATCAAAATGACTCTTGACTTTCAAGGTTTAGTGGAGTCAACATTTGACTTTTGACTTTCAAAGTTGTAGTCAATTGTCTTAAATTTGACTTTTGACTAACTTTGATCAAATTAATTCAATTTAAAAATTAATTTAAATAATTAATTTTAAATCAAATTAAATTAATATTAAATAATTAATTAAACAATTTAATTAATTCAAATTTAATATCCAATAAATCCAACACTAATCCCGATCATTCCCGATATACATGATTATGAATCCATATTCATATTTTCGATAATTAAATCTTATTTAAATATCACCATCTCTCTCTATTGTTCAATTCGCAATTGAACGTTATGTCGTTAAATATATCACATATATTTAACGTTAATTCCCTAATTCGAATTCGAACACTTCGAATTCACTCGTCACACTGTTCTAAGGTTTAGTCCGATATGAGCTAGCAGGGGGACCTCATGGACCTACAGATCATGAGCTCCAACGATCCGAGATTAACTGATTAAACTCTTTAACCTAGTTAATCAACATTCGTTAACTATCAGGACATTCCACTATAGCCTAGTAGTTGCATTCTCCTCACTGTAGATATATTTATGTCCACTCGATATAACCATGATTAGTAAGTTGACCCTTCACAGGTTGTTCGTAATTTACGGTCGGGTCAAATATCTGTTTTACCCCCGTAATTACATCTTGCTCCTTAAGTCCCACTGATCCTCTAATGAACAATTGGTTTGTGATCCAATCACTAAACCAATTGGTATGTGATCTAATCACTATACCGAGTCCCTCTCGGGCCAATGAGAAGGTGGGGCCCCTTGTTCAAGACCTGGAGTCAGCACTTAAGGGAACAACCTATCTACTATCCCTAGAGACGGGTAGGAGTGAATTCCATCTTGCACCCTATGTCCCCAGCTATCTATCCGGTCTTACCCTTGAAATGGGAGGCATATTGAGTCGGCGCTGTTGAGCCACCCTCACCCATGCAGATCTAAGGATAATCCCGAATAAACAGGAGTTCATAGTTAGCTCAGGATTAAGGTCAAGTTACCTAGGTCATCGTTTTCAAATAGTCAGTCTTTAAAACAGTAAACAGCGTTATAAAGTAAGAGTGACTTATTTCGCGGTCCGGTCTAATGCAAACTCTTTGCATAGGACGCCCCCATTCACATGTCTCCACATGAACGATTCAGGATCACATCGTTTGTACTAAATACAAAATGGGCCGCATCCAATAGTGTCCCCAAGATAAGGTATCCAGCTTTATCCGTATACTATAGACCGTTTTGGCTATTTACTCGAACTTGATCAACTTTTATGTCTCCACATAAAGTTCAAGTATTCATGTTATAGCCATGGATCTTAGTTTATTGGATTTAGGGTTTTCTAAAATGAAATAAGCAATTCACATATTCAATAATAACTTTATTGAATAAACCTCAATAACACTTTATTGGTAATCAAATATGTTTATCGTTTACAAACCACGAGTTTTAGGACATAAAACCCAACAAACTCCCACTTGGACTAAAACTCCAGTGGTAATAAATATATATCCATATATATACATAATGTTGAGTTTTTCAAAATGAGAAATAAATACAATAAACTAGGGCATCACATACCCTTAGTTTTCTCCCACTTGCCCTAGATTATACATCCTGTAGTCCTAGTCTCACTAGGTGACCCTCAAACACTTTAGCCGTGAGAGCCTTTGTAAATGGATCAGCAATGTTGTCCTCAGAGGCTATTTGTTTCACAATAACGTCTCCTCGTTGGACGATCTCTCGAATGAGATGATATTTTCGCTCAATATGTTTCCCGCGTTTATGGCTCCTTGGCTCTTTTGAATTTGCAACTGCTCCACTGTTATCACAAAAGAGAGTGATAGGCAGATGCATATTTGGAACAACTTCCAAATCGTTCAAAAACTTTCTAAGCCACACAGCTTCTTTTGCTGCTTCACAGGCAGCTACGTATTCTGCTTCCATAGTGGAGTCAGCAACACAACTTTGCTTGATACTCCGCCATACTACAGCTCCTCCATTCAGAGTGAACACTGATCCCGATGTTGATTTTCTCGAATCTTTATCCGACTGGAAATCAGAATCAGTGTATCCTGTAAGAATCAGATCCTTACCTTTATACACGAGCATGTAATCCCTCGTTCTCCTAAGATACTTGAGGATATTCTTAACGGTTGTCCAATGTATAAGTCCAGGATTGGACTGAAACCTGCTGACAACACCTACTGCATAGCATATGTCGGGTCGTGTACACAACATAGCATACATCAGACTTCCAACTGCCGATGCATAGGGAATGCGTCTCATATCCTCAACTTCTTGAGGTGTCTTAGGACATTGTTCCTTCGACAAGTGAATTCCATGCCTGAAGGGTAGCAAACCCCTCTTGGAATTCTGCATTTTATATCTTGACAACATCTTGTCAATATATGATGCTTGAGACATGGCTAATGTTCTATTCTTGCGGTTCCGAACTATTTGGATCCCAAGAATATATTGAGCTTCTCCCAAATCTTTCATTTGGAATTGAGTTGCTAGCCATTTCTTGACGTCAGTCAGGCATCTTACATCATTCCCAATGAGTAAGATATCATCGACATATAATACGAGGAATGCTACAGATGTTTTGACAATCTTCTTGTAAACACAAGGTTCGTCAATGTTTTGTTCAAAACCATAAGATTTGATCGCAGTATCAAACCTTATATTCCAGCATCTAGATGCTTGTTTCAACCCATAAATGGATCGTTTAAGCTTACAAACTTTTTGTTCTTGATGTTGTATTATAAACCCCTCTGGTTGAGACATATAGATACTCTCTTCAAGATTGCCATTCAGAAAGGCTGTCTTGACATCCATTTGCCAAATCTCATAGTCATAATATGTGGCAATGGACAAGAGTATTCTAATTGATTTTAACATGACAACAGGAGAGAAGGTTTCATCATAGTCTACCCCCTCTCTCTGGGTATAACCCTTTGTCACTAATCGAGCTTTAAAGGTCTGTACCTTACCAGCTTGGTCTCGTTTCCTTTTGTAGATCCATTTACAACCAATAGGTTTTACCCCATCTGGTTGATCTACAAGTTCCCAGACGGAATTGAAGTACATCGACTCCATTTCGAGGTCCATGGCTTTGATCCATTGATCTTTGTCAACATCATTCATTGCCTGTTTATAGGTCAATGGATCCTCTATTCCATCATCTGGTATGATGATTTGAGTTTCTACTAAACCCATGTAACGGTCAGGTTGTTGCACAACTCTCCCACTACGTCGAGGCATTCTCAACTCTTGAGATGGATGTGAGTAATCAGAAGTATTAGCTCCATCAACAACTCTTGTTGAGGGTCCAATCTCATCAACAACTCTTGTTGATCTATCTGTAGCTTCTTTAGAAATTTCACGCAATACTAGTTTACTGCGAGGTTGATGATCTCTCATGTGATCTTCTTCGAGAAAAGTAGCATTTGTCGATACAAATACTTTATTTTCTTCTGGATCAAAGAAGTATCCAGCTTTCGATTCTTTTGGGTAGCCTATGAATAAACATACTTTTGAACGACGTTCCAATTTCTTAGGGTTTTGCACCAACACATGTGTCGGGCATCCCCAGAACCTGAAGTGACGTAAACTAGTTTTACGCCCTCTCCATAACTCATAAGGTGTTCGAGTAACACTTTTAGAGGGAACATTGTTCAAAATGTAGGCAGCAGTCTCTACTGCATATCCCCAAAACGAATCAGGCAAATGAGCATAGCTCATCATCGATCGAACCATGTCTAACAAGGTTCTGTTTCTTCTCTCCGATACACCGTTTTGCTGTGGCGTACTAGGTGCAGAGAGTTGTGACTGGATTCCATGTTCTATCAAAAAGTCCTGGAATCTTAGGTCCATGTACTCTCCACCTCGATCTGATTGAAGTGTCTTAATTGTTTTACCTAATAAGTTTTCAACTTCTGCCTTATACTCCTTGAACTTTTCAAGAGCTTCGGACTTATGATGTATTAGGTAAACATAACCGTACCTTGAATAGTCATCTATGAAACTGATGAAATATTCATATCCTCCTCGTGCTTTGACATTCATTGGTCCACAAAGGTCCGAATGCACGAGTTCTAAGGATTCTTTGGCTCTAAGACCTTTTCCAGTAAAAGATCTTTTCGTCATTTTCCCCTCAAGACAAGACTCACATGCTGGTAAAGAGTTGTCTTCTAACTGGCTTAGATGACCATTCTTAACCAATCTCTCAATCCTATTGAGATTAATGTGGCCAAGTCTTAAGTGCCAAAGATATGTACTTGAAGAAACTTTTTGCCTTTTGTTTCGCGTCTCAGCCGTTTTAAACATCTCGATATTTAAAATAGCTTTCGCTCTGGTCGGTTTTAACTTATATAAGTTGTTTTCTAGTTTTGCAGAACAAATAGGAATACCTCTTTTGGTAATGAACACTTCATTAATTTCAAAAGATACTTTATACAATTGTTCTAACAAACAAGAGATAGATACAAGATTCCTTTTCATTCCAGGAACAAGATACACATTATCTAATATAATGAATCTATCTCCAAAAAACAACTTTAAATCTCCCACTGATTTTGCTGAGACAACCTCTCCTGTTCCAACCCTGAGAGTTATCTCGCCTTCCGCAAGCGTTCTCCAGGAACTAGTTTCCTGAAAAGAAGAGCAAATATGATTAGTGGCCCCTGAATCCAGTATCCAGGAAGAGTCATCACTCTCCACTAAACATGTTTCAACAACTAGTAAATCATATTTACCTTGTTTTTCCTTTTCAGCTTTCTTCTCAGCAAGGTACTTTGGGCAGTTTCTTTTCCAATGCCCATTCTCGTTGCAGTGGAAACATTTTCCTTTATCTGCAACTTGAGCCTTGCTTTTGCGGTCATTAGGAGTTTTACTTTTCCCCTTCCCTTTCTTTTTCATCGAAATACTCTTATTTTTAGAAGAAGAAGGGCCAGACTTCGTTCCAGAGGACGATCCTCTATAGAACTTTTTAGTGGTAGCAACATTTGCCTCCACTTCATGTCCCTTAGTTTTCAGGAGGGACTGATAAGTCTGAAGCTCATTCAGAAGAGTAGTCAAGTTATATTCAATTTTGTTCATCATCGCATTTGTGCGGAACTGTAGGAAGCTCTTCGGAAGAGACTCCAGAATAAAACTGACCTGACTCTTCTCATCTATGACAGCTCCATTTACTTCTGCCACATTGAAATGGACCATCATGTCCAGGACATGTTCTCTAACAGAGGTCCCTTCTCTCATGCGACAGTTATAAACGTACTTGATGGCATCATGCCTAAGGGAGAAGGACGGTTGTCCAAACATCCCCTTCAGAGATTCCATAATCTCTTTGGCAGCACCCATACCATCGTGTTTCTTAGCCAATACATCAGATATGCTGGCCAGAATGTAGACGCGGGCTTTATCATTTGCCCTTGTCCATCTGTCATATGCATCCCGAACATTTCGGTTTGCATTTGTGCCGGGGTTTTGAGGACACTCCTCAGTTAAAACGAACCTTAGATCATCAATTACCAGTATTGTGTTTAAATTTGATTTCCACGTTGCATAATTATCCCCGTTAAGTTTCTCAGAAGCTAGTAACTGTACTATTGAGTTGGACATGCTGAAAAATATAAACATATCGTATTTAGTGAAATTGCTATTACCCTTTTATATTATCCAATCAAGTTTTAGCAAAAGTAATAATGTACCCATCATTTATTCTTTATTGCAACGATACTACAAAGGTTTAAAGCAACATCCACCTAGGGGAAGTCTATCACTCCTCCTTTGAATTGAGACAATCTCAGCTAATCACTATTACCAGAATAACTCATATTCCAATAGATCTTTTAGCTATCGTTTACTTTGGTCAAGAAGTTACTAACACTTAGTAATTCTTGTAAGTGTGACCCTCCATTTTCAGACCTCAGAGATCGGAATCAACAAGCTCCCGAAGTTGGAAAGACAATGCTGAAAACGGACCTATGAGACCCTATCCATTTCTGGAGTTCGCGGTGTTCCGAATCCCATGATACAGCCCTCCTAAGGGGTGGTCGCTCCCAGGGCAGACTCGCAGGCGCATCATGGGAATCTCACGGTGCAACCTAATGGAGGAGACCGTAGGATGTGTTGACACACAACCTTCGCCCACTTACTATGAACGACTTCCCCTATTCACCTTGTTATTGACTCATGCAAATACTTTCCTACTGGAGGTCGCTCCCAGGGCGACTCGAAGCCGAGCATGAATCTCACGGTGTGAACTCTTAGGGACGTAGGAGCTGAAAACATTTTTCCTCCCACTGAAGTGTTCTAGACGGTTGGGTATGATTTTACTTAGGCATATATTTTGGCTAACTAAAACATATCCTAAGTCTAGGTAATCTTTCCGAGTATAACGTTTATACTGGATTTTAACCTATGATGTCTAGGTGATAAAACTTTTTAAAACCTCACATCACTCACGCATGCTCATAAAACCGGGTTAGCTAAACTCAAACGCCAGTTCGATGCCCAGGTAGGAGGTGTTCCGTAAACCGTCAACTTAAATACCCCCAAGCTGAGACAGCATCTTACCGGGTGAGTTTTTCTTGTAACCGAAGTTTTACAAGATATCGACCTATTTTAACTATTAAAATAGGAGATTGCTTGGTAGTTAACCCTAAATGAGCATGCATTTATCTTTGTTATAAGTTTTAATGTCTAATTCATTTTATAACACTTATAAAAAAAAACTTATAACATACATCTAACATGCTTTTATATAACAATTATATAAAATCATTCCATGCAAAAATATAACAACTTATATGAAATCTCATGGAATCCTAAACATGCATACTTATATTATAACACTTATAACATACTTTCAATGCATGTTTCATGCTTATCCTATGGTGGGATTTTAAATCTACATGGCATACAATATGCACACAAGATTATGCTTATTTAAACTATACATTCACAATGCATAAATAAATAAACCACACTAAAAATGGATTGGTTTTGGCATCCTAAACAAGCATTTACCTAAATTATTACAATAATAAAATAGGAAAAAGTCTTGAACCGCCCCCGAACACTTCGAATCGGCTCGAACCGCTTGTAAATTGTGGAATTGCACGAACCGCCGCCGAACCGAACCGAACCGCCACTTGACGCCTCTTCCAATTTTGATAAATTACATCCTAAAATGGACTCTAATGACTCTACAAAAATTACATACTCTTTGTAACACATTAAAGCCCATTACAAGGCAATTACAATAATTATTACAAATTGGAAAAGAAATGGATGTCAAAGACCAAAAATTTCCATTTTAGCACACATACATTCATCACATGAATTACTACCCACCAACTCTAAATTAACCAAAAAAGAGTACTTAAAGCATGCTCTGATACCATTTGAAAGAATTTCGGCATGCATAGCGGAAGCATCGTTGGATCTAAGTACTCTTATTTTGTTAATTTAAAAAGAAAAAGCATGTAATTTGAAAATCAAAGACAATAATTTAGAAGTTACCTTTGAAGTTCAAATTCTTCTTGATTCCAAACTCGATCTTCGAACGTAACAGTCACGAACCACCACGAGAGTCTTCCCGACTATTCTCCGGCCTTAGAACGGGATTGTGGGATCCTTTGAGTGACTAATTTAAAAGAGAATTGAAGATGGAATTGGAGAGAATGGTAGAGAAATTGTCTTTACAATTTCTCAAAGTTCATCAAAATTCCAAGAAGAAGTCAATCTCATTAACCCTTTGTATATATAGAAGACTACATGCAAAAACATGCAAAATTGAGTTAACAATAGGATGCCATGTAGAATCCACTCAATTTAGTGGGATTAGTGGCTTGATGTGGGATGAACACTTAGCAAAAAAGTTTGACTCATAAAACCACCAACAAATGGTTTTTCCCACTAACTCAAGAATTGGATTTTTCCACTAACTTAAGAATTGGATTTTTCCACTCACTTTAGTCATCAAAATGACTCTTGACTTTCAAGGTTTAGTGGAGTCAACATTTGACTTTTGACTTTCAAAGTTGTAGTCAATTGTCTTAAATTTGACTTTTGACTAACTTTGATCAAATTAATTCAATTTAAAAATTAATTTAAATAATTAATTTTAAATCAAATTAAATTAATATTAAATAATTAATTAAACAATTTAATTAATTCAAATTTAATATCCAATAAATCCAACACTAATCCCGATCATTCCCGATATACATGATTATGAATCCATATTCATATTTTCGATAATTAAATCTTATTTAAATATCACCATCTCTCTCTATTGTTCAATTCGCAATTGAACGTTATGTCGTTAAATATATCACATATATTTAACGTTAATTCCCTAATTCGAATTCGAACACTTCGAATTCACTCGTCACACTGTTCTAAGGTTTAGTCCGATATGAGCTAGCAGGGGGACCTCATGGACCTACAGATCATGAGCTCCAACGATCCGAGATTAACTGATTAAACTCTTTAACCTAGTTAATCAACATTCGTTAACTATCAGGACATTCCACTATAGCCTAGTAGTTGCATTCTCCTCACTGTAGATATATTTATGTCCACTCGATATAACCATGATTAGTAAGTTGACCCTTCACAGGTTGTTCGTAATTTACGGTCGGGTCAAATATCTGTTTTACCCCCGTAATTACATCTTGCTCCTTAAGTCCCACTGATCCTCTAATGAACAATTGGTTTGTGATCCAATCACTAAACCAATTGGTATGTGATCTAATCACTATACCGAGTCCCTCTCGGGCCAATGAGAAGGTGGGGCCCCTTGTTCAAGACCTGGAGTCAGCACTTAAGGGAACAACCTATCTACTATCCCTAGAGACGGGTAGGAGTGAATTCCATCTTGCACCCTATGTCCCCAGCTATCTATCCGGTCTTACCCTTGAAATGGGAGGCATATTGAGTCGGCGCTGTTGAGCCACTCTCACCCATGCAGATCTAAGGATAATCCCGAATAAACAGGAGTTCATAGTTAGCTCAGGATTAAGGTCAAGTTACCTAGGTCATCGTTTTCAAATAGTCAGTCTTTAAAACAGTAAACAGCGTTATAAAGTAAGAGTGACTTATTTCGCGGTCCGGTCTAATGCAAACTCTTTGCATAGGACGCCCCCATTCACATGTCTCCACATGAACGATTCAGGATCACATCGTTTGTACTAAATACAAAATGGGCCGCATCCAATAGTGTCCCCAAGATAAGGTATCCAGCCTTATCCGTATACTATAGACCGTTTTGGCTATTTACTCGAACTTGATCCACTTTTATGTCTCCACATAAAGTTCAAGTATTCATGTTATAGCCATGGATCTTAGTTTATTGGATTTAGGGTTTTCTAAAATGAAATAAGCAATTCACATATTCAATAATAACTTTATTGAATAAACCTCAATAACACTTTATTGGTAATCAAATATGTTTATCGTTTACAAACCACGAGTTTTAGGACATAAAACCCAACACACCGTGTATTCTTTTTCTGTATCCAGGCTCTGAATCTTGACTGCACCATAGTGATGAACATCAGTGATAATGAAAGGACCAAGCCACCTGGAACGAAGTTTACCTGGCATGAACTTCAAGCGGGAGTTGAACAAGAGGACCTTCTGACCAACTTCGAAGTGTTTCCTTACGACTCGCCTGTCGTGGAACATTTTGGTCTTTTCCTTGTAGGTCTTCGAGTTCTCATATGCATCCAGGCGAAGCTCCTCCAGTTCTTGCAATTTGAGGAGTCTTTCCTCCCCCGCCAAGTCAAAGTCCATGTTGCACTTCTTCACGGCCTAGTAAGCTTTGTGTTCGATCTCCACGGGGAGATGACAGGCTTTACCATAAACCATCCGGTAGGGAGACATCCCTATGGGGGTTTTGTAAGCCGTACGGTAAGCCCACAAAGCGTCGTCTAGCCTGAGACTCCAATCCTTCCTTCCTGGACTTACTGTTTTCTCGAGGATGCTCTTCACCTCTCGATTGGAAACCTCCGCTTGACCATTGGTCTGAGGATGATACGGGGTAGAGATTTTATGATTGACCCCATATTTCCTCATCAAGGCCTGGATCGTTTTGTTGCAGAAGTGGCTCCCCTGGTCACTTATGATGGCTCGTGGAACTCCATACCTGCTAAAAATGTTAGATTTGACAAAACTGGAAACAACATTAGCGGTATCAACTTTTGTGGCTTTGGCTTCCACCCATTTAGACACGTAGTCCACAGCCAATAAGATATAGACAAAACCAAATGAAGGGGGAAAGGGTCCCATAAAGTCCATACCCCAAACCTCAAAAATTTCACAAGTTAAAATGGGGTTTTGGAGCATTTCATTCCTACTAGTGATGGTCCCTTTTCTCTAACACTGATCACAAGATTTACAAAACTCATAACAGTCCTTAAACAGTGATGGCCAGAAAAACCCACAATCTAAAATTTTCCTCGCAGTTCTATTTTGCCCAAAGTGTCCCCCACATGCAAATTCATGGCAAAAGGTAAGGATGGACCTATGTTCAGACTTAGGGACGCACTTCCTAATTACTTGGTCAGCGCAAAATTTCCATAAAACGGGCTCTTCCCAAACATATGTTTTGGCTTCGCTTTTCAGCTTAGCTCTTTGATTATATGAAAAGTCGAATGGGAACGTACCTGTGACCAAGTAGTTGACAATGTCGGCGTACCATGGTGTCTCCACACTCACCTGGAAAAGAACTTCATCAGGGAATTCGTCATTCAGGGGCAGATCGTCCTCATTACGCACAATACGGCTCAAGTGGTCAGCAACGGTATTTTCTGATCCTTTTCTGTCCTGAACAGAGACGTCGAACTCCTGGAGTAATAATACCCATCTGAGCAGTCTAGGCTTCGAGTCTTTCTTGTTCATCAAGTATCGAACTGCTGCATGATCAGAAAAAACAATTACTTTAGATCCAAGAATATATGGCCGAAATTTATCAAGAGCGAAAACTATGGAAAGCAGCTCCTTCTCTGTTGTCGTGTAACCGATCTGCGCGGAATTGAGCGTCCTAGAGGCGTAATAAATCACATGGCTCTTCTTGTCTATCCTCTGGCCCAACACAGCGCCTACGGCATAATTGCTTGCGTCGCACATGATCTCGAAAGGAGTCCCCCACTGCGGTGGATGAATGATGGGTGCATTGGTCAAGCACTTCTTCAGAACATCAAAGGCAAGCTTGCACTCTTTGTCAAAACAGAATGGAACATCCTTTTTCAGCAAGCTTGTCATCGGTGTCACTATCTTCGAGAAGTCTTTAATGAACCTGCGGTAAAAACCTGCGTGACCAAGAAAAGAACGTACTTCCCGAAGATTCGTGGGATAAGGTAAATCAGATATGACATCAATTTTAGCTTTATCAACCTCTATCCCCTTAGCAGATACAACGTGACCCAATACTATGCCCTGACTGGCCATGAAATGACACTTTTCAAAATTTAAAACAAGATTAGTTTCGATGCATCTTTCCATGACTCTAGACAAGTTAAACAGGCAATCTTTAAATGAACTTCCATATACAGTGAAATCATCCATAAAGACTTCGATGCATTTTTCTACAAATTCAGAAAATATGCTCATCATGCATCGCTGAAAAGTCCCTGGAGCATTACAAAGCCCAAAGGGCATTCTCCTATATGCGTAAGTTCTGAATGGACAAGTAAAAGTAGTCTTTTCTTGGTCTTCCTGGGCTATGGGAATTTGATAAAACCCAGAAAAACCATCAAGAAAACAGAAGAATGGTTTTCCAGCTAAACGCTCCACCATTTGATCTATGAAGGGAATAGGAAAGTGGTCCTTCTTAGTCACGTCATTCAGTTTTCTAAAATCAATACACATTCTCCACCCATTTTGTACTCTCTTAGGTACTAACTCCCCCTTATCATTTCTAATAACAGTTATCCCCGTCTTTTTAGGTACAACATGAATAGGGCTAACCCATTGGCTATCAGAAATGGGAAAGATAATACCTGCATCCAGGAGTTTGTGTATCTCAGACAACACTACCTCTTTCATTGCAGGGTTCAGTCTCCGCTGAGGCTCTCGGGATGGCTTTGCTCCCTCATCCAGCCGAATCTTGTGCATGCACAGCACTGGACTCAACCCGTGCAAGTCTGCCAATGTCCATCCCATGGCTCTTTTGTTCTTTTTCAGAACCTCGACCAACTCGCCTTCTTGCTCCGATGTAAGCTCCTTGGAGATAATTACCGGAAGTGTCTCCACCTCACCCAAGTACACGTACTTGAGATGACCCGGCAACTCCTTCAATTCCAACTTGGGAGCCTGCAAAAGAGATGGTAATATTTTAGTTGGCTTTTCACATGTCTCTAAAGCAAAAGTAGGTTGTTCAGACAATTCAGTCAATATGGGAACACTACTTCCAACTTCGCCAACAATTTCAGTAAAAACGAGTGGGTCATCCCCATCAACAACAGTCATGCATTCTTCTTGTTCTAAAGTATCTATCAGATCAATTTTACAGACAGAATGCACATCAGCACGTTGTTTCATGGCATCAAATACATTAAATTCGAACACATCCCCTTCATACTCAACAGATAAGGTTCCATCATGCACATTAATTTTCGTTTTAGCGGTTTTCATGAATGGTCTACCAAGTAAAACAGAAGTGGTGGATGTGTTTTCTTCCAAATTTATCACATAAAAATCAGCAGGGAAGATTAAATCCTTAACTTTAACTAACACATCCTCAATCAATCCTAAAGGATGAATAGAAGACCTATTAGCTAACTGGATAACTATACTAGTTTCCTGCATACCTTCTAAACCGAGGCTCTTATAGACTGAAAATGGCATAACATTAATTGAAGCTCCTAAGTCTAGCATAGCGTGCTCGATTTCTCTATCCCCTATGGTACATGGCAAGAGGAACATACCTGGATCCTGGCATTTGCTTGGAATACCTTGGGTTAGCAGGGCAGAAACATTCTTGCTTACCACGACTCTCTCAGCACTTTTAGTCTTCCTCTTCATAGTGCACATCTCCTTAAGGAATTTAGCGTACCTTGGGATTTGCTGAATTGCATCAAGTAGCGGTATATTGATCCCAACCTTCCTCAACGTCTCAAGAACATTCGCGTCTTCAACCTCTTTAGATGGCCTTGCTAGCCTACTAGGAAAAGGAGCAACGGGAGTGTAAGACTTCATAGAAATAATAGGAGGTGTTACAACAGTTTCAGAGGGCGCTTGAGAACACTTATCTGGAGATATCTCTGAATCTTTTGGAGAACTTGTTGCGTGCTCAATGTGTTAATAAGAATAAGCAAGAAGGTAGAGAGAGCACTCAGGACATGCAAGCATACATGGTCTCACAGCAAGTAGTAAGTATATTTCATTCGTTTTTTCCACAGAGACTTATTTTTAGCTATTCACGAAGTGTATTTGTTAAGAAAGAAGGGGTGAATTTGATGGGGTAAAATTGGTTTTTAATTATCTAATTTTTGCTGAATGTGTAAAGGAATGCAACATAAACAAATGCAAGTTGAAATTAGACTCAAAGGACAAGAGATGGAATTAATAAACGAGGAAGAAAACAGCTAAACAGAATGGTAACTTAGCAGAATTGCGGACACCGCAATGTTAGCGCAATTGTAAAAACAGTAAACGTGTGTAAAATGGAGAATTAAGGGCTACTAATGACTATCCTATAGGCATTTTAATACGATTCCCAAGCATTAGATCAACTCTCTATGCATCAAACTCACTCTATCTCATGTATCGTCCGATTCCATGCATTAGATTCTTTAGTTTACTCAACTCAAAGTAAGGTCTTAAGCATCTTGTTAAAGCAAGAGTGTTTAGTTTGTACTAGGGAAACGCCTATTCCTAGGCCGTTTCCTGGTTACCATGAAAGGCTAGCATGATTATACGACTCTGAACTCTTACTCCTTCCAGAGGTTAGGAGTTCTTTGGACAAAATGGATGGCCAATCGAAATTGCCCGTGGAATGAAGCTTACATACAATCAATACTTCGAAAGCTATCCTACATGCTTGGTTCACGTTTTTTAGCCTATAGTTCTGTCATTAGCATGCCCCTAAGTGATTTAGCTACTCATGGATATATAGAGAATAGAAGTATAAGATAAAACAGACATGCTTAGAAGGGAAATGTACTCAAAACAGTAAGACAAAACCGTAGCAGCAGAAGATGGAAACTGTGAAATGAAGACTTGTAATTTGATTACTTTGAATGGTTGAACGAACAAAGGGAAACTTAAAGTAAATAATCCAAAGACAGAAAGCAACGAAATGAAGTAGACTAATCACTAAACCAGAAGCGAGAACTAAACAATGCTGGAAATGAGAAAGGAAAGACAAAAAGCAGTAAATGGAGCTTGACAGCCTCGTTGCAGTCGCCTCGAATGAAGGGGATGAAAGGTCAGCCTTGCTTGGATGAATCCAATCGAGAGAGAAGAAGAATCTCCTCTCCTTCCTATCATATTATCGATTCCAACAGCTGAGACTCTCACTCCAACAGACGGCAAGGGAAAACAGGGAGAAAAGATGGACTGCGAGAAGACTTCTACGCTTTCGGATGATGACTGAACCTCCGACTTTGACCCCCTTTTATAGTAGTTTGCAGGTGCGTTTGGGCCAAAAAGAACCATCAATCTTCAACGTCGTATATCAGAATGGATGGAGGAGAAAGAACGAATCCCTGAAATCACGGAAATTAACAGAAAAAGATCAGTCAACTTACGGCTTTCACTTGAATAATTGCGGCTTCAGCAATGTTTTCGCAATGCTGTCGCAATGCAGTTTTTTTCATTCTTTTCCTTCGGTTTTCAACCCTTTTCTTTCCTATTGTGCATAAGTCCTAATTTAGCTACCTTCTTCTCATTCTCATATTTAAGCATAGGTTTAGGCTAAATGCTATCAAAAACACCTAAAAGTGTACATCTTCTTAAGCTAAATGGGTCCTAAATAAGTCACTTTCAGAGACTTAACACACCCCCAAACTTAAGGTTTTGCTTGTCCTCAAGCATACTAAGGACTTACCTAGGCTGCTGTTTCACCTTCTTTAACCCCCTACGGACTCCCCTATATCCCTATCTATAGCACTGCTGTCCTGTGACACCCTTCTAAGCTTAAAACTACCCTCTTATCTAGCTTCTTCTGACTTCGCCTGCCTCACACTCCATCTGCTTTCATTAACTTCCTACAACTGATCTATTTACTTTTGTCATATCATGCCACTATCCCTAAGGTTTCAAATTCTGCCTAGCTTTACCTCAGACTCAGTACATGCTTCTAGCTTTATTTTTAATGTGTCTAGGATTCCTTAGAGTCATGCCAGTCTTAGTATTAACGGTGACAGTAGTACTTTTAGAGAACAACCTAAACCCTGGCATCACTACATTGGATAAACACTCATCTCCCTAAACAACCCTACAAGTTACAACTTTGTGCTTAGCTAATTGAGGATCAGAGTTCTTTTTAAATAGGACACCTAAGCCACAAAGTTATAACTCCTAGGTATACATTCTTCTTCCCTATGCTTTTCCCTTTTTCTTACTTAGGTGGAGCCTTTCCTTTGGTTGCCTTTTGCTGCAATGCCACTTGTGGGTTACACACTTGGCACTGATTACTTAGCAACCTAAGAAAGACCCCCCTCTTTATTCTATTTTTCATTTTTTTTTTTTTTCAGTTCATCATTTTTTTGTAAAGGAGAAGAAGAATGCTTATGTTTCTAAGGGAGAGAGGAATGTTCCTAGGCCTAGGGTGGCCTCCCCCAAACTTCAACTACTCATTGTCCCCAATGAGTGTCTGAGGTGGCACACCCCCAAACTATCCTAGAAGCATCTAGTCTAAGGTAAAACAAAGAGAATCTAAAGCCCTAGGCATAGACAGAACATTTAAAAGAAAATATCACAGCAGCAGTAATTTAAAAAAAACAGACAGTTAAGGGCTTAAAGCTGTGCATGCTGAGCTTTTTAGAGGTTGATTTAAACTAGCAAAGGGTGTCCTATGACACTCATCCAGCATGCTTTTAGATAAGCTATATATGGTAGTCATGAAAGCAGCAAACGATGGAATTTAAACAGATCACAGCCTAGCTAAACAGACAGTCCAAAACATGCTTCCAGTCATGAAAATTGCGGGTATCGCAATTATTTCGCAATTAGATCAGGGCAGATATAACAGTGATTAAGGCCCCTAAGCATGCTCTTTCCAGTCATTCAAGCTCTCCTAAAAATAAAACAAAACCAACCTACCTAGGCTCCTATCATCAGACTATACTAAGAAAAATTAAAAACATAAAACTAAGCATCTCAAATAGATCAAAAGTGTACTAAAAACAGCATAATTCACATAGGCTATCAGAAAGCAGAAAATTGTTTTTTTTTTTGCTAAGGGAACAGCAATACTCCCTTTAGTGCAATGTCAAACCAGCACTCAAACATCTTCATCCTCATCTGGTTGT
Source organism: Herpetospermum pedunculosum (assembly GCA_028017165.1). NCBI lineage: Eukaryota > Viridiplantae > Streptophyta > Magnoliopsida > Cucurbitales > Cucurbitaceae > Herpetospermum > Herpetospermum pedunculosum. The sequence continues at coordinate 49,523,565 of CM051530.1, forward strand.
CGTGGTCGTGGAGGCACCCATGGAGTCAGGAGATTGGTGGGGAAGTCAGGGAAGATGCAGCCTAGCTGGTCTGCAACTTCCTTGTCCCGAGCCTGCGCATAAGTGGCCCATTGAGCCATCCTCCTTTGCATATCCATCAGGCAGGCCATGGATAGGGACTGATCAGCAGCCAGCCTATCCAGTTCAAACTCCATATTCCCCTTTCTCCTCAGCCTCAGGCTAGCAGGCAGCTCCAAGTGGCCTGTGTAAGCCATCTGCTGCTCCATGCGTTCAGTGGGGACTCCTGCAAGCAAACATAGTTTGGTTATGGTGTTAGGGAAAAACAGTGGTCCCTTACCTTTCTAGGCGCACTCAGCAATAGCAGCAGTGATGACTTCTCCCACGTTGATCGTGAGACCTCTCATTATCGCATACACCAGCAGCGATCGGCTCTGGTTGATTGTAGTCTCGTGAGTCACTGGGGACAATCTCCTTCTCACGAACGAAAACCAAACAGCCGCCTTAGCCGTGAGGTTGGCACTCATGAGAGTGTGCCTCCCATTGCGTGACACGGTCCAGGAAGCTTCAGGCTGGCCAATGGTCCGAATGGCCTCTTCCAGAACTGCCTCAGTAGGCTCATCAACAATCCGGGCATAATCTGTATGTGTTTGGCCCTTGAGACCATAGGCTTCGTTGATGGCCTTGGCTGAGAAATCCACTTCTACCCCTCTGACCACAGACAGGCCATCCTCAGGGCTGAGCACATTGGCGTAGAAATCATACACCATGCCCGTGTAGGCTGGATTGGGCGGTCTGCAAAATTCCTCCCAGCCGTGGTTTAGCACTCCTGCGCGCAAGAATTGCGGCAGGTCAGCAGGTCGGTCGAGGAAGCCTTTCTCGTGCAGCAACTCCCTCTTCCTCAGTTCAGCACCCCTGGACTCAGCATCAGATGAAACATACCTCACTGACTGAGGCTCATCTTCAGGGTAGAGCTTGGCCTTCCCTTTATCTGATGGCTTGGCTGACTCGGCAGCCTCAACCTTGAGTCGTTTGAGCGAAGGCTCAGTGCTCTCTTTGTCTGCTGAAGGTGCCCTTTTAGCCTTCTTCCTTTTCAGCCTCTTGGATCGCTTGGCCTTGACAATCTTGGCCTTCTTCTTCTTCTTGAGCTTTGCCTTAATGTTGATCTGCTGGAGGCATGCCCCCAGCGTCTCTTCCATGGAATCATCCTGCTGTGCAGGACTCTCTAGGCTAGCTTCCCTTGCAGGCGAGAAGACCTCGTCTTCCCCAACTTCCCCACTGCCCTGAGTGGATTCCTGGTACTCCCCATAGGGGAATTCAGGGTCAGGCCGTTGAGGCGTGTGCGAAGGTGTGGCACTCTGCTCTGCTGTAGGCGTCTGCACGGAATTCAGTGGTGAAGACGACAATTCAGGGCTCTGTGCAGGCGGCGATGAAGGCGACTCTGGGCTCTGCACTGGTTCAGATGGTGAAGGGCTGTGCGCAGGCGATGCAGATGGCGACGAACCCTTCTTGATCGACTCGTGGGACGCACGATCCGATTCTTGACTCTCCACAGAGGGAGTCTTTGCTTTGCTTGGTTCGGCGGCCGTCTCGACACTCCACCGGCGCTTCTTGGGTGTGCCCGCTGGTTCAGAAGGTCCAGCAGGGATTTCTGTGACAACCCTCCACTTCTTCCTACGGATCGGAAGTTTGGGAAGAGGTCCGGTGCGTACAGCACCAGCATCTGCAAGGGTAAGAAGTGCCTCCCTCGCAGCCGCTTCAGCTGCGTCATCAGCCCTCTTCTTGGCTGCAGATCTTTCAGCCCGTGTGAACACCATTGTTGAGTCTTGGAGGTTTGGAAAGAAGGATCAAAGATGAAGAGAATCGCAGCTTTCTTGGAATTCAGAGAATGAGAGAATCGTATCGATCGAGCGCCTTCTAACGGATATAAAGGCAACGGCTAAATCCCAACGGCTATTTTTTTGCGGATCCTGCAATTCCAGCGCAATTGTAGGGATTCTTTTTCATCCAAATGGCAAACTTTGCTCGTCCGTATCTTTTATTTGGCTCGACCGTTTCTTGATTTTTAAAGCTGGATTTACTCTCCTTGATTCCCTCTATTGATTCCCTGCAAAAAGAAATAAAACATCAAATTCGCAATTAAAATCACACAACAAAACACACAAACGATAACCGGAAAATTGCAAAAATAAACTAAGGCATGAGCCTTATATTGACGAGCACAGCAATCACTCGTCCTCTCTCGTTCTCTTTTCATGCTTCAGTCAAAAGGAAGGCCGAGAGAGTCTTCACATCTCCTTCCTCATAGTAGTGGTTCAATCTTGCACCATTAACCATAAATGGTTGGCCTTGCTGCAAGTTCTTTATCTCTATGGCACCATGAACAAACACATTAGTAATCACAAATGGACCTGACCATCTAGACTTAAGTTTCCCTGGAAATAGTTTCAACCGTGAGTTAAACAACAAGACAAGTTGACCCTTCTTAAAATCCTTAACTCTAAGTCTACTATCGTGCCAAATCTTGGTCTTTTCCTTATACATTTTAGCATTTTCATAGGCCATATGTCTAAGCTCATCAAGCTCATGTAATTGTAAAGACCTCAGTGTCCCTGCATCCTTTACACAAAAATTCAATTCCTTCATGGCCCAAAATGCTTTGTTTTCTAACTCAAGTGGTAAGTGACAAGTCTTGCCATAAACCAGCCTATAAGGAGACATTCCTAGAGGTGTCTTATATGCTGTCCTATAAGCCCAAAGTGCATCCTCAAGCTTGAAGGACCAGTCTTTCCTATTAGGTTTGACTACTTTTTCTAGGATGTTCTTAATTTCCCTATTTGAAATTTCAGCCTGTCCATTCGAGTGTGGGTGATATGGAGTGGCTACTCTATGTCTAATGTTATATTTAGCCAACACTCTCTCCATAGCCTTGTTAATGAAATGTGACCCCTCATCACTAATGATGGCACAAGGTGTCCCAAACCTAGTAAAAATGTGCCTATGCAAGAAGTTGGTGACTGTTTTAGCATCATTATTAGGACATGCCTTGGCTTCTACCCACTTGGACACATAATCCACTACTACTAATATGTAGAGGTTACCTGATGATGGAGGGAATGGCCCCATGAAGTCAATGCCCCACACATCAAAGAGCTCCAACTCTAAGATGTAGGTGAGGGGCATCTCATCCTTTCGACTGAGGTTACCTGTTCTTTGGCATTCATCACAGCTGTGGGCATAGTTGTGGGCATCCTTGAAGATTGTTGGCCAATAGTAGCCACTCTGAAATACCTTTGCAGCTGTTCTTTGGCCACCAAAGTGTCCACCATAAGGAGCTGCGTGACAGTGCTGCAGCACAGACTTCGCTTCAGCAGCTGAAACACACTTCCTCAGCAAGCCATCAGCACAGGTTCTGTAAAGTGTGGGGTCATCCCAGATGAATTTCCTTGCTTCATGAAGGAACCTCTTCTTCTCTTGTCCTCCCTTGAAAACTGGTAATACCTGTGATGCACGGAAGTTAGCAATGTCAGCAAACCAAGGTTCCTCATCGTTATCACGATGAGTCAAAACAAAGACATGTTCATCAATAAAAGCATCAGAAATTGCGGGATCCGCAATTTTTTCGCAATTGTGCTGTAATCGAGAAAGGTGATCTGCAACCACATTCTCACATCCCTTCTTGTCTCGAATGTCCAAATCAAACTCCTGCAGCAATAACACCCACCTAATCAACCTAGGCTTTGCATCAGCCTTCCTCATAAGATATTTCAAGGCAGAATGGTCAGTGTATACAATTGTCCTAGTGCCTACAATATAGTTCCTGAATTTCTCACAAGCAAACAATACAGCAAGCATCTCTTTCTCAGTAGTTGTATAATTACATTGAGCCTCATTCAAGGTTTTACTAGCATAATAGACAGGGTGTGTTAGCTTGTCAATTTTCTGTCCTAACATGACCCCTACAGCATAGTCACTAGCATCACATAACATCTCGAATGAGAGATCCCAATCTGGCCCTACTATAACAGGTGCTGTAACTAGTGCTTTCTTAAGGGTGGTCCAAGCTACTAAACAGTCCTTAGAGAAGATGAATGGCCTATTTAGCTCTAGAAGCTCACATAGGGGCTTGGCTATCTTAGAAAAGTCCTTGATGAACCTTCTGTAGAAGCCAGCATGCCCTAAGAAACTCCTAATGGCCTTGACATTCTGAGGCTCTACCAACTTCTCTATGATCTCTATTTTGGCCCTATCGACCTCCACTCCAGCTCTTGACACTCTATGACCTAAGACAATCCCTTCATCTACCATGAAGTGACACTTTTCCCAATTAAGGACTAAGTTAGTCTCTTCACATCTAGCCAAGACTTGTCTTAAATTATCTAGACAGTTGGTGAATGAATCCCCAAAGACTGAGAAGTCATCCATGAATATTTCTATCATGGACTCATCCAACTCAGAGAAGATTGCCATCATGCACCTTTGGAAAGTTGCCGGTGCATTGCATAAGCCAAAAGGCATTCTGCGAAAGGCAAAAGTTCCAAAAGGGCAAGTGAAGGTAGTCTTCTCTTGGTCCTTAGGGTCTATAGTAATCTGATTATAGCCAGAATAACCATCTAAGAAACAATAGTAGGCTCTACCAGCTATTCTGTCTAACATCTGGTCAATGAACGGTAGAGGGAAGTGGTCTTTTTTAGTTTCTTTATTTAATTTCCTGTAATCCATGCACACTCTCCATCCTGTGACAGTCCTAGTTGGAATCAGTTCGTTGTTCTCATTGACTACCACAGTCATCCCACCCTTTTTAGGTACACACTGTATAGGGCTCACCCACTGGCTACTAGCTATGGGAAAGATCACACCAGCATCTAACCATTTTATTATTTCTTTCTTAACTACCTCTTTCATAGAGGGATTCAGCCTACGTTGGTGATCTACTCTAGGTGTGTGCTCTTCCTCTAGTATAATCTTATGCATACAATAAGAAGGGCTAATGCCTCTAATATCAGCAATAGTCCATGCAATAGCCTTCCTATGTTGCTTAAGCAGTAAAATCAGTTCAACCTCATGCTTTTCACTTAATTTAGAAGAAATGATAACCGGCAGAGTTTCATTACTCCCTAAATATGCATACTTGAGGTGAGTGGGTAGTGGTTTCAGTTCTAAAACAGGTGGATGCTCAATAGATGGCTTTAAAGGATTCACAGGTCTATCAGTTAGGTCTATATTCATACATACATGTTGTGGTTTATCTACAGGCATATCCATTATGTCAGATACATTCAAGTCAGCTACGTCTAACTGTACATAATCATTAGCATGCTTGGTTAATAATACATGTTCCAATTGTTCTTCCATTAAAGAATCAACAACGTCCATACTAGCACAGGATTCAAGGTCAGAGGGATACCTTAAAGCTTTATACACACTAAATTTCACCTCTTCATCATGAACCCTCATAGTGAGCTCACCTTTTTGGACGTCTATCAGTGCCCTACCTGTGGCTAGAAATGGTCTGCCTAGCAGGATGGGGACCTCCTTGTCTGCTTCATAATCCAGGATAATGAAATCTGCAAGGAAAATAAATTTGTCAACCTTTACTAAAATATCCTCAATTTTACCTTCTGGATATGCAATGGATCTGTCTGCTAATTGTAAGGTGACAGTGGTTGGACGTGCTTCTCCTATTCCCAACTGGCGGAATAGTGATAGGGGCATGAGGTTTATGCTGGCGCCCAGGTCACAAAGCGCTCTGCCCACGTGCTTGCCTCCAAGTTCTACAGGTAAGGTGAAGGAACCAGGATCCTTCTTGGTAGAGGTACTTTTGGGGTACTCCAAATTCAAGCTGTCGAGGCTTGCCAAAATACAATTTATAAACCCGAATACACCGAGCTATTTGTAGCTAAGTGGCAACGGGGTCGATCCACAGGGAAATAAGAAATTTAATCTAACTAAGTCTAAATTGCTAGAAATAAAAGAATGCACAAATTAAAGAATTGTAATTTGGTTTTGGGGGAAGGGAGCTCCTAATTATGCTAACGGAAAATTAAATGATAACGTGCAAAAATTAAACGGTTGTGCTTAACTTCGAGAAGTGGACTTGCTCGTTATGGATGTTCGGATCATTGATACGGTTTACGCGTTAGCTAATTCATGCACACAATTCATTTAGTTATTCCTAACTCAAATGACCCAAGGATTTAATTAGAAGCGTGCAATTCTAATTAAACTTAGCCAATAATCTATCTAAGGTAGCGACCCCTAAATCGATTACGTGCTAGTGACGGGAACATTGCGACGGTCTAATCCTAAGACTAAACCGGTTTCTCTCTTGCCTTAAGCCTAACATGAAAACGTTAATTAATTCAGTTTACCAATGTCACTTTGGGCCGAACTAATTAGCCATGCTTAGACCCGTGCTACCTAGCGGTATAGGCAATTATACGTCCCAACCTTTAGCCCTCTATCATGCATAAGAATTAGAGCGTCAATCTAATTTAGCTACACATGCTAGAATTTGATGAAGAACAAGCAAGAGAATGCATAATCAAGCTAATGTCTCAACATTTACAAAGGGGAAAAATCTCCCCAAACATCCAAAACTTACAAATCCAAACCCAAAATTAAGCACATACCTTGGTTTAGCCTTCCATGGAGGTTGGATTACTCCAATCCCCCATGGAAGAGCTTGGAATCATGCACAAAGAAGGAGAAGAAGTACAAAAATGGCGGAAAATGGAGGTAGACCCGAGAGGAGAAGCTTGAGGAAGATGAAGAATGAAAGAATGCAGCTGAAAAACGCGGTTTTACCCTTTTTAAGCTCGGAGCGTCGAGACGCTAGGCCAGCGTCTCGACGCTGTGCCCTAAGTTGGCAGGCGCGCGCGCGGGGTAGCGTCGAGACGCTGCGCGCGGCGTCGAGACGCGCGCGCGGCGTCGAGACGCGCGCGCGGCGTCGAGCGAGCGTCGAGACGCTTGCGCTCGACGCTTGCTCTCGGGTGGATCTTCAAATGTACGCTTCAGAGTTCGGAGCGTCGAGACGCTCGGCCAGCGTCTCGACGCTGTCGCGCGCGGACATGGCGAGGCGGACACGGGCGTGGGCGCGCGGGCATGGGCGAGGCGGAGCGGGCGTGGGCGCGCGAGCGCGCGCGGACATGGGCGAGGCGGAGCGGGCAGGCGCGCAGGCGCGAGGCGAGGCGGCGCGCGCGGGCGCGGGCGTGCGGTGCTTGCGAGCGGCGCGCGCGGGCGCGCGCGCGTGCTGCGTTCGTTGGGCGCCTGGGCGCTGGGCGCCGGCGCCTGGGCGCTGCCCTCTCGGCTTTTAGCCCACTTTTGGGTCGTTTTGGCTCCCGAGCTCCGTTTGGCCTATCGTTTTGACCCGGACACTTCCCGAAACATGTTAAATGACCTTTTTAGCCCCGAAAATCATCAATGGACTTCCCGAGCTCTTCACCATGAAATCACCTACAAGGAAGCATTTTAATCAATATATATCATGGTTTTAGCTAGAATTAGGGACATTAAGATAGCTCTATTTTGGAGCTATCAAAATACCCCCGACCTAAATCTTGCTAGTCCTCGAGCAAGGTATACTCTAAATAATCTCCAAAGAATTAAATGCATGCTTGGACTCTAATCTCAATGCTTGTGAAACAAGGTACTTGTAGTAAATTCAAAACCATCAAAAGCATGCAAACGTTGAAATCATTTCAAAATTTAAACTCTTATTCCCTTACGTGTGTGTGTGTTTAGCACCTCTCAACCTAGCTCATGCAAGCCCGGAACAACCTTATATAGTCCTATAACTCGTTTTCCCCCTACTTATGGCGATAAGAACAGTCTAACGGCTTTTAGCGATAGAAAGAGCAACAAAACATAAGGCCTAAATTTTATTCTTTTCTTTGAGTACTTTGTACCCATTATTCTTTTGAACAACCCTTTTTTTTATTTTTCTCCAAGAGAGCCTAACACGTCAAACCAAATTTTAGCTTCACGTTTTTAAGGACCATTGCTCACTTCCATTAGTTCCCCTTTCATGCAGTGACAACCGTGGGTTACACGATCGCCCCTGGTTACACGGGCAACACAAGAAGGAGGAGCAACTCTAGAGGTTTTATTTTTCATGCATACTTTTTTTTTTATTTAGGCAATAGCTTCGCTATACACAAATGAGTCATTACTAATTCTACACATCAAGCCTCCCTAATGGTACCTTTCGGGGTGACAACAAGGTTTCAGACAAAATAAGATCAGTCTAGACCTACAGAACTGAGGATAAGAGTGCTATGTGCTCAGTGAATGTAGGGAAATAACAGAAAATTTTTTAAAATAGGCTCAAAATGTGCATACATCGTCAAATTTTCGAATCATGCAAATACGGAGTGTTCACAAGCAAATCACAGACCGTCCTCATCGGACACATGCATTCAGATTCTAATCTAACAGCCAGAGTACACGTATGCTCGACAACTACAAAGAAGTCTCATCTCTATGTATCAACAAACTCCACCCCCCACCTTAAGATATGCATTGTCCCCAATGCATTCAACTATAAAAACAATAAAATTCTAAGGGAACAGAAAACCTCCCCTGAATTTTATGGAGCTGACGGGTGGAGATGTGCACCAACGTCCTCCAATGGGCTCTCGAATCGTCGACCGTTCCACCTTTTCTCCTAGGAAAACAAGAAAACAAACAACAACTCAAAAGCAAAAATAAAAACAAAAACAAAGCGATAAACAACGGAAATACAGTTCAAACTCGGGTGCCTCCGAGAAGCGCAAATTTTTAAAGTCGATTGCTCGACTGTATTCTCTTGTCAACTCATCCATAGTCGAACTTGGAAGATGCCCCATCCATCTTCCTAATTATCTCTTTCCTGCGAAAATTCATGAACAGTTCTTTCTCTCGGGCCTTCTGCGCACATGCAACATCAATTTTAAATTTAACAGATTTTGTAAAGGGTTGATCCCCTAAAATTGATGCAAAAACATGAGAGAAATTTTCATGCATTCTTAAAACGTAAGGATCAGCAGGAAAGAACGGGTCATTTACTTTGCCCAAAACATCTTCCACCTTTTCCAAGGGGTGCACATAAGAATTATCAACCATTTGCAACATAGAACCAGATTCATGCAAGTCATTCATTTTGGGCTCCTTAAAAACAGCATGCGACTCAACATTAACCGATGGCTCTAAATCTAGCATGGGTTGATTAATCATTTCATTTTCAGTAGTGCAAGGTAAAGTGGAAGGAAGTAGATTAGCAGGGTTCTCAACAGTTGTCAAAGTGGAGACAGATGAATCACAAAATTCAGTCAAGGATGGCTCATGCAACTCATAATCATCAAAAAGTTCAGTTAAAAATAATGGGTCATCCCCATCCTCAACAGTCATGCATTCATTACGAGCTACAGATTCAAAAGTGTCTACTTGACAAAGAGAGAAGACATCATCAACATGCTCTTCTACATCGGGCAAATGCATCTCAACAACCTCTCCGCCATACTCAACAGATAATATGCCCTTATTCACATTTATTTTTGTTTTAGCAGTTTTCATGAAGGGCCTACCTAATAAGATCGAAGCATGCGGAGAGGAATAATTTTCATCCATTTTCAGAACATAGAAGTCAACAGGAAAAATTAACTCATTAACTTGCACTAACACATCTTCAACTATTCCTAGAGGATGCACAGAAGTTCTATCAGCAAGTTGAATAATTGTTCCTGTTTTAGTCATTCCTTTCAGTTTCAGTTTCTGATAAATGGAGTATGGCATAACGCTAATGGAGGCTCCTAGATCTAGCATTGCTCTTCTAATATGCATACCTCCAATCTTACAAGGGAGAGAGAACATACCTGGATCGCCGCATTTAACCGGTAAGCTTTTTGTGATCACAGCAGAGACGTTCTCACTTACCACGACGCGTTCACTCTCCTTTGTCTTCCTCTGGTTGGTGCAAATTTTCCTGAGGAACTTGGCGTACCTCGGAATTTCCTTCAGTGCGTCCAACAGAGGGATGTTGATCTCTACTTTCTTGAATGTGTCCAGGAACTCCTTCTCGTAGTCCTCCTTAGGCGGTCTCGCTAACCTGCTAGGAAAAGGAGCCTTAGGCACATAAACTCTAGTACATGTAGGATCAAAATTTACCCCATGCCACCGTGGTTCGGGATTTTCTGTCTGTGGCTCGACGTGGCCATAATCGACTTCCACCGGCGGGGTACTCGTGGGAAGATGCTTCCCACTTCTCAGAGTGATGGCACTAGCGTTCTCCACGTTCTGGTGCTCAATCACTGTCAACCTCATACTCACTTGAATCACTGCATCGCTCAGAGTTTGAAACTGCTCTCGAGTTTCCTTATGTTGTGATTCAAGCATTTCATCCAAGGATTTACCTGAAACAGAAAGACGGGGCTGTGAGTTATTTTTCAAAGCAAGAATAGCACTACTTACTTCAAAAAGTTGAGCCTTAAGCTCGTCCACGTCCCTTCTCAGGCGAGCATTCTCCTTGTCTTTATCTGCACCCCATTCCAAGCTTCTAGCTATGTTGGAAATTAAAGCTCTAGCTTCGGTGGGTGTCTTATCCATGAGCGAGCCTCCACTAGCGGCGTCTATCATCTGCTGCCCTAGGGGAAGCAAACCGTAGTAAAAACCCTGAATGAGGGACTGTTCGGCTATTTGATGATTGGGGCAATCCTCGCATAATCGACCAAACCTCTCCCAGCACTCAAGTACGCTCTCTTCAGCTCCTTGCTCAATTTTCAATATCTCCTTTCTGAGGGCGGCGGCCTTTTTCGCAGGAAAATACCTTTCTAAAAACGCCCTATTCAACTCCTTCCAAGTCGTGATGGATCCGGTCGGTAGGTAAAGTATCCAATCTCTCGCCTTCTCCTTCAAGGTGAAGGGAAAGGTCCTGAGATGGAGTTGATCTGCAGTGATGTCATCGGTTCTGAATGACGCACACATCATCTGGAATGCCTTGAGGTGTCTGACGGGATCCTCATCTGTATTACCACAAAAAGAAGGTAATAAGTTAATCAGACCAGCTGTAAGTTCAAAATTACCTGTAGCTACCGGATGTGAGATACTCGATGTGTTCCGGCCTAGCTCAGATGATGCAAGCTCCCTCAAGGTTCTTTGATGCTCAATATTACCCACGACCTCCATCTTGGCGCTTCTTTTGAATTTTCAAAGAATGACTGCGCTCCAAGAACTCAAACAAAAACGCGTAAAATAATACAAAAGAATTAAACTGTACAAAAAGGAATAAAGAAATTTTTTAAAACTAACAAACTAAACTTAACTAAACTAAATTAATTAAGTCCCCGGCAACGGCGCCAATTTTGGTAGAGGTACTTTTGGGGTACTCCAAATTCAAGCTGTCGAGGCTTGCCAAAATACAATTTATAAACCCGAATACACCGAGCTATTTGTAGCTAAGTGGCAACGGGGTCGATCCACAGGGAAATAAGAAATTTAATCTAACTAAGTCTAAATTGCTAGAAATAAAAGAATGCACAAATTAAAGAATTGTAATTTGGTTTTGGGGGAAGGGAGCTCCTAATTATGCTAACGGAAAATTAAATGATAACGTGCAAAAATTAAACGGTTGTGCTTAACTTCGAGAAGTGGACTTGCTCGTTATGGATGTTCGGATCATTGATACGGTTTACGCGTTAGCTAATTCATGCACACAATTCATTTAGTTATTCCTAACTCAAATGACCCAAGGATTTAATTAGAAGCGTGCAATTCTAATTAAACTTAGCCAATAATCTATCTAAGGTAGCGACCCCTAAATCGATTACGTGCTAGTGATGGGAACATTGCGACGGTCTAATCCTAAGACTAAACCGGTTTCTCTCTTGCCTTAAGCCTAACATGAAAACGTTAATTAATTCAGTTTACCAATGTCACTTTGGGCCGAACTAATTAGCCATGCTTAGACCCGTGCTACCTAGCGGTATAGGCAATTATACGTCCCAACCTTTAGCCCTCTATCATGCATAAGAATTAGAGCGTCAATCTAATTTAGCTACACATGCTAGAATTTGATGAAGAACAAGCAAGAGAATGCATAATCAAGCTAATGTCTCAACATTTACAAAGGGGAAAAATCTCCCCAAACATCCAAAACTTACAAATCCAAACCCAAAATTAAGCACATACCTTGGTTTAGCCTTCCATGGAGGTTGGATTACTCCAATCCCCCATGGAAGAGCTTGGAATCATGCACAAAGAAGGAGAAGAAGTACAAAAATGGCGGAAAATGGAGGTAGACCCGAGAGGAGAAGCTTGAGGAAGATGAAGAATGAAAGAATGCAGCTGAAAAACGCGGTTTTACCCTTTTTAAGCTCGGAGCGTCGAGACGCTAGGCCAGCGTCTCGACGCTGTGCCCTAAGTTGGCAGGCGCGCGCGCGGGGTAGCGTCGAGACGCGCGCGCGGCGTCGAGCGAGCGTCGAGACGCTTGCGCTCGACGCTTGCTCTCGGGTGGATCTTCAAATGTACGCTTCAGAGTTCGGAGCGTCGAGACGCTCGGCCAGCGTCTCGACGCTGTCGCGCGCGGACATGGCGAGGCGGACACGGGCGTGGGCGCGCGGGCATGGGCGAGGCGGAACGGGCGTGGGCGCGCGGGCGCGCGCGGACATGGGCGAGGCGGAGCGGGCAGGCGCGCGGGCGCGCGCGCGTCTGGCCGTCTGGGCGCGGGCGTGCGGTGCTTGCGAGCGGCGCGCGCGGGCGCGCGCGCGTGCTGCGTTCGTTGGGCGCCTGGGCGCTGGGCGCCGGCGCCTGGGCGCTGCCCTCTCGGCTCTTAGCCCACTTTTGGGTCGTTTTGGCTCCCGAGCTCCGTTTGGCCTATCGTTTTGACCCGGACACTTCCCGAAACATGTTAAATGACCTTTTTAGTCCCGAAAATCATCAATGGACTTCCCGAGCTCTTCACCATGAAATCACCTACAAGGAAGCATTTTAATCAATATATATCATGGTTTTAGCTAGAATTAGGGACATTAAGATAGCTCTATTTTGGAGCTATCACTTCTCCTTCTTGGGCAACTTGTTTTGGAGTATGGCACTGCACTCCTCAGTGAGGTTTACTGTTTCAAACTCACCAATTATTTTTTTGTTAGTAATAATGTCCTTCAAAAACTTTACATAGGAAGGCATAGACTGTAAAACTTCTACAAAAGGAATGTTGACATGCACTTGCTTAAGAATTTCTAAGAATTTATTAAAATGAACTTCCTGTTCCTGCTTCTTCTTAAGCCTTCGAGGGTATGGAGGTGGTGGCACATATGCAGGCACGTCAGGGCGCCTTAGGATAGGTGGAGGCCTTGGAATTTCTTCTATCTCCTCAATAATTGGCTCTAGCCTGGCTCCTGATGTGCTAGTTGGTGGTGGACCTTGGTTTGGCAGAGAATCCAGTGGAGCACTAGACTCAGTGTTCTCTACTCTCTTTGGTGTGTCCTTTGTGTTGCTCACCTAGGGTCTACCACTTCTAAGTTCAATTGCTTGAACTTGTTCTTTACCATCTCTCCTTGGCACCTCGGTGTCAGTAGGGAGTCTACCTTGGGGCCTACTCTTGAGTTCATTGGCCAATTGGCCTATTTGGTTCTCTAGGCTCCTAAGAGTAGCTTGCTGGCTTTGAAGAGTAGCATCATTCTTAGCTATGTATTCCTTGAGTAAGTTTTCTACAGAAGATCCTACAGGTTGGTTGTAAGGTTTTTGATACATTGATTGGTTATGTTGGGGAGTGAAACCAGGTGTTCCACTCGGTCTAGGCTGGTTAGGATTTTGGTTAGCATTTTGTTGGCCACCCCATGACAGGTTTGGGTGGTTCCTCCAACCAGGGTTGTAAGTATTGGAATAGGGGTTGTTCCTAGGCTGCTGCTGGCTTCCAATGTAGCAGACTGAGGCTGGATTCCCAGGGCAGTATTCATACAGGTGCCCTTCCCCACAGAATCCACATACAAGTGTCTCACCTTGACTTGTTTGGGTGCCCATTGACATGGCGGTAGCGGTGTTGGCACTTGTTTGGAGATTGGCTTGAGCCATTTGCTTAACTAAGTTGGTCAGGGCATTTATTTGGGTGCTCATTGCACTTAGAGCATCCTTGTCTTGAGCCCTAGTTGGCTCAACTGGATCATCTGACCACCTACAGTGAGATGCTGAGATCTTCTCCAAGATCTCATAGGCCTCGTTGTAACTCTTGGACAACATGGAACCACCAGCAGATGAATTTAAGACTTGCCTAGTGCTGGGGTTGCATCCTTTGAAAAAGACCTCTATTTGGATACACCATGGGATGCCATGATGTGGACATTTAAGAAGAAGATCTTTGAATCTAGTCCAAGCTTCGTGAAGAGACTCATTATCAGCTTGTTTAAACTTAACTATATCATCACGAAAGGTAGAATTCCTATCAGGTGGGAAGTATTTGACTAGGAATTTCTCTGCTAAGTCTGTCCAATTGAGGACAGATCCAGAGGGTAATGAGTTCAACCATGTTTTGGCTTTGTCCCTCAAAGAGTAAGGGAACAAGTATAGCCTCAAAGCTTCTTGGGACACTCCAGGGATGATAAAGGTATCACTGACTTCTAAGAAGTTCCTAAGATGGTTGTGGGGGTCCTCATTTTCTATTCCAAAGAATTGTCCCACAGTGGACAACATTTGGAACATCACTGGCTTTAACTCGAATGAGTTGGCAGTGATTTCAGGACGGATTATGCTGGGGTTCAGCTCCCCAGGCATAGGTACTAGGTATGAAAGAATGGCACTATTCTTGTCATTCGCTATTTCGATGGGGTTGCGAGTGACAGGTACCGGATTTGGAACTATATCGTCCATTTCTTCGATTTCAGGTATGATTTGAGGTATAGGAGGTTGTTTAAAGAGCCGTTTCTTTGCTTTGTTTCTAGCTCTAAGTAGTCTCTCAGGCTCAGGATTGAACTCTAGATCACTACTTGAAGGCTCACTCATAAACTAACCCAATAGTACCTGCAAAAGAAATGAAAAGTAGATTAGTTTCAATAGATAATAAACTTGGTTTTTCAAACTTAACAAACTTCGTTTTCGCTTAAAATAAGTCCCCGGCAGCGGCGCCAAAAACTTGTTGCGTGCTCAATGTGTTAATAAGAATAAGCAAGAAGGTAGAGAGAGCACTCAGGACATGCAAGCATACATGGTCTCACAGCAAGTAGTAAGTATATTTCATTCGTTTTTTCCACAGAGACTTATTTTTACCTATTCACGAAGTGTATTTGTTAAGAAAGAAGGGGTGAATTTGATGGGGTAAAATTGGTTTTTAATTATCTAATTTTTGCTGAATGTGTAAAGGAATGCAACATAAACAAATGCAAGTTGAAATTAGACTCAAAGGACAAGAGATGGAATTAATAAACGAGGAAGAAAACAGCTAAACAGAATGGTAACTTAGCAGAATTGCGGACACCGCAATGTTAGCGCAATTGTAAAAACAGTAAACGTGTGTAAAATGGAGAATTAAGGGCTACTAATGACTATCCTATAGGCATTTTAATACGATTCCCAAGCATTAGATCAACTCTCTATGCATCAAACTCACTCTATCTCATGTATCGTCCGATTCCATGCATTAGATTCTTTAGTTTACTCAACTCAAAGTAAGGTCTTAAGCATCTTGTTAAAGCAAGAGTGTTTAGTTTGTACTAGGGAAACGCCTATTCCTAGGCCGTTTCCTGGTTACCATGAAAGGCTAGCATGATTATACGACTCTGAACTCTTACTCCTTCCAGAGGTTAGGAGTTCTTTGGACAAAATGGATGGCCAATCGAAATTGCCCGTGGAATGAAGCTTACATACAATCAATACTTCGAAAGCTATCCTACATGCTTGGTTCACGTTTTTTAGCCTATAGTTCTGTCATTAGCATGCCCCTAAGTGATTTAGCTACTCATGGATATATAGAGAATAGAAGTATAAGATAAAACAGACATGCTTAGAAGGGAAATGTACTCAAAACAGTAAGACAAAACCGTAGCAGCAGAAGATGGAAACTGTGAAATGAAGACTTGTAATTTGATTACTTTGAATGGTTGAACGAACAAAGGGAAACTTAAAGTAAATAATCCAAAGACAGAAAGCAACGAAATGAAGTAGACTAATCACTAAACCAGAAGCGAGAACTAAACAATGCTGGAAATGAGAAAGGAAAGACAAAAAGCAGTAAATGGAGCTTGACAGCCTCGTTGCAGTCGCCTCGAATGAAGGGGATGAAAGGTCAGCCTTGCTTGGATGAATCCAATCGAGAGAGAAGAAGAATCTCCTCTCCTTCCTATCAGATTATCGATTCCAACAGCTGAGACTCTCACTCCAACAGACGGCAAGGGAAAACAGGGAGAAAAGATGGACTGCGAGAAGACTTCTACGCTTTCGGATGATGACTGAACCTCCGACTTTGACCCCCTTTTATAGTAGTTTGCAGGTGCGTTTGGGCCAAGGAGAACCATCAATCTTCAACGTCGTATATCAGAATGGATGGAGGAGAAAGAACGAATCCCTGAAATCACGGAAATTAACAGAAAAAGATCAGTCAACTTACGGTTTTCACTTGAATAATTGCGGCTTCAGCAATGTTTTCGCAATGCTGTCGCAATGCAGTTTTTTTCATTCTTTTCCTTCGGTTTTCAACCCTTTTCTTTCCTATTGTGCATAAGTCCTAATTTAGCTACCTTCTTCTCATTCTCATATTTAAGCATAGGTTTAGGCTAAATGCTATCAAAAACACCTAAAAGTGTACATCTTCTTAAGCTAAATGGGTCCTAAATAAGTCACTTTCAGAGACTTAACAGAACTCACGGGAGTGGTTTGAGATGGCACTTCTTTACCACTTCTGAGGTTTATCGCACTAACCCCTTCCGCTTTGGATTCAATTCTACTCATTCTTTCCTTCACCTCTGAGAATTCATCTCTTAGAGACTTAATCTGCGACCTTGTCTCATCGCTAGCTTCCATGAGCGATTTGAACATGCTTTCAATGGCTTTTCCTGAAATAGAAGAAACATCCTGAGATGATTTTTCTTGCATCGTATGAACTAAACCAAATACCTGAGACACTTGTTCTTTGAGCACTTCTATGTCGGAAGACATCTTAGAATGCTCGTTTCTTCCTCCGTACTGGCGACGGTTCTCAGCTATGTTGGAGATCAACTGACGGGCTTCCGCAGGCGTTTTCTCCCAAAGGGCTCCTCCACTTGCTGCATCAAGCATCTGGCGGTCATGCGTGAGCAACCCATCGTAGAAGAATTCGATAAGCTCGGCTTCTGCTATCAAGTGGTTCGGACATTTTTCATAGAGTTTAATGAACCTCTCCCAGCATTCGTGAAATGCCTCGTCCTTTCCTTGCTCAAATTGTCGTATATCTCTTTTCACTGCTCTGGCTTTTGAAGCTGGGAAATACCTTTCCAAGAATAGACTCTGCAACTTCTCCCAAGTAAAGATGGTCCCCGATGGCAAGTAATGCAGCCAATCTCGAGCTTCACCTTTCAGGGTGAATGGAAAAGCTCTCAAGTAGAGCTGATCTTTTGTTATGTCGCCAGGCTTCATCGCGGAGCTTACCATTTGAAACTCCTTGAGATGTTTATAAGGATCTTCATCTGTTACACCACAAAAAGAGGGTAAAAGGTTAATCACACCTGATTTAAGCACAAACTCACCTGAAATTTCCGGGTAGGAAATACAAGAAGGTTGGTGGCCCATAGCAAATGATGTCCATTGTCTGAGCGTTTTTGGGACTCCAATCTCATCATCAATCTCCATTTTCTCAGTAAAAATTTGGCACTTCTAGCACACTTAAACAAACAGATCAAAATTGCAAATAACAAAAGAATAAACAAAATTTTTAAAGTAAAAATTAAAAGTTTACAAGTCAAATTTAAATTAGGCCGAATTACACTTAGTTCCCCGGCAGCGGCGCCAATTTTGGTAACGATATTATTAAACTATCGCCAATCATCGGGTTGTCGAGACCCGCCAAAATGAATTTATAAAAACCCGAAATCACTAAACTATTTGTAGAATAGTAGTAACGGGGTCGATCCACAGGGAATTAAGGTACTTTGACTTAATCTTAATTAAATTTGCAAACAATTACTATAGACCAAATAAGGGGGAATTGTTGGTTTTACGTGACCAAAATGGAACAAAGCAAATGGAAAATTTAGCTAACGGAGTTTCCGACTCGGGACGATCGGGAATAAATCTAGCAAACCTCTTGGATCATAGATTGACGCGTGTAATGGTTAAGTAATTTAACGAATGCACAGCTCGTCCAAAATTAATAAATAACTCGGACATGCTCCATGGATTTAATTAAACATAATTAATTATGCTAATCGAGCATACCGTTCGGACATTGGCGGCCAACGCTCTCCCAAGACCGAACGGTAGCAACAAGCTAACCGTGACGACTATCTAATTTGGACGCGAAATTAGTATGTCGATTTGGAATTCTAATTCGGGAAGAACGAACACCAAGAGCGTAAGGACGCCAATACGCTCAAGGAGCCATAATTCCTTGTTACTTGGCGGAAACGAGAGGCACGGCATCAAATCCTTTAACTAATGAACATGCTCAAAATCAAGGGTGCCTAGTCCTAAATCATTCAAACGTGCTCATAGATTAAGCAAAGAAATAGAATTCAATTCAATAAAATATCCAACCAATTCAGAATTTCAATCCTACAACCTCACCAAGAGTTCTTACTACATTTATCCTTACAATCCCGAGCCAAAAACGGTAAATCTACTCACTCATGACTTGTGTGGTGTGGGACGGCTTCAAATCGAGCTTCATAGCCCCTCCCATGGTGAAAAATAGCTGCTGGACGTCAAATCAGGCGCGGAGCTCGAGGTGGAAGATGATAATGGCGGCTAAAATCGGACAGAAACTTAAGTAATCCGTCGTAGCGTCGAGACGCTAGGGCAGCGTCTCAACGCTGCGCCCTAAATAATCCGCGCGCGCGCTCGGGGTGGCGTCGAGACGCTCGCTCAGCGTCGAGACGCTGTCGGCGTCGAGCGAGCGTCGAGACGCTATCGCTCGACGCTTGCTCTCGGGTTTTTCTTCAATTCAGCGCTTCAGACTTCGGAGCGTCGAGACGCTAGGGGCAGCGTCTCGACGCTGGACAGCGTCGAGCTAGCGTCGCGACGCTGTCGCTCGACGCTAGCTCTCGGGTTTTTGCATGGAATTTCGCCTTCAATTTCTCCAAAGCGCCTAGACTTCATCCCTTTGCATGGATCTTCCCGGGAAGTGTTCTTATGCCTTTACATCGCGATATTAAGCTCCGAAAAGCGCCGAAACGCTCTCGAGAGCGAAGCACCGAGAACACCTACATAATTACATAAAAGCAAGATTAAGCCAATAATAAACGTGAATTAGGGACATAATTATAGCTCCAAAATGGAGCTATCAAACATTGCGACGGCCCAATCCTAAGACTAAACCGGTTTCTCTCTTGCCTTAAGCTTAACATGAAAACGTTAATTAATTCAGATTACCAATGTCACTTTGGGCCGAACTAATTAGCCATGCTTAGACCCGTGCTACCTAGCGGTATGGGCAATTATACGTCCCAACCTTTAGCCCTCTATCATGCATAAGAACTAGGGCGTCAACCTAATTTAGCTACACATGCTAGATTGTATGAAGAACAAACAAGAAGATGCATAAACATACTAATTTCTCAACATTCACAAAAGGGGAAAAATCTCCCCAAACATCCAAAATTTACAAATCCATACTCAAAATTAAACACTAACCTTGGTTTAGCCTTCCATGGAGGATGAATTAATCCAATCCCCCATGGAAGAGCTTGGAATCATGCACAAAGAAGAAGAAGAAGTACAAAAATGGTGGAAAAATGCCCTAGACCCGAGAGGAGAAGATGGAGAAAGAAGAAGGGTAAAAAGTTTTTCTGCAAATCCGCAATTTCACGCTTTTAAAGCTCGGAGCGTCTCGACGCTAGGCCAGCGTCTCGACGCTGTGCCCTAAGTTGGCTGCTGCGCGCGCGGGGTAGCGTCGAGACGCTGCGCGCGGCGTCGAGCGAGCGTCGAGACGCTGGCTCTCGGGTGGAACATCAAAAGAGCGCTTCAGACGCTGGCTCCCGAAGATAGACGCTGTCGGCGTTGAGTGAGCGTTGAGACGCGCGCTCGACGCTGAGGCTCGTCTATCTTCGGGAATCTTCGGGGCAGCGTCGAGCTAGCGTCTAGACGCTGGGGCGCACGCGGATTTTCAATGACGGGCGCGCGCGGGCGCGCGCGCGTGCTGCGATCGTTGAGCGCCTGGGCGCTGCCCTCTCGGCTCTTAGCCCACTTTTGGGTCGTTTTGGCTCCCGGGCTCCGTTTGGCCTATCGTTTTGACCCGAACACTTCCCGAAACCTCTTAAATGACCTTTTTAGCCCCGAAAATCATCAATGGACTTCCCGAGCTCTTCACCATGAAATCACCTATAAGAAAGCATTTTAATCAATATATGTCATGGTTTTAGCTAGAATTAGGGACATTGAGATAGCTCTATTTTGGAGCTATCAAAATACCCCCGACCTAAATCTTGCTAGTCCCCGAGCAAGGTATACTCTAAATAATCTCCAAAGAATTAAATGCATGCTTGGACTCTAATCTCAATGCTTGTGAAACAAGGTACTTGTAATAAATTCAAAACCATCAAATGCATGCAAACGTTGAAATCATTTCAAAATTTAAACTCCTATTCCCTTACGTGTGTGTGTGTTTAGCACCTCTCAACCTAGCTCACGCAAGCCCGGAACAACCTTATACAGTCTTATAACTCGTTTTCCCCCTACTTATGGCGATAAGAACAGTGTAACGGCTTTTAGTGATAGGAAGAGCAACAAAACATAAGGCCTAAATTTTATTCTTTTTCCTTGAGTACTTTGTACCCATTTTTCTTTTTGAACCACTTTTTTTTTTTTTTTTCTCCAAGAGAGCCTAACACGTCAAACTAGATTTTAGCTTCACGTTTTTAAGGACAATTGCTCACTTCTATTAGTTCCCCTTTCATGCAGTGACAACCGTGGGTTACACGATCGCCCCTGGTTACACGGGCAACACAAGAAGGAGGAGCAACTCTAGAGTTTTTATTTTTCATGCATATTTTTTTTTATTTTAGGCAATAGCTTCGCTATACAACAAATGAGTCATTACTAATTCTACACATCAAGCCTCCCTAATGGTACCTTTCGGGGTGACAACAAGGTTTTAGACAAAATAAGATCATTCTAGACCTACAGAACTGAGGATAAGAGTGCTATGTGCTCAGTGAATGTAGGGAAATAACAGAATTTTTTTTTTAAAATAGGCTCAAAATGTGCATACATCGTCAAATTCTCGAATCATGCAAATACGGAGTGTTCACAAGCAAATCACAGACCGTCCTCATCGGACACATGCATTCAGATTCTAATCTAACAGCCAGAGTACACGTATGCTCGACAACTACTAAGAAGTCTCATCTCTATGTATCAACAAACTCCACCCCCACCTTAAGATATGCATTGTCCCCAATGCATTCAACTATAAAAACAATAAAATTCTAAGGGAACAGAAAACCTCCCCTGAATTTTATGGAGCTGACGGGTGGAGATGTGCACCAACGTCCTCCAATGTACTCTCGAATTGCCGGCCATTCCACCTTTTCTCCTAGGAAAACAAGAAAACAAACAACAACTCAAAAGCAAATATAAACAAAAGCAAAGCGATAAACAACAGAATTACAGTTCAAACTCGGGTGCCTCCGAGAAGCGCAAATTTTTAAAGTCGATTGCTCGACTGTATTCTCTTGACCACTCATCCATAATCGATCGGGGGCGGCGCTAGAAGTAATGTGGCGTCATAGCACTCAGCGTCCCCCTCGTGGAAAGTCTTCAACCGGTGCCCATTCACTTTTTGCACCTCCTCCGAGTCCAAGCTCTGAATCTCCACACTGCCATAAGGAAAGATTTTAGTTATGATATAGGGTCCTTTCCAACGGGAACGAAGCTTACCTGGCATGAACTTCTGACGGGAATCGAACAGTAGGACTTTCTGACCGACTTCGAAGTTCTTCTCTAAGATCCTTCGGTCATGGAACTGCTTGGACTTCTCTTTATAGATCCTAGAGTTCTCATAGGAGTCCAGACGCAGTTCCTCCAATTCCTGTAACTGAAGCAGTCGTGCCTCGCCAGCTTCGTCAGAGCTCATGTTACACTTCTTGATCGCCCAGAGTGCTTTGTGCTCAATCTCCACGGGTAAGTGGCACGCCTTACCAAAAACCAATCGGTATGGGGACATACCGATAGGGGTTTTGTAGGCGGTGCGGTAGGCCCACAAAGCATCCTGCAAACGATCGCTCCAATCCTTCCTACTCGGTCTCACGGTTTTCTCCAGAATTGACTTTACCTCTCTGTTGGAGACCTCGGCTTGCCCATTGGCTTGAGGATGGTAGGCGGTGGACACGCGATGATGCACACCATACTTCCTCAGCAAAGCCTCCACAGATCGGTTGCAAAAATGAGTCTCCTGGTCACTGATTATGGCTCTTGGGATTCCAAACCTGGTAAAAATACGAGACTGAACGAACCTAACAACAGAGTTAGCATCGTTAGTCTTCGTGGCTTTCGCCTCAACCCACTTGGAAACATAATCAACAGCCAGCAATATATAAGAAAAACCACAAGAAGGCGGGAAGGGTCCCATAAAATCCATGCCCCAAACGTCAAAGATTTCACATACTAAGTGTTACGTCTCCAAAAGTAACCTTTTTAGGACTTATTTATCTTAGAAAGATGTACACTCTTAGGTGTTTTTGATAGGATTTAGCTTAAACCTATGTTTATATATGAGATTTAGAAGAAGGTAGCTAAATTAGGACTTGTGTGCAAGAGGAAAGAAAAGGAATGAAAACCGAAGGAAAAGAGTGAAAAATATGCATTGCGGCAGCATTGCGGAAACATTGCTAAAACAACAATGTTTCAAGTGAAAACCGTAAGTTGACTGATCTGTTTCTGTTAATTTCCGTTATTTCAGGGATTCGTTCTTTCTCCTCCATCCATTTTGAAGTACGACGTTGAGGATGGATGGTTCTCCTTGGCCCAAACGCACCTGCAAATTACTATAAAAGGGGGTCAAAGTAGAGGGTTCAAGCATCATCCGAAAGCGCAGAAGTCTCTTCGCAGCTCCATCTTTTCTCCTGTTTTTCTCTTCCGTCTGTTGGGTTGGAAAGTTCAGCTGTTGGAGTCGTCAATCTGATAGGAAGGAGAGAAGATTCATCTTCTCTTCTGATTGGATTCATCCAAGCAGGGCTGCTCTTTCTCGTCCTTCAGCCGAGGCGTTTGCGACGAGGCGTTCAAGCTCATTTACTGCTTTCTGTCTTTTCATTCTCCATTTCCAAATCTGTTTTGTCGTTATTTCTTTTCTATTAGCTAGTTCATTACATTTCGTTGCTTTCTGTCTTTATGTTATTTAATTCAAGTCTCCATTTGTTCATTCAAACAATCGGTTAATCAAAGCACAATTCATTAGTTCTTACTTCGTCTTTACCTTTGCTGTCTACTGTTTTGCTTTGCTGTTTTGTCTTTCATTTCCTTCTAAGCATGTCTACTTTATCTATTCTTTATGTTCTCTCTATATCCATGAGTAACTAAGTCACATAGGGGCATGCTAATGACAACACTATAGGCTAAAAAATGTGAACCAAGCATGTAGGATAGCTCTCGAAGCATTGATTGTATGTAAGCTTCATCCCACGGGCAATTTCGATTGGCCATCCATTTTGTCCAAAGAACTCCTAACCTCTGGAAGGAGTAAGAGTTCAGAGTCATACACTCATGCTAGCCTTTCAAGGTAGCCAGAAAACGACCTAGGAATAGGCGTTTTCCTAGTACAAACCAACACTTTCTGTTTTAACAAGATGCTTAAGACCTTACTTGGACATGAGTAAACTAAAGAATCTAACGCATGAAATCGGAAGATACATGAGATTGAGTAAGTTTGATGCATAGAGAGTTGATCCAATGCTTGAGGATCGTGAGAAAATGCCTATAGAGGAGTCGTTAGTAGCCCTTGTTTCTCCATTTTACACACTTTCGCTGTTAGTAACATTGCGGTAGAATTGCTGTTTTCGCAATTCTGCTAAGTTTACAATTCTGTTTAGCTGTTTTCTTCTTCGTTTATTAATCTCATCTCTTTTCCTTTAAGTTTAACTTTGACTTGCACTTGTTTATGTTGCTATCCTTTATATATTCCTTAGGAGTTAGACAATTTAAAACCAATTCTACCTCATCAAATCCACCCAATCTTTCTTAACTTTACACTTCACGAGTAGCTCATAATAAATCTCTGTGGGAAAACGAATGAAAAAATACTTACTACTTGCTATAAGATCATGTATGCTTGCATGTTCTGAGTGCTCTCTCTATCTTATTGCTTATTTATTCTAACACATGGAGCACGCAACAAGTTTTTGGCGCCGCTGCCGGGGATTTATTTAAGTGAAAACGAAGTTTGTTAAGTTTGAAATACCAAGTTTATTGTCTATTGTAACTGATCTGTTTCATTTCTTTTACAGGTACCATTGGGTTAGTTTATGAGTGAGCCTTCAAGTAGTGATCTAGAGTTCAATCCTGAGCCTGAGAGATTACTTAGGGCCAGAAATAGAGCCAAGAAACGTCTCTTTAACCAACCCCCTTTACCTCAAGTAATTGCGGGAACCGCAATTCCTCCGCAATTGTCTCAAGAAGAAATGGATGGAATAGTTCCAAATCCGGTGCCTGTCACTCGCAATCCCATCGAAATAGCGAATGATAAGGATAGCGCCATACTCTCTTACCTAGTACCTATGCCTGGGGAGCTGAACCCCAGCATAATCCGCCCTGAAATCACTGCCAACTCATTCGAGTTAAAGCCAGTGATGTTCCAAATGTTGTCCACTGTGGGAAAATTCTTTGGAGTGGAAAATGAGGATCCCCACAACCATCTTAGAAACTTCTTAGGAGTTAGTGATACATTCATCATCCCTGAAGTTTCCCAAGAAGCCTTGAGGCTCTATCTGTTCCCTTACTCTTTGAGGGACAAAGCCAAATCGTGGTTAAACTCATTACCCTCTGGATCAGTCCTCAATTGGACAGACTTGGCGGAGAAATTCCTAGTCAAATACTTCCCACCTGATAGGAATTCTACCTTTCGTGATGACATAATCAAGTTCAAACAAGCTGACACTGAGTCTCTTCACGAAGCTTGGACACGGTTCAAGGACCTTCTTCTCAAATGTCCACATCATGGCATCCCATGGTGTATCCAAATAGAGGTCTTTTTCAAAGGATGCAACCCCAGCACTAGGCAAGTCTTAAATTCATCTGCTGGTGGTTCCATGTTGTCCAAGAGTTATAATGAAGCCTATGCGATCTTGGAGAAGATCTCAGCATCTCACTGTAGGTGGTCAGATGATCCAGTTGAGCCAACTAGAGCTCAAGACAAGGACGCACTCAATGCCATGAGTAGCCAAATAAGCGCCCTGACCAACCTAGTCAAGCAAATGGCTCAAGCCAATCTCCAAACAAGTGTCAACTCCGCCACAGCCATGTCAATGGGCACCCAACCAAGTCAAGGTGAGACACTTATCTGTGGATTCTGTGGGGAAGGGCACCTGTATGAATACTGCCCTGGGAATCCAGCCTCAGTCTGCTACGTTGGAAGCCAGCAGCAGCCTAGGAACAACCCCTACTCCAATACTTACAACCCTGGTTGGAGGAACCACCCAAACCTGTCATGGGGTGGCCAACAAAATGCTAACCAAGCTCCTAACCAACCAAGACCGAGTGGAACACCTGGTTTCACTCCCCAACATAACCAATCCATGTATCAAAAACCATACAACCAACCTGTAGGGTCTTCTGTAGAAAACTTACTCAAGGAATACATAGCCAAGAATGATGCCACTCTACAGAGCCAGCAAGCTACTCTTAGGAGCCTAGAGAACCAAATAGGGCAACTAGCCAATGAACTCAAAAGTAGGCCCCAAGGTAGACTTCCTGCTGACACTGAAGTGCCAAGGAGAGATGGTAAAGAGCAAGTTCAAGCAATTGAACTTAGAAGTGGGAGACCATTGGTGAGCAACACCAAGGACACACCAAAGAGAGTAGAGAACACTAAGTCTAGTGCTCCACTGGAGTCTCTGCCAAACCAAGGTCCACCACCAACAAGCACATCGGGAGCAAGGCTGGAGCCAATCATAGAAGAGATAAAAGAAATTCCAAGGCCTCCACCTATCCTAAGGCGACCTGAAGTACCTGCATATGTGCCACCACCTCCATTTCCTAGAAGGCTAAAGAAAAAACAAGAACAGGAAGTGCACTTTAATAAATTTTTAAAAATTCTTAAACAAGTGCATGTTAATATTCCTTTTGTAGAAGTTTTACAGTCTATGCCTTCTTATGTAAAGTTTTTGAAGGATATTATAACTAACAAGAAAATAATTGGTGAGTTTGAAACAGTCAATCTCACTGAGGAGTGCAGTGCCATACTCAAGAACAAGCTACCCAAGAAGGAGAAGGATCCTGGTTCCTTCACCTTACCTATAGAGCTAGGAGGCAAGCACGTGGGCAGAGCTCTTTGTGACCTGGGAGCCAGCATAAACCTCATGCCCCTGTCACTATTCCGCCAACTAGGAATAAGAGAAGCACGTCCAACCACTGCCACTTTACAACTAGCAGACAGATCCATAGCATACCCTGAAGGTAAGATTGAGGATATTCTTGTAAAGGTTGACAAGTTTATTTTCCTTGCAGATTTCATTATCCTGGATTATGAAGCAGACAAGGAGGTCCCCATCCTGTTAGGCAGACCATTTCTAGCCACAGGTAGGGCACTGATAGATGTCCAAAAAGGTGAGCTCACTATGAGGGTTCATGACGAGGAGGTTAAGTTTAGTGTTTTTAAAGCACTGAGATATCCTTCTGACTCTGAATCTTGTGCTAGCATGGACATTGTAGATTCATTAATGGAAGAACAATTGGAGCATGAATTGTTGACTAAGCATGCTCATGAATATGTAGGATTAGAATTAACTGACTTAAACATAGCTGAGATAATGGACATACCTGTAAATAACCCTCAGCATGTTTGTATGAATATTGACTTAACTGAAAAATCTTTGAATCCATTAAAACCATCCATTGAGCATCCACCTATCTTAGAATTGAAACCTCTCCCCACTCACCTCAAGTATGCATATCTAGGAAGTAATGATACTTTGCCTGTGATTATTTCTTCTAAATTAAGTGAAAAGCATGAGGTTGAACTGATTTTATTACTTAAGCAGCATAGGAAGGCTATTGCATGGACTATTGCTGACATTAGAGGCATTAGCCCTTCTTATTGCATGCATAAGATTATATTAGAGGAAGAGCATTGTTACGTCTCCAAAAGTGGCCTTTTTAGGACTAATTTATTTTAGAAAGGTGTACACTCTTAGGTGTTTTTGATAGGATTTAGCTTAAACCTATGCTTATATATGATAATTAGAAGAAGGTAGCTAAATTAGGACTTGTGTGCAAAAGGAAAGAAAAGGGATGAAAAACGAAGTAAAAGAATGAAAAAACTACATTGCGACAGCATTGCAGAAACATTGCTGAAACCGCAATGTTTCAAGTGAAAACCGTAAGTTGACTGATCTTTTTCTGTTAATTTCCGTTATTTCAGGGATTCGTTCTTTCTCCTCCATCCATTTTGAAGTATGACGTTGAAGATGGATGGTTCTCCTTGGCCCAAAAGCACCTGCAGATTACTATAAAAATGGGTCAAAGTAGAGGGTTTGAACATCATCTGAAAGCGTAGAAGTCTTCTCGCAGCTCCATCTTTTCTCCTGTCATTCTTCTTCGTCTGTTGGTGTGAGAGTCTCAGCTGTTGGAATCGACAATCTGATAGGAATCTTCTCTCCTGATTGGATTCATCCAAGCAAGGCTATTCTTTCTCCCCATTCAGCCGAAGCAATCGCAACAAGGCGTTCACGCTCAATTTCAGCTTTCTGCTCTTTATTTCCATTTTCCAGCTTTGTATTGTTATTGTTTCTTTTCTAGTAGCTAGATCAGTCCATTTCGTTGTGTTCTGTCTTTCTGTTATTCACTTTAAGTTTCTCTTTTGTTCATCCAAACAATCAAGTAATTAAAGCATAATTATTCATTTCTCAATTTCCTATCTTTGCAACTCACTGTCTTACCTTGCTGTTTTCAGTTTATTTATCTTCTAAGCATGTCTCTTTCATCTCTTCTTTCTGTTCTCCCTATATCCATGAGTAACTAAGTCACATAGGGGCATGCTAATGACAATACTATAGGCTAAAAAAAACGTGAACCAAGCATGTAGGATAGCTCTCGAAGCATTGATTGTATGTAAGCTTCACCCCACGGGCAATTTCGATTGGCCATCCATTTTTTCCAAAGAACTCCTAACCTCTGGAAGGAGTAAGAGTTCAGAGTCATACACTCATGCTAGCCTTTCAAGGTAGCCAGAAAACGACCTAGGAATAGGCGTTTTCCTAGTACAAACCATAACTTCCTGCTTTAACAAGATGCTTAAGACCTTACTTGGACATGAGTAAACTAAAGAATCTAATGCATGAAATCGGACGATACATGAGATTGAGTGAGTTTGATGCATAGAGAGTTGATCCAATGCTTGAGAATCGTGAGAAAATGCCTATAGAGGAGTCGTTAGTAGCCCTTGTCTCTCCATTTTACACACTTTCGTTGTTAGTAAAATTGCGGTAGAATTGCTATTTCCGCAATTCTGCTAAGTTTGAAATTCTGTTTAGCTAAGTTCCTCTTCGTTTATTAATCTCTTCCCTTTTCATTTGAGTTTAACTTTGATTTGCACTTGTTTATGTTGCTACCCTTTACACATTCCTTAGAAATTAGACAATTTAAAACCAATTCTACCCCATCAAATCCATCCATTCTTTCTTAACAAAACACTTCACGAGTAGCTTATAATAAATCTCTGTGGGAAAACGAATGAAAAAATACTTACTACTTGCTATAAGATCATGTATGCTTGCATGTTCTGAGTGCTCTCTCTATCTTATTGCTTACTTATTTTAACACATTGAGCACGCAACAAGTTTTTGGCGCCAATGCCGGGGATTTATTTAAGTGAAAACGAAGGTTGTTAAGTTTGAAACACCAAGCTTATTGTTTATTGAACTGATCTGTTTCATTTCTTTTACAGGTACCATCGGGTTAGTTTATGAGTGAGCCTTCAAGTAGTGATCTAGAGTTCAATCCTGAGCCTGAGAGATTACTTAGGGCCAGAAATAGAGCCAAGAAACGTCTCTTTAACCAACCCCCTTTACCTCAAGTAATTGCGGGAACCGCAATTCCTCCGCAATTGTCTCAAGAAGAAATGAATGGAATAGTTCCAAATCCGGTGCCTGTCACTCGCAATCCCATCGAAATAGCGAATGATAAGGATAGCGCCATACTCTCTTACCTAGTACCTATGCCTGTGGAGCTGAACCCCAGCATAATCCGCCCTGAAATCACTGCCAACTCATTCGAGTTAAAGCCAGTGATGTTCCAAATGTTGTCCACTGTGGGACAATTCTTTGGAGTGGAAAATGAGGACCCCCACAACCATCTTAGAAACTTCTTAGGAGTCAGTGATACCTTTATCATCCCTGGAGTTTCCCAAGAAGCCTTGAGGCTATACCTTTTTCCTTATTCTTTGAGGGACAAAGCCAAAACGTGGTTAAACTCATTACCCTCAGGATCTGTCCTCAATTGGACAGACTTGGCGGAGAAATTCCTAGTCAAATACTTCCCACCTGATAGGAATTCTACCTTTCGTGATGACATAATTAAATTCAAACAAGCTGACACTGAGTCTCTTCACGAAGCTTGGACAAGGTTTAAGGACCTTCTTCTCAAATGTCCACATCATGGCATCCCATGGTGTATTCAAATAGAGGTATTTTTCAAAGGATGCAACCCCAGCACTAGGCAAGTCTTAAATTCATCTGCTGGTGGTTCCATGTTGTCCAAGAGTTACAACGAAGCCTATGAGATCTTGGAGAAGATCTCAGCATCTCACTGTAGGTGGTCAATGATCCAGTTGAGCCAACTAGAGCTCAAGACAAGGACGCACTCAATGCCATGAGTAGCCAAATAAGCGCCCTGACCAACCTAGTCAAGCAAATGGCTCAAGCCAATCTCCAAACTAGTGTCAACACCGCTACAACCATGTCAATGGGCACCCAACCAAGTCAAGGTGAGACACTTATCTGTGGATTCTGTGGGGAAGGGCACCTGTATGAATACTGCCCTGGGAATCCAGCCTCAGTCTGCTATGTTGGAAGCCAGCAACAGCCTAGGAACAACCCCTATTCTAATACTTACAATCCTGGTTGGAGGAACCACCCAAACCTGTCATGGGGTGGCCAACAAAATGCTAACCAAGCTCCTAACCAACCAAGACCGAGTGGAACACCTGGTTTCACTCCCCAACACAACCAATCCATGTATCAAAAACCATACAACCAACCTGTAGGGTCTTCTGTAGAAAACTTACTCAAGGAATACTGTTAAGTCTCTGAAAGTGACTTATTTAGGACCCATTTAGCTTAGGAAGATGTACACTTTTAGGTGTTTTTGATAGCATTTAGCCTAAACCTATGCTTTAATATGAGAATTAGAAGAAGGTAGCTAATTTAGGACTTATGCACAATAGGTAGAAAAAGGGTTGAAAACCGAAGGAAAAGAATGAAAAAATGAGCATTGCAAATGAATTGCGAAAACATTGCGGTGACCGCAATTATTCAAGTTAAAACCGTAAGTTGGCTGATCTTTTTCTGTTTAGATCCGACTTTTCAGGGATTCGTTCTTTCTCCTCCATCCATTCTGATATATGACGTTGAAGATTGATGGTTCTCCTTGGCCCAAACGCACCTGCAAATTACTATAAAAGGGGGTCAAAGTCGGAGGTTCAGGAATCACTCGAAGCGCAGAAGTCTTCTCGCAGTCCACCATTTCCATCTGTTTTCCTTTGCCGTCTGTTGGAGTGAGAGTCTCAGCTGCTGGAATCGATAATCTGATAGGAAGGAGAGAAGATTCTTCTTCTCTCTCGATTGGATTCATCCAAGCAAGGCTGACTTTTCATCACCTTCATTCGAGGCGACTGCCACGGAGTTTTTCAGCAATCCTTTACTGCTTTTCTGTTCTGTTCTTCTTATTTCCATTTCTGATCACTGTTGTTCTTAGTTTAGAGTTTTAATTACTGCATTTCGTTGTTGTCTGTCTTGGATTCATTTCTTTCAAAGCTTTCCTTGTCATTCAAACACTCAAAGTAATCAAAGTACAAGTCTGCATTTTACAGTTTCTATCTTTGTCTGCTACGGTTTTGTCTTGCTGTTTTAAGCACATTTCTCTTCTAAGCATGTCTATCTTATCTACCATTTCTGTTCTCTATATATCCATGAGTAGCTAATTCACTTAGGGGCATGCTAATGACAGAACTATAGGCTAAAAAAACGTGAATCAAGTAGGCAGATTAACACTCGAACATTGATTGTATGTGAGCTTCATCCCACGGGCAATTTCGATTGGCCATCCATTTTGTCCAAAGAACTCCTAACCTCTGGAAGGAGTAAGAGTTCAGAGTCATATAATCATGCTAGCCTTTAATGGTAATCAGGAAACGGCCTAGGAATAGGCGTTTCCCTAGTACAAACTAAACACTCCTGTTTTAACAAGATGCTTAAGACCTTACTTTGAAGTCGAGTAAACTTAAGACTCTAATGCATGGAATCGGACGATACTTGAGATAGAGTGAGTTTGATGTATAGAGAGTTGATCCAAAGCTTGATAATCGTAATAAACTGCCTATAGGATAGTCATTAGTAGCCCTTAATTCGCCCATTTACATACTTTTGTGGTTGAGTTAATTGCGGATTAATTGCGGTTCTCGCAATTCTGCTAAGTTGCATTCTGTTTAGCTGTTTTCTTCCTCGTTTATTAATTCCGTCTCTTGTCCTTTGCATCTAATTTCAACTTGCATTTGTTTATGTTATATCCCTTTATACATTCAGCAAAACTTAGGTGATTAAAAACCAATTTTACCCCCTCAAATCCACCCCATCTTTCTTAACAAAAACACTTCGAGAATAGCTAAAAACAAGTCTCTGTGGGAAAACGAATGAAATATACTTACTACTTGCTATAAGACCATGTATGCTTGCATGTTCTGAGTGCTCTCTCCCTCTTATTTATCATTTTTATTAACACATTGAGCACGCAACAAGTTTTTGGCGCCGCTGCCGGGGACTTATTTTAAGTGAAAACGAAGTTTGTTAAGTTTGAAACATCAAAGTATTTTTCATTGAATTTGATCCATTTTCATTTCTTTTTCAGGTACCATTTAGGGTAGTTTATGAATGAGACTCCAAGTAGTGATCTAGAGTTCAACCCTGAGCCCGAGAGATTACTTAGAGCTAGGAATAGAGCCAAGAAACGTCTCTTTAAACAAACCCTTCTACCTCCAATCATTGCAGAGACTACAATTCCTCCGCAATTACCTCAAGAAGAAATGGCTGGAGTAAATCAAAACCTAGTGCCTGTCACTCGCAATCCCATTGAAATAGCGAATGACAAGGATAGCGCCATCCTTTCATATTTAGTACCTATGCCTGGGGAGCTGAACCCCAGCATAATCCGTCCTGAAATCACTGCCAACTCATTCGAGTTAAAGCCAGTGATGTTCCAAATGTTGTCCACTGTGGGACAATTCTTTGGAATAGAAAATGAGGACCCCCATAACCACCTTAGGAACTTCTTAGGAGTTAGTGACACATTCCTAATCCCTGGAGTTTCCCAAGAAGCCCTGAGGCTATATCTTTTCCCTTACTCTTTGAGGGACAAAGCCAAAACATGGTTAAATTCTTTACCCTCAGGATCTGTCCGCAATTGGACAGATTTAGCAGAAAAATTCCTAGTCAAATATTTCCCACCTGATAGGAATTCGACCTTTCGTGATGATATCATAAAATTCAAACAAGCTCCAAGTGAGTCTCTTCACGAAGCTTGGACAAGATTCAAAGACCTTCTCATTAAATGTCCACACCATGGCATTCCATGGTGTATCCAAATAGAAATCTTCTTTAAAGGATGCAACCCCAGCACCAGACAAGTTCTAAATTCATCTGCTGGAGGTTCCATGTTGTCCAAGAGTTACAACGAAGCTTATGAGATCTTGGAGAAGATCTCAACATCTCATTGTAGGTGGTCAGACGATCCAGTAGAGCCAACTAGGGCTCAAGACAAGGATGCTCTAAGCGCCATGAGCACCCAAATAAATGCCCTGACCAACTTAGTCAAGCAAATGGCTCAGGCCAATCTCCAAACCAGTGCCAATACAGCCACAGCCATGTCAATGGGCACCCAACCAAGTCAAGGCGAGGCACCAATCTGTGGATTCTGTGGGGAAGGGCACCCTTATGAATATTGCCCAGGGAATCCATCCTCGGTCTGCTATGTAGGAAGCCAGCAGCAGCCAAGGAACAACCCCTACTCACAAACTTACAACCCTGGTTGGAGAAACCACCCTAACCTGTCATGGGGTGGCCAACAAAGCACTAACCAAAATCCTAACCAACCAAGGCCGAGTGGAACACCTGGTTTCACTCCCCAACATAACCAGTCAATGTACCAAAAACCTTACAATCAACCTGTAGGATCTTCTGTAGAAAACCTACTCAAGGAATATATAGCTAAGAATGATGCTACTCTTCAGAGCCAGCAAGCTACTCTTAGGAGCCTGGAAAACCAAATAGGCCAATTAGCCAATGAACTTAAAAGTAGGCCCCAAGGTAGACTCCCTGCTGATACCGAGGTACCAAGGAGAGATGGCAAAGAACAAGTTCAAGCCATTGAACTTAGGAGTGGAAGGCCGTTGGTAAGCAACACAAAGGAACCAAAGAGAGTAGAGAACACTGAGTCTAGTGCTCCACTGGAGTCTCTGCCAAGCCAAGGTCCACCACCAACTAGCACATCAGGAACCAGGCTGGAGCCACTCATTGAGGAAATAGAAGAAATTCCAAGGCCTCCACCTATCTTAAGGCGTCCTGACGTACCTGCATATGTGCCACCACCTCCATACCCTCGAAGGCTTAAGAAGAAGCAGGAACAGGAAGTTCATTTTAATAAATTTTTAGAAATACTTAAGCAAGTGCATGTTAACATTCCTTTTGTAGAAGTTTTACAGTCTATGCCTTCTTATTTAAAGTTTTTGAAGGACATTATTACTAATAAAAAAATAATTGGTGAGTTTGAAACAGTGAACCTCACCGAGGAGTGCAGTGCCATCCTCCAGAACAAGCTGCCCAAGAAGGAGAAGGATCCTGGTTCCTTCACCTTACCTGTAGAACTTGGAGGCAAGCACGTGGGCAGAGCGCTTTGTGACCTGGGCGCCAGCATAAATCTCATGCCCCTGTCCCTATTCCGCCAGTTGGGAATAGGAGAAGCACGTCCAACCACAGTCACTTTACAACTAGCAGACAGATCCATCGCATATCCAGAAGGTAAGATTGAGGATATTCTAGTTAAAGTTGACAAATTCATTTTCCTTGCAGATTTCATTGTCCTGGACTATGAGGCAGACAAGGAGGTCCCCATCCTGCTAGGTAGACCATTTCTAGCCACAGGTAGGGCACTAATAGATGTGCAAAAAGGTGAGTTAACTATGAGGGTTCATGATGAAGAGGTAAAATTTAGTGTTTATAAAGCTTTAAAGTATCCCTCTGACCTTGAATCCTGTGCTAGCATGGATATTGTTGACTCACTAATGGAAGAACAATTAGAGCATGTACTGTTAACCAAGCATGCTAGTGAATATGTACAAGTAGATGTAGCTGACTTAAATGTATCTGACATAATGAATATGCCTGTAAATAACCCTCAACATGTATGTATGAATATCGATTTAACTGATAGAACTGTAAATCCTTTGAAACCCTCCATTGAGCATCCACCTATTTTAGAACTGAAACCACTACCTACTCACCTCAAATATGCATATCTAGGAGATAATGCTACGCTACCTGTAATTATTTCTTCTAGGCTAAGTGAACAGCATGAGGTTGATTTAATTTTACTGCTTAAGCAACATAGGAAGGCTATAGCATGGACTATTGCTGATATTCGAGGCATTAGCCCTTCTTATTGCATGCACAAAATTATATTAGAGGAAGAACACACACCTAAGGTAGATCACCAGCGTAGGTTAAACCCCTCTATGACAGAGGTAGTGAAGAAAGAAATAATAAAGTGGTTAGATGCAGGAGTGATTTTCCCCATAGCTAGTAGCCAGTGGGTGAGCCCCATCCAATGTGTACCTAAAAAGGGGGGAATAACTGTGGTAGTCAATGAGAACAACGAACTGATTCCAACAAGGACTGTCACAGGGTGGAGGGTATGTATGGATTACAGAAAATTAAATAAAGAAACTAAAAAAGACCATTTCCCTATACCGTTTATTGACCAGATGCTAGACAGAATAGCTGGTAGAGCCTACTATTGTTTTTTAGATGGGTACTCTGGCTATAATCAAATTACTATAGACCCTAAGGATCAAGAGAAGACCACCTTCACTTGCCCTTTTGGAACGTTTGCCTTCCGCAGAATGCCTTTTGGCTTATGCAATGCACCGGCAACTTTCCAAAGGTGCATGATGGCAATCTTCTCTGAGTTGGATGAATCCATGATAGAAATATTCATGGATGACTTCTCAGTCTTTGGGGATTCATTTAAAACCTGTCTAGAAAACCTAGGACAAGTCCTGGCTAGGTGTGAAGAGACCAACCTAGTCCTAAATTGGGAAAAGTGCCATTTTATGGTAGATGAAGGGATTGTCTTAGGACATAGAGTGTCAAGGGCAGGTGTAGAAGTGGATAGGGCAAAGATAGAGATCATAGAGAAGTTGGTAGAACCCCAGAATGTCAAGGCTATTAGGAGTTTCTTAGGGCATGCTGGCTTCTACAGAAGGTTCATCAAGGACTTTTCTAAGATAGCCAAGCCTCTATGTGAGCTACTGGAGCTAGGTAAGCCATTCATCTTCTCTAAGGAGTGTGTAGTAGCTTGGAAAACCCTTAAGGAAGCACTGGTCACAGCACCAATCATAGTAGGACCAAATTGGGATCTCCCATTTGAGATGCTATGTGATGCCAGTGACTATGCTGTAGGAGTCATGTTAGGACAGAAGATTGACAAGCTAACACACCCTGTCTATTATGCTAGTAAGACCTTGAATGAGGCTCAATGTAATTATACAACTACAGAGAAAGAGATGCTTGCTGTAGTCTTTGCTTGTGAAAAATTTAGAAACTATATTGTAGGAACTAGGACCATTGTATATACTGACCATTCTGCTTTAAAATATCTTATGAGAAAGGCTGATGCTAAGCCTAGATTGATTAGATGGGTGTTATTGCTGCAGGAATTTGATTTGGACATTCGGGACAAGAAAGGTTGTGAAAATGTGGTTGCAGATCACCTGTCTCGATTGCAGCACAATTGCGAAAAAATTGCGGAGACCGCAATTTCTGATGCTTTTATTGATGAACATGTATTTGCTTTGGCTCATCGTGATAACGATGAGGAACCGTGGTTTGCTGATATTGCTAACTTCCGTGCATCACAGGTATTACCAGTGTTCAAGGGAGGTCAAGAAAAGAAGCGGTTCCTGCATGAAGCAAGGAAATTCATCTGGGATGACCCCACACTTTACAGAACCTGTGCGGATGGTTTGTTAAGGAAGTGTGTTTCAGCTGCTGAAGCAAAGTCTGTGCTGCAGCACTGTCACTCATCTCCTTATGGTGGACACTTTGGTGGCCAAAGGACAGCTGCGAAGGTATTTCAGAGTGGCTACTACTGGCCAACAATCTTCAAGGACGCACACGACTATGCCCACAACTGTGACGAGTGCCAAAGGACAGGTAACCTCAGTCGCAAGGATGAGATGCCCCTCACCTACATTTTAGAGTTGGAGCTCTTTGATGTGTGGGGCATTGATTTCATGGGACCATTCCCTCCATCATCAGGTAACCTCTATATATTAGTAGCAGTAGACTACGTGTCCAAGTGGGTAGAAGCCAAAGCATGTCCTAATAATGATGCTAAAACAGTCACTAGCTTCTTGCATAGGCACATTTTCACTAGATTTGGGACTCCTCGTGCTATCATTAGTGATGAGGGGTCACATTTCATTAATAAGGCTATGGAGAAAGTATTGGCTAAATATAACATTAGACATAGGGTAGCTACTCCCTATCACCCACACTCAAATGGCCAAGCTGAAATTTCCAATAGGGAGATAAAGAGCATCCTAGAAAAGGTAGTCAAACCAAATAGGAAAGACTGGTCATTTAAGCTTGAGGATGCACTTTGGGCTTATAGGACAGCATATAAGACACCTCTAGGCATGTCTCCCTATAGGTTGGTGTATGGCAAGGCCTGCCACTTGCCACTTGAGTTAGAAAACAAGGCATTTTGGGCCATGAAAGAATTGAATTTCTGTGTAAAGGATGCAGGGACATTGAGATCTTTGCAGCTACATGAACTTGATGAGCTTAGGCATATGGCCTATGAGAATGCCAAAATGTATAAAGAAAAGACCAAAATATGGCACGACAGTAGACTTAGGATCAAAGACTTTAGGAAAGGCCAACTTGTCCTATTATTTAACTCACGTTTAAAGATATTTCCAGGCAAACTAAAGTCTAGATGGTCGGGTCCATTTGTTGTTACTAATGTCTTTGTTCATGGTGCAATAGAGATAAAGAACTTGCAGCAAGGTCAGCCATTTATGGTCAATGGTGCTAGGTTGAAGCACTACTATGAGGAAGGGGATGTGAAGACTCTCTCGGCCTTCCTCTTGACTGAAGCATGACAAAAAGAACGAGAGAGAACGAGTGGTTACTGTGCTCGTTTAGTCAAGGCCAATGCCTTAGTTTATTTTTTCTGTTTTTTCCGGTTATCATTTGTATGTTTTGTGG
Source organism: Herpetospermum pedunculosum (assembly GCA_028017165.1). Lineage (NCBI taxonomy): Eukaryota > Viridiplantae > Streptophyta > Magnoliopsida > Cucurbitales > Cucurbitaceae > Herpetospermum > Herpetospermum pedunculosum. Next base: position 49,561,619 of record CM051530.1, read on the forward strand.
TGTAATTTTAATTGCGTATTTAATATTTGTTTGATTTGTTTTTGTAGGGAATCGAAAGAGGGGATCAAGGAGAGTAAATCCCACTTTAAAAATCAAGAAACGGTTGAGCCAAATAAAAGATACGGGCAGGCAAAGTTGGAGATTTCAATGAAATAATGTCCCTGGAATTGCGCTAAAATTGCTGGATCCGCAAAAAGAGCCGTTGGGATTTTATCCGTTGCCTTTATATCCGTTGGGAGCCGCTCGATCGTTACGATTATCTCTCTCTTTGCTCTCCAAGAATTCAGCGATTCTCTCCATCTTTGATTCTTCTCTCAAGATCTTCAAGATTTAGCAATGGTGTCCACACGTGCTGAACGATCCGCAGCCAAGAAGAAGGCCGATGACGCAGCTGAAGCGGCTGCGAGGGAAGCGCTTCTCGCCCTTGCAGACGATGGTGCCGTTCGCACCGGTCCTCTCCCCAAGCTCCCTATTCGTAGGAAGAAGTGGAGGGTGGTCACTGAGATCCCCGCTGGGCCATCTGAGCCGGTGGGCACGCCCAAGAAACGCCGGTGGAGTGTCAAGACGGCCGCCGAACCAAGCACAGCAAAGACTCCCTCTGTGGAGAGTCAAGAACCTGATCGTGCATCCCACGAGTCAGCCAAAGAAGGATCGTCGCCGTCTGCCTCACCTGCGCGCAGCCCTCTCCCATCTGAACCAGTGCCAAGCGCAGAGTCGTCACCGCCTGCACAGAGCCCCGTGTTGTCTCCAGCACCTCAGAGTTCTGATCCGACACCTGCAGCAGCGCAGAGCCCTGAGCTGCAGTCTTCGCCACTGAGTTCTGCGCCGACACCATCAGCAGTGCACAATTCTCCACGGCCTGATCCTGAATTCCCTTATGGGGATTATCAGGAGTCTACGCAAGGCAGTGGAGATGCTGGGGAAGAAGAAGTCTTCTCTCCTATGAGGGAAGACAGCCCTGCCGAGCCTGCACAGCAGGACGATTCTATGGAAGAGACGTTGGGGGCACGCTTCCCACAACTCAACATCAAGGCCAAGCTCAAGAAGCAGAAGAAGGCCAGAATTGACAAGGCCAAGAAGTTAAAGAAAAAGAAGGCCAAGAAGGCGCCATCGACGGACAAGGAGAGTGCTGAGCCTTCGCTCAAACGCCTCAAGGTGGAGGCTGCTGCATCATCCAAACCAGCAGATAAGGGGAAGGCTAAACTCTACCCTGAAGACGAACCTCCGTCAGTAAGGTATGTCTCATCTGATGCGGAATCCAGGGGTGTTGAGCTCAGGAAAAGGGACCTGTTGCACGAGAAGGGATTCCTTGATCGCCTCGCTGACCTGCCGCAGTTCTTGCGGGCAGGAGTGCTCAACCATGGCTGGGAGGAATTCTGCAGACCGCCTAATCCAGCCTACACGAGCATGGTGTACGATTTCTACGCCAACGTGCTCAGCCCTGAGGATGGCCTGTCTATGGTCAGAGGGGTGGAAGTGGATTTCTCAGCCAAGGCCATCAATGAAGCCTTTGGTCTCAAGGGCCAAACGCACACAGATTATGCACGGATAGTTGATGAGCCGACTGAGGCCGTGCTGGAAGAGGCCATTCGCACAATTGGCCAGCCTGAAGCAGCGTGGACTGTCTCACGCAATGGTAGGCACACCTTGATGAGTGCCAATCTGACAGCAAAGGCGGCTGTGTGGTTTGCCTTTGTGAGGAGAAAGCTGTCCCCGGTGACTCACGAGACGACAATCAACCAGAGTAGATCACTGCTGGTTTATGCCATCATGCGCGGTCTCACGGTCAATGTAGGGGAGATCATGTCAGCTGCCATTGCTGAATGCGCCAGAAAAGGTAAGGGGCCATTATTTTTCCCCAACACTATAACCAAATTGTGTTTGCTTGCAGGAGTTCCCACCGAGCGCTTGGAGCAGCAGATGCCGTACACAGGCCATTCGGAGCTGCCTGCGAACCTGAGGCTGAGACGAAAGGGGAATATGGAGTTTGAGTTGGATAGGCTGGCTGCTGAACAGTCCTTATCCATGGCCTGCTTAATGGACATGCAGAGGAGAATGGCTCAATGGGCCAACTATGCGCAGGCGAGTGACAAAGAAGTTGCAGACCAGTTGGGATGCATCTTCCCGGACTTCCCCACCAACCTCCTAACTCCATGGGTGCCCCCACGACCAAGGCAACCAGATGAGGATGATGAGAATTGAGTGCTGGTTTGAAGTGCACTAAAGGGAGTATTGCTGTTCCCTTAAGAAACAAAAGACAATTTTTCTGCTTTCTGATAGGATATTGTGAATTATGCTGTTTTGTGTTCAACTTTTGATCTGTTTTTAATGTTTAGTTTTATGTTTTTTCTTTTGCTTAGTCTAGTCTGATGTTAGCTGAATAGGTAGGATCGTTTAGTTTTATTTTTAGGATGCATGAGTTACAGGAAAAAGCATGCTAGGGGCCTGAATCAATGTTATATCTGCCCGGATTGAATTGCGAAATAATTGCGGTTCCCGCAATTTTTGTGACTGATTGCATGTTTTGGACTGTCTGTTTAGTTAGGCTGTGATCTGTTAAATTCTATCTTTTGTTGCTAGCATGACTACCTTATATAGCTGATCTTAAAGCATGCTGGATGAGTGTCATAGGACACGCTTTGATAGTTTAAATTTGCCTCTGAATAGTGCTCAGCATGCATAAACCATAAGCCCTTAAGACTTTCTGTTATGTTCAAATTTTCTGCTGCTGGGATAGTTGCTTTTAGAATGTTTTGCCTATGCCTAGGATTTTTTTTAGATTCTCTTTGTTTTACTTTAGACTAGATGCTTCTAGGACAAGTTTGGGGGTGTGCCACCTCAGACACTCATTGGGGACAATGAGTAGTTGAAGTTTGGGGGAGGCCACCCTAGGCCTAGGAACATTCCTCTCTTCCTTAGGACATAAGCATTCTTCTTCTCCTAAAGAAAAAAAATCTTGTGATAAATAGAAAAATTGAAAAATAGAATAAAGAGGGGAGTCTTTCTCAAGTTGCTGAGTAATCAGTGCCAAGTGTGTAAACCACAAGTGGCATTGCATCAAAAGGCAAACCAAGGGGAGACTCCACCTAAGTAAAAAAGGAAAAAGGAGAAATAGGGGAAGAAGGATGTATGCTTAGGAGTTATAATCTTGTGGCTTAGATGTCCTATTTAAAAAAGAACTCTGATCCTCAATGAGCTAAGCACAAGGTTGTAGCTTTTAGGTTTGTCTAGGGAGATGAATGTATATCCAATATAGTGATGCCAGGGCTTAGGTTGTTCTCTAAAAGTACCACTGTCACTGTTAATACTAAGACTGGCATGACTCTAAGGAATCCTAGACACATTAAAAATAAGCTAGAAGCATGTACTGAGTCTGGAGTAAAGCTTGGTAGAATTTGAAACCCGAGGGATAGTGGCATGATATCATAAAAGTAGTTAAATCAGTAGTAGGGGGTTAACAAAAACAGTAGGTATGGTAGGCAGGTGAAGTCAGAAGAAGCTTGAGATAGGGATATAGGGGAGTCGGTAAGTAGTTAAAGAAGATAAAACAGCAGCCTAAGTAAGTCCTTAGTATGCTTGAGGACAAGCAAAGCCTTAAGTTTGGGGGTGTGTTAAGTCTCTGAAAGTGACTTATTTAGGACCCATTTAGCTTAGGAAAGTGTACACTTTTAGGTGTTTTTGATAGCATTTAGCCTAAACCTATGCTTTAATATGAGAATTAGAAGAAGGTAGCTAATTTAGGACTTATGCACAATAGGTAGAAAAAGGGTTGAAAACCGAAGGAAAAGAATGAAAAAATGAGCATTGCAAATGAATTGCGAAAACATTGCGGTGACCGCAATTATTCAAGTTAAAACCGTAAGTTGGCTGATCTTTTTCTGTTTAGATCCGACTTTTCAGGGATTCGTTCTTTCTCCTCCATCCATTCTGATATATGACGTTGAAGATTGATGGTTCTCCTTGGCCCAAACGCACCTGCAAATTACTATAAAAGGGGGTCAAAGTCGGAGGTTCAGGAATCACTCGAAGCGCAGAAGTCTTCTCGCAGTCCACCATTTCCATCTGTTTTCCTTTGCCGTCTGTTGGAGTGAGAGTCTCAGCTGCTGGAATCGATAATCTGATAGGAAGGAGAGAAGATTCTTCTTCTCTCTCGATTGGATTCATCCAAGCAAGGCTGACTTTTCATCACCTTCATTCGAGGCGACTGCCACGGAGTTTTTCAGCAATCCTTTACTGCTTTTCTGTTCTGTTCTTCTTATTTCCATTTCTGATCACTGTTGTTCTTAGTTTAGAGTTTTAATTACTGCATTTCGTTGTTGTCTGTCTTGGATTCATTTCTTTCAAAGCTTTCCTTGTCATTCAAACACTCAAAGTAATCAAAGTACAAGTCTGCATTTTACAGTTTCTATCTTTGTCTGCTACGGTTTTGTCTTGCTGTTTTAAGCACATTTCTCTTCTAAGCATGTCTATCTTATCTACCATTTCTGTTCTCTATATATCCATGAGTAGCTAATTCACTTAGGGGCATGCTAATGACAGAACTATAGGCTAAAAAAACGTGAATCAAGTAGGCAGATTAACACTCGAACATTGATTGTATGTGAGCTTCATCCCACGGGCAATTTCGATTGGCCATCCATTTTGTCCAAAGAACTCCTAACCTCTGGAAGGAGTAAGAGTTCAGAGTCATATAATCATGCTAGCCTTTCATGGTAATCAGGAAACGGCCTAGGAATAGGCGTTTCCCTAGTACAAACTAAACACTCCTGTTTTAACAAGATGCTTAAGACCTTACTTTGAAGTCGAGTAAACTTAAGACTCTAATGCATGGAATCGGACGATACTTGAGATAGAGTGAGTTTGATGTATAGAGAGTTGATCCAAAGCTTGATAATCGTAATAAACTGCCTATAGGATAGTCATTAGTAGCCCTTAATTCGCCCATTTACATACTTTTGTGGTTGAGTTAATTGCGGATTAATTGCGGTTCTCGCAATTCTGCTAAGTTGCATTCTGTTTAGCTGTTTTCTTCCTCGTTTATTAATTCCGTCTCTTGTCCTTTGCATCTAATTTCAACTTGCATTTGTTTATGTTATATCCCTTTATACATTCAGCAAAACTTAGGTGATTAAAAACCAATTTTACCCCCTCAAATCCACCCCATCTTTCTTAACAAAAACACTTCGAGAATAGCTAAAAACAAGTCTCTGTGGGAAAACGAATGAAATATACTTACTACTTGCTATAAGACCATGTATGCTTGCATGTTCTGAGTGCTCTCTCCCTCTTATTTATCATTTTTATTAACACATTGAGCACGCAACAAATACATAGCCAAGAATGATGCCACTCTAGAGAGTCAGCAAGCTACTCTTAGGAGCCTAGAGAACCAAATAGGGCAACTAGCCAATGAACTTAAAAATAGGCCCCAAGGGAGACTTCCTGCTGATACTGAAGTGCCAAGGAGAGATGGTAAAGAACAAGTTCAAGAAATTGAACTTAGAAGTGGGAGACCATTGGTGAGCAGCACCAAGGAAAGACCAAAGAGAGTAGAGAACACTAAGTCTAGTGCTCCACTGGAGTCTCTGCCAAACCAAGGTCCACCACCAACAAGCACATCAGGACAAAGGCTTGAGCCAATCATAGAGGAAATAGAAGAAATTCCACGGCCTCCACCTATCCCAAGGCGACCTGAAGTGCCTGCATATGTGCCACCACCTCCATTTCCTAGAAGGCTAAAGAAAAAACAAGAACAAGAAGTGCACTTTAATAAATTTCTAGAAATTCTTAAGCAAGTGCATGTTAATATTCCTTTTGTAGAAGTTTTACAGTCTATGCCTTCTTATGTAAAGTTTTTGAAGGATATTATAACTAACAAGAAAATAATTGGTGAGTTTGAAACAGTCAATCTCACTGAGGAGTGCAGTGCCATACTCCAGAACAAGCTACCCAAGAAGGAGAAGGATCCTGGTTCCTTCACCTTACCTGTAGAGCTAGGAGGCAAGCATGTGGGCAGAGCTCTTTGTGACCTGGGAGCAAGCATAAACCTCATGCCCCTATCACTATTCCGCCAGCTAGGAATAGGAGAAGCACGTCCAACCACTGTCACTTTACAACTAGCAGACAAATCCATATCATACCCTGAAGGTAAGATTGAGGATATTCTTGTAAAGGTTGACAAGTTTATTTTCCTTGCAGATTTCATTATCCTGGATTATGAAGCAGACAAGGAGGTCCCCATCCTGTTAGGCAGACCATTTCTAGCCACAGCTACGGCACTGATAGATGTCCAAAAAGGTGAGCTCACTATGAGGGTTCATGACGAGGAGGTTAAGTTTAGTGTTTTTAAAGCACTGAGGTATCCTTCTGACTCTGAATCTTGTGCTAGCATGGACATTGTAGATTCATTAATGGAAGAACAATTGGAGCATGAATTGTTGACTAAGCATGCTCATGAATATGTAGGATTAGAATTAACTAACTTAAACATAGCTGAGATAATGGACATACCTGTAAATAAACCTCAGCATGTTTGTATGGATATTGACTTAACTGAAAAATCTTTGAATCCATTAAAACCATCCATTGAGCATCCACCTGTCTTAGAATTAAAACCTCTCCCCACTCACCTCAAGTATGCATATCTAGGAAGTAATGATACTTTGCCTGTGATTATTTCTTCTAAATTAAGTGAAAAGCATGAGATTGAACTGATATTACTACTTAAGCAACATAGGAAGGCTATTGCATGGACTATTGCTGACATTAGAGGCATTAGCCCTTCTTATTGCATGCATAAGATTATATTAGAGGAAGAGCATACACCTAGAGTAGATCACCAACGTAGGCTGAACCCCTCTATGAAAGAGGTAGTTAAAAAGGAAATAATAAAATGGTTAGATGCTGGTGTGATCTTCACCATAGCTAGTAGCTGGTACTAGGATTTTTGAATATCCTATAAATTTCGGGGTGTCGAATCCCGCCAAAATAACATTTATAAATCCGCTACAACTGAGCTTTGCAGCTAGTGGTAGTCGGGTCGATCCACAGGGAACCTAAATTATTTTCTCCTAATTAATTTCTATTTGCTTTTTAATTAACTAAAACAATAAAATAAAACGATAAATAAAAGGGGGATTGCTAACGGAAAATTAAAGTAAGCATGTAAACTAGCTAACGGAAAATTAAATAACGGAAAAATTAAACGTAACGCGTGCTCCTAATTTGAGTGTTCGGGATTTACTTGATGCGCTTAGTTCATAGGGATTCTAATTAGCAAAGTAATTTTATTTCATGCACGCAAAATGCCTTGTCCCAACCGGGTCCAAAGCACCCCAAAGAATTAATTAGAGGTGTCAATTCTAATTAAACATGCTTCTTAATTAATCTAAGGTGATAAGCCATCAATTAATCAGAAAACAGTAACGGGTATAATTGCGACGAATTATTTCTTAAGACTAATTCGATTTCTCTCCTAACCTTGAGCCCACCGTGAAAACGTTAATCAACTCATACCCCCACTGTCACTTGGGCTCGAATTGATTAGCCACGAGCTAGACCCTCGCTACAATGCATTAAAGCTTATCAAGAATTAACGCTTAGCCTACTAACATGCGTAACAATTATGGGTGTCAATCCTAATTAGAAAGGCATGTCATTCGTTCTTTATACAAATTGGAGATGCAAGAAATCAACAACAAAATGCTAGAAATTCATACAAAAACCCTCACTAAGCATCAAAGTAAATCCCTAACTCAAATTAGAGCACTTACCTTAGCCAAACGTGTTGAAAATCGATCAAAAATTGTCCAAAAACCTTGAAAATTGATGAAAATATCACCAAACCCGAGGCCAAAACTCTCAAAATCGATTTTTCTCTCTCCTAAGTGAATGGTGGCTGAAAAACTAGGTCAAAAGTGCTTAAAAAGCTAAAAAATGAGTTTTGGGCCGAAATTGGCCAATTGGGCCGCGCAGGGGCGCGCGGACGGGTCGGCAAGCGCGCGCGGGCGGGCGCTGGGCGCTGGGCGCTGAGGCGGGGCGGGGCGCGCGGGTCGTCAGGCGGGCGCTGGGGCGCGGGTCGGCAGGCGGGTCGCGGGCGCTGGAGCTGGGGCGAGGGCGCGCGCGGAGCAGGGCGAGGCGTGGGCGCGCGCGGGCGAGTCTGGGCCGTGGGCTGTGGATGTTGACCGTTGACCATTGACCGTTGACCATTGACTTTTATAAAAAGAAGGGAAAATCCTGCATCAACCAAGATTTGAGCCTTGGCACCACCATTCTCTTAACAAGCCCTGCACCATCAAGCCACTAATCAATTTTGAGTAAAAATTAGATTATTTAATTAATATAGCTTAATCACTCAAAACGACTAACTAATAAAATATTATAAAATATTCATTTAAGCTCTTAATTATCGCAAATGCCCGATTTACCCCTTAGCAATTAAATTATACCAAATAAATCAATTAAGCCCAAATAATTACTCTAATTTACAAGACTTAGGAGCTAAATATTAGCACTTTTTGGAGTGCTATCAAAACCCCCAACCTAAATCTTGCTAGTCCTCGAGCAAGGAAAACTCTAAACTAGCTCCTAAGAATGAAATTGCATGCAACGACTCTAACCTCAATGCTTTAAAAAAACAACGCACTTACAATAGAAGAAAACAATTGATTGCATGCATAAGTTGAGAACATTTCAAAAATTAAACTGTTACTCCCCTACGTGCGTGTGTGATTAGCCAACCTATTCTAGCTCTTATAGACTCAGAAAAACCATATGCAACTCTACATCTCGTTTTCCCCCTACTTCTAGCAATAAAGAACAGTCTATGGCTTTTCAACAATCAAGAGAGTAACAAATTAAAAGGCCTAAATTTTCTTTTTTCTTGAGTACTTTGTACTCTTTATTTTCTTTAAACTACCACTTTTTTTTTTTACTTTTTCTTCTCCAAGAGAGCCTAACATGTCAAACTTGCCTTCGTTCCAGCTTACCCGCAGTTCCACTGCACAACGTATCTGACTACGAGCAAGCTTCACATTTTTAAGGACTAATGCTCACTTCTTAACGTGCACTTTAAGAAGGAGGAGCATCTCAGGAGTTTTTATTTTCATGCTTAGTCTTCTCCTTTTTTTTTTTAGGCAATAGCTTTGCTATAACACGATTAATTTAATACAACCTATCATGCATCAAGCCTTCCCTAGGGGTGCCTTTCGGGGTGACAACATGATTTCAGGCTACATAAGAGTATTATAAGCCTACAGAACCAAGAATAGATTGCTAAGTGTTCGATAGATGCAAGGGAGCAACAGAAAATTTTTAAAATTTTTTGAAAAATGCTCAACTAACACAAACAATCTCATGCTTTTCTAGATATGCAGCTACGAAGAATTTAAAAGCATTTCATAGATTGTCCTCATCGAACAACATGCAACAGCAGACCAAAGCACTTCTAATTCAGAATTTCCACAGCTCAAAAACTTCAGAAATCCATCAAAGCTCTCCACCCCCAACCTAAAAGGATACATAGTCCTCTATGTATCACACTTCAGACTAAGCAGTTAAAACGCACAAAATAAAAGGGAACAGAAAACCTCCCCTGAATTTTGTTCGGTTGTCGGTTGGAGCAGCGTGGTCTTCGCCCACTGTCTCGATCCTCAGGTCAAACCTCCTACAAAAGGAAAAGCAAATAAACTAAGCAAGGAAAAATAAAAACTGAAAGTAAAGACAAGAATTTAAGAACACATGGGTTGCCTCCCAAGAAGCGCAAATTTTTAAAGTCGATTGCTCGACTGTATTCTCGCACTCGACTCATCCATAATCAATCTTGGAAGATGCTTCATACATCTTCCCAATCTCATCGTTCCTGCAAACATCAACAGACAAATTTCTCTCTCGTGCCTTCCGCACACAGACAACATCATTTTCGAATAAAGAGCAAACAACATCAACATTCCCAACAGACTTCTCTGATTTTAACTTATCAATTTTAAACTTATTCACATCTCCATCGAATTCAACAGACAGGACACCTTTATCAACATCGATTTTAACTTTTGCAGTTTTCATAAAAGGTCGTCCCAACAGAATTGATTTAGAGACATGAGATGGTTTATCCTTCATTTCAAGCACATAAAAATCCGCAGGGAAATACAGATCATTTACTCTAACTAGAACGTCCTCAACTTTACCCAAGGGATGCACATATGATTTATCAGCCAATTGCACAATAACACCAGTTTCATGCAAGTCATTCAATTTAAGCTCTCTAAAAACAGCATATGACATTACATTAATAGATGCTCCTAAATCTAACATGGAATGATTAATCAGTTGATCTCCTATAGTGCAAGGCAATGTAAACATACCTGGATCCTTGCATTTGTTGGGCAATTTACCTTCTGAGATAGCGTAGACGTTATCACTCACCAACTTTCCTTCCTTTTTCTTCGACTTTCTTTTGGAGGTGCACCAGTTCTTCAAGAATTTGGAGTACGTGGGGATTTGCTTGATGGCTTCCAAAAGGGGAATGTTCACCACCACCTTTTGAAAAGTCTCCAAGACTTCTTTATCAGTTTCATCCACCTCGGGCTTTGGTCTAACCAGCCTACTTGGAAAAGGTGCTACCGGAACATATTTTTGCTTAAGCGAAGGTGGTTTCTCATCTCGGTCCTCTTCCTGTATGATCTCAGGATTCAACTGTCTTCTTGGGTTGGGAGGCTTTGGCACATACTTCTGAACAACAGGAGGAGTTTCTTTTTCTTTGCTCTCCTCTTCCTCAGGCACAGGCCTCATCAATCTGCTTGGAAAAGGAGCTCTAGGCACGTACTCCCTTCTCCTCGGTTCAGGTTCTACAACCAGATCATCCACCACCGGCGTAGTATTAGAAGGAATTTCCTTCCCGCTTCTCAAGGTCATGGCGCACACTTGCTCACAAGTGCTCGCCATCGTCTGCTGGGGTGGTTTCCATGAACACTGATCCTCCACCTTACTAAGTCTTTCGTCGAGCCTCTTCATTACATCGGCCATACCTCGCACTAGATCTCCACTACTCTCAAACATGGCCGAAAATTTCGTCAAATAAGAACTCACCATCTCCTCGACATTTCGATCTGAAACACAAGATTGAGATTTTTGTAAGCTTTGAGTTACTATGAGAAGTGAGTTACTTACCTCGAGTACTTGGGCTTTGAGCTCGTTCAGATCCTTTGAGAGACGGGCTTGCTCCACTCCTCCACCACCATATTGCTGAAGGTTCCCGACCATATTAGAGATCAGAACTCTAGCTTCTACGGGAGTCTTATCAAGGAGAGATCCTCCACTAGCAACATCAATCATTTGGCGGTCTCGTGGAAGCAAGCCTTCGTAGAAATACCGGATCAACTCTCCGTGTGCTATCCTATGGTGGGGAAAACTTTCACATAGCTGACCGAACTTCTCCCAGCACTCGTGAAGGGTCTCGCCTTCCTCTTGCGCAATGCCATAAATCTTTTTCCTAATCAAAGTGGCTCTGGAAGCGGGAAAATATTTTTCAAAAAATAGCCCTTTCAACCCGCTCCATGTGGCAATGGATCCCGACGGAAGATAATGCATCCAGTCTCTTGCTTTTCCCTTTAATGTAAAAAGGAAGGCTCTCAGGCTCAACTGATCGTCAGTGGCTTCACTTTTCTTCATCGCCGAACACACTATTTGAAACTCCTTCAGGTGTCTAATAGGGTCCTCATCTGCATTACCATAAAAGGAAGGTAGTAAGTTAATTAAACCGGCATTAAGCTCAAAATTACCTGGTACTACCGGATACGATATACACAGTGGTTGGCGGTCCAAGTCAGGTGATGCCAACTGCCTCAAGGTCCTCTGAGGCTCATCGTTAATTGCAAGTTCCATTTCTTCCACTTTTCTCAAAAATTAAAATAAAACTGCACACAACAACTCAAAACAAACGGGTCATACTGTACAAAAAGGATAAAAATAAACAGAACCAAAGAAAATAATTTTAAAAAGAAAAATTAAAAACACAAAACAAATCGAATTCAACCAAGTAAGATTAATTGTTGTTCCCCGGCAACGGCGCCAATTTTGGTACTAGGATTTTTGAATATCCTATAAATTTCGGGGTGTCGAATCCCGCCAAAATAACATTTATAAATCCGCTACAACTGAGCTTTGCAGCTAGTGGTAGTCGGGTCGATCCACAGGGAACCTAAATTATTTTCTCCTAATTAATTTCTATTTGCTTTTTAATTAACTAAAACAATAAAATAAAACGATAAATAAAAGGGGGATTGCTAACGGAAAATTAAAGTAAGCATGTAAACTAGCTAACGGAAAATTAAATAACGGAAAAATTAAACGTAACGCGTGCTCCTAATTTGAGTGTTCGGGATTTACTTGATGCGCTTAGTTCATAGGGATTCTAATTAGCAAAGTAATTTTATTTCATGCACGCAAAATGCCTTGTCCCAACCGGGTCCAAAGCACCCCAAAGAATTAATTAGAGGTGTCAATTCTAATTAAACATGCTTCTTAATTAATCTAAGGTGATAAGCCATCAATTAATCAGAAAACAGTAACGGGTATAATTGCGACGAATTATTTCTTAAGACTAATTCGATTTCTCTCCTAACCTTGAGCCCACCGTGAAAACGTTAATCAACTCATACCCCCACTGTCACTTGGGCTCGAATTGATTAGCCACGAGCTAGACCCTCGCTACAATGCATTAAAGCTTATCAAGAATTAACGCTTAGCCTACTAACATGCGTAACAATTATGGGTGTCAATCCTAATTAGAAAGGCATGTCATTCGTTCTTTATACAAATTGGAGATGCAAGAAATCAACAACAAAATGCTAGAAATTCATACAAAAACCCTCACTAAGCATCAAAGTAAATCCCTAACTCAAATTAGAGCACTTACCTTAGCCAAACGTGTTGAAAATCGATCAAAAATTGTCCAAAAACCTTGAAAATTGATGAAAATATCACCAAACCCGAGGCCAAAACTCTCAAAATCGATTTTTCTCTCTCCTAAGTGAATGGTGGCTGAAAAACTAGGTCAAAAGTGCTTAAAAAGCTAAAAAATGAGTTTTGGGCCGAAATTGGCCAATTGGGCCGCGCAGGGGCGCGCGGACGGGTCGGCAAGCGCGCGCGGGCGGGCGCTGGGCGCTGAGGCGGGGCGGGGCGCGCGCGGGTCGTCAGGCGGGCGCTGGGGCGCGGGTCGGCAGGCGGGGAGCGGAGCGGGGCAAGCGAGGCGGGTCGCGGGCGCTGGAGCTGGGGCGAGGGCGCGCGCGGAGCAGGGCGAGGAGTGGGCGCGCGCGGGCGAGTCTGGGCCGTGGGCTGTGGATGTTGACCGTTGACCATTGACCGTTGACCATTGACTTTTATAAAAAGAAGGGAAAATCCTGCATCAACCAAGATTTGAGCCTTGGCACCACCATTCTCTTAACAAGCCCTGCACCATCAAGCCACTAATCAATTTTGAGTAAAAATTAGATTATTTAATTAATGTAGCTTAATCACTCAAAACGACTAACTAATAAAATATTATAAAATATTCATTTAAGCTCTTAATTATCGCAAATGCCCGATTTACCCCTTAGCAATTAAATTATACCAAATAAATCAATTAAGCCCAAATAATTACTCTAATTTACAAGACTTAGGAGCTAAATATTAGCACTTTTTGGAGTGCTATCAGTAGCCAGTGGGTGAGCCCTATACAATGTGTACCTAAGAAGGGGGGGATGACTGTGGTAGTAAATGAGAACAATGAACTGATTCCAACAAGGACTATCACAGGATGGAGAGTTTGCATGGATTATAGGAAACTAAATAAAGAGACCAAAAAAGACCACTTCCCTCTACCATTCATTGACCAAATGCTAGATAGGATAGCTGGTAGAGCCTACTATTGCTTCTTAGACGGTTATTCAGGATATAACCAGATTACTATAGACCCTAAGGACCAAGAGAAGACTACCTTCACTTGCCCTTTTGGAACTTTTGCCTTCCGCAGAATGCCTTTTGGCTTATGCAATGCACCGACAACTTTCCAAAGGTGCATGTTGGCAATCTTCTCTGATTTGGATGAGTCCATGATAGAGATATTCATGGATGATTTCTCAGTCTTTGGGGATTCATTTACAAACTGTCTAGAGAACTTAGGACAAGTCCTGGCTAGGTGTGAGGAGACCAACCTAGTCCTAAATTGGGAAAAGTGCCACTTCATGGTGGATGAAGGGATTGTCTTAGGTCATAGAGTGTCAAGGGCAGGTGTAGAAGTTGACAGGGCAAAAATTGAAATAATAGAGAAATTGGTAGAACCTCAAAATGTCAAGGCCATTAGAAGTTTCTTAGGGCATGCTGGTTTCTATAGAAGGTTCATTAAGGACTTTTCTAAGATCTCCAAGCCTCTATGTGAGCTTCTAGAGCTAAACAAACCGTTCATTTTCTCTAAAGAGTGTTTCCTAGCTTGGAAAACCCTTAAGAAAGCACTAGTCACAACACCTATTATAGTAGGGCCTAATTGGGATCTTCCCTTTGAGATGTTATGTGATGCCAGTGACTATGCTGTAGGGGTTATGTTAGGACAGAAGATTGACAAGTTAACACACCCTGTATACTATGCTAGTAAGACACTTAATGAGGCACAATGTAATTACACAACTACTGAGAAGGAGATGCTAGCGGTAGTGTTTGCTTGTGAGAAGTTTAGGAATTACATTGTAGGCACTAGGACAATCGTGTACACTGACCATTCTGCCTTGAAGTACCTTATGAGAAAGGCTGATGCTAAGCCTAGGTTGATTAGATGGGTTTTGCTGCTGCAAGAGTTTGATCTAGACATTAGAGATAAGAAAGGATGTGAAAATGTGGTTGCGGATCATCTTTCTAGATTGCAGCATAATTGCGAAAAAATTGCGGAAACCGCAATTTCTGATGCTTTTATTGATGAACATGTCTTTGTATTGACTCATCGTGATAACGATGAGGAACCTTGGTTTGCTGACATTGCTAACTTCCTTGCATCACAGGTACTACCAACTTTCAAGGGAAGCCAAGAGAAGAAGAGGTTCCTCCATGAAGCAAGAAAATTCATATGGGATGATCCCACACTTTACAAGACATGTGCTGATGGTCTGCTCAGGAAGTGTGTTTCAGCTGCTGAGGCGAAGTCTGTGCTGCAGCACTGCCATACAGCACCCTATGGTGGACATTTTGGTGGCCAAAGGACAGCTGCAAAGGTGTTCCAGAGTGGCTACTATTGGCCAACGATCTTCAAGGATGCCCACAACTATGCCCACAGCTGTGATGAATGCCAGAGAACAGGTAATCTTAGTCGAAAGGATGAGATGCCTCTCACTTACATCTTAGAGTTGGCGCTCTTTGATGTGTGGGGCATCGACTTCATGGGACCATTTCCCCCATCATTAGGTAACCTTTACATCCTTGTAGCAGTAGACTACGTATCTAAGTGGGTAGAGGCTATAGCATGTCCAAATAATGATGCCAAAACAGTCATAAGATTCTTGCATAGACATATTTTTACTAGATTTGGGACACCTCGGGCTATAATCAGTGATGAGGGGACACATTTCATTAATAAGGCTATGGAGAGAGTGTTGGCTAAGTATAATATTAGACATAGAGTAGCCACTCCTTATCACCCACATTCGAATGACCAAGCTGAAATTTCAAATAGGGAGATTAAGAACATACTTGAAAAAGTGGTCAAACCCAATAGAAAGGACTGGTCATTTAAACTCGAGGATGCACTTTGGGCTTATAGAACTGCATATAAGACACCTCTAGGTATGTCTCCTTATAGACTTGTGTATGGCAAAGCATGTCACTTGCCATTCGAGTTAGAAATTAAAGCATTTTGGGCCCTAAAAGAGTTGAATTACTGCGTGACCGATGCGGGAACATTGCGGTCTTTGCAATTACATGAGCTTGATGAGCTTCGGCATATGTCTTATGAAAATGCCAAAATGTATAAGGAAAAGACCAAGATTTGGCACGACAGTAGACTTAGGATTAAGGACTTCAAGAAAGGCCAACTTGTCTTATTATTTAACTCACGATTGAAATTATTTCCAGGAAAACTTAAGTCTAGATGGTCAGGTCCATTTGTAATTACTAATGTGTTTGTGCATGGTGCCATCGAGATAAAGAACCTGCAGCAAGGACAACCATTCATGGTTACTGGTGCAAGATTGAAGCACTACTATGAGGAAGGAGATGTGAAGACTCTCTCGGCCTTCCTTTTGTCTGAAACGTGAAAACAAGAACGAGAGAGGACGAGTGATTGCTGTGCTCGTTCATATGAGGCCCATGCCTTAGTTTATTTTTTGCGATTTTCCGGTTACTGTTTGTGTATATTTTTGTGTGATTTTAATTAAGTATTTGATGTTGATTTTATTTATTTTTTCAGGGAATCGATAGAGGGAATCAAGGAGATGAATTCAAGATAAAAAAATCGAGGAGATATCAAGCCAAATCAAAGATACGGTTGAGGAAAGATTGGCATTTAAACGCAGAAAATCTCCAACGGTCACTAGAATTGCGCCGGATTTGCAGAATCCGCAAAAATAGAGCCGTTGGGATCTCATCATTACTTATATCCGTTAAGAGGCGCGATGATCCGTACGATTCTCCCATTATCTCAACTCCAAGAAAACTGCTTTTCTCTTCATCTGTGATTCCTCTTTCCAAATCTCCACAACTCGACAATGGTGCTAACAAGAGCCGAAAGATCTGCAGCCAAGAAGAAGGCTGACGACGCTGAAACTGCTGCGAGGGAAGCACTTCTTGCCCTTGCAAACGCTGAGGCTGCACGCTCTGAGAGACTCCCCAAGCTGCCGATCCGCAAGAAGAAGTGGAAGGTAGTCACGGAGATACCTGCTGGACCCTCTGAACCAGTGGGAACGCCCAAGAAACGCAAATGGAGCATGGCGGTGGCCGAAGAAGCAAGCAAGGAAAAGACTCCCTCTGTGGAGAGTCAAGAAAGTGATCGTGTGTCACACGATTCGGCCAAGAAGAGCTCTTCACCATCTGCACCACCAGCGCGAAGCCCTGAGATTTCCCCTTCGCCGCAGAGTTCTGCACAGACCCCTACAGCAGCACAAAGCACTACACCATCAACTACTCCTCCACGGCCTGACCCTGACTTTCCCTATGGAGAGTATCAAGAATCGACGCAGGGCAGTGGGGAAGCTGAGGAAGAAGAGGTCTTCTCTCCGTTGAGGGAAGCCAGCCCTGGGAGTCCTGCGCAGAAGGATGATTCTATGGACGAGACACTGGGGGCTTGCCTCCAGCAGATCACAACCAAGGCAAGGTTGAAGAAGAAGAAGGCCGTCAAGATTGTTAAGGCCAAACGGTCCAAGAAATCAAAGAAAAAGAAAGCCAAGAGGGTGCCTTCATCAGAGAAGGAGAGTGATGAGCCATCTCTGAAGAAGCTCAAGATGGAGGCTGCGGAGTCAGCCAAGCCGAAAGACAAAGGGAAAGCCAAGCTTTACCCTGAAGATGAGCCTCAATCAGTGAGGTACGTGTCTTCTGATGCTGAGTCTAGAGGCATTGAGTTGAGGAAAAGGGAGCTGCTGCACGAGAAGGGATTCCTCGACAGACCTGCTGACCTGCGGCAATTCTTGCGCGCAGGAATCACGAATCACGGCTGGGAGGAGCTGTGCAGACCACCCAATCCAGCTTACACAAGCATGGTGTATGACTTCTACGCCAATTTGAGGAATTCTGAGGAGGGCTTGTCTGTGGTCAGAGGAGTCGAGGTAGACTTCTCAGCGAAGGCAATCAACGAAGCCTACGGCCTCAAGGGCCAGAAACACACGGATTATTCAAGGATCGTTGATGAGCCTACAGAAGCTGTCTTGGAGGAGGCCATTCGAATCATTGGCCAGCCTGAAGCATCATGGACAGTGTCGCGCAATGGGAGGCACACTCTCATGAGTGCCAACCTCACAGCCAAGGCGGCTGTCTGGTTTTCCTTCGTGAGGAGGAAGCTGTCCCCCGTGACTCATGAGACCACAATCAACCAGAGCAGGTCGCTGCTGGTCTATGCAATCATGCGAGGTCTCACAATCAACGTGGGCGAAGTCATTGCAGCTTCCATTGCTGACTGCGCCAAGAAGGGTAAGGGTCCATTGTTCTTCCCTAATACTATTACTAAACTCTGCTTGCGTGCAGGGGTCCCCATCGAGCGAATGGAACAACAGATGGCTTACATAGGCCACTTGGAGCTGCCTACAGGCTTGAGGCTGAGAAGAAAGGGGAACATGGAATTCGAGCTGGATAGTTTGGCTGCTGCTCAGTCGCTCTCCATGGCGTGCCTGATGGATCTACAGAAGAGGATGGCTCAATGGGCCACATACGCACAGGCAAGGGACAAGGAGGTTGCTGACCAACTGGGATGCATCTTCCCTGACTTTCCCACGAACCTACTGTCTCCATGGGTGCCTCCAAGACCAAGAAGGAATGATGATGAGGAAGATATCTGAGTGCTAGTTTGAGGAGCACTAAAGGGAGTATTGCTGTTCCCTTAGAATAAACAAAGAAAAAATCAAACTGTTATTGTTGAAACGTGTGAATTATGCTGTTTTTAGTTAATATTTTGATCTGTTTTAGTTGCTTAGTTTTAAGTTTTTATATTGTTTAGTGTAGTCTGATAATAGCTGATTAGGTAGATTAGTTTAGTTTCATTTTTAGAGATATTCATGGATGATTTCTCAGTCTTTGGGGATTCATTTACAAACTGTCTAGAGAACTTAGGACAAGTCCTGGCTAGGTGTGAGGAGACCAACCTAGTCCTAAATTGGGAAAAGTGCCACTTCATGGTGGATGAAGGGATTGTCTTAGGTCATAGAGTGTCAAGGGCAGGTGTAGAAGTTGACAGGGCAAAAATTGAAATAATAGAGAAATTGGTAGAACCTCAAAATGTAAAAGCCATTAGAAGTTTCTTAGGGCATGCTGGTTTCTATAGAAGGTTCATTAAGGACTTTTCTAAGATCTCCAAGCCTTTATGTGAGCTTCTAGAGCTAAACAAACCATTCATTTTCTCTAAAGAATGTTTCCTAGCTTGGAAAACCCTTAAGGAAGCAATAGTCACAGCACCTATTATAGTAGGGCCTAATTGGGATCTCCCCTTTGAGATGTTATGTGATGCTAGCGACTATGCTGTGGGGGTTATGTTAGGACAAAAGATTGACAAGTTAACACACCCTGTATACTATGCTAGTAAGACACTTAATGAGGCACAATGTAATTACACAACTACTGAGAAGGAGATGCTAGCTGTAGTATTTGCTTGTGAGAAGTTTAGGAATTACATTGTAGGCACTAGGACAATTGTGTACACTGACCATTCTGCTTTAAAGTACCTTATGAGGAAGGCTGATGCGAAGCCTAGATTGATTAGATGGGTGTTATTGCTGCAGGAGTTTGATCTAGACATTAGAGATAAGAAAGGATGTGAAAATGTGGTTGCGGATCATCTTTCCAGATTGCAGCATAATTGCGAAAAAATTGCGGAAACCGCAATTTCTGATGCTTTTATTGATGAACATGTCTTTGTATTGACTCATCGTGATAACGATGAGGAACCTTGGTTTGCTGACATTGCTAACTTCCTTGCATCACAGGTACTACCAACTTTCAAGGGAGGCCAAGAGAAGAAGAGGTTCCTTCATGAAGCAAGGAAATTCATATGGGATGATCCCACACTTTGCAAGATATGTGCTGATGGTCTGCTCAGGAAGTGTGTGTCAGCTGCTGAGGCGAAGTCTGTGCTGCAGCACTGCCATGCAGCACCTTATGGTGGACATTTTGGTGGCCAAAGGACAGCTGCAAAGGTGTTCCAGAGTGGCTACTATTGGCCAACAATCTTCAAGGATGCCCACAATTATGCACACAGCTGTGATGAATGCCAGAGAACAGGTAACCTAAGTCGAAAGGATGAGATGCCTCTCACTTACATCTTAGAGTTGGAGCTCTTTGATGTGTGGGGCATTGATTTCATGGGGCCATTCCCTCCATCATCAGGTAACCTTTACATCCTTGTAGCAGTAGACTACGTATCTAAGTGGGTAGAGGCTATAGCATGTCCAAATAATGATGCCAAAACAGTCATAAGATTCTTGCATAGACATATTTTTACTAGATTTGGGACACCTCGGGCTATAATTAGTGATGAGGGAACACATTTCATTAATAAGGCTATGGAGAGAGTGTTGGCTAAGTATAATATTAGACATAGAGTAGCCACTCCTTATCACCCACATTCGAATGGCCAAGCTGAAATTTCAAATAGGGAGATTAAGAACATACTGGAAAAAGTGGTCAAACCCAATAGAAAAGACTGGTCATTTAAACTCGAGGATGCACTTTGGGCTTATAGAACTGCATATAAGACACCCCTAGGTATGTCTCCTTATAGACTGGTGTATGGCAAAGCATGTCACTTGCCATTCGAGTTAGAAATTAAAGCATTTTGGGCCCTAAAAGAGTTGAATTACTGCGTGACCGATGCGGGAACATTGCGGTCTTTGCAATTACATGAGCTTGATGAGCTTAGGCATATGTATTATGAAAATGCCAAAATGTATAAGGAAAAGACCAAGATTTGGCACGACAGTAGACTTAGGATTAAGGACTTCAAGAAAGGCCAGCTTGTCTTATTATTTAACTCACGATTGAAATTATTTCCAGGCAAACTTAAGTCTAGATGGTCAGGTCCATTTGTCATAACTAATGTGTTTATTCATGGTGCCATCGAGATAAAGAACCTGCAGCAAGGACAACCATTCATGGTTAATGGTGCAAGATTGAAGCACTACTATGAGGAAGGAGATGTGAAGACTCTCTCGGCCTTCCTTCTGACTGAGTCGTGAAAACAAGAACGGGAGAGGACGAGTGATCACTGTGCTCGTCCATGCGAGGCTCATGCCTTAGTTTATTTTTTGCTAATTTTCCGGTTATCGTTTGTGTATATTTTTGTACGATTTTAATTACGAATTTGATATTTATTTTATTTCTTTTTGTAGGGGATCAGTAGAGGGAATCAAAGAGATTAAATCAAGCTAAAGAGATCGAGGAGATATTGGGCCAAATCAAAGATACGGTTGAGGAAAGATTGGCATTTAAACGTAGAAAATCTCCAACGGTCCCTAGAATTGCGCTGGATTTGCAGAATCCGCAAAAATAGAGTCGTTGGGATTTCATCATTACTTATATCCGTTAAGACGCGCGCTGATCTATACGATTCCCCAATTATCTGAACTCCAAGAAAACTCTTTCCCTCTTCATCTGCAATTCTTCTCTCCAGATTCCAACGATTCAACGATGGTGCTAACAAGGGCTGAACGGTCTGCGTCCAAGAAGAGGGCTGACGATGCTGAAACTGCTGCGAGGGAAGCACTTCTTGCCCTTGCAGACGCTGAGTCCGCGCGAACTGAACGACTCCCCAAACTGCCAATCCGCAAGAAGAAGTGGAAGGTTGTCACGGAGATACCTGCTGGACCCTCTGAACCAGCAGGCACACCCAAGAAACGCAAATGGAGTATGGCGGTGGCTGAAGAAGCAAGCAAGGAAAAGACTCCCTCTGTGGAGAGTCAAGAAAGTGATCCTCGGTCACACGAGTCACCAAAACAGAGCTCTTCGCCATCTCCGCCAGCGCAAAGCCCTGAGCTTCCTCCATCACCGCAGAGTTCTGAACACATATCCCCACCAGAAGAGAGCCCTACAGCATCACCCACTTCCCCACAACCTGACCCTGAATTCCCATATGGGGAGTACCAAGAATCGACGCAAGGCAGTGGGGAAGCTGAGGAAGAAGAGGTCTTCTCTCCTTTGAGGGAAGCCAGCCCTGAGAGCCCTGTGCAGAGGACTGATTCGATGGACGAAATACTGGGGGATTGCCTCCAGCAGTTGACAACCAAGGCGAGGTTGAAGAAGAAGAAAGCTGCCAAGGCTGTTAAGGCCAAACGGCCCAAGAAGTCAAAGAAAAAGAAAACCAAGAGGGCGCCTCCATCAGAGAAAGAGAGTGATGCGCCGTCGCTGAAAAAGCTCAAGATTCAGGCTGCTGAGTCAGCCAAACCAAAAGACAAAGGGAAAGCCAAGCTTTACACTGAAGATGAGCCTCAGTCAGTGAGGTATGTCTCCTCTGATGCTGAATCCAGAGGCGCTGAGCTGAGAAAGAGAGAGTTGCTGCACGAGAAGGGATTCCTCGATGCACCTGCTGACCTGCCGCAATACTTGCGCGCAGGAATCACGAATCACGGTTGGGAGGAGCTATGCAGACCACCCAATCCAGCCTACTCCAGCATGGTGTATGACTTCTACGCCAATCTGGTGAATCCTGAGGATGGCCTATCTGTGGTCAGAGGGGTGAGGTAGACTTCTCAGCAAAGGCGATCAACGAAGCCTATGGCCTCAAAGGCCAAAAACACACTGACTATGCGAGGATTGTTGATGAGCCAACGGAAGCTGTCTTGGAGGAGGCAATACGGATAATTGGCCAGCCAGAGGCATCATGGACAGTATCACGCAATGGGAGGCACACCCTGATGAGTGCCACCCTCACAGCCAAGGCGGCTGTCTGGTTTTCCTTTGTGAGGAGGAAGCTGTTCCCAGTGACTCATGAGACCACCATCAACCAGAATAGGTCGCTGCTGGTCTACGCAATCATGCGAGGTCTCACGATCAACGTGGGCGAGGTCATTGCAGCCTCAATTGCTGACTGCGTCAAAAAGGGTAAGGGACCACTTTTCTTTCCTAACACAATTACTAAGCTGTGCTTACGTGCAGGAGTCCCGATCGAGCGAATGGAAAGGCAGCTGGCCTACACCGGCTACCTGGAATTGCCGACTGCCTTGAGGTTGCGCAGGAAGGGGAACATGGAGTTCGAGCTCGATGGCTTGGCTGCTGCTCAGTCTTTGACCATGGCATGCCTGACGGATCTGCAGAAGAGGATGGCTCAATGGGCCACATACGCGCAGGCGAGGGACAAGGAAGTTGCTGACCAACTGGGATGCATTTTTCCTGAATTTCCCACGAACCTACTGACTCCATGGGCGCCTCCACGACCACGAAGGAATGATGATGAGGAAGACATATGAGTGCTGGTTTGAAAAGCACTGAAGGGAGTATTGCTGTTCCCTTAGAAATAAAATAAACTGCTTTTTGTTGAACCATGTGAACTATGCTGTTTTGAGTTAATCTTTTGATCTGTTTTAGTTGTTTAGTGTTAATTTTTATTTTTGTTTAGTATAGTCTGATGATAGCTGATTAGGTAGATTAGTTTAGTTCCCTTTTTGTATAGCTTGGATGACTGGAAAAAGCATGCATAGGGGCCCTGATCACTGATATATCTGCCCTGTATCTATTGCGAAATAATTGCGGATACCGCAATTTTTATTAGTAACTGCATGCTTTTGACTGACGGTTTAGCTAGGTTGGTTCTGTTTAAATTTTATCTTTTGCTGCTATCATGACTGCCCTATATAGCTTATCTTAAAGCATGCTGGATGAGTGTCATAGGACACCCTTTGATAGTTTAAATTAGCCTCTTAAAAGTACTCAGCATGCATAGCTTTAAGTCCTTGCCTGCCTGTTTTTTTTTCAAAATTCTGCTGCTGTGATATTTACTTTTAGAATGTTCTGTCTATGCCTAGGGCTTTTAGATTCTCTTTGTTTTACCTTAGACTAGATGCTTCTAGGACAAGTTTGGGGGTGTGCCACCTCAGACACTCATTGGGGACAATGAGTAGTTTAAGTTTGGGGGAGGCCACCCTAGGCCTAGGAACATTCCTCTCTTCCTTAAAAGCATAAGCATTCTTCTTCTCCTTTACAAAAAAATGAGCTGAAAAAATGAAAAATAGAATAAAGAGGGGTGTCTCTCTTAGGTTGCTGAGTAATCAGTGCCAAGTGTGTAACCCACAAGTGGCATTGCATCAAAAGGCAACCAAAGGAAAGGCTCCACCTAAGTAAGAAAGAAAGAAAAAAAAAAGGAAGAAGTAGGGAAGAAGAATGTATGCCTAGGAGTTGCAACTTTGTGGCTTAGATGTCCTGAATAAAAAGAACTCTGATCCTCAATTGGCTAAGCACAAAGTTGTAGCTTGTAGGGTTGTTTAGGGAGATGAATGTATGTCCAATGTAGTGATGCCAGGGTTTAGGTTGTTCTCTTAAAGTACTACTGTCACTGTTAATACTAAGACTGGCATGACTCTAAGGAATCCTAGGTAGCTCAAAAGTAAAAACTAGAAGCATGTACTGAGTCTGGGGTAAAGCTAGGTAGAATTTGAAACCTTAGGGATAGTGGCATGATATGACAAAAGCAAGTAGATCAGTTGTAGGGAGTTAATGAAACAGTAGGAGTATTAGGCATGCGAAGTCAGAAGAAGCTAGATAAGAGGATAGTTTTAAACTTAGAAGTGTGTCACAGGACAGCACTGCTATAGATAGGAATATAGGGGAGTCAGTAAGTGGTTAAAGAAGATGAAACAGCAGCCTAGGCAAGTCCTTAGATTGCTCGAGGACGAGCAAAACCTTAAGTTTGGGGGTGTGTTACGTCTCCAAAAGTAACCTTTTTAGGACTTATTTATCTTAGAAAGATGTACACTCTTAGGTGTTTTTGATAGGATTTAGCTTAAACCTATGTTTATATATGAGATTTAGAAGAAGGTAGCTAAATTAGGACTTGTGTGCAAGAGGAAAGAAAAGGAATGAAAACCGAAGGAAAAGAGTGAAAAATATGCATTGCGGAAACATTGCTAAAACAACAATGTTTCAAGTGAAAACCGTAAGTTGACTGATCTGTTTCTGTTAATTTCCGTTATTTCAGGGATTCGTTCTTTCTCCTCTATCCATTTTGAAGTACGACGTTGAGGATGGATGGTTCTCTTTGGCCCAAACGCACCTGCAAATTACTATAAAAGGGGGTCAAAGTAGAGGGTTCAAGCATCATCCGAAAGCGCAGAAGTCTCTTCGCAGCTCCATCTTTTCTCCTGTTTTTCTCTTCCGTCTGTTGGGTTGGAAAGTTCAGCTGTTGGAGTCGTCAATCTGATAGGAAGGAGAGAAGATTCATCTTCTCTTCTGATTGGATTCATCCAAGCAGGGCTGCTCTTTCTCGTCCTTCAGCCGAGGCGTTTGCGACGAGGCGTTCAAGCTCATTTACTGCTTTCTGTCTTTTCATTCTCCATTTCCAGCTCTGTTTTGTCGTTATTTCTTTTCTATTAGCTAGTTCATTACATTTCGTTGCTTTCTGTCTTTATGTTATTTAATCCAAGTCTCCATTTGTTCATTCAAACAATCGGTTAATCAAAGCACAATTCATTAGTTCTTACTTCGTCTTTACCTTTGTTGTCTACTGTTTTGCTTTGCTGTTTTGTCTTTCATTTCCTTCTAAGCATGTCTACTTTATCTATTCTTTCTGTTCTCTCTATATCCATGAGTAACTAAGTCACATAGGGGCATGCTAATGACAACACTATAGGCTAAAAAACGTGAACCAAACATGTAGGATAGCTCTCGAAGCATTGATTGTATGTAAGCTTCATCCCACGGGCAATTTCGATTGGCCATCCATTTTGTCCAAAGAACTCCTAACCTCTGGAAGGAGTAAGAGTTCAGAGTCATACACTCATGCTAGCCTTTCAAGGTAGCCAGAAAACGACCTAGGAATAGGCGTTTTCCTAGTACAAACCAACACTTTCTGTTTTAACAGGATGCTTAAGACCTTACTTGGACATGAGTAAACTAAAGAATCTAACGCATGAAATCGGAAGATACATGAGATTGAGTAAGTTTGATGCATAGAGAGTTGATCCAATGCTTGAGGATCGTGAGAAAATGCCTATAGAGGAGTCGTTAGTAGCCCTTGTTTCTCCATTTTACACACTTTCGCTGTTAGTAACATTGCGGTAGAATTGCTGTTTTCGCAATTCTGCTAAGTTTACAATTCTGTTTAGCTGTTTTCTTCTTCGTTTATTAATCTCATCTCTTTTCCTTTAAGTTTAACTTTGACTTGCACTTGTTTATGTTGCTATCCTTTATATATTCCTTAGGAGTTAGACAATTTAAAACCAATTCTACCTCATCAAATCCACCCAATCTTTCTTAACTTTACACTTCACGAGTAGCTCATAATAAATCTCTGTGGGAAAACGAATGAAAAAATACTTACTACTTGCTATAAGATCATGTATGCTTGCATGTTCTGAGTGCTCTCTCTATCTTATTGCTTATTTATTTTAACACATGGAGCACGCAACACTAAGACAGGAGTTTGAGGCATTTCATTCCTACCAGATATCGACCCTATTCTTTGACATCTATTGCAGGTTTTACAAAATTCATGCGCATCTTTAAACAGAGAAGTCCAGTAAAACCCGCTATCTAACACTTTCCTAGCTGTCCTCCTAGGCCCAAAATGTCCCCCACATGCATAATCATGACAGAAGGTAAGAATAGACGCATGCTCATTCTCAGGGACACATCTCCTAATTATTTGATCAGAACAGAACTTCCATAAATGGGGATCCTCCCACACATAGTACTTAGCGTCGCTTTTCAGCTTCGCTTTCCTACTATGAGAGAAACCAGAAGGAAAATTACCTGTGGCCAAGTAATTTACCATATCAGCATACCAGGGAAGGACTGTATCAAGTCTGAAGAGTGTCTCATCGGGGAAATCTTCATTCAGAGGCAGGAGGTCTTCCTTTCTGACCAAGCGGCTCAGATGGTCGGCTACCGGGTTTTCTGCTCCTCTCCTATCCTTGATCTTCACATCGAAGTCCTGGAGAAGCAAAATCCATCGAAGTAGCCTCGGTTTTGCGTCCTTCTTGGTCATCAGGTACCGAACAGCTGCATGATCAGAGAAAACAGTCACTTGAGAGCCAATAATGTAAGGACAAAATTTATCAAGCGCAAATACAATAGAAAGAAGTTCTTTTTCCGTTGTCGTGTAATTGCACTGCGCTGGATTAAGTGCCCTGGAGGCATAGTAAATGACACGGCTCTTGTTCTCGATCCTCTGACCGAGCACGGCTCCCAAGGCATAGTTGCTGGCGTCGCACATAATCTCGAAAGGCAAGTCCCACTGGGGTGGGTGTATGATGGGCGCGCTCGTCAAACTATCCTTGAGCAAATCAAAGGCTTTTCTGCACTCCTCTCCAAAATCAAATGTTACATCCTTCTGAAGGAGGTACGTCATAGGCATGGCAACCTTGGAGAAGTCCTGAATAAACCTGCGATAAAACCCTGCATGGCCAAGAAAAGACCGAACCTCCCTAACATTCGTTGGGTATGGCAGATTAGAGATAACATCTATTTTAGCCTTATCTACCTCTATACCCTTAGCAGAAACCACATGCCCTAAAACGATACCTTGACTCGCCATAAAATGACATTTTTCAAAATTTAGAACAAGGTTCATCTCAATACATCTTTTCAGGACATGCGATAAATTATCTAAACAGTCATCGAAGGAATCGCCATAAACTGTAAAATCATCCATGAACACTTCAATGCATTTTTCTACAAACTCAGAAAATATACTCATCATGCATCTCTGAAATGTACCAGGAGTGTTACAAAGCCCAAAAGGCATCCTTCTAAATGCAAATGTGCCAAAGGGGCACGTGAACGTTGTTTTCTCTTGGTCTTCTATGGCTATGGGGATTTGGTAAAAGCCAGAGAAACCATCGAGAAAACAAAAGAATGGCTTCCCAGCTAAACGCTCCACCATCTGATCAATAAATGGAATGGGAAAGTGGTCCTTCCTAGTGACCTCATTAAGCTTCCTAAAGTCTATGCACATTCTCCATCCATTTTGAATCCTTTTGGGCACTAATTCATTTTTCTCATTCCTAACCACAGTCATGCCAGTTTTCTTAGGAACAACATGGATAGGACTAACCCATTTACTATCTGAGATAGGATAGATGATACCTGCTTCGAGGAGTTTGAGGATCTCAGAAACTACTACCTCCTTCATCGCGGGATTGAGCCTCCTTTGGGGCTCTCGTGAAGGTTTCGCTCCATCCTCGAGCAGGATTCTGTGCATGCACGTAGCTGGACTTAGCCCATGTAAATCTGCTAATGTCCATCCAATTGCCAGCTTGTGCTCTTTAAGAACTTCCATTAACTTCCCTTCCTGAGCCGGCATAAGGTCTTTCGCTATGATGACCGACAACGTCTCATCATCCCCCAAATACGCGTATTTGAGATGATCAGGTAAGTCTTTCAACTCCAATTTAGGTGCCTGCAAAGTAGAGGGGAGCATTTTAGCATGATTTTGAACAGTGGCCAAAGAAGAGACAGTTGAATCACAAAGTTCAGACATAGATGGTTCATGCATATCAGATTCATCAAAAAGATCAGTCAAAAACAATGGGTCATCCCCATCTCTATCAGACATGCATTCATCCTGAACTAACGATTCAATTGTATCAACTTGACACAGAGAGTGGACGCTCTCATCATGATCCAACTCATTAGACACATCAACCTCAACAACTTGCCCACGATACTCAACAGATAAAGTGCCCTTATCTACATTTATCTTAGTCTTAGCAGTTTTCATAAAGGGCCTACCTAATAAGATCGTCACAGACGAAGAAGCAGAATCTCCATCCATTTTCAGAATATAAAAATCCACAGGAAAAATCAGCCCATTAACGTTAACTAATACGTCTTCCACTACTTCTAAAGGATGCACGAAAGACCTATCAGCAAGTTGTATAACAACACCGGTTCCCTGTATTTCTTTTAAATTCAAATCCTGATAAACGGAGTGAGGCATGGCACTAATGGATGCTCCTAGATCTAGCATGGCTCTTCTAATTTTCTTACCTCCAATAGTGCAAGGGAGAGAAAACATACCTGGATCGTCGCATTTTTCTGGTAAGTTCTTCGTGATTAAAGCGGAGACGTTTTTACTTACCACTACGCGCTCTTTCTCTTTTGTCTTCCTCTTGTTGGTGCATAGGTCCTTCAGGAACTTAGCGTACCTTGGGATTTGCTTGATGGCATCCAACAGAGGAATGTTGATCTCTACTTTCCTGAATGTGTCCAGGAACTCCTTCTCGTAGTCCTCCTTGGGCGGTCTCGACTAACCTGCTAGGAAAAGGAGCCTTAGGCACATAAACTCTAGTGCACGTAGGATCGAAATTTACCCCATGCCACCGTGGTTCGGGATTTTCTGTCTGTGGCTCGACTTGGCCATGATCGACTTCCACCGGCGGGGTACTCGTGGGAAGATGCTTCCCACTTCTCAGAGTGATGGCACTAGCGCTCTCCGCGTTCTGATGCTCGATCACTGTCAACCTCTTACTGACTTGAATCACTGCATCGCTCAGAGTTTGAAACTGCTCTCGAGTTTCCCTGTGTTGTGATTCAAGTAATTCTTCCAACGATCTACCTGAAACAGAAGAACGGGGTTGTGAGTTATTTTTCAAAGCAAGAATAGCACTACTTACTTCAAAAAGTTGAGCCTTAAGCTCGTCCACATCCCTGATCAGGCGATCTTTCTCTTTGTCTCCATCTCCACTCCGCTCTAAGCTTATAGCTATGTTAGAAATTAAAACTCTAGCTTCAGCGGGTGTCTTATCCATGAGCGAGCCTCCACTAGCGGCGTCTATCATCTGCTGCCCTTGGGGAAGCAAACCGTAGTAAAAACCCTGAATGAGGGACGGTTCGGCTATTTGATGATTGGGGCAATCCTCGCATAATCGACCAAACCTCTCCCAGCACTCAAGAACGCTCTCTTCAGCTCCTTGCTCAATTTTTAGTATCTCCATTCTGAGGGCGGCGACCTTGGGAGGCGGAAAATACTTTGCATAAAACGCTCCCTGCAGCTCTGTTACGTCTCCAAAAGTGACCTTTTTAGGACTTAATTATCTTAGAAAGATGTTCACTCTTAGGTGTTTTTGATAGCATTTAGCCTAAACCTATGCTTAAATATGAGAATTAGAAGAAGGTAGCTAAATTAGGACTTATGTACAATAGGAAAGAAAAGGGTTGAAAACCGAAGGAAAAGAATGAAAAACAAGCATTACGACAGCATTGCGGAAACATTGCTGAAACCGCAATGTTTCAAGTGAAAACCGTAAGTTGACTGATCTTTTTCTGTTAATTTCCGTTATTTCAGGGATTCGTTCTTTCTCCTCCATCCATTCTGAAGTACGACGTTGAAGATTGATGGTTCTCCTTGGCCCAAATGCACCTGCAGATTGCTATAAAAGGGGGTCAAAGTCGAGGGTTTGATCATCATCCAGAAGCGTAGAAGTCTTCTCGCAGCTCCATCTGTTCTCCTGTCGTTCTTCTCTGTCTGTTGGTGTGAGAGTCTCAGCTGTTGGAATCGACAATCTGATAGGAAGGAGAGAAGATTCATCTTCTCTCCCGATTGGATTCATCCAAGCAAAGCTATTCTTTCATCCCCTTCAGCCGAGGCATCTGCAACCCTTCATCTTCTCTCCCGATTGGATTCATCCAAGCAAAGCTATTCTTTCATCCCCTTCAGCCGAGGCATCTGCAACTAGGCGCTTACGCTCGTTTTTATGCTTCCTGTCTTTATTTCCATTTTCCAGCTTTAGTTTGTTGTTGTTTCCTTTCGTGTAACTAGATCAGTCCATTTCGTTGTGTTCTGTCTTTCTGTTATGCACTTTAAGTTCCTCTTCCTGTTCATTCAAACAATCAAGTAATCAAAGCATAATTATTATTTCACAAATTTGCCATCTTCTGCTGCTACGGTTTTTCCTTACTGTTTTAAGTATATTTCTCTTCTAAGCATGTCTATTTTATCTCTTCTTCCTGTTCTCCCTATATCCATGAGTAACTAAGTCACATAGGGGCATGCTAATGACAATACTATAGGCTAAACAACGTGAACCAAGCATGTAGGATAGCTCTCGAAGCATTGATTGTATGTAAGCTTCATCCCACGGGCAATTTCGATTGGCCATCCATTTTGTCCAAAGAACTCCTAACCTCTGGAAGGAGTAAGAGTTCAGAGTCGTACACTCATGCTAGCCTTTCAAGGTAGCCAGAAAACGACCTAGGAATAGGCGTTTTCCTAGTACAAACCATAACTTTCTGCTTTAACAAGATGCTTAAGACCTTACTTGGACATGAGTAAACTAAAGAATCTAATGCATGGAATCGGACGATACATGAGATTGAGTGAGTTTGATGCATAAAGAGTTGATCCAATGCTTGAGGATCGTAAGAAAAAGCCTATAGAGGAGTCGTTAGTAGCCCTTGTTTCTCCATTTTACACACTTTCGCTGTTGTTAGAATTGCGGTAGAATTGCTGGTTCCGCAATTCTGCTTAAGTTACAACTCTGTCTAGCTGTTTTTGCCTTCGTTTATTAATCTCGTCTCTTTTCATTTGAGTTTAGCTTTGACTTGCACTTATTTATGTTGCGACCCTCTACGTATTCAGTAGGAAATAGACAATTTAAAACCAATTCTACCCCATCAAATCCACCCTTTCTTTCTTAACTTTACACTTCACGAATAGCTTATAATAAATCTCTGTGGGAAAACGAATGAAAAAATACTTACTACTTGCTATAAGATCATGTATGCTTGCATGTTCTGAGTGCTCTTTCTATCTTATTGCTTATTTATTTTAACACATTGAGCACGTAACAAGTTTTTGGCGCCGCTGCCGGGGATTTATTTAAGTGAAAACGAAGTTTGTTAAGTTTGAAACACCATGTTTACCATCTATTGTAACTAATCTAGTTCATTTCTTTTACAGGTACAATCGGGTTAGTTTATGAGTGAGCCTTCAAGTAGTGATCTAGAGTTCAATCCTGAGCCTGAGAGATTACTTAGGGCCAGAAATAGAGCCAAGAAACGTCTCTTTAAACAACCCCATTTACCTCAAATAATTGCGGGAACCGCAATTCCTCCGCAATTGTCTCAAGAAGAAATGGCTGGAATAGTTCCAAATCCGGTACCTATCACTCGCAATCCCATCGAAATAGCGAATGATAAGAATAGTGCCATTCTCTCATACCTAGTACCTATGCCTGGGGAGCTGAACCCCAGCATAATCCGTCCTGAAATCACTGCCAACTCATTCGAGTTAAAGCCAATGATGTTCCAAATGTTGTCCACTGTGGGACAATTCTTTGGAGTGGAAAATGAGGATCCCCACAACCATCTTAGAAACTTCTTAGGAGTTAGTGATACATTCATCATCCCTGGAGTTTCCCAAGAAGCCTTGAGGCTATACCTGTTCCCTTACTCTTTGAGGGACAAAGCCAAAACGTGGTTAAACTCATTACCCTCTGGATCTGTCCTTAATTGGACAGACTTAGCAGAGAAATTCCTAGTCAAATACTTCCCACCTGATAGGAATTCTACCTTTCGTGATGACATAGTTAAATTCAAACAAGCTGAAAATGAGTCTCTTCACGAAGCTTGGACAAGGTTTAAAGATCTTCTTCTTAAATGTCCACACCATGGCATCCCATGGTGTATCCAAATAGAGGTCTTTTTCAAAGGATGCAACCCCAGCACTAGACAAGTCTTAAACTCATCTGCTGGAGGTTCCATGTTGTCCAAGAGTTACAACGAGGCCTATGAGATCTTGGAGAAGATCTCAGCATCTCACTGTAGGTGGTCAGATGATCCAGTTGAGCCAACTAGAGCTCAAGACAAGGATGCTCTAAGTGCAATGAGCAGCCAAATAAATGCCCTGACCAGCCTAGTTAAGTAAATGGCTCAAACAAATCTCCAAGCAAGTGTCAACACCGCCACAACCATGTCAATGGGCACCCAACCAAGTCAAGGTGAGACACTTGTATGTGGATTCTGTGGGGAAGGGCACCTGTATGAATACTGCCCTGGGAATCCAGCCTCAGTCTGCTATATTGGAAGCCAGCAGCAGCCTAGGAACAACCCCTATTCCAATACTTACAACCCTGGTTGGAGGAACCACCCAAACCTGTCATGGGGTGGCCAACAGAATGCTAACCCAGCTCTTAACCAACCAAGACCGAGTGGAACACCTGGTTTCACTCCCCAACATAACCAATCCATGTATCAAAAACCATACAACCAACCTGTAGGATCTTCTGTAGAAAACTTACTCAAGGAATACATAGCCAAGAATGATGCCACTCTACAGAGTCAGCAAGCCACTCTTAGGAGCCTAGAGAACCAAATAGGGCAACTAGCCAATGAAATCAAAAGTAGGCCCCAAGGTAGGCTTCCTGCTGACACTGAAGTGCCAAGGATAGATGGTAAAGAGCAAGTTCAAGCAATTGAACTTAGAAGTGGTAGACCATTGGTAAGCAACACCAAGGACACACCAAAGAGAGTAGAGAACACTGAGTCTAGTGCTCCACTGGAGTCTCTGCCAGACCAAGGTCCACCACCAACAAACACATCAGGAACAAGGCTGGAGCCAATCATAGAGGAGATAGAAGAAATTCCAAGACCTCCACCTATCCTGAGGCGACCTGAAGTGCCTGCATATGTGCCACCACCTCCATTTCCTAGAAGGCTAAAGAAAAAACAAGAACAGGAAGTGCACTTTAATAAATTTCTAGAAATTCTTAAGCAAGTGCATGTTAATATTCCTTTTGTTGAAGTTTTACAGTCTATGCCTTCTTATGTAAAGTTTTTGAAAGATATTATTACTAACAAGAGAATAATTGGTGAGTTTGAAACAGTCAATCTCATTGAGGAGTGCAGTGCCATACTCCAGAACAAGCTACCCAAGAAGGAGAAGGATCCTGGTTCCTTCACCCTACCTGTAGAGCTAGGAGGCAAGCACGTGGGCAGAGCTCTTTGTGACCTGGGAGCCAGCATAAACCTCATGCCCCTATCACTATTCCGCCAGCTAGGAATAGGAGAAGCACGACCAACCACTGTCACTTTACAACTAGTAGACAGATCCATTGCATACCCTGAAGGTAAGATTGAGGATATTTTAGTAAAGGTTGACAAGTTTATTTTCCTTGCAGATTTCATTATCCTGGATTATGAAGCAGACAAGGAGGTCCCCATCCTGTTAGGCAGACCATTTCTAGCCACAGGTAGGGCACTAATAGATGTCCAAAAAGGTGAGCTCACTATGAGGGTTCATGATGAAGAGGTGAAATTTAGTGTTTATAAAGCCTTAAGGTACCCCTCTGACTCTGAATCTTGTACTAGCATGGACATTGTTGATTCTTTAATGGAAGAACAATTGGAGCATGAATTATTAACCAAGCATGCTAATGAATATGTACAATTAGATGTAGCTGACTTAAATGTATCTGAGATAATGGATATACCTGTAGATAAACCACAGCATGTTTGTATGAATATTGACTTAACTGAAAAATCTTTGAATCCATTAAAACCATCCATTGAGCATCCACCTGTCTTAGAATTAAAACCTCTCCCCCCACTCACCTCAAGTATGCATATTTAGGAAGTAATGATACCTTGCCTGTAATTATTTCTTCTAAATTAAGTGAAAAGCATGAGGTTGAACTGATTTTACAACTTAAGCAACATAGGAAGGCTATTGCATGGACTATTGCTGATATTAGAGGCATTAGCCCTTCTTATTGCATGCATAAGATTATACTAGAGGAAGAGCATACACCTAGAGTAGATCACCAGCGTAGGATGAATCCCTCTATGAAAGAGGTAGTTAAGAAAGAAATAATTAAATGGTTAGATGCTGGTGTGATCTTCCCCATAGCTAGTAGTCAGTGGGTGAGCCCTATACAATGTGTACCTAAGAAGGGGGGGATGACTGTGGTAGTCAATGAGAACAATGAACTGATTCCAACTAGGACTATCACAGGATGGAGAGTTTGCATGGATTATAGGAAACTAAATAAAGAGACCAAAAAAGACCATTTCCCTCTACCATTCATTGACCAGATGTTGGACAGAATAGCTGGTAGAGCCTACTACTGCTTCTTAGACGGTTACTCAGGTTATAACCAGATCACTATAGACCCTAAGGATCAAGAGAAGACTACCTTCACTTGCCCTTTTGGAACTTTTGCCTTTCGCAGAATGCCTTTTGGCTTATGCAATGCACCGGCAACTTTCCAAAGGTGCATGTTGGCAATCTTCTCTGATTTGGATGAGTCCATGATAGAGATATTCATGGATGACTTCTCAGTCTTTGGGGATTCATTTACAAACTGTCTAGAGAACCTAGGACAAGTCTTGGCTAGGTGTGAGGAGACCAACCTAGTCCTAAATTGGGAAAAGTGCCACTTCATGGTGGATGAAGGGATTGTCTTAGGTCATAGAGTGTCAAGGGCAGGTGTAGAAGTTGACAGAGCAAAAATTGAAATAATAGAGAAATTGGTAGAACCCCAAAATGTCAAGGTCATTAGACGTTTCTTAGGGCATGCTGATTTCTATAGAAGGTTCATTAAGGACTTTTCTAAGATCTCCAAGCCTCTATGTGAGCTTCTAGAGCTAAACAAGCCATTCATTTTCTCTAAAGAGTGTGTCCTAGCTTGGAAAATCCTTAAGAAAGCACTAGTCACAGCACCTATTATAGTAGGACCAAATTGGGACCTCCCATTTGAGATGTTATGTGATGCTAGTGACTATGCTGTAGGGGTTATGTTAGGACAGAAGATTGAGAAGTTAACACACCCTGTCTATTATGCTAGTAAGACACTTAATGAGGCACAATGCAACTACACAACCACTGAGAAGGAGATGCTAGCTGTAGTGTTTGCTTGTGAGAAATTTAGGAACTATATTGTAGGCACCCGAACAATTGTGTACACTGACCATTCTGCTTTAAAGTACCTTATGAGGAAGGCTGATGCTAAGCCTAGGTTGATTAGGTGGGTACTGCTGCTGCAAGAGTTTGATCTAGA
This sequence comes from Herpetospermum pedunculosum, assembly GCA_028017165.1. Lineage (NCBI taxonomy): Eukaryota > Viridiplantae > Streptophyta > Magnoliopsida > Cucurbitales > Cucurbitaceae > Herpetospermum > Herpetospermum pedunculosum. Next base: position 49,597,480 of record CM051530.1, read on the forward strand.
CATTAGAGATAAGAAAGGAAGTGAAAATGTGGTTGCAGATCATCTTTCTAGATTGCAGCATAATTGCGAAAAAATTGCGGAACCCGCAATTTCTGATGCTTTTATTGATGAACATGTCTTTGTATTGACTCATCGTGATAACGATGAGGAACCTTGGTTTGCTGACATTGCTAACTTCCTTGCATCACAGGTACTACCAACTTTCAAGGGAGGACAAGAGAAGAAGAGGTTCCTTCATGAAGCAAGGAAATTCATATGGGATGATCCCACACTTTACAAGACATGTGCTGACGGCTTGCTAAGGAAGTGTGTTTCAGCTGCTGAGGCAAAGTCTGTGCTGCAGCACTGCCACACAGCTCCTTATGGTGGACACTTTGGTGGCCAAAGAACAGCTGCAAAGGTATTTCAGAGTGGCTACTATTGGCAAACGATCTTCAAGGATGCCCACAACTATGCCCACAGCTGTGATGAATGCCAAAGAACAGGTAACCTTAGTCGCAAGGATGAAATGCCTCTCACTTACATCTTAGAGTTGGAGCTCTTTGATGTATGGGGCATTGACTTCATGGGACCATTTCCCCCATCCTCAGGTAACATTTACATACTAGTGGCAGTAGATTATGTATCCAAGTGGGTAGAGGCCATAGCATGTCCCAATAATGATGCCAAAACAGTCATAAAATTCTTGCATAGGCACATTTTTACTAGGTTTGGAACACCTCGTGCTATCATTAGTGATGAGGGGACACATTTCATTAATAAGGCTATGGAGAGAGTGTTGGCTAAGTATAACATTAGACATAGAGTAGCCACTCCTTATCACCCACACTCGAATGGTCAGGCTGAAATTTCAAATCGGGAGATTAAGAACATCCTAGAAAAAGTGGTCAAACCTAATAGAAAGGACTGGTCATTTAAACTCGAGGATGCACTTTGGGCATATAAGACTGCATATAAGACACCCCTAGGTATGTCTCCTTACAGACTTGTGTATGGTAAAGCTTGTCATCTTCCATTTGAGTTAGAAATCAAGGCATTTTGGGCACTAAAAGAGTTGAATTATTGCGTGACCGATGCGGGAACGTTGCGGTCTCTGCAATTACATGAGCTTGATGAGCTTAGACATATGTCTTATGAAAATGCCAAAATGTATAAGGAAAAGACCAAGATTTGGCACGATAGTAGACTTAGGATCAAGGACTTTAAGAAAGGCCAACTTGTTTTATTATTTAACTCACGATTGAAATTATTTCCAGGCAAACTTAAGTCTAGATGGTCAGGTCCGTTTGTAATTACTAATGTGTTTGTTCATGGTGCCATCGAGATAAAGAACCTGCAGCAAGGTCAACCATTCATGGTTAATGGTGCAAGGTTGAAGCACTACTATGAGGAAGGAGATGTGAAGACTCTCTCGGCCTTCCTCTTGACTGAAGCATGAAATTAAGAACGAGAGAGGACGAGTGATTGCTGTGCTCGTCAACATGAGGCTCATGCCTTAGTTTATTTTTTGCGATTTTCCGGTTATCATTTGTGTATAAGTTTGTATGATTTTAATTGCGAATTTGATGTTGATTTTATTTCTTTTTGTAGGGAATCAATAGAGGGAATCAAGGAGATTAAATCCAGCTTTAAAAATCAAGAAGATATTGGGCCAAATCAAAGATACTGTTGAGCAAAGATTGACATTTAAATGGAAAAAATCTCCAACGGTCACTAGAATTGCGCTGGATTTGCAGGATCCGCAAAAATATAACCGTTGGGATTTTTCCGTTTTCTTTATATCCGTTGAGACGCGCGTTGATCTATACGATTTCCCAAGTATCTGAACTCCAAGAAAGCTGCGATTCTCTTCATCTGTGATTCTTCTCTCCAAACCTCCACGATTCAACAATGGTGCTCACGAGGGCTGAAAGATCTGCGGCCAAGAAGAAGGCTGACGACGCTGAAACGGCTGCGAGAGACGCACTGCTTGCCTTGGCTGAGGCTGATGCTGCGCGAACTGAACGACTTCCCAAACTTCCGATTCGCAAGAAGAAGTGGAAGGTCGTCACAGAGATACCTGCTGGACCCTCTGAACCAGCAGGCACACCCAAGAAGCGTAAGTGGAGTATGGCTGTGGCCGAGGAAGAAATCAAGAACAAGACTCCCTCTGTGGAGAGTCAAGAACGAGGCCAGCCATCCCACGAGACAGCCGAGCGCAGCCCTTCACCATCTCCACCGGTTCAAAGCCCTGAGCTCTCCTCATCGCCACCAGCACAGAGCCCTGAGCTGCCGTCATCACCGCAGAGTTTTGCGCAGACCCCTACAGCAGCACACAGCACCACTCCTTCGCACACTTCTCCACGGCCTGACCCTGAATTCCCATATGGGGAGTACCAAGAATCGACGCAGCGCAGTGGGGAAGGTGAGGAAGAAGAGGTCTTCTCTCCATTGAGGGAAGCCAGCCTTGAGAGTCCTGCGCAGAAGGATGACTCTATGGAAGAAACATTGGGGGCTTGCCTCCATGCGATCACAACCAAGGCAAAGCTGAAGAAGAAGAAGGCTGCCAAGAATATCAAAGCCAAACGGTCCAAGAAATTAAAGAAAAAGAAGGCCAAAAGGGCGCCTTCATCAGAGAAAGAGAGAGCTGAGCCGTCGCTCAAGAAGCTCAAAATTGAGGCTGCGGAGTCAGCCAAACCACAGGACAAAGGGAAGGCCAAGCTTTACCCTGAAGATGAGCCTCAGTCAGTGAGGTACGTGTCCTCTGACGCTGAGTCCAGAGGCATTGAGCTGAGGAAGAGGGAGTTGCTGCACGAGAAGGGCTTCCTCGACAGACCTGCTGACCTGCCGCAGTTCTTGCGCGCAGGAATTACAAATCATGGATGGGAGAAGTTGTGCAGACCACCCAATCCAGCTTACACAAGCATGGTGTATGACTTCTACGCCAACCTGAGAAATTCTGAAGAGGGGTTGTCTGTGGTCAGGGGAGTAGAAGTGGACTTCTCAGCAAAAGCCATCAACGAAGCCTATGGCCTCAAGGGCCAAAAACATACTGACTATGCGAGGATTGTTGATGAGCCTACTGAGGCAGTCCTGGAAGAGGCCATTCGGACCATAGGCCAGCCTGAAGCATCCTGGACTGTGTCACGCAATGGGAGGCACACTCTCATGAGTGCCAACCTCACAGCTAAGGCGGCTGTATGGTTTTCCTTCGTGAGAAGGAAACTATCCCCAGTGACTCATGAGACCACCATCAACCAGAGCAGATCGCTGCTGGTCTACGCAATCATGCGAGGTCTCACGATCAACGTGGGTGAAGTCATGTCAGCTGCCATTGCTGAGTGCGCAAAGAAAGGTAAGGGTCCATTGTTTTTCCCTAATACTATAACTAAACTCTGTTTGCTTGCAGGGGTTCCCATTGAGCGAATGGAGCAGCAGATGGCTTACACAGGCCATTTGGAGCTACCTGCTGGCTTGAGGCTAAAAAGGAAGGGGAACATGGAATTCGAGCTGGATAGGTTGGCTGCTGATCAGTCGCTGTCCATGGCTTGCCTGATGGATATTGTTAAGTCTCTGAAAGTGACTTATTTAGGACCCATTTAGCTTAGGAAGATGTACACATTTAGGTGTTTTTGTTAGCATTTAGCCTAAACCTATGCTTTAATATGAGAATTAGAAGAAGGTAGCTAATATAGGACTTATGTACAATAGGTAGAAAAAGGGTTGAAAACCGAAGGAAAAGAATGAAAAAATGAGCATTGCGAATGAATTGCGAAAACATTGCGGTGACCGCAATTATTCAAGTGAAAACCGTAAGTTGACTGATCTTTTTCTGTTAATTTCCGTTATTTCAGGGATTCGTTCTTTCTCCTCCATCCATTCTGATATACGACGTTGAAGATTGATGGTTCTCCTTGGCCCAAACGCACCTGCAAACTACTATAAAAGGGGGCCAAAGTCGGAGGTTTGATCATCATTCGAAGCGCAGAAGTCTTCTCGCAGTCCATCATTTCTCTCTGTTTTCCTTTGCCGTTTGTTGGAGTGAGAATCTCAGCTTTTGGAGTCGATAATCTGATAGGAAGGAGAGGAGATTCTTCTTCTCTCTCGATTGGATTCATCCAAGCAAGGCTGACTTTTCACCACCTTCATTCGAGGCGACTGCCACGAAGTTTTCCAGCAATCCTTTACTGCTTTTCTGTTCTGTTCTTCTTATTTCCATTTCTGATCACTGTTGTTCTTAGTTTAGAGTTTTAATTACTGCATTTCGTTGTTGTCTGTCTTGGATTCATCTCTTTCAAAGCTTTCCTTTGTCATTCAAACACTCAAAGTAATCAAAGTACAATTCTGCATTTTACAGTTTCTATCTTGTTCTGCTACGGTTTTGTCTTGCTGTTTTAAGCACATTTCTCTTCTAAGCATGTCTGTTTTATCTACCCTTTCTGTTCTCCATGTATCCATGAGTAGCTAAATCACTTAGGGGCATGCTAATGACAGAACTATAGGCTAAAAAACGTGCATCAAGTATGTAGGATAGCTCTCGAATCATTGATTGTATGTAAGCTTCATCCCACGGGCAATTTCGATTGGCCATCCATTTTGTCCAAAGAACTCCTAACCTCTGGAAGGAGTAAGAGTTCAGAGTCATATAATCATGCTAGCCTTTCATGGTAATCAGGAAACGGCCTAGGAATAGGCGTTCCCCTAGTACAAGCTAAACACTCCTGTTTTAACAAGATGATTAAGTCCTTACTTTGAGTCGAGTAAACTTAAGAGTCTAATGCATGGAATCGGACGATACATGAGCTAGAGTGAGTTTGATGCATAGAGAGGAGATCCAGTGCTTGAGAATCGTATAAAAAGGCCTATAGGATAGTCATTAGTAGCCCTTAATTCACCCATCTACACACTTTTGTTGCTGTTTAATTGCGGAAACATTGCGGTCCTCGCAATTCCTGCTAAGTTGTTATTCTGTTAGCTGCTTTCTCCTTTGTTTATCAGTTCCATCTCTTGTCCTTTGAGTTTAATTTCAACTTCCATTTGTTTATGTTATATTCCTTTACACATTCAGCAAAACTTAGGTAATTAAAAACCAATTTTACCCCCTCAAATCCACCCCATCTTTCTTAACAAAAACACTTCGAGAATAGCTAAAAACAAGTCTCTGTGGGAAAACGAATGAAATATACTTACTACTTGCTATAAGACCATGTATGCTTGCATGTTCTGAGTGCTCTCTCCCTCTTATTTATCATCTTTATTAACACATTGAGCACGCAACAGATATGCAGAAGAGGATGGCTCAATGGGCCACTTACGCGCAGGCACGGGACAAGGAAGTTGCTGACCAACTTGGATGCATCTTTCCTGATTTTCCCACGAATCTCCTGAATCCATGGGTGCCTCCACGACCACGACGGCCTGATGAGGATGAAGACATCTGAGTGCTGGTTTGAATTGCACTCAAGGGAGTATTGCTGTTCCCTTAGGAAAAAAAAAAAAAAAAAAAACAAAATCTGCTTTCTGTTAGACCATGTGAAGTATGCTGTTTTTAATGAATATTTTGACCTGTTTTAGTTGCTTAGTTTTAAGTTTTTAATTGTTTAGTGTAGTCTGATGTTAGCTGAATAGGTAGGTTAGTTTAGTTTTATTTTTGTCGAGCTTGAGTGACTGGAAAAAGCATGCGTAGGGGCCTTAAACATTGATATATCTGCCCTGACTTGATTGCGAAATAATTGCGGGTTCCGCAATTTTTATTACTGAATGCATGTTTTGGACTGTCTGTTTAGCTAGGCTGTGATCTGTTTAATTTCTATCTTTTGCTGCTATCATGACTACCTTGTATAGCTTATCTTAAAGCATGCTGGATGAGTGTCAAAAGACACCCGTTGATAGTTTAAATTAACCTCTAAAAAAGCTCAGCATGCATAGCTGTAAGTCCTTGCCTGTCTGTTTTTTTTTCAATTTTCTGCTGCTGTAATATTTTCTTTTAGAATGTTCTGTCTATGCCTAGGGCTTTTAGATTCTCTTTGTTTTACCTTAGACTAGATGCTTCTAGGACAAGTTTGGGGGTGTGCCACCTCAGACACTCATTGGGGACAATGAGTAGTTGAAGTTTGGGGGAGGCCACCCTAGGCCTAGGAACATTCCTCTCTCCCTTAAAACATAAGCATTCTTCTTCTCCTTTAAAAAAAAAAAAAAAAAAATGAGCTGAAAACAGAAAATGAAAAAAGAATAAAGGGGGGAGTCTCTCTTAGGTTGCTGAGTAATCAGTGCCAAGTGTGTGACCCACAAGTGGCGTTGCATCAAAAGGAAACCAAAGGAAAGGCTCCACCGAAGTAAGAAAGAAAGAAAGAGAAGAAATAGGGAAGAAGAATGTACACCTAGGAGTTGCAACTTTGTGGCTTAGATGTCCTGTTTAAAAAGAACTCTGATCCTCAATTAGCTAAGAGCAAAGTTGTAGCTTGTAGGGTTGTTTAGGGAGATGAGTGTATATCCAATGTAGTGATGCCAGGGTTTAGGTTGTTCTCTTAAAGCACTACTGTCACTGTTAATACTAAGACTGGCATGACTCTAAGGAATCCTAGGTAGCTCATAAGTATAAACTAGAAGCATGTACTGAGTCTGGGGTAAAGCTAGGTAGAATTTGAAACCTTAGGGATAGTGGCATGATATGACAAAAGCAGGTAGATCAGCTGTGGGGAGTTAATAAATACAGTAGGAGTATTAGGCATGCGAAATCAGAAGAAGCTAGATGAGAGGGTAGTTTTAAGCTTAGAAGTGTGTCACAGGACAACACTGCTATAGATAGAGATATAGGGGAGTTAGTAAGTGGTTAAGGAAGAAGAAACAGCAGCCTAGGAAAGTCCTTAGATTGCTCGAGGACAAGCAAAACCTTAAGTTTGGGGGTGTGTTACGTCTCCAAAAGTGACCTTTTTAGGACTTAATTATCTTAGAAAGATGTTCACTCTTAGGTATTTTTGATAGCATTTAGCGTAAACCTATGCTTAAATATGAGAATTAGAAGAAGGTAGCTAAATTAGGACTTATGTACAATAGGAAAGAAAAGGGTTGAAAACCGAAGGAAAAGAATGAAAAACAAGCATTACGACAGCATTGCGGAAACATTGCTGAAACCGCAATATTTCAAGTGAAAACCGTAAGTTGACTGATCTTTTTCTGTTAATTTCCGTTATTTCAGGGATTCGTTCTTTCTCCTCCATCCATTCTGAAGTACGACGTTGAAGATTGATGGTTCTCCTTGGCCCAAATGCACCTGCAGATTGCTATAAAAGGGGGTCAAAGTCGAGGGTTTGATCATCATCCGAAAGCGTAGAAGTCTTCTCGCAGCTCCATCTGTTCTCCTGTCGTTCTTCTCTGTCTGTTGGTGTGAGAGTCTCAGCTGTTGGAATCGACAATCTGATAGGAAGGAGAGAAGATTCATCTTCTCTCCTTATTGGATTCATCCAAGCAAAGCTATTCTTTCATCCCCTTCAGCCGAGGCATCTGCAACTAGGCGCTTACGCTCGTTTTTATGCTTCCTGTCTTTATTTCCATTTTCCAGCTTTAGTTTGTTGTTGTTTCCTTTCGTGTAACTAGATCAGTCCATTTCGTTGTGTTCTGTCTTTCTGTTATGCACTTTAAGTTCCTCTTCGTGTCCATTCAAACAATCAAGTAATCAAAGCATAATTATTATTTCACAAATTTGCCATCTTCTGCTGCTACGGTTTTTCCTTACTGTTTTAAGTATATTTCTCTTCTAAGCATGTCTATTTTATCTCTTCTTCCTGTTCTCCCTATATCCATGAGTAACTAAGTCACATAGGGGCATGCTAATGACAATACTATAGGCTAAACAACGTGAACCAAGCATGTAGGATAGCTCTCGAAGCATTGATTGTATGTAAGCTTCATCCCACGGGCAATTTCGATTGGCCATCCATTTTGTCCAAAGAACTCCTAACCTCTGGAAGGAGTAAGAGTTCAGAGTCGTACACTCATGCTAGTCTTTCAAGGTAGCCAGAAAACGACCTAGGAATAGGCGTTTTCCTAGTACAAACCATAACTTTCTGCTTTAACAAGATGCTTAAGACCTTACTTGGACATGAGTAAACTAAAGAATCTAATGCATGGAATCGGACGATACATGAGATTGAGTAAGTTTGATGCATAGAGAGTTGATCCAATGCTTGAGGATCGTAAGAAAAAGCCTATAGAGGAGTCGTTAGTAGCCCTTGTTTCTCCATTTTACACACTTTCGTTGTTGTTAGAATTGCGGTAGAATTGCTGGTTCCGCAATTCTGCTTAAGTTACAACTCTGTCTAGCTGTTTTTGCCTTCGTTTATTAATCTCGTCTCTTTTCATTTGAGTTTAGCTTTGACTTGCACTTATTTATGTTGCGACGCTCTACGTATTCAGTAGGAAATAGACAATTTAAAACCAATTCTACCCCATCAAATCCACCCTTTCTTTCTTAAGTTTACACTTCACGAATAGCTTATAATAAATCTCTGTGGGAAAACAAATGAAAAAATACTTACTACTTGCTATAAGATCATGTATGCTTGCATGTTCTGAGTGCTCTTTCTATCTTATTGCTTATTTATTTTAACACATTGAGCACGTAACAAGCTCTTCCCAGGAAGTAATGGACCCAGTCGGAAGGTAATGCATCCAATCTCTCGCCTTCTCCTTCAAGGTGAAAGGAAAGGCCTTGAGATGGAGTTGATCTACAGTGATGTCGTCAGTCCTAAATGACGAACACACCATCTTGAATTCCTTGAGGTGTCTGACTGGATTCTCACCTGTATTACCATAAAAAGAAGGTAATAAGTTAACCAGACCAGCTTTAAGTTCAAAATTACCTGAAGCTACCGGATACAAGATACTCGAGGTGTTTCGGCCTAGCTCAGATGATGCAAGCTCCCTTATGGTTCTTTGATGCTCATAATTACCCACGACCTCCATCTTGGCGCTTCTTTTGGATTTTCAAAGAATGTTGCGCTCCAAAAACTCAAACAAAAACGCGTAAACTAATACAAAAGAATTAAACTGTACAAAAAGTAAAGAAAATTTTTAAAACTAACAAACCTAACTTAACTAAACTAAATTAATTAAGTCCCCGGCAACGGCGCCAATTTTGGTAGACGTACTTTTGGGGTACTCCAAATTCAAGCTGTCGAGGCTTGCCAAAATACAATTTATAAACCCGAATACACCGAGCTATTTGTAGCTAAGTGGCAACGGGGTCGATCTACAGGGAAATAAGAAATTTAATCTAACTAAGTCTAATTTGCTAGAAATAAAAGAATGCACAAATTAAAGAATGGTAATTTGGTTTTGAAGGAAGGGAGCTCCTAAAATGCTAACGGAAAATTAAACGACAACGTGCAAAAATTAAACGGTTGTGCTTAACTTCGAGAAATGGAATTGCTCGTTATGGATGTTCGGATCATCGATACAATTTACGCGTTAGCCATGTTCATGCACACAATTCATTTAGTTATTTCTAACTCAAATGACCCAAGGATTTAATTAGAAACGTGCAATTCTAATTAAACTTGGCCAATAATCTATCTAAGGTAGCGACCCCCAAATCGATTACGTGCCAGTGACGGGAACATTGCGACGGCCCAATCCTAAGACTAAATCGGTTTCTCTCTTGCCTTAAGCCTAACATGAAAACGTTAATTAATTAAGATTACCAATGTCACTTTGGGCCGAACTAATTAGCCATGCTTAGACCCGTGCTACCTAGCGGTATGGGCAATTATACGTCCCAACCTTTAGCCCTCTATCATGCATAGGAACTAGGGCGTCAACCTAATTTAGCTACACATGCTAGATTGTATGAAGAACAAACAAGAAGATGCATAAACATACTAATTTCTCAACATTCACAAAAGGGGAAAAATCTCCCCAAACATCCAAAATTTACAAATCCATACTCAAAATTAAACACTAACCTTGGTTTAGCCTTCCATGGAGGATGAATTAATCCAATCCCCCATGGAAGAGCTTGGAATCATGCACAAAGAAGGAGAAGAAGTACAAAAATGGTGGAAAAATGCCCTAGACCCGAGAGGAGAAGATGGAGGAAGAAGAAGGGTAAAAAGTTTTTCTGCAAATCCGCAATTTCACGCTTTTAAAGCTCGGAGCGTCTCGACGCTAGGCCAGCGTCTCGACGCTGTGCCCTAAGTTGGCTGCTGCGCGCGGCGTCGAGCGAGCGTCGAGACGCTTGCACTCGACGCTGGCTCTCGGGTGGAACATCAAAAGAGCGCTTCAGACTTCGGAGCGTCGAGACGCTAGGCCAGCGTCTCGACGCTGTCGGCGTTGAGTGAGCGTTGAGACGCGCGCTCGACGCTGAGGCTCGTCTATCTTCGGGAATCGTCGGGGCAACGTCGAGCTAGCGTCTAGACGCTGGGGCGCACGCGGATTTTCAATGACGGGTGCGCGGACGCGCGCGGACATGGGCGAGGCGGAGCGGGCGAGGGCGCGCGGGCGCGCGCGCGTGCTGCGATCGTTGAGCGCCTGGGCCCTCTCGGCTCTTAGCCCACTTTTGGGTCGTTTTGGCTCCCGGGCTCCGTTTGGCCTATCGTTTTGACCCGAACACTTCCTGAAACCTCTTAAATGACCTTTTTAGCCCCGAAAATCATCAATGGACTTCCCGAGCTCTTCACCATGAAATCACCTATAAGAAAGCATTTTAATCAATATATGGTATGGTTTTAGCTAGAATTAGGGACATTGAGATAGCTCTATTTTGGAGCTATCACAATACCCCCGACCTAAATCTTGCTAGTCCCCGAGCAAGGTATACTCTAAATAATCTCCAAAGAATTAAATGCATGCTTGGACTCTAATCTCAATGCTTGTGAAACAAGGTACTTGTAATAAATTCAAAACCATCAAATGCATGCAAACGTTGAAATCATTTCAAAATTTAAACTCTTATTCCCTTACGTGTGTGTGTGTTTAGCACCTCTCAACCTAGCTCACGCAAGCCCGGAACAACCTTATACAGTCTTATAACTCGTTTTCCCCCTACTTATGGCGATAAGAACAGTCTAACGGCTTTTAGTGATAGGAAGAGCAACAAAACATAAGGCCTAAATTTTATTCTTTTTCCTTGAGTACTTTGTACCCATTTTTCTTTTTGAACCACTTTTTTTTTTTTTTTTTTTTCTCCAAGAGAGCCTAACACGTCAAACTAGATTTTAGCTTCACGTTTTTAAGGACAATTGCTCACTTCTATTAGTTTCCCTTTCATGCAGTAACAACCGTGGGTTACACGATCGCCCCTGGTTACACGGGCAACACAAGAAGGAGGAGCAACTCTAGAGTTTTTATTTTTCATGCATATTTTTTTTATTTTAGGCAATAGCTTCGCTATACAACAAATGAGTCATTACTAATTCTACACATCAAGCCTCCCTAATGGTACCTTTCGGGGTGACAACAAGGTTTTAGACAAAATAAGATCATTCTAGACCTACAGAACTGAGGATAAGAGTGCTATGTGCTCAGTGAATGTAGGGAAATAACAGAATTGTTTTTTTAAAATAGGCTCAAAATGTGCATACATCGTCAAATTCTCGAATCATGCAAATACGGAGTGTTCACAAGCAAATCACAGACCGTCCTCATCGGACACATGCATTCAGATTCTAATCTAACAGCCAGAGTACACGTATGCTCGACAACTACTAAGAAGTCTCATCTCTATGTATCAACAAACTCCACCCCCCACCTTAAGATATGCATTGTCCCCAATGCATTCAACTATAAAAACAATAAAATTCTAAGGGAACAGAAAACCTCCCCTGAATTTTATGGAGCTGACGGGTGGAGATGTGCACCAACGTCCTCCAATGTACTCTCGAATTGCCGGCCATTCCACCTTTTCTCCTAGGAAAACAAGAAAACAAACAACAACTCAAAAGCAAATATAAACAAAAGCAAAGCGATAAACAACAGAATTACAGTTCAAACTCGGGTGCCTCCGAGAAGCGCAAATTTTTAAAGTCGATTGCTCGACTGTATTCTCTTGACCACTCATCCATAATCGATCGGGGGCGGCGCTAGAAGTAATGTGGCGTCATAGCACTCAGCGTCCCCCTCGTGGAAAGTCTTCAACCGGTGCCCATTCACTTTTTGCACCTCCTCCGAGTCCAAGCTCTGAATCTCCACACTGCCATAAGGAAAGATTTTAGTTATGATATAGGGTCCTTTCCAACGGGAACGAAGCTTACCTGGCATGAACTTCAGACGGGAATCGAACAGTAGGACTTTCTGACCGACTTCGAAGTTCTTCTCTAAGATCCTTCGGTCATGGAACTGCTTGGACTTCTCTTTATAGATCCTAGAGTTCTCATAGGAGTCCAGACGCAGTTCCTCCAATTCCTGTAACTGAAGCAGTCGTGCCTCGCCAACTTCGTCAGAGCTCATGTTACACTTCTTGATCGCCCAGAGTGCTTTGTGCTCAATCTCCACGGGTAAGTGGCACGCCTTACCAAAAACCAACCGGTATGGGGACATACCGATAGGGGTTTTGTAGGCGGTGCGGTAGGCCCACAAAGCATCCTGCAAACGATCGCTCCAATCCTTCCTACTCGGTCTCACGGTTTTCTCCAGAATTGACTTTACCTCTCTGTTGGAGACCTCAGCTTGCCCATTGGCTTGAGGATGGTAGGCGGTGGACACGCGATGATGCACACCATACTTCCTCAGCAAAGCCTCCACAGATCAGTTGCAAAAATGAGTCCACTGGTCACTGATTATGGCTCGTGGGATTCCAAACCTGGTAAAAATACGAGACTGAACGAACCTAACAACAGAGTTAGCATCGTTAGTCTTCGTGGCTTTCGCCTCAACCCACTTGGAAACATAAATAACAGCCAGCAATATATAAGAAAAACCACAAGAAGGCGGGAAGGGTCCCATAAAATCCATGCCCCAAACGTCAAAGATTTCACATACTAAGACAGAAGTTTGAGGAATTTCATTCCTACCAGATATCGACCCTATTCTTTGACATCTATTGCAGGTTTTACAAAATTCATGCGCATCTTTAAACAGAGAAGTCCAGTAAAACCCGCTATCTAACACTTTCCTAGCTGTCCTCCTAGGCCCAAAATGTCCCTCACATGCATAATCATGACAGAAGGTAAGAATAGACGGATGCTCATTCTCAGGGACACATCTCCTAATTATTTGATCAGAACAGAACTTCCATAAATGGGGATCCTCCCACACATAGTACTTAGCGTCGCTTTTCAGCTTCGCTTTCCTACTATGAGAGAAACCAGAAGGAAAATTACCTGTGGCCAAGTAATTTACCATATCAGCATACCAGGGAAGGACTGTATCAAGTCTGAAGAGTGTCTCATCGGGGAAATCTTCATTCAGAGGCAGGAGGTCTTCCTTTCTGACCAAGCGGCTCAGATGGTCGGCTACCGGGTTTTCTGCTCCTCTCCTATCCTTGATCTTCACATCGAAGTCCTGGAGAAGCAAAATCCACCGAAGTAACCTCGGTTTTGCGTCCTTCTTGGTCATCAGGTACCGAACAGCTGCATGATCAGAGAAAACAGTCACTTGAGAGCCAATAATGTAAGGACGAAATTTATCAAGCGCAAATACAATAGAAAGAAGTTCTTTTTCCGTTGTCGTGTAATTGCACTGCGCTGGATTAAGTGTCCTGGAGGCATAGTAAATGACACGGCTCTTGTTCTCGATCCTCTGACCGAGCACAGCTCCCAAGGCATAGTTGCTGGCGTCACACATAATCTCGAAAGGCAAGTCCCACCGGGGTGGGTGTATGATGGGCGCGCTCGTCAAACTATCCTTGAGAAAATCAAAGGCTTTTCTGCACTCCTCTCCAAAATCAAACGTTACATCCTTCTGAAGGAGGTACGTCATAGGCATGGCAACCTTGGAGAAGTCCTGAATAAACCTGCGATAAAACCCTGCATGGCCAAGAAAAGACCGAACCTCCCTAACATTCGTTGGGTATGGCAGATTAGAGATAACATCTATTTTAGCCTTATCTACCTCTATACCCTTAGCAGAAACCACATGCCCTAAAACGATACCTTGACTCGCCATAAAATGACATTTTTCAAAATTTAGAACAAGGTTCATCTCAATACATCTTTTCAGGACATGCGATAAATTATCTAAACAGTCATCGAAGGAATCGCCATAAACTGTAAAATCATCCATGAACACTTCAATGCATTTTTCTACAAACTCAGAAAATATACTCATCATGCATCTCTGAAATGTACCAGGAGCGTTACAAAGCCCAAAAGGCATCCTTCTAAATGCAAATGTGCCAAAGGGGCACGTGAACGTTGTTTTCTCTTGGTCTTCTATGGCTATGGGGATTTGGTAAAAGCCAGAGAAACCATCGAGAAAACAAAAGAATGGCTTCCCAGCTAAACGCTCCACCATCTGATCAATAAAAGGAATGGGAAAGTGGTCCTTCCTAGTGACCTCATTAAGCTTCCTAAAGTCTATGCACATTCTCCATCCGTTTTGAATCCTTTTGGGCACTAATTCATTTTCCTCATTCCTAACCACAGTCATGCCAGTTTTCTTAGGAACAACATGTATAGGACTAACCCATTTACTATCTGAGATAGGATAGATGATACCTGCTTCGAGGAGTTTGAGGATCTCAGAAACTACTACCTTCTTCATCGCGGGATTGAGCCTCCTTTGGGGCTCTCGTGAAGGTTTCGCTCCATCCTCGAGCAGGATTCTGTGCATGCACGTAGCTGGACTTAGCCCATGTAAATCTGCTAATGTCCATCCAATTGCCAGCTTGTGCTCTTTAAGAACTTCCATTAACTTCCCTTCCTGAGCCGGCATAAGGTCTTTCGCTATGATGACCGGCAACGTCTCATCATCCCCCAAATACGCGTATTTGAGATGATCAGGTAAGTCTTTCAACTCCAATTTAGGTGCCTGCAAAGTAGAGGGGAGCATTTTAGCATGATTTTGAACAGTGGCCAAAGAAGAGACAGTTGAATCACAAAGTTCAGACATAGATGGTTCATGCATATCAGATTCATCAAAAAGATCAGTCAAAAACAATGGGTCATCCCCATCTCTATCAGACATGCATTCATCCTGAACTAACGATTCAATTGTATCAACTTGACACAGAGAGTGGACGCTCTCATCATGATCCAACTCATTAGACACATCAACCTCAACAACTTGCCCACGATACTCAACAGATAAAGTGCCCTTATCTACATTTATCTTAGTCTTAGCAGTTTTCATAAAGGGCCTACCTAATAAGATCGTCGCAGACGAAGAAGCAGAATCTCCATCCATTTTCAGAATATAAAAATCCACAGGAAAAATCAGCCCATTAACGTTAACTAATACGTCTTCCACTACTCCTACAGGATGCACGAAAGACCTATCAGCAAGTTGTATAACAACACCGGTTCCCTGTATTTCTTTTAAATTCAAATCCTGATAAACGGAGTGAGGCATGGCACTAATGGATGCTCCTAGATCTAGCATGGCTCTTCTAATTTTCTTACCTCCAATAGTGCAAGGGAGAGAAAACATACCTGGATCGTCGCATTTTTCTGGTAAGTTCTTCGTGATTAAAGCGGAGACGTTTTTACTTACCACTACGCGCTCTTTCTCTTTTGTCTTCCTCTTGTTGGTGCATAGGTCCTTCAGGAACTTAGCGTACCTTGGGATTTGCTTGATGGCATCCTGTTACGTCTCCAAAAGTGACCTTTTTAGGACTTAATTAGCTTAGAAGGATGTTCACTCTTAGGTGTTTTTGATATCATTTAGCCTAAACCTATGCTTAAATATGAGAATTAGAAGAAGGTAGCTAAATTAGGACTTATGTACAATAGGAAAGAAAAGGGTTGAAAACCGAAGGAAAAGAATGAAAAACAAGCATTGCGAAAGCATTGCGGAAACATTGCGGTTCCCGCAATGTTTCAAGTGAAAACCGTAAGTTGACTGATCTTTTTCTGTTAATTTCCGTTATTTCAAGGATTCGTTCTTTCTCCTCCATCCATTCTGAAGTACGACGTTGAAGATTGATGGTTCTCCTTGGCCCAAATGCACCTGCAGATTACTATAAATAGGGGTCAGAGTCGAGGGTTCAAACATGATCCGAAAGCGTAGAAGTCTTCTCGCAGTCCATCTTTTCTCCTGTTTTCCTTTGCCGTCTGCTGGTTTGCGAAGCTCAGCTGTTGGAATCGATAATCTGATAGGAAGGAGAGGAGATTCTTCTTCTCTCCCGATTGGATTCATCCAAGCAAGGCTGACCTTCTCATCCTTCATTCGAAGCGGCTGCAACGAGACATTCGAGCTGTTTTACTGCTTTCTGTCCTTCATTTCTATTTTACAACTCTGTCTTGTGTTGTTTCTGTTCGTGTGGCTAATTTAGTTCATTTCGTTGTGTTCTGTCTTGCTGTTCTTTACTTTAAGTATCTCTTATGTTCATTCAAACAATCAATTAATCAAACACAAAATTCAGTATTTCACAGTCTCTCGCCTTTGCATTCTACTGCTTTCCCTTGCTGTTTTAAGCACATTTCCCTTCTAAGCATGTCTATTTTATCCTTTAGTTCTGTTCTCCTTATATCCATGAGTAACTAAGTCACTTAGGGGCATGCTAATGACAACGCTATAGGCTAAAAAATGTGAATCAAGCATGTAGGATAGCTCTCGAAGCATTGATTGTATGTAAGATTCATTCCACGGGCAATTTCGATTGGCCATCCATTTTGTCCAAAGAACTCCTAACCTCTGGAAGGAGTAAGAGTTCAGAGTCATATTATCATGCTAGCCTTTCAAGGTAACCAGGAAACGGCCTAGGAATAGGCGTTTCCCTAGTACAAACCATATCTTTCTGCCTTAACAAGATGCTTAAGACCTTACTTTGAGTTGAGTAAACTAAAGAATCTAATGCATGGAATCGGACGATACATGAGATTGAGATAGTTTGATGCATAGAGAGTAGATCCAGTGCTTGAGAATCGTATAAAAATGCCTATAGGATAGTCATTAGTAGCCCTTAATTCACCCATTTACACACTTTCGCTGTTATTTAATTGCGGTAGAATTGCTGTCTCCGCAATTCTGCTTAAGTTACAATTCTGTCTAGCTGTTTTTATCTTCATTTATTAGTCTCGTCTCTTTTCATTTGAGCTTAGCTTTAACTTGTTCTTGTTTATGTTACTACCCTTTACACATTCAGCAAAAATTAGATAATTAAAAACCAATTTTACCCCATCAAATCCACCCCTTCTTTCTTAACAAAACACTTCGCGAATAGCTAAAAATAAATCTCTATGGGAAAACGAATGAAATATACTTACTACTTTCTATAAGATCATGTATGCTTGCATGTTCTGAGTGCTCTATCTCTTTTATTGCCTAATTATTTCAACACATTGAGCACGCAACAAGTTTTTGGCGCCGCTGCCGGGGATTTATTTAAGTGAAAACGAAGTTTGTTAAGTTTGAAACACCAAGTTTATTGCCTATTGAAGCTGATCTGTTTCATTTCTTTTGCAGGTACTATTGGGGTAGTTTATGAGTGAGCCTTCAAGTAGAGATCTAGAGTTCAATCCTGAGCCTGAGAGACTACTTAGAGCTAGAAACAAAGCAAAGAAACGACTCTTTAAACAACCTCCTATACCTCAAATCATACCTGAAATCGAAGAAATGGACGAGATAGTTCCAAATCAGGTACCTGTCATTCGCAACCCCATCGAAATAGCGAATGACAAGAATAGTGCCATTCTCTCATATTTAGTACCTATGCCTAGGGAGCTGAACCCCAGCATAATCCGTCCTGAAATCACTGCCAACTCATTCGAGTTAAAGCCAGTGATGTTCCAAATGTTGTCCACTGTGGGGCAATTCTTTGGAGTGGAAAATGAGGACCCCCACAACCATCTTAGGAACTTCTTAGGAGTTAGTGATAGCTTCATCATCCCTGGAGTGTCCCAAGAAGCTTTGAGGCTATACTTGTTCCCTTACTCTTTGAGGGACAAAGCCAAAACATGGTTGAACTCATTACCCTCTGGATCTGTCCGCAACTGGACAGACTTAGCAGAAAAATTTCTAGTCAAATACTTCCCACCTGATAGGAATTCTACCTTTCGTGATGACATAGTTAAGTTCAAGCAAGCTGATAATGAGTCTCTTCACGAAGCTTGGACAAGGTTCAAAGACCTTCTTCTTAAATGTCCACACCATGGCATCCCATGGTGTATCCAAATAGAGGTCTTTTTCAAAGGATGCAACCCCAGCACTAGACAAGTCTTGAATTCATCTGCTGGTGGTTCCATGTTGTCCAAGAGTTACAACGAAGCCTATGAGATCTTGGAGAAGATCTCAGCATCTCACTGTAGGTGGTCAGATGATCCAGTTGAGCCAACTAGAGCTCAAGACAAGGATGCTCTAAGTGCAATGAGCAGCCAAATAAATGCCCTGACCAACCTAGTTAAGCAAATGGCTCAAGCCAATCTCCAACCGAGTGTCAACACCGCTACCGCCATGTCAATGGGCACCCAACCAAGTCAAGGTGAGGCACTTATATGTGGATTCTGTGGGGAAGGGCACCTGTATGAATACTGCCCTGGGAATCCAGCCTCAGTCTGCTATATTGGAAGCCAGCAGCAGCCTAGGAACAACCCCTATTCCAATACTTACAACCCTGGTTGGAGGAACCACCCAAACCTGTCATGGGGTGGCCAACAGAATACTAACCAAAATCCTAACCAACCTAGACCGAGTGGAACACCTGGTTTCACTCCCCAACATAACCAATCAATGTATCAAAAACCTTACAGCCAGCCTGTAGGATCTTCTGTAGAAAACTTACTCAAGGAATACATAGCCAAAAATGATGCTACTTTGCAAAGTCAGCAAGCCACTCTTAGGAGCCTAGAGAACCAAATAGGCCAATTAGCCAATGAACTCAAGAGTAGGCCCCAAGGGAGACTTCCTGCTGACACTGAAGTGCCAAGGAGAGATGGTAAAGAGCAAGTTCAAGCAATTGAACTTAGAAGTGGTAGACCATTGGTGAGCAACACAAAGGATACACCAAAGAGAGTAGAGAACACTGAGTCTAGTGCTCCACTGGAGTCTCTGCCAAACCACGGTCCACCACCAACTAGCACATCAGGAGCCAGGCTAGAGCCAATTATTGAGGAGATAGAAGAAATTCCAAGACCTCCACCTATCCTGAGGCGACCAGAAGTGCCTGCATATGTGCCACCACCTCCATATCCTCGAAGGCTTAAGAAAAAGCAGGAACAGGAAGTGCACTTTAATAAATTTCTAGAAATTCTTAAGCAAGTGCATGTTAATATTCCTTTTGTAGAAGTTTTACAGTCTATGCCTTCTTATGTAAAGTTTTTGAAAGATATTATTACTAACAAAAAAATAATTGGTGAGTTTGAAACAGTAAACCTCACTGAGGAGTGCAGTGCCATACTCCAAAACAAGTTGCCCAAGAAGGAGAAGGATCCTGGTTCCTTCACCTTACCTGTAGAACTTGGAGGCAAGCACGTGGGCAGAGCACTTTGTGACCTGGGCGCCAGCATAAACCTCATGCCCCTATCACTATTCTGCCAGTTGGGAATAGGAGAAGCACGTCCAACCACTGTCACTTTACAATTAGCAGACAGATCCATTGCATACCCAGAAGGTAAGATTGAGGATATTTTAGTAAAGGTTGACAAGTTTATTTTCCTTGCAGATTTCATTATCCTGGATTATGAAGCAGACAAGGAGGTCCCCATCCTGTTAGGCAGACCATTCCTAGCCACAGGTAGGGCACTGATAGACGTCCAAAAAGGTGAGCTCACTATGAGGGTTCATGATGAAGAGGTGAAATTTAGTGTGTATAAAGCTTTAAGGTACCCCTCTGACCTTGAATCCTGTGCTAGCATGGACGTAGTAGACTCCTTAATGGAAGAACAATTGGAGCATGTGTTACTCACCAAGCATGCTAATGAATATGTAGGTTTAGAATTAACAGACTTAAACATAGCTGAGATAATGGACATATCTGTAAATAACCCTCAGCATGTATGTATGAATATAGAATTAACTGATAGATCCTTAAATCCTTTAAAGCCATCCATTGAGCATCCACCTGTATTAGAATTAAAGCCACTCCCCACTCACCTCAAGTATGCATATTTAGGAAATAATGATACACTGCCTGTAATTATTTCTTCTAAGCTAAGTGAACAGCATGAGGTTGATTTAATTTTACTACTTAAGCAACATAGGAAGGCTATTGCATGGACTATTGCTGATATTAGAGGCATTAGCCCTTCTTATTGCATGCATAAGATTATACTAGAGGAAGAGCACACACCTAGAGTAGATCATCAACGTAGGCTGAATCTCTCTATGAAAGAGGTAGTTAAGAAAGAAATAATAAAATGGTTAGATGCTGGTGTGATCTTCCCCATAGCTAGTAGTTAGTGGGTGAGCCCTATACAATGTGTACCTAAGAAGGGGGGGATGACTGTGGTAGTCAATGAGAACAACGAACTGATTCCAACTAGGACTGTCACAGGATGGAGAGTATGTATGGATTATAGGAAGCTAAATAAAGAAACTAAAAAAGACCATTTCCCTCTACCATTCATTGACCAAATGTTAGACACAATAGCTGGTAGAGCATATTACTGTTTTCTAGACGGTTATTCAGGGTATAACCAGATCACTATAGACCCCAAAGACCAGGAAAAGACTACCTTTACTTGCCCCTTTGGAACATTTGCCTTTCGCAGAATGCCTTTTGGCTTATGCAATGCACCGGCAACATTCCAAAGGTGCATGTTGGCAATCTTTTCTGACTTGGATGAGTCCATGATAGAAATATTCATCAGTCTTTGGGGATTCCTTTACCAACTGTCTAGAGAATTTAGGACAAGTCCTGGCTAGGTGTGAAGAGACTAACTTAGTCCTTAATTGGGAAAAGTGTCACTTCATGGTAGATGAGGGGATTGTCTTAGGTCATAGAGTGTCAAGGGCAGGTGTAGAAGTTGACAGGGCAAAGATAGAAATCATAGAGAAGTTGGTAGAGCCTCAGAATGTCAAGGCCATTAGGAGTTTCTTAGGGCATGCTGGTTTCTACAGAAGGTTCATTAAGGACTTTTCTAAGATAGCCAAGCCTCTGTGTGAGTGGTAACGATATTTTTGAACTATCGCTATAAATTCAAGCTGTCGAGGCTTGCCAAAATAAATTTATAATGCCTATTGCCAAGGCTTTGCAGCCAGTGGTAACAGGGTCGATCCAAGGAATAGGAGAGTTGAATTTACTAGTGAAATTGGGATTTGATCGATTAATTGGTAACGGGGGGTTTTAATCATGCAAAGAAATCAATAAGAAAGCTAATGGAAGAAAGAAATAATATGTAGAAAACGTGTGTACGGTTTGGGGAGTCTCGGGGTCAATTGTTAGACAAATACAACTTATCATTTAATTCTAATAACATGGAATTCAGTTTACTATGCACGCGGACGACTACCAGAGAAGCCCCAAAGTAGCCGACTTCATGGATTTTAATTAGGCCACACAGTCCTAATTACACGTTATCTAATCTCACATTAAGATGATCAGTCCTAAGATGAATTTAGACAGTTACTAGCTAACCGCGACGAACATTTGGGCGTGAATTCTAATTGCTAGTAGGTTGCCCGCAAACGCCGTATGCAACCAACAATTATCCTACCCGACCCGATACTTCGATTTAGTTCTATTTACCTGTGTTACTTAGTCGAGCAGTGAGAGGCACGGCATCGCTACTTGATAGCTCTAAAATAGAGCTATAATTATAACCTTAATTCTAGCTAAATGCCATGCTTAATTCAATTAAATCTACTTATTTTAGGTATTTCGTGGCAAAGAGCTCGGGAAGTCAAATTATGAATTTCAGGGTTAAAACGGTCATTTAAGAGGTTTCGGGAAGTGTTCGGGTCAAGAAGATAGGCAAAACGGAGCTCGGGAGCCAAAACGAGCCAAAAATGGGCCAAGACCCGAGAGGTCAGCGCCTAGGCGCCGGCGCCCAGCGCCCAGGCGCCCAACCGCGCCGCACGCCCAGACCGCACACGCACAGACGCCCGCGCACGCCCGTGTCCGCGCGCGCAGCCCGGTGCCCGTCATCGTAAGCCCCGCGCGCTCGCCCCGGTCCTTGCCCCGCGCGTCCGCGCCATCGCGCGCCCCAGCGCCCGAGTCCGCGCGCGCGCCGCACGCCAACACCCGCGCGCGTCCTCGCTCGTCCGCCTCCGCGCCCGTGTCCGACATCAAAAGTCAGCGCGCGCGCCGCCCGCGCAGCGCCCAGGCGCCCGCTCGCCCGCTCGACCGCCCACACCCGTGTCCGCGCGCGCACCGCTCGCCTCGCCTCGCCTGTCCCGCGCGCGCCCCACGCCCACGTCCGCGCGCGCCCGCGCGCGCCGCTCGCCTCGCCTCGCCTTGTCCGCGCGCTGACCCTAGCCATGACACAGATTACCCGTCATTAAAAGTCCTGAAAAAGTCCGACATAAAAAGTTATAAAAAAATCCCAGATTTTGGAAATTTTCCAGAAGGCTCAGCGCCTAGGCGCTGACTTATAGCGCCTAGGCGCTGTCTCGATTCTGTGCGCGCGCCCCCGCGGCGCCTAGGCGCTGACTTATGGCGCCTAGGCGCTATTCTGACGCAGAAATGGGTATTTAAGCGCGTTTTTCTGATTTTAGGTCATTCTCTTCTCCCCCTTCTCTTCTAAACACGATTCTCCACCCATTTTTGGGTATTGTAACTCCATTAATGGAGCTTGGAAGGCCACCCATGTATTTCTTTCTTCCCATTTGCATCCATGGCTAACTAAGAGGTAAGTACTTAATCTTTAGGAGATGGGTTAGATATTGTAAATGTGATTGGGTGAGACTTGGGTTTATTGTGTATGTTTAGCGTGTTTAGCATTCAACTCTTCTCTAATCTAAGCATTAATTTCCATCATCAATTTCTTCTTGGTTTGACTCCCAATTTGTTTATTGATTGTTGGGTTGGTTAAAAACCCATTATGCGTTTGCCTCTTGTGGGTTGAGTGACAGCAGTCTTAGAGTATTTAAATTGGTGCTGCAGCATTTAATTTAGCTACCCATTAGGCTCTAGATGAAGAGTAAATCGAGCCCGTTATTAGAGATCTCAGTAACGTACTCGTCGCATGGTTACCCGTCGCTCGTAGTTAATTCTATTTGGGAGAGCGTTCGCCCTCAATTGAATTAACATCGAAGCTTGATGAAGAGCTGTCAACTCTTCATCAACTACTCGGGATTGCTTGTTTCTTCTTAGAAATATGTAATTTGTGTGGGTGTTAGTCAAAAGCATGCTAAGTCTTGGGCGTCTATGATCCGAATCACATCGCAATTAATAACCCGGAACCTTTAGATTGAGTATTTCCGTTACAATTTCCATTTCTCCCGTTATTCCAAATTGTCATTTAATTTTTCCCGTTATTTTCTCTTTTCTTCTTTTAATTCTCAAAACTCCCCATCATCATTTTCTCTAATTAATCAATTAAAATTCTGAATTTTGATTAAGCTATTAAATTCCCTGTGGTACGATCCTGACTACCGCTTTCTACAAGTTTTGAAGAAGCCTTAGGCAGTGTTTATAAATTTTAATTTGGCGGGTCTCGACAACCCGAAACACACGGAATATTCACAAAATTCCTTTACCAAATTTGGCGCCGCTGCCGGGGAGTTTAAATTAGTTTGTCTTGGTTTAAATTTTAATTGTTTAGTTTAAAAATATTTTGTTTTGTTTGTTTTTCTTTCTTTTATTTTTTTTTTTTTAAGCGTTTCCCTAGTGTTTGATAAGAGCAGGGTATGATGGAAGCTTTGGAAAGGAATGATGGGTATCAAAAGACTCTTAGGGAGTTGGCGATGCCGGATTTAGACCATCAACCATTATGTATATCGTATCCTACGGTAACAGGTAATTTTGAACTTAAGGCTAGCTTCATCAACTTACTTCCTTCATTTTCTGGTAATGCAGGTGAAAGCCCGCATATTCATCTCAAGGAATTTCAGTTGGTGAGAGCAGGATTAATGACAATCGAAGCCACGGAAGATCAAGTGAGCTTGAGGGCTTTCCCTTTTACCTTAAAGGGAAAAGCAAGAGAATGGCTCCACTACCTACCGTCGGGCTCCATTTCCACTTGGAGCGATATGCAGAGGCTCTATTTAGAAAAATTCTTTCCTGCCTCGGAAGCTACTGCCGCCAAGAAAAGAATCTATGCCATTCAACAGAAAGAGGGCGAAAATCTATATGAATATTGGGGGAAGTTTCTTAGATTGTGCGAAGAATGCCCGAATCACAAGATCGCCGAACAAAATCTCATTGGGTTTGTGTATGAAGGTTTGCTCCCATATGATCAGAGGATGATAGATGCAGCTAGCGGTGGAGCTCTCATGGACAAAACCCCAGTTGAAGCTAGACTCTTAATCTCAAGCATGGCTGGAAATCTTCAGCAATATGGAGGTGGAAGAAGTGACCAAATTCGCCTCGAGAGCGATGTGAACGAGCTGAAGGACCGTTTAGCTGAGGTAAGTAGCGCTGTATATGAACTGAAAGAAAGCTTACCACAAATGTGTTCTTCTGTTTCAGGTAAATCACTTGGGGAAATGATGGAATCTCTGGTGGAATCAAATCAAGTTCTTCAAAAACAAAATCAAGTTCAATTCCAAAACCTTAGCACTGCAATAACCCAAATTGCTGGGAGGATAGTCAAGTTGGAAACTCGAGGAGCCGAGAGTGCTAATGCTATCACTCTCAGGAGTGGGAAGGAAATTACCCCAAGCTCTATTCATATTGAGTGCGAGAAAAAGGTAAAGGAGCCTGTGTTAGAAAATGAGGCAACATCTTCAAGAAGTCAGGTATGTTCCAATCCTTCTTCATATATGAAATCTTATGTTCCTAAGGCTCCCTTCCCTAGTAGGTTGATGAGACCCCCTAAGGAAATTAAAGACGAGGAGATTTTTGATACACTCAAGAAGGTTGGAATAAACATTCCTTTGATAGAAGCCATTCAACAAATCCCAAGGTATGCGAAGTTCCTTAAAGAATTGTGTACCAACAAAAGAAAGGCAAAAGAAATTGAGAGAGTGGTGGTAAGTGAGAATGTATCGGCTTTGCTCACGAAAAGCATGCCCGAAAAATGCGAAGATCCAGGTATGTTTGTTCTACCTTGCACCATAGGAAAGAGGAAAATTAAGCGCGCAATGTTAGATCTCGGTGCCTCAATAAATGTCATGCCTTATTCTCTTTACAAGGAGCTTGAACTGAATGAATTGCAGGAAACTAGTGTTATTATTCAATTAGCCGATAGATCCTCTATTCACCCGTTAGGAGTGGTGGAGGATGTGTTAGTTAAAGTCGAAGATTTGATTTTTCCTGTTGATTTCTACGTTATAAAAATGGATGAGCATGCCCATTCTTCTGATTCAGTTTTATTAGGGAGGCCCTTCATGAAAACTGCTAGAACAAAAATTAATGTGCATGAAGGAATTTTGTCTGTTGAGTATGAAGGTGAAGTGTTTGAATTCAATGTTTTCAATACCATGAAACACAAAAATGACACACACTCGATTTGCAAAGTTGATTTGATTGAATCTTTAGAACAAGATACATGCATGTCTGTTGAGGATGGGGATGGCCCATTGATATTTGCTGATCTTTTTGATGAAATGGAGTCAAGTGAACCCAAGTTGACTGAGTCTTGTACACAAGATGTTATTGCTTTAGAAGCATGCGAGAAACCTCCTAAACTTTTACCTTCTCTTTTGCAGGCTCCCAAACTGGAACTCAAGGAGTTGCCAAATCATCTGAAATATGTTTATTTGGGAGATGTGGAAACACTCCCGGTGATCATTTCTAAGGAGCTTACATCAGAGCAGGAGGGGAGATTAATTGAAATCTTGAAGGAGAAAAAGCGGGCTATAGGATGGACATTGGCAGATTTGCATGGCTTGAGCCCGGCCTTATGCATGCACAAAATACGGCTTGAGGATGGAGCTAAACCCTCTCGAGAGCCTCAGCGAAGGCTGAATCCTGCTATGAAAGAGGTAGTCCTATCGGAGATCCATAAACTCCTCGATGCAGGTATCATCTATCCCATTTCTGATAGTCGGTGGGTAAGCCCGATTCACGTTGTGCCTAAAAAGACTGGGATAACTGTGGTTAAAAATGAAAAAGGTGAGCTAGTTCCTAAGAGAATCCAGAATGGTTGGAGAATGTGTATCGATTTTAGGAAGCTAAATAATGTAACTAAAAAAGATCATTTTCCAATTCCTTTCATAGATCAAATGGTGGAGCGTTTAGCTGGGAAGCCATATTTCTGTTTTTTGGATGGATTTTCGGGGTTTTACCAAATCCCTATAGCTCAGGATGACCAAGAAAAAACCACATTTACTTGCCCGTTTGGCACTTATGCATATAGGAAGATGCCTTTTGGTCTTTGTAACGCTCCTGGGACATTTCAACGCTGCATGATGAGTATTTTTTCCGAATTCGTAGAAAAGTGCATTGAAGTGTTTATGGACGATTTTACCGTTTATGGGAATTCCTTCGATGAATGCCTAATTAATTTGTCAAATGTCATGGAAAGATGCATTGAAACAAATTTAGTGTTGAATTTCGAAAAGTGTCATTTCATGGCCAATCACGGCATTGTCCTTGGTCATATAGTTTCATCTAGGGGCATTGAGGTCGATAAGGCGAAAATTGATGTTATTTCTGACCTGCCTTACCCTACGAATATTCGAGAATTGCGATCTTTCCTTGGTCATGCAGGTTTCTATCGCAGGTTCATAAAGGATTTTTCAAAGATAGTGACACCCATGACGAGCTTGTTGAAGAAGGACGTCCCTTTCAGTTTTGGGAAAGAATGCAAGCATACCTTTGACATTCTGAAGAAGTGTTTGACGAATGCGCCCATCATACATCCACCGCAGTGGGGAACCCCCTTCGAGATTATGTGCGACGCAAGCAATTACGCGGTTGGTGCTGTGCTCGGTCAGAGGATAGAGAAAAAGAGCCACGTTATATATTACGCGTCCAGAACGCTCAATTCCGCGCAGATTAGCTACACCACAACAGAGAAGGAGCTACTTTCAATAGTATTCGCTCTTGATAAATTTCGACCTTATTTGCTTGGATCTAAAGTGGTTGTCTTTTCTGATCATGCAGCGGTTCGGTATTTAATGAACAAGAAGGACTCGAAACCTCGATTGCTCAGATGGGTGCTGCTCCTTCAAGAATTTGATGTGACAGTCCAGGACCGGAAGGGATCTGAAAACACGGTGGCCGACCACCTAAGCCGCATAGTGAGGGAAGAGGATGTTTTGCCATTGAATGATGACTTTCCCGATGAAATCCTTTTCCAGATGAGTGCGGAAACCCCCTGGTACGCCGATTTAGTAAACTACTTGGTTACAGGTAATTTTCCATTTAATTTCCCTCCGAATAGAAAAGCTAAGCTGAAAAGCGAGGCTAAACATTATGTATGGGAAGACCCGTATTTATGGAAATCTTGTGCGGACCAAGTAGTTAGGAGGTGTGTTCCTCTGTCAGAGCATGAATCTATTCTCGCTTTCTGTCATGAATTTGCATGTGGGGGACATTTCGGGCCTAATAGGACTGTTAAAAAAATTCTAGCCTGTGGTTTGTTCTGGAACTCGATGTTTAAGGATGCTTATAATTATTGCAAAACTTGTGATAAATGCCAAAGGATGGGGAGTATAACTAAAAGGAATGAAATGCCCCAAGTCCCCATCTTGATTTGTGAGATCTTTGATGTCTGGGGCATGGACTTTATGGGTCCTTTCCCTTCCTCCTGTGGATTTTCCTACATCTTATTAGCTGTGGACTACGTGTCCAAATGGGTAGAAGCTAAGGCCACTAAAACTGATGATTCTAACACTGTTGTTAAGTTTGTCAAGTCTAACATTTTCAGCAGATTCGGAGTACCACGAGCTATAATCAGTGATCAAGGAACACATTTCTGTAACATATCAGTTTCCGCCCTGATGAAAAGGTATGGTGTTAATCATCGAGTGTCCACCACTTACCACCCGCAAGCCAATGGGCAAGCCGAGGTCTCGAACAGAGAGGTCAAATCCATTCTTGAGAAAACGGTAAACCCAAGTAGGAAGGATTGGAGCCAACGTTTGGAAGATGCCTTGTGGGCATACAGGACCGCTTACAAAACCCCTATAGGGATGTCTCCCTATAGGTTGGTTTTTGGGAAAGCATGCCACCTACCGGTGGAAATTGAACACAAGGCATTTTGGGCCATTAAGAAATGCAACATGAGCTTGGATGCGGCAGGAGAGACACGTCTTTTTCAGCTGCAAGAATTGGAGGAACATCGCTTGGAAGCTTATGAGAATTCAAAAAATTACAAGGAAAAGTCCAAGCTATTCCATGACCGAAAAATTGAAAAGAAGCAATTTCATGTAGGACAAAAAGTTCTTCTTTTCAACTCTCGGTTGAAGCTCATGCCAGGTAAACTTTCTTCCAAATGGTTAGGTCCTTATGTCGTGACTAATGTTCTACCTTATGGTTCAGTGGAAATCAGATTGTTAGATTCTGATCATTCATTCAAGGTGAACGGTCACCGGTTGAAAGTTTTCCATGAAGGGGTCGCAGATTCTTATGCTGACTGCTTGTACTTGACCACCTTCGAAGTCGATTGATAAAGGGAGAATTCAGTCGAGCAATCGACTTTAAAAATTTGCGCTTCTCGGAGGCACCCGAGCATTGAACTGTATTTTTGTTAGTTGCTGTTTTTTATAGTTTTTGCTTGTTTAGTTTTAGTTGTTTAAGTTTGTTATTTTTCTTTCTTAGGTAATAAGGGAGAGATGACCGATATTTCGGAACTACATTGAGCTTGAAGTTGTGCGTACCCTCTCACCGATCCCACAAAAATTCAGGGGAGGTTTCTGTTCCCTTTAATTTTTGTTGTTATCATTGATTATTTGGTGGATTAGATGCATTGAGGACAATGCAGTCTTTTAGGTGGGGGGTGGATTTATATTTGAACTTCGTTGTAGTTCTCGAGCATGTCGTACTCTGATTTTGAGATGTTTAGGAATCTGAATGCATGTTGTCCGATGAGGACTTTCTGTGATTTGCTTGTGAATACTCCATAGTTGTGCATTGCGAGAAAATTATGGGAATGTATGCATATTTTGAGCATATTTTAAATTTTTTTTCAATTATTCCCCTACATTCACTGAGCACGTAGACCTCTTACTCTTAGTTCTGTAGGCTTAGAATTATTTTATTTTGTCTGAAACCTCGTTGTCACCCCGAAAGGTCCATTTAGGGAGGCTTGATATGTTAGAAGTTATAACGAATCATTTGATTTAGCAAAGCTATGTGCCTATAAAAAAAAAATTATTGAGAGTAAAAGCATGTTTGAAATGTATTCTGAGGTGTTCCTCCTTCTTGTGTTGCCCGTGTAACCAGGGGTGATCGTGTAACCCACGGTTGCCACTGCATGAAAGGGAAACTAACAGAAGTGAGCACTAGTCCTTAAAAACGTGAAGCGAAACAAATGCTTGACGTGTTAGGCTCTCAAGAAAAGAAAAGAAGAAAAATAGTTAGGCCTTTTGTTTTGTTATTCTTTCCGACATTGAAAAGCCGATAGTCTGTTCTTATTGCCAGAAGTAGGGGGAAGATGAGTATTAGGATCGATTAAAGTGGTTCCGGGTCTATGGAAGCTAGGATAGGAGGTGCTAATAATCACACACACACGTTAGGGAATGAGAGCTAATATTTTGAAATATTCACAAAGTATGCATACGCTTAATTGTTTTCCGTTAGCATGATTATCTTGTTTTTGCAAGCATTGAGATTCGAGTCGTCAGCATGCATGTCTATTCTTATAAGATAAATCAAAGTGTTCCTTGCTCGAGGACTAGCAAGATTCAGGTCGGGGGTATTTTGATAGCTCTAAAATAGAGCTATAATTATAACCTTAATTCTAGCTAAATGCCATGCTTAATTCAATTAAATCTACTTATTTTAGGTATTTCGTGGCAAAGAGCTCGGGAAGTCAAATTATGAATTTCAGGGTTAAAACGGTCATTTAAGAGGTTTCGGGAAGTGTTCGGGTCAAGAAGATAGGCAAAACGGAGCTCGGGAGCCAAAACGAGCCAAAAATGGGCCAAGACCCGAGAGGTCAGCGCCTAGGCGCCGGCGCCCAGCGCCCAGGCGCCCAACCGCGCCGCACGCCCAGACCGCACACGCACAGACGCCCGCGCACGCCCGTGTCCGCGCGCGCAGCCCGGTGCCCGTCATCGTAAGCCCCGCGCGCTCGCCCCGGTCCTTGCCCCGCGCGTCCGCGCCATCGCGCGCCCCAGCGCCCGAGTCCGCGCGCGCGCCGCACGCCAACACCCGCGCGCGTCCTCGCTCGTCCGCCTCCGCGCCCGTGTCCGACATCAAAAGTCAGCGCGCGCGCCGCCCGCGCAGCGCCCAGGCGCCCGCTCGCCCGCTCGACCGCCCACACCCGTGTCCGCGCGCGCACCGCTCGCCTCGCCTCGCCTGTCCCGCGCGCGCCCCACGCCCACGTCCGCGCGCGCCCGCGCGCGCCGCTCGCCTCGCCTCGCCTCGTCCGCGCGCTGACCCTAGCCATGACACAGATTACCCGTCATTAAAAGTCCTGAAAAAGTCCGACATAAAAAGTTATAAAAAAATCCCAGATTTTGGAAATTTTCCAGAAGGCTCAGCGCCTAGGCGCTGACTTATAGCGCCTAGGCGCTGTCTCGATTCTGTGCGCGCGCCCCCGCGGCGCCTAGGCGCTGACTTATGGCGCCTAGGCGCTATTCTGACGCAGAAATGGGTATTTAAGCGCGTTTTTCTGATTTTAGGTCATTCTCTTCTCCCCCTTCTCTTCTAAACACGATTCTCCACCCATTTTTGGGTATTGTAACTCCATTAATGGAGCTTGGAAGGCCACCCATGTATTTCTTTCTTCCCATTTGCATCCATGGCTAACTAAGAGGTAAGTACTTAATCTTTAGGAGATGGGTTAGATATTGTAAATGTGATTGGGTGAGACTTGGGTTTATTGTGTATGTTTAGCGTGTTTAGCATTCAACTCTTCTCTAATCTAAGCATTAATTTCCATCATCAATTTCTTCTTGGTTTGACTCCCAATTTGTTTATTGATTGTTGGGTTGGTTAAAAACCCATTATGCGTTTGCCTCTTGTGGGTTGAGTGACAGCAGTCTTAGAGTATTTAAATTGGTGCTGCAGCATTTAATTTAGCTACCCATTAGGCTCTAGATGAAGAGTAAATCGAGCCCGTTATTAGAGATCTCAGTAACGTACTCGTCGCATGGTTACCCGTCGCTCGTAGTTAATTCTATTTGGGAGAGCGTTCGCCCTCAATTGAATTAACATCGAAGCTTGATGAAGAGCTGTCAACTCTTCATCAACTACTCGGGATTGCTTGTTTCTTCTTAGAAATATGTAATTTGTGTGGGTGTTAGTCAAAAGCATGCTAAGTCTTGGGCGTCTATGATCCGAATCACATCGCAATTAATAACCCGGAACCTTTAGATTGAGTATTTCCGTTACAATTTCCATTTCTCCCGTTATTCCAAATTGTCATTTAATTTTTCCCGTTATTTTCTCTTTTCTTCTTTTAATTCTCAAAACCCCCCATCATCATTTTCTCTAATTAATCAATTAAAATTCTGAATTTTGATTAAGCTATTAAATTCCCTGTGGTACGATCCTGACTACCGCTTTCTACAAGTTTTGAAGAAGCCTTAGGCAGTGTTTATAAATTTTAATTTGGCGGGTCTCGACAACCCGAAACACACGGAATATTCACAAAATTCCTTTACCACTACTCTTTAACATACACAACATGCGAAACTATCCGAGTGTCAATCAACATAATTTAACATGCGCGTTGGATTAAGCAAGGTAAACAAATGCACGTAAACAGAACCAATATGCAATCTAAATTCAGATTATCAAAGCTATAAAGGTCTAACAAAATTCCCCTAAACAAAATCCCAAACCGTCACCCTTACCTTAGCCGCTCATGGCGCGGATCGTCAATCCCGCTCCACCAACGACCATGGAAGAGTTCATCTACCTATTACAAATGGAAATGGAGCTCACTCGCATGCCAACAATGGCGGAGCTCCACGGAAAGTAGAGAGAAAATGGGGAAGAAGGGAAGAAGAATCGCCGGATTCCGTTAAGAGATGAAGGAGAAAAGGCTTGGAGAAGATATGAAAAATGTGCAGAAAAATCGTCCTTAAGCTACTGCCTTCGTCGTAGCGTCGAGACGCTAGGCCAGCGTCTCGACGCTGTGCCCTAAGTGATCCGCGCGCGCGCGCGCTGGCGTCGCGACGCAAGGCCAGCGTCGCGACCCTGCCCCGATGAATTTCCTGCGCGCGCCTCCTCCGGAGCGTCTCGACGCCAAGCAGGGTCTCGACGCCAGGGCAGCGTCGAGCTAGCGTCTCGACGCTATCACTCGACGCTTGCTCTCGGGTTTTTCCAGCGTCGAGCCAGCGTCTCGACGCTATAGCTCGACGCTGGCTCTCGGGTTTGGGGCTGATGCTTTGCCTCTTCAAGGCTGTTTTGGCCCGTTTCTTCACGGAACAAACTCCCCTCTTCCCGATGCAATCCCGGGGCGCTAAAACTCTGCTTTAAGCGCTCGAACATGCCCAATGGACGCACGAGCTCTTTGCCGCTTTTCTCCTACAAAAGAGATACATTTAATCAATTGGAAGCGGTCTTTAGCTATAATTAGGACGTATTTAATAGCTCCAAAATGGAGTTATCAAACACCCCCAACTTAAACATTGCTAGTCCTCGAGCAAGCACTACAAAGACATTGACTCTAAGGACGCTCTTACATGTATTCTAACTCAAACCTCCATGCATATTGAAATTTAAACACGAGTATAATCATGGAAGCATTTCGTTCATGTATTAACTAGGACATATCAAAAATTAACTCTTGCCCCCTAACGTGTGTGTGTGCTAGACAACTACTCCTAAACTCACGTAAACCCGGAAAACCAACATGCAACGCACATCCCATTTTCCCCCTACTTCTAGCGTTTAAGAACAGCTACACTTGACTTACACGAGAGAGAGAAACAAATTAAGAGACCTAATTATTTTCTCATTCTTTTTCTTTCTTTTCAAAAGTACTTTGTACTCTTTTATTTGGGTTCTTTGAACCAACTTTTCATTTCTTTTTCTTTCCTACTCGAGTTGCCTAACACGTCAAATTCATGCATGAAACTTCACGTTTTTAAGGACTAACGCTCACTTCTTTTAAGCGCAAATAAGAAGGAGGAGCGCCTCGAGAGGAACTTTTCTACAAAACATGCTTTTCTATTTTTTTATTAGGCTAAGCACATGCTTCCTCAATTAATTAGCTACTAACTCTCATGCAACAAGCTACCTAAGGGTGCCTTTCGGGGTGACAACGAGAATTAGCTAAACATGCGACAGACCAAGCTTACGGAATCTAGGGAGAAGTTGCTAAGTGCGCGATGAGTGCAAGGGAGCAACAGAAAAAATTTTAAAATTTTTGACATGAACCTAATAAACACAAAACTCATGCAAAAACTCGATTATGAACATGCTCAGAATTCCAACATGCATTTCCTAGGCTATCACAGTCAGAAAACAGTAAACAGAGTCCCAAGCACTTCAATATCTTTATAACACTT
Organism: Herpetospermum pedunculosum; assembly: GCA_028017165.1. Taxonomy (NCBI): domain Eukaryota; kingdom Viridiplantae; phylum Streptophyta; class Magnoliopsida; order Cucurbitales; family Cucurbitaceae; genus Herpetospermum; species Herpetospermum pedunculosum. Next base: position 49,631,224 of record CM051530.1, read on the forward strand.
CTCAACAAACTACACATGCATATCCATCGGACTACTCCACCCCCAACTTCAAAATTTGGCATTGTCCTCAATGCCAACCAGTCAGATGCAAGAAGTAAAAGGGAAGAAGAAATACACTTCCCTGACTCTTTGTGAAGCTGGCGAGGGCGAGGAAGCGGCGCACGAACGCATCAGAGCCCAAAATTGCCCTCTCTTCCTTGATTCCCTAAAAAAAAAACAGCAAGCTAAATTAATACTAAAAAGCGATAAAACTAAACTAAAGCATAAAAACAGTTCAACACTCGGGTGCCTCCGAGAAGCGCAGAATTTTTAAAGTTGGTTGCTCGACTGTATTCTCTCAACAGACTCATCCATAGTCTGTAGGTGCGGGGGACGATCCAGACTTGTCCATGGCCACACCTTTTCCACCGTTCACCTGAAAAACATTTTGCACTCTTCGTGCCTCGGGCACGTGAATATCAGCATTGTTAGTGCAAAAACCAGCATCATTATCACACACATTTAAATCAGAAATTTTTACTGAGACATGGGAACCATCCCTCAAGCGCGAGGGTAGACTCCCATTCTCGACATGCTCAACAACAGACACATTCTCATCATTCACAAACGATTTTGATGCATTTATAATAAACTCGTTCACCGTTCCATCAAATTCTACAGACAAAGCACCCCTATCAACATCTATCTTGACCTTAGCGGTCTTCATAAATGGGCGGCCTAGTAAAATAGAAGAGGAAACATGCGAAGAATTCTCATTCATGCTCAGCACATAAAAATCGCATGGAAACAGTAAGTCTTTTACTTTGACTAAAACATCCTCAATCTTCCCTAAAGGATGCACACAAGATCGATCGGCTAGTTGGATAACTATATTGGACTCGATTAAAGTACACAGTTCAAGTTCTTTAAAAACATCATAAGACATGACATTAATCGAGGCACCGAGATCTAACATGGCATTTTCAATGAATTTAGTACCGATAGTGCATGGGATAGAAAACATACCAGGATCGATGCACTTCGGTGGAAGATTACCTTGGAAGATGGCAGAGACGGTTTCTTTCTTCGTCTCTTCGCTTTTTCTCGACATTCTCTTACTCGTGCACCACTTCTTGAGAAACTTGGCGTACTTTGGCACTTGGCTTACGGCCTCAAGAAGTGGGATGTTGACCACCACCTTTTGGAAGGTTCGAAGGACCTCCGCATCCTCGGTCTCCAAAGTAGGCTTCACAAGCCTACTCGGGAATGGTGCTCTGGCAACATCCTCAGGTACACTGATCTTCTCATCTTTTCTCACATTCTGAATCTCAGGAGCAGTCGGGGCGGACTTGTTCAGGCTGTCCGTGGCTTCCTTCGCAGCTCTGGTGGAAAGTGACTTCCCACTGCGCAGCTGAATGGCACTCACGTTCTCACATGAGTTAACTGTAGTTTGGGAAGGAAGCTTCCCCGAGCTCTTGCTCTCGATCTTACTAATAGACACCGCCATTTGTGTCAGCTGCTTGTTCAAATTCTGCAGCTCTGCCTTATGAGAATTTAGCTCCTCGCGAGCCTCTTTCTGGAACTGGCTGGTGCTAGTCACGATGGTCCTGACCATATCTTCAAGTGAGCTGGAGGAGCTCGAAGCTTGAGCCTGGGTGGAAGAGTTAGGCCTATCCTGGGACTGCCCTTGGAAGCGATTTTGTCCTTCCCTGTTCCCATAGCTGAAGTTAGGATGGTCACGCCAACCGGGGTTATAAGTGCTAGCATATGGATCATACTTCCTTTGGTTGGAAGCATACCCCCCGATTGCATTGACCTCCGCCTCTTCGCGGTGTCTTCCAACAATTTTCTTAAGCATACTCCCTATCTCGGCCACCTGGGCCCTCATTTCAGACATCTCATGGCTCTGAGCCACGCTGTGCACTTGTCCTTGCCCCCTGATCCCAAACTGCTGCGAGTTGGTAGCCATATTTGCAATGAGCTGCTTGGCCTCAACTGGGGTCTTGTCAATCAGTGCCCCTCCACTCGCTGCATCGATCATCTGCCTGTCGTGGGGTGTCATCGATCATCGGCGATCTGGTGGTGTGGGAAACTCGCGCACAGGCGCCCAAAGCGTTCCCAATACTCATGCAGGGACTCACCTACATCCTGGGTGATCCCATAAATTCTCTTCCGCAGGGTAGTGGCCAAGGATGCGGGAAAGTATTTTTCTAAAAATACCCGCTTCATGTCCTGCCACGTGGTGATGGATCCGGAAGGCAAATAATACAGCCAATCCTTGGCCTTGTCCTTGAGCGTGAAGGGGAATGCCCTCATATTCAGCTGCTCTTCCGTGACCCCTGCGGGCTTCATCCCCGCGCAGACGCAATGGAACTCCATCAAATGTTTGTTCGCGTCCTCACCTGCGTTTCCATGGAAAGAAGGTAACTGGTGAATTAAACCAGATTTCAGCTCGAAGTTACCTGCTACCACGGGGTAGTTAATGCACAAGGGCTGCAGGTTCAGGTCTGGCGCTGCCAGTTGCTTCAGCGTCCGTGGCGCTTCACCTTGCGCCATCTCGTCAAACAAGAAGGGATTGCCTTCTTCTCTTTCAAACGTTCCTTGCCCCTCCCGGGCTTCTCTACGTAACCGCCGCTCCTCTCTGTCAATCTCAGGAATATACTGCAAACTACCCTCAGAGGAACGGGTCATACACAAACAAAAATCTAAACATACAACATACAACATACAAACAAGAAAAATTTTTCAGTCAACCATCAATAAATCAAATTCAAACTTCAATCATAAATCCAATCAATTGCCTACTCCTCGGCAACGGCGCCAATTTTGGTAACGATATTTTTGAACTATCGCTATAAATTCAAGCTGTCGAGGCTTGCCAAAATAAATTTATAATGCCTATTGCCAAGGCTTTGCAGCCAGTGGTAACAGGGTCGATCCAAGGAATAGGAGAGTTGAATTTACTAGTGAAATTGGGATTTGATCGATTAATTGGTAACGGGGGGTTTTAATCATGCAAAGAAATCAATAAGAAAGCTAATGGAAGAAAGAAATAATATGTAGAAAACGTGTGTACGGTTTGGGGAGTCTCGGGGTCAATTGTTAGACAAATACAACTTATCATTTAATTCTAATAACATGGAATTCAGTTTACTATGCACGCGGACGACTACCAGAGAAGCCCCAAAGTAGCCGACTTCATGGATTTTAATTAGGCCACACAGTCCTAATTACACGTTATCTAATCTCACATTAAGATGATCAGTCCTAAGATGAATTTAGACAGTTACTAGCTAACCGCGACGAACATTTGGGCGTGAATTCTAATTGCTAGTAGGTTGCCCGCAAACGCCGTATGCAACCAACAATTATCCTAGCCGACCCGATACTTCGATTTAGTTCTATTTACCTGTGTTACTTAGTCGAGCAGTGAGAGGCACGGCATCGCTACTCTTTAACATACACAACATGCGAAACTATCCGAGTGTCAATCAACATAATTTAACATGCGCGTTGGATTAAGCAAGGTAAACAAATGCACGTAAACAGAACCAATATGCAATCTAAATTCAGATTATCAAAGCTATAAAGGTCTAACAAAATTCCCCTAAACAAAATCCCAAACCGTCACCCTTACCTTAGCCGCTCATGGCGCGGATCGTCAATCTCGCTCCACCAACGACCATGGAAGAGTTCATCTACCTATTACAAATGGAAATGGAGCTCACTCGCATGCCAACAATGGCGGAGCTCCACGGAAAGTAGAGAGAAAATGGGGAAGAAGGGAAGAAGAATCGCCGGATTCCGTTAAGAGATGAAGGAGAAAAGGCTTGGAGAAGATATGAAAAATGTGCAGAAAAATCGTCCTTAAGCTACTGCCTTCGTCGTAGCGTCGAGACGCTAGGCCAGCGTCTCGACGCTGTGCCCTAAGTGATCCGCGCGCGCGCGCGCTGGCGTCGCGACGCAAGGCCAGCGTCGCGACGCTGCCCCGATGAATTTCCTGCGCGCGCCTCCTCCGGAGCGTCTCGACGCCAAGCAGGGTCTCGACGCCAGGGCAGCGTCGAGCTAGCGTCTCGACGCTATCACTCGACGCTTGCTCTCGGGTTTTTCCAGCGTCGAGCCAGCGTCTCGACGCTATAGCTCGACGCTGGTTCTCGGGTTTGGGGCTGATGCTTTGCCTCTTCAAGGCTGTTTTGGCCCGTTTCTTCACGGAACAAACTCCCCTCTTCCCGATGCAATCCCGGGGCGCTAAAACTCTGCTTTAAGCGCTCGAACATGCCCAATGGACGCACGAGCTCTTTGCCGCTTTTCTCCTACAAAAGAGATACATTTAATCAATTGGAAGCGGTCTTTAGCTATAATTAGGACGTATTTAATAGCTCCAAAATGGAGTTATCAGTGAGCTTCTAGAACTAAATAGGCCATTCATCTTCTCTAAGGAATGTGTAGTAGCTTGGACAACCCTTAAGAAAGCACTAGTCACCGCACCTGTTATTATAGGGCCAGATTGGGATCTCCCATTTGAGATGTTATGTGATGCTAGTGACTATGCTGTAGGGGTTATGTTAGGACAGAAGATTGACAAGCTAACACACCCTGTCTATTATGCTAGTAAAACCTTGAATGAGGCTCAATGTAATTATACAACTACTGAGAAAGAGATGCTTGCTGTAGTGTTTGCTTGTGAGAAATTCAGGAACTATATTGTAGGCACTAGGACAATTGTGTACACTGACCATTCTGCCTTAAAGTATCTCATGAGGAAGGCTGATGCTAAGCCTTGGTTGATTAGGTGGGTGTTATTGCTGCAGGAATTTGATTTGGACATTCGAGACAAGAAAGGATGTGAAAATGTGGTTGCGGATCACCTTTCTCGATTGCAGCACAATTGCGAAAAAATTGCGGAGCCCGCAATTTCTGATGCTTTTATTGATGAACATGTCTTTGTTTTGACTCATCGTGATAACGATGAGGAACCTTGGTTTGCTGACATTGCTAACTTCCTTGCATCACAGGTATTACCAGTTTTCAAGGGAGGACAAGAGAAGAAGAGGTTCCTTCATGAAGCAAGGAAATTCATCTGGGATGACCCCACACTTTACAGAACATGTGCTGACGGCTTGCTAAGGAAGTGTGTTTCAGTTGCTGAAGCGAAGTCTGTGCTACAGCATTGTCACACAGCTCCTTATGGTGGACACTTTGGTGGCCAAAGAACAGCTGCAAAGGTATTTCAGAGTGGCTACTATTGGCCAACGATCTTCAAAGATGCCCACAACTATGCCCACAGCTGTGATGAATGCCAAAGAACAGGTAACCTCAGTCGAAAGGATGAGATGCCCCTCACCTACATCTTAGAGTTGGAGCTCTTTGATGTGTGGGGCATCGACTTCATGGGGCCATTCCCTCCATCATCAGGTAACCTTTACATATTAGTGGCAGTAGACTATGTATCCAAGTGGGTAGAAGCCAAAGCATGTCCCAATAATGATGCCAAAACAGTCATAAAGTTCTTGCATAGGCACATTTTTACTCGGTTTGGGACACCTCGTGCTATCATTAGTGATGAAGGGACACATTTCATTAATAAGGCTATGGAGAAAGTGTTGGCTAAGTATAACATTAGACATAGAGTAGCCACTCCCTATCACCCACACTCGAATGGACAGGCTGAAATTTCAAATAGGGAAATTAAGAACATCCTAGAAAAAGTGGTCAAACCTAATAGAAAAGACTGGTCCTTTAAGCTTGAGGATGCACTTTGGGCTTATAGGACAGCATATAAGACACCCCTAGGTATGTCTCCTTATAGGCTGGTATATGGCAAGACTTGTCACTTACCACTTGAGTTAGAAATCAAAGCATTTTGGGCCATGAAGGAATTGAATTTTTGTGTAAATGATGCGGGAACATTGCGGTCTTTGCAATTACATGAGCTTGAGGAGCTTAGACATATGGCCTATGAAAATGCTAAAATGTATAAGGAAAAGACCAAGATTTGGCACGATAGTAGACTTAGAGTTAAGGACTTTAAGAAGGGTTAACTTGTCTTGTTGTTTAACTCACGGTTGAAACTATTTCCAGGGAAACTTAAGTCTAGATGGTCAGGTCCATTTGTGATTACTAATGTGTTTGTTCATGGTGCCATAGAGATAAAGAACTTGCAGCAAGGCCAACCATTTATGGTTAATGGTGCAAGGTTGAAGCACTACTATGAGGAAGGAGATGTGAAGACTCTCTCGGCCTTCCTCTTGACTGAAGCATGAAAACGAGAACGAGAGAGGACGAGTGATTGCTGTGCTCGTCAACATAAGGCTCATGCCTTAGTTTATTTTTTGCGATTTTCCGGTTATCGTTTGTGTGTTTTGTTGTATGATTTTAATTACGAATTTGATGTTGCTTTTATTTCTTTTTGTAGGGAATCGAAAGAGGGAATCAAGGAGAGTAATTCCAGCTTTAAAAATCAAGAAAAGATTGAGCCAAATAAAAGATACGGACGAGCAAAGATTGACATTTTGATAAAAAAATATCCCTAAAATTGCGCTGGATTTGCAGGATCCGCAAAAATATAGCCGTTGGGATTTAGCCGTTTCCTTTATATCCGTTAGAAGGCTCTTGATCTGTACGATTCTCTCACTCTCTGAATTCCAAGACAGCTGCGATTCTCTTCATCTTTGATTCTTCTCTCCAAACCTCCAAGATTCAACAATGGTGTTCACGAGGGCTGAAAGATCTGCAGCCAAGAAGAAGGCTGACGACGCTGAAACAGCTGCGAGAGACGCACTGCTCGCCTTGGCTACGGCTGACGCTGCGCGGACTGAACGCCTTCCCAAACTTCCGATTCGCAAGAAGAAGTGGAAGGTTGTCACTGAAATCCCTGCTGGACCCTCTGAGCCAGCAGGCACACCCAAGAAGCGTCGATGGAGTATGGCTGTGGCCGATGAAGAAATCAAGAACAAGACTCCCTCTGTGGAGAGTCAAGAACAAAGCCAGCCATCCCATGAGGCAGCCAAGCGCAGCCCCTCGCCAGTGCGAAGCCCAGAGCTCTCTTCATCGCCACCAGCGCAGAGCCCTGAGCAGCCGTCTTCACCACAGAGTTCTGCACAGACACCTACAGCAGAGCAAAGCACCACGCCGTCGCACACTTCCCCACGGCATGACCCTGAATTCCCATATGGGGAGTACCAAGAATCAACGCAGGGCAGTGGGGAAGGTGAGGACGAGGAGGTTTTCTCGCCTGTGAGGGAAGCTAGCCCGGAGAGTCTTGAACAGAAGAATGACTCAATGGAGGAGACGCTGGGGGCGTGCCTTCAGCAGATCATCATCGAGGCAAAGCTCAAGAAGAAGAAGAAGGCCAAGATTCTCAAGGCCAAGCGATCCAAGAAGTTGAAAAAGAAGAAGGCCAAGAGGGCGCCTTCATCAGACAAGGAGAGCACTGAGCCATCGCTCAAAAGACTCAAGGTTGAGGCTGCAGAATCATCCAAGCCAGCAGACAAAGGGAAAGCCAAGCTTTACCCTGAAGATGAGCCTCAGTCCGTGAGGTACGTGTCCTCTGACGCTGAGTCCAGAGGCGTTGAACTGAGGAAGAGGGAGTTGCTGCACGAGAAGGGCTTCCTCGACAGACCTGCTGACCTGCCGCAGTTCTTGCGCGCAGGAATCATAAATCATAGTTGGGAGGAGTTGTGCAGGCCGCCCAATCCAGCTTACACGAGTATGGTATACGACTTCTACGCCAACCTGCGAAACTCTGAGGAGGGGCTTTCTGTGGTTAGGGGAGTAGAAGTGGACTACTCAGCAAAAGCCATCAACGAAGCCTATGGCCTCAAGGGCCAAAGACACACTGATTATGCGAGGATCGTTGATGAGCCTACTGAGGCAGTGCTGGAGGAGGCCATTCGAACCATTGGCCAGCCTGAAGCAGCGTGGACTGTATCACGCAATGGGAGGCACACCCTCATGAGTGCCAACCTGACAGCAAAGGCAGCTGTATGGTTTGCCTTTGTAAGGAGAAAGCTGTCCCCTGTGACCCATGAGACGACCATCAACCAGAGCAGATCGCTGCTGGTCTATGCCATTATGCGAGGTCTCACGGTCAACGTGGGTGAAATCATGTCAGCCGCCATTGCTGAGTGCGCCAAGAAAGGTAAGGGACCATTGTTTTTCCCTAACACCATAACCAAACTATGTTTGCTTGCAGGAGTCCCCATTGAGCGAATGGAGCAGCAGATGGCTTACACAGGCCACTTGGAGCTGCCTGCTAGCTTGAGGCTGAAGAGGAAGGGGAATATGGAGTTCGAACTGGATAGGCTGGCTGCTGATCAGTCACTATCCATGGCATGCCTGATGGATATGCAGAGGAGGATGGCTCAATGGGCCACTTACGCGCAGGCACGGGACAAGGAAGTTGCAGACCAACTTGGGTGCATCTTCCCTGACTTCCCCACAAATCTCCTGACTCCATGGGTGCCTCCACGACCACGACAACCAGATGAGGATGAAGACATTTGAGTGCTGGTTTGAATTGCACTGAAGGGAGTATTGCTGTTCCCTTAAAAAAAAAAAAAAAAAAAAAGACAATTTTCTGCTTTCTGATAGACCATGTGAATTATGCTGTTTTTAGTACACTTTTGATCTGTTTTAGATGCTTAGTTTCATGTTTTTAATTTTGCTTAGTATAGTCTGATGATTGGTGACTAGGTAGGTTAGTTTTGTTTTATTTTTAGAAGAGCTTGAATGACTGGAAAGAGCATGCTTAAGGGCCTTAATCACTGTTTTATCTGCCCTAACTTGATTGCGAAATAATTGCGGTACCCGCAATTTTTATTACTGAAAGCATGTTTTGGACTGTCTGTTTAGCTAGGTTGTGATCTGTTTAAATTCTATCTTTTGCTGCTAACATGACTACCTTATATAGCTGATCTAAATGCATGCTGGATGAGTGTCATAGGACACCCTTTGATAGTTTAAATTAACCTCTAAATAGCTCAGCATGCATAGCTGTAAGTCCTTGCCTGCCTGTTCTTTTCAGTTTTCTGCTGCTGTGATAGTTTCTTTTAAAATGTTCTGTCTATGCCTAGGGCTTTTAGATTCTCTTTGTTTTACCTTAGACTAGATGCTTCTAGGACAAGTTTGGGGGTGTACCAACTCAGACACTCATTGGGGACAATGAGTAGTTGAAGTTTGGGGGAGGCCACCCTAGGCCTAGGAACATTCCTCTCTCCCTTAGAAACATAAGCATTCTTCTTCTCCTTTACAAAAAATGATGAACTAAAAAAAAAAAAATGAAAAATAGAATAAAGAGGGGGGTCTCTCTTAGGTTGCTAAGTAATCAGTGCCAAGTGTGTGACCCACAAGTGGCATTGCATCAAAAGGCAACCAAAGGAGAGGCCCCACCTAAGTAAGAAAAAGGGAAAAGAATAGGGAAGAAGAATGTATACCTAGGAGTTATAACTTTGTGGCTTAGATGTCCTATTTAAAAAGAACTCTGATCCTCAATTAGCTAAGCACAAAGTTGTAACTTGTAGGGTTGTTTAGGGAGATGAGTGTATATCCAATGTAGTGATGCCAGGGTTTAGGTTGTTCTCTAAAAGTACTACTGTCACCGTTAATACTAAGACTTGCATGACTCTAAGGAATCCTAGACACATTAAAAATAAAGCTAGAAGCATGTACTGAGTCTGAGGTAAAGCTAGGCAGAATTTTGAAACCTTAGGGATAGTGGCATGATATGACAAAAGCAAATAGATCAGTTGTAGGGAGTTAATAAAAACAGAAGGAGTGTTAGGGAGGCGAAGTCAGAAGAAGCTAGATAAGAGGGTAGTTCTAAGCTGAGAAGTGTGTCACAGGACAGCATAGCTATAGATAGGGATATAGGGGAGTTAGTAAGTGGTTAAAGAAGAAGAAACATCAGCCTAGGAAAGTCCTGAGATTGCTTGAGGACAAGCAAAACCTTAAGTTTGGGGGTGTGTTACGTCTCCAAAAGTGACCTTTTTAGGACTTAATTAGCTTAGAAGGATGTTCACTCTTAGGTGTTTTTGATATCATTTAGCCTAAACCTATGCTTAAATATGAGAATTAGAAGAAGGTAGCTAAATTAGGACTTATGTACAATAGGAAAGAAAAGGGTTGAAAACCGAAGGAAAAGAATGAAAAACAAGCATTGCGAAAGCATTGCGGAAACATTGCGGTTCCCGCAATGTTTCAAGTGAAAACCGTAAGTTGACTGATCTTTTTCTGTTAATTTCCGTTATTTCAGGGATTCGTTCTTTCTCCTCCATCCATTCTGAAGTACGACGTTGAAGATTGATGGTTCTCCTTGGCCCAAATGCACCTGCAGATTACTATAAATAGGGGTCAAAGTCGAGGGTTCAAACATGATCCGAAAGCGTAGAAGTCTTCTCGCAGTCCATCTTTTCTCCTGTTTTCCTTTGCCGTCTGCTGGTTTGCGAAGCTCAGCTGTTGGAATCGATAATCTGATAGGAAGGAGAGGCGATTCTTCTTCTCTCCCGATTGGATTCATCCAAGCAAGGCTGACCTTCTCATCCTTCATTCGAAGCGGCTGCAACGAGACATTCGAGCTGTTTTACTGCTTTCTGTCCTTCATTTCTATTTTACAACTCTGTCTTGTGTTGTTTCTGTTCGTGTGGCTAATTTAGTTCATTTCGTTGTGTTCTGTCTTGCTGTTCTTTACTTTAAGTATCTCTTATGTTCATTCAAACAATCAATTAATCAAACACAAAATTCAGTATTTCACAGTCTCTCGCATTTGCATTCTACTGCTTTTCCTTGCTGTTTTAAGCACATTTCCCTTCTAAGCATGTCTATTTTATCCTTTAGTTCTGTTCTCCTTATATCCATGAGTAACTAAGTCACTTAGGGGCATGCTAATGACAACGCTATAGGCTAAAAAATGTGAATCAAGCATGTAGGATAGCTCTCGAAGCATTGATTGTATGTAAGCTTCATTCCACGGGCAATTTCGATTGGCCATCCATTTTGTCCAAAGAACTCCTAACCTCTGGAAGGAGTAAGAGTTCAGAGTCATATTATCATGCTAGCCTTTCAAGGTAACCAGGAAACGGCCTAGGAATAGGCGTTTCCCTAGTACAAACCATATCTTTCTGCCTTAACAAGATGCTTAAGACCTTACTTTGAGTTGAGTAAACTAAAGAATCTAATGCATGGAATCGGACGATACATGAGATTGAGATAGTTTGATGCATAGAGAGTAGATCCAGTGCTTGAGAATCGTATAAAAATGCCTATAGGATAGTCATTAGTAGCCCTTAATTCACCCATTTACACACTTTCGCTGTTATTTAATTGCGGTAGAATTGCTGTCTCCGCAATTCTGCTTAAGTTACAATTCTGTCTAGCTGTTTTTATCTTCATTTATTAGTCTCGTCTCTTTTCATTTGAGCTTAGCTTTAACTTGTTCTTGTTTATGTTACTACCCTTTACACATTCAGCAAAAATTAGATAATTAAAAACCAATTTTACCCCATCAAATCCACCCCTTCTTTCTTAACAAAACACTTCGCGAATAGCTAAAAATAAATCTCTGTGGGAAAACGAATGAAATATACTTACTACTTGCTATAAGATCATGTATGCTTGCATGTTCTGAGTGCTCTATCTCTTTTATTGCCTAATTATTTCAACACACTGAGCACGCAACACATCCAACAGAGGGATGTTGATCTCTACTTTCCTGAATGTGTCCAGGAACTCCTTCTCGTAGTCCTCCTTGGGCGGTCTCGCTAACCTGCTAGGAAAAGAAGCCTTAGGCACATAAACTCTAGTGCACGTAGGATCGAAATTTACCCCATGCCACCGTGGTTCGGGATTTTCTGTCTGTGGCTCGACTTGGCCATGATCGACTTCCACCGGCAGGGTACTCGTGGGAAGATGCTTCCCACTTCTCAGAGTGATGGCACTAGCGCTCTCCGCGTTCTGATGCTCGATCACTGTCAACCTCTTACTGACTTGAATCACTGCATCGCTCAGAGTTTGAAACTGCTCTCGAGTTTCCCTGTGTTGTGATTCAAGTAATTCTTCCAACGATCTACCTGAAACAGAAGAACGGGGTTGTGAGTTATTTTTCAAAGCAAGAATAGCACTACTTACTTCAAAAAGTTGAGCCTTAAGCTCGTCCACATCCCTGATCAGGCGATCTTTCTCTTTGTCTCAATCTCCACTCCGCTCTAAGCTTATAGCTATGTTAGAAATTAAAACTCTAGCTTCAGCGGGTGTCTTATCCATGAGCGAGCCTCCACTAGCGGCGTCTATCATCTGCTGCCCTTGGGGAAGCAAACCGTAGTAAAAACCCTGAATGAGGGACGGTTCGGCTATTTGATGATTGGGGCAATCCTCGCATAATCGACCAAACCTCTCCCAGCACTCAAGAACGCTCTCTTCAGCTCCTTGCTCAATTTTTAGTATCTCCTTTCTGAGGGCGGCGACCTTGGGAGGCGAAAAATACTTTGCATAAAACGCTCCCTGCAGCTCTTCCCAGGAAGTAATGGACCCAGTCGGAAGGTAATGCATCCAATCTCTCGCCTTCTCCTTCAAGGTGAAAGGAAAGGCCTTGAGATGGAGTTGATCTACAGTGATGTCGTCAGTCCTAAATGACGAACACACCATCTTGAATTCCTTGAGGTGTCTGACTGGATTCTCACCTGTATTACCATAAAAAGAAGGTAATAAGTTAACCAGACCAGCTTTAAGTTCAAAATTACCTGAAGCTACCGGATACAAGATACTCGAGGTGTTTCGGCCTAGCTCAGATGATGCAAGCTCCCTCATGGTTCTTTGATGCTCATAATTACCCCTGACCTCCATCTTGGCGCTTCTTTTGGATTTTCAAAGAATGTTGCGCTCCAAAAACTCAAACAAAAACGCGTAAACTAATACAAAAGAATTAAACTGTACAAAAAGTAAAGAAAATTTTTAAAACTAACAAACCTAACTTAACTAAACTAAATTAATTAAGTCCCCGGCAACGGCGCCAATTTTGGTAGACGTACTTTTGGGGTACTCCAAATTCAAGCTGTCGAGGCTTGCCAAAATACAATTTATAAACCCGAATACACCGAGCTATTTGTAGCTAAGTGGCAACAGGGTCGATCCACAGGGAAATAAGAAATTTAATCTAATTAAGTCTAATTTGCTAGAAATAAAAGAATGCACAAATTAAAGAATGGTAATTTGGTTTTGGGGGAAGGTAGCTCCTAAAATGCTAACGGAAAATTAAACGACAACGTGCAAAAATTAAACGGTTGTGCTTAACTTCGAGAAATGGAATTGCTCGTTATGGATGTTCGGATCATCGATACAATTTACGCGTTAGCCATGTTCATGCACACAATTCATTTAGTTATTTCTAACTCAAATGACCCAAGGATTTAATTAGAAACGTGCAATTCTAATTAAACTTGGCCAATAATCTATCTAAGGTAGCGACCCCCAAATCGATTACGTGCCAGTGACGGGAACATTGCGACGGCCCAATCCTAAGACTAAACCGGTTTCTCTCTTGCCTTAAGCCTAACATGAAAACGTTAATTAATTAAGATTACCAATGTCACTTTGGGCCGAACTAATTAGCCATGCTTAGACCCGTGCTACCCAGCGGTATGGGCAATTATACGTCCCAACCTTTAGCCCTCTATCATCCATAGGAACTAGGGCGTCAACCTAATTTAGCTACACATGCTAGGTTGTATGAAGAACAAACAAGAAGATGCATAAACATACTAATTTCTCAACATTCACAAAAGGGGAAAAATCTCCCCAAACATCCAAAATTTACAAATCCATACTCAAAATTAAACACTAACCTTGGTTTAGCCTTCCATGGAGGATGAATTAATCCAATCCCCCATGGAAGAGCTTGGAATCATGCACAAAGAAGGAGAAGAAGTACAAAAATGGTGGAAAAATGCCCTAGACCCGAGAGGAGAAGATGGAGGAAGAAGAAGGGTACGTAAAAAGTTTTTCTGCAAATCCGCAATTTCACGCTTTTAAAGCTCGGAGCGTCGAGACGCTAGGCCAGCGTCGAGACGCTGTGCCCTAAGTTGGCTGCTGCGCGCGGCGTCGAGCGAGCGTCGAGACGCTTGCGCTCGATGCTGGCTCTCGGGTGGAACATCAAAAGAGCGCTTCAGACTTCGGAGCGTCGAGACGCTAGGCCAGCGTCTCGACGCTGTCGGCGTTGAGTGAGCGTTGAGACGCGCGCTCGACGCTGAGGCTCGTCTATCTTCGGGAATCGTCTGGGCAGCGTCGAGCTAGCGTCTAGATGCTGGGGCGCACGCGGATTTTCAATGACGGGCACGCGCGCGTCTGGCCGTCTGGGCGCGGGCGTGCAGTGCAGCTGTTAAGTCTCTGAAAGTGACTTATTTAGGACCCATTTAGCTTAAGAAGATGTACACTTTTAGGTGTTTTTGATAGCATTTAGCCTAAACCTATGCTTAAATATGAGAATTAGAAGAAGGTAGCTAAATTAGGACTTATGCACAATAGGAAAGAAAAGGGTTGAAAACCGAAGGAAAAGAATGAAAAAAACTGCATTGCGACAGCATTGCGAAAACATTGCTGAAGCCGCAATTATTCAAGTGAAAACCGTAAGTTGACTGATCTTTTTCTGTTAATTTCCGTGATTTCAGGGATTCGTTCTTTCTCCTCCATCCATTCTGATATACGACGTTGAAGATTGATGGTTCTCCTTGACCCAAACGCACCTGCAAACTACTATAAAAGGGGGTCAAAGTCGGAGGTTCAGTCATCATCCGAAAGCGTAGAAGTCTTCTCGCAGTCCATCTTTTCTCCCTGTTTTCCTTTGCCGTCTGTTGGAGTGAGAGTCTCAGCTGTTGGAATCGATAATCTGATAGGAAGGAGAGGAGATTCTTCTTCTCTCTCGATTGGATTCATCCAAGCAAGGCTGACCTTTCATCCCCTTCATTCGAGGCGACTGCAACGAGGCTTTCAAGCACCATTTACTGTTTTTTGTCTTTCCTTTCTCATTTCCAGCATTGTTTAGTTCTCGCTTCTGGTTTAGTGATTAGTCTACTTCATTTCGTTGCTTTCTGTCTTTGGATTATTTACTTTAAGTTTCCCTTTGTTCGTTCAACCATTCAAAGTAATCAAATTACAAGTCTTCATTTCACAGTTTCCATCTTCTGCTGCTACGGTTTTGTCTTACTGTTTTGAGTACATTTCCCTTCTAAGCATGTCTGTTTTATCTTATACTTCTATTCTCTATATATCCATGAGTAGCTAAATCACTTAGGGGCATGCTAATGACAGAACTATAGGCTAAAAAAAACGTGAACCAAGCATGTAGGATAGCTTTCGAAGTATTGATTGTATGTAAGCTTCATTCCACGGGCAATTTCGATTGGCCATCCATTTTGTCCAAAGAACTCCTAACCTCTGGAAGGAGTAAGAGTTCAGAGTCGTATAATCATGCTAGCCTTTCATGGTAACCAGGAAACGGCCTAGGAATAGGCGTTTCCCTAGTACAAACTAAACACTCTTGCTTTAACAAGATGCTTAAGACCTTACTTTGAGTTGAGTAAACTAAAGAATCTAATGCATGGAATCGGACGATACATGAGATAGAGTGAGTTTGATGCATAGAGAGTTGATCTAATGCTTGGGAATCGTATTAAAATGCCTATAGGATAGTCATTAGTAGCCCTTAATTCTCCATTTTACACACGTTTACTGTTTTTACAATTGCGCTAACATTGCGGTGTCCGCAATTCTGCTAAGTTACCATTCTGTTTAGCTGTTTTCTTCCTCGTTTATTAATTCCATCTCTTGTCCTTTGAGTCTAATTTCAACTTGCATTTGTTTATGTTGCATTCCTTTACACATTCAGCAAAAATTAGATAATTAAAAACCAATTTTACCCCATCAAATTCACCCCTTCTTTCTTAACAAATACACTTCGTGAATAGCTAAAAATAAGTCTCTGTGGAAAAAACGAATGAAATATACTTACTACTTGCTGTGAGACCATGTATGCTTGCATGTCCTGAGTGCTCTCTCTACCTTCTTGCTTATTCTTATTAACACATTGAGCACGCAACAAGTTTTTGGCGCCGCTGCCGGGGACTTATTTTAAGCGAAAACGAAGTTTGTTAAGTTTGAAAAACCAAGTTTATTATCTATTGAAACTAATCTACTTTTCATTTCTTTTGCAGGTACTATTGGGTTAGTTTATGAGTGAGCCTTCAAGTAGTGATCTAGAGTTCAATCCTGAGCCTGAGAGACTACTTAGAGCTAGAAACAAAGCAAAGAAACGACTCTTTAAACAACCTCCTATACCTCAAATCATACCTGAAATCGAAGAAATGGACGATATAGTTCCAAATCCGGTACCTGTCACTCGCAACCCCATCAAAATAGCGAATGACAAGAATAGTGCCATTCTTTCATACCTAGTACCTATGCCTGGGGAGCTGAACCCCAGCATAATCCGTCCTGAAATCACTGCCAACTCATTCGAGTTAAAGCCAGTGATGTTCCAAATGTTGTCCACTGTGGGACAATTCTTTGGAATAGAAAATGAGGACCCCCACAACCATCTTAGGAACTTCTTAGGAGTCAGTGATACCTTTATCATCCCTGGAGTGTCCCAAGAAGCCTTGAGGCTTTATCTGTTCCCTTACTCTTTGAGGGACAAAGCCAAAACATGGTTGAACTCATTACCCTCTGGATCTGTCCTCAATTGGACAGACTTAGCAGAGAAATTCCTAGTCAAATACTTCCCACCTGATAGGAATTCTACCTTTCGTGATGATATAGTTAAGTTTAAACAAGCTGATAATGAGTCTCTTCACGAAGCTTGGACTAGATTCAAAGATCTTCTTCTTAAATGTCCACATCATGGCATCCCATGGTGTATCCAAATAGAGGTCTTTTTCAAAGGATGCAACCCCAGCACTAGGCAAGTCTTAAATTCATCTGCTGGTGGTTCAATGTTGTCCAAGAGTTACAACGAGGCCTATGAGATCTTGGAGAAGATCTCAGCATCTCACTGTAGGTGGTCAGATGATCCAGTTGAGCCAACTAGAGCTCAAGACAAGGATGCTCTAAGTGCAATGAGCACCCAAATAAATGCCCTGACCAACTTAGTTAAGCAAATGGCTCAAGCCAATCTCCAAACAAGTGCCAACACCGCTACCGCCATGTCAATGGGCACCCAAACAAGTCAAGGTGAGACACTTGTATGTGGATTCTGTGGGGAAGGGCACCTGTATGAATACTGCCCTGGGAATCCAGCCTCAGTCTGCTACATTGGAAGCCAGCAGCAGCCTAGGAACAACCCCTATTCCAATACTTACAACCCTGGTTGGAGGAACCACCCAAACCTGTCATGGGGTGGCCAACAAAATGCTAACCAAAATCCTAACCAGCCTAGACCGAGTGGAACACCTGGTTTCACTCCCCAACATAACCAATCAATGTATCAAAAACCTTACAACCAACCTGTAGGATCTTCTGTAGAAAACTTACTCAAGGAATACATAGCTAAGAATGATGCTACTCTTCAAAGCCAGGAAGCTACTCTTAGGAGCCTAGAGAACCAAATAGGCCAATTGGCCAATGAACTCAAGAGTAGGCCCCAAGGTAGACTCCCTGCTGACACCGAGGTGCCAAGGAGAGATGGTAAAGAACAAGTTCAAGCAATTGAACTTAGAAGTGGTAGACCCTTGGTGAGCAACACAAAGGACACACCAAAGAGAGTAGAGAACACTGAGTCTAGTGCTCCACTGGAGTCTCTGCCAAACCAAGGTCCACCACCAACTAGCACATCAGGAGCCAGGCTAGAGCCAATTATTGAGGAGATAGAAGAAATTTCAAGGCCTCCACCTATCCTAAGGCGCCCTGACGTACCTGCATATGTGCCACCACCTCCATACCCTCGAAGGCTTAAGAAGAAGCAGGAATAGGAAGTTCATTTTAATAAATTCTTAGAAATTCTTAAGCAAGTGCATGTCAACATTCCTTTTGTGGAAGTTTTACAGTCTATGCCTTCCTATGTGAAGTTTTTGAAGGACATTATTACTAACAAAAAAATAATTGGTGAGTTTGAAACAGTAAACCTCACTGAAGAGTGCAGTGCCATACTCCAAAACAAGTTGCCCAAGAAGGAGAAGGATCCTGGTTCCTTCACCTTACCTGTAGAACTTGGAGGCAAGCACGTGGGCAGAGCGCTTTGTGACCTAGGCGCCAGCATAAACCTCATGCCCCTATCACTATTCCGCCAGTTGGGAATAGGAGAAGCACGTCCAACCACTGTCACCTTACAATTAGCAGACAGATCCATTGCATATCCAGAAGGTAAAATTGAGGATATTTTAGTAAAGGTTGACAAATTTATTTTCCTTGCAGATTTCATTATCCTGGATTATGAAGCAGACAAGGAGGTCCCCATCCTGCTAGGCAGACCATTTCTAGCCACAGGTAGGGCACTGATAGACGTCCAAAAAGGTGAGCTCACTATGAGGGTTCATGATGAAGAGGTGAAATTTAGTGTGTATAAAGCTTTAAGGTATCCCTCTGACCTTGAATCCTGTGCTAGTATGGACGTTGTTGATTCTTTAATGGAAGAACAATTGGAGCATGTATTATTAACCAAGCATGCTAATGATTATGTACAGTTAGACGTAGCTGACTTGAATGTATCTGACATAATGGATATGCCTGTAGATAAACCACAACATGTATGTATGAATATAGACCTAACTGATAGACCTGTGAATCCTTTAAAGCCATCTATTGAGCATCCACCTGTTCTAGAACTGAAACCACTACCCACTCACCTCAAGTATGCATATTTAGGGAGTAATGAAACTTTGCCTGTTATCATTTCTTCTAAATTAAGTGAAAAGCATGAGGTTGAACTGATTTTACTGCTTAAGCAACATAGGAAGGCTATTGCATGGACTATTGCTGATATTAGAGGCATTAGCCCTTCTTATTGTATGCATAAGATTATACTAGAGGAAGAGCACACACCTAGAGTAGATCACCAACGTAGGCTGAATCCCTCTATGAAAGAGGTAGTTAAGAAAGAAATAATAAAATGGTTAGATGCTGGTGTGATCTTTCCCATAGCTAGTAGCCAGTGGGTGAGCCCTATACAGTGTGTACCTAAAAAGGGTGGGATGACTGTGGTAGTCAATGAGAACAACGAACTGATTCCAACTAGGACTGTCACAGGATGGAGAGTGTGCATGGATTACAGGAAATTAAATAAAGAAACTAAAAAAGACCACTTCCCTCTACCGTTCATTGACCAGATGTTAGACAGAATAGCTGGTAGAGCCTACTATTGTTTCTTAGATGGTTATTCTGGCTATAATCAGATTACTATAGACCCTAAGGACCAAGAGAAGACTACCTTCACTTGCCCTTTTGGAACTTTTGCCTTTCGCAGAATGCCTTTTGGCTTATGCAATGCACCGGCAACTTTCCAAAGGTGCATGATGGCAATCTTCTCTGAGTTGGATGAGTCCATGATAGAAATATTCATGGATGACTTCTCAGTCTTTGGGGATTCATTCACCAAATGTCTAGATAATTTAAGACAAGTCTTGGCTAGATGTGAAGAGACTAACTTAGTCCTTAATTGGGAAAAGTGTCACTTCATGGTAGATGAAGGGATTGTCTTAGGTCATAGAGTGTCAAGAGCTGGAGTGGAGGTCGATAGGGCCAAAATAGAGATCATAGAGAAGTTGGTAGCGCCTCAGAATGTCAAGGCCATTAGGAGTTTCTTAGGGCATGCTGGCTTCTACAGAAGGTTCATCAAGGACTTTTCTAAGATAGCCAAGCCTCTATGTGAGCTTCTAGAGATAAATA
Source organism: Herpetospermum pedunculosum (assembly GCA_028017165.1). Lineage (NCBI taxonomy): Eukaryota > Viridiplantae > Streptophyta > Magnoliopsida > Cucurbitales > Cucurbitaceae > Herpetospermum > Herpetospermum pedunculosum. Next base: position 49,651,066 of record CM051530.1, read on the forward strand.
GGCCATTCATCTTCTCTAAGGAATGTGTAGTAGCTTGGACCACCCTTAAGAAAGCACTAGTTACAGCACCTGTTATAGTAGGGCCAGATTGGGATCTCCCATTCGAGATGTTATGTGATGCTAGTGACTATGCTGTAGGGGTCATGTTAGGACAGAAAATTGACAAGCTAACACACCCTGTCTATTATGCTAGTAAGACCTTGAATGAGGCTCAATGTAATTATACAACTACTGAGAAAGAGATGCTTGCTGTAGTGTTTGCTTGTGAGAAATTCAGGAACTATATTGTAGGCACTAGGACAATTGTATACACTGACCATTCTGCCTTGAAATATCTTATGAGGAAGGCTGATGCAAAGCCTAGGTTGATTAGGTGGGTGTTATTGCTGCAGGAGTTTGATTTGGACATTCGAGACAAGAAGGGATGTGAGAATGTGGTTGCAGATCACCTTTCTCGATTACAGCACAATTGCGAAAAAATTGCGGATCCCGCAATTTCTGATGCTTTTATTGATGAACATGTCTTTGTTTTGACTCATCGTGATAACGATGAGGAACCTTGGTTTGCTGACATTGCTAACTTCCGTGCATCACAGGTATTACCAGTTTTCAAGGGAGGACAAGAGAAGAAGAGGTTCCTTCATGAAGCAAGGAAATTCATCTGGGATGACCCCACACTTTACAGAACCTGTGCTGATGGTTTGCTAAGGAAGTGTGTTTCAGCTGCTGAAGCGAAGTCTGTGCTGCAGCACTGTCACACAGCTCCTTATGGTGGACACTTTGGTGGCCAAAGAACAGCTGCAAAGGTATTTCACAGTGGCTACTATTGGCCAACAATCTTCAAGGATGCCCACAACTATGCCCACAGCTGTGATGAATGCCAAAGAACAGGTAACCTCAGTCGAAAGGATGAGATGCCCCTCACCTACATCTTAGAGTTGGAGCTCTTTGATGTGTGGGGCATTGACTTCATGGGGCCATTCCCTCCATCATCAGGTAACCTTTACATATTAGTGGCAGTAGACTATGTGTCCAAGTGGGTAGAAGCCAAAGCATGTCCTAATAATGATGCTAAAACAGTCACCAAATTCTTGCATAGGCACATTTTTACTAGGTTTGGGACACCTCGTGCCATCATTAGTGATGAGGGATCACATTTCATTAACAAGGCTATGGAGAGAGTGTTGGCTAAGTATAACATTAGACATAGAGTAGCCACTCCCTATCACCCACACTCGAATGGACAGGCTGAAATTTCAAATATGGAAATTAAGAACATCCTAGAAAAAGTAGTCAAACCTAATAGGAAAGACTGGTCCTTCAAGCTTGAGGATGCACTTTGGGCTTATAGGACAGCATATAAGACACCTCTAGGAATGTCTCCTTATAGGCTGGTTTATGGCAAGACTTGTCACTTACCACTTGAGTTAGAAAACAAAGCATTTTGGGCCATGAAGGAATTGAATTTTTGTGTAAAGGATGCAGGAACACTGAGGTCTTTACAATTACATGAGCTTGATGAGCTTAGACATATGGCCTATGAAAATGCTAAAATGTATAAGGAAAAGACCAAGATTTGGCACGATAGTAGACTTAGAGTTAAGGACTTTAAGAAGGGTCAACTTGTCTTGTTGTTTAACTCACGGTTGAAACTATTTCCAGGGAAACTTAAGTCTAGATGGTCAGGTCCATTTGTGATTACTAATGTGTTTGTTCATGGTGCCATAGAGATAAAGAACTTGCAGCAAGGCCAACCGTTTATGGTTAATGGTGCAAGATTGAAGCACTACTATGAGGAAGGGGATGTGAAGACTCTCTCGGCCTTCCTTTTGACTGAAGCATGAAAAGAGAACGAGAGAGGACGAGTGATTGCTGTGCTCGTCAATATAAGGCTCATGCCTTAGTTTATTTTTGCAATTTTCCGGTTATCGTTTGTGTGTTTTGTTGTGTGATTTTAATTGCGAATTTGATGTTAATTTTATTTCTTTTTGCAGGGAATCAATAGAGGGAATCAAGGAGAGTAAATCCAGCTTTAAAAATCAAGAAACGGTCGAGCCAAATAAAAGATACGGACGAGCAAAGTTTGCCATTTGGATGAAAAAGAATCCCTACAATTGCGCTGGAATTGCAGGATCCGCAAAAAAATAGCCGTTGGGATTTAGCCGTTGCCTTTATATCCGTTAGAAGGCTCTCGATCGATACGATTCTCTCACTCTCTGAATTCCAAGAAAGCTGTGATTCTCTTCATCTTTGATCCTTCTTTCCAAACCTCCAAGACTCAACAATGGTGTTCACACGGGCTGAAAGATCTGCAGCCAAGAAGAGGGCTGATGACGCAGCTGAAGCGGCTGCGAGGGAAGCACTTCTTACCCTTGCAGATGCTGGTGCTGTACGCACCGGACCTCTTCCCAAACTTCCGATACGAAGGAAGAAGTGGAGGGTTGTCACAGAAATCCCTGCTGGCCCTTCTGAACCAGCGGGCACGCCCAAGAAGCGCCGGTGGAGTGTCGAGACGGCCGCCGAACCAAGCAAAGCAAAGACTCCCTTTGTGGAGAGTCAAGAATCGGATCGTGCGTCCCACGAGTCGATCAAGAAGGGTTCGTCGCCATCTGCATCGCCTGCGCACAGCCCTTCACCATCTGAACCAATGCAGAGCCCAGAGTCGCCTTCATCGCCGCCTGCACAGAGCCCTGAATTGTCGTCTTCACCACTGAATTCCGTGCAGACGCCTACAGCAGAGCAGAGTGCCACACCTTCGCACACGCCTCAACGGCCTGACCCTGAATTCCCCTATGGGGAGTACCAGGAATCCACTCAGGGCAGTGGGGAAGTTGGGGAAGACGAGGTCTTCTCGCCTGCAAGGGAAGCTAGCCTAGAGAGTCCTGCACAGCAGGATGATTCCATGGAAGAGACGCTGGGGGCATGCCTCTAGCAGATCAACATTAAGGCAAAGCTCAAGAAGAAGAAGAAGGCCAAGATTGTCAAGGCCAAGCGATCCAAGAGGCTGAAAAGGAAGAAGGCTAAAAGGGCACCTTCAGCAGACAAAGAGAGCACTGAGCCTTCGCTCAAACGACTCAAGGTTGAGGCTGCCGAGTCAGCCAAGCCATCAGATAAAGGGAAGGCCAAGTTCTACCCTGAAGATGAGCCTCAGTCAGTGAGGTATGTTTCATCTGATGCTGAGTCCAGGGGTGCTGAACTGAGGAAGAGGGAGTTGCTGCACGAGAAAGGCTTCCTCGACCGACCTGCTGACCTGCCGCAATTCTTGCGCGCAGGAGTGCTAAACCACGGCTGGGAGGAATTTTGCAGACCGCCCAATCCAGCCTACACGGGCATGGTGTATGATTTCTACGCCAATGTGCTCAGCCCTGAGGATGGCCTGTCTGTGGTCAGAGGGGTAGAAGTGGATTTCTCAGCCAAGGCCATCAACGAAGCCTATGGTCTCAAGGGCCAAACACATACAGATTATGCCCGGATTGTTGATGAGCCTACTGAGGCAGTCCTGGAAGAGGCCATTCGGACCATTGGCCAGCCTGAAGCTTCCTGGACCGTGTCACGCAATGGGAGGCACACTCTCATGAGTGCCAACCTCACGGCTAAGGCGGCTGTTTGGTTTTCGTTCGTGAGAAGGAGATTGTCCCTAGTGACTCACGAGACTACAATCAACCAGAGCCGATCGCTGCTGGTGTATGCGATAATGAGAGGTCTCACGATCAACGTGGGAGAAGTCATCACTGCTGCTATTGCTGAGTGCGCCAAGAAAGGTAAGGGACCACTGTTTTTCCCTAACACCATAACCAAACTATGTTTGCTTGCAGGAGTCCCCACTGAACGCATGGAGCAGCAGATGGCTTACACAGGCCACTTGGAGCTGCCTGCTAGCCTGAGGCTGAGGAGAAAGGGGAATATGGAGTTTGAACTGGATAGGCTGGCTGCTGATCAGTCTCTATCCATGGCCTGCCTGATGGATATGCAAAGGAGGATGGCTCAATGGGCCACTTATGCGCAGGCTCGGGACAAGGAAGTTGCAGACCAGCTAGGCTGCATCTTCCCTGACTTCCCCACCAATCTCCTGACTCCATGGGTGCCTCCACGACCACGACAACCAGATGAGGATGAAGATGTTTGAGTGCTGGTTTGACATTGCACTAAAGGGAGTATTGCTGTTCCCTTAGCAAAAAAAAAAAAAAACAATTTTCTGCTTTCTGATAGCCTATGTGAATTATGCTGTTTTTAGTACACTTTTGATCTATTTGAGATGCTTAGTTTTATGTTTTTAATTTTGCTTAGTATAGTCTGATGATAGGAGCCTAGGTAGGTTGGTTTTGTTTTATTTTTAGGAGAGCTTGAATGACTGGAAAGAGCATGCTTAGGGGCCTAAATCACTGTTATATCTGCCCTGATCTAATTGCGAAATAATTGCGGTACCCGCAATTTTCATGACTGGAAGCATGTTTTGGACTGTCTGTTTAGCTAGGCTGTGATCTGTTTAAATTCCATCTTTTGCTGCTTTCATGACTACCATATATAGCTTATCTAAAAGCATGCTGGATGAGTGTCATAGGACACCCTTTGCTAGTTTAAATCAACCTCTAAAAAGCTCAGCATGCACAGCTTTAAGCCCTTAACTGTCTGTTTTTTTTTAAATTACTGCTGCTGTGATATTTTCTTTTAAATGTTCTGTCTATGCCTAGGGCTTTAGATTCTCGTTGTTTTACCTTAGACTAGATGCTTCTAGGATAGTTTGGGGGTGTGCCACCTCAGACACTCATTGGGGACAATGAGTAGTTGAAGTTTGGGGGAGGCCACCCTAGGCCTAGGAACATTCCTCTCTCCCTTAGAAACATAAGCATTCTTCTTCTCCTTTACAAAAAAATGATGAACTGAAAAAAAAAAATGAAAAATAGAATAAAGAGGGGGGTCTTTCTTAGGTTGCTAAGTAATCAGTGCCAAGTGTGTAACCCACAAGTGGCATTGCAGCAAAAGGCAACCAAAGGAAAGGCTCCACCTAAGTAAGAAAAAGGGAAAAGCATAGGGAAGAAGAATGTATACCTAGGAGTTATAACTTTGTGGCTTAGGTGTCCTATTTAAAAAGAACTCTAATCCTCAATTAGCTAAGCACAAAGTTGTAACTTGTAGGTTTGTTTAGGGAGATGAGTGTTTATCCAATGTAGTGATGCCAGGGTTTAGGTTGTTCTCTAAAAGTACTACTATCACCGTTAATACTAAGACTGGCATGACTCTAAGGAATGCTAGACACATTAAAAATAGAGCTAGAAGCATGTACTGAGTCTGAGGTAAAGCTAGGCAGAATTTGAAACCTTAGGGATAGTGGCATGATATGACAAAAGTAAATAGATCAGTTGTAGGAAGTTAATGAAAGCAGAAGGAATGTTAGGCAGGCAAAGTCAGAAGAAGCTAGATAAGAAGGTAGTTTTAAGCTTAGAAGGGTGTCACAGGACAGCAGTGCTATAGATAGGGATATAGGGGAGTCAATAGGTGGTTAAAGAAGGTGAAACAGCAGCCTAGGTAAGTCCGTAGTATGCTTGAGGACAAGCAAAACCTTAAGTTTGGGGGTGTGTTAAGTCTCTGAAAGTGACTTATTTAGGACCCATTTAGCTTAAGAAGATGTACACTTTTAGGTGTTTTTGATAGCATTTAGCCTAAACCTATGCTTAAATATGAGAATTAGAAGAAGGTAGCTAAATTAGGACTTATGCACAATAGGAAAGAAAAGGGTTGAAAACCGAAGGAAAAGAATGAAAAAAACTGCATTGCGACAGCATTGCGAAAACATTGCTGAAGCCGCAATTATTCAAGTGAAAACCGTAAGTTGACTGATCTTTTTCTGTTAATTTCCGTGATTTCAGGGATTCGTTCTTTCTCCTCCATCCATTCTGATATACGACGTTGAAGATTGATGGTTCTCCTTGACCCAAACGCACCTGCAAACTACTATAAAAGGGGGTCAAAGTCGGAGGTTCAGTCATCATCCGAAAGCGTAGAAGTCTTCTCGCAGTCCATCTTTTCTCCCTGTTTTCCTTTGCCGTCTGTTGGAGTGAGAGTCTCAGCTGTTGGAATCGATAATCTGATAGGAAGGAGAGGAGATTCTTCTTCTCTCTCGATTGGATTCATCCAAGCAAGGCTGACCTTTCATCCCCTTCATTCGAGGCGACTGCAACGAGGCTTTCAAGCACCATTTACTGTTTTTTGTCTTTCCTTTCTCATTTCCAGCATTGTTTAGTTCTCGCTTCTGGTTTAGTGATTAGTCTACTTCATTTCGTTGCTTTCTGTCTTTGGATTATTTACTTTAAGTTTCCCTTTGTTCGTTCAACCATTCAAAGTAATCAAATTACAAGTCTTCATTTCACAGTTTCCATCTTCTGCTGCTACGGTTTTGTCTTACTGTTTTGAGTACATTTCCCTTCTAAGCATGTCTGTTTTATCTTATACTTCTATTCTCTATATATCCATGAGTAGCTAAATCACTTAGGGGCATGCTAATGACAGAACTATAGGCTAAAAAAAACGTGAACCAAGCATGTAGGATAGCTTTCGAAGTATTGATTGTATGTAAGCTTCATTCCACGGGCAATTTCGATTGGCCATCCATTTTGTCCAAAGAACTCCTAACCTCTGGAAGGAGTAAGAGTTCAGAGTCGTATAATCATGCTAGCCTTTCATGGTAACCAGGAAACGGCCTAGGAATAGGCGTTTCCCTAGTACAAACTAAACACTCTTGCTTTAACAAGATGCTTAAGACCTTACTTTGAGTTGAGTAAACTAAAGAATCTAATGCATGGAATCGGACGATACATGAGATAGAGTGAGTTTGATGCATAGAGAGTTGATCTAATGCTTGGGAATCGTATTAAAATGCCTATAGGATAGTCATTAGTAGCCCTTAATTCTCCATTTTACACACGTTTACTGTTTTTACAATTGCGCTAACATTGCGGTGTCCGCAATTCTGCTAAGTTACCATTCTGTTTAGCTGTTTTCTTCCTCGTTTATTAATTCCATCTCTTGTCCTTTGAGTCTAATTTCAACTTGCATTTGTTTATGTTGCATTCCTTTACACATTCAGCAAAAATTAGATAATTAAAAACCAATTTTACCCCATCAAATTCACCCCTTCTTTCTTAACAAATACACTTCGTGAATAGCTAAAAATAAGTCTCTGTGGAAAAAACGAATGAAATATACTTACTACTTGCTGTGAGACCATGTATGCTTGCATGTCCTGAGTGCTCTCTCTACCTTCTTGCTTATTCTTATTAACACATTGAGCACGCAACAGCAGCGTCGCGCGCGGGCGCGCGCGCGTGCTGCGATCGTTGAGCGCCTGGGCGCTGGGCGCCGGCGCCTGGGCGCTGCCCTCTCGGCTCTTAGCCCACTTTTGGGTCGTTTTGGCTCCCGGGCTCCGTTTGGCCTATCGTTTTGACCCGAACACTTCCCGAAACCTCTTAAATGACCTTTTTAGCCCCGAAAATCATCAATGGACTTCCCGAGCTCTTCACCATGAAATCACCTATAAGAAAGCATTTTAATCAATATATGTCATGGTTTTAGCTAGAATTAGGGACATTGAGATAGCTCTATTTTGGAGCTATCATCCATTCATGCTAGCCTTTCATGGTAGCCAGAAAACGACCTACGAATAGGCGTTTTCCTAGCACAATTCATTAACTTGCTTATATAAATAAATGCTTAAGTCTTACTTGGACATGAGTGAACTAAAGGATCTAATGCATGTAATCGATAGATGCATGAGAATAAGTTAAATTGATGCATGATAAGTTGAGCTACTGCTGAATAATCGTATGAAAAAGCCTATAGAGGAGTCGTTAGTTGACCTTGTTTCCCCATCTCACCCTTAAAACGTTGCTAAATTAATTGCTATACAATTGCTGTCTCCGCAATTCCTTAAGTCAGTTTTTGCCTTAGCCATTTTTCCAGTCTTTTACTTTTGCGATTTTATTGCTATACAATTGCTTTCTCCGCAATTCGTTTTCCTCTACATTCAAGTTAATCTCTTTACTTGCCTTTGTTTATGCTTGCATATCTCGTACGTACTTCATTAGTTAGGCACATTATTCTCCGATTCACCTCATTTAAGCCACCCTTTCTAATTTAGCATCTCACTTCGTTAGTAACTAAGAATAAATCTCTGTGGGAAATCGAATGAAAAAATACTTATTACTTGCTACAAGATCATGTATGCTTGCATGTTCTGAGTGCTCTCGCATCGCATTTTTATTTTAACACTGAGCACGCAACACTCAACAACTACAGAAATTCATCCAACAGACAACTACTCCACCCCCAACCTAAAAGGATACATAGTCCTATATGTATTAACACTTCAGACCAAGCAGTTAAAAACATAAAATTTTAAGGGAACAAAAAACCTCCCCTGAATTTTGTTAGGTTGTCGGTTGGAGCAGCGCAATCTTCGCCCACTATCTCGATCCTTAGGTCAAAACTCCTACAAAAGAATGTAAGAAAAAGCTAAGCTAGGAAAATAAAAACTGAAAGTAAAGACATGAATTTTAAATACTCATGGGTTGCCTCCCAAAAAGCGCAAATTTTTAACGTCGTTATGTTCGACGTGTCCTCCACTATGTCAAGGTACGTAGAAATTCTCGTACTTCTTCGGCCCCTTCTTCCTTGAATCAATAAAATCTGCTAAGAGAAGCAAGCTCTTCGACTTTTGTAGGTAGCCGGACATAGTTGTTATTTTTTTTATTTTTTTGATATATGGAAAGAAAGACTCAACAAACTCAAACAAAATAAAGAAGACTCAACTGACTCAACAAAAATAAAATACTTAACTGAACAGAAAATAAAGACTTGACCAGGGGAGGGATCGCATCAAAATTCCCGAGGTAACCAACATTCTCAGATGTACAGATGGAAGGGGGCATGCTAGATAAATCTCCTATAATACATGAATCATCACAACGCAAAGCAAGAGGAGATAAATTTTCAAAAGGCACAATTGCCACTTCCTCAACCATCAAAGCATTTTCAATACAGGTTGGTTCAACATCCTCAGAGAAAAGACTTCCAAAAATATTTTCAGTAATAGAAAGATGCTCGAGCTCATCAATCCATGAATCTTCAAAAAAAATTTCAATGCAGAATTCATGCTCTAAATCGAAATCAACAGGTGGAGGAATACTTATCTCTAAGAATTCTCTGAGATCTTCTTCATCACAGGTAAAATTTTTTGCCCATAATTTCAATCTTGAAGAAGTCTCAGCTCCACTTCTCATCTCTTTTGCCCATAATTTCAATCTTGAAGAGGCGTAAATTCTAATTAAACATGATCTTTAATTAATCTAAGGTGATCAAACCTAAATTGATTAAAGAACAGTAACGGGTAGTATCGCGACAAACCAATTGATTGAGAACTCGACCAATTAGCTCTATTTTTCCACTTTTCCTAAGTCTATCGTGAAAACAATAATTAATCCATACCCCGAACTGTCACTTAGGCTATAATTAATTAGCCACGCTTAGACCCTTGTTACTTGGCGATTGAGGCAATTATACGTCCTAATCTTTGACAGTAAAATATGCATAGGAACTAGTGTGTCAATCCTAATTAGTCTACACATGCTATTTGAGCACTTACCTTAGTTGCCCGTTGTGAGAATCAAGCAAAACTTACAAGAATCAAGCTTTATTTACAAGAAAATGGAAGAAAATGGGGTTCTAGCTCAAAAACCCGAGCTTACAACAATGGAGAAAAGGAAAAATGCGGAGAAGATGACCTAAAAATCGGAGAAATGGCCTATATAATCATCGTAGCGTCGAGACGCTACAGACGAAATTTCTTCAGCACGCGCGTTCGGAGCGTCGAGACGCTCTCGTTCGACGCTTGCTCTCGGGTTTCTCTTGAAATTTTGATGGAGTAGCGTCGAGACTCTAGGGCAGCGTCTCGACGCCGAACCAAAAGTGAAACTTTGGTCCTTAGCTCGTCTTCTTTGCCCGGTTTCTTCCCGAATCTTCCAAAACGCCCTCCTTAGCACCGAAACACGTCCTTGAACTTCTCGAGCTCTATGACCGTGAAACACTCGAGAGAGGCAAATAAACATCTTTAAATACGGTATTTAGCTAATATTATGGAGTAAATAATAGCTCTATTTTGGAGCTATCAATATGAATTTAATTAAATTAGTAGTCCACAATTGTATGAGTTTGATTAAAATTTTCATGTGATGTTTGTAATTGAAAATTAATATGATTTTTATGATGTTAGGATTTTCAATACTTAATGCCCAAATCTAAACGTACGCAACCGTTGAGGATTAACCTCCAAGTGAAAATATATGTCATTGATCGAATAAAGGAAAGCCTATCGGAAATGGTTTTACAGAGGTTTGGGAAGTCCTGTTTTTGTCAGTTTCTTAATTTCCAGATTTCCATCCAGTCCTTCAAACCCTTACTACACATCAAATTCAGACAGTGTAGACCAAAAAATCCCACCGAGTTATGTTTTCTGATAGAGAGGGGGAGGTATTAAAGTTTGCGCTTCCCTAATCACAGTTTTAACTGTGGGCCAATACCACAGATAGACCTTGACAAAATTAAGGGTGGAGGCCATATTAGGAGGGTATATTTTCGAAAGAGTAAAAATTGCTTGGGCTACATGTATCTTTTTCAGTCCAACCATGTGTCACGATTTGATTAATCCAATATAAAAAAACTCTTCACCTGTTTACTTAGAATTTATATCATTTTTTAAATAAAAAACCACGTGTCACGATTTTATTTATATCATTTTTTAAATAAAAAAACTATTCACGCCATTTACTTAGAATTTTTTTTTTCTGTAACTTTTCCTTCCTTTTTCACTCAATAAACAACTTCTTCTATTTTCTCTCTCTTTCCTCCACTTCAATCTGACATGACCTTTGTTTTCAATTTCATCTCTTACCCTCTCTTCCTCTCTCTGCAATAAAGATCATTTTTCTTTTTTTGGTTAATGATAACTCTAAAATAGAGTTATAATTATAGCCTTAAATCTAGCTAAATGTCATGCTTAATTCAATTAAATCTCCTTATTTTAGGTATTTCATGGCAAAGAGCTCGGAAAGTCAATTTATTAATTTCAAGGCTAAATCGGTCAATTTAAGAGTTTCGGGAAGTGTTCGGGTCAAGGAGATAGGCCAAAAGAAGCTCGGAAGCCAAAACTAGGCAAAATTGGGCTTAAACCCGAGAGGGCAGCGCCCAGGCGCCCAACCGATGGCATCAGGCGCTGTCGCAAACCTCCTAGACCCAGACGCAGCGCCTAGGAGCCCGTCATCGTTCCAGACCCGAGAGCTCAGCGCCCAGGCGCTGGCCGGGCAGCGCCTCTGTGCGAAAACCCGAGAGGTCAGCGCCGCAGCGCTGCCCCTTGGCGCCTAGGCGCCTGTTGCGTGCTTAGTGTGTAAATAAAATGTGATGCGAGAGCACTTAGATCATGCAAGCATACATGGTCTTGCAGCAAGTGATAAGTATTTTTTTTATTCGATTTCCAACAGAGATTTATTCTTAGTTACTAACGAAGTGAGGTGTTAAATTAGAAAGGGTGACTTAAATGGGGTAGAATTAAGAGTGATGTGCCAAACTAATGAAGAATGTACGAGATATGCAAGCATAGACAAAAGCAAGTAAAGAGATCAACTTGAATGTAGAGGAAAAAGAATTGCGGAGAAAGCAATTTCCTAGCAATAAAACCGCAAAAGTAGAAGATTGGAAAAATGGCTAAGGAAAAAACTGAATTATAGAATTGCGGAGACATCAATTGTATAGCAATTAAATTAACAACGTTTTAAGGGTGAGATGAGGAAACAAGGTCAACTAAAGACTCCTCTATAGGCTTTTTCATACGATTATTCAGCAGTAGCTTAACTTATCATGCATCAATTTAACTCATTCTCATGTATCTCTCGATTACATGCATTAGATCCTTTAGTTCACTCATATCCATGTAAGACTTAAGCATCTATTTATATAAGCAAGTTAATGAATCGTGCTAGGAAAACGCCTATTCCTAGGTCGTTTTCTGGCTACCATGAAAGGCTAGCATGAATGGACGACTCTGAACTCTTACTCCTTCCGGAGGTTAGGAGTTCTTTAGACAAAATGGATGGCCGGTCGAAATTGCCCGTGGGATAAAGTACACATACATTCAATGCATTCGAAGCTATCCTACATGCCGAATTCACGTATTTCTACCTATAGATTCATCATTAGTAGACCCTTGTGTGATTAGTTACTCATGGATGACGTGGAAGTGGAAATACTAGATTGATGAAGCATGATTAACAGTACTTAAATGAAAGCAAAGGAAAGACAGAAAGTGATATGAAACTTGCGAAGATGTAAATGATTTCTCTATTGAAATAAGATTAGACAACTCAATGTGCAACAGACTGTAAGCAGCAAAGAACTAAACAGACGAAGACGAATTGAAGTAATGTAGCAAACAGAAACAAATGACAGCAAACAGTAGAGAAATAAAAGACAGAAAGCATGTAAAGGTGTGCGTAAACTCCTCGCCGCAAGCGCCTCGGATGAAGGGGAAGGATTGCGTTTCTTGGGGATGAATTCAATCAGAAGAGAAGAAGGATCTTCTCTTCTTCCTCTCGAATTATCGGTGCCAAGAGCTGATTCCTTCACTCCAACAAACGGGATAAGAAAATGGAGAGAAACTGCGTTGAGATGGGAATTCTACGCTTCCGAGCTTGTTGTTCTCCTTCCCCCTTGACCTCCTTTTATAACTTTTTGCAGGTACCTTCAGTCATGGAGAACCATCCATTCTGAACGACGATCCTCCACGTGGCAACAGGGGAGAGCTTAGGCGGCTGAAAGATCGCAACAAGACGACGAACGGTTGGGAAAAAACTTAACATCCGCAGCTTAAACATTGCGGAGACAGCAATGTTTCGCCAATTTTCCTGCAATGCAAATTTCAACTCTTTTAACTTCGTTTTTTATTCTTTTTTATTCCTTTTACAAATAAGTCATAATTTAGCTTCATTCCTTGATTTCTCATATTTAAGCACGTATTAAACTAAATTCTAACAAAAACGCTTAAGAGTTTACTCAATTCCATGGTAAATAAGTCCCTAATTTATGCACTTTTGGAGAGGTAACAGCGCCCGTTGCGTGCTCAATGTGTTAAAATAAATAAGCAATAAGAGAGAGAGAGCACTCAGAACATGCAAGCATACATGATCTTATAGCAAGTAGTAAGTATTTTTTTCATTCGTTTTCCCACAGAGATTTATTATGAGCTACTCGTGAAGTGTATTGTTAAGAAAGAATGGGTGGATTTGAGAGGGTAGAATTGGTTTTAAATTGTCTAATTTCTAAGGAATGTGTAAAGGATAGCAACATAAACAAGTGTAAGTCAAAGATAAACTCAAATGAAAAGAGGAAGAATTAATAAACGAAGAGAAAAGTAGCTAAACGGAATTTTAAACTTAGCAGAATTGCGAGAACAGCAATTCTACCGCAATGTTACTGACAGCGAAAGTGTGTAAAATGGAGAGACAAGGGCTACTAACGACTCCTCTATAGGCATTTTTATACGATTCTCAAGCACTGGATTAACTCACTATGCATCAAACTAACTCATTCTCATGTATCTTCCGATTTCATGCATTAGATTCTTTAGTTTACTCATGTCCAAGTAAGGTCTTAAGCATCTTGTTAAAGCAGAAAGATATGGTTTGTACTAGGAAAACGCCTATTCCTAGGTCGTTTTCTGGCTACCTTGAAAGGCTAGCATGAGTGTATGACTCTGAACTCTTACTCCTTCCAGAGGTTAGGAGTTCTTTGGACAAAATGGATGGCCAATCGAAATTTCTCGTGGGATGAAGCTTACATACAATCAATGCTTCGAGAGCTATCCTACATGCTTGGTTCACGTTGTTTAGCCTATAGTTTTGTCATTAGCATGCCCCTATGTGACTTAGTTACTCATGGATATAGAGAGAACAGAAATAAGAGATGAAGTAGACATGCTTAGAAGAAATTTAAAGACAAACAGCAAGGAAAAACTGTAGCAGCAAAGAGAAGAAACTGTGAAATGAAGAATTGTGCTTTGATTACTTGATTGTTTGAATGAACAAAGGGAAGCTTAAAGTAAATAACATAAAGACAGAAAGAAACGAAATGAAATGAACTAGCCACTAGAAAAGAAACAACAACTAAACAGAGCTGGAAATTAGAAATCAAGGACAAAAAGCAGTAATTGAGCTTGAACGCCTCGACGCAACCGCCTCGGCTGAAGGGAGAGAAAGGGTAGCCTTGCTTGGATGAATCCAATCAGGAGAGAAGATGAATCTTCTCTCCTTCCTATCAGATTGTCGACTCCAACAACTGAACCTCTCAAACCAACAGACGGAGAAGAAAAACAGGAGAAAAGATGGAGCTGCGAAGAGACTTCTACGCTTTCGGATGATGATCGAACCCTCTACTTTGACCCCCTTTTATAGTAATCTGCAGGTGCGTTTGGGCCAAGGAGAACCATCCATCCTCAACGTCGTACTTCAAAATGGATGGAGGAGAAAGAACGAATCCCTGAAATAACCGAAAATAACATAAAAGGATCAGTCAACTTACGGTTTTCACTTGAAACATTGCGGTTTTAGCAATGTTTCCGCAATGCTGCCGCAATGCACATTTTTCCTTCTTTTAACTTCGGTTTTTAATCCTTTTATTTCCTTTTGCATACAAGTCCTAATTTAGCTACCTTCTTCTAAATCTCATATATAAGCATAGGTTTAAGCTAAATCCTATCAAAAACACCTAAGAGTGTACATCTTTCTAAGCTAAATAAGTCCTAAAAAGGTCACTTTTGGAGACGTAACACACCCCCAAACTTAAGGTTTTGCTCGTCCTCGAGCAATCTAAGGACTTGCCTAGGCTGCTGTTTCATCTTCTTTAACCGCTTACTGACTCCCCCACATTCCTATCTATAGCAGTGCTGTCCTGTGACACACTTCTAAGTTTACAACTAACCTTTCATATTGCTTCTTCTGACTTTGCACGCCTAATACTCCTGCTGTTTCATTAACTCCCTACGACTGATCTACTTGCTTCTGTCATATTGTGCATCTATCCCTAAGGTTTCAAATTCTACCTAGCTTTACCCTAGACTCAGTACATGCTTCTAGTTTTTACTTTTGAGCTACCTAGGATTCCTTAGAGTCATGTCAGTCTTAGTATTAACAGTGACAGTAGTACTTTAAGAGAACAACCTAAACCCTGGCATCACTACATTGGACATACATTCATCTCCCTAAACAACCAAGTTACAACTTTGTGCTCAGCTAATTGAGGATCAGAGTTCTTTTTATTTAGGACATCTAAGCCACAAAGTTGCAACTCCTAGGCATACATTCTTCTTCCCTATTTTTTTTCCTTTTTCTTTCTTTCTTACTTAGGTGGAGCCTCTCCTTTGGTTGCCTTTTGATGCAATGCCACTTGTGGGTTACACACTTGACACTGATTACTCAGCAACCTAAGAGAGACACCCCTCTTTATTCTATTTCTCATTTTTTTTTTTTTTTTCAGCTCATCATTTTTTTTGAAAAGGAGAAGAAGAATGCTTATGCTCAAAGGGAGAGAGGAATGTTCCTAGGCCTAGGGTGGCCTCCCCCAAACTTAAACTACTCATTGTCCCCAATGAGGGTCTGAGGTGGCACACCCGCAAACTTGTCCTAGAAGCATCTAGTCTAAGGAAAAACAAAGAAAATCTAAAAGCCCTAGGCATAGACAGAACATTCTAAAAGTAAATATCACAGCAGCAGAAATTTGTAAAAACAGTCAGGTAAGGACTTAAAGCTATGCATGCTGAGCTTTTTAGAGGTTAATTTAAACTATCAGAGGATGTCCTATGACACTCATCCAACATGCTTTTAGATAAGCTATATAAGGCGGACAAGATAGCAGCAAAAGACAGAATTTAAACAGAACCAGCCTAGCTAAACAGTCAGTCAAAAACATGCATTTACTAATAAAAATAGCGGTTTCCGCAATTATTTCGCAATAGATACAGGGCAGATATATCAGTGATCAAGGCCCCTATGCATGCTCTTTCCAGTCATCCAAACTATACAAAAATGAAACTAAACTAATCTACCTATTCAGCTACCATCAGACTACACTAAACAACTTTAAACATGAAGACTAAACAACTAAAACAGATCAAAATATTAACTCAAAACAGCATAATGCACATGGTTCAACGAAAAGCAGTTTGTTGTTTTTTTTTCTTCTTATTTTTAGGGAACAGCAATTGTTGTGCAAAATTAGTGCAATAAAATACCGCAAGTGTACGGGTTAAGTTTTAATATAGTGTATAAAAATACGGATTATCGTCCTCAGGATTGGTTTTCTAGTTCACCTAATTACTATGAATAGTATCACTCAATTTTATTTAGAGAATGAAAATCAAATGATATGATTAAAACAAAATAAAAATAAAACATAAAATAAAAATTGGAGAACAATAAGGAGAGATATATCCTAGGGAATTGACTTGAGCAATGACTTCACCGTTATCTCATCCTATTCTTCATTCATTAAAAGATGGAATTAATAAATTTCTAGATTGTTGACAAGTTTACCCTATAGACTTGTTATTCTCTCTCGAGCAATAACAATATTCTTTGAAAAGTAAATTACCTATATTTCTATGGCAATTCAGACAATCCAAATATGAAGAACGTAAAACTCTAACTGCCACAAAATCTACAAGGATATGTCTATCTCATGTATAAATTAGGGAAAACAATTCAGGATCATCAACAATAATCGTCTCTCGACCTCAAATCATTGATATAAAAATCATGCAAAGAATGGCCAAATCCTAACATGCATTAAGCCTAGAAAAGTTCTCACAACCAATATGAAATTAAAATACCAACTATTAATTAAGAAGAATAAAATTCAATAAACGATTACATCAAAGCTCAAAATCAAGAGAGTTTAGCTCATAATGTTCAATAATTCAAAATATAAACTCAAAAATAAATCCATAATAAAACTACAAATTAAAAGGGAAAGAAGAAATAAAACTCGTGTCGATTCCACGTTTCCGCTGCAATCTTCACGATCCCGAGCAGGTAAATCTGTACTTGGTGCTCCCAAAAATCTCTTCTAACTCTAAAAACTATGTAATTTCAAAATTGGGATTGACTGTCCAAATCGGCTCTCCAATGGAAGCTTAAAAGTATGTATTTATATGTCAAAATAGGGTAAAATCGAATGTAATATGGAATAGGAAAATCTGGCAGGCTAAGATCGCATGTGGCGCATATCCATGTAGATATTGATGCAGATGCAGGCTATCAATTGGGCTGAAGGATCGCTTGTATCAGCTACATAATGCATATCTGCTTAAAATTATATAGAATTGGCATCTTGGTGCAGTGGTAATAGGCTGATTTGAAAACTGTGTTGCATGCTCCAAAATGCTCGATATCTATAAAATAATCAAATATAATCGTGAAAGTACACATTTAATCCTCTACACTAGCATAAAATAAGTCATAAAGATAGCTCATTAATTGTGCTATCAAATACCCCCAAACTTAAGTGTTTGCTAGTCCTCGAGCAAAATAAAACAAGGTCACTAATTGAATCAATGAATGCATGCAAGTGACTCAAACCTCAGTATTCATAAAACAAATAATCCAAAATTTAAGGACATATTAAACCACAACCCATCAATAAGACATTTAAAAGTAAATCATTGTATCTCTTACGTGAGTGTGTGCTAATTAATATTCCCTTGATATCTAAGAATACAAATAAAGCTAAACACACATCAATGTCTTAAGTTATAGTGACAATCAAGAAAATAAGCATTCATAGGCTACATTTTGTACCAAAAACTCAAGCATCTCATCAAGTTACCAAATTCGAATGCACAAGACCTAACACCCTCACAGAATTTCACTCAATACTCTCAGCTGTTTATGGTAATTATAGGATAAACACTCGAACCAAAACATAAAAGATTTTCACCATAAACTTGCTAATATATCACATCTTCATCATCGATGAATAGAATGAATGCAAAAAATTCAAGGGTCATTTTGGTTGTACTTGGGCTTAGGTAAGGGTAGGATGGATGGAAATTTTAAGCTACTATAATGGAAGAATTATAAAACTTTTTCACATGAAGCTCAATTTTTCGACTCTTGAAGAATGATCATTTTTTTTAACTTTGTTGAAGCATTAACTTCCCTTCACGTAATGAACTATTTTGCTTTTTTTTTTTCAATACATATTTTTCTCTTTCTTTTTATTTTCTTTTCTTTTCTTTCCTCTTTCTATTTTTTTTTTTTTTTTTCTCTCTAAAAGAAGCTACGAACGATATGCTTCCCTTTGACTACTCTATTGACAAATGATCAACTCTTTTTTTTTTTATTAACTGAAACTTCATGTGGTAAGCAAATATAATCTTTCATTTCAAGGTTCAAAGAAAGGAAAACAACAAAATAATGGATCTATGGCTTGTAATGTGATAATTTTCCAATGAATAGGTCTAAGGCTCAAAATTTGGCTTTCTAAGGATTATGTCAAAGGTAGGCTCTTTGAGAAAGCTAAAAGTGGTTTTACCTAATTGCCCTTGTGAAATTAAAGCATTCAAATCAATTCAGAGATTCCAGACATGCATAACAAAGCAAGTTCTA
This sequence comes from Herpetospermum pedunculosum, assembly GCA_028017165.1. NCBI lineage: Eukaryota > Viridiplantae > Streptophyta > Magnoliopsida > Cucurbitales > Cucurbitaceae > Herpetospermum > Herpetospermum pedunculosum. The sequence goes on from CM051530.1 coordinate 49,669,767, forward strand.
GAAAAGTCAATCATGCATGGTAATCACACAATTTAAAAGAGTAAAGCACGATGTAATGGAGTGCTAAATGGCTCAAAAACTCACATAAAAGTAGGGTAGTTTGGCATAAAATCCTATGCATTCTTCATTCAACAACTCAAAGAGACACCATCATATATTTTTCAACGAAAAACTAATCATGCTTATCCCTCTCATGCTTAAAACTCAAAACAAAGATGCACATTTAACTTACAAAGTATTCAATGATATCATTAGGGACTCAAAAATAAAAATTTACTTTGTTTACAAGCATGGTCTCATAGTCCAAGAATTTCAGATTATCATGCTTAGAACACTTCCTAGGTTGTCTTAATCACAAGCAATGCAACAAAGATTCAATCATGAAGAGCATGCTCAAAATTTAAAATTTAAGCTCAAAATCATTCTATTCAGGACTCAAAGTGAAATATTTTCACCCCCAAACTTAAGACATACATTGTCCTCAATGTATAAACTATTAAGTAATGCGAAGGACAAATAAAATACAAGAGTGGATAATACTGCCCTGATAAATGAGAGAGTCAACATTGGCAGTAGAGTTATGGAAGAGATTGATAGTGATCTTGCTCCTACAAAAAATAAATAAACAGAAACATGAGGACCACGACACACAACAAAATAAAAAAAATAACAAAAAACTGAAAAACTTAAAGAATGTAAACTTGGGTTGCCTCCCAAGAAGCGCTTTATTTAACGTCTTAGCTAGACGGGAGAAATTTTTATGCGTCAGGGTACATAAAACTCCTCTATTTTCTTCGGTCCCTTCTTGCTTGAATCGATGTTACCTACTAAGTTTAGTAGGCTCACTTGTTTCTCATGGGTACCTGAAGAATAAATATTTTTGTTATTTTTATTTAAATAAATAAAAGAAGAAAAATACAAAAAATCAAAATCACAACCACAAGATTCGTGAGAATAAAGAAAAGAAATATCAACTTTAAGAGGAAATTCTGGAAATAAAATAAGGTGAGACTTTTCAGCCTCATACTCTATAATCTGAATTTCCTCCTCCACATTAGACTCATTTTCTTTCTTTATCTCACAAACCTCATCCTGACATGACTCAAAAGTCTCCAATTCATCCTCACTCTCAATGTCTATGGCTTCACAATTTTTTATATTATCGGCCTCATTGACATCAACACAATTTTCTTCTTATAAAGCTATTAGTGAGTCAGGACTAACTTGATATCCTATAGAATTGAATCTTGCTGTAAGAGCTTCTATTTGGGTATTAAGTTTTTCTCTCGACTCACTCATGAGTAAACAACTAGCTCGTTGTTCAACAATGTACTCTTGCAATAAAGTTTGATTTGCTTCCAAGGCAGATTTTAAATCTATTTTGTTGGGAGAGTAAAAATTTTGGTTCTGAATGCCCTCATCATTATCATAAAAATAATTTTCATAACTCATAGATTCAGAATGATAATAATCATGCATTTGATATCCCTGAAAGCCATAATTATCATTATAATTCTCATTGTCATAAGAGGTGTAGTTCAAAGGGTATGAATTGAAGGATGGTGTTGGTTCTTGGGTGGTTTGAAACTCCCTATAAGACCACCCATAATTATTAAAAGCCATAAAAATAAAATAAAGAACTAAACTTAGGCTTTCAGATAAATGCAAACACCAATAAAAAAAAAATATAGTCAGGATGTAAAGATAAAAACTCAAAACAAAAATAATAAAATAACAAGACAAAAAAAATAATAATAATAAAATAAAACTCTAAAGTAAGACCGAGTGAGTTCTCCACAATATTAGGTGAAACTAAATAATTACCAATCCCCGGCAACGGCGCCAAAAACTTGTTGTGCAAAATTAGTGCAATAAAATACCGCAAGTGTACGAATCGTTCCAAGTAATATAGTAGTGTAAGTACTGATTATCGTTCTCCACAGGGAATGAAAGTTACTAATTATCAAATTCTTGAGCTTCAATTTTATCTGAGCAATCGATCAGTCAAGGATAAATGAACTACTAAAAAGCTTTGAACTAAAGTAATTGAAATACTAGAACTAACAACCGTTATGATAAATGTAGATGATTGAGACTCTAGAGCAAAGATTTCATCGCTATCTCCCCCTATTCTTCAATAATTGAAAGTTATAAAAGTTTGATTTCTAGACTGTTGACAAGTTCTACTCAAATGACTTGCTACTCTCTCTCGAGTAATAACAATGTTCACTAAAATGTCAATTGCCTATATTTCTATGACAATCGGAACAATTCAATTATGAAGGTTGTAAAACTAGCATTGCCACAAAACCTACAAGGATATGTCTATCGCTCATATAAATTAGGGAAAACAATTAAGGTTCGTCAATGATTATCGTCTATCGACCTCAAAACATTGATATAATAGTCACACTAAGATTGGCCAAATCCTAACATTCATTAAGCTCATAAGGGTTTTCACAATCTATTATGAAATCAAATTCTTAACAATCAATAATGAAAAATAGGGTTCAATAACAACTACATCAACGCTCTAGATAAGAGAGTTAGTTCATAATGAAAAACTCAATAACAATCTCAGAATTTAACATGTTCATAACAAGTAAGAAAATAGAGGAAGAAAAGAGGAAAAGAAACAAATTCCGGCGATTCCACGAGTTTCCTAACGTTGCTCTCGCTCCGTTGGGGTGCTCGGATCTTCAAATTCTTTGCTCAACCGTTTCTCTCTGTCTCGTCTCCAATCTCCAGCCGATTTGAAAACTGTGTTGCATGCTCCAAAATGCTCGATATCTATAAAATAATCAAATATAATCGTGAAAGTACACATTTAATCCTCTACACTAGCATAAAATAAGTCATAAATATAGCTCATTAATTGTGCTATCAGCAATACTCCCTTTAGTGCTTCTCAAACTAGCACTCAGATGTCGTCCTCATCATCATTCCTTCTTGGTCGTGGAGGCGCCCATGGAGTCAGCAGATCCGTGGGGAATTCAGGGAAGATGCAGCCCAATTGGTCTGCCACATCTTTATCCCTTGCCTGCGCATATGTGGCCCATTGAGCCATCTTCTTCTGCAGGTCCATCAGGCACGCCATGGTCAGAGACTGAGCAGCAGCCAGCCCATCCAGCTCGAATTCCATGTTTCCCTTCCTTCGCAACCTCAAGGCAGTAGGCAACTCTAGGTAGCCCGTGTAGGCCAGTTGCCTTTCCATTCGCTCTACTGGGACCCCTGCACGTAAGCAAAGCTTAGTAATTGTATTAGGAAAGAAAAGTGGTCCCTTACCCTTTTTGGCGCAATCAACAATTGAAGCTGCAATGACCTCGCCCACGTTGATTGTGAGACCTCGCATGATCGCATAGACCAGCAGCGATCTGCTTTGGTTGATAGTTGTCTCATGGGTCACTGGAGACAGCTTCCTCCTCACGAAGGAAAACCAGACAGCCGCCTTGGCTGTGAGGGTGGCACTCATCAGGGTATGCCTCCCATTGCGCGATACTGTCCATGATGCCTCTGGCTGGCCAATGATCCGAATTGCTTCCTCCAAGACAGCCTCTGTTGGCTCTTCAACGATCCTTGCATAGTCAGTGTGTTTTTGGCCCTTGAGGCCATAGGCTTCGTTGATCGCCTTCGCCGAGAAGTCCACTTCGACTCCTCTGACCACAGACAGGCCATCCTCGGGATTCATCAAGTTGGCGTAAAAGTAATACACCATGCTGGAGTAGGCTGGATTGGGTGGTCTGCACAGCTCCTCCCAGCCGTGATTCGTGATCCCTGCGCGCAAGAATTGCGGCAGGTCTGTGAGGGCGTCTAGGAATCCCTTCTCGTGCAGCAGTTCCCTCTTCCTCAGCTCAGTGCCTCTGGACTCAGCATCAGAGGACACGTACCTCACTGATTGAGGCTCATCTTCAGGGTAAAGCTTGGCTTTCCCTTTGTCTTTCGGTTTGGCTGACTCAGCAGCCTCAATCTTGAGCTTCTTTGGGGAAGGCTCATCACTCCCCTTCTTTGATAAAGGCGCATCCCTGGACTTCTTCTTCTTGGACTTCTTTTTTGTTTTTGGTCGTTTGGCCTTGACAACCTTGGCGGCTTTCTTTTTCAATCTTGCCTTTGTTGTCATCTGCTGGAGGCAATCCCCCAGTGTCTCGTCCATTGAATCATCCCTTTGCGCAGGGCTCTCAGGGCTGGCTTCCCTCAAAGGAGAGAAGACCTCTTCTTCCGCAGCTTCCCCACTACCCTGCGTCGATTCTTGATACTCTCCATATGGAAATTCAGGGTCAGGTTGTGGGGAAGTGGGTGATGCTTCAGGGCTCTCTGCTGGTGGGGTGTGTTCAGAACTCTGCGGCGACGGAGGAAGCTCAGGGCTTCGCGCTGGTGGAGATGGTGAAGAGCTCTGTTTGGCTGACTCGTGTGACCGACGGTCACTTTCTTGACTCCCCACAGAGGGAGTCTTTTTCTTGCTTGCTTCTTCGGCCACAGCCATACTCCACTTGCGTTTCTTGGGTGTTCCTGCTGGTTCAGAGGGTCCAGCAGGTATCTCCGTGACAACCTTCCACTTCTTCTTGCGGATAGGCAGTTTGGGGAGTCGTTCAGTGCGCGCAGCCTCAGCATCTGCAAGGGCAAGAAGTGCTTCCCTCGCAGCAATTTCAGCGTCGTCAGCCCTCTTCTTGGACGCAGACCTTTCAGCTCTCGTTAGCACCATTGTTGAATCGTGGGAATCTGGAAAGAAGGATTGCAGATGAAGAGGGAGAGAGATTTCTTGGAGTTCAGATAATGGGGAAATCGTACGGATCAACGCGCTTCTAACGGATATAAGTAATGATGGAAATCCCAACGGCTATATTTGTTGCGGATTCTGCAAATCCAGCGCAATTCTAGTGACCGTTGGAGATTTTCTGCGTTTAAATGCCAATCTTTTCTCAACCGAATCTTTGATTTGGCCCAATATCTCCTCGATCTTTTTAGCTTGATTTCATCTCCTTGATTCCCTCTATTGATTCCCTACAAAAAGAAATAAAATCAACATCAAATTCGTAATTAAAATCACACAAGAATATACACAAACAATAACCGGAAAAATAGCAAAAAATAAACTAAGGCATTAGCCTCGCATGGACGAGCACAGTAATCACTCGTCCTCTCTCGTTCTTATTTTCACGTTTCAGTCAAGAGGAAGGCCGAGAGAGTCTTCACATCTCCTTCCTCATAGTAGTGCTTCAATCTTGCACCATTAACCATGAATGGTTGCCCTTGCTCCAGGTTCTTAATCTCGATTGCACCATGAACAAACACATTAGTTATTACAAATAGACCTGACCATCTGGACTTAAGTTTGCCTGGAAATAATCTCAATCGTGAGTTAAATAATAAGACAGGCTGGCCTTTCTTAAAGTCCTTAATCCTAAGTCTACTGTCGTGCCAAATCTTGGTCTTTTCCTTATACATTTTGGCATTTTCATAGGACATATGTCTAAGCTCATCAAGCTTATGTAATTGCAAAGACCGCAATGTTCCCGCATCGGTCACGCAGTAATTCAGCTCTTTTAGGGCCGAAAATGCTTTAATTTCTAACTCGAATGGCAAGTGACATGCTTTGCCATACACAAGTCTATAAGGAGACATACCTAGGGGTGTTTTATATGCAGTCCTATATGCCCAAAGTGCATCCTCGAGTTTAAACGACCAATCCTTTCTATTGGGTTTGACCACTTTTTCTAGTATGTTTTTAATCTCCCTATTTGAAATTTCAGCTTGTCCATTCGAATGTGGGTGATAAGGGGTGGCTACTCTATGTCTAACATTATATTTAGCCAACACTCTCTCCATAGCTTTATTAATGAAATGTGTCCCTTCATCACTAATTATAGCACGAGGTGTTCCAAATCTAGTAAAGATATGTCTATGCAGGAATCTTATGACTGTTTTGGCATCATTATTTGGACATGCTATGGCCTCTACCCACTTAGATACATAGTCTACTGCTACCAAGATGTAAAGGTTACCTGATGATGGGGGAAATGGTCCCATGAAATCGATGCCCCAAACATCAAAGAGCTCCAACTCTAAGATGTAAGTGAGAGGCATCTCATCCTTTCGACTAAGGTTACCTGTTCTCTGGCATTCATCACAGCTGTGTGCATAGTTGTGGGCATCCTTGAAGATCGTTGGCCAATAGTAGCCACTCTGGAACACCTTTGCAGCTGTTCTTTGACCACCAAAATGTCCACCATAGGGTGCTGTATGGTAGTGCTGCAGCACAGACTTCGCCTCAGCAGTTGAAACACACTTCCTTAGCAGGCCATCAGCACATGTCTTGTAAAGTGTGGGATCATCCCATATGAATTTCCTTGCTTCATGAAGGAACCTCTTCTTCTCTTGGCCTCCCTTGAAAGTTGGTAGTACCTGTGATGCAAGGAAGTTAGCAATGTCAGCAAACCAAGGTTCCTCATCGATATCACGATGAGTCAATACAAAGACATGTTCATCAATAAAAGCATCAGAAATTGCGGTTTCCGCAATTTTTTCGCAATTATGCTGCAATCTAGAAAGATGATCCGCAACCACATTTTCACATCCTTTCTTATCTCTAATGTCCAGATCAAACTCTTGCAGCAGCAAAACCCATCTAATCAACCTAGGCTTGGCATCAGCCTTCCTCATAAGGTACTTTAAAGCAGAATGGTCAGTGTACACAATTGTCCTAGTGCCTACAATGTAATTCCTAAATTTCTCACAAGCAAACACTACAGCTAGCATCTCCTTCTCAGTAGTTGTGTAATTACATTGTGCCTCATTAAGTGTTTTACTAGCATAGTATACAGGGTGTGTTAACTTGTCAATCTTTTGTCCTAGCATCACCCCTACAGCATAGTCACTTGCATCACATAACATCTCAAATGGGAGATCCCAATTTGGCCCTATTATAATAGGTGCTGTGACTAGTGCTTCCTTAAGGGTTTTCCAGGCTAGGAAACATTCTTTAGAGAAAATGAATGGCTTGTTTAACTCTAGAAGCTCACATAAAGGCTTGGAGATCTTAGAAAAGTCCTTAATGAACCTTCTATAGAAGCCAACATGCCCTAAGAAACTTCTAATGGCTTTGACATTTTGAGGTTCTACCAATTTCTCTATTATTTCAATTTTTGCCCTATCGACCTCTACACCTGCCCTAGACACTCTATGACCTAAGACAATCCCTTCATCCACCATGAAGTGGCACTTCTCCCAATTTAGGACTAGGTTGGTCTCCTCACACCTAGCCAGGACTTGTCCTAAGTTCTCTAGACAGTTTGTGAATGAATCCCCAAAGACTGAGAAATCATCCATGAATATTTCTATCATGGACTCATCCAAATCAGAGAAGATTGCCAACATGCACCTTTGGAATGTTGCCGGTGCATTGCATAAGCCAAAAGGCATTCTGCGAAAGGCAAAAGTTCCAAAAGGGCAAGTGAAGGTAGTCTTTTCCTGGTCCTTAGGGTCTATAGTGATCTGGTTATATCCTGAATAACCGTCTAAGAAGCAGTAGTAGGCTCTACCAGCTATCCTATCTAACATCTGGTCAATGAATGGTAGAGGGAAGTGGTCTTTTTTGGTTTCCTTGTTTAATTTCCTATAATCCATGCAAACTCTCCATCCTGTGATAGTCCTAGTTGGAATCAGTTCATTGTTCTCATTGACTACCACAGTCATCCCCCCCTTCTTAGGTACACATTGTATAGGGCTCACCCACTGACTACTAGCTATGGGGAAGATCACACCAGCATCTAACCATTTTATTATTTCCTTTTTAACTACCTCTTTCATAGAGGGGTTCAGCCTACGTTGGTGATCTACTCGGGGTGTGTGCTCTTCCTCTAGTATAATCTTATGCATGCAATAGGAAGGGCTAATGCCTCTAATATCAGCAATAGTCCATGCAATAGCCTTCCTATGTTGCTTAAGTAATAAAATCAGTTCAACCTCATGCTTTTCACTTAATTTAGAAGAAATAATCACAGGCAAAGTTTCATTACTTCCTAGATATGCATACTTGAGGTGAGTGGGTAGAGGTTTCAATTCTAAGACAGGTGGATGCTCAATGGATGGTTTTAAAGGATTCATGGATCTGTTAGTCAGGTCTTTATTTATACATACATGCTGTGTTTTATCTACAGGTATATCCATTATCTCAGAAACATTTAAATTAGTTAAATCTAATTGTACATATTCATTAGCATGCTTAGTTAATAATACATGCTCCAGTTGTTCTTCCATTAATGAGTCTACAATGTCCATGCTAGCACAAGATTCAGAGTCAGAGGGGTACCTTAAGGCTTTATATACACTAAATTTCACCTCTTCATCATGAACCCTCATCGTGAGCTCACCTTTTTGGACATCTATCAGGGCCCTACCTGTGGCTAGAAACGGTCTGCCTAATAGGATGGGGACCTCCTTGTCTGCTTCATAATCCAGGATAATGAAATCTGCAAGGAAAATAAACTTGTCAACTTTTACAAGAATATCCTCAATCTTACCCTCAGGGTAGGCTATGGATCTGTCTGCTAGTTGTAAAGTGACAGTGGTTGGACGTGCTTCTCCTATTCCTAGCTGGCGGAATAGTGATAGGGGCATGAGGTTTATGCTGGCTCCCAGGTCACAAAGAGCTCTGCCCACGTGCTTGCCTCCTAGCTCTACAGGTAAGGTGAAGGAACCAGGATCCTTCTCCTTCTTGGGTAGCTTATTCTGGAGTATGGCACTGCACTCCTCAGTGAGATTGACTGTTTCAAACTCACCAATTATTCTCTTGTTAGTAATAATATCCTTCAAAAACTTTACATAAGAGGGCATAGACTGTAAAACTTCTACAAAAGGAATATTAACATGCACTTGCTTAAGAATTTCTAGAAATTTGTTAAAGTGCACTTCCTGTTCTTGTTTTTTCTTTAGCCTTCCAGGAAATGGAGGTGGTGGCACATATGCAGGCACTTCAGGTCGCCTCAGGATAGGTGGAGGCCTTGGAATCTCTTCTATCTCTTCCATGATTGGCTCCAGCCTTGGTCCTGATGTGCTTGGTGATGGTTGACCTTGGTTTGGCAGAGACTCCAGTGGAGCACTAGACTCAGTGTTCTCTACTCTCTTTGGTGTTTCTTTTGTGTTACTCACCAACGGTCTCCCACTTCTAAGTTCAATTGCTTGAACTTGCTCTTTACCATCTCTCATTGGCACCTCAGTGTCAGCTGGTAGTCTACCTTGGGGCCTACTTTTGAGTTCATTGGCTAGTTGCCCTATTTGGTTCTCTAGGCTCCTGAGAGTAGCTTGCTGACTCTGTAGAGTGGCATCATTCTTGGCTATGTATTCCTTGAGTAAGTTTTCTACAGAAGACCCTACAGGTTGGTTGTATGGTTTTTGATACATGGATTGGTTATGTTGGGAAGTGAAACCAGGTGTTCCACTCGGTCTTGGTTGGTTAGGAGCTTGGTTAGCATTTTGTTGGCCACCCCATGACAGGTTTGGGTGGTTTCTCCAACCAGGGTTGTAAGTATTGGAATAGGGGTTGTTTCTAGGCTGCTGCTGGCTTCCAACATAGCAGACTGAGGCTGGATTCCCAGGGCAGTATTCATACAGGTGCCCTTCCCCACAGAATCCACAGATAAGTGTCTCACCTTGACTTGGTTGGGTGCCCATTGACATGGCTGTGGCGGTGTTGACACTAGTTTGGAGATTCGCTTGAGCCATTTGCTTGACTAGGTTGGTCAGGGCGCTTATTTGGCTACTCATGGCATTGAGTGCGTCCTTGTCTTGAGCTCTAGTTGGCTCAACTGGATCATCTGACCACCTACAGTGAGATGCTGAGATCTTCTCCAAGATCTCATAGGCTTCATTATAACTCTTGGACAGCATGGAACCACCAGCAGATGAATTTAAGACTTGTCTAGTGCTGGGGTTGCATCCTCTGAAAAAGACCTCTATTTGGATACACCATGGGATGCCATGATGTGGACATTTGAGAAGAAGGTCCTTCAACCTTGTCCAAGCTTCGTGAAGAGACTCAGTTTCAGCTTGTTTGAACTTGATTATGTCATCACGAAAGGTAGAATTCCTATCAGGTGAGAAGTATTTGACTAGGAATTTCTCTGCCAAGTCTGTCCAATTGAGGACTGATCCAGAGGGTAATGAGTTTAACCACGTCTTTGCTTTGTCCCTCAAAGAGTAAGGGAAGAGGTAGAGCCTCAAGGCTTCTTGGGAAACTCCAGGGATGATGAAGGTATCACTAACTCCTAGGAAGTTTCTAAGATGGTTGTGGGGATCCTCATTTTCCACTCCAAAGAATTGTCCCACAGTGGACAACATTTGGAACATCACTGGCTTTAACTCGAATGAGTTGGCAGTGATTTCAGGGCGGATTATGCTGGGGTTCAGCTCCCCAGGCATAGGTACTAGGTAGGAAAGAATGGCACTATCCTTATCATTCGCTATTTCGATGGGATTGCGAGTGGTAGGTACCGGATTTGGGACTGGTCTGTCCATTTCTTCTTGATAGAATTGCGGAGGAATTGCGGTTTCCGCAATTATTGGAGGTATAGAGGATTGGTTAAAGAGACGTTTCTTGGCTCTATTTCTAGCCTTAAATAATCTCTCAGGCTCAGGGTTGAACTCTAGATCACTACTTGAAGGCTCATTCATAAACTAACTCAAACAGTACCTGCAAAAGAAATGAAAATAGATCAGCTTCAATAGACAATAAACTTGGTGTTTCAAACTTAACAAACTTCGTTTTCACTAAAATAAATCCCCGACAGCGGCGCCAAAAACTTGTTGCGTGCTCAATGTGTTAAAATAAATAAGCAATAAGAGAGAGAGAGCACTCAGAACATGCAAGCATACATGATCTTATAGCAAGTAGTAAGTATTTTTTTCATTCGTTTTCCCACAGAGATTTATTATGAGCTACTCGTGAAGTGTATTGTTAAGAAAGAATGGGTGGATTTGAGGGGGTAGAATTGGTTTTAAATTGTCTAATTTCTAAGGAATGTGTAAAGGATAGAAACATAAACAAGTGTAAGTCAAAGATAAACTCAAATGAAAAGAGGAAGAATTAATAAACGAAGAGAAAAGTAGCTAAACAGAATTTTAAACTTAGCAGAATTGCGAGAACAGCAATTCTACCGCAATGTTACTGACAGCGAAAGTGTGTAAAATGGAGAGACAAGGGCTACTAACGACTCCTCTATAGGCATTTTTATACGATTCTCAAGCACTGGATTAACTCACTATGCATCAAACTAACTCAATCTCATGTATCTTCCGATTTCATGCATTAGATTCTTTAGTTTACTCATGTCCAAGTAAGGTCTTAAGCATCTTGTTAAAGCAGAAAGATATGGTTTGTACTAGGAAAACGCCTATTCCTAGGTCGTTTTCTGGCTACCTTGAAAGGCTAGCATGAGTGTATGACTCTGAACTCTTACTCCTTCTAGAGGTTAGGAGTTCTTTGGACAAAATGGATGGCCAATCGAAATTGCCCGTGGGATGAAGTTTACATACAATCAATGCTTCGAGAGCTATCCTACATGCTTGGTTCACGTTGTTTAGCCTATAGTTTTGTCATTAGCATGCCCCTATGTGACTTAGTTACTCATGGATATAGAGAGAACATAAATAAGAGATGAAGTAGACATGCTTAGAAGAAATTTAAAGACAAACAGCAAGGAAAAACAGTAGCAGCAAAGAGAAGAAACTGTGAAATGAAGAATTGTGCTTTGATTACTTGATTGTTTGAATGAACAAAGGGAAGCTTAAAGTAAATAACATAAAGACAGAAAGCAACGAAATGAAATGAACTAGCCACTAGAAAAGAAACAACAACTAAACAGAGCTGGAAATTAGAAATCAAGGACAAAAAGCAGTAATTGAGCTTGAACGCCTCGACGCAACCGCCTCGGCTGAAGGGAGAGAAAGGGTAGCCTTGCTTGGATGAATCCAATCAGGAGAGAAGATGAAACTTCCTATCAGATTGTCGACTCCAACAGCTGAACCTCTCAAACCAACAGACGGAGAAGAAAAACAGGAGAAAAGATGGAGCTGCGAAGAGACTTCTACGCTTTCGGATGATGATCGAACCCTCTACTTTGACCCCCTTTTATAGTAATCTGCAGGTGCGTTTGGGCCAAGGAGAACCATCCATCCTCAACGTCGTACTTCAAAATGGATAGAGGAGAAAGAACGAATCCCTGAAATAACGGAAAATAACAGAAAAGGATCAGTCAACTTACGGTTTTCACTTGAAACATTGCGGTTTTAGCAATGTTTCCGCAATGCACATTTTTCCTTCTTTTAACTTCGGTTTTTAATCCTTTTCTTTCCTTTTGCATACAAGTCCTAATTTAGCTACCTTCTTCTAAATCTCATATATAAGCATAGGTTTAAGCTAAATCCTATCAAAAACACCTAAGAGTGTACATCTTTCTAAGCTAAATAAGTCCTAAAAAGGTCACTTTTGGAGACGTAACAGCGCCCGTCATCGAAAATTCCCAGAAACCGCAGCGCCCAGGAGCTGCCGCACAGCGCGCGCCACGAGCGCCGCGACGCCCACTTATGACGCCTAGGCGCTGGCCGGACGCAGAAATGGGTATTTAAGTTCGTTTTTCTTATTTTAGGTCATTCTTCTCCGCCCCCTTCTCTATTTCTTCAGCATTTTTCCCTCTTTTGAACTCTTTAACCTCCATTAATGGAGTGGGTGAGCTTAATCTTGGATTTCTTCACTCCCATCTCCTCCATGTCTAGCTAAAAGGTAAGCATTTAATCTTTAGGGGATGGATTAACACTTTGTGATGTGATTAAGGTGAGACTTGTTCTAATGAATGAATTGTTGGCTTGTTTTAGCATTTAACTCTTCTCTTCCATGCTCTCTAATGTCCAGCACAATTTTCTTTATGATTGACACCCATAGGGCTTGTTGTGTGTTGGGTAGATTAAAAATTCATGACTTAGCAAATGCACTTCATGTCTTGAGTAATTCTTGCATTCTTAATCAATAGGGCCCTATTTGTTTTGAGTTGCTGATAATCATTGAGAATGAGTAAAATCAAGCATGTTGTGGGTTTTCTTATAATTTGCTTGTCGCATGAATACCCGTCGCTCGCGAATAACTTTAATTTGGGTGAGCGGTCGCCCCTGAATTAGAGTTCCTAGCGAACCTTAGTTTAGATCCGTCACCTCTAAATTAATTATCCGGGATTGTTAATTTCTGTTTAAGGCTTGGGACCCCTTGTGTTAATTAGGAATTTCAATGTGCGTGAATGTAAAAAACCAGCTGAACGTCTCTTGTGTCTATGAACCAAAAATCACATCGCATCAATTAATCCGGAACCTTTAGATTAAGTGTGCTCGTCTCATTACTTTATTCTCCCGTTTTTCCAAACTTTTACTCATTTCTCTCTTTAAATTGCATGTTTTCTCTTTTAAGATTTTCAAAAACCCCTCGTTACCTCATTTGTAACAATCTTCATTTAGAACTAAAATTTGGACTGAATTAGTCAATTTTCCTGTGGTACGATCCTGACTACCGCTTTCTACAAGTTTTGAAGAAGCCTTAGGCAGTGTTATAAATTTTAATTTGGCGGGTCTCGACAGCCCGAAACAAACGGAAGCTTCAAAAATTTCGTTACCAAATTTGGCGCCGCTGCCGGGGAAATTGAATTAATTTTGACTGAATTTTAATTTTATTTGTTGTTTTTCGAAATTTTTGGGTCTATTGATTTTAGCTTTCTTTTGTTGTATGACCCGTTCCTCTAAGGTTAGTGGATTGCAGTTTATACCCGAAATAGATAAAGAGGAGCGGCGAATAAGAAGAGAAGCTAGAGAAGGAAGAAGATTGTTTGAGGAAGAAGGTTCAGGACCGCCTGAACAAGCTGAAATGGCGAATAATGATGTGCCGCGTACTTTGAAGCAATTGGCTGCGCCTGACTTGAACCAGCAGCCCCTATTGATAACATACCCGGTTGTCGCAGGTAATTTCGAACTGAAATCTGGGTTAATTCACCAACTTCCATCTTTTTATGGTAATGCAGGTGACGATGCCCACAAACACCTCATGGAATTCCACTGTGTGTGTGCTGGAATGAAGCCACCAGGAGTGACGGAGGAGCAGTTAAACCTCAGAGCCTTTCCTTTCACCCTGAAGGACAAGGCCAAGGATTGGCTCTTCCACCTTCCGTCCGGATCGATCACCACGTGGAATGAAATGAAGAGGCTTTTCTTGGAAAAGTTTTTCCCTGCGTCGTTGGCAACCACGATCCGGAAGCGGATCTATGGGATCACTCAGGATCATGGAGAGTCTCTCTATGAGTATTGGGAAAGATTCGGGCGACTGTGCTCTAGTTTCCCCCACCACCAGATCGCGGATCAACTCCTGATCCAATATTTTTATGAGGGGATGGTGCCCCACGATAGACAGATGATCGATGCTGCCAGCGGAGGAGCTCTCATTGACATGACACTTGTAGAGGCAAGGCAACTGATCTCGAACATGGCTGGAAATTCCCAGCAATTTGGAGTTCGTGGAGGGCAAGTTCATCAGGTACAATAGTCCCAAGGATTTAATGACACTCAGATGACCGAACTTCGTAGTATGTTCCAGCAAATGATGGGAAGTCGTGGGAAAGGCACCAAAAAAGTGAATGCCATTGGAGGCTATGCTTCAAATCAAAGAAGATATGACCCTTATGCGAATACCTACAATCCGGGATGGAAGGATCATCCTAACCTGAGCTATGGAAACCGTGAGGCCAACAGAGGTTTCAAAATCAATCACATGATAGACCTCTAGTTTCCACTCAAGCTCAAGCTTCATCTCCTTCTAGCACTATGGAGGATCTACTGCACACCCTTGTCACAAATACTTGTCAATTTCAGAAAGATGTTCGAATTTAATTAAACAAGCACTCCGGAGACATACAGAGCATGGGTAAACAGTTATCACAGATAGTTGTTGCAGTTAGCCGGTTGGAAAACCAAGGCTCAGGGAAGCTGCCCGCTCAGACCACAGCGAACTCATGTGAAAACGTGAGTGCTATCACTTTGAAGAGTGGGAAGGAGATTCCATCTAACATTACACATCAGAAAAATCAGAATGTGGAAGAACCAGCAGCAGAAAGCAGTGTAGCACCCCCCGAGGGTTCGGTATGTAATTCTCTTACCTTCAGTGTTAAGGATTGTTTGCCTAGGGCTCCTTTCCCTAGTAGGCTGGTCGTGCCCAAGCCTAAGGCGGAGGATGTAGACAAAGAAGTCCTAGAGATCTTCAAGAAGGTAGTTGTGAACATCCCACTGTTGGAGGTTATTCAGCAAGTCCCGAAGTATTCAAAATTTCTGAAGAACTGGTGCAGTTCTAAAAGGAGGCCTAGAGTTGATGACGGGGAAATGAAGAGTGAGAACGTCTCAGCAATATTCCCAGGTACTTTGCCTGAAAAACGTGGAGATCCTGGTATTTTCATCTTGCCCTGTTCTATAGGTGATACACCGATTAAGCATGCTATGCTAGATTTAGGTGCATTAATAAATGTTATGTCTTACACCATGTTTAGAGATCTTAAGTTGAATATTTTGCGGGAGACTAGCGTTATTGTGCAATTAGCAGATAAATATCGCATGCATCACATGGGGGTAGTTGAGAACGTTTTAGTGCAAGTGAACGATTTGTTTTTCCATGTTGATTTCTATATTATGCCAATGCGTGAAAACCCATCTGACATTCCTTCCTCCATATTGCTAGGACGCCCTTTTATGAACACTTCTCAAGTTAAAATTGATGTTGCTAAAGGAACCTTTTCTGTGGAGTTTGACGGAATTATGAATGAGTTTTCAATAAATGCCGAGAAATCTGACTTGCCTGTTAGGAGTTTAGATGAAACATCTATTGTTGGTTGTTTAGGAAAAGAAATTGAAAAGCTGAAATCTGTTTGTTCTTTGTCTGTGTTTGATGATGATCCAAATTTTGTTGTTTATATGGATGGTTCTTTTTGTTTGTTATCTGTTAATGATGGTGTTGACGTGCATGAGGCACAGAAAGAAAAAAATTGTTTTGATGGTGTTTGTAGGTCCGAGAAGGACGGAGGAATGATTGGACTACCCTCCGCACCATTGGACTACGATTGAGTTCGAAAAGGAGAATACAGTCGAGCAATCGACTTTAAATATTTGCGCTTCTCAGAGGCACCCGAGCGTTGAACTGTATTTTTGATTCGTTGCTGTTTTTTATAGTTTATGCTTGATTATCTTAGGTGTTTAAGTTTGTTATTTTGCTTTCTTAGGTAATAAGCGAGAGATGACTGATATTTCAGATCTAGATTGAATTTTAGGATGGGTGCACCCTCTCACCGATCCCACAAAAATTCAGGGGAGGTTTTTGTTCCCTTTAATTTTTGTAGTAATCATTGTCATATTTGAGATTAGATGCATTGAGGACAATGCGGTTTTCTAGGTGGGGGGTGAAATTTATATTTGAACTTCGTTGTAGTTCTTGAGCATGTCATATTCTGATTTTGAGATGTTTAGGAATTTGAATGCATGTTGTCCGATGAGGAATTTCTGTGATTTGTTTGTAAATACTCCATAGTTGTGCATTGCGAGAAAACCATGAGAATGTATGCATATTTTGAGTCTATTTTTTTAAAACAAATCGATTATTCCCCTACATACACTGAGCACGTAGACCTCTTACTCTTAGCTCTGTAGGCTTAGAATAATTTTATTTGGTCTAAAAACTCGTTGTCACCCCGAAAGGTCCATTTAGGGAGGCTTGATGTGTTAGATTTTGTAACGAATCATTTGTTTTAGCAAAGCAATATGCCTATAAGAAAAATTCATTGAGAGTAAGAGCATGTTTGTAATATATTATGAGGTGCTCCTCCTTCTTGTGTTGCCAGTGTAACCAGGGGCGATCGTGTAACCCACGGTTGCCACTGCATGAAAGGGCAACTAACAGAAGTGAGCACTAGTCCTTAAAAACGTGAAGCAAAATAAAAGCTTGACGTGTTAGGCTCTTAAGAAAAGAAAAGAAAAGAAAAGATGAAAAAATAGTTAGGCCTTTTGTTTTATTATTCTTTCCCACATTGAAAATCCGTTAGACTGTTCTTATTGCCAGAAGTAGGGGGAAGATGAGTATTAGGATTGATTAAGGTGGTTTCGGGTCTATGGAAGCTAGGATAGGAGGCGCTAAGCACACACACGTTAGGGAATAGGAGTTAATATTTTGAAAGATTCACAATTTATGCATATGCTTGATTTTTTTCCGTTAGCATAATTATCTTGTTTTTACAAGTATTGAGATTCGAGTCGTCAGCATGCATGTCTATTCTTATAAGATAAATCAAAGTGTTCCTTGCTCGAGGACTAGCAAGATTCAGGTCGCGGGTATTTTGATAGTTCTAAAATAGAGCTATAATTATAGCCTTAAATCTAGCTAAATGTCATGCTTAATTAAATTAAATCTCCTTATTTTAGGTATTTCGTGGCAAAGAGCTCGGGTAGTCAATTTATGAATTTCAGGGCTAAATTTGTCACTTTAGGAGTTTCGGGAAGTGTTCGGGTCAAGGAGATAGGCCAAAAGGAGCTCAGAAGCCAAAACTAGGTAAAATTGGGCTTAAACCCGAGAGGGCAGCGCCCAGGCGCCCAACCGATGGCATCAGGCAGAACGCCCAGCGCCTTGACGCTGTCGCAAACCTCCCAAACCCAGACACAGCGTCGCGGCGCCCGACATTGTTCCAGACCCGAGAGCCCAGCGCCTAGGCGCTGGCTGCGCAGCGCCTCTGCGCGAAAACCTGAGAGGTCAGTGTCGCAGCGCTGCCCCGCGGCGCTTAGGCGCCCGTCATCGAAAATTCCCAGAAACCGCAGCGCCCAGGCGCTGCCCCGATTCCGCGCTCGCGCGCCCCCAGCGCCGCGACACCCACTTGTGGCGCCTAGGCGCTGGCCTGACGCAGAAATGGGTATTTAAGTCCGTTTTTTCTAATTTTAGGTCATTCTTCTCCGCCCCCTTCTCGATTTCTTCAGCATTTTTCCCTCTTTTGAACTTTGTAACCTCCATTAATGGAGTGGGTGAGCTTAATCTTAAATTTCTTCACTCCCATCTCCTCCATGTCTAACTAAAAGGTAAGCATTTAATCTTTAGGGGATGGATTAACACTTTGTGATGTGTGTTCTAATGAACGAATTGTTGGCTTGTTTTAGCATTTAACTCTTCTCTTCCATGCTCTCTAATGTACAGCACAATTTTCTTTATGATTGACACCCATAGGGCTTGTAGTGTGTTGGGTAGATTAAAAATTCATGACTTAGTCGTTGCACTTCATGTCTTGAGTAATTAATCTTGCATTCTTAATCAATAGGGCCCTATTTGTTTTGAGTTGCTGATAATCATTGAGAATGAGTAAAATCAAGCATGTTGTGGGTTTTCTTATAATTTGCTTGTTGCATGAATACCCGTCCCTCGCGAATAACTTTAATTTGGGTGAGCGGTCGCCCCTGAATTAAAGTTCCTAGCGAATCTTAGTTTAGATCTGACACCTCTAAATTAATTATCCAGGATTGTTAATTTCTGTTTAAGGCTTGGGACCCCTTGTGTTAATTAGGAATTTCAATGTGCGTGAATGTAAAAAACCAGCTGAATGTCTCTTGTGTCTATGAACCAAAAATCACATCGCATCAATTAATCCGGAACCTTTAGATTAAGTGTGCTCGTCTCATTACTTTATTCTCCCGTTTTTCCAAATTCTTACTCATTTCTCTCTTTAAATTGCATGTTTTCTGTTTTAAGATTTTCCAAAACCCCCCGTTACCTCATTTGTTACAATCTTGATTTAGAACTAAAATTTGGGCTGAATTAGTCAATTTCTCTGTGGTACGATCCTGACTACCGCTTTCTACAAGTTTTGAAGAAGCCTTAGGCAGTGTTATAAATTTTAATTTGGCGGGTATCGACAGCCCGAAACAAAAGGAACAGTCAAAAATTTCGTTACCAGTTAACTATTTTTTTAACGCAAGCAAGTTCCTCAAATTTGCAATTCTCTGAAAAATGTATCTAGAAAAATGATTATCATTCAACGAAGAATTGACGAATTTCTCCAAATTTGTAATACTAATCGCATTACCATGACCGCCCTAGATGAATCCATCCGTGAAATTTCCCACTCTTTCCTTCACTTTCTCTAAAAACCCACTTGAAAATTTATGCCTCAAACAATCAGTCGTGCAAATTTGAAATAACCCAAATTGAAATTTCATGGCCTTGAAGTTTGGAGTGTAGAGAAATGAGGAGAGTAGGAGAGAAAAAGTAGGAGAAATTGTTAAAGGGATGGAATAAGGAAAGAAAAGTTAGACAAAAACTAAGTGAATTTATTTTTTATTTATTTAAAAATGGTTTAAATATTTAGTCAATCAAATGACACGTGGTTGAGCTCCAAAAGATACTTGTAGCCTAGGCACCAACCAAATTTTACTCTTTTCGAAATGAGAAAATAGTAAGTGAGAAGTTGGTACATATGACATTTACAGTGATTAGGCATGCTGAAGATTTCCCAACTCTACTTCTTGGAAAGTTTCCTCCTCCCCAGGCAAGACATTGTAAATGTGAGCATGGATCGCATTTTTATGGTGTAGGATGTGGAGATTTTTAATTATTCTTACCCATGGAGGAGGTTGAGGTTCAAATTTCTGGTTGACAACAATCATAAGGCAGTGGCGAGTAAGGCTTCGAAATCAATGCCAATGGGTCGAACTAGTTTCTAAAATTCAATTGGTGGTCGACCATATGAAGAAGAAAAAAGTGAGTTGTATAGGAGAATTGTACAGGTTAAGAATTTGTTATACGCTGTATTTAGTTTTCTTCTTTGGAAACCTTTTAAAATAATCTATGTTTGTTGCATTCAAATAGGGTCCACCTGAGCTCACGCGCGGATCCAAGATTTTATGTTAGGAGGGGCACAAGTTTATAGAAATGTAATTTTAGATTTATTATACACGACTAGGTTAAGTTACAAATTTAGTCTCTGAACTTTCACATATGTGTCTATTTTGCCCCTGATGTTAAGAAGAATCTTAAACTTTCAATTTTGTGTCTAATATATCATTTTCCTATTTCACATGTTTCAGAATTGAACTTGCTAGACACAAAAACGAAAAAAAACGAAAGTTTAAAGTCACAATATTAAACATAAATTTTAATTTTATATCTAATAGATCAATTTTTTTAAAAAAAATAGATTAAGGCATATACCTATAAGACATTTTTAGAGTTCATGGATCTATTACACATAAAATTGAAAGTTTAAAATTTGATTAGAGATTTTTTGAAGTTCATGTACTAGACACAAACTTGAAATTAAAGTTCTAAACTTGTAATTTAATTTACTAAACAGGGCAAAAGTGCAACACAGCAAGGGCAAGACACTAACCAACAAGGCAATCTGATTATTTAAAAATTTGAGCGCAGCTTTTAATATATAATACGAAACTTCAACACTATTATCATTTTTGTCTAAACCTTTTTATTGTTCCAAACTAAATGCAAACGTGGAATAGTGTTATGATCCACTATATTTGGTATTTTAAATGGAAACATTTGGGTGTGTTGAAGGAAAAGGACAAATGTGAAGACGTTGATGATGTTGGGAAAAATACACGAGATATAAATAACGCGGAATAACAACAATATTATATCTCCCGTTCCCACTTCACAGGTTAGAACCAAATAAGTTATCGATCACAAAATGCAATAATAAAGATAAGGAAAAAAGAGAACGACACCGTAAGTTATACTGGTTCGCCCCGATCTCGGGACTACGTTCAGTCTTCTGCAACTGCAGGTTCAATTATAATGGAGATTACAAGAAGCCCTCAACTCAACGCTACAAACTACCCTCAATAGCCCAACAAAGACTATTGACTTCCAAGTATCACAACCCGATAGCTTGGGATCAACAACGAAAGAAAATACCGCCAAAAATCCACCACAGAAAATCTTTCTTTATTCTCTAACTCACTGGAAAAGGAACAAAGAACAAAAAAATCACCACGTTTCTCTTCTGTTTTGGTTGGATTGCTTGCACCCTTTTTTCTCTTGTTTTGTTGATTAAAATTGAATGTCAGTATCCAATTTTCTTTTTATTAGAAAATTTCCACCGCCCAAACACTTTCCTTTTCTCTTGTTATAAGCCACCATTTATGTTGGGCTGAATAATGGGCTTCAATCAAGAAGCCCAAAAACCTTAGACTTCGACAGTTCGGTTGAGAAATGGGTGAAGGATAATTCTCCACGTATTCCTTCACATCCAACAAAAACTTCTCTAACCCTAACACTCTTCAATTGAGAAAGAGAGTTGGGATGTTGGCAAAGCTCTGGTGAAAATTTCAGCCACCTTGAAGTTGATTGATTGATTCAAGAAGAAGAAGATAAAGCTTTATGAAGAAGAAGATCACCAACTATATCACATAGCCTTGGTGATCTATAGATTTTTTATTCATGATCTTTTTAAGATGAGTTTCCAGAGAAGTTCCTTTACAAAAGATTAGTTCTCTAAACTTTTAAACTCTCTCAAACTCTCTGTGTTTCTTTCTCCTTTTTTTTCCTCTTTTTTCTCTAAGATTCACGTCTGTTTTATAAGCACATTTGAAGGAACATATTCTGTTTTAGAACATAACCAATTTTATGGTTATTTTTTACAAATCTCCACCTTAAAACGAATATATGTTCTTCGATTTTTCTTGATTTTAACCCTTCTTTGTCTAACCATTTTCAGGTAAATCGAAACCAACGAGCTCGAGACAGTGATTGAACTTCAGTTGTGGAAGAGGCTTCGTCAACATATCAGAAACATTCTCTGAGGTATGAACCTTCAAAACCTCTATTTCTCCCTTCTCTATCTGTTCACGAACAAAATGGTATTTTATGTCAATATGTTTTGTTCGATTGTGGAATTGCTGATTTTTTGATAAGTGAATTGTGCTTTGATTATCACAATATATCTTCACTGTCTTCTGAATAAATCCATAGTCCTTAAGTAAGCCTTTGAGCCATAAAGCTTCTTTAATTGCTTCTGATAAGGCTATGAACTCGGCTTCGGTAGAGGAGAGAGCTACCACTGGTTGAAGAGTAGCTCTCCAACATAGGAGATTTCCCCCAATTAGGAATAGGTAACCTGTTATAGATCTTCTTCTATCCAAATCTCCAGCATAGTCTGAATCCACATAACCAAATAATTGATTATGTTTGTCACTGCAGCTTGTATAAGTAAGCTTAGCCTCTGAGGTTCCTTGTAGGTATCTTAATACCCACTTTGCTGCCTCCCAATGTCTTTTTCCCGGATTAGCCATATATCTGCTAATTAAGCTTGTAGCATAAGCTATGTCCGGTCTTGTAGATACCATGAGGTACATTAGGCTCCCCACAACTTGTGAATAAGGAATATTAGACATAAAGTCCAAGTGTTCTTTTTCATCTAGTTTGGGTGAATTTTGAGCAGATAGCTTAAAATGTTGAGCCAAAGGAGTTGAGACAACTCTTGAATTCTCCATGTTGTATTTCTTTAAAGTCTTGCCACAGTAGGTAGTTTGGCTGATTTGAAGAACTCCCTCTAATCTTTTTCTTGTAATTTCAACACCTAGGATCCTTTTAGATTCACCTAGGTCCTTCATGTCAAACTCCATTTTAAGTGATTGTTTCACCTTTTCCATTGCTTGCTTTGATTTACTTGCAAGTAGCATGTCATCCACATATAATAACAAATATACAATTGTAGAGTATGATTTGCTATTTATGTAAACACAACTATCATATGAGCTTCTTTGAAATCCTATTGTTGTCATGTAATCATCAAATCTTTGATACCAACATCTAGGAGATTGCTTTAAACCATATATTGACTTCTTTAATAAACAAACATAATTTTCCATGTTTTGTTTTTCATACCCTTGAGGTTGCTTCATATATATGGTCTCTGATAGCTCACCGTGTAGGAAGGCTGTTTTAACATCTAGTTGATCTAATTCTAGATTATTTTGAACAACCAAAGAAAGTAGCATGCGAATAGATGTTTGTTTAACAACTGGGGAAAATATTTCATTGTAATCTATTCCATATTTTTGTGTATAGCCTTTAGCTACTAACCTTGCTTTGTATCTTGGTTGTTGAACATCTTGAATGCCTTCCTTGTATTTGTAAATCCATTTGCATGCAATTGGCTTGAAACCTTTAGGTAATATACTAAGTGTCCATGTATGATTCTGATTTAAAGAGTCCATCTCTTCATTCATTGCTTCAATCCATTTCTTTGCATTAGGACAACTTGTAGCTTCATCAAAAGTGTTAGGCTCAGTTTCATTTAGGAAGCCACTTACATTTAATGCCATATTAACACAATCTGCCTCATCAAACCTTGCTGGTGGTGTAATGATTCTTCTTTGCCTATCTCTTGCAAGTTGATAATTTTCTAGATTAGATTGTTCTTGCATAACATCATTTTCTTCATGTTTTATTAGAGATTCCTCTAGTTTAACTTGAGAGCTTCCTCCTTCATCTTCAGAATCTGACAGATGAGGGATGGATGATGTCAAATTAGGTTGCTCCACCTCAATTTCTAGTTTAGAGGTCTTGTCTCTGCTTTTAGTTTGTGTCTCCCCTTCCATGAACATTTCATCTTCTCTGAATGTCACATCTCGGCTATTGATGCATCTCCTTTCAGTGGGATGCCAAAGCCTAAATCCTTTAATACCATCTGTAAAACCAACAAACATACATCTTGTAGCTCTAGGCTTTAGTTTACCTTGACTTTGATGGACAAACCCCACACAACCAAAGACTCTCAAATGGTCTAGGTTTGGAGGGTGTTTAGTCCACTTCTCTTCTGGTGTTAAGAGATTTAGGGAGCTGTGTGGGCACCTATTTAAGGTGTACACCGTATAAGATGTAGCTTCAGCCCAAAACTTCTCATGTAACATTGCATCAGACAATAGACATCTAACTCTCTCCATAATGGTTCTGTTTAGCCTCTCTGCTACACCATTTTGTTGAGGTGTATACCTCACTGTTCGGTGTCTTAAAATTCCTTGTTCTTTGCAAAAATTATCAAACTCTTCATTGCAAAACTCTAAGCCATTATCAGTTCTCAAGCATTTCACATGCCTAGAGGATTGATTTTCAACAAGCAACTTCCATTCTTTAAACTTGCTGAATGCTTGATCCTTAGTCTTAAGGAAATATACCCAACTTCTTCTTGAGTAATCATCAGTGAGGGATAGGAAATACCTTGATCCACTGATTGATGGTGTAGGTGCTGGCCCCCATAGGTCTGAATGAATGTAGTCTAGAATTCCCTTAGTTGTATGTTGTGCTTTAATGAAGCTATGTCTTGTAGACTTTCCCAATATGCAATGGTCACAAGCTTTGACTCCAATGCTTATCTTTTGAGGTAATATGCCCTGCTTAGATAGAGCTTCTAGTCCTTTGTTGCTTATGTGTGAGAGTCTTTTATGCCAAAGAACTCCCTCATCCATGTTGTCATTGGTTACAACTAGGGCAGATTGTACCATTTGCACATCCCTAATCACATATAGACCATTCATTTTAACACCAATCAACACTGTTTTTGAATCTTTCTTGACTTCAAAAGTTCCCCCTGAACCTCCATATGTACATCCAATGGAGTCCAACATTCCTAGGGAAATTAGGTTTCTTTTTAGCTTAGGAACATGTCTTACATTCCTTAGAAGCTTCACTGAACCATCTTGAAACTTCATAGACACTGACCCAATACCAACTACCTTGCAAACATGGTTATCACCCATGTACACTTCTCCTCCATCCCATTCTCTATAGGTTGAAAACCAACCCTTTGATGGAGTCATATGGAATGAGCATCCACTGTCTAGAACCCAATCTTGAACTTGGACTGTTTCATTCTGTTTGGAGGAGTGATCTGAGGTAGCTAGGGCATCAGAATAGGTAAAAGAACTATCCCCAACTGCGGCTTCAGCTGGTACTTTACCTTTCTGTTTGTTTTGACTTTGCTGTTTTTTTAAAGAATAGCAGTCTTTTGCAAAGTGCCCTGGTTTGTGACAAAAATTGCATTTCAGCTTAGTTTTGTCTTGATGAGTTTCACTTTGGTTCTTGTTGTTCTTCCAACCTTTCTTGTTCTTCCCTTTTATGAATAAACCTTCTGAATTTGAAGATTGCTTCTTTTGTGATTGAAGTTCCATTTCTTTTGATCTAACTGCAGAAATGATAATATCAGTAGTTAGTTTATCCCTACCATATTTCAAAGCTGTTTTTACCTCTTTGTAACTTTCTGGTAAAGAGTTTAATAAAATGAAAGCTTCATTCTCATCTCCCACTTTATCTCCCATGTGCTTGAACTCTGATGTTATTCTTTTAAACTCATTTAGATTTTCCATCATGGATTTGTTTGCATCCATCTTGTATGTAAAGAACCTTTCTCTTAGATAGGTCTTGTTAGGTAAATCTTTTGAGAGATATAACTCATCAAGCTTGGTCCACATTGCATATGCTGTTTCTTGATCAATAACTTGTCTTAGAACACAGTCATGTAAATTTAAAACCAATGTTCCATGGGCTGTTACTTCCATTGTTTCCATCTCTTCCTCTGTGATAGATTTAGGAAGTTTAGTAGGATCTTGGATAGCCTTCAATGCCTTCTGCTGTCCAAGAACAGCCTTGATCTTGGCTTTCCATAATTCAAAATCTGACTTGCCATCAAACTTCTCAATGTCATATCTTGCAATTGACATATTTGATTGAATCTTTGATCTTCTTGCTTTTCTTGATTATCAAGAACTTGAATCTTTCTTCTTCTGCAGGCTCTGATACCAATTTGTTGGGCTGAATAATGGGCTTCAATCAAGAAGCCCAAAAACCTTAGACTTCGACAGTTCGGTTGAGAAATGGGTGAAGGATAATTCTCCACGTATTCCTTCACATCCAACAAAAACTTCTCTAACCCTAACACTCTTCAATTGAGAAAGAGAGTTGGGATGTTGGCAAAGCTCTGGTGAAAATTTCAGCCACCTTGAAGTTGATTGATTGATTCAAGAAGAAGAAGATAAAGCTTTATGAAGAAGAAGATCACCAACTATATCACATAGCCTTGGTGATCTATAGATTTTTTATTCATGATCTTTTTAAGATGAGTTTCCAGAGAAGTTCCTTTACAAAAGATTAGTTCTCTAAACTTTTAAACTCTCTCAAACTCTCTGTGTTTCTTTCTCCTTTTTTTTCCTCTTTTTTCTCTAAGATTCACGTCTGTTTTATAAGCACATTTGAAGGAACATATTCTGTTTTAGAACATAACCAATTTTATGGTTATTTTTTACAATTTATTTAGCCAATCAAAAGGTTGCTTAATGAGGTTCATTTGGGCTTTTAAATGGGCTTAGATAGTTGTTTTGGGGCTTCACATCCCTAACAGATGACGTTATAAATGACGTCATATGTTCAATAGTCGAGAGGGTTGTGTATGAGGATCTGCAGCGCAAGTCGAATGGGAAGAAAATTGTGAAGGCAGCTTAACGAACCTGTAATTATCATTTGTTGTCATAGGAGGAGCCACACCCACGCCATCCAGGGAGTGGATTGATGTTATGCAAATTAACAGATGGACCACCAGCCCGATGGACTGTGGGTAAACATACTTGGGTATGATAATTGTAAACGAATTGCAATATTTAACAATACAATTGTATTTAAAAATCTCAAACATGCATGTTTGTTCATGTTTGAAGGTGATACTTATTACGAATATAAACTACGAAGGGCATTGCAATGCACCTAGATCTACGCCAGCGCTAACCAACGTGCCTAAAAAGGTGGGGACATCAATTGATGATGGTGACCGTAACGATGCCATGAAAGGGACATCGATGTGATGTGTGGTCTGGTGGTGTAGGAGAACTTTGGTAGAACGATTGGCCAGAGTTCGAGACTAGGGGAATGCAGAATTTTAATTTTTTTTCTCAAGCAGAGACTCCAGCGTCGAGACGCTGCCTGTTACGACGACATCAGGGGCTGAAAATTTCCGTCGACGCTCCGACGATGATAAAAACCCATTTTTTTTATTTTTAGGTCATTCACTCTCGGGTTTGGACATTTTTTGAGCGTTTTCTCTCTAGATTCTTGGGGTTTTCTCCCCATTTCTTATATATCAAAGCATAGACTTAGTTGGATTAGCTTGGTTTTCATCTCAAGCAAGGTAAGTGCTCTAATTTGAGGTTAGGGGTTAAATTTGATGCGACTCATGAGGGTTTAGTTCTTTAATTTCGAGCTTAGCATGACTGATTGGGCATTTTGATTCTTCTATGCATATCACATGAGCATGTTGGATTGATAGGAGTAGACGACCTTGATTTCCAGCATGTTCTATAGTTAAAGATTATGATGTCGTGCCACTCTTAATCGCCAAGTAGCAAAGGGGAAACCCGAAGTAGTAAAAGAAATCGAAGTATCAATATAGGCTTCCTTATTGAATGTTCGTCATAAAATGCTAGTGACTGCTTTAATTAATTTAGGACTGATCAATCTAAATTAATTAGTAGCACCGTTTAGTTAGAATTGACAACTCTAGCTAATTTTCACGTGGTCGGTTGCTTCAGGGTTGTCGGGCAACTATTTATGTGTTTAATTAAGCTCTTGCTAAGTATGTTTGAATCTCAATGGATCGAGACGCATCAAGGTCAACCCCGACCCTTAAAATTAGGAGCACATGTAATTAGTTTTAATTTACCGTTAGCTACTTTTTATGCTTTCTTTTAATCTTCCGCAACCAATCCCCCTTTACTTTAATGTCTTATTTTATCGTTTTCATAAAAGAGACAAATAGAAATTAATTATGAGAAAATAATTTAGGTTCCCTGTGGATTGACCCGACTACCACTAGCTGCAAAGCTCAGTTGTAGCGATATTATAAATGTTATTTTGGCGGGACTCGACACCCCGAAGTTTATAGGATATACCCAAAATCCTATTACCAAAATTGGCGCCGTTGCCGGGGAACCATTTAGTTTCTCTTAGTTAGATTTTATTTGTTTGTTTTTCCTTTTTGTTGTTTGCTTTATTTTGTAGGGGTTTGACCTAAGGACCAAGATAATGGGCAAAGATCGCGATACTCCAACCACCAACCTAACAAAATTCAGGGGAGGTTTTCTGTTCCCTTAAATTTTGTAGTTTTTATTGCTTTATCTGACGTGGATACATAAAAGACTATGTATCTTTCAAAGCTTGGGGGTGGAGATGGTTGTAAGTTGGATTCATGTGTAGTCGTTGAGCAGGAGTATAGTTTAAATTTTAAGTGCTTTGGACTCTGTTTGCATGCTTTCTGATTATGATGATCTAGGAAATGTTTTTAGAATCTTTGTATTTGCTTGTATGGATAAGCATGAAGTTGTTTACACTGATTGGGTTCATGTCAAAAAAAAATTTAAAAAAATTGTTGCTCCCTTGCATCTAAAGATCACTTAGCAACTTTTCTTAGACTCCGTAGGCTTAGATTGACTTCATGTTGCATGATTTTTTGTTGTCACCCCGAAAGACACCCCTAGGGAAGCTTGTTGCATGAGAGTTTGTAATAGGTTAATCGAGTTAGCAAAGCTATTAGCCTAATGAAAAAAAAAAAAAAAAAAAAAAAAACGTGTTTGAAAATTTCTCCTGAGGCGCTCCTCCTTCTTAAATGTGCATTAAAGAAGTGAGCGTTAGTCCTTAAAAATGTGAAGCTTAAGCCTAAGCTTGACATGTTAGACTTCTCGGTTAAGAAAAAAAAAAGAAAATAAAGTATTGGGTTCAAAGAACCAAGAATAAAGAGTACAAAGTACTCAAAAGAAAAAGAATGAGAATATGTTTTAGGCCTCTTGATTTGTTACTCTCTCTATTGTAATTAAGCTATAGACTGTACTGAAATGCTAAAAGTAGGGGAAAACGAAATGAATTGTAGCATGTTGTTTTTCCGAGCTTGCATGGTTTAGGAGAGGTTAGATATCACACACACACACGTAGGGGAGTAATAGTTAATTTTTTATTTGTTCATTGATTAAGTGCATGCAACTGATTGCTTTCTTGTCTATGTAAATGCCTTGATTCTTAAAGCATCGAGATTTAAGTTAGAAGCATGCATGTATAGTCCTTAGGAGCTAATTCAGAGTTTTTCTTGCTCGAGGACTAGCAAAATTTAGGTTGGGGGTTTTGATAGCACTCCAAAAGTGCTAATATTTAGCTCTTAAGTCTTGCGAATTAAGTAATTAATTGTGTTTAATGTTTATATTTTGTAGAAATTAATTGCTTAGGGGTAAATCAGACTGTTGCATTAATAAAGAGCTTAAAAGAATATTTTAGTGGATAATAATGATTAATCGTTTTAAGCGTTTATACCATATAAATTAATTAATCAAATATCTTCTTAATTGTGATGTGTGGTTTGGTGGTGCAGGAGAACCTTGGTAGAACAATTGGCCAAAGTTTGAAACCTGGGGAATGTAGAATTTCAATTATTTTCTCAAGCACAGACCCAACGTCTGGAAATTTTCGTCTGAAGCGTAGCGTAGCCGTCTCGACGATGATAAAAACCGATTTTCCGATTTTTAGGTCATTCATTCTCGGGTTTGGACATTTTTTGAGCGTTTTCTCTCTAGATTCTTGGGGTTTTCTCCCATTTTCTTATATATCAAGGCATAGACTTGGTTGAATTAACTTTGTTTTCATCCCGAGCAAGGTAAGTGCTCTAATTTCAGGTTAAGGGTTAAATTTGATGCGATTCATGAGGGTTTATTCTTTAGTTTCGAGCTTAGCATGACTGATTGGGCATTTTGCTTCTTCTATGCATATCACATGAGCATGTTTGATTGAGAGGAGTAGACGACCTTGATTTCCAACATGTTCTATAGTTAAAGATTATGATGTCGTGCATCTCTTAATCACCAAGTAGCAAAGGGGAAACCCAAAGTAGTAAAAGAAATAGAAGTATCAATATAGGCTTCCTTATTGGTTGTTCGTCATAAAATGCTAGTAAATGCTTTAATTAATATAGGACTGACCAATCTGAATTAATTAGTAGCACCGTTTAGTTAGAATTGACAACTATAGCTAATTTCCATGTGGTCGGTTGCTTCAGGGTTGTCGGGCAACCGTTTATGTGTTTAATTAGGCTCTTGCTAGGTATGTTTGAATCCCAATGAATCGAGTCGCATCAAGGTCAACCCCGACCCTTAAAATTAGGAGCACATGTAATTAGTTTTAATTTCTCGTTAGCTACTTTTTATGCTTTCTTTTAATCTTCCGCAACCAATCCCCCTTTTTACTTTAATGTTTTATCTTATCGTTTTCATAAAAGAGGCAAATAGAATTAATTAGGAGAAAATAATTTAGGTTCCTTGCGGATCGACCCGACTATCACTAGCTGCACAGCTCAATTGTAGCGGTATTATAAATGATATTTTGGCGGAACTCGACACCCCGAAGTTTATAGGATATACCCAAAATCCTATTACCAACATCCTAATACCAGTGTCGCATAAAAAAAATAGAGAAAATAAAATTGGGGGCAAGTTTTTAGAAATCCATTTTTCTTTATTCCGAGTTGAATTAGAAATTTGGGTAAAGTTTGAAAACCTAGCATGAAGTTCAAATACATGATGGCCATAAATTCTATCTAAATTAGAATTAAAGTTTATTGGCGTATTAAAAAAATGATCAAGATTCATATTTTGATTATATGGTAAATATTGTGTCAAACAAACAAAATTCTAAGTCGAAATTGATTCTTTTCTCCATCCCCATACATTAGAGAATTGAGCACCAAGCTAAAACACAAGCATACATTCATACTCTTTATTGAAGAACTCAAGCATACATTCAGATTCTCTATTGAAGAACTCAAACATACATCCAGACTCTCTTTTGAAGAACTCAATCATACATCCAGACTCTCTTTTGAAGAACTCAAGCATACATTCAGACTCTCTATTGAAGAACTCAAACATACATTCAGACTCTCTATTGAAGAACTCAAGCATACATTCAACTAACGAGTTTAGTTACAAATCTCGACTTTAGTCCAAATTACAGCAGCAAGCAAACAATGAGAGCAACGAATAATATGAAAATCATTATGGCACACGATAGTCTAAAAATTACCACAGTCCAATTTGCGATAGTAAAAATACATATAACAGAATCAATTGAAGACCCACTGCGGCGAGAAGTGAAACTGGTTCTTACAGATTCTTTCTTGACCAATATCAACGACGGCGCGAAACTGCTCTTCGAACCAAGACCCAAATAGGCGGGATCTCCACAAGCAAAAAAAAAAAAAAACCAGAGCACTAAAGCTGTAAAAAAAAAGGTTGTTATCCTCTCAAGATGTCAATCCAGCCTCAAATAAAAATTACAATCTTGATTAATTTTCAAGTACTGATTGCAAAAAAATGGAAAGTTTTATGTCGTGGTCTTTACTATTTGTGCAATAGCTTCTTTCTCAGAGCTCGGAATGAAACAAAACAAATTAGGTTACAAATACCTTTCCAATGAGCTTAAAAAAGGAAACAAATTTGACTTTTTCCGTAGTAGTAATCAGCCCGATACAATATTTTGAAGTCAGCGGGAGCAGATTCTAGACAGTGTTGAGGATCCCACACCGGAAAGATGAAGGGACCTCAGTCACAATATAACATACATGGGATACTGTTAACTCTCCAAATGAGAGTTATTTAGAGTTAAAATAGAGGGAATCTAGAGTCTTCAGCGAGTATTTGATGAGCCTTAATCAGTTTTTTAAAGGATTTATCATGTATTTGAGTAGAAGGTTGCTTTTAAGTCCTTATGCGTCAAATGAACATATTAGGCCTGTTTGTACTTAAATAAGCACTTTTGTGCGCTTTCAGGTTTCACGAGGACTTCGCCACGGGAGCATCAAGCCAGGAAGGCTGGGCTGTAGATCAACGAGGTTTTGTGGACGCACAAAGGCATCAAAGATGGCATCTTTAAGGATTTTTTGCGGTCGCAACGCATCCACGAAAGTTATACCCGAAGCACGTGAATTTGCAGCGCCTGTTCCCTGTCGTACAAACCAAGATGCTTTTTCGGTTGCAGCCATCCAATGAGAATCATTGGATAATTTTAGGGCAATTTGAGGGAGAAAACCCTAATGGTATAAGTAGAAAATGGTAGAAAGATAAAAAGACAATCGAGAAGGAATCGGTAGAGAACTTTGAGAAGAATTCATTTCGATTTGAGAGCTTTTTAGAGAGAGAAGGAAGGCATCCAGTGAAGGATCTCCAAGAAATCCGTAGTTGTGAAGAAAAGCACCTGGAGAAGAGTTCAAGAAGTGCCGATAGCTGAAGGGAGCATGAGGTCGTGTGAAGATTTGAAGAAACTTGAGTAGCTGGAAGCTTCTTCATCGAGCCTTGCTCTCTTCTTAGTTGATCTGTCTTCTTCCCTTTTAATTTTGTTGTTTTTGTATCTTAACATTATGTTTATGAACTTTGTTGTTAAGTTTTTTGTTCTTGGTAGTATGAGTAGCTAATCTCATTAAAGGATGGCTAGGATGATTTAATAATAAATAGATTGGGTTTTCAGCAACTGTTTAGCATGAAATGTTCTAAGCATGTGTGTTTTCATGATGTTAATGCATTTTCGACTGGTCATCCATTATGTGTTACTGATATCTGAACCTCCGAGAGGAGTAGGAAGTCTGAGTCACATGTTTTTGCTAGCCTTTTTAGGTATCCAGAGAGGAGTCTAATCGTAGTCACTCTTCTAGCACGTTAGATAGCATGGTTGTATAAATAGAATGATAGCCTCATTTGGATATGAATGAACTTGATTTCTAATGCTCAAGAACGAGAGATATTGTGGGTAAATGTTAGAACGGTGCATATGCATGTTTATTCGCAGCTGAAACGCCTGATCTATGAGTTATTACATGAGTCCTAGCCTACCCTGTTTGTTAGAATAGAAGTTATGTTCCTGTTTTATTTGCGTTTATCTCGTTGTTTACGCATTCACATCTTTAAGTTTTGTGTTCTGTTTAAGTATTGTTGTCTTGCATTATTTCCGGATTCTATTATTTAGTTGCACTATATCTTTAGTTTCCATTGCTTTTATCGCATTTCCGCAGCATTCCACCTATACCAATTTGTCACTGGTTACCTTTCTCATTGTTAACAGTATAAAACTGCGCATGTTTAACTCAAATCTCTGTGGGAAAGCGATATAAATTTTACTTATCACTTGCTGCTGACCATGTGCGCTTGCATGAACTAGTAGTTCCATTTACATTTTGCACACACATCGGGACTAACAACAAATACTTCTCTTATCACCAATTGATTTTAAGATGGAACTCCATGTTGTTTAATATGGTATCAGAGCTATCCTAAAATGAACACCTATTGTGTTCCAAACTTTTTTTCAATCCCAACAAACCAAGTTCCGATTTTTGATGGAGAGCATTATGAATATTGGCAAAGTCAGATGGAGACCATTTTTATTTCTCAAGATCTTTGGAAAATCATTGAAGAAGATTATGAAGTACCTGTAGAAGAAGATGAAGCCACTTTCGAGCGGTCAGCAGATCAAGAGAAGGAGGTTAAAAGAAGAACAAAAAGCGAAATGCTTTAGCGCTTCGTCTCATTCAGCAAGGTGTTAGTAAGTCAATTTTCCCTCGAAATTTTTGTATTAAAAAAATCTAAAGATGTTGATAGCTCCAAAATAGAGCTATTATTTACTCCCTAATTATAGCTAGAACCATGTCAAATATTGATTAAAATGCCTTCTTGTAGGTGATTTCATGGTAGAGAGCTCGAGGAGTCCGAGAACGTGTTTCGAGGCTAAAACCGACGTTTTAGAGCTTTATGGATGCATCGGGATTGAAGGAGCTTGAAGAATTGAAGAAATGGCAAAATTTGCCATTGAAAGGCAAAAGTTGGCCACCAAACCCGAGAGCAAGCGATGAGCGGCAGCGTCGAGACGCTGGCTCAACGCTGCTCAGCGTCGAGACGCTGGCCTAGCGTCTCGACGCTGCCCCGACGATTTCCGAAGATGGACGAGCGCGCGCGTCTCAACGCTCGCTCAACGCCGACAGCGTCGCGACGCGGGCCTAGCGTCTCGACGCTCCGAAGTCTGAGGCGCAAAATTGAATTCCCACCCGAGAGCAAGCGTCGAGTGACAGCGTCTCGACGCTCGCTCGACGCCGCGCAAGCGTCTCGACACTACCCCGTGCGCGCGCGCAAGCGTCTCGACGCTACCCCGTGCGCGCGCGCTGCCAACTTAGGGCACAGCGTCGAGACGCTGCCCTAGCATCTCGACGCTCCGACGGATATAAAATCACATTTTCCGAGTTTTAACGAATCATCTTCTCTTTTCCCCTCGGGATTGCCGTTTTCTCCCCTTAATTTCTGGTTTTTGCCCATTTTTGGGTTGTATGTTGATGACAATCTCCATGGATGCTTGGGAAACCTCCACCTCCATGGAAAGCTAAAGAGGTTAGTGGTTGATTAGCTAAGTTTAGGGATTGATTACTTTTGTATTAGGTGAGATTAGAGCTTAATTGTATGTTTAGCATGTATGAATGAATTTCTTGCATCTCTTGGTCTGTATTAAGAACGACTAACTTGCCTTTCTGATTAGGAGTGACGTCCATAATTAGTTACGCATGCTTAGTAGGCTAATATTGATTTTTGACAAACCTCAATACTTAGTAGCGAAAGTCTAGCTCGTGGCTAATCAATTCGAGCCCAAGTGACGGTTGGGGGTAGGAATTGGTTAACGTTCTCACGACGGGCTTAAGACTAAGAGACAAATCGAATTAGTTTTAGGATTAATTCGTCTCAATGATACCTGTTACTGTCTGTTAATTAATTTAAGAGTCATGAACTTATATTAATTAGTGGGCATATTTAATTAGGATTGCACTTACCTAATTAATTCATTGGGGTGCTCCGGACCCGTTTGGGACGAGGCATTTTGTGTGCATGAAACGTCTCGGCTAATTCACATGTTAATCAATGAACCAAAATGCATTAGATCAATCCCGACACTTGCTAATCAATCGAATTCGTCAATTTCATACTTCCCGTTCTAATTTTCCGTTAGCGTAGGTTTAGTTTTATCTACTGTTTTCCCAAGCAAATCCTCCTATTTTATCATTGCAAATTTAGTTCAATTAATTTAGGATTATTAGTCACTCCCTGTGGATCGACCCCGTTACCACTTAGCTGCAAATTGCTCGGTGTATTCGGGTTTATAAATTTCATTTTGGCGGTACTCGACATCCCGAAATTTGTGAACGTACAAAAGATGCATGGGAGATTTTGCAGAAAGAATTTAAAGGATCTGAAAAAGTTATTTCCATCAAGTTGCATTCATTGTGGAGAGATTTTGACAACTTGGCGATGAAGGAAAGTGAAAACATTTGAGAATATTTTTCTTGAGTTTCACAAAAAATCAACCAAATGAAGTGTTATGGGAAACAATTCTAGAAAAAAGAATCAATGAAAAAAATTCTTCGGAGTCTTCCTCCAAAATTCAATCATGTTGTTGTTGCCATAGAAGAATCCAAAGATGTGTCTAAGTTGACAATCTTTGAACTAATGGGTTCACTTGAAGCTCACGAAGAAATTTTGAACAAGTCTCCAAGTCAATCAGTGGAGCAAGCTTTTCATACCAAGCTTGATTTTGCAGAAAAGAAGACTTTCGAGGCCAACTCCAAAAAACGATGGAATCCAACACAAAAGAAAGAACAAGGTCAAAGAGACAAGGGAAAATGGCAAAGAAAATCTGGTAATTCCAACTCTCACTCCATTATTTGCAAAAAGTCAAATCATTAGTCTAAAGATGGTTACTTTAGATGCACTAAATGTCGGATTCCAAATAATTCCCAAAAAGATTGTTGGGTTCAAAATAAAAAGGAAAAATATGAAGCAAATATTACAAAAGACGATGAAGGGGGGAAATTATTTTGTTGCACAATTGACCAAAGTCAATCTCCAAGTAAATGGTACTTGGATAGTTGTTGCAGTAATCATATGACAGGAAATAAAAACTTCTTTGCCAAGATTGATCGCAGTTTTAGTTTTCAAGTGAAGCTTGGCGATGACAAGATGCAGAAAGCAGAAGGAAAGGGTGTCATTGTTGTACACACAAAGAAAGAAGACACGAGGTATATTTCAGATGTTCTTTATGTTCCTGACATAATTCAAAATTTGTTGAGTGTAGGTCAATTGCTCCAAAATGAATATGTAGTTAACTTTGATGATGGCAAATGCATTATTCTAGACAAGAAAAATGACCAGATAGTTGCAAAGGTTGATATTTCAGTAACCAGAGTCTTCCTGCTCCTTATTCCGTTAGAAGATAATTTTGCTCTCAAAAGCGAAAGTCCAGATATTTCTCACTTGTGGCATTTAAGGTATGGTCATCTTTACAGCAAAAGTCTTCGTACTTTAAAACATAAAAATATGGTTATTAGACTTCCAAATATTGAAGATGAAGGAAAAATATGTGAAGGTTGCATTTATGGGAAAATCCATAGAGTTCCTTTCCCTAAAACTTCATGGATGGCTAAATCTCTATTAGAGTTGGTACAGTCAGATATATGTGGCCCCACAAGAACTTCATCACTCAATAACAAGAGATATTACATATTATTCGTTGATGATTTTACTCGAATGATGTGAATTTATTTTCTTAATGAAAAATCATAAGCTTTTGCTAGTTTTCTTCAGTTCAAGGCTCTTGTAGAAAATCAAAGTGGCAAAAAGATCAAGACATTGAGAACGGATCGTGGAGGCGAGTTCATTTATAAATCATTCATGAACTATTGCAAGGAGAAAGACATAATGAGACAACTCACGGTTCGGCATAGCCCTCAGCAAAATGGCGTTGTTGAAAGAATGAATCGGACCATTGTGGAAATGGCAAGGAGCATGTTGAGGGCGAAAGATCTTCCAAATAATTTGTGGGCAGAAGTTGTTAATACAACTGTTTATATCCTCAATGGAAGCATGGAATAAGAAGAAACCAGTTATTGATCACTTGAAAGTTTTTGGTTGTCCAGCTTATTCTCTTGTTCCTTCACGGGAAAGAGAGAAGTTTGATAAAAAGGGAGCTAAATACTAATTTATTTGATATAGTGATGAATCAAAAGTATACCGACTTCTAAATCCAAAGACGAAGAAATTATTGGTATCAAGAGACATAATATTCGATGAAATGGCCACATGGGATTTCGATAATTATAATTCTCAACCTTCTCAACATGATGAAATTATTCAAGAGCCTGATTGGCAACCAGTCTCTCAGAATTTGGGATCACCAAGAAGTTCTCTGTCAACTCCGTCAAGATCTTCAGTTGAAGCTACTTCAAATCAAGATAACTCAGAATCTCCTCCAAGTAGATTCTGAAGTCGCTTGTGAAGCTGTTTGGTTAAGGAGAATTCTCAAAAATCTTCAAATAGAGCAGATCATGCCAACAAAAATCTTTTGTGATAATAACTTAACAATTGCAATGACCAAGAATTCTGTCTTTCCTGCTCGGTCAAAGCATATTGAGCTACGTCATCATTATATTATAGATTTGGTAAACAAAGAAGAAATCTACTTGGAGTTCATCAACACCAATGATCAACCGGCTGATATGTTCACCAAAGTTCTTAAGTTAGAGAAGTTCGAGAAGTTCAAGAAGTTTTTGAAAATGACAAATTAAGATGGGGTGTTAAATGAATAATTTGAAACCTCCAATAACTAGTCCTTTGAGTTCTTGATTGTAACTGCCTGAAATATGTAAGGGGTCTAGCAATATGAAAGGTCATGTAACTCCCTAGAGAGTTAATTCTAGGAATCTTTAGAGTCTCCTAGCAATATGAAAGGTCATGTAACTTACAAGAGAGTTAATTCTAGGAATCTCTAGAGTCTCCTTTTAACACCTATAAATAGAGGTGTTCTCCACCCTTTGTAAGCAAGTGTTGCGTGCTCAATGTGTAAATTAAAATGCAATGGGAGAGCACTCAGAACATGCAAGCATACATGGTCTTGTAGCAAGTAATAAGTATTTTTTCATTCGATTTCCCACAGAGATTTATTCTTAGTTACTAGCGAAGTGAGATGTTAAATTAGAAAGGGTGGTTTAAATGGGGTAGAATTGGGATTAATGTGCCTAACTATTAAAGAACGTGCGAGATATGAAAGCATAAACAAAGCCAAGTAGAGGTATTAACTTGAATGTAAAAGGAAAAGAATTGCGAAGAAAGCAATTATCTAGCAATAAAATCGCAAAACAGAAAGCTGAAAAAAAATGGCTAAGGCAAAATTTAAACTAAGAAAATTGCGCAGACATCAATTTTCTCGCAATGGTACTAACAACGTTTTAAGGGTAAAGTGTGGAAACAAGGGCTACTAACGACTCCTCTATAGGCTTTTTCATACGATTCTTCAGCAGTAGATCAACTCACCATGCATCAAATTAACTCATTCTCATGTATCTCTCGATTCCATGCATTAGACCCTTTAGTTCACTCATGTCCAAGTGAGGCTTAAGCATCTATTTATATAAGCAAGTTAATGACTTGTGCTAGGAAAAGGCCTATTCCTGGGTCGTTTTCTGGCTACCATGAAAGGCTAGCATGAATGGACGACTCTGAACTCTTACTCCTTCCGGAGGTTAGGAGTTCTTTGGACAAAATGGATGACCAATCGAAATTGCCCGTGGGATGAAGCATACATACATTCAATGCACTTGGAGCTATCCTACATGCTGATTCACGTATTTCTACCTATAGATTCATCATTAGCAGACCCTTATGTGGTTTAGTTACTCATGGATGATGATGGGGCGGAAAGATTTGATTGATTAAACATGCTTAACAATATCCAAATAGAAATGACAGAAAACAGAAGCAATGGAGAACTTGCGAAGTAATGAAATAATTCTTTGATTAACCAAGATTCGAACTAAACAAGTAACAACTTTAAAACAATGAGGACTAAACAGAAGAGAACGGAATGTATTGGAGTAGCAAACAGAGATGAAATAGCAACAGACAGAAACGACAAGGGAAGCAAAAACAGCAGAAAGCAGTTAACGTGTGCGTGTGAACTCCTCGCCGCAAGCGCCTCGGATGAAGAGCGAAGGTGAGCTTGTTCGTGGATGAATCTGTTGGGTTATATGTCCTAAAACTCGTAGTTTGTAAACTGAATGAATGTAAATATTATATTTCAATAAAGTTGTTAT
The DNA here is from genome assembly GCA_028017165.1 of Herpetospermum pedunculosum. Classification (NCBI taxonomy): domain Eukaryota; kingdom Viridiplantae; phylum Streptophyta; class Magnoliopsida; order Cucurbitales; family Cucurbitaceae; genus Herpetospermum; species Herpetospermum pedunculosum. The sequence continues at coordinate 49,709,018 of CM051530.1, forward strand.
TGAATTTTAGTGAATTGTGTTTGTATTGACCTATACCAATAACTAACACCCATGGCGATAGTGTGAGTACTTGAACTTCATGTGTGACATGAATGTGAATCAAGTTCAAGTAGACAGCCAAAAATGGTCTATAGTATAGGGATAAGGCTGGGTACCTTATCCTGGGGACACTATTGGACGCGGCTCACTTTGTATAGTACAAAACGATGTGATTCGAATCGTTTCATGTAGAGACATGTGAGTGAGGGCGTCCTGTGCAATGAGTTTGCACAAGACCGAACCAAGAAATAAAATCGCTCTTTCTTTATAACACCGTTTACTGTAAAGACCGGTTTTTTCATATGATGACTTAGGTAACTCGATCTCAATCCTGAGCTTACTATGAACTCCTGTTTATTCAACCTTATCCTTTGATTTGTACGGGTGAGAGTGGCCAGATCGCCGACTCAATAAACCTACCATCTTGGGGATAAGATTGAATAAGTGGCTGGGGACATAGTTGTAGCAAGATTGGAATTCACTCCTACCCGTTTTAAGGGTTAGTAGAAAGGTTGTTCCCTTTAGTGCTGACTCTAGGTCTTGAACAGTGGGCCCATCCTCTCCTGATCAGGGAGGAATCTGATTTGATGGTTGGACCACAAATCAATTGTTCATTAGAGGTGTCAGTGGTACTTAAGGAACAAGATATAATACAAGGGTTAAACGGTATAAATGACCCGTTGTAATTATGAACGACCTGTGAAGGATCGACTTACTGATGATAGTTATATCAACAGGACACAATATATCTACAGTGAGGAGAGTGCAGCCCTTGGACTTTAGTGGAGTCTCCGGGGGTTAACGAATGTTGGTTAGTTCGGTTGAAAGAGTTTTGACCGGATAATCTCGTATCGTTGGAGCTCATGATCTGTAGGTCCTTACGGTTCTCCTGGCTAGCTCGGATAAAGCCGTGAAACATTATAAAAGAAAAGAAAAGAATTTGAATCGTTCAAATTCGGGTTTGTGGAAGAAGGATAGACATATTTAAATATGATTTAAATATGGACATATTTAAATATGATTTAAATATGAGATTGGTCTGAAAACATGAATAGGATTCATGTGCAAAAAGTCGGTTTTCGGAAAACCGGGATTAATTATATTATTTAATTAATATTTGATATTGAATTAAATAATATTAATTAATTATTATATATATATATATATATATTTATTAATTAAAAAGTTTAATTAATAAAATAATTATTATTATTTTTATTAATAATAATAATATATATATATATATATATATATATACATGTGTCTTACATGCAAGATGTAAGACACATGTATGTAAAATATATACACAGGTATATATTTTTGACAGATCAATCAAAATAAAAAAAAAAAAAGGGAAAAAGAAAAGAAAATATGCGTGAGTGAATATTGGGGTCGTCAAATTGAATTATGAATTCAATTGAAAACTCTCTCTCTATCTCTTCTTCTTCTTCCGAACTCAGCTCTCTGTATAGTTTTGATACAGTAAGCTTCTTCTTCCTTTTCTTTTGTAAAAGGAGTCCCACTACTCCGTTTCTCGGCCTGAGGATAGCGGGACTACCGTGGGTGGTCCACGAACGTTTCGTGAGAAGGCTCGGTGAGCTCGTGAGTAGCTTCTGGCGGTGAATTTGGAGAAATACGAACTACAAGGGTATGTGTTCTAACTTCTCTTTTTCATCGCTTTTGCATGTTTCCGTTTTGTTTAAATTGATGAAATTAGAGTGTCTATGATCCAAATCGCTTCCGCTGCGTTCCATCAACGCTCCATCAATTGGTATCAGAGCGTTTTTGGCCACTCAATTTCAATCAATTTAAATTATGGTGGGTTTTATTTAGAAATTGTTTCTGAATGGAATTCTAAAGTGAATATCGATTTTGGCATAGTTTCTTTTGAATTTCATTATTTGTAATTGCCCGAGATTGTATGGGCTTTAATGCATGCTAAAGAGTCTGTATTTTTAGAGTCATTAGAGTCCATATAGGTTTCTTTGTGAAAGAAGTTTGAGTTTGAAACTCGCCGAAATGTTTGGTGTAAGTTCAAACTCATTCTGGGCAATACGAGGAGAAATTCGAAGAAATTTTGGCCGAAGCGTTCGGAGTAAGCAAGTTGGTCAAAGGCGGTGCGAAGAGTTTGAAGTCCGCTCAAGACGTGGCTTGTTGATCAAGCTTGTAATAAATTAGTTATTGCTTGCTAAATGCCAAAATCGATCCACTTTAGTATGTTTAATTAATTATGCATTGCGAATGTATGTTTTAATTAAATTCCATGTTTGTATGTGCATAACGTATGCCATATAGTTTTAAAATCCCACCGTAGGAAGCATGCTTCATGCATTGAAAATATGTTATAAGTGTTATAATATATCGTATGCATATTTGGCAATTCATGAGTTTTGATATAAAAGTTATATTAATTCATGAATTAGTTGTTGTTAATTTAATAGAATAATTGATATAATTGTTATATTAATTATGAAATTAAATCAACAACATAGATTGCCATAGTTTTATGCACATGGTATGTTATAAGTGTTATAATGTATAGGATGCATGTTTATTCATGAGTATTAATATAAGAGTTATATTAATTCATGAATTAGATGTTGTTTGCTTAATAGAATAATTGATATAAGTATTATATTAATTATGAAATTAAACATCCAACATAAGATGCATTTTGTTTGTTATAAGTGTTATAATGTATAGGATGCATGCTTAATTCATGAGAATTGATATAAGTGTTATATTAATTTATGAATTAGGAGTTGTATATTTAAAAACATAATCGATATAATTGTTATATTAATTATGAAATTAAATATTCAACTTGTCATGCCTTAGTGTTGCATGTTTGAGAAGCATGTAGAAGTTTGTTGTAGTAAGTCTTAGTTTTGCAAAGCGTTGTAAAATTGGCATAGACTTTTAAAATCTATAACAAAGACAAAGGCATGCTCACTTAGGGTTGAATGTATCGTTCCATTTCATTAGATGAATAGGTCGATATCTTGTAAATGCTAAGGTTACAAGAAACTCACCCGGGGACATCCTGTTCGAGGTTGGAGGTATTTAAGCTGACGGTTTACAGAACACCTCCTACCTGGGGACCATCCGGTTCTTGAGTAAAGTTAACCCGGCTTTATGAGCATGCGTGAGTGGTGTGAGGTAATAAAGTGTTTATCACCTAGACATCATAGGTAAAAGTTTGTTTTACCTAGACTTAGGCTTTATTGTCTTAGCCGGATAATGCCTGAGTAATTTACCCATTCCGTCTTAAAATACTTAGTAGAGGTGTTGAGAAGGTATATATGATATGTCCCTCTCCTCCTACGTTCTCTGTCAAGTTCACACCGTGAGAATTATGCTCGGCCTCGTGATGTCAATAGGGCATCCCCATTCGGATGGTATTTGCATAATTCAAGAGCAAGGTGAATGGAGAAAGTATTTATAGTAAGTGGGAGAAGGAAGTATGTCAATACATCCTGCGGTCTCCTCCATTTGATTGAACCGTGAGATTCCTATGTTCTGCCTGCTAGGTGCCCACAAGTGGTATCGATCCATTCGGAGGGTCGTTTCATAGGAATCGGAACATCTCAATCACCATTTATGGATAAAGAAACATAGAGCCATTCCCAACTTTGACATTTCCATTCGGTTGCATCGTTGGGGCCGCCCTATGAATTCTAAAAATGGAGGGTCACACTTACGAGATTTGCTAAGGAGTTAGTAAATCTTGACCAAACAGCGATAACTAAGATGCTATAAGAATATGAGATATTCTGGTATTAGCATTTAGTCAAGAATGTCTTGATTCAGTGAAGGAATGCTTGACTGCCCCTCGGTAGCGACCATTCTGACCCACTGAAGTATCGTTGCAGTTTAATAATGAGTTTTGGGTACATTATTATTCTTTGCTAAATTCTTGATTGGTGTGTAAATTAGGTTAAAACCTTTTCACTAATATTTATTCATTCTCTTTTCAGCATGACTAGCTCTTTTATTCATTTACTAGCTTTCGATAAGTTAACCGGCGATAACTACGCGACCTGGAAATCGAACTTGAATACGATTCTCGTTCTAGATGATCTCAGGTTCGTCTTATCAGAGGATTGTCCTCCCCCTCCTAGCTCGGATGCGACTCGAACTGTTCGAGAAGCATATGATAGATGGACAAGGGCTAATGATAAAGCCCGAGTCTATATCTTAGCCAGCATATCTGATGTGTTAGCTAAGAAGCACGAGGATATGGTTTCTGCTAAAGAAATCATGTCTTCATTACAGGAGATGTTTGGACTTCCGTCCTCATCGGTCTGTCATGAAGCCCTCAAATACGTTTACAACTCTCGCATGAAGGAGGGTACCTCTGTTAGGGAGCATGTCCTTAACATGATGGTCCACTTTAATGTGGCGGAAGTAAACGGAGCTATTATAAATGAGTCAAGTCAAGTAAGCTTTATCTTGGAATCTCTTCCGAAGAGTTTCCTTCAGTTCAGAACCAATTTGGTAATGAACAAGATAAAGTATAATTTGACTTCTCTCCTCAGCGAGCTACAGACCTATCAGTCCCTACAGACTTCTAAAGGAAAAGAGAAGGAGGCAAATGTTGTCACTTCTAGGAAATTCCAAAAGGGGTCGTCTTCAGGGAGTAGGTCTGAACTTTCTTCTATTAAGAATAAGAGTATTCAGAAGAAGAAGAAAGATAAAAGGAAGAGAAAAGCACCTGCTACTGCTAAGAGCAAGAGTAAATCTACAGACAAAGGAAAATGTTTCCATTGTGGTGTAGATGGGCACTGGAAACGGAATTGCCCAAAGTATCTTGCAGAGAAAAAGGCTGAGAAGGAAAGACAAGGTAAATATGATTTACTTGTTGTTGAAACATGTTTAGTAGAACATGATTGTCATACCTGGATACTTGATTCAGGAGCTACTAACCATGTTTGTTCTTCTTTTCAGGAAACTAGTTCTTGGCAGCCACTTTCTCGAGGTGAGATAACTCTCAGAGTTGGAACTGGAGAGGTTGTCTCAGTTGAAGCAGTGGGAGCTGTAAAGTTGTTGTATAGAGATAGTTTCATTTTACTAGAAAATGTACTCCTGGTTCCTACCTTCCAGAGGAATCTTGTATCTATATCTTGTTTGTTAGAACAGTTGTATAAAGTATCTTTTGTTCATAATGAAGCGTTCATTAGCAAAAGAGGTGTACGTATTTGTTCTGCAAAACTTGAAAACAACTTGTATGTGTTAAGACCAACCGAAGCCAAAGCTATTTTGAACACTGAAATGTTTAAAACAGCTGAGACTCAAACTAAAAGGCAGAAACTTTCTCCAAGTACTTATCTTTGGCACTTAAGATTAGGTCACATTAATCTCAATAGGATTGGGAGATTGGTTAAGAGTGGTCTGCTAAATCGTTTAGAGGACAACTCTTTACCGCCATGTGAGTCTTGTCTTGAGGGCAAAATGACCAAACGATCTTTTTCTGAAAAAGGTCATAGGTCCAAAGAACCTCTAGAAATCGTGCATTCGGATCTCTGCGGTCCTTTGAATGTCAAAGCACGAGGAGGGTATGAATATTTCATCAGCTTCATTGATGATTATTCTAGGTACGGTTATCTTTATCTAATGCATCATAAGTCCGAAGCTCTTGAAAAGTTCAAAGAGTATAAGGCAGAGGTTGAGAACACATTAGGTAAATCGATAAAAACACTCCGATCAGATCGAGGTGGAGAGTATATGGATTTAAGATTCCAGGACTATATGATAGAACATGGAATAGTATCTCAACTCTCAGCGCCAGGAACACCACAGCAGAATGGTGTGTCCGAGAGGAGAAATAGAACCCTGTTAGACATGGTTCGATCTATGATGAGTTATGCTCATTTGCCTAGTTCGTTTTGGGGATTTGCAGTAGAGACTGCAGTATATATTTTGAACATGGTTCCCTCTAAGAGTGTTTCTGAAACACCTTATGAGTTATGGAGAGGGCGTAAAGGTAGTTTACGTCACTTCAGAATTTGGGGGTGTCCGACACATGTGCTAGTACCCAATCCAAAGAAGTTGGAACATCGTTCAAAATTGTGCCTATTTGTAGGTTACCCCAAGGAAACGAAAGGTGGTCTATTTTACGATCCTCATGAGAACAAGGTACTAGTATCGACTAATGCCACGTTCTTAGAGGAAGACCACATGAGAGATCATCAACCGTCGAGCAAAATTGTTTTGTCCGAATTTTCCAGGAAAGCTACAGACGGATCAACAAAAGTTGTTGATCAGGCTGGTCCTTCTCAAGAGTTGAGAAAGCCTCGACGCAGTGGGAGGGATGTAAGACAGCCCGACCGCTACATCGGCTTGTCTGAAACTCAAGTCGTCATACCTGATGATGGCGTTGAGGATCCATTGACCTTTAAACAGGCAATGAATGACATAGACAAGGACCAGTGGCTTAAAGCCATGGATCTCGAAATGGAGTCTATGTACTTCAATTCGGTCTGGGATCTTGTAGACCAACCAGATAGTGAAAGACCTATCGGTTGCAAGTGGATCTACAAGAGAAAACGAGACCAAGCCGGTAAGGTGCAAACCTTTAAGGCTCGACTTGTGGCAAAAGGTTATTCCCAAAGAGAAGGGGTGGACTATGAAGAAACCTTTTCTCCTGTTGCCATGTTAAAGTCGATTAGAATACTCTTATCCATTGCTACATTTTATGATTATGAAATCTGGCAAATGGATGTCAAGACTGCCCTTCTGAATGGTAATCTTGGGGAGAGTATCTATATGGCTCAACCAGAGGGATTCATACTTCAGGGTCAAGAGCAAAAGGTTTGCAAGCTTAATCGATCCATTTATGGGTTGAAGCAAGCATCTAGATCCTGGAATATAAGGTTTGATACGGCGATCAAATCTTATGGCTTTGAACAAAATATTGACGAACCTTGTGTTTACAAGAAAGTAGTCAATACTGTTGTAGCTTTCTTAGTCTTGTACGTAGACGATATACTACTCATTGGGAATGATGTAGGGTTCCTAACTGACGTTAAGAATTGGCTAGCGACCCAATTCCAAATGAAAGATTTGGGAGAGGCTCAGTTTGTTCTAGGGATTCAGATCATAAGGGATCGTAAGAACAAAGTGCTAGCGCTGTCTCAAGCATCTTATATTGACAAGGTGTTGTCAAGATATTCGATGCAGAATTCCAAGAAAGGTTCGCTGCCTTTTAGGCATGGAATTCACTTGTCTAAGGAACAGTCTCCTAAGACACCTCAAGAGGTTGAGGATATGAGACGAATTCCCTATGCATCTGCAGTTGGTAGTCTCATGTACGCTATGTTGTGTACAAGACCCGACATCTGCTATGCAGTAGGAATTGTAAGTAGGTTCCAGTCCAATCCAGGATATGATCACTGGACAGCCGTTAAACATGTCCTCAAGTATCTTAGGAGAACGAGAGACTATGTGCTTGTGTATGGCGCGAAGGATTTGATCCTTGCAAGATACACTGACTCTGATTTTCAGACTGATATAGATTCTAGGAAATCTACATCAGGATCAGTGTTCACTCTTAACGGAGGAGCAATAGTATGGAGGAGTATAAAGCACGGTTGTATTGCTGACTCCACCATGGAAGCTGAGTATGTCGCAGCTTGCGAAGCAGCGAAGGAAGCTGTATGGCTTAGAAAGTTCTTGACAGATTTGGAAGTTGTTCCAAATATGAACTTGCCTATCACCCTTTATTGTGATAACAGCGGTGCAGTGGAAAATTCTAAAGAACCTAGAAGCCATAAGCGTGGAAAGCATATTGAGCGGAAATATCATCTCATCAGGGAGATAGTGCAACGAGGAGATGTGATCGTCACACAGGTAGCCTCGGAGCACAACATTGCTGATCCGTTTACTAAGTCTCTCACGGCTAAAGTGTTTGAGAGACACCTACAAAGTATAGGGCTGCGAGCTGCTCAGTAGGACAGTGGGAGAAACTTTAGATATTTGATATTCTAGTTCTCTCGACCAGCATGTACTCCACTGACGTTTTAGTCCAAGTGGGAGTTTGTTGGGTTTTATGTCCTAAAACTCGTAGTTTGTAAACTGAATGAATGTAAATATTATATTTCAATAAAGTTGTTATTGAATTTTAGTGAATTGTGTTTGTATTGACCTATACCAATAACTAACACCCATGGCGATAGTGTGAGTACTTGAACTTCATGTGTGACATGAATGTGAATCAAGTTCAAGTAGACAGCCAAAAATGGTCTATAGTATAGGGATAAGGCTGGGTACCTTATCCTGGGGACACTATTGGACGCGGCTCACTTTGTATAGTACAAAACGATGTGATTCGAATCGTTTCATGTAGAGACATGTGAGTGAGGGCGTCCTGTGCAATGAGTTTGCACAAGACCGAACCAAGAAATAAAATCGCTCTTTCTTTATAACACCGTTTACTGTAAAGACCGGTTTTTTCATATGATGACTTAGGTAACTCGATCTCAATCCTGAGCTTACTATGAATTCCTGTTTATTCAACCTTATCCTTTGATTTGTACGGGTGAGAGTGGCCAGATCGCCGACTCAATAAACCTACCATCTTGGGGATAAGATTGAATAAGTGGCTGGGGACATAGTTGTAGCAAGATTGGAATTCACTCCTACCCGTTTTAAGGGTTAGTAGAAAGGTTGTTCCCTTTAGTGCTGACTCCAGGTCTTGAACAGTGGGCCCATCCTCTCCTGATCAGGGAGGAATCTGATTTGATGGTTGGACCACAAATCAATTGTTCATTAGAGGTGTCAGTGGTACTTAAGGAACAAGATATAATACAAGGGTTAAACGGTATAAATGACCCGTTGTAATTATGAACGACCTGTGAAGGATCGACTTACTGATGATAGTTATATCAACAGGACACAATATATCTACAGTGAGGAGAGTGCAGCCCTTGGAATTTAGTGGAGTCTCCGGGGGTTAACGAATGTTGGTTAGTTCGGTTGAAAGAGTTTTGACCGGATAATCTCGTATCGTTGGAGCTCATGATCTGTAGGTCCTTACGGTTCTCCTGGCTAGCTCGGATAAAGCCGTGAAACATTATAAAAGAAAAGAAAAGAATTTGAATCGTTCAAATTCGGGTTTGTGGAAGAAGGATAGACATATTTAAATATGATTTAAATATGAGATTGGTCTGAAAACATGAATAGGATTCATGTGCAAAAAGTCGGTTTTCGGAAAACCGGGATTAATTATATTATTTAATTAATATTTGATATTGAATTAAATAATATTAATTAATTATTATATATATATATATATATATTTTTATTAATTAAAAAGTTTAATTAATAAAATAATTATTATTATTTTTATTAATAATAATAATAATATATAAATATATATATATATATATATATATATATATATACATGTGTCTTACATGCAAGATGTAAGACACATGTATGTAAAATATATACACAGGTATATATTTTTGACAGATCAATCAAAATAAAAAAAAAAAAAAAGGGAAAAAGAAAAGAAAATATGTGTGAGTGCATATTGGGGTCGTCAAATTGAATTATGAATTCAATTGAAAACTCTCTCTCTATCTCTTCTTCTTCTTCCGAACTCAGCTCTCTGTATAGTTTTGATACAGTAAGCTTCTTCTTCCTTTTCTTTTGTAAAAGAAGTCCCACTACTCCGTTTCTCGGCCTGAGGATAGCGGGACTACCGTGGGTGGTCCACGAACGTTTCGTGAGAAGGCTCGGTGAGCTCATGAGTAGCTTCTGGCGGTGAATTTGGAGAAATACGAACTACAAGGGTATGTGTTCTAACTTCTCTTTTTCATCGCTTTTGCATGTTTCCGTTTTGTTTAAATTGATGAAATTAGAGTGTCTATGATCCAAATCGCTTCCGCTGCGTTCCATCAACGCTCCATCAGAATCCAATCAGAAGAGAAGAAGGATCCTCTCTTCTTCGTCTCAGATTATCGATTCCACCAGCTGAAACCTTCACACCAACAACCGGAAGAGAAAACGATGAGAAACTGCGTTGAGATGGGAGTTCTACGCTTTCGAGTCTGTTTCTGTCCTTCCCCCTTGACCTCCTTTTATAGTGTTTTGCAGGTAGTCTTCAGCCAAGGAGAACCATCCATTCTGAACGAAGACCTTCCACGTGGCAGCAGGAGAAAAAATGGGCGGCTGAAAGATCGTAACAAAATGGCAAACGGTTAGACAACTTAACAATTTTCACTTAAAACATTGCTGAGACAGCAATGTTTTCGCAATGTTTCTGCAATATGGAAATTTCAACTCTTTAGCTTTGTTTTCGATTCTTTTTCCTTCCTTTTACACATAAGTCATGATTTAGCTTCATTCTATAAATTCTCATACAAAAGCACATGTTTAGGCTAAATTCTACCAAAAACGCTTAAGAGTTCACCCAATTCTATAGCAAATAAGTCCCTAAAATATGCACTTCTGGAGACGTAACACACCCCCAAACTTAAGTTATTGCTCGTCCTCGAGCAATATAAGGGCTTAATTGGGCTGCTATTACTCTATCTAACTACTTGCTGACTTCCCTAAGTTCACTATATAAGGCATGGCTGTCCTGTGACACGCTTCTAAGTTTAAAACTAACTTCTCATTTTGCTTCTTCTGAGTTCTCTCGCCTTATAATCCTACTGTCTTTATAAACTCCCTACAACTGATCTATCTGCTTTGGTCATTAGGTTCATTGTGCAACTATCCCTAAGTTTTCAAATTCTACCTAGCTTTACCCCAGACTCAGTACATGCTTCTAATGTTTTTCTTTTGAGCTACCTAGGATTCCTTAGAGTCATGCCAGTCTTAGTACACACAAGTAACAGTAGTACATTTCATAGAACAATCTAAATCCTGACATCACTACATTGGATATACATTCATCTACCTTAACAAACCTATAAGCTACAACTCTGTGCTTAGCTAATTGAGGATCAAAGTTCATTCACACAGGACACCTAAGTACATAAGCTATAACTCATAGGCATACATTCTTCTTCCTTGGTTTTTCCTTTTTCTTTCTTTCTTTGGTAGGGTCTCTTCCTTTAGTTGCCTTTTGATGCAATGTAACTTGTGGGTTACACACATGGCACTGATTACTCAGCAACCTTAAGAGAGACACTACTCTTTATTCTTTTGTTTTTCATTTTTTTTTCAGTTCATCATTTTTTTTTCAAAGAAGAAGAAGAATGCTTATGTTTAAGAGAGAGAGAGAGGAATGTTCCTAGGCCTAGGGCTGCCTCCCCCAAACTTTAGCTTTTAATTGTCCCTAATGAGAGTCTGAGGTGGCACACCTCCAAACTTGTCCTAGAAGCATCTAGTCTAAGGAAAAACAAGTAAAATTTAAAACTCCTAGGCATAGAATGACCTTCCTAAAGCAGATAGCACAACATCAGAAATTTCAGAAAAACAACATGTTAAGGGCTTATAGATGTTCATGCTGAGCACTAAAGGAAGCTAACTTAAACTATCAAAAGTGTACTAAAACACTCATCCAGCATGCTTAGCAGATAGATAACACAGTGAAGTCCAGAAAGCAGCCAGATATCGAAATTTAAACAGAAACAGCCCATCAAAAATTCATCCAATAGCATGCGAAAAACTAACAAAACATTGCGGACTCCGCAAAGAATCCGCAATAAACCTACAGAGCATATTTATCAGTGATCAAGGCTCCTAGCATGCTATTTTCAGTCATCATTCACTACACAAAATAGGTAAACTAACTACTCTAACTACTCAGAAACCATCAACCTAACTATACTATCCTAAACTAACAAAAGAACAATTAAAACCGATCAAGCATTTTATGAATAACAGGGGTCACAAGTAACAGAAAAGCAGTGTTTTTTTTTTTTTTTTTTTTTTTTAAGAGGGATCAGAAAACTCCCTCGAATGCCGTTCAAGCTGGCATTCAATCCTCCTCATCCTCATTTCTCCTTTCTCTAGGAGGCGCCCATGGCTTCAATAGGTCAGTGGGGAAAGCAGACACCCCAGCTGGTCAGCAACATCCTTGTCCCTAGCTTGTGCATATTCGGCCCATTGAGACATCTTGCGCTGCAGGTCCATCAAGCAAGCCTTGTTCAGCGATTGCGCAGCAGCCAAGCCGTCCAGCTCAAATTCCATGTTGCCCCTCCTTCGCATCCTCAAGACTGTGGGCAGCTTCAGATGACCGGTGTAAGCCAGCTGCCTCTCCTTCCTCTCTATAGGCACACCTGCACGTAAACAAAGTTTAGTAATGGTGTTTGGGAAGAAAAGAGGGCCCTTACCTTTCTTTGAACAGTCGGTGATGGAAGCGGCAATGACTTCTCCAACATCTATGGTGAGGCCTCTCTGATGGAGCGGCATGCGCAACGGAAAGCGATTTCGGACCGATGATACTCTAATTTCATCAATTTAACAAATAGAAAACATGCTAAAAAACAGAAATAAGAAATTAGAAATACATACCCTTGTAGTTCCAATTTCTTCAAACTCCGCCGCACGTTCCTCGTCACGAACTCTTCCGGCCTCTTCTCACGAACGCCACGAGGACCACCCCAGGTAGTCCCGCTATCCTCGGCGTCGCGCAACGGAGTTGTGGGACTCCAAAACAAAGAGAAAAGAAAAAGATAGAAAAAAAAATGGAAAAAGAAGAAGTTCAGAGGCTGGAGAATGAAGAGGAAGCTAAAAAAAAAAAGAAAGCCAGAGCAAATTTTTTTTTTTCAATTTTCTTCATTCGTGAACCCCTGCCCATTCTTTCAAATTCCTCTTGTTGAAGACTCTGGCCAAAAAGTGAAGTTTATATATATATAAGTTAACATATATATATATATATATATAATTATTAATTAAACTTTTTAATTAATAAATATTATTTAATTTAATATCAAATATTCATTAAATAATATGACTAAGCCCGGTTTTTTGAAATTCGATTTTTTTACACATGAATCCTATTCATGTTTTAGGCCAATCTCATATTTAAATCATATTTAACTATATCCATATTTAAATCATATTTAAATATGTCCATCCTCCTTCCATAAACCGAATTTGAACAATTCAAATTCTTTTTCTTTTTCTTTTCTTTTATACTGTTGCACAACGTTATCCGAGCTAGCCAGGAGAACCTAAAGGACCCACAGATCATGAGCTCCAACGATACGAGATTATTCGGTCAAAACTCTTTTCACCCGAATCAATCAACTTTCGTTAACCCCTAGAGACTCCACTATAGTCCGAGGGTTGCACTCTGCTCACTGTAGATATATTATGTCCTCTGATATAACCGTCACTGGCAAGTCGACCCTTCACAGGTTGTTCGTAATCACAGTTGGGTCATTTAAACCGTTTAACCCCTGCATTACGTCTTGTTCCTTAAGTACCACTGACACCTCTAATGAACAATAGATATGTGGTCCAACCAACAGATCAATTAACCCGCTCATCACATGAGAGTGTGCGCGCTAATTGTTCAAGCCCCGGAGTCAGCTATTAAGGGAACAACCTATCTACTAACCCTGAAGAGCGGGTTAGGAGTGAACTCCAATCTTGCTGTACTATGTCCCCAGCTACCTATTCGACTTTATCCCCAAGATGGTAGGCTTATTGAGTCGGCGCTTATGGGCCACTCTCACCCGTGCAAGTCAAAGGATACTATCGAATAAGCAGGAGTTCATAGCGAGCTCAGGATTGAGATCGAGTTGCCTAGGCCATCAATATGTATAAGTCGGTCTCATCAGTAAACGGAGTTATAAAGAGAGAGCGACTTAATACGCGGTTCGGTCTTATGCAAACTCTTTGCACAGGACGCCCTCACTCGCACAACTCCATGTGAAACGATTCGGATCACATCGTTTTGTACAATACAAAGTGAGCCGCATCCAATAGTGTTACCAGGATAAGGTACCCAGCCTTATCCGTATACTATAGACCGTTTTGACTGACTACTTGAGTCTGATCCACAATCATATCATACATGAGGCTCAAGTACTGATATTCAGCCAAGGGTGTTGTTCATTGGTATATGTTAACTTCAACACATTTCACTTTATTCCAGTAAACTCCTTTACCGAATAAAACTAATAACTCTTTATTCTAAATAGATTATTTACAAACATAACAGTTTACAAACCACGAGTTTTAGGACATAAATCCCAACAAACTCTCACTTAGACTTAAACGTCCGTGGTGTACATGTTGGTGGAGAGAACTTCAATATCACATATCCTAAGTTTTCTCCCACTGTCCTATTCAGCAACACGGAGCCCTAGACTCTTCTAGGTGTCTCTCAAACACGTTAGCCATGAGAGACTTAGTAAACTAATCAGCATGAAGTACTACGAGGCTTTCCATGTGACCATCACATCTCCTCATAGCACTATCTGCGAGCTCAACTTATAAACCTATTGCTGCTTCACAAGCTGCAAATAGACTTAGCTACCAACGAGGAATCAACAATACAACTCTTGTATTCTACTCCTCTAAGTACAAGGACAAAACTTTAAACGGAATCCAATCCAATTGGACTAATATTACTGACAGCTCCCACTACATAGCACATATCGGGTCATGTATCTCAAAAGATACATCTCACCTTCAATATGTAAATACACTTTGGTGCATCTCGTATCCTCAACACTTGAGGTGTCTCAGGAAACCATTTCCATAGACCATCTAATATTGACAACATCTTGTCAATAAAAGATTTTAGAGACAACACTAGCGATATGTTCTTACGACTCAGATCAACTTGAATCCTTAGAACAAACTAAGCCCTCCTCCAAATCAACTATTTGGGTGTGGGTCGCTAGTTTAGGCTAAAAGTCAGAAATGAATCCTACATCATTCTCAATGATTAGGACATTAATTACGGAAACAGTTTATGAAAGCTACAACATTGACTAAACCCTTGTCAAACAAGGTTTATCAATTTATTATTTAAAGCCATAAGATTTGATCACATTATCAAACCTTACAGTTCAGGACGAAGATGCTTTCGCCAATTCATAAATGAATCGAATAAACCAGCAAACCATTTGCTCTTTGTCCCAAACTATGAATCTTTCTGGTAGAGACTCATAGATACTCAATCAAGATAACAATTCTGCAGAAAAGTTATCTTGACATCCACTTGCCAAATTCTATAAAGATAGAACATGGTAGTGGATAAGAGTCATCTATTTAACTTACGTCTGGCAACAAGAGAAAGGGAATATACACAATAAACCCTTTCTCTTCAGGACAATCCCATTACCAGAAAGTCAAGCCATAAAGGTTTTCACCTTAGTGGCTTGGTCTAAATACCATTCATAGATTTGTGGCTTTGAGCCATTTGGCCTTGTCTATGTGATCCATTGCCTAATTAAAGACAGTGAATCCTCAATGTTATCATCAAGTATGAGAACTTTGAGTTAAAGACAAGCCAGTGCAACGGATCGGGTTGTCCTACAACCCTCCCATTGCCTTGAGGCTTTCTCAACGATTGAGAAACTCTAGTTTGATCAACAACCTTTGTTGATATCTACAATAGCTTTCGTTAACTCTGTGAGTCTTAACATGCTAGTTGTTTTCGAGTTTAATAGAACACATCAGTATATATCTTTTGCTAAATGAACTGTTCATTTATAAAACCAAAAGATATAATGTACAAGTGTTCAGGTTAAACCAGGAATATAGACAATAATTACATATAACAAATGTTATAATCTCTATACAACAACTACAAAGACTCCCACTAGTTTAGCTGCAACGATATCTCCATATCTCACAGCGAGAAAACGACTGTCATGAACTAGTTTCCTGTAGAAAAACAAACACGAATAGTGGTTCCTGAAGACATCCAAGTATGACATTCATATCCACTAAACTTGTTTTGACAAATAAATCACATTTATCTTGTCGTTCTTTCTCAGCCTGTTTCTCAGCAAAGTATTTGGAGTAGTTACGCTTCCAATACCCATCTTCATTACAATGGAAACATTTTCCTTTGTCTGAAGACTTCACTTTGCGAACAGTAGGGGCTTTGCCCTTCCTCCTGTTACTCTTCTTCTTCTGAATAATCTCATTACTCAGAGAAGCAGACTTAGGCTTACTTCCTGACGCCGACCTCTTAAGGAACTTCGTCGAAGTGACAATATTTGCCTCCTTCTCTATTCCTTTGGAAGTGTACAGGAACTGATAAGTCTGAAATAACGATGGTAGCAACGTTTACTTCCGCCGCATTAAAGTGGACCATCACGTTAAGGACAAGCTCCCTAACAGAGGTATCCTCCACTATGCGAGAGTTATAAACGAACTTGAGGACTTCATTACGAAGTGATGAGGACGAGTGTCCTCTATTACTTTTAATGAAGACATGATTTCCTTTACGGAAATCATAACCTCATACTACTTGCACAAGGCATCAAATATGCTTGCCAAGATATAAATTTGGGCTTTATCAATAGCCCTAATCCATCGATCGTATGCATCTCGAACACTTCGAGATGCACTCGAGCCAGGAGCTGAAGGACATTCCTTCGTTAAGACAAACCTCAGGTCGTCCAGAACCAGAATCGTATTCAGGTTCGACTTCCAGGTTCCGTAATTCTGTTCGGTTAATTTGTCGTGAGCTAACAACTGAATAAAACGAGCTCGACATGCCGAAAAAGAATGTAAATCTATTAGTGAAACGGTTTTAACCTATTTAAACCAATTAAAAGGTTTAGCAGCAAATAAAGTACCCAAACTCTTTATTTACATGCAACGATATTTTAGTGAGTTAGAATGGTCGCTACCTAAGGGTAAACGAGCACTCCTTCACTAAACCAAGACATTCTTGACTAAATGCTAGCTCCAGAATAACTCATATTCCACTAGCATCTTAGTTATCGTTTTCGGTCAAGATTTACTAACTTCTTACCAAATCTCGTAAGTGTGACCCTCCATTTTTAGAACGCACAGGACGGCCCCAACAGTGCAACCTAAGGGAATGTCAGAGTTGGGAATGGCCCTATGTTTCTTTATCCATAAATGGTGACTGACTTGTTCAACTCCCATGAAACGACCCTCCTAAGGGACCGGTGCCACATAGGGCACCTTGCAGGCGGAACATGGGAATCTCACGGTTCAATCCAATGGAGGAGACCATAGGAAGCACCGACGCGCTTTCTTCACCCACTTACTATAGACACTTACTCCATCCACCTTGCTATTGAAAGTTGCAAATACCATCCTAAGGGGGTTGCCACATTAGCAACACGAGGCCGAGCAAAATTCTCACGTTGTGAACTTTTAGGGAGTGCGTAGCAGGAGAGGGATATATCATATATTCCTTCTCAACACATCTACTAAGCATCGTCCAACGATTTTTAGGGGACTTACTCAGGTTTTATCTGGCTAAGAAAATAAAACCTTAAGTCTAGGCAAACTATTTACCTGAGATGTCTAGGTTATAACAAATTATTAACCTTACACCTCTAATGCATGCTCATAAAACCGGATTAACTTTACTCAAGTACCGGATCGTCCCGAGGTAGGAGGTGTTCCGTCAATTCAAATCCTCCAACCTTAGACAAGATTTCACCGGGTGAGTTTCTCATAACCTTAGCATTTACGAGATAACGACCTATTCATCTAATGAACCAGATCGACTCATTTAACCCTAAATGAACATGCTTCTCTTTGTTATAGATTTTAAAAGTCTAAGTCATTTTTACAACACTTGCAAAACTAGACTTTCTACAACAACTTCTATATGCTTCTCAAACATACATTCGCTAAGGCATGACAAGTTGAATATTTAACTTCATAATCAATATAACACTTATATCGATTATGCTCTTAAATATACATCTCCTAATTCATAAATTAATATAACACTTATATCAATTATTTATGAATTAAGCATGCATCCTATACATTATAACAATTATAACATACAATATGCATCTTAGTTGGATGTTTAATTTCATAATTAATATAACACTTATATTAATTATTCTATTAAACAAACAACAACTAATTCATGAATTAATATAACACTTATATTAATACTCATGAATTAAACATGCATCCGATATATTATAACACTTATAAACTTATAATATGCATAAAACCAGGGCAACCTATGTTGTATATTTAATTTCATAATTAATATAACACTTATATCAATTATTCTATTAAATTAGCAACATCTAATTCATGAATTAAAATAACTCTTATATTAATACTCATGAATTCCCAAATATGCATACTATATATTATAACACTTATAACATATTTTCAATGCATGGAGCATGCTTCCTATGGTGGGATTTTAAATCTATATGGCATACGTTATGCACATACAAACATGAATTTCAATTAAAACATACATTCACAATGCATAATTAATTAAACACACTAAAGTGGATCGATTTTGGCATTTAACAAGCAATAACTAATTTATTACAAGCTTGAACAACAAGCTACGTCTTGAGCGGACTTCGAACTCTTCGCACCGCCTTTGACCAACTTGCTTCCTCCGAACGCTTCGGCCAATTTCTCTTGGAATTTCTCCTCGTATTGCCTAGAACGAGTTTGAACTTATACCGAACATTTCGGCGAGTTCCAAACTCAAGCTTCTTTCACAAAGAAACCTATATGGACTCTAATGACTCTAAAAATACATACTCTTCAGCACGCATTAAAGCCTATACATTCTCGGGCAATTACAAATAATGAAATTCAAATAGAAACTATGCCAAAATCGATATTCACTTTAGACGCCAATTCAGAAACAATTTCTAAATTAAAATACCCACCAAATTAAATTGATGCAAATTGAGTTAATCACAAAATCGCTCTGATACCAATTGATGGAGCGGCATGCGCAGCGGAAAGCGATTTTGGACCGATGATACTCTAATTTCATCAATTTAACAAATAGAAAACATGCTAAAAAACGGAAATAAGAAATTAGAAATACATACCATTGTAGTTCCAATTTCTTCAAACTCCGCCGCACGTTCCTCTTCACGAACTCTTCCGGACCACCCCAGGTAGTCCCGCTATCCTCGGCGCCGGGCAACAGAGTTGTGGGACTCCAAAACAAAGAGAAAAGAAAAATAAATAAAAAAAATGGAAGAAGAAGAAGTTCAGAGGCTGGAGAATGAAGAGGAAGCAAAAAAAAAAAAAAAGCCAGAGCAAAATTTTTTTTTTCAATTTTCTTCATTCGTGAACCCCTGCCCATTCTTTCAAATTCCTCTTGTTGAAGACTCTGGCCAAAAAGTGAAGTTTACATATATATATAAGTTAACATATATATATATATATATATATTTTAATTATTATTATTATTTAAAAATAATAATAATAATTTTATTTATTAAACTTTTTAATAAATAAAATATATATATATATAATTATTAATTAAACTTTTTAATTAATAAATATTATTTAATTTAATATCAAATATTAATTAAATAATATGACTAAGCCCGGTTTTTTGAAAACCGATTTTTTTACACATGAATCCTATTCATGTTTTAGGCCAATCTCATATTTAAATCATATTTAACTATGTCCATATTTAAATCATATTTAAATCTGTCCATCCTCCTTCCATAAACCGAATTTGAACAATTCAAATTCTTTTTCTTTTTCTTTTCTTTTATACTGTTGTACGACGTTATCCGAGCTAGCCAGGAGAACCTAAATGACCTACAGATCATGAGCTCCAACGATACGAGATTATTCGGTCAAAACTCTTTTAACCCGAATCAATCAACTTTCGTTAACCCCCAGAGACTCCACTATAGTCCGAGGGTTGCACTCTCCTCACTGTAGATATATTATGTCCTCTGATATAACCGTCACTGGCAAGTCGACCCTTCACAGGTTATTCGTAATCACAGCTGGGTCATTTAAACCGTTTAACCCCTACATTACGTCTTGTTCCTTAAGTACCACTGACACCTCTAATGAACAATAGATATGTGGTCCAACCAACAGATCAATTAACCCTCTCATCACATGAGAGTGTGCGCGCTAATTGTTCAAGCCCCGGAGTCAGCTATTAAGGGAACAACCTATCTACTAACCCTGAAGAGTGGGTTAGGAGTGAACTCCAATCTTGCTGTACTATGTCCCCAACTACCTATTCGACTTTATCCCCAAGATGGTAGGCTTATTGAGTCGGCGCTTATGGGCCACTCTCACCCGTGCAAGTCAAAGGATACTATCGAATAAGCAGGAGTTCATAGCGAGCTCAGGATTGAGATCGAGTTACCTAAGCCATCAATATGTATAAGTCGGTCTCATAAGTAAACGGCGTTATAAAGAGAGAGCGACTTAATACGCGGTTCAGTCTTATGCAAACTCTTTGCACAGGACGCCCTCACTCGCACATCTCCATGTGAAACGATTCGGATCACATCGTTTTGTACAATACAAAGTGAGCCGCATCCAATAGTGTTACCAGGATGAGGTACCCAGCCTTATCCGTATACTATAGACTGTTTTGACTGACTACTTGAGCCTGCTCCACAACCATATCATACATGAGGCTCAAGTACTGATATTCAGCCAAGGGTGTTGTCCATTGGTATATGTTAACTTCAACACATTTCACTTTATTCTAGTAAACTCCTTTACTGAATAAAACTAATAACTCTTTATTCTAAATAGATTATTTACAAACATAACAGTTTACAAACCACGAGTTTTAGGACATAAATCCCAACACTCTCATGATGGCATACAGCAGCAGTGATCTCCCCTGGTCGATAGTCGTCTCATGGGTCACAGGGGAGATGCGTCGGCGCACAAAAGAGAACCAGACGGCTGCCTTATCTTTGAGGGTTGCACTCATCAGGGTGTGCTTCCCATTCCTTGAAATTGTCCAAGCTGCCTCAGGTTTGCCTATGATTTGCAGGGCTTCTTCAAGGACAGCTGCAGAGGGTGATTCGACGATTCTCGCATAGTCAGTGTACTTATGCCCTTTGAGAGCATAAGCTTCATTGATCGCCTTGGCCGAGAAGTCGACCTCGATTCCCCTCACCATGGACAGACCATCTTCAGGGTGCGTCAGGTTGGCGTAGAAGTCATACACCATGTCGGAGTAGGCGGGAATGGGCGGTGTGCACAGCTCTTCCCAGCCATGGTTGGTGATCCCTGCGCGCAAAAATTGCGGCAGGTCCGCCAACGCATCAAGAAAGCTCCGCTCATGGAGGAGGTCTCTCTTCCTCAATTCGAGGCCCCTAGCCTCTGCTTCTTGTGAGACAAACCTCACAGCTTGAGGTTCATCTTCTGGGTACATTTTTCCCTTGCCCTTCTTTTCTTTGGCCGCTTCAACAGCCTCAACCTTCGCCCTTTTCTCTGAGGACTCAGCTTCCACCCTTTTCCGTTTCTTCTTGGATCGCTTGGAGGCTTTTGGCCGCTTGGTCTTTGCAATCTTGGGCGCCTTCTTCCTCAGCCGAGCCCTGGTGGTTATTTGTTCGAGGCAATCCCCCAACGTTTCATCCATGGAATCCTTGCTCCCCCCCTCTATAGGGCTGTCAGGACTGACATCCCTTAAGGGGGAGAAGACCTCTTCCTCCTCTGCTGGTTCTCCCTCTTGCACCGAGTCTTGGTGCTCATCAGATGGAGTCTCAGGTTCTGGCGTCTGTGGAGAAGGATCAGGGCTCTGCTGGGCCGTCTCGTAGGATGGGCGACCATCCCCAAGGCTTTCTTCGCTTGGAGTACTTCTCCCGTGGCTCGGGGAGTCAGGCAATGGAACCTTCCACTTCTTCTTCTTTGATGTCTTCGCCGGATCAGAGGGATTAGCCACCACTGTGGTCACTGTTGCGTGCTCAATGTGTAAGGATAAATAAGCAAGAAAGTAGAGAGAGCACTCAGAACATGCAAGCATACATGGTCTTACAGCAAGTAGTAAGTATATTTCATTCGTTTTTTCCACAGAGACTTATGTTTAGCTATTCACGAAGTGTATTTGTTAAGAAAGATGGGGTGGATTTGAAGGGGTAAAATTGATTTTTAATTATCTAATTTTTGCTGAATGTGTAAAGGGATGCAACATAAACAAATTAAAGTTGAAATCAGACTCAAAGGACAAGAGATGGAATTGATAAATGAAGAAGAACACAGCTAAACAGAATGATAAAATGGCAGAATTGCGAGGACCGCAATATTTCCGCAATTAAACAGCAGTGAAAGTGTGTAAATGGGTGAATTGAGGGCTACTAATGACTATCCTATAGGCATTTTTATACGATTCTCAAGCACTGGATCTACTCTCTATGCATCAAACTCACTCTATCTCATGTATCGTCCGATTCCATGCATTAGACTCTTAAGTTTACTCGACTCAAAGTAAGGTCTTAATCATCTTGTTAAAACAGGAGTGTTCAGTTTGTACTAGGGAAACGCCTATTCCTAGGCCGTTCCCTGGTTACCATGAAAGGCTAGCATGCTTATATGACTCTGAACTCTTACTCCTTCCAGAGGTTAGGAGTTCTTTGGACAAAATGGATGGCCAATCGAAATTGCCCGTGGGATGAAGCTCACATACAAACAATGTTTCGAAGGCGATCCTACATGCTTGGTTCACGTTTTTTAGCCTATAGTTCTGTCATTAGCATGCCCCTAAGTGACTTAGCTACTCATGGATATATAGAGAACAGAAAGGGTAGATAAAACAGACATGCTTAGAAGAGAAATGTGCTTAAAACAGCAAGACAAAACCGTAGCAGAGGAAGGTGGAAACTGTAAAATGCAGAATTGTACTTTGATTACTTTTAATGTTTGAACGAACAAAGGAAACTTGAAGGCAGTAATTCAGAGACAGACAACAATGAAATGTAGTAAGTAAAACACTAAACTAGAACAACAACTAATCAAAGCTGGAAATGGGAAGAAAAAGGCAGAAAAACAGTAAAGGTTGCTTTGAAAGCTTCGTTGCAGTCGCCTCGAATGGAAGGGATGAGAGGTCAGCCTTGCTTGGATGAATCCAATCGAGAGAGAAGAAGAATCTCCTCTCCTTCCTATCAGATTATCGATTCCAACAGCTGGGACTCCCACTCCAACAGACGGTAAAGGAAAACAGAGAGAAATGATGGACTGCAAGAAGACTTCTGCGCTTCGAATGATGATCAAACCTCCGACTTTGGCCCCCTTTTATTGTAGTTTGCAGGTGCGTTTGGGCCAAGGAGAACCATCAATCTTCAACGTCATATATCAGAATGGATGGAGGAGAAAGAATGAATCCCTGAAATTACGGAAATTAACAGAAAAGGATCAGTCAACTTACGGTTTTCACTTGAATAATTGCGGCCTCAGCAATGTTTTCGCAATGCTGTCGCAATGCAGTGTTTTTCATTCTTTTCCTTCGGTTTTCAACCCTTTTCTTTCCTATTGTAAAAAGGTCCTAATTTAGCTACCTTCTTCTCATTCTCATATTTAAGCATAGGTCTAGGCTAAATGCTATCAAAAACACCTAAAAGTGCACATCTTCTTAAGCTAAATGGGTCCTAAATAAGTCACTTTCAGAGACTTAACACACCCCCAAACTTAAGGTTTTGCTTGTCCTCAAGCATACTAAGGACTCACCTAGGCTGCTGTTTCTCCTTCTTTAACCACCTACTGACTCTATTATACTCCTATCTATAGCACTGCTGTCCTGTAACACACTCCTTAGTTTAAAACTACCCTCTTATCTAGCTTCTTCTGACTTTGCCTGCCTAACACTCCTTCTGCTTTCATTAACTTCCTACAGCTGATCTATTTGCTTTTGTCATATCATGCCACTATCCCTAAGGTTTCAAATTCTGCCTAGCTTTACCTCAGACTCAGTACATGCTTCTAGCTTTATTTTTAATGTGTCTAGGATTCCTTAGAGTCATGCCAGTCTTAGTATTAACGGTGACAGTAGTACTTTTAAAGAACAACCTAAACCCTGGCATCACTACATTGGATAAACACTCATCTCCCTAAACAACCCTACAAGTTACAACTTTGCCCTTAGCTAATTGAGGATCAGAGTTCTTTTTAAATAGGACATCTAAGCCACAAAGTTGTAACTTCTAGGTATACATTCTTCTTCCCTATTCCTTTCCCTTTTTCTTACTTAGGTGGAGCCTCTCCTTTGGTTGTCTTTTGATGCAACGCCACTTGTGGGTTACACACTTGGCACTGATTACTCAGCAACCTAAGAGAAACTCCCCCCCTTTATTCTTTTTCCAATTTTTCAGTTCATCATTTTTTTTTAAAGGAGAAGAAGAATGCTTATGTTTCTAAGGGAGAGAGGAATGTTCCTAGGCCTAGGGTGGCCTCCCCCAAACTTCAACTACTCATTGTCCCCAATGAGTGTCGGAGGTGGCACACCCCCAAACCATCCTAGAAGCATCTAGTCTAAGGTAAAACAAAGAGAATCTAAAGCCCTAGGCATAGACAGAACATTCAAAAGAAAATAGCACAGCAGCAGTAATAAAAAAAAAAAACAGACAGTTAAGGGCTTAAAGCTGTGCATGCTGAGCTATTTAGAGGTTAACTTAAACTATCAAAGGGTGTCCTATGACACTCATCCAACATGCATTTAGATAAGCTATAGAAGGTAGTCATGCTAGCAGGAAAAGATAGAATTTAAACAGATCACAGCCTAGCTAAACAGACAGTCCAACACATGCTTTTAGTCATGAAAATTGCGGGGACCGCAATTATTTCGCAATTAGATCAGGGCAGATATAACATTGATTAAGGCCCCTAAGCATGCTTTTTCCAGTAACTCAAGCATCCTAAAAATAAAACTAAACTATCCTCCCTAGTCATCTAACATCAGACTATACTAAGCAAAAGGAAAAACATAAAACTAAACATCTAAAACAGATCAAAATTGAACCAAAAACAGCATAATTCACATGGTCCTATCAGAAAGCAGAAAATTGTCTTTTTTTCTAAGGGAACAGCAATACTCCCTTTAGTGCACTTCAAACCAGCACTTAAACTTCTTCATCCTCATCTGGTTGTCTTGGTCGTGGGGGCACCCATGGATTTAGAAGATTGGTAGGGAAGTCAGGGAAGATGCACCCCAGCTGGTCTGCAACTTCCTTGTCCCTTGCCTGCGCATAAGTGGCCCATTGAGCCATTCTTCTCTGCATATCCATTAAGCAGGCCATGGATAGAGACTGTTCAGCAGCCAGCCTATCCAGTTCAAACTCCATATTCCCCTTTCTTCTCAGCCTCAGGTTAGCAGGCAGCTCCAAGTGGCCCGTGTAGGTCATCTGCTGCTCCAGGCGCTCGGTGGGGACTCCTGCAAGCAAACATAGCTTGGTTATGGTATTAGGGAAAAACAGTGGTCCCTTACCTTTCTTGGCGCATTCAGCAATGGCCGCAGTGATGACTTCTCCCACATTGATCGTGAGACCTCTCATTATCGCATACACCAGCAGCGATCGGCTCTGGTTGATTGTAGTCTCGTGAGTCACAGGGGACAATCTCCTTCGCACGAACGAAAACCAAACCGCTGCCTTAGCCGTGAGGTTGGCACTCATGAGGGTGTGCCTCCCATTGCGTGACACGGTCCAGGAGGCTTCAGGCTGGCCAATGGTGCGAATGGCCTCTTCCAGCACTGCCTCAGTAGGCTCATCAACGATCCGTGCATAATCTGTATGTGTTTGGCCCTTGAGACCAAAGGCTTCGTTGATGGCCTTGGCTGAGAAATCCACTTCTACCCCTCTGACCACAGACAGGCCATCCTCAGGGCTGAGCACATTGGCGTAGAAATCATACACCATGCTCGTGTAGGCTGGATTGGGCGGTCTGCAGAATTCCTCCCAGCCATGGTTGATCACCCCTGCGCGCAAGAACTGCGGCAGGTGTTGCGTGCTCAATGTGTAAAGATAAATATGCAGAAAGGGTAGAGAGAGCACTTAGCACATGCAAGCATACATGGCCTTACAGCAAGTAGTGAGTATATTTAATTCGTTTTTTCCACAGAGACTTGTTTTTAGCTATTCGCGAAGTGTGAGTGTTAAGCAAGATGGGATGAATTTGATGGGTTAAAATTGGTTTTTAATTAACTACTTTTTGCTGAATGTGTAGAGGGATATAACATAAACAAAAGCAAGTTGAAATTAGATGCAAAGGATAAGAGATGGAATTGATAAACGAGAAGGAAAACAGCTAAACAGAATGAAAATTTAGCAGAATTGCGTGGACCGCAATGTTTCCGCAATTAAATGGCAGCGAAACTGATTAAAAGGGTGAATCAAGGGCTACTAATGACTATCCTATAGGCAGTTTATTACGATTATCAAGCTTTGGATCAACTCTCTATACATCAAACTCACTCTATCTCAAGTATCGTCCGATTCCATGCATGAGAGACTCAAGTTTACTCGACTTCAAAGTAAGGTCTTAAGCATCTTGTTAAAGCAGGAGTGTTTAGTTTGTACTAGGGAAACGCCTATTCCTAGGCCGTTTCCTGATTACCATGAAAGGCTAGCATGATTATATGACTCTGAACTCTTACTCCTTCCAGAGGTTAGGAGTTCTTTGGACAAAATGGATGGCCAATCGAAATTGCCCGTGGGATGAAGCTTACATACAATCAATGTTCGAGTGTTAATCTACCTACTTGACTTACGTTTTTTAGCCTATAGTTCTGTCATTAGCATGCCCCTAAATGAATTTAGTTACTCATGGATATATGTAGAACAGAAATATAAGATAAAGTAGACATGCTTAGAAGGAAAAAGTGCTTAAAACAGTAAGTGAAACTCGTAGCAGAACAAGGAAGAACTGTGAAATGCAAAAACGTACTTTGATTACTTCAAGTGTTTGAATGACAAAGGAAAGCTTAAACAGAATGAATTCAAGGCAGACAACAACGAAATACAATAATTGAAATGACTAAACTAAGACAACAATGATCAGTAATGGAAATGAGAAGAAAAGAGCAGAAAACAGTAAAGGTTGCTGGAAATCTTCGTGGCAGTCGCCTCGAATGAAGGTGATGAGAATTCAGCCGTGCTTGGATGAATCCAATCGAGAGAGAAGAAGAATCTTCTCTCCTTCCTATCAGATTATCGATTCCAAAAGCTTAGACTCTCACTCCAACAGACGGCAAAGGAAGAACAGTGGAAAGGGTGGACTGCAGAAAGACTTCTACGCTTCGAGTGATGACTGAACCTCCGACTTTGGCCCCCTTTTATAGTAGTTTGCAGGTGCGATTGGGCCAAGGAGAACCATCAATCTTCAACGTCGTATATCAGAATGGGTGGAGGAGAAAGAACGAATCCCTGAAAAGTCGGATCTAAACAGAAAAATGTCAGCCAACTTACGGTTTTAACTTGAATAATTGCGGCCACCGCAATTATTCCGCAATGCATTCGCCAGGGTTATTTTTTCATTCTTTTCTTCGGTTTTCACCCCTTTTCCTACCTATTGTGCATAAGTCCTATATTAGCTACCTTCTTCTAATTCTCATATTAAAGCATAGGTTTAGGCTAAATGCTCACAAAAACACCTAAATGTGTACATCTTCTTAAGCTAAATGGGTCCTAAATAAGTCACTTTCAGAGACTTAACACACCCCCAAACTTAAGGCTTTGCTTGTCCTCAAGCATACTAAGGACTTACTTAGGCTGCTGTTTCTTCTTCTTTTAACTACTCACTAACTCCCTTATATTCTTGTCTCTAGCAGTGCTGTCCTGTGACACACTTCTTAGTTTAGAACTAACCTCTTGCCTAGCTTCTTCTGACTTCACCTGCCTACTATACCCACTGCTTTTGTTGACCCCCTACTACTGATCTAGCTACTTCTATGACATCATGCTACTATCCCTAAGGTTTCAAATTCTACCAAGCTTTACTCTAGACTCAGTACATGCTTCTAGCTTATTTTTAATGTGTCTAGGATTCCTTAGAGTCATGCCAGTCTTAGTATTAACAGTGACAGTGGTACTTTATAGAGAACAACCTAAACCCTGGCATCACTACATTGGATATACATTCATCTCCCTAGACAAACCTAAAAGCTACAACCTTGTGCTTAGCTCATTTAAGGATCAGAGTTCTTTTTTCATAGGACATCTAAGCCACAAGATTATAACTCCCAAGCACACATTCTTCTTCCCCTATTTCTCTTTTTTCTTTCTTTTTTTACTTAGGTGGAGTCTCCCCTTGGTTTGCCTTTTGATGCAATGCCACTTGTGGTTTACACACTTGGCACTGATTACTCAGCAACTTGAGAAAGACTCCCCTCTTTATTCTATTTTTCACTTTTTCTATTTATCACAAAAATTTTTTTTTAGGAGAAGAAGAATGCTTATGTCTTAAGGAAGAGAGGAATGTTCCTAGGCCTAGGGTGGCCTCCCCCAAACTTCAACTACTCATTGTCCCCAATGAGTGTTTGAGGTGGCACACCCCCAAACTTGTCCTAGAAGCATCTAGTCTAAAGTAAAACAAAGAGAATCTAAACATCCTAGGCATAGGCAAAACATTCTAGAAGCAATTATACTAGCAGCAGAAAATCTGAACATGACAGAAAGTTTAAGGCCTTATGGTTTATGCATGCTGAGTACTATTCAGAGGCAAATTTAAACTATCAAAAGGTGTCCTATGACACTCATCCAGCATGCTTCAAGATCAGCTATATAAGGTAGTCATGCTAGCAGCAAAAGTTAGAGTTGAACAGATCACAGCCTAATTAAACAGACAGTCCAAAACATGCAAACAGTCACAAAAA
Source organism: Herpetospermum pedunculosum (assembly GCA_028017165.1). NCBI lineage: Eukaryota > Viridiplantae > Streptophyta > Magnoliopsida > Cucurbitales > Cucurbitaceae > Herpetospermum > Herpetospermum pedunculosum. The sequence continues at coordinate 49,737,762 of CM051530.1, forward strand.
TTGCGGGAACCGCAATTATTTCGCAATTCAATCTGGGCAGGTTTAACATTGATGCAGGCCCCTAGCATGCTTTTTCCCGTTACTCATGCATCCTAAAAATAAAACTAAACTATCCTACCTAATCAGCTAACATCAGACTATCTTAAGCAAAAGGAAAAACATACAACTAAATACTAAAAACAGATCAAAAATTGACTCAAAAACAGCATAATATACATGAATCTATCAAAAAGCAGAAAAATTGTCTTTGTTTCTTGAGGGATCAGTAATACTCCCTCTAGTGCTCTTCAAACCAGCACTCAATTCTCATCATCCTCATCTGGTCGCCTTGGTCGTGGGGGCACCCATGGAGTTAGGAGGTTGGTGGGGAAGTCTGGGAAGATGCACCCCAATTGGTCTGCAACTTCTCTGTCCCTCGCCTGCGCATAGTTGGCCCATTGAGCCATTCGCCTCTGCATGTCCATCAAGCAGGCCATGGATAGGGACTGTTCAGCCGCCAGCCTATCCAACTCAAATTCCATGTTGCCCTTCCTTCTCAGCCGTAGGTGTGCAGGCAACTCCAGATGGCCTGTGTAGGGCAGCTGCTGCTCCAAGCGCTCGGTAGGAACTCCTGCAAGCAAGCATAACTTTGTTATGATGTTGGGGAAAAATAATGGCCCCTTACCCTTTTTAGCACACTCGGCTATGGCAGCATTGATGACTTCTCCCACGTTGATCGTGAGACCTCTCATGATAGCATAAACCAGCAGCGAACGGCTCTGGTTAATTGTAGTCTCATGAGTCACTGGGGAGAGTCTTCTTCTGACGAAAGAGAACCACACAGCTGCCTTAGCCGTGAGGTTGGCACTCATGAGCGTGTGCCGCCCATTGCGTGAGACTGTCCAGGAGGCCTCAGGCTGGCCAATGGTGCGGATGGCTTCTTCTAGCACAGCCTCAGTCGGCTCATCAACTATCCGTGCATAGTCTGTGTGAGGCTGGCCCCTTAGACCGAATGCTTCATTGATGGCCTTAGCAGAGAAGTCCACTTCTACCCCTCTGACCACAGACAGGCCATCCTCAGGGCTGAGCACGTTCGCATAGAAGTCATACACCATGCTTGTGTATGCTGGATTGGGAGGTCGACAGAATTCCTCCCAGCCATGGTTGATCACCCCTGCGCGCAAGAACTGCGGCAGGTCAGCTAGGCGATCAAGGAACCCCTTCTCGTGCAACAGGTCCCTTTTCCTCAGCTCCACGCCCCTTGATTCAGCATCAGACGAGACATATCTCACTGATGGAGGTTCATCTTCGGGGTAGAGTTTAGCCTTCCCCTTATCAGCTGGCTTGGAAGATTCAGCAGCCTCCACCTTGAGGCGTTTGAGCGAAGGCTCAGTACTGTCTTCTTCTGCTGAAGGCACTCGCTTGGCCTTCTTCTTCTTCAGTTTCTTGGCTTTCTTGGCTTTCTTGGCCTCCTTGTTGGCCTTCTTCTTGGCCTTCTGCCTCGCCTGGAGTTGTGGGAAACAGGCCCCCAACGTCTCCTCCATAGAATCATCAGCAGGCGTTTGCTGTGCAGGCTCATCAGGGCTGTCTTCTCTCATGGGAGAGAAGACTTCTTCTTCTTCTGCCTCTCCACTGCCTTGCGTGGATTCTTGGTAATCCCCATAAGGGAATTCCGGATCAGGCCGTGGAGAATTGTGCTCTGCTGACGGGGTATGCGCAGAACTCCATGGCGAAGACGGCAACTCAGGACTCTGCACAGCCGCAGGTGGTAGATCAGCACTCTGAGGCGCTGGAGATGACTCGGCGCTCTGCGCAGGCGATGATGATTCGGTGCTTGGCACTGGTTCAGATGGCAGGGGGCTGCGCACAGGTGATTCAGACGGCAGAGGGCTGCGCACAGGTGATGCAGACGGCGTCGCACCTTCTTTAGCTGACTCGTGGGATGCACGATCAGATTCTTGACTCGCCACAGAGGGAGTCTTGGATTTGCTTGGTCCGGCGGCAGTCTTGACAGTCCACCGGCGCTTCGTGGGCGTGCCCATTGGTTCAGATGGGCCAGCAGGAATCTCAGTGACCACTCTCCACTTCTTCCTACGAATAGGAAGCTTGCCAAGACGGCCAGTGCGTACAGCACCCTGATCAGCAAGGGTGAGAAGCGCTTCCCTCGCAGCCGCTTCAGCTGCGTCGTCGGCCTTCTTCTTGGCGGCGGATCTCTCAGCCCTAGTGGAAACCATGGTCGAATCTTGGAGGTTTGGAGAGAGAGATCAAAGGTGGAGAGAATCGCAGAAATCTTGGAGAGCAAAGAATGAGAAGATCGTATCAAACGGGCGCCTTCTAACGGCTATAAAAGCAACGGATGAAATCCCAACGGCTCTTTTTGCGGAGTCAGCAATATTTTCGCAATTCTAGGGACAAGATTTCATACAAAATCCAAACTTTGATCGCCCGTATCTTTCAATTGGCCCAACCGATTCTTGATTTTTAAAGTGCGATTTACTCCCCTTGATTCCCTCTTTCGATTCCCTACAAAAACAAACAAAACAAACATTAAATACGCAATTAAAATTACACCACAAAACGTACAAACGATCATCGAAAAAAACAGAAAAAAATAAACTAAGGCATTGGCCTTGACTAAACGGTCACAGTAACCACTCGTTCTCTCTCGTTCTCTTTGTCATGCTTCAGTCAAGAGGAAGGCCGAGAGAGTCTTTACATCCCCTTCCTCATAGTAGTGCTTCAACCTAGCACCATTGACCATAAACGGCTGTCCTTGCTGCAAGTTTTTAATCTCTATGGCACCATGAACAAAGACATTAGTAATAATAAAGGGACCTGACCATCTAGACTTTAATTTGCCTGGAAATAGCTTTAATCGTGAATTAAATAGCAATACAAGTTGGCCCTTCTTAAAGTCTTTGATCCTAAGTCTACTGTCATGCCATATTTTTGTCTTTTCTTTATACATCTTGGCATTCTCATAGGCCATGTGCCTAAGCTCATCAAGTTCATGTAGCTGTAAAGATCTTAGTGTCCCTGCATCCTTCACACAAAAATTTAATTCTTTCATGGCCCAAAATGCCTTGTTTTCTAACTCAAGTGGCAAGTGACAAGCCTTGCCATATACCAACCTATAGGGAGACATGCCTAGAGGTGTCTTATATGCTGTTCTATAAGCCCAAAGTGCATCCTCAAGCTTGAAAGACCAGTCTTGTCTATTTGGTTTGACCACCTTCTCTAAGATGTTCTTAATTTCCCTATTTGAAATTTCAGCTTGACCATTTGAGTGTGGGTGATAGGGAGTAGCTACTCTATGCCTAATGTTATATTTAGCCAATATCTTCTCCATAGCTTTATTAATGAAATGTGACCCCTCATCACTAATGATAGCACGAGGAGTCCCAAATCTAGTGAAAATGTGCCTATGCAAGAAATTAGTGACTGTCTTAGCATCATTATTAGGACATGCCTTAGCTTCTACCCACTTGGACACGTAGTCTACTGCTACTAGAATGTATAGATTACCTGATGATGGAGGGAATGGTCCCATGAAATCAATGCCCCACACATCAAAGAGCTCTAACTCTAAGATGTAGGTGAGGGGCATCTCATCCTTGCGACTGAGATTACCTGTCCTTTGGCACTCATCACAGCTGTGGGCAAAGGCGTGTGCGTCCTTGAAGATTGTTGGCCAATAGTAGCCACTCTGAAATACCTTCGCAGCTGTCCTTTGGCCACCAAAGTGACCACCATAAGGAGAGGAGTGACAGTGCTGAAGCACAGACTTCGCTTCAGCAGCTGAAACACATTTCCTCAACAACCCATCAGCACAGGTCCTGTAAAGTATGGGGTCATCCCAGATGAATTTCCTTGCTTCATGGAGGAACCTCTTCTTCTCTTGTCCTCCCTTGAACACTGGTAATACCTGTGATGCACGGAAGTTAGCAATGTCAGCGAACCAAGGTTCCTCATCGTTATCACGATGAGTTAAAGCAAAGATATGTTCATCTATAAAAGCATCAGAAATTGCGGGGTCCGCAATTTTTCCGCAATTGTGCTGCAATCGAGACAGGTGATCTGCAACCACGTTTTCACATCCCTTCTTGTCCCGAATGTCCAAATCGAATTCCTGCAGCAATAACACCCATCTAATTAATCTAGGCTTAGCATCAGCCTTCCTCATAAGATATTTTAAAGCAGAATGGTCAGTATATACAATGGTCCTAGTTCCTACAATATAGTTCCTAAATTTTTCACAAGCAAATACTACAGCAAGCATCTCCTTCTCTGTAGTTGTATAGTTACATTGAGCCTCATTCAAGGTCTTACTAGCATAATATACAGGATGTGTGAGCTTGTCAATCTTCTGTCCTAACATGACTCCTACAGCATAGTCACTAGCATCACATAGCATCTCAAATGGGAGATCCCAATTTGGTCCTACTATGATTGGTGCTGTGACCAATGCTTCTTTAAGGGCTTTCCAAGCTACTACACACTCCTTAGAGAAGATAAATGGTCTACCTAGCTCTAGAAGCTCGCACAGAGGCTTGGCTATCTTAGAAAAGTCCTTGATGAACCTTCTATAGAAGCCAGCATGCCCTAAGAAGCTTCTAATGGCTTTGACGTTCTGGGGCTCTACCAACTTCTCTATGACCTCTATTTTTGCTCTATCCACTTCTACACCCGCCCTTGACACTCGATGTCCTAAGACAATCCCTTCATCTACCATAAAATGGCACTTTTCCCAATTCAGGACTAGGTTAGTCTCCTCACACCTAGTCAGGACTTGGCCTAGGTTTTCTAGACAGGTTTTAAATGAGTCCCCAAAGACTGAGAAGTCATCCATGAATATTTCTATCATGGACTCATCCAACTCAGAGAAGATGGCCATCATGCACCTCTGGAAAGTTGCCGGTGCATTGCATAAGCCAAAAGGCATTCTTCGGAAGGCAAACGTTCCAAAAGGGCAAGTGAAGGTGGTCTTCTCTTGATCCTTAGGGTCTATAGTTATTTGATTGTAACCTGAATAGCCATCTAGGAAACAGTAGTAGGCTCTACCAGCTATTCTGTCTAGCATCTGGTCAATAAACGGTATGGGGAAGTGGTCTTTTTTAGTTTCTTTATTTAGTTTTCTGTAATCCATACATACCCTCCACCCTGTGACAGTCCTTGTTGGAATTAATTCGTTATTCTCATTGACTACCACAGTTATTCCCCCCTTTTTAGGTACACACTGGATGGGGCTCACCCACTGGCTACTAGCTATGGGGAAAATTACTCCTGCATCTAACCACTTTATTATTTCTTTCTTCACTACCTCTTTCATAGAGGGGTTTAACCTACGCTGGTGATCTACCCTAGGTGTGTGTTCTTCCTCTAGAATAATTTTGTGCATACAATAAGAAGGGCTAATGCCTCGAATATCAGCAATAGACCATGCTATAGCCTTCCTATGTTGCTTAAGCAGTAAAATTAAATCAACCTCATGCTGTTCACTTAGCTTAGAAGAAATAATTACAGGCAGTGTGTCATTATCTCCTAGATATGCATATTTGAGGTGAGTTGGTAGTGGTTTCAGTTCTAGAACAGGTGGATGCTCAATGGAGGGCTTCAGAGGGTTAATAATTCTATCAGTTAAATCTATAGTCATACATACATGCTGAGGGTTATTTACAGGCATGTTCATTATGTCAGCTACATTTAGATCATCTACATCTATTTGTACATATTCACTAGCATGCTTGGTTAATAATACATGCTCTAATTGTTCTTCCATAAGTGAGTCAATAACATCCATGCTAGCACAAGACTCAGAATCAGAGGGGTATTTTAAAGCTTTGTAAACACTAAATTTTACCTCTTCATCATGAACTCTCATAGTTAACTCACCTTTTTGCACATCTATTAGTGCCCTACCTGTGGCTAGAAATGGCCTACCTAGCAGGATGGGTACCTCCTTGTCTGCTTCATAGTCCAGGACAATGAAATCTGCAAGGAAAATGAATTTGTCAACTTTAACTAGAATATCCTCAATCTTACCTTCTGGATATGCGATGGATCTGTCTGCTAGCTGTAAAGTGACAGTAGTTGGACGTGCTTCTCCTATTCCCAACTGACGGAATAGGGACAGGGGCATGAGATTTATGCTGGCGCCCAGGTCACAAAGCGCTCTGCCCACGTGCTTGCCTCCAAGTTCTACAGGTAAAGTGAAGGAACCAGGATCCTTCTCCTTCTTGGGCAGCTTGTTCTGGAGGATGGCACTGCACTCCTCGGTGAGGTTTACTGTTTCAAACTCACCAATTATCTTTTTGTTAGTAATGATATCCTTCAAAAACTTTACATATGAAGGCATAGACTGTAAAACCTCTACAAAAGGAATGTTCACATGCACTTGCTTAAGTATTTCTAAGAATTTATTAAAATGAACTTCCTGTTCCTGCTTCTTCTTCAGTCTTCGAGGATAAGGAGGTGGTGGCACATATGCAGGCACGTCAGGTCGCCTTATGATAGGTGGAGGCCTTGGAATTTCTTCTACGTCCTCAACAATTGGTTCCAACCTGGCTCCTGATATGCTAGTTGGTGGTGGACCTTGGCTTGGCAGAGACTCCAGTGGAGCACTAGACTCAGTGTTCTCTACTCGCTTTGGTGTGTCCTTTGTATTGCTCACCAATGGTCTTCCACTCCTGAGTTCAATTGCTTGAACTTGTTCCTTGCCATCTCTCCTTGGTACCTCGGTATCAGCAGGGAGTCTACCTTGGGGCCTACTTTTAAGTTCATTGGCTAACTGGCCTATTTGGTTTTCCAGGCTCCTAAGGGTAGCTTGCTGGCTCTGAAGAGTAGCATCATTCTTAGCTATATATTCCTTGAGTAGGTTCTCTACAGAAGATCCTACAGGTTGGTTATAAGGTTTTTGGTACATTGACTGGTTATGTTGGGGAGTGAAACCAGGTGTTCCACTCGGCCTTGGTTGGTTAGGATTTTGGTTAGTGTTTTGTTGGCCACCCCATGACAGGTTAGGGTGGTTTCTCCAACCAGGATTATAAGTTTGTGAGTAGGGGTTATTCCTTGGCTGCTGCTGGCTTCCTACATAGCAGACCGAGGATGGATTCCCAGGACAGTATTCATAAGGGTGTCCTTCCCCACAGAATCCACAGATTGGTGCCTCGCCTTGACTTGGTTGAGTGCCCATTGACATGGCTGTGGCGGTATTGGCACTGGTTTGGAGATTGGCCTGAGCCATTTGCTTAACTAAGTTGGTCAGGGCGTTTATTTGGGTGCTCATGGCGCTTAGAGCATCCTTGTCTTGAGCTCTAGTTGGCTCTACAGGATCATCTGACCATCTACAGTGAGATGTTGAGATCTTCTCCAAGATCTCATAAGCTTCGTTGTAACTCTTGGACAACATGGAACCTCCAGCAGATGAATTCAAGACTTGTCTGGTGCTGGGGTTGCATCCTTTAAAAAAAACTTCTATTTGGATACACCATGGAATGCCATGGTGTGGACATTTAATGAGAAGGTCTTTGAATCGTGTCCAAGCTTCGTGAAGAGACTCACTTGGAGCTTGTTTGAATTTTATGATGTCATCACGAAAAGTTGAATTCCTATCTGGTGGGAAGTATTTGACTAGGAATTTTTCTGCTAAATCTGTCCAATTGCGGACAGATCCTGAGGGCAATGAATTTAACCATGTTTTGGCTTTGTCCCTCAAAGAGTAAGGGAAAAGATATAGCCTCAGGGCTTCTTGGGAAACTCCAGGGATTAGGAAAGTGTCACTAACTCCTAAGAAGTTCCTAAGGTGATTATGGGGGTCCTCATTTTCTATTCCAAAGAATTGTCCCACAGTGGACAACATTTGGAACATCACTGGCTTTAACTCGAAGGAGTGGGCAGTGATTTCAGGACGGATTATGCTGGGGTTCAGCTCCCCAGGCATAGGTACTAAATATGAAAGGATGGCGCTATCCTTGTCATTCGCTATTTCAATGGGGTTGCGAGTGACAGGCACCAGGTTTTGATTTACTCCAGCCATTTCCTCTTGAGGTAATTGCGGAGGAATTGTAGTCTCTGCAATGATTGGAGGTACAAGGGTTTGTTTAAAGAGACGTTTCTTGGCTCTATTCCTAGCTCTAAGTAATCTCTCGGGCTCAGGATTGAACTCTAGATCACTAGATGGAGTCTCATTCATAAACTACCCTAAATGGTACCTGAAAAAGAAATGAAGATGGATCAAATTCAATGGAAAATAACTTGATGTTTCAAACTTAACAGACTTCGTTTTCACTTAAAATAAGTCCCCGGCAGCGGCGCCAAAAACTTGTTGCGTGCTCAATGTGTAAAGATAAATATGCAGAAAGGGTAGAGAGAGCACTTAGCACATGCAAGCATACATGGCCTTACAGCAAGTAGTGAGTATATTTAATTCGTTTTTTCCACAGAGACTTGTTTTTAGCTATTCGCGAAGTGTGAATGTTAAGCAAGATGGGATGAATTTGATGGGTTAAAATTGGTTTTTAATTAACTACTTTTTGCTGAATGTGTAGAGGGATATAACATAAACAAAAGCAAGTTGAAATTAGATGCAAAGGATAAGAGATGGAATTGATAAACGAGAAGGAAAACAGCTAAACAGAATGAAAATTTAGCAGAATTGCGTGGACCGCAATGTTTCCGCAATTAAATGGCAGCGAAACTGATTAAAAGGGTGAATCAAGGGCTACTAATGACTATCCTATAGGCAGTTTATTACGATTATCAAGCTTTGGATCAACTCTCTATACATCAAACTCACTCTATCTCAAGTATCGTCCGATTCCATGCATGAGAGACTCAAGTTTACTCGACTTCAAAGTAAGGTCTTAAGCATCTTGTTAAAGCAGGAGTGTTTAGTTTGTACTAGGGAAACGCCTATTCCTAGGCCGTTTCCTGATTACCATGAAAGGCTAGCATGATTATATGACTCTGAACTCTTACTCCTTCCAGAGGTTAGGAGTTCTTTGGACAAAATGGATGGCCAATCGAAATTGCCCGTGGGATGAAGCTTACATACAATCAATGTTCGAGTGTTAATCTACCTACTTGACTTACGTTTTTTAGCCTATAGTTCTGTCATTAGCATGCCCCTAAATGAATTTAGTTACTCATGGATATATGTAGAACAGAAATATAAGATAAAGTAGACATGCTTAGAAGGAAAAAGTGCTTAAAACAGTAAGTGAAACTCGTAGCAGAACAAGGAAGAACTGTGAAATGCAAAAACGTACTTTGATTACTTCAAGTGTTTGAATGACAAAGGAAAGCTTAAACAGAATGAATTCAAGGCAGACAACAACGAAATACAATAATTGAAATGACTAAACTAAGACAACAATGATCAGTAATGGAAATGAGAAGAAAAGAGCAGAAAACAGTAAAGGTTGCTGGAAATCTTCGTGGCAGTCGCCTCGAATGAAGGTGATGAGAATTCAGCCGTGCTTGGATGAATCCAATCGAGAGAGAAGAAGAATCTTCTCTCCTTCCTATCAGATTATCGATTCCAAAAGCTTAGACTCTCACTCCAACAGACGGCAAAGGAAGAACAGTGGAAAGGGTGGACTGCAGAAAGACTTCTACGCTTCGAGTGATGACTGAACCTCCGACTTTGGCCCCCTTTTATAGTAGTTTGCAGGTGCGATTGGGCCAAGGAGAACCATCAATCTTCAACGTCGTATATCAGAATGGGTGGAGGAGAAAGAACGAATCCCTGAAAAGTCGGATCTAAACAGAAAAATGTCAGCCAACTTACGGTTTTAACTTGAATAATTGCGGCCACCGCAATTATTCCGCAATGCATTCGCCAGGGTTATTTTTTCATTCTTTTCTTCGGTTTTCACCCCTTTTCCTACCTATTGTGCATAAGTCCTATATTAGCTACCTTCTTCTAATTCTCATATTAAAGCATAGGTTTAGGCTAAATGCTCACAAAAACACCTAAATGTGTACATCTTCTTAAGCTAAATGGGTCCTAAATAAGTCACTTTCAGAGACTTAACAGCAGGTCAGCAGGTCGGTCGAGGAAGCCTTTCTCGTGCAGCAACTCCCTCTTCCTTAGCTCAGCACCCCTGGATTCAGCATCAGATGAGACATACCTCACTGACTGAGGTTCGTCTTCAGGGTAGAGTTTAGCCTTCCCCTTATCTGCTGGCTTGGCTGACTCGGCAGCCTCGACCTTGAGTCGTTTGAGTGAAGGCTCAGCGCTCTCTTTGTCTGTTGATGGCACCCTCTTGGCCTTCTTCTTCTTCTTGGATCGCTTGGCCTTAACAATCTTGGCTTTCTTCTTCTTCTTGATCTTAATGTTGATCTGCTGGAGGCATGCCCCCAACGTCTCCTCCTTGGAATCGTCCTGCTGTGCAGGCTCGTCAGGGCTATCTTCCCTCGTAGGAGAGAAGACTTCGTCTTCCCCAGCATCTCCACTGCCCTGCGTGGACTCTTGATAATCCCCATATGGGAATTCAGGATCAGGCCGTGGAGAATTGTGCGATGGCGTGGGATTGTGCCCTGCCGATGGTGTCTGCGCAGAACTCAGTGGCGAAGATGGCAGTTCAGGACTCTGCGCTGCTGCAGGTGTCGGGTCAGAACTCTGAGGTGCTGGAGACAACTCGGAGCTCTGTGCAGGCGGTGACGACTCTGCGCTTGGCACTGGTTCAGATGGTGAAGGGTTGTGCACAGGTGATGCAGATGGCGAAGAACCCTCTTTGGCTGACTCGTGGGGTGCACGATCAGTTTCTTGACTTTCCACAGAGGAAGTCTTTGCTCTGCTTGGTTCGGCGGCCATCTCGACACTCCACCGGCGTTTCTTGGGCGTACCTGCTGGTTCAGAGGGTCCAGCAGGGATTTCAGTGACAACCCTCCACTTCTTCCTACGGATTGGAAGCTTGGGAAGAGGTCCGGTGCGAACGGCACCATCATCGGCAAGGGTGAGCAGTGCTTCCCTCGCAGCCGCTTCAGCTGCGTCATCAGCCTTCTTCTTGGCTGCGGATCTTTCAGCCCGTGTGGACACCATCGTCGAGTCTTGGAGATCTTGAGAGAAGAATCAAAGATGAAGAGAATCTCAGAGTTCTTGGAAATCAAAGAATGAGAGAATCGTATCGATCGAGCGCTTTCCAACGGATATAAAGGCAACGGAAAAAAAAAAAATCCCAACGGCTCTTTTTTTTTTTGCGAATCCAGCAATTCCAGCGCAATTCCAGGGATATTTTTTCATCAAAATCTCAAACTTTGCTCGTCCGTTTCTTTTATTTGGCTCAACCGTTTCTTGATTTTAAAAGTTGGATTTACTCTCCTTGATCCCCTCTTTCGAATCCCTGCAAAAACAAATAAAACAAACATTAAATACGCAATTAAAATCACACCACAAAACATACAAACGATAATCGGAAAAACAGAAAAAATAAACTAAGGCATTGGCCTTGACTAAACGAGCACAGTAACCACTCGTTCTCTCTCGTTCGTAACTTCATGCTTCATGCAAGAGGAAGGCCGAGAGAGTCTTCACATCTCCTTCCTCATAATAGTGCTTCAATCTAGCACCATTTACCATAAAAGGCTGTCCTTGCTGCAAGTTTTTTATCTCTATCGCACCATGAACAAAGACATTAGTAATAACAAATGGACCCGACCATCTGGACTTTAGTTTGCCTGGAAATATCTTTAAACGTGAGTTAAATAATAGGACAAGTTGGCCTTTCCTAAAGTCTTTGATCCTAAGTCTACTGTCGTGCCATATTTTGGTCTTTTCTTTATACATTTTGGCATTCTCATAGGCCATATGCCTAAGCTCATCAAGTTCATGTAGCTGCAAAGACCTTAGTGTCCCCGCATCCTTTACACAAAAATTCAATTCCTTCATGGCCCAAAATGCTTTGTTCTCTAACTCAAGTGGTAAGTGACAAGCCTTGCCATATACCAGCCTATAAGGAGACATACCTAGAGGTGTCTTATATGCTGTCCTATAAGCCCAAAGTGCATCCTCAAGCTTAAATGACCAGTCTTTTCTATTAGGTTTGACTACCTTTTCTAGGATGTTCTTTATCTCCCTATTGGAAATTTCAGCTTGGCCATTCGAGTGTGGGTGGTAGGGAGTGGCTACTCTATGTCTAATGTTATATTTAGCCAATACTTTCTCCATAGCCTTATTAATGAAATGTGACCCCTCATCACTAATGATAGCACGAGGAGTCCCAAATCTAGTGAAAATGTGCCTATGCAAGAAGTTAGTGACTGTTTTAGCATCATTATTAGGACATGCTTTGGCCTCTACCCACTTGGACACATAATCCACTGCCACTAATATGTACAGGTTACCTGATGATGGAGGGAATGGTCCCATGAAGTCAATGCCCCATACATCAAAGAGCTCCAACTCTAAAATGTATGTGAGGGGCATCTCATCCTTGCGACTGAGGTTACCTGTCCTTTGGCACTCATCACAGCTGTGGGCATAGTTGTGGGCATCCTTGAAGATTGTTGGCCAATAGTAGCCACTCTGAAATACCTTCGCAGCTGTTCTTTGACCACCAAAGTGTCTACCATAAGGAGATGAGTGACAGTGCTGCAGCACAGACTTCGCTTCAGCAGCTGAAACACATTTCCTTAGCAAGCCATCAGCACAGGTTCTGTAAAGTGTGGGGTCATCCCAGATGAATTTCCTTGCTTCTTGAAGGAACCTCTTCTTCTCTTGCCCTCCCTTGAATACTGGTAATACCTGTGATGCACGGAAGTTAGCAATGTCAGCAAACCAAGGTTCCTCATCGTTATCACGATGAGCCAAAGCAAAGACATGTTCATCAATAAAAGCATCAGAAATTGCGGTCTCCGCAATTTTTTCGCAATTGTGCTGCAATCGAGACAGGTGATCTGCAACCACATTTTCACATCCTTTCTTGTCCCGAATGTCCAAATCAAATTCCTGCAGCAATAACACCCATCTAATCAATCTAGGCTTGGCATCAGCCTTCCTCATAAGATATTTCAAGGCAGAATGGTCAGTGTATACAATTGTTCTAGTGCCCACAATATAGTTTCTGAATTTTTCGCAGGCAAACACTACAGCAAGCATCTCTTTCTCAGTAGTTGTATAATTACATTGAGCCTCATTCAAGGTCTTACTAGCATAATAGACAGGGTGTGTTAGCTTGTCAATCTTCTGTCCTAACATGACTCCTACAGCATAGTCACTGGCATCACATAACATCTCAAAGGGGAGATCCCAATTCGGTCCTACTATGATAGGGGCTGTGACTAGTGCTTTCTTAAGGGTGGTCCAAGCTACTACACACTCCTTAGAGAAGATGAATGGCCTATTTAACTCTAGAAGCTCACACAGAGGCTTGGCTATCTTAGAGAAGTCCTTAATGAACCTTCTGTAGAAGCCAGCGTGCCCTAAGAAGCTCCTAATGGCCTTGACATTCTGAGGCTCTACTAACTTCTCTATGATCTCTATTTTTGCCCTATCCACTTCTACACCTGCCCTTGACACTCTATGTCCTAAGACAATCCCTTCATCTACCATAAAATGGCACTTCTCCCAATTTAGGACTAGGTTGGTCTCCTCACACCTAGCCAGGACTTGTCCTAAGTTTTCTAGACAGGTTTTAAATGAATCCCCAAAAACTGAGAAGTCATCCATGAATATTTCTATCATGGACTCATCCAACTCAGAGAAGATTGCCATCATGCACCTTTGGAAAGTTGCCGGTGCGTTGCATAAGCCAAAAGGCATTCTGCGGAAGGCAAACGTTCCAAAAGGGCAAGTGAAGGTAGTCTTCTCTTGATCCTTAGGGTCTATAGTAATTTGATTATAGCCTGAATAGCCATCTAAGAAACAATAGTAGGCTCTACCAGCTATTCTGTCTAGCATCTGGTCAATGAATGGTATAGGGAAATGGTCTTTTTTAGTCTCTTTATTTAATTTTCTGTAATCCATACACACTCTCCACCCTGTGACAGTCCTTGTTGGAATCAGTTCGTTATTCTCATTGACTACCACAGTTATTCCCCCCTTTTTAGGCACACATTGGATGGGGCTCACCCATTGGCTACTAGCTATGGGGAAAATCACTCCTGCATCTAACCATTTTATTATTTCCTTCTTTACTACCTCTTTCATAGAGGGGTTTAGCCTACGCTGGTGATCTACCCTAGGTGTGTGCTCTTCCTCTAGTATAATTTTGTGCATGCAATAAGAAGGGCTAATGCCTCGAATATCAGCAATAGTCCATGCTATAGCCTTCCTATGTTGCTTAAGCAGTAAAATTAATTCACCCTCATGCTGTTCACTTAGTTTAGAAGAAATAATTACAGGCAGTGTATCATTATTGCCTAAATATGCATATTTGAGGTGAGTGGGTAGTGGTTTTAGTTCTAAAACAGGTGGATGCTCAATGGAGGGCTTCAAAGGATTTACAGTTCTATCAGTTAAATCTATATTCATACATACATGCTGTGGTTTATCTACAGGCGTATCCATTATGTCAGATACATTTAAATCAGCTACATCTAATCCTACATATTCATTAGCATGCTTGGTTAATAATACATGCTCTAATTGTTCTTCCATCAGTGAGTCAACAATATCCATGCTAGCACAGGATTCAAGGTCAGAGGGATACCTTAAAGCTTTATATACACTAAACTTTACCTCTTCATCATGAACCCTCATAGTAAGCTCACCTTTTTGAACATCTATTAGTGCCCTACCTGTGGCTAGAAATGGTCTACCTAGCAGGATGGGGACCTCCTTGTCTGCCTCATAGTCCAGAACAATGAAATCTGCAAGGAAAATGAATTTGTCAACTTTAACTAGAATATCCTCAATCTTACCTTCTGGATATGCGATGGATCTGTCTGCTAGTTGTAAAGTGACTGTGGTTGGACGTGCTTCTCCCATTCCCAACTGGCGGAATAGGGACAGGGGCATGAGATTTATGCTGGCGCCCAGGTCACAAAGCGCTCTGCCCACGTGCTTGCCTCCAAGTTCTACAGGTAAGGTGAAGGAACCAGGATCCTTCTCCTTCTTGGGCAGCTTGTTTTGGAGGATGGCACTGCACTCCTCGGTGAGGTTTACTGTTTCAAACTCACCAATTATTTTTTTGTTAGTAATAATGTCCTTCAAAAACTTTACATAAGAAGGCATCGACTGTAAAACCTCTACAAAAGGAATGTTAACATGCACTTGCTTAAGAATTTCTAAGAATTTATTAAAATGAACTTCCTGTTCCTGCTTCTTCTTAAGCCTTCGAGGGTATGGAGGTGGTGGCACATATGCAGGCACGTCAGGACGCCTTAGGATAGGTGGAGGCCTTGAAATTTCTTCTATCTCCTCAATGATTGGCTTCAGCCTGGCTCCTGATGTGCTAGTTGGTGGTGGGCCTTGGTTTGGCAGAGACTCCAGTGGAGCACTAGACTCAGTGTTCTCTACTCTCTTTGGTGTGTCCTTTGTGTTGCTCACCAAGGGTCTACCACTTCTAAGTTCAATTGCTTGAACTTGCTCTTTACCATCTCTCCTTGGCACCTCGGTATCAGCAGGGAGTCTACCTTGGGGCCTACTCTTGAGTTCATTGGCCAATTGGCCTATTTGGTTCTCTAGGCTCCTAAGAGTAGCTTGTTGGCTTTGAAGAGTAGCATCATTCTTAGCTATGTATTCCTTGAGTAGGTTTTCTACAGAAGATCCTACAGGTTGGTTGTAAGGTTTTTGATACATTGATTGGTTATGTTGGGGAGTGAAACCAGGTGTTCCACTCGGCCTTGGTTGGTTAGGATTTTGGTTAGCGTTTTGTTGGCCACCCCATGACAGGTTAGGGTGGTTTCTCCAACCAGGGTTATAGGTTTGTGAGTAGGGGTTATTCCTAGGCTGCTGCTGGCTTCCAACATAGCAGACTGAGGATGGATTCCCAGGGCAGTATTCATACAGGTGCCCTTCCCCACAGAATCCACATATAAGTGCCTCACCTTGACTTGGTTGGGTGCCCATTGCCATGGCAGTAGCGGTGTTGGCACTTGTTTGGAGATTGGCCTGAGCCATTTGTTTAACTAGGTTGGTCAGGGCATTTATTTGGGTGCTCATTGCACTTAGAGCATCCTTATCTTGAGCTCTGGTTGGCATAACAGGATCATCTGACCACCTACAGTGAGATGCTGAGATCTTCTCCAAGATCTCATAGGCCTCGTTGTAACTCTTGGACAACATGGAACCACCAGCAGATGAATTTAAGACTTGCCTAGTGCTGGGGTTGCATCCTTTAAAGAAGACTTCTATTTGGATACACCATGGGATGCCATGGTGTGGACATTTAATGAGAAGGTCTTTGAATCTTGTCCAAGCTTCGTGAAGAGACTCATTATCAGCTTGTTTAAACTTAACTATATCATCACGAAAGGTAGAATTCCTATCAGGTGGGAAGTATTTGACTAGGAATTTTTCTGCTAAATCTGTCCAATTGCGGACAGATCCAGAGGGTAATGAGTTCAACCATGTTTTGGCTTTGTCCCTCAAAGAATAAGGAAACAAGTATAGCCTTAAAGCTTCTTGGGACACTCCAGGGATGATAAAGGTATCACTGACTCCTAAGAAGTTCCTAAGATGGTTGTGGGGGTCCTCATTTTCTATTCCAAAGAATTGTCCCACAGTGGACAACATTTGGAACATCACTGGCTTTAACTCGAATGAGTTGGCAGTGATTTCAGGACGGATTATGCTGGGGTTCAGCTCCCCAGGCATAGGTACTAGACATGAAAGAATGGCACTATTCTTGTCATTCGCTATTTCGATGGGGTTGCGAATGACAGGTACCGGATTTGGAACTATATCGTCCATTTCTTCGATTTCAGGTATGATTTGAGGTATAGGAGGTTGTTTAAAGAGACGTTTCTTCGCTTTGTTTCTAGCTCGAAGTGATCTTTCAGGTTCAGGATCGAACTCTAAATTACTACGTGAACGCTCACTCATAAACTACCCTAATAGTACCTGCAAAAGAAATGAAACAGATTAGTTTCACTCAATAATAAACTTGGTTTTTCAAACTTAACAGACTTCGTTTTCACTTAAAATAAGTCCCCGGCAGCGGCGCCAAAAACTTGTTGCGTGCTCAATGTGTAAGGATAAATAAGCAAGAAAGTAGAGAGAGCACTCAGAACATGCAAGCATACATGGTCTTACAGCAAGTAGTAAGTATATTTCATTCGTTTTTTCCACAGAGACTTATGTTTAGCTATTCACGAAGTGTATTTGTTAAGAAAGATGGGGTGGATTTGAAGGGGTAAAATTGATTTTTAATTATCTAATTTTTGCTGAATGTGTAAAGGGATGCAAGATAAACAAATTAAAGTTGAAATCAGACTCAAAGGACAAGAGATGGAATTGATAAATGAAGAAGAACACAGCTAAACAGAATGATAAAATGGCAGAATTGCGAGGACCGCAATATTTCCGCAATTAAACTGCAGTGAAAGTGTGTAAATGGGTGAATTGAGGGCTACTAATGACTATCCTATAGGCATTTTTATACGATTCTCAAGCACTGGATCTACTCTCTATGCATCAAACTCACTCTATCTCATGTATCGTCCGATTCCATGCATTAGACTCTTAAGTTTACTCGACTCAAAGTAAGGTCTTAATCATCTTGTTAAAACAGGAGTGTTCAGTTTGTACTAGGGAAACGCCTATTCCTAGGTCGTTCCCTGGTTACCATGAAAGGCTAGCATGCTTATATGACTCTGAACTCTTACTCCTTCCAGAGGTTAGGAGTTCTTTGGACAAAATGGATGGCCAATCGAAATTGCCCGTGGGATGAAGCTCACATACAAACAATGTTTCGAAGGCGATCCTACATGCTTGGTTCACGTTTTTTAGCCTATAGTTCTGTCATTAGCATGCCCCTAAGTGACTTAGCTACTCATGGATATATAGAGAACAGAAAGGGTAGATAAAACAGACATGCTTAGAAGAGAAATGTGCTTAAAACAGCAAGACAAAACCGTAGCAGAGGAAGGTGGAAACTGTAAAATGCAGAATTGTACTTTGATTACTTTTAATGTTTGAACGAACAAAGGAAACTTGAAGGCAGTAATTCAGAGACAGACAACAACGAAATGTAGTAAGTAAAACACTAAACTAGAACAACAACTAATCAAAGCTGGAAATGGGAAGAAAAAGGCAGAAAAACAGTAAAGGTTGCTTTGAAAGCTTCGTTGCAGTCGCCTCGAATGGAAGGGATGAGAGGTCAGCCTTGCTTGGATGAATCCAATCGAGAGAGAAGAAGAATCTCCTCTCCTTCCTATCAGATTATCGATTCCAACAGCTGGGACTCCCACTCCAACAGACGGTAAAGGAAAACAGAGAGAAATGATGGACTGCAAGAAGACTTCTGCGCTTCGAATGATGATCAAACCTCCGACTTTGGCCCCCTTTTATAGTAGTTTGCAGGTGCGTTTGGGCCAAGGAGAACCATCAATCTTCAACGTCATATATCAGAATGGATGGAGGAGAAAGAATGAATCCCTGAAATTACGGAAATTAACAGAAAAGGATCAGTCAACTTACGGTTTTCACTTGAATAATTGCGGCCTCAGCAATGTTTTCGCAATGCTGTCGCAATGCAGTGTTTTTCATTCTTTTCCTTCGGTTTTCAACCCTTTTCTTTCCTATTGTAAAAAGGTCCTAATTTAGCTACCTTCTTCTCATTCTCATATTTAAGCATAGGTCTAAATAAGTCACTTCCAGAGACTTAACAGTCACCACCGTCCACTTCTTCCTCTTCACTTGCAACTTCGGAGGTCGTGAGGGCTGCGCAGTGTCGGCGTCTGCTAAAGAAAGCAGCGCCTCCCTCACAACTTCTTCTGCGTCAGGCGACGCTTTCTTGGGAGTGGAACGTTCCGATCGGGTTGTCACCATTGTTGGTTCTTGGGAGATCTGAGTACGGTAATCGCAGGGGAAGAAGAAGACTGAATGCAGGAGTTTCAACGGTTAAAGAATCGTGAGGAACAAAACCCCCAACGACGGCTATTTGTACTCGAGTACCCTCCAACGGCTCTATTCTGTTGCGGACTCTGCAACTTCCTCGCAATCAAACCGCAAGGTCGTTGAGATTTTCTTGATTTCACTTGTATTATTTTAGCAACCAAATCTCCGATTCTCCCAGATCTTCTTCGTGGATCTTCTCCCTTGATTTATCCCCTTCAATTCCTCTTGAAGATCTCCCGTTAATATCCCTTAATTAACAAAAGAAAACGTAATTAAAATCACAAATAAACAAACAAAACATAAACCGAAAATACTGAAGAGACAGAAAAAAAAACTAAGGCAGAGCCTTCTGATGGATGAGCACAGTGGTCACTCATCCCCTCTCGATTTTCTTTTCAAGCTTCAGATAAGAGGAAGGCCGAGAGTGTCTTCACATCTCCTTCCTCATAGTAATGCTTCAATCGTGCACCATTGACCATAAACGGCTGCCCGTGGTTTAGGTTGCGAATCTCGATAGCACCATGAACAAACACGTTAGTTATCACAAAAGAACCTGACCATCTGGACTTAAGTTTGCCTGGAAATAACCTTAACCTTGAGTTGAATAATAAGACATGTTGGCCTTTCTTAAAGTCCTTGATCCTAAGTCTACTATCATGCCAAATTTTAGTTTTTTCCTTATACATTTTAGCATTTTCATAGGACATATGTCTCGGCTCATCTAGCTCATGTACTTGCAGAGACCGCAATGTTCCCGCATCGGTCACGCAATAATTCAGTTCTTTTAAGGCCCAAAATGCTTTGATTTCCAATTCGAAAGGAAGATGACATGCTTTCCCATACACAAGCCTATAAGGAGACATACCTAGGGGTGTTTTATATGCAGTCCTATATGCCCAAAGTGCATCGTCTAACTTAAAAGACCAATCTTTTCTATTAGGTTTGACCACTTTTTCGAGTATGTTCTTAATCTCCCTATTGGATATTTCAGCTTGTCCATTCGAGTGTGGGTGATAAGGGGTTGCTACTCTATGTCTAACATTGTACTTAGCTAACACTTTTTCCATAGCTTTATTAATAAAGTGAGTACCCTCATCACTAATTATTGCACGTGGTGTACCAAACCTCATAAAAATTTGCCTATTAAGAAACTTAATGACTGTTTTGGCATCATTTGATGGACATGCTATGGCTTCTACCCATTTATATACATAGTCTACAGCTACAAGTATATAGAGATTACCTGCAGAAGGAGGGAATGGTCCCATGAAGTCGATGCCCCACACATCAAAGAGTTCCAACTCCAAGATGTAAGTGAGAGGCATCTCATCTTTCCTATTGAGATTACCTGCCTTTGACACTCATCGCAGTTGTGGGCATGGTCATGTGCATCCTTAAATATCGTGGGCCAATAGTAGCCACTTTGGAACACCTTTGCAGCCGTCCTTTGGCCACCAAAATGTCCACCATAGGGAGTCGTGTGGCAGTGCTGCAACACTGACTTCGCCTCAGCAGCTGATACACACTTCCTCAGCAAGCCGTCTGCGCAAGTCTTGTAAAGTGTAGGATCGTCCCATATGAACTTCCTAGCTTCATGTAGGACCCTCTTCTTTTCTTGCCCTCCTTTGAAAGTTGGTAGTACCTGCGAGGCAAGGAAGTTAGCAATATCCGCAAACCAAGGTTCCTCATCGTCATCACGATGTGCTAACACAAAGACATGCTCATCGATAAAGGCATCAGAAATTGTTGGCTCAGCAATTTTATCGCAATTATGCCGCAATCTAGAAAGGTGGTCAGCAACTACATTTTCGCATCCTTTCTTATCTCTAATGTCTAGATCAAACTCTTGCAACAATAATACCCATCTAATTAACCTAGGCTTAACATCAGCCTTCCTCATTAGGTATTTTAGTGCAGAGTGATCAGTGTACACGATTGTTCTAGTTCCTACAATGTAATTCCTAAACTTTTCACAGGCAAACACTACAGCTAGCATTTCCTTTTCTGTAGTTGTGTAATTACATTGCGCTTCATTCAAAGTCTTACTTGCATAGTATACAGGATGTGTTAGTTTATCAATTTTTTGTCCTAGCATGACTCCTACTGCATAGTCACTCGCATCACACATCATCTCAAATGGTAGATCCCAATTTGGTCCTACTATAATTGGTGCTTTGACTAAGGCTTCCTTAAGTGTTGTCCATGCTAAGAAATATTCCTTTGAGAAGACAAATGGCCTGTTAAGCTCTAGAAGCTCACACAAAGGTTTAGAGATTTTTGAAAAATTCTTAATGAATCTCTTATAGAAACCTGCATGACCTTGGAAACTTCTAATAGCTTTTACATTTTGAGGTTCCACTAGCTTCTCTATTATTTCTATTTTGGCCCTATCGACCTCTACTCCTGCTCTAGACACTCTATGACCTAGGACTATCCCTTCTTCCACCATAAAGTGGCATTTTTCCCAATTTAGGACTAGGTTGGTCTCGTCACACCTAGCTAGAACTTGTCCTAAGTTCTCTAAGCAATTATTAAAAGAATCACCAAAGACTGAGAAGTCATCCATGAATATTTCTATCATGGACTCATCTAGGTTAGAGAAAATGGCCAACATGCACCTTTGGAATGTTGCTGGTGCATTGCATAAGCCAAAAGGCATTTTGCGAAAAGCAAATGTTCCAAAGGGACATGTGAAGGTTGTTTTCTCCTGATCCACAGGGTCTATGGTAATTTGGTTATATCCAGAATAACCATCTAAGAAACAGTAGTAGGCTCGGCCAGCTATCCTATCTAACATTTGATCTATAAACGGTAAAGGAAAATGATCTCTTTTTGTTTCTTTATTTAATTTTCTATAGTCCATACAGACTCTCCACCCTGTAACAGTTCTAGTTGGAATTAGTTCATTACTCTCATTAACTATTACAGTCATCCCACTCTTCTTAGGCACACATTGAATTGGACTCACCCATTGACTATTGGCTATAGGGAAAATTACACCTGCATCTAACCATTTAATAATCTCTTTTTTCACTACCTCCTTCATGGAGGGGTTCAACCTACGTTGGTGATCTACTCTAGGTGTATGTTCCTCTTCCAATAATATCTTATGCATGCAATAGGAAGGACTAATACCTCTTATATCAGCAATCGTCCATGCAATAGCTTTTTTATGTTGCTTAAGCAGCAATATTAGCGCAATTTCATGCTTTTCACTTAACTTGGACGAAATAATAACAGGCAAAGTATCATACTCTCCTAAATATGCATACTTAAGATGATCAGGCAATGGTTTTAATTCTAATAGAGGTGGATACTCAATTGATGGTTTCAATGGATTCGTGGTTCTTTTAGACAAGTCATTAGTCATACAAACATGCTGACGTTTGTCCACAGATATATCCACTTGTATCTACTTGTACATAGTCAGTAGCATGCTTAATCTCCTTGTACATAGACAAGTCATTAGTCATACAAACATGCTTAATATTTAAGTCAGTTGTATCTACTTGTACATAGTCAGTAGCATGCTTAATCAATAGTTCATGCTCAAGTTGTTCTTCCATCAGTGAATCTACTACATCCATACTAGCACAAGATTCAGAATCAGAGGGATACCTTAGAGCTTTAAAGACACTAAACTTAACCTCCTCATTATGAACTCTCATGGTGAGCTCACCTTTCTGAACATCAATCAAGGCCCTACCTGTGGCTAGAAATGGTCTGCCTAGTAAGATTGGTACCTCCTTGTCTGCTTCATAGTCCAGAATGATGAAGTCTGCAAGAAAAATGAATTTGTCAACCTTGACAAGTATATCCTCAATCTTACCCTCAGGGTATGCTATGGATCTGTCTGCAAGCTGCAAGGTGACAGTAGTAGGACGTGCTTCCCCTATTCCAAGCTGACGGAATAGTGACAAGGGCATGAGATTTATGCTGGCTCCTAGATCACAAAGAGCTCTGCCCACGTGCTTGCCTCCCAACTCGACTGGTAAGGTGAAGGACCCAGGATCCTTCTCCTTCTTTGGAAGTTTGTTTTGGAGTATAGCACTGCACTCCTCGGTGAGATTCACGGTTTCAAATTCACCAATGATCTTTTTGTTAGTAATTATATCTTTCAAAAACTTAACATAAGAAGGCATAGATTGCAAAACTTCTACAAATGGGATATTCACATGCACTTGTTTCAAAATTTCTAAAAATTTATTAAAGTGCACTTCTTGTTCTTGTTTTTTCTTCAGCCTTCTAGGGAATGGAGGTGGTGGCACATATGTAGGCACTTCAGGTCGCCTAATGATAGGTGGAGGCCTTGGGATCCCTTCTGGTTCCTCTATGATAGGTTCCAGCCTCACCCTTGTTGTGCTTGGTGGTAGTTGATCATGGTTGAGCAGAGAATCCAGTGGAGCACTAGACTCTTCATTCTCTACTCGCTTTGGGGCTTCTCTATTGTTGCTCACCAGTGGTCTTCCACTGCGAAGTTCATTTGCTTGAACTTGCTCTTTTCCATCCCTTCTTGGCACTTCAGTATCTGTAGGCAATCTACCTTGGGGCCTATTTTTCAGTTCATTGGCTAACTGCCCTATTTGGTTTTCGAGGCTCCTGAGGGTGGCTTGCTGACTCTGTAGGGTAGCATCATTTTTTGCAATGTACTCCTTAAGTAAATTTTCTACTGATGACCCTATTGGTTGGTTATATGGCTTTTGGTACATGGATTGGTTATTCTGTTGAGTGAAACCAGGTGTTCCACTCGGTCTTGGTTGGTTTGGAGCTTGGTTAGTGTTTTGTTGTCCACCCCAAGAAAGATTTGGGTGGTTCCTCCAACCAGGATTATAGGTGTTAGAATAGGGGTTGTTCCTAGGCTGCTATTGGCTTCCAACATAGCAGACTGAGGCTGGATTCCCAGGGCATAAATCATACAAGTGCCCTTCCCCACAGAACCCACAAATTAGTGTCTCACCTTGACTGTTTGATGTGCCCATTGAAATGGCTGCTATGGTGTTGACACTAGGTTGGAGATTGGTTTGAGCCATTTGTTTGACTAGATTGGTCAGGGCGTTAATTTGACTACTCATTGCACTAAGTGCATCCTTGTCTTGAGCTCTCCTAGGCTCTACAGGATCGTCTGACCATCTACAATGAGAAGTTGAGATTTTCATTGTAGCTCTTTGAAAGCATGGAACCACCAGCTGAAGAATTCAGCACTTGCCTTGTGCTGGGGTTGCATCCTTTAAAGAACACTTCTATTTGGATACACCATGGAATGCCATGGTGTGGACATTTAAGCAAAAGGTCCTTGAACCTTGTCCAAGCTTCGTGAAGAGATTCGTTTTCGGCTTGTTTGAACTTAATGATATCATCACGAAAGTTGGAATTCCTATCAGGTGGGAAGTACTTGACTAGGAATTTTTCAGCCAGATCTGTCCAATTGACAATTGATCCGGAGGGTAAGGAATTTAACCACGTTTTGGCTTTATCTCTTAATGAGTAAGGGAAGAGGTAAAGCCTCAAAGCTTCTTGAGAAACTCCAGGAATAAGGAAGGTATCACTAACTACTAGGAAATTTCTTAGATGATTGTGGGAATCTTCGTTTTCCACTCCAAAGAATTGTCCCACAGTGGACAGCATTTGGAACATTACTGGCTTTAACTCGAATAAGTTGGCAGTAATCTCAGGGCGTATAATGCTTGGGTTTAGCTCCCCAGGCATGGGAACTAAGTATGAGAGGATGGCACTATCCTTGTCATTCGCTATTTCGATGGGGTTGCGAATGGTAGGTGCTGGGTTTGGGACTGGTCTATCCATTTCGGTTTGATGGGATTGCGACGACTCGGCGGAGTCAGCAATGTTTTGAGTTACAGGGGGTTGTTTAAAGAGGCGTTTCTTAGCTTTGTTTCTGGCCCTAAGTAATCTTTCAGGCTCAGGATTGAACTCTAGATCGCTACTTGAATGCTCATTCATAAACTAACCCAATGATACCTGTAAAAGAAATGAAAGAAGATCAGCTCTAATCGATATTAAGATTTGTGTTTCTAACTTAACAAACTTCGTGTTTACTAAACAAAATCCCCGGCAGCGGCGCCAAAAACTTGTTGCGTGCTCAATGTGTAAATTAAAATGCAATGGGAGAGCACTCAGAACATGCAAGCATACATGGTCTTGTAGCAAGTAATAAGTATTTTTTCATTCGATTTCCCACAGAGATTTATTCTTAGTTACTAGCGAAGTGAGATGTTAAATTAGAAAGGGTGGTTTAAATGGGGGTAGAATTGGGATTAATGTGCCTAACTATTAAAGAACGTGCGAGATATGAAAGCATAAACAAAGCCAAGTAGAGGTATTAACTTGAATGTAAAAGGAAAAGAATTGCGGAGAAAGCAATTATCTAGCAATAAAATCGCAAAACAGAAAGCTGAAAAAAAATGGCTAAGGCAAAATTTAAACTAAGAAAATTGTGCAGACAGCAATTTTCTCGCAATGGTACTAACAGCGTTTTAAGGGTAAAGTGTGGAAACAAGGGCTACTAACGACTCCTCTATAGGCTTTTTCATACGATTCTTCAGCAGTAGATCAACTCACCATGCATCAAATTAACTCATTCTCATGTATCTCTCGATTCCATGCATTAGACCCTTTAGTTCACTCATGTCCAAGTGAGGCTTAAGCATCTATTTATATAAGCAAGTTAATGACTTGTGCTAGGAAAACGCCTATTCCTAGGTCGTTTTCTGGCTACCATGAATGGACGACTCTGAACTCTTACTCCTTCCGGAGGTTAGGAGTTCTTTGGACAAAATGGATGGCCAATCGAAATTGCCCGTGGGATGAAGCATACATACATTCAATGCACTTGGAGCTATCCTACATGCTGATTCACGTATTTCTACCTATAGATTCATCATTAGCAGACCCTTATGTGGTTTAGTTACTCATGGATGATGATGGGGCGGAAAGATTTGATTGATTAAACATGCTTAACAATATCCAAATAGAAATGACAGAAAACAGAAGCAATGGAGAACTTGCGAAGTAATGAAATAATTCTTTGATTAACCAAGATTCGAACTAAACAAGTAACAACTTTAAAACAATGAGGACTAAACAGAAGAGAACAAAATGTATTGGAGTAGCAAACAGAGATGAAATAGCAACAGACAAAAACGACAAGGGAAGCAAAAACAGCAGAAAGCAGTTAACGTGTGCGTGTGAACTCCTCGCCGCAAGCGCCTCGGATGAAGAGCGAAGGTGAACTTGTTCGTGGATGAATCCAATCAGAAGAGAAGAAGGATCCTCTCTTCTTCCTCTCAGATTATCGATTCCACCAGCTGAAACCTGCACACCAACAACCGGAAGAGAAAACGATGAGAAACTGCGTTGAGATGAGAGTTCTACGCTTTCGAGTCTGTTTCTGTCCTTCCCCCTTGACCTCCTTTTATAGTGTTTTGCAGGTAGTCTTCAGCCAAGGAGAACCATCCATTCTGAACGACGACCTTCCACGTGGCAGCAGGAGAAAAAATGGGCGGCTGAAAGATCGTAACAAAATGGCAAACGGTTAGACAACTTAACAATTTTCACTTAAAACATTGCTGAGACAGCAATGTTTTCGCAATGTTTCTGCAATATGGAAATTTCAACTCTTTAGCTTTGTTTTCGATTATCTAGCCTTCCTTTTACACATAAGTCCTGATTTAGCTTCATTCTATAAATTCTCATATAAAAGCACATGTTTAGGCTAAATTCTACCAAAAACGCTTAAGAGTTCACCCAATTCTATAACAAATAAGTTCCTAAAATATGCACTTTTGGAGACGTAACAGCAAGCTCCAATTGAGCAAAGTGCCATAACACTCAATACAAGAAAATTCTCCATATTCTCTCTTCATTCTAAATTTTGTCTCAATTTTTCCTTTATTGCCTCCAACAAATTTGGTATTAGAGTCCACAAAGCCCAAACGGGTATTCGGTCCAAAAAAGGATCCGACCCAAGAATGGTGAACACAAAGAGGCACCATCTTGAGGGGGCATGTTGAGGATCTCACATCGGAAAGATGAAGGGACCTCACTCACAATATAACATACATGGGCTACTCCTCTTATCACCAATTGGTTTTGAGATGGAACCCCATGATGTCTAATATGCCAAAGGTGAGGAAATAACCATAGTCCTATTTTTATGCAAGTGTGGTACATGAATGGAAAAGATATACGTGGAAGACAAACACAAAGAAAACTTAAGATGACGAAAACTTCAAAGAAAGCTCCTATGGTGCGATACTCACCAGCGAGGCGACGGAAGGAGGCGGCGAGCTATTTCCTCGCGAAGCAGCGGCAAGCGAAGGCATGCGATGGCGGCGGAAATTTTTGTTCCCTCAATGTTTCTACTCAGGGTACAAAAAAAAAATTATAATAAAGAGAGAGAGAAGGAAGGAAAGCTCATTTTAAATGAGAAAACCCGAAAGTGAATTGGAGTTACTATTTACAAATGTGTCATTCCCTGTAAGTTTACGTAAATGCCCTTCACTTGAAGGTTTAAGGAAAATTTGTTCAAAATAAGCATAGAAAGAATTTGACCCAAGAACAAGAAGAATTAAGGCTACATAAGTTTCACTTTGCTAAACGAGCTTTGTTGATATTATTTCTCATTAAATCAAAATGTTTCGTTCACTTTGGGTGTGGAATTCTAATCCATACTCTAGATTGAAATTTGGGCGTATTATAATTTCATCCCAAAATCATGAGTTAAGTTCAAATTTCATCTCAAATTCAAGCCTCAAGTCAAAATTGATCGAAATTCCAAAATTATCCCAAGTCAAATTTTCATCGCTTCTACTCTGAGTTCAAACCAAATTTTGAATGACATCTAAAATGTACCTTGAATTAAAAAAAAAAAAAAAAAAGAATTTTTGGGCATATTCCAAATTTTATTCCCGAGCAAGATTTGATTTCAAAAAGTTTCTAAATCCAAGTTTAAATCCAAATTTGTAGCTTGGGTGGACTCCAAATTTTATCCAACATCAAAATTTGGGTAAAATTCAAAGTCAAACCCTACTCAAAATTGACATAAAAAATTGGGTAGACACCAAATTCTACTCTACATTCAAAGTGGAATTAAGATATAGCACAAAATCTACCGTAGTTCAAGTCAGAGTGTTTTGCCAAATAAAAAAAAATCAACATTATGACTAAAATTCATATCTTGATCAATTGGCATAGAAAGGTGTGTCAAATAATGGATTTATGAACCAAATTTCATATTTCGAAAAAATTGACATGTCAGGACGGAGTCGAAATTAGGAGCAACTGTCCTACATTTTGATGTCAAAATTTAACTTTTCCGAGACTGACTCACACATACTCGTGCATAAATCTTGAAAAAAATGGGGCATTTGTTGACCGAAATTTTTTGGCCAATCAACAGTTGTCACGAAGTGTTGACAAACTTACATTTGGGAGGAATCTCAATTCGACATGTGTCCCAAATTAAATTTGAAGACAAAATTGACAATTCTCGGGAAAACGCCGTGTGTTTTCATCGTGACCGTTTGATCATATAAGCTTAATCGATCAAGTTGGGTGATATTGCAATTGGGCTCAAGGTCAAATGTGCCCAAAAAGTTATTCAAATGACAATTTGACCCAAAGCTTACATAGCCCAAATCTAGATGACTGGGCCCAAACCCACTATGCTCCCATGGGAACTCTATAAATAGAGAGTCCACCCTTTATTTGCAACGTTAAAAAAACTTCTACTTTTAAGAGCTCGGAGAGAATTCACAAGCAACGAAGACTCCCTAAATTCTTGGAAGACTGAACACTCCTTGAAGACTTCACTTCTTTGAGAAGTTGAAGATTCAACCTCGAGAACAAGCTGCGAAGCCCTCGAGCCAAATCCAACATCGAAAACAAGCTGCAAAGCCCTCGAGCCAAATCCAACATCGAAAACAAGCTGCAAAGCCCTCGAGCCAAATCCAACATCGAGAACAAGTTGTAAAGCCCTCGTAACAAATCCAACATCGAGAACAAGCTGTAAAGCCCTCGAAACAAATCCAACGTCGAGAACAAGCTGCAAAGACCTTGAAACAAATCAAACCTCGAGAACAAGCTTTGAAGCCCTCAAGACACATTTACTTTGAGAGAGAAAGAATCAGATGATAAACATTAGAGATTGTAACACACGCATACATATAAATACAAATCAAGTTCATATTACACGTATTAAATTTCCTTCGTCGAAATCTTGTGTGAACAGCCCCAATTTTATATGACCTTTTATATTATTCTTCCTTTAAAATATTCTTTATTATTTCAAAAAAGAAAGGTTTTTCTTATAAAATAAAATAAAATAAAATAAGGACTTTAATTACGCAGGGTGTGGGGTAAACGCCTAAGAGGTGGGTTTTGGAAAACAAAAACTGTTATTTTTCGTTTTCGTTTTTCCTTTATAATTCAAAATTTGCTTTTGAAAATTAAAAAACTAAAAACCAGAAAAGGAAAACAAATTGGTTAATATTAGGGAATTATTTATCTTAGGAAGTTATTTATTTATATTGATGTCTTTATTTTTATCGGCTATGGAAATTAGGTTTAGGTTATGTTGTATATAAACATGTTATTATGAATGAAAAACTAAGAAGAAAATTATTGTGATTTCTCATGGTATCAGACCTTAGATCCTAAAATCACCAAAATCATACAAAACACTAGGGCGGCGGCGTGCTTTCGCCGCCCCCCACAACCGTTTCTCTTCATGTTACATTTAGTGTGTCTACATTTTGTTTAAAGATGTTGATGAAAATGAAAAAAAAAAAGAACCAGATATGCTTTTGTGTCCAGATCTGGAGCTTCCACCGTCGACGGAGGATGAAAAAAAAACTTCTACAAATGGGATATTCACGGTTTCAAATTCACCAATGATCTTTTTGTTAGTAATTATATCTTTCAAAAACTTAACATAAGAAGGCATAGATTGCAAAACTTCTACAAATGGGATATTCACATGCACTTGTGGTGGTCGGATTTTTGAATATCCGCTTAATCTCAAGCTGTCGAGGCTTGCCAAAATACGATTTATAATGCCTATTGCCAAGGCTTTGCAGCCAGTGGTAACAGGGTCGATCCAAGGAATAGGAGAATGAATTTACTAGTGAAATTGGGATTTGATTGATTAATTGGTAACGGGGGGTTTTATCATGCAAATAGGAAATAATGCGAAAGCTAACGGAAGAAAGAAATAATATGTAGAAGACGTGTGTACGGTTTGGGGAGTCTCGGGGTCAATTGTTAGACAATTACAACTTATCATTTAATTCTAATAACATGGAATTCAGTTTACCAAGCACGCGGACGACTACCAGAGAAGCCCCAAAGTAGCCGACTCCATGGATTTTAATTAGGCCACACAGTCCTAATTACACGTTATCTAATCTCACATTAAGATGATCAGTCCTAAGATGAATTTAGACAGTTACTAGCTAACTGCGACGAACATTCGGGCGTGAATTCTAATTGCTAGTAGGTTGCCCGCAAACGCTGTATGCAACCAACAATTATCCTACCCGACCCGATACTTCGATTTAGTTCTATTTACCTGTGTTACTTAGTCGAGCAGTGAGAGGCACGGCATCGCTACTCTTTAACATACACAACATGCGAAACTATCCGAGTGTCAATCAACATAATTTAACATGCGCGTTGGATTAAGCAAGGTAAACAAATGCAATGTAAACAGAACCAATATGCAATTTAAACTCAGATTATCAAAGCTATAAAGGTCTAACAAAATTCCCCTAAACAAAATCCCAAACCGTCACCCTTACCTTAGCCGCTCATGGCGCGGATCGTCAATCCCGCTCCACCAACGACCATGGAAGAGTTCATCTACCTATTACAAATGGAGAGTGGAGCTCTCAAACATGCCAACAATGGCGGAGCTCCACGAAATATAGAGAGAAAACGGAGAAGAAGGAGACAAAAATCGTCCAAATCGGTTGAGAGATGAAGAAGATGAAGGTTGAAGAAGATATGAAAAATGTGCAGAAAAATCGTCCTTAAGCTACTGCCTTCGTCGTAGCGTCGAGACGCTGGGCCAGCGTCTCGACGCTGTGCCCTAAGTAATCCGCGCGCGCGCGCGCTGGCGTCGCGACGCAAGGCCAGCGTCGCGACGCTGCCCCGATGAATTTCCTGCGCGCGCCTCCTCCGGAGCGTCTCGACGCCAAGCAGGGTCTCGACGCCAGGGCAGCGTCGAGCTAGCGTCTCGACGCTATCACTCGACGCTTGCTCTCGGGTTTTTCCAGCGTCGAGCCAGCGTCTCGACGCTATAGCTCGACGCTGGCTCTCGGGTTTGGGGCTGATGCTTTGCCTCTCCAAGGCTGTTTTGGCCCGTTTCTTCACGGAACAAATTCCCCTCTTCCCGATGCAATCCCGGGGCGCTAAAACTCTGCTTTAAGCGCTCGAACATGCCCAATGGACGCACGAGCTCTTTGCCGCTTTTCTCCTACAAAAGAGATACATTTAATCAATTGGAAGCGGCCTTTAGCTATGATTAGGACGTATTTAATAGCTCCAAAATGGAGTTATCAACTTGTTTCAAAATTTCTAAAAATTTATTAAAGTGCACTTCCTGTTCTTGTTTTTTCTTCAGCCTTCTAGGGAATGGAGGTGGTGGCACATATGTAGGCACTTCAGGTCGCCTAATGATAGGTGGAGGCCTTGGGATCCCTTCTGGTTCCTCTATGATAGGTTCCAGCCTCACCCTTGTTGTGCTTGGTGGTAGTTGATCATGGTTGAGCAGAGAATCCAGTGGAGCACTAGACTCTTCATTCTCTACTCGCTTTGGGGCTTCTCTATTGTTGCTCACCAATGGTCTTCCACTGCGAAGTTCAATTGCTTGAACTTGCTCTTTTCCATCCCTTCTTGGCACTTCAGTGTCTGTAGGCAATCTACCTTGGGGCCTATTTTTCAGTTCATTGGCTAACTGCCCTATTTGGTTTTCGAGGCTCCTGAGGGTGGCTTGCTGACTCTGTAGGGTAGCATCATTTTTTGCAATGTACTCCTTAAGTAAATTTTCTACTGATGACCCTATTGGTTGGTTATATGGCTTTTGGTACATGGATTGGTTATTCTGTTGAGTGAAACCAGGTGTTCCACTCGGTCTTGGTTGGTTTGGAGCTTGGTTAGTGTTTTGTTGTCCACCCCAAGAAAGATTTGGGTGGTTCCTCCAACCAGGATTATAGGTGTTAGAATAGGGGTTGTTCCTAGGCTGCTATTGGCTTCCAACATAGCAGACTGAGGCTGGATTCCCAGGGCAGAAATCATACAAGTGCCATTCCCCACAGAACCCACAAATTAGTGTCTCACCTTGACTGTTTGATGTGCCCATTGAAATGGCTGCTACGGTGTTTACACTAGGTTGGAGATTGGTTTGAGCCATTTGTTTGACTAGATTGGTCAGGGCGTTAATTTGACTACTCATTGCACTAAGTGCATCCTTGTCTTGAGCTCTCCTAGGCTCTACAGGATCGTCTGACCATCTACAATGAGAAGTTGAGATTTTCATTGTAGCTCTTTGAAAGCATGGAACCACCAGCTGAAGAATTCAGCACTTGCCTTGTGCTGGGGTTGCATCCTTTAAAGAACACTTCTATTTGGATACACCATGGAATGCCATGGTGTGGACATTTAAGCAAAAGGTCCTTGAACCTTGTCCAAGCTTCGTGAAGAGATTCGTTTTCGGCTTGTTTGAACTTAATGATATCATCACGAAAGTTGGAATTCCTATCAGGTGGGAAGTACTTGACTAGGAATTTTTCAGCCAGATCTGTCCAATTGACAATTGATCCGGAGGGTAAGGAATTTAACCACGTTTTGGCTTTATCTCTTAATGAGTAAGGGAAGAGGTAAAGCCTCAAAGCTTCTTGAGAAACTCCAGGAATAAGGAAGGTATCACTAACTACTAGGAAATTTCTTAGATGATTGTGGGAATCTTCGTTTTCCACTCCAAAGAATTGTCCCACAGTGGACAGCATTTGGAACATTACTGGCTTTAACTCGAATAAGTTGGCAGTAATCTCAGGGCGTATAATGCTTGGGTTTAGCTCCCCAGGCATGGGAACTAAGTATGAGAGGATGGCACTATCCTTGTCATTCGCTATTTCGATGGGGTTGCGAATGGTAGGTGCTGGGTTTGGGACTGGTCTATCCATTTCGGTTTGATGGGATTGCGACGACTCGGCGGAGTCAGCAATGTTTTGAGTTACAGGGGGTTGTTTAAAGAGGCGTTTCTTAGCTTTGTTTCTGGCCCTAAGTAATCTTTCAGGCTCAGGATTGAACTCTAGATCGCTACTTGAATGCTCATTCATAAACTAACCCAATGATACCTGTAAAAGAAATGAAAGAAGATCAGCTCTAATCGATATTAAGATTTGTGTTTCTAACTTAACAAACTTCGTGTTTACTAAACAAAATCCCCGGCAGCGGCGCCAAAAACTTGTTGCGTGCTCAATGTGTAAATTAAAATGCAATGGGAGAGCACTCAGAACATGCAAGCATACATGGTCTTGTAGCAAGTAATAAGTATTTTTTCATTCGATTTCCCACAGAGATTTATTCTTAGTTACTAGCGAAGTGAGATGTTAAATTAGAAAGGGTGGTTTAAATGGGGGTAGAATTGGGATTAATGTGCCTAACTATTAAAGAACGTGCGAGATATGAAAGCATAAACAAAGCCAAGTAGAGGTATTAACTTGAATGTAAAAGGAAAAGAATTGCGGAGAAAGCAATTATCTAGCAATAAAATCGCAAAACAGAAAGCTGAAAAAAAATGGCTAAGGCAAAATTTAAACTAAGAAAATTGTGCAGACAGCAATTTTCTCGCAATGGTACTAACAGCGTTTTAAGGGTAAAGTGTGGAAACAAGGGCTACTAACGACTCCTCTATAGGCTTTTTCATACGATTCTTCAGCAGTAGATCAACTCACCATGCATCAAATTAACTCATTCTCATGTATCTCTCGATTCCATGCATTAGACCCTTTAGTTCACTCATGTCCAAGTGAGGCTTAAGCATCTATTTATATAAGCAAGTTAATGACTTGTGCTAGGAAAACGCCTATTCCTAGGTCGTTTTCTGGCTACCATGAATGGACGACTCTGAACTCTTACTCCTTCCGGAGGTTAGGAGTTCTTTGGACAAAATGGATGGCCAATCGAAATTGCCCGTGGGATGAAGCATACATACATTCAATGCACTTGGAGCTATCCTACATGCTGATTCACGTATTTCTACCTATAGATTCATCATTAGCAGACCCTTATGTGGTTTAGTTACTCATGGATGATGATGGGGCGGAAAGATTTGATTGATTAAACATGCTTAACAATATCCAAATAGAAATGACAGAAAACAGAAGCAATGGAGAACTTGCGAAGTAATGAAATAATTCTTTGATTAACCAAGATTCGAACTAAACAAGTAACAACTTTAAAACAATGAGGACTAAACAGAAGAGAACGAAATGTATTGGAGTAGCAAACAGAGATGAAATAGCAACAGACAAAAACGACAAGGGAAGCAAAAACAGCAGAAAGCAGTTAACGTGTGCGTGTGAACTCCTCGCCGCAAGCGCCTCGGATGAAGAGCGAAGGTGAACTTGTTCGTGGATGAATCCAATCAGAAGAGAAGAAGGATCCTCTCTTCTTCCTCTCAGATTATCGATTCCACCAGCTGAAACCTGCACACCAACAACCGGAAGAGAAAACGATGAGAAACTGCGTTGAGATGAGAGTTCTACGCTTTCGAGTCTGTTTCTGTCCTTCCCCCTTGACCTCCTTTTATAGTGTTTTGCAGGTAGTCTTCAGCCAAGGAGAACCATCCATTCTGAACGACGACCTTCCACGTGGCAGCAGGAGAAAAAATGGGCGGCTGAAAGATCGTAACAAAATGGCAAACGGTTAGACAACTTAACAATTTTCACTTAAAACATTGCTGAGACAGCAATGTTTTCGCAATGTTTCTGCAATATGGAAATTTCAACTCTTTAGCTTTGTTTTCGATTATCTAGCCTTCCTTTTACACATAAGTCCTGATTTAGCTTCATTCTATAAATTCTCATATAAAAGCACATGTTTAGGCTAAATTCTACCAAAAACGCTTAAGAGTTCACCCAATTCTATAACAAATAAGTTCCTAAAATATGCACTTTTGGAGACGTAACAGCAAGCTCCAATTGAGCAAAGTGCCATAACACTCAATACAAGAAAATTCTCCATATTCTCTCTTCATTCTAAATTTTGTCTCAATTTTTCCTTTATTGCCTCCAACAAATTTGGTATTAGAGTCCACAAAGCCCAAACGGGTATTCGGTCCAAAAAAGGATCCGACCCAAGAATGGTGAACACAAAGAGGCACCATCTTGAGGGGGCATGTTGAGGATCTCACATCGGAAAGATGAAGGGACCTCACTCACAATATAACATACATGGGCTACTCCTCTTATCACCAATTGGTTTTGAGATGGAACCCCATGATGTCTAATATGCCAAAGGTGAGGAAATAACCATAGTCCTATTTTTATGCAAGTGTGGTACATGAATGGAAAAGATATACGTGGAAGACAAACACAAAGAAAACTTAAGATGACGAAAACTTCAAAGAAAGCTCCTATGGTGCGATACTCACCAGCGAGGCGACGGAAGGAGGCGGCGAGCTCTTTCCTCGCGAAGCAGCGGCAAGCGAAGGCATGCGATGGCGGCGGAAATTTTTGTTCCCTCAATGTTTCTACTCAGGGTACAAAAAAAAAATTATAATAAAGAGAGAGAGAAGGAAGGAAAGCTCATTTTAAATGAGAAAACCCGAAAGTGAATTGGAGTTACTATTTACAAATGTGTCATTCCCTGTAAGTTTACGTAAATGCCCTTCACTTGAAGGTTTAAGGAAAATTTGTTCAAAATAAGCATAGAAAGAATTTGACCCAAGAACAAGAAGAATTAAGGCTACATAAGTTTCACTTTGCTAAACGAGCTTTGTTGATATTATTTCTCATTAAATCAAAATGTTTCGTTCACTTTGGGTGTGGAATTCTAATCCATACTCTAGATTGAAATTTGGGCGTATTATAATTTCATCCCAAAATCATGAGTTAAGTTCAAATTTCATCTCAAATTCAAGCCTCAAGTCAAAATTGATCGAAATTCCAAAATTATCCCAAGTCAAATTTTCATCGCTTCTACTCTGAGTTCAAACCAAATTTTGAATGACATCTAAAATGTACCTTGAATTAAAAAAAAAAAAAAAAAAGAATTTTTGGGCATATTCCAAATTTTATTCCCGAGCAAGATTTGATTTCAAAAAGTTTCTAAATCCAAGTTTAAATCCAAATTTGTAGCTTGGGTGGACTCCAAATTTTATCCAACATCAAAATTTGGGTAAAATTCAAAGTCAAACCCTACTCAAAATTGACATAAAAAATTGGGTAGACACCAAATTCTACTCTACATTCAAAGTGGAATTAAGATATAGCACAAAATCTACCGTAGTTCAAGTCAGAGTGTTTTGCCAAATAAAAAAAAATCAACATTATGACTAAAATTCATATCTTGATCAATTGGCATAGAAAGGTGTGTCAAATAATGGATTTATGAACCAAATTTCATATTTCGAAAAAATTGACATGTCAGGACGGAGTCGAAATTAGGAGCAACTGTCCTACATTTTGATGTCAAAATTTAACTTTTCCGAGACTGACTCACACATACTCGTGCATAAATCTTGAAAAAAATGGGGCATTTGTTGACCGAAATTTTTTGGCCAATCAACAGTTGTCACGAAGTGTTGACAAACTTACATTTGGGAGGAATCTCAATTCGACATGTGTCCCAAATTAAATTTGAAGACAAAATTGACAATTCTCGGGAAAACGCCGTGTGTTTTCATCGTGACCGTTTGATCATATAAGCTTAATCGATCAAGTTGGGTGATATTGCAATTGGGCTCAAGGTCAAATGTGCCCAAAAAGTTATTCAAATGACAATTTGACCCAAAGCTTACATAGCCCAAATCTAGATGACTGGGCCCAAACCCACTATGCTCCCATGGGAACTCTATAAATAGAGAGTCCACCCTTTATTTGCAACGTTAAAAAAACTTCTACTTTTAAGAGCTCGGAGAGAATTCACAAGCAACGAAGACTCCCTAAATTCTTGGAAGACTGAACACTCCTTGAAGACTTCACTTCTTTGAGAAGTTGAAGATTCAACCTCGAGAACAAGCTGCGAAGCCCTCGAGCCAAATCCAACATCGAAAACAAGCTGCAAAGCCCTCGAGCCAAATCCAACATCGAAAACAAGCTGCAAAGCCCTCGAGCCAAATCCAACATCGAGAACAAGTTGTAAAGCCCTCGTAACAAATCCAACATCGAGAACAAGCTGTAAAGCCCTCGAAACAAATCCAACGTCGAGAACAAGCTGCAAAGACCTTGAAACAAATCAAACCTCGAGAACAAGCTTTGAAGCCCTCAAGACACATTTACTTTGAGAGAGAAAGAATCAGATGATAAACATTAGAGATTGTAACACACGCATACATATAAATACAAATCAAGTTCATATTACACGTATTAAATTTCCTTCGTCGAAATCTTGTGTGAACAGCCCCAATTTTATATGACCTTTTATATTATTCTTCCTTTAAAATATTCTTTATTATTTCAAAAAAGAAAGGTTTTTCTTATAAAATAAAATAAAATAAAATAAGGACTTTAATTACGCAGGGTGTGGGGTAAACGCCTAAGAGGTGGGTTTTGGAAAACAAAAACTGTTATTTTTCGTTTCCGTTTTTCCTTTATAATTCAAAATTTGCTTTTGAAAATTAAAAAACTAAAAACCAGAAAAGGAAAACAAATTGGTTAATATTAGGGAATTATTTATCTTAGGAAGTTATTTATTTATATTGATGTCTTTATTTTTATCGGCTATGGAAATTAGGTTTAGGTTATGTTGTATATAAACATGTTATTATGAATGAAAAACTAAGAAGAAAATTATTGTGATTTCTCATGGTATCAGACCTTAGATCCTAAAATCACCAAAATCATACAAAACACTAGGGCGGCGGCGTGCTTTCGCCGCCCCCCACAACCGTTTCTCTTCATGTTACATTTAGTGTGTCTACATTTTGTTTAAAGATGTTGATGAAAATGAAAAAAAAAAAGAACCAGATATGCTTTTGTGTCCAGATCTGGAGCTTCCACCGTCGACGGAGGATGAAAAAAAAACTTCTACAAATGGGATATTCACGGTTTCAAATTCACCAATGATCTTTTTGTTAGTAATTATATCTTTCAAAAACTTAACATAAGAAGGCATAGATTGCAAAACTTCTACAAATGGGATATTCACATGCACTTGTGGTGGTCGGATTTTTGAATATCCGCTTAATCTCAAGCTGTCGAGGCTTGCCAAAATACGATTTATAATGCCTATTGCCAAGGCTTTGCAGCCAGTGGTAACAGGGTCGATCCAAGGAATAGGAGAATGAATTTACTAGTGAAATTGGGATTTGATTGATTAATTGGTAACGGGGGGTTTTATCATGCAAATAGGAAATAATGCGAAAGCTAACGGAAGAAAGAAATAATATGTAGAAGACGTGTGTACGGTTTGGGGAGTCTCGGGGTCAATTGTTAGACAATTACAACTTATCATTTAATTCTAATAACATGGAATTCAGTTTACCAAGCACGCGGACGACTACCAGAGAAGCCCCAAAGTAGCCGACTCCATGGATTTTAATTAGGCCACACAGTCCTAATTACACGTTATCTAATCTCACATTAAGATGATCAGTCCTAAGATGAATTTAGACAGTTACTAGCTAACCGCGACGAACATTCGGGCGTGAATTCTAATTGCTAGTAGGTTGCCCGCAAACGCTGTATGCAACCAACAATTATCCTACCCGACCCGATACTTCGATTTAGTTCTATTTACCTGTGTTACTTAGTCGAGCAGTGAGAGGCACGGCATCGCTACTCTTTAACATACACAACATGCGAAACTATCCGAGTGTCAATCAACATAATTTAACATGCGCGTTGGATTAAGCAAGGTAAACAAATGCAATGTAAACAGAACCAATATGCAATTTAAACTCAGATTATCAAAGCTATAAAGGTCTAACAAAATTCCCCTAAACAAAATCCCAAACCGTCACCCTTACCTTAGCCGCTCATGGCGCGGATCGTCAATCCCGCTCCACCAACGACCATGGAAGAGTTCATCTACCTATTACAAATGGAGAGTGGAGCTCTCAAACATGCCAACAATGGCGGAGCTCCACGAAATATAGAGAGAAAACGGAGAAGAAGGAGACAAAAATCGTCCAAATCGGTTGAGAGATGAAGAAGATGAAGGTTGAAGAAGATATGAAAAATGTGCAGAAAAATCGTCCTTAAGCTACTGCCTTCGTCGTAGCGTCGAGACGCTGGGCCAGCGTCTCGACGCTGTGCCCTAAGTAATCCGCGCGCGCGCGCGCTGGCGTCGCGACGCAAGGCCAGCGTCGCGACGCTGCCCCGATGAATTTCCTGCGCGCGCCTCCTCTGGAGCGTCTCGACGCCAAGCAGGGTCTCGACGCCAGGGCAGCGTCGAGCTAGCGTCTCGACGCTATCACTCGACGCTTGCTCTCGGGTTTTTCCAGCGTCGAGCCAGCGTCTCGACGCTATAGCTCGACGCTGGCTCTCGGGTTTGGGGCTGATGCTTTGCCTCTCCAAGGCTGTTTTGGCCCGTTTCTTCACGGAACAAATTCCCCTCTTCCCGATGCAATCCCGGGGCGCTAAAACTCTGCTTTAAGCGCTCGAACATGCCCAATGGACGCACGAGCTCTTTGCCGCTTTTCTCCTACAAAAGAGATACATTTAATCAATTGGAAGCGGCCTTTAGCTATGATTAGGACGTATTTAATAGCTCCAAAATGGAGTTATCAACTTGTTTCAAAATTTCTAAAAATTTATTAAAGTGCACTTCCTGTTCTTGTTTTTTCTTCAGCCTTCTAGGGAATGGAGGTGGTGGCACATATGTAGGCACTTCAGGTCGCCTAATGATAGGTGGAGGCCTTGGGATCCCTTCTGGTTCCTCTATGATAGGTTCCAGCCTCACCCTTGTTGTGCTTGGTGGTAGTTGATCATGGTTGAGCAGAGAATCCAGTGGAGCACTAGACTCTTCATTCTCTACTCGCTTTGGGGCTTCTCTATTGTTGCTCACCAATGGTCTTCCACTGCGAAGTTCAATTGCTTGAACTTGCTCTTTTCCATCCCTTCTTGGTACTTCAGTGTCTGTAGGCAATCTACCTTGGGGCCTATTTTTCAGTTCATTGGCTAACTGCCCTATTTGGTTTTCGAGGCTCCTGAGGGTGGCTTGCTGACTCTGTAGGGTAGCATCATTTTTTGCAATGTACTCCTTAAGTAAATTTTCTACTGATGACCCTATTGGTTGGTTATATGGCTTTTGGTACATGGATTGGTTATTCTGTTGAGTGAAACCAGGTGTTCCACTCGGTCTTGGTTGGTTTGGAGCTTGGTTAGTGTTTTGTTGTCCACCCCAAGAAAGATTTGGGTGGTTCCTCCAACCAGGATTATAGGTGTTAGAATAGGGGTTGTTCCTAGGCTGCTATTGGCTTCCAACATAGCAGACTGAGGCTGGATTCCCAGGGCAGAAATCATACAAGTGCCCTTCCCCACAGAACCCACAAATTAGTGTCTCACCTTGACTGTTTGATGTGCCCATTGAAATGGCTGCTACGGTGTTGACACTAGGTTGGAGATTGGTTTGAGCCATTTGTTTGACTAGATTGGTCAGGGCGTTAATTTGACTACTCATTGCACTAAGTGCATCCTTGTCTTGAGCTCTCCTAGGCTCTACAGGATCGTCTGACCATCTACAATGAGAAGTTGAGATTTTCATTGTAGCTCTTTGAAAGCATGGAACCACCAGCTGAAGAATTCAGCACTTGCCTTGTGCTGGGGTTGCATCCTTTAAAGAACACTTCTATTTGGATACACCATGGAATGCCATGGTGTGGACATTTAAGCAAAAGGTCCTTGAACCTTGTCCAAGCTTCGTGAAGAGATTCGTTTTCGGCTTGTTTGAACTTAATGATATCATCACGAAAGTTGGAATTCCTATCAGGTGGGAAGTACTTGACTAGGAATTTTTCAGCCAGATCTGTCCAATTGACAATTGATCCGGAGGGTAAGGAATTTAACCACGTTTTGGCTTTATCTCTTAATGAGTAAGGGAAGAGGTAAAGCCTCAAAGCTTCTTGAGAAACTCCAGGAATAAGGAAGGTATCACTAACTACTAGGAAATTTCTTAGATGATTGTGGGAATCTTCGTTTTCCACTCCAAAGAATTGTCCCACAGTGGACAGCATTTGGAACATTACTGGCTTTAACTCGAATAAGTTGGCAGTAATCTCAGGGCGTATAATGCTTGGGTTTAGCTCCCCAGGCATGGGAACTAAGTATGAGAGGATGGCACTATCCTTGTCATTCGCTATTTCGATGGGGTTGCGAATGGTAGGTGCTGGGTTTGGGATTGGTCTATCCATTTCGGTTTGATGGGATTGCGACGACTCGGCGGAGTCAGCAATGTTTTGAGTTACAGGGGGTTGTTTAAAGAGGCGTTTCTTAGCTTTGTTTCTGGCCCTAAGTAATCTTTCAGGCTCAGGATTGAACTCTAGATCGCTACTTGAATGCTCATTCATAAACTAACCCAATGATACCTGTAAAAGAAATGAAAGAAGATCAGCTCTAATCGATATTAAGATTTGTGTTTCTAACTTAACAAACTTCGTGTTTACTAAACAAAATCCCCGGCAGCGGCGCCAAAA
This sequence comes from Herpetospermum pedunculosum, assembly GCA_028017165.1. NCBI lineage: Eukaryota > Viridiplantae > Streptophyta > Magnoliopsida > Cucurbitales > Cucurbitaceae > Herpetospermum > Herpetospermum pedunculosum. The sequence goes on from CM051530.1 coordinate 49,779,620, forward strand.
ACTTGTTGCGTGCTCAATGTGTAAATTAAAATGCAATGGGAGAGCACTCAGAACATGCAAGCATACATGGTCTTGTAGCAAGTAATAAGTATTTTTTCATTCGATTTCCCACAGAGATTTATTCTTAGTTACTAGCGAAGTGAGATGTTAAATTAGAAAGGGTGGTTTAAATGGGGGTAGAATTGGGATTAATGTGCCTAACTATTAAAGAACGTGCGAGATATGAAAGCATAAACAAAGCCAAGTAGAGGTATTAACTTGAATGTAAAAGGAAAAGAATTGCGGAGAAAGCAATTATCTAGCAATAAAATCGCAAAACAGAAAGCTGAAAAAAAATGGCTAAGGCAAAATTTAAACTAAGAAAATTTTGCAGACAGCAATTTTCTCGCAATGGTACTAACAGCGTTTTAAGGGTAAAGTGTGGAAACAAGGGCTACTAACGACTCCTCTATAGGCTTTTTCATACGATTCTTCAGCAGTAGATCAACTCACCATGCATCAAATTAACTCATTCTCATGTATCTCTCGATTCCATGCATTAGACCCTTTAGTTCACTCATGTCCAAGTGAGGCTTAAGCATCTATTTATATAAGCAAGTTAATGACTTGTGCTAGGAAAACGCCTATTCCTAGGTCGTTTTCTGGCTACCATGAATGGACGACTCTGAACTCTTACTCCTTCCGGAGGTTAGGAGTTCTTTGGACAAAATGGATGGCCAATCGAAATTGCCCGTGGGATGAAGCATACATACATTCAATGCACTTGGAGCTATCCTACATGCTGATTCACGTATTTCTACCTATAGATTCATCATTAGCAGACCCTTATGTGGTTTAGTTACTCATGGATGATGATGGGGCGGAAAGATTTGATTGATTAAACATGCTTAACAATATCCAAATAGAAATGACAGAAAACAGAAGCAATGGAGAACTTGCGAAGTAATGAAATAATTCTTTGATTAACCAAGATTCGAACTAAACAAGTAACAACTTTAAAACAATGAGGACTAAACAGAAGAGAACGAAATGTATTGGAGTAGCAAACAGAGATGAAATAGCAACAGACAAAAACGACAAGGGAAGCAAAAACAGCAGAAAGCAGTTAACGTGTGCGTGTGAACTCCTCGCCGCAAGCGCCTCGGATGAAGAGCGAAGGTGAACTTGTTCGTGGATGAATCCAATCAGAAGAGAAGAAGGATCCTCTCTTCTTCCTCTCAGATTATCGATTCCACCAGCTGAAACCTGCACACCAACAACCGGAAGAGAAAACGATGAGAAACTGCGTTGAGATGAGAGTTCTACGCTTTCGAGTCTGTTTCTGTCCTTCCCCCTTGACCTCCTTTTATAGTGTTTTGCAGGTAGTCTTCAGCCAAGGAGAACCATCCATTCTGAACGACGACCTTCCACGTGGCAGCAGGAGAAAAAATGGGCGGCTGAAAGATCGTAACAAAATGGCAAACGGTTAGACAACTTAACAATTTTCACTTAAAACATTGCTGAGACAGCAATGTGTTCGCAATGTTTCTGCAATATGGAAATTTCAACTCTTTAGCTTTGTTTTCGATTATCTAGCCTTCCTTTTACACATAAGTCCTGATTTAGCTTCATTCTATAAATTCTCATATAAAAGCACATGTTTAGGCTAAATTCTACCAAAAACGCTTAAGAGTTCACCCAATTCTATAACAAATAAGTTCCTAAAATATGCACTTTTGGAGACGTAACAGCAAGCTCCAATTGAGCAAAGTGCCATAACACTCAATACAAGAAAATTCTCCATATTCTCTCTTCATTCTAAATTTTGTCTTAATTTTTCCTTTATTGCCTCCAACAAATTTGGTATTAGAGTCCACAAAGCCCAAACGGGTATTCGGTCCAAAAAAGGATCCGACCCAAGAATGGTGAACACAAAGAGGCACCATCTTGAGGGGGCATGTTGAGGATCTCACATCGGAAAGATGAAGGGACCTCACTCACAATATAACATACATGGGCTACTCCTCTTATCACCAATTGGTTTTGAGATGGAACCCCATGATGTCTAATATGCCAAAGGTGAGGAAATAACCATAGTCCTATTTTTATGCAAGTGTGGTACATGAATGGAAAAGATATACGTGGAAGACAAACACAAAGAAAACTTAAGATGACGAAAACTTCAAAGAAAGCTCCTATGGTGCGATACTCACCAGCGAGGCGACGGAAGGAGGCGGCGAGCTCTTTCCTCGCGAAGCAGCGGCAAGCGAAGGCATGCGATGGCGGCGGAAATTTTTGTTCCCTCAATGTTTCTACTCAGGGTACAAAAAAAAAATTATAATAAAGAGAGAGAGAAGGAAGGAAAGCTCATTTTAAATGAGAAAACCCGAAAGTGAATTGGAGTTACTATTTACAAATGTGTCATTCCCTGTAAGTTTACGTAAATGCCCTTCACTTGAAGGTTTAAGGAAAATTTGTTCAAAATAAGCATAGAAAGAATTTGACCCAAGAACAAGAAGAATTAAGGCTACATAAGTTTCACTTTGCTAAACGAGCTTTGTTGATATTATTTCTCATTAAATCAAAATGTTTCGTTCACTTTGGGTGTGGAATTCTAATCCATACTCTAGATTGAAATTTGGGCGTATTATAATTTCATCCCAAAATCATGAGTTAAGTTCAAATTTCATCTCAAATTCAAGCCTCAAGTCAAAATTGATCGAAATTCCAAAATTATCCCAAGTCAAATTTTCATCGCTTCTACTCTGAGTTCAAACCAAATTTTGAATGACATCTAAAATGTACCTTGAATTAAAAAAAAAAAAAAAAAAGAATTTTTGGGCATATTCCAAATTTTATTCCCGAGCAAGATTTGATTTCAAAAAGTTTCTAAATCCAAGTTTAAATCCAAATTTGTAGCTTGGGTGGACTCCAAATTTTATCCAACATCAAAATTTGGGTAAAATTCAAAGTCAAACCCTACTCAAAATTGACATAAAAAATTGGGTAGACACCAAATTCTACTCTACATTCAAAGTGGAATTAAGATATAGCACAAAATCTACCGTAGTTCAAGTCAGAGTGTTTTGCCAAATAAAAAAAAATCAACATTATGACTAAAATTCATATCTTGATCAATTGGCATAGAAAGGTGTGTCAAATAATGGATTTATGAACCAAATTTCATATTTCGAAAAAATTGACATGTCAGGACGGAGTCGAAATTAGGAGCAACTGTCCTACATTTTGATGTCAAAATTTAACTTTTCCGAGACTGACTCACACATACTCGTGCATAAATCTTGAAAAAAATGGGGCATTTGTTGACCGAAATTTTTTGGCCAATCAACAGTTGTCACGAAGTGTTGACAAACTTACATTTGGGAGGAATCTCAATTCGACATGTGTCCCAAATTAAATTTGAAGACAAAATTGACAATTCTCGGGAAAACGCCGTGTGTTTTCATCGTGACCGTTTGATCATATAAGCTTAATCGATCAAGTTGGGTGATATTGCAATTGGGCTCAAGGTCAAATGTGCCCAAAAAGTTATTCAAATGACAATTTGACCCAAAGCTTACATAGCCCAAATCTAGATGACTGGGCCCAAACCCACTATGCTCCCATGGGAACTCTATAAATAGAGAGTCCACCCTTTATTTGCAACGTTAAAAAAACTTCTACTTTTAAGAGCTCGGAGAGAATTCACAAGCAACGAAGACTCCCTAAATTCTTGGAAGACTGAACACTCCTTGAAGATCAAACACTTGAAGACTTCACTTCTTTGAGAAGTTGAAGATTCAACCTCGAGAACAAGCTGCGAAGCCCTCGAGCCAAATCCAACATCGAAAACAAGCTGCAAAGCCCTCGAGCCAAATCCAACATCGAAAACAAGCTGCAAAGCCCTCGAGCCAAATCCAACATCGAGAACAAGTTGTAAAGCCCTCGTAACAAATCCAACATCGAGAACAAGCTGTAAAGCCCTCGAAACAAATCCAACGTCGAGAACAAGCTGCAAAGACCTTGAAACAAATCAAACCTCGAGAACAAGCTTTGAAGCCCTCAAGACACATTTACTTTGAGAGAGAAAGAATCAGATGATAAACATTAGAGATTGTAACACACGCATACATATAAATACAAATCAAGTTCATATTACACGTATTAAATTTCCTTCGTCGAAATCTTGTGTGAACAACCCCAATTTTATATGACCTTTTATATTATTCTTCCTTTAAAATATTCTTTATTATTTCAAAAAAGAAAGGTTTTTCTTATAAAATAAAATAAAATAAAATAAGGACTTTAATTACGCAGGGTGTGGGGTAAACGCCTAAGAGGTGGGTTTTGGAAAACAAAAACTGTTATTTTTCGTTTCCGTTTTTCCTTTATAATTCAAAATTTGCTTTTGAAAATTAAAAAACTAAAAACCAGAAAAGGAAAACAAATTGGTTAATATTAGGGAATTATTTATCTTAGGAAGTTATTTATTTATATTGATGTCTTTATTTTTATCGGCTATGGAAATTAGGTTTAGGTTATGTTGTATATAAACATGTTATTATGAATGAAAAACTAAGAAGAAAATTATTGTGATTTCTCATGGTATCAGACCTTAGATCCTAAAATCACCAAAATCATACAAAACACTAGGGCGGCGGCGTGCTTTCGCCGCCCCCCACAACCGTTTCTCTTCATGTTACATTTAGTGTGTCTACATTTTGTTTAAAGATGTTGATGAAAATGAAAAAAAAAGAACCAGATATGCTTTTGTGTCCAGATCTGGAGCTTCCACCGTCGACGGAGGATGAAAAAAAAAAGATCTGCCACGGTCGCCTCCAGTCCCCATCGACGAAAGATGAAAAAAAAAATTGATCCAAATCTGACCCAACCGCCGCCGCTGCTGTCTAAACGCGTCGTTTTTGTTTTTCGCGTGATGAATTCGTTGGGAGTTCGTTCGGCACTGAGTTTTGTCCAGAACTGAAGGGTCGCCGCTCAAATGCCAGAGGTGAAGGAGTCTTCGCCGTGTTTCAAATCTGAAAGGGTGCCACAAGTTTTTTGTTTGGTATTTGCTCTCTAACTCTAAACTAAACTTGTTTTAGCATTCGAGTTTTTGTATGAACTAGTTTTGAGTTTGAGTTATGAAATCTGAACTTATGAAGAGAGAGAAAAAAAAGAGGAAGAAGAAGGAAAAGAGGCCGGGAAGAAGGTTTCATTTTGCAAATGAAAAAAAAAAAGAAAAAAAAAAAAAAGAAGGAGAAGTTGGGAGATTTGGCCAGATGACCCCCACTTATGGCCCGCTCGAGAGAATGACCTGCCAATAAAAACATTTGAAAGAATGACCTTTTGCATACGTCAGCGGAAAAGTGCTCCATCCTCTCGTTATGTCCAATTTACAACATTTGCAAATGCGAGTTGCGTTAATTTCGGAATTGCCATTCCTTTAAAATTTCCCAAATCCGAAAATTAATATTGAAACCCCGCCCTCTAATTTCGCATTTCCGATTCAAACGTTTCGCAATTTGGGCAAATTACAGAGTCGCCTCTTTCGTCTTCCTCTTTCTCATTTTCGAATCCGCCGTTTCACAATTTGGGGAAATTACAGAGCCGACTCTTTCGTCTTCTGTCGCAAGTTCGGAAGCAAAGTTTCTTCTTTCGTTACTGTTGATTCAAGCTTCGGTTAGTAATTTGGAGAAATTTTTTTAATGCTCTGTACATTTTCATGGATGATGTTAAAGAAATTCTTTTCAGCTGATTTATGAAACAAAAAAAAGGTGAATGAATTACTGCATGCAAACTTTTGTTCTGAAAGTTGAACTATAGTTGGATGATTTAGTGTTTAGGTTTCCGTTGTAGAACCGATTGAAACATTGTACTGGTAGAACCAACTGACTCTTGGACTACTGCTTTCGTGATAGACGGTTATATAAATATTATAAGTTTGCAGTAGATGTATGTATAGCAGTAGCGAGAGGCTACATAGCGGGAGCGAGAGATACAGGTAGCGACAGACAAAGGTCATACCTAGAGCTTGAAGTGTAAACCATAGCGAGAGCTAGAAGTGTGAACCATAGCGAGAGCGAGCGTATTAACGAGAGCGAGCGAGTGATTCATAGCGAGAGCTAGAGATGTTCTTCATAGCGAGAGCTAGAGATGTTCTTCATAGCGAGAGCTAGAGATGTTCTTCATAGCGAGAGCTAGAGATGTTCTTCATAGCGAGAGCTAGAGATGTAGCGAGCGTTGTAGTTCATAGGTAGCTAGAGATGTAGTCCATGGGGATTTAATCATTTGTTAATGTTGTTGTTATTTAGACTTTGATCTTGTAATTGGACTTCGTATATTTGTGTCCTTATTTCAGAATACAGTTCAGAAGATGGCACATGTTTTAAAGATAAGTGTAGGAGATCGCTTCCCTGGCCAAGTAACCAGTTTATCGCACATTGGTGCTGCGAGCAAAGTCATCAAGAAGAAGCTTTCACCTGAACAACTAGATATGTTTAGGCGCACACCATTTGGTCGTTTAGTGGACGTTGATTTGATCTTCAACAGTTCAGTAGTTCATTACATCCTATTGAGGGAGGTGACAGACCCTAGAAGTGATGTCATGTCATTCGATCTGAATGGGACTATTGTTAGTTTTTCGAAGGATGACTTCCTTCTAATAACAGGACTGTGGCCTTCCTGTGAAGTAGTTGAGAAGGGCAGCTCATATGAACGACTGCGTAAGAAGTACTTTACTTCGTTCAACAAGAAAGACACATGCCTTCTGACAGACTTTGAAGAACATTTTATGAAATTGCAGTTTGAAAATGACGAGGATGCAGTAAAGATTTCTCTCGTATATTTTACAGAGATGGCCATGATGGGCAAAGAGAAAAGTAAGAATGTTGTTGACTTTACATTGTTAGATGCGGTGGATGACTTAGAGTACTTTAATTCTCTTGATTGGGGAACTATTGTATGGGAGCAGACACTAGGAGGTCTGCAAAGGGCCATGTTGAACAATAAAGTACAACTTTATAAGAAGAACGTTGTTAAGAAACCGTCTTACATGGTGAAGTATAGTCTATCTGGACTTCCTCATGCCTTTCAGGTATATTTCTTTATGAAACTTCTAATTTTCTGTATGTTTGATAGCTCCAAAATAGAGCTATCTTAATGTCCCTAATTCTAGCTAAAACCATGACATATATTGATTAAAATGCTTCCTTGTAGGTGATTTCATGGTGAAGAGCTCGGGAAGTCCATTGATGATTTTCGGGGCTAAAACGGTCATTTAAGATGTTTCAGGAAGTGTTCGGGTTAAAAAGATAGGCCAAACAGAGCTCGGGAGCCAAAACGACCCAAAATTGGGCTAAGAGCCGAGAGGGCAGCGCCCAGCGCCCAGGCGCCCAACAAACGCAGCACGCGCGCGCCGCCTCACCCGCACCGCGCACCCGCGCCCAGACGGCCAGACGCGCGCGCGCCCGCACGCGCCGCCTCGCCTCGCGCCCGCGCGCCCTCGCCCGCTCCGCCTCGCCCATGTCCGCGCGCGCCCTCGCCCGTTCCGCCTCGCCCGCGCGCCCGTCATTGAAAATCCGCGTGCGCCCCAGCGTCTAGACGCTAGCTCGACGCTGCCCCGACGATTCCCGAAGATAGACGAGCATCAGCGTCGAGCGCGCGTCTCAACGCTCACTCAACGCCGACAGCATCGAGACGCTGGCCTAGCGTCTCGACGCCCCGAAGTCTGAAGCGCGCAGCTGAATTTCCACCCGAGAGCAAGCGTCGAGCGCAAGCGTCTCGACGCTCGCTCGACGCCGCGCAGCGTCTCGACGCTACCCCGCGCGCGCAGCAGCCAACTTAGGGCACAGCGTCGAGACGCGGCCTAGCGTCTCGACGCTCTGAGCTTAAAAAGCGTGAAAACGCATATTTGCAGCCATTTTTGGATGCTTTTTCTTCCTCCAACTTCTCCTCTCGGGTCTAGGGCATTTTTCCACCATTTTTGTACTTCTTCTCCTTCTTTGTGCATGATTCCAAGCTCTTCCATTGGGGATTGGATTAATTCATCCCCCATGGAAGGCTAAACCGAGGTAAGTGCTTAATTTTGAGCTTTGAATTGTAAGTTTTGGATGTTTGGGGAGATTTTTCCCCTTTGTGAATGTTAAGACATTTAGCTTGTTTATGCATCTCTTGCTTGTTCTTCATCCATATCTAGCATGTGTAGCTAAATTAGATTGATGCTCTAATTCCTATGCATGATAGAGGGCTAAAGGTTGGGACGTATAATTGCCTATACCGCTAGGTAGCACGGGTCTAAGCATGGCTAATTAGTTCGGCCCAAAGTGACAGTTGGTAATTTGAATTAATTAACGTTTTCATGTTAGGCTTAAGGCAAGAGAGAAACCGGGTTAGTCTTAGGATTAGGCCGTCGCAATGTTCCCGTCACTGGCACGTAATCGATTTAGGGGCCGCTACCTTGGATAGATTATTGGCCAAGTTTAATTAGAATTGCACGAGTCTAATTAAATTGTTGCGTGCTCAATGTGTTAAAATAAATAAGCAATAAGATAGAAAGAGCACTCAGAACATGCAAGCATACATGATCTTATAGCAAGCAGTAAGTATTTTTTCATTCGTTTTCCCACAGAGATTTATTATAAGTTATTCGTGAAGTGTAAAGTTAAGAAAGAAAGGGTGGATTTGATGGGGTAGAATTGGTTTTAAATTGTCTATTTCCTACTGAATACGTAGAGGGTAGCAACATAAACAAGTGCAAGTTAAAGCTAAACTCAAATGAAAAGAGACGAGATTAATAAATGAAGAAGAAAACAGCTAAACAGAATTGTAATTTAGCAGAATTGCGGAAACAGCAATTCTACCGCAATGTTACTGACAGCGAAAGTGTGTAAAATGGTGAATTAAGGGCTACCAACGACTCCTCTATAGGCATCTTTATACGATTCTCAAGCATTGGATCAACTCTCTATGCATCAAACTATCTCAATCTCATGTATCGTCCGATTCCATGCATTAGATTCTTTAGTTTACTCATGTCAAAGTAAGGTCTTAAGCATCTTGTTAAAGCAGAAAGATGTGGTTTGTACTAGGAAAACGCCTATTCCTAGGTCGTTTTCTGGCTACCTTGAAAGGCTAGCATGAGTGTATAACTGGATGGCCAATCGAAATTGCCCGTGGGATGAAGCTTACATACAATCAATGCTTCGAGAGCTATCCTACATGCTTGGTTCACGTTTTTTAGCCTATAGTATTGTCATTAGCATGCCCCTATGTGACTTAGTTACTCATGGATATGGGGAGAACAGAAATAAAAGATAAAGTATACATGCTTAGAAGAGAAATATGCTTAAAATAACAAGGTAAAACAGTAGCAGCAAAAGTTAAGAAACTGTGAAATAACAAATTGTGCTTTGATTACTTAATTGTTTGAATGAACAAAGGGAAGCTTAAAGTAAATAATGTAAAGACAGAAAGCAACGAAATGAAATGAACTAACTGTTAGAAGAGAAACAACACTTAAACAGAGCTGGAAATTAGAAATGAAAGACAGAAAGCAGTAAATGATGCTTGAAAGCCTCGTCGCAACCGCCTCGGCTGAAGGGGATGAAAGAATAGCTTTGCTTGGATGAATCCAATCGGGAGAGAAGATGAATCTTCTCTCCTTCCTATCAGATTGTCGATTCCAACAGCTGAGACTCTCACACCAACAGACGGCAAAGGAAAACACGAAGAAAGATGGAGCTGCGAGAAGACTTCTACGCTTTCGGATGATGCTTGAACCTTCGACTTTGACCCCTATTTATAGTAATCTGCAGGTGCATTTGGGCCAAGGAGAACCATCAATCTTCAACGTCGTACTTCAGAATGGATGGAGGAGAAAGAACGAATCCCTGAAATAACGGAAATTAACAGAAAAAGATCAGTCAACTTACGGTTTTCACTTGAAACATTGCGGTTTCAGCAATGTTTCCGCAATGCTGTCGCAATGCTTGTTTTTCATTCTTTTCCTTCGGTTTTCAACCCTTTTCTCTCCTATTGTGCATAAGTCCTAATTTAGCTACCTTCTTCTCAATCTCATATTTAAGCATAGGTTTAGGCTAAATGCTATCAAAAACACCTAAGAGTGAACATCTTTCTAAGATAAATAAGTCCTAAAAAGGTCACTTTTGGAGACGTAACACACCCCCAAACTTAAGGTTTTGCTTGTCCTCGAGCAATCTAAGGACTTTCCTAGGCTGCTGTTTCTTCTTCTTTAACCACTTACTAACTCCCCTATATTCTTATCCATAGCAGTGCTGTCCTGTGACCCACTTCTAAGCGTAAAACTACCCTCTCATCTAGCTTCTTCTGATTTCGCATGCCTAATACTCCTACTGTTTTTATTAACTCCCTACAACTGATCTACCTGCTTTTGTCATATAATGCAACCATCCCTAAGGTTTCAAATTCTACCTAGCTTTACCCCAGACTCAGTACATGCTTCTAGTTTATACTTATGAGCTACCTAGGATTCCTTAGAGTCATGCCAGTCTTAGTATTAACAGTGACAGTAGTACTTTAAGAGAACAACCTAAACCCTGGCATCACTACATTGGACATACATTCATCTCCCTAAACAACCCTACAAGCTACAACTTTGTGCTTAGCTAGTTGAGGATCAGAGTTCTTTTTAAATAGGACATCTAAGCCACAAAGTTGCAACTCCTAGGTATACATTCTTCTTCCCTACTTTTTCCTTTTTTCTTTCTCAGGTGGAGCCTTTCCTTTGGTTGCCTTTTGATGCAATGCCACTTGTGGGTTACACACTTGGCACTGATTACTCAGCAACCTAAGAGAGACTCCCCTCTTTATTCTATTTTTCATTTTTTTTCTTTTTTTCAGTTCATTATTTTTGTCAAGGAGAAGAAGAATGCTTATGTTTTAAGGGAGAGAGGAATGTTCCTAGGCCTAGGGTGGCCTCCCCCAAACTTCAACTACTCATTGTCCCCAATGAGTGTCTGAGGTGGCACACCCCCAAACTTGTCCTAGAAGCATCTAGTCTAAGGTAAAACAAAGAGAATCTAAAAGCCCTAGGCATAGACAGAACATGCTAAAAGAAAATATCACAGCAGCAGAAAACTTGAAAAAAAACAGACAGGCAAGGACTTACGGCTATGCATGCTGAGCTTTTTAGAGGTTAATTTAAACTATCAAAGGGTGTCCTATGACACTCATCCAGCATGCATTTAGATAAGCTATATAAGGTAGGCATGACAGCAGCAAAAGATAGAATTTAAACAGATCACAGCCTAGCTAAACAGACAGTCCAAAACATGCTTTCAGTAATAAAAATTGCGGGTACCGCAATTATTTCGCAATCAAGTCAGGGCAGATATATCATTCACTAAGGCCCCTAAGCATGCTTTATCCAGTCATTCAAGCTCGACAAAAATAAACCTAAACTATCCTACCTAATCAGCTAGCAGTAGGCTATACTAAGCAATTTAAAAAACGTAAAACTAAGCAACTAAAACAGATCAAAATTTTACTAAAAACAACATAATTCACATGGTCTATCAGAAAGCAGATTTTTTTTTTTTCTTATTCTAAGGGAACAGCAATACTCCCTTGAGTGCAATTCAAACCAGCACTCAGATGTCTTCATCCTCATCAGATCGTCGTGGTCGTGGAGGCACCCATGGAGTCAGGAGATTCGTGGGAAAATCAGGGAAGATGCATCCAAGTTGGTCAGCAACTTCCTTGTCCCGTGCCTGTGCGTAAGTGGCCCATTGAGCCATCCTCCTCTGCATATCCATCAGGCAAGCCATGGACAGCGACTGGTCAGCAGCCAACCTATCCAGCTCGAATTCCATGTTCCCCTTCCTTTTCAGCCTCAATCCAGCAGGTAGCTCCAAGTGGCCTGTGTAAGCCATTTGCTGCTCCATTCGCTCAATAGGGACTCCTGCAAGCAAACAGAGTTTAGTTATAGTATTAGGGAAAAACAATGGCCCCTTACCTTTCTTCGCGCACTCAGCAATGGCGGCTGACATGACTTCACCCACGTTGACCGTGAGACCTCGCATAATTGCATAGACCAGCAGCGATCTGCTCTGGTTAATGGTGGTCTCATGAGTCACGGGGGACAGCTTCCTCCTTACAAAGGCAAACCATACAGCCGCCTTAGCTGTGAGGTTGGCACTCATGAGAGTGTGCCTCCCATTGCGTGACACGGTCCAGGATGCTTCAGGCTGGCCAATGGTCCGAATGGCCTCTTCCAGGACTGCCTCAGTAGGCTCATCAACAATCCGTGCATAGTCAGTATGTTTTTGGCCCTTGAGGCCATAGGCTTCGTTGATGGCTTTTGCTGAGAAGTCCACTTCTACCCCCCTGACCACAGACAACCCCTCCTCAGAATTCCTCAGGTTGGCGTAGAAGTCATACACCATGCTTGTGTAAGCCGGATTGGGTGGTCTGCACAACTCCTCCCATCCATGATTTGTAATGCCTGCGCGCAAGAACTGCGGCAGGTCAGCAGGTCTGTCGAGGAAGCCCTTCTCGTGCAGCATCTCCCTCTTCCTCAGCTCAATGCCTCTGGACTCAGCGTCAGAGGACACATACCTCACTGATTGAGGCTCATCTTCAGGGTAAAGCTTGGCCTTCCCTTTGTCTGTTGGTTTGGCTGACTCCGCAGCCTCAACCTTGAGTCTCTTGAGCGATGGCTCAGTGCTTTCCTTCTCTGATGAAGGCGCCCTTTTGGCCTTCTTCTTTTTCAGCTTCTTGGACCGCTTGGCCTTGAGAATCTTGACCTTCTTCTTCTTCTTGAGCTTTGCCTCGATGGTGATCTGCTAGAGGCACGCCCCCAGTGTCTCCTCCATTGAGTCATCCTTCTGTGCAAGACTCTCCGGGTTAGCTTCCCTCATAGGAGAGAAAACTTCCTCTTCCTCACCTTCCCCACTGCCCTGCGTCGACTCTTGATATTCACCATATGGGAATTCAGGGTCACGTTGTGGGGAAGTGGGTGATGCCTCAGGGCTCTCCTCTGGCGGAGTATGCTCAGAACTCTGTGGTGATGAAGGCAGTTCAGGGCTCTGCGCTGGTGGTGATGGTGAAGAGCTGTGCGCTGGTGGTGCAGATGGCGAAGAACTCTTCTTGGCCGAATCGTGGGACACACGATCAGTTTCTTGACTCCCCACAGAGGGAGTCTTTTCTTTGCTCGGTTCTGCGGCCACCGCTAAACTCCATCTGCGCTTCTTGGGTGTGCCTGCTGGTTCAGAGGGTCCAGCAGGTATCTCTGTGACGACCTTCCACTTCTTCTTGCTAATCGGAAGTTTGGGAAGTCGTTCAGTCCGCGCAGCATCAGCCTCAGCCAAGGCAAGCAGTGCGTCTCTCGCAGCCGTTTCAGCGTCGTCAGCCTTCTTCTTGGCCGCAGATCTTTCAGCCCTCGTGAGCACCATGGTTGAATCGTGGAGGTTTGGAGAGAAGAATCACAGATGAAGAGAATCGCAGCTTTCTTGGAGTTCAGATAATGGGAGAATCGTATAGATCAACGCGCCTTCTAACGGATATAAAGAAAACGGAAAAATCCCAACGGCTATATTTTTACGGATCCTGCAAATCCAGCGCAATTTTAGTGACCGTTGGAGATTTTTTTCATCTAAATGTCAATCTTTGCTCAACCGTATGTTTTATTTGGCCCAATATTTTCTTGATTTTTAAAGCTGGATTTACTCTCCTTGATTCCCTCTATCGATTCTCTACAAAAAGAAATAAAATCAACATCAAATTCGCAATTAAAATCATACAAACTTATACACAAATGATAACCGGAAAATCGCAAAAAATAAACTAAGGCATGAGCCTCATGTTGACGAGCACAGCAATCACTCGTCCTCTCTCGTTCTCAATTTCATGCTTCAGTCAAGAGGAAGGCCGAGAGAGTCTTCACATCTCCTTCCTCATAGTAGTGCTTCAACCTTGCACCATTAACCATGAATGGTTGACCTTGCTGCAGGTTCTTTATCTCGATGGCACCATGAACAAACACATTAGTAATCACAAATGGACCTGACCATCTAGACTTAAGTTTCCCTGGAAATAGTTTCAACCGCGAGTTAAACAACAAGACAAGCTGACCCTTCTTAAAGTCCTTAACCCTAAGTCTACTGTCGTGCCAAATCTTGGTCTTTTCCTTATACATTTTAGCATTTTCATAAGACATTTGCCTAAGCTCATCAAGCTCATGTAATTGCAGAGACCGCAACGTTCCCGCATCGGTCACGCAATAATTCAACTCTTTTAGTGCCCAAAATGCCTTAATCTCTAACTCAAATGGAAGATGACAAGCTTTACCATATACAAGTCTGTAAGGAGACATACCTAGGGGTGTCTTATATGCTGTCCTATATGCCCAAAGTGCATCCTCAAGTTTAAAGGACCAGTCTTTCCTATTGGGTTTAACCACTTTTTCTAGGATGTTCTTAATCTCCCTATTTGAAATTTCAGCCTGTCCATTCGAGTGTGGGTGATAGGGACTGGCTACTCTATGTCTAATGTTATACTTAGCCAATACTCTCTCCATGGCCTTATTAATGAAATGTGTCCCTTCATCACTAATGATGGCACGAGGTGTTCCAAACCTAGTAAAAATGTGCCTATGCAAGAATTTTATGACTGTTTTGGCATCATTATTGGGACATGCTATGGCCTCTACCCACTTGGATACATAGTCTACTGCCACTAATATGTAAAGGTTACCTGAGGATGGGGGAAATGGTCCCATGAAGTCAATGCCCCATACATCAAAGAGCTCCAACTCTAAGATGTAGGTGAGAGGCATTTCATCCTTGCGACTGAGGTTACCTGTTCTTTGGCATTCATCACAGCTGTGGGCATAGTTGTGGGCATCCTTGAAGATCGTTGGCCAATAGTAGCCACTCTGAAATACCTTTGCAGCTGTTCTTTGGCCACCAAAGTGTCCACCATAAGGAGCTGTGTGGCAGTGCTGCAGCACAGACTTCGCCTCAGCAGCTGAAACACACTTCCTTAGCAAGCCGTCAGCACATGTTTTGTAAAGTGTGGGGTCATCCCATATGAATTTCCTTGCTTCATGAAGGAACCTTTTCTTCTCTTGTCCTCCCTTGAAAGCTGGTAGTACCTGAGATGCAAGGAAGTTAGCAATGTCAGCAAACCACGGTTCCTCATCGTTATTACGATGAGTCAATACAAAGACATGTTCATCAATAAAAGCATCAGAAATTGCGGGATCCGCAATTTTTTCGCAATTATGCTGCAATCTAGAAAGATGATCCGCAACCACATTTTCACTTCCTTTCTTATCCCTAGTGTCTAGATCAAACTCTTGCAGCAGCAGTACCCACCTAATCAACCTAGGCTTAGCATCAGCCTTCCTCATAAGGTACTTTAAGGCAGAATGGTCAGTGTACACAATTGTTCTGGTGCCTACAATATAGTTCCTAAATTTCTCACAAGCAAACACTACAGCTAGCATCTCCTTCTCAGTGGTTGTGTAGTTGCATTGTGCCTCATTAAGTGTCTTACTAGCATAATAGACAGGGTGTGTTAACTTGTCAATCTTTTGTCCTAACATAACCCCTACAGCATAGTCACTAGCATCACATAACATCTCAAATGGGAGATCCCAATCTGGCCCTACTATAATAGGTGCTGTGACTAGTGCTTCCTTAAGGGTTTTCCAAGCTACTAAACATTCTTTAGAGAAGATGAATGGCCTATTTAGCTCTAGAAGCTCACACAGAGGCTTGGCTATCTTAGAAAAGTCCTTAATGAACCTTCTGTAGAAGCCAGCATGCCCTAAGAAACTTCTAATGGCCTTGACATTCTGAGGCTCTACCAACTTCTCTATTATTTCAATTTTTGCCCTGTCAACTTCTACACCTGCCCTTGACACTCTATGACCTAAGACAATCCCTTCATCCACCATGAAATGGCACTTTTCCCAATTTAGGACTAGGTTGGTCTCCTCACACCTAGCCAAGACCTGTCCTAAGTTCTCTAGACAGTTTGTAAATGAATCCCCAAAGACTGAGAAATCATCCATGAATATCTCTATCATGGACTCATCCAAATCAGAGAAGATTGCCAACATGCACCTTTGGAAAGTTGCCGGTGCATTGCATAAGCCAAAAGGCATTCTGCGAAAGGCAAAAGTTCCAAAAGGGCAAGTGAAGGTAGTCTTCTCTTGGTCCTTAGGGTCTATAGTAATCTGGTTATACCCTGAATAACCGTCTAAGAAACAGTAGTAGGCTCTACCAGCTATTCTGTCTAACATTTGGTCAATAAATGGTAGAGGGAAATGGTCTTTCTTGGTCTCTTTATTTAGCTTCCTATAATCCATGCAAACTCTCCATCCTGTGACAGTCCTAGTTGGAATCAGTTCATTGTTCTCATTGACTACCACAGTCATCCCCCCCTTCTTAGGTACACATTGTATAGGGCTCACCCACTGACTACTAGCTATGGGGAAGATCACACCAGCATCTAACCATTTAATTATTTCTTTCTTAACTACCTCTTTCATAGAGGGATTCAGCCTACGTTGGTGATCTACTCTAGGTGTATGCTCTTCCTCTAGTATAATCTTATGCATGCAATAAGAAGGGCTAATGCCTCTAATATCAGCAATAGTCCATGCAATAGCCTTCCTATGTTGCTTAAGTAGTAATATTAGTTCACCCTCATGCTGTTCACTTAGCTTAGAAGAAATAATTACAGGCAGAGTCTCATTATTTCCTAAGTATGCATACTTGAGGTGAGTGGGGAGAGGTTTTAATTCTAAGACAGGTGGATGCTCAATGGATGGTTTTAATGGATTCACAGATTTTTCAGTTAAGTCAATATTCATACAAACATGCTGAGGGTTATTTACAGGTATGTCCATTATCTCAGCTATGTTTAAGTCAGTTAATTCTAACCCTACATATTCATTAGCATGCTTGGTTAATAATACATGCTCCAATTGTTCTTCCATTAAAGAATCTACAACGTCCATGCTAGCACAGGATTCAAGGTCAGAGGGGTACCTTAAAGCTTTATACACACTAAATTTCACCTCTTCATCATGAACCCTCATAGTGAGCTCACCTTTTTGGACGTCGATCAGGGCCCTACCTGTGGCAAGAAACGGTCTGCCTAATAGGATGGGGACCTCCTTGTCTGCTTCATAATCCAGGATAATGAAATCTGCAAGGAAAATAAACTTGTCAACCTTTACTAAAATATCCTCAATCTTACCTTCTGGGTATGCAATGGATCTGTCTGCTAGTTGTAAAGTGACAGTGGTTGGTCGTGCTTCTCCTATTCCTAGCTGGCGGAATAGTGATAGGGGCATGAGGTTTATGCTGGCGCCCAGGTCACAAAGCGCTCTGCCCACGTGCTTGCCTCCTAGCTCTACAGGTAAGGTGAAAGAACCAGGATCCTTCTCCTTCTTGGGTAGCTTGTTCTGGAGTATGGCACTGCACTCCTCAGTGAGATTTACTGTTTCAAACTCACCAATTATTTTTTTGTTAGTAATAATATCTTTCAAAAACTTTACATAGGAAGGCATAGACTGTAAAACTTCTACAAAAGGAATGTTGACATGCACTTGCTTAAGAATTTCTAAGAATTTATTAAAATGCACTTCCTGTTCCTGCTTTTTCTTAAGCCTTCGAGGATATGGAGGTGGTGGCACATATGCAGGCACTTCAGGTCGCCTTAGGATAGTTGGAGGCCTTGGAATTTCTTCTATCTCCTCAATAATTGGCTCTAGCCTGGCTTCTGATGTGCTAGTTGATGGTGGACCTTGGTTTGGCAGAGACTCCAGTGGAGCACTAGACTCAGTGTTCTCTACTCTCTTTGGTGTGTCCTTTGTGTTACTCACCAACGGTCTACCACTTCTAAGTTCAATTGCTTGAACTTGCTCTTTACCATCTCTCCTTGGCACCTCGGTGTCAGCAGGGAGTCTCCCTTGGGGCCTACTCTTGAGTTCATTGGCTAACTGGCCTATTTGATTCTCTAGGCTCCTAAGAGTAGCTTGCTGGCTCTGTAAAGTGGCATCGTTCTTGGCTATGTATTCCTTGAGTAAGTTTTCTACAGAAGATCCTACAGGTTGGTTGTATGGTTTTTGATACATGGATTGGTTATGTTGGGGAGTGAAACCAGGTGTTCCACTCGGTCTAGGTTGGTTAGGAGCTTGGTTAGCATTTTGTTGGCTACCCCATGACAGGTTTGGGTGGTTCCTCCAACCAGGGTTGTAAGTATTGGAATAGGGGTTGTTCCTAGGCTGCTGCTGACTTCCAACGTAGCAGACTGAGGCTGGATTCCCAGGGCAGTATTCATACAGGTGCCCTTCCCCACAGAATCCACAGATGAGTGTCTCACCTTGACTTGGTTGGGTGCCCATTGACATGGCGGTAGCGGTGTTGACACTTGTTTGGAGATTGGCTTGAGCCATTTGCTTAACTAGGTTGGTCAGGGCATTTATTTGGCTGCTCATTGCACTTAGAGCATCCTTGTCTTGAGCTCTAGTTGGCTCAACAGGATCATCTGACCACCTACAGTGAGATGCTGAGATCTTCTCCAAGATCTCATAGGCCTCGTTGTAACTCTTGGACAACATGGAACCTCCAGCAGATGAATTTAAGACTTGTCTAGTGCTGGGGTTGCATCCTTTGAAAAAGACCTCTATTTGGATACACCATGGGATGCCATGGTGTGGACATTTAAGAAGTAGATCTTTGAACCTTGTCCAAGCTTCGTGAAGAGACTCATTATCAGCTTGCTTGAACTTAACTATGTCATCACGAAAGGTAGAATTCCTAACAGGTGGGAAGTATTTAACTAAGAATTTCTCTGCTAAGTCTGTCCAATTGCGGACTGATCCAGATGGTAATGAGTTTAACCACGTCTTTGCTTTGTCCCTCAATGAGTAAGGGAAAAGGTATAGCCTTAATGCTTCTTGGGAAACTCCAGGGATGATGAATGTATCACTAACTCCTAAGAAGTTTCTAAGATGGTTGTGGGGGTCCTCATTTTCCACTCCAAAGAATTGTCCCACAGTGGACAACATTTGGAACATCACTGGCTTTAACTCGAATGAGTTGGCAGTGATTTCAGGACGGATTATGCTGGGGTTCAGCTCCTCAGGCATAGGAACTAAATATGAGAGGATGGCACTATTCTTGTCATTCGCTATTTCGATGGGATTGCGAATGACAGGTACCTGATTTGGAACTATCTCTTCCATTTCTTCGGTTTCAGCAATTATTTGGGGTATAGAGGGTTGTTTAAAGAGACGTTTCTTTGCTTTGTTTCTAGCTCTAAGTAATCTTTCAGGCTCAGGGTTGAACTCTAAATCACTACTTGAAGGCTCACTCATAAACTACCCTACTAGTACCTACAAAAGAAATGAAAAGTCGATTAGTTTCAATAGATAACAGACTTGGTGTTTCAAACTTAACAAACTTCGTTTTCACTCAAATAAATCCCCGGCAGCGGCGCCAAAAACTTGTTGCGTGCTCAATGTGTTAAAATAAATAAGTAATAAGATAGAAAGAGCACTCAGAACATGCAAGCATACATGATCTTATAGCAAGCAGTAAGTATTTTTTCATTCGTTTTCCCACAGAGATTTATTATAAGCTATTCGTGAAGTGTAAAGTTAAGAAAGAAAGGGTGGATTTGATGGGGTAGAATTGGTTTTAAATTGTCTATTTCCTACTGAATACGTAGAGGGTAGCAACATAAACAAGTGCAAGTTAAAGCTAAACTCAAATGAAAAGAGACGAGATTAATAAATGAAGAAGAAAACAGCTAAACAGAATTGTAATTTAGCAGAATTGCGGAAACAGCAATTCTACCGCAATGTTACTGACAGCGAAAGTGTGTAAAATGGTGAATTAAGGGCTACCAACGACTCCTCTATAGGCATTTTTATACGATTCTCAAGCATTGGATCAACTCTCTATGCATCAAACTATCTCAATCTCATGTATCGTCCGATTCCATGCATTAGATTCTTTAGTTTACTCATGTCAAAGTAAGGTCTTAAGCATCTTGTTAAAGCAGAAAGATGTGGTTTGTACTAGGAAAACGCCTATTCCTAGGTCGTTTTCTGGCTACCTTGAAAGGCTAGCATGAGTGTATGACTCTGAACTCTTACTCCTTCCAGAGGTTAGGAGTTCTTTGGACAAAATGGATGGCCAATCGAAATTGCCCGTGGGATGAAGCTTACATACAATCAATGCTTCGAGAGCTATCCTACATGCTTGGTTCACGTTGTTTAGCCTATAGTATTGTCATTAGCATGCCCCTATGTGACTTAGTTACTCATGGATATGGGGAGAACAGAAATAAGAGATAAAGTAGACATGCTTAGAAGAGAAATATGCTTAAAATAACAAGGTAAAACAGTACCAGCAAAAGTTAAGAAACTGTGAAATAACAAATTGTGCTTTGATTACTTAATTGTTTGAATGAACAAAGGGAAGCTTAAAGTAAATAATGTAAAGACAGAAAGCAACGAAATGAAATGAACTAACTGTTAGAAGAGAAACAACACTTAAACAGAGCTGGAAATTAGAAATGAAAGACAGAAAGCAGTAAATGATGCTTGAAAGCCTCGTCGCAACCGCCTCGGCTGAAGGGGATGAAAGAATAGCTTTGCTTGGATGAATCCAATCGGGAGAGAAGATGAATCTTCTCTCCTTCCTATCGGATTGTCAATTCCAACAGCTGAGACTCTCACACCAACAGACGGCAAAGGAAAACACGAAGAAAGATGGAGCTGCGAGAAGACTTCTACGCTTTCGGATGATGCTTGAACCTTCGACTTTGACCCCTATTTATAGTAATCTGCAGGTGCATTTGGGCCAAGGAGAACCATCAATCTTCAACGTCGTACTTCAGAATGGATGGAGGAGAAAGAACGAATCCCTGAAATATCGGAAATTAACAGAAAAAGATTAGTCAACTTACGATTTTCACTTGAAACATTGCGGTTTCAGCAATGTTTCCGCAATGCTGTCGCAATGCTTGTTTTTCATTCTTTTCCTTCGGTTTTCAACCCTTTTCTTTCCTATTGTGCATAAGTCCTAATTTAGCTACCTTCTTCTCAATCTCATATTTAAGCATAGGTTTAGGCTAAATGCTATCAAAAACACCTAAGAGTGAACATCTTTCTAAGATAAATAAGTCCTAAAAATGTCACTTTTGGAGACGTAACATAAATCCTTGGGTCATTTGAGTTAGAAATAACTAAATGAATTGTGTGCATGAACATGGCTAACGCGTAAATTGTATCGATGATCCGAACATCCATAGCGAGCAATTCCATTTCTCGAAGTTAAGCACGACCGTTTAATTTTTGCACGTTGTCATTTAATTTTCCGTTAGCATATTAGGAGTTCCCTTCCCCCAAAACCGAATTACCGTTCTTTAATTTGTCATACTTTTATTTCTAGCAAATTAGACTTAGTTAAATTGGATTTCTTATTTCCCTGTGGATCGACCCCGTTACCACTAAGCTTCAAGTAGCTCGGTGTTCATCGGGTTTATAAATTGTATTTTGGCAAGCCTCGACAACTTGAATTTGGAGTACCCCAAAAGTACCTTTACCAAAATTGGCGCCGTTGCCGGGGACTTAATTAATTTAGTTTAGTTAAGTTAGGTTTGTTAGTTTTAAAAATTTTCTTTATTTCTTTTTGTACAGTTTAATTCTTTTGTATTATTTTACGCGTTTTGTTTGAGTTTTTGGAGCGCAGTTATTCTTTGAAAATTCAAAAGAAGCGCCAAGATGGAGGTCGTGGGTAATCTTGAGCATCAATGAACCATGAGGGAGCTTGCATCTTCTGAGCTAAGCCGGAACACATCGAGTATCTTGTATCCGGTAGCTGCAGGTAATTTTGAACTTAAAGCTGGTCTGATTAACTTATTACCTTCTTTTCGTGGTAATACAGATGAGGATCCCGTCAGACACCTCAAGGAATTTCGGATGGTGTGTTCGTCATTCAGGACCGACGACATCACTGCAGATCAACTCCATCTCAAGGCCTTTCCTTTCACCTTGAAGGAGAAGGCGAGAGATTGGATGTATTACCTTCCGACTGGGTCCATCACTTCTTGGGAAGAGCTGCAGGGAGCATTTTATGCGAAGTATTTTCCACCTCCCAAGGTCGCCGCCCTCAGAAAGGAGATACTAAAAATTGAGCAAGGAGCTGAAGAGAGCGTTCTTGAGTGCTGAGAGAGGTTTGGTCGATTATGCGAGGATTGCCCCAATCACCAAATAGCCGAACAATCCCTCATTCAGGGTTTTTACTACGGTTTGCTTCCCCAAGGGCAGCAGATGATAGACGCCGCTAGTGGAGGCTCGCTCATGGATAAGACACCCGCTGAAGCTAGAGTTTTAATTTCCAACATAGCTATAAGCTTAGAGCGGAGTGGAGATGGAGACAAGGAGAAGGCTCGCCTGAAGAAGGATGTGGATGAGCTTAAAGCTCAGCTTTTTGAGGTAAATAATACTGTTCTTGCCTTAAAGGATGATGTTCTGAAAGTCCAATCCTCTGTTTCAGGTAAATCTGTTGAGGACATGTTGCAAGCTATCCTTACGATCACCTCGTCCAAGCTCGATAACGTTGGCACTCAGATGCAAGGAATTAAGGAAGAAATGTCTCAGATGACTTGCAAGATCAACAGGATGGAAGAGAAAACTGAGAGTTTGAGTGCCATCACTCTGAGAAGTGGGAAGCATCTTCCCACGAGTACCCCGCCGGTGGAAGTCGATCATGGCCACGTCGAGCCACAGACAGAAAATCCCGAACCACGGTGGCATGGGGTAAATTTCGATCCTACGTGCACTAGAGTTTATGTGCCTAAGGCTCCTTTTCCTAGCAGGTTAGCGAGACCGCCCAAGGAGGACTACGAGAAGGAGTTCCTGGATACATTCAGGAAGGTAGAGATCAACATCCCTCTGTTGGATGCCATCAAGCAAATCCCAAGGTACGCTAAGTTCCTAAAGGACCTATGTACCAACAAGAGGAAGACAAAAGAGAAAGAGCGCGTCGTGGTAAGTAAAAACGTCTCTGCTTTAATCACGAAGAACTTACCAGAAAAATGCGACGATCCAGGTATGTTTTCTCTCCCCTGCACTATTGGAGGTAAGAAAATTAGAAGAGCCATGCTAGATCTAGGAGCCTCCATTAGTGCCATGCCTCACTCCGTTTATCAGGATTTGAATTTAAAAGAAATACAGGGAACCGGTGTTGTTATACAACTTGCTGATAGGTCTTTCGTGCATCCTTTAGGAGTAGTGGAAGATGTATTAGTTAACGTTAATGGGCTGATTTTTCCTGTGGATTTTTATATTCTGAAAATGGATGGAGATTCTGCTTCTTCGTCTGCGACGATCTTATTAGGTAGGCCCTTTATGAAAACTGCTAAGACTAAGATAAATGTAGATAAGGGCACTTTATCTGTTGAGTATCGTGGGCAAGTTGTTGAGGTTGATGTGTCTAATGAGTTGGAGCATGATGAGAGCGTCCACTCTCTGTGTCAAGTAGATACAATTGAATCGTTAGTTCAGGATGAATGCATGTCTGATAGAGATGGGGATGACCCATTGTTTTTGACTGATCTTTTTGATGAATCTGATATGCATGAACCATCTATGTCTGAACTTTGTGATT
Source organism: Herpetospermum pedunculosum (assembly GCA_028017165.1). Lineage (NCBI taxonomy): Eukaryota > Viridiplantae > Streptophyta > Magnoliopsida > Cucurbitales > Cucurbitaceae > Herpetospermum > Herpetospermum pedunculosum. Next base: position 49,803,274 of record CM051530.1, read on the forward strand.
CAACTGTCTCTTCTTTGGCCACTGTTCAAAATCATGTTAAGATGCTCCCGTCTACTTTGCAGGCACCCAAATTGGAGTTGAAAGACTTACCTGATCATCTCAAATACGCGTATTTGGGGGATGATGAGACGTTGCCGGTCATCATAGCGAAGGATCTTAAACCGGCCCAGGAAGGGAAATTAATGGAAGTTCTTAAAGCGCACAAGCTGGCAATTGGATGGACATTAGCAGATCTACATGGGCTAAGTCCAGCTACGTGCATGCACAGAATCCTGCTCGAGGATGGAGCGAAACCTTCACGAGAGCCCCAAAGGAGGCTCAATCCCGCGATGAAGAAGGTAGTAGTTTCTGAGATCCTCAAACTCCTTGAAGCAGGTATCATCTATCCTATCTCAGATAGTAAATGGGTTAGTCCTATCCATGTTGTTCCTAAGAAAACTGGCATGACGGTGGTTAGGAATGAGAAAAATGAATTAGTGCCTAAGAGGATTCAAAATGGATGGAGAATGTGCATAGACTTTAGGAAGCTTAATGAGGTCACTAGGAAGGACCATTTTCCCATTCCTTTTATTGATCAGATGGTGGAGCGTTTAGCTGGGAAGCCATTCTTTTGTTTTCTCGATGGTTTCTCTGGCTTTTATCAAATCCCCATAGCCATAAAAGACCAAGAGAAAACAACGTTCACGTGCCCCTTTGGCACATTTGCATTTAGAAGGATGCCTTTTGGGCTTTGTAACGCTCCTGGTACATTTCAGAGAAGCATGATGAGTATATTTTCTGAGTTTGTAGAAAAATGCATTGAAGTGTTCATGGATGATTTTACAGTTTATGGCAATTCCTTCGATGACTGTTTAGATAATTTATCGCATGTCCTGAAAAGATGTATCGAGATGAACCTTGTTCTAAATTTTGAAAAATGTCATTTTATGGCAAGTCAGGGTATCGTTTTAGGGCATGTGGTTTCAGCTAAGGGTATAGAGGTAGATAAGGCTAAAATTGATGTTATCTCTAATCTGCCATACCCGACGAATGTTAGGGAGGTTCGGTCTTTTCTTGGCCATGCAGGGTTTTATCGCAGGTTTATCCAGGACTTCTCCAAGGTTGCCATGCCTATGACGTACCTCCTTCAGAAGGATATAACGTTTGATTTTGGGGAGCAGTGCAGGAAAGCCTTCGATTTGCTCAAGGATAGTTTGACGAGTGCGCCCATCATACACCCACCCCAGTGGGATTTGCCGTTCGAGATTATGTGCGACGCTAGCAACTATGCCTTGGGAGCCGTGCTCGGTCAGAGGATCGAGAACAAGAGCCGTGTCATTTACTATGCCTCCAGGACACTTAATCCAGCACAGTGCAATTACACGACAACAGAAAAAGAACTTCTTTCTATTGTATTTGCGCTTGATAAGTTTTGTCCTTATATTATTGGCTCTCAAGTAACTGTTTTCTCTGATCATGCAGCTGTTCGGTACCTGATGACCAAGAAGGACGCGAAACCGAGGCTACTTCGGTAGATTTTGCTTCTCCAGGACTTCGATGTGAAGATCAAGGATAGGAGAGGAGCAGAAAACCCGGTAGCCGACCATCTGAGCCGCTTGGTCAGAAAGGAAGACCTCCTGCCTCTGAATGAAGATTTCCCCGATAAGACACTCTTCAGACTTGATACAGTCCTTCCCTGGTATGCTGATATGGTAAATTACTTGGTCACAGGTAATTTTCCTTCTGGTTTCTCTCATAGTAGGAAAGCGAAGCTGAAAAGCGACGCTAAGTACTATGTGTGGGAGGATCCCCATTTATGGAAGTTCTGTTCTGATCAAATAATTAGGAGATGTGTCCCTGAGAATGAGCATGCGTCTATTCTTACTTTCTGTCATGATTATGCATGTGGGGGACATTTTGGGCCTAGGAGGACAGCTAGGAAAGTTTTAGATAGTGGGTTTTACTGGACTTCCTTGTTTAAAGATTCGCATGAATTTTGTAAAACCTGCGATAAATGTCAAAGAATAGGGTCGATATCTGGTAGAAATGAAATGCCTCAAACTCTTGTCTTAGTCTGTGAAATCTTTGACGTTTGGGGCATGGATTTTATGGGACCCTTCCCGCCTTCTTGTGGTTTTTCTTACATATTGCTGGCTGTTGATTATGTTTCCAAGTGGGTTGAGGCGAAAGCCACGAAGACTAACGATGCTAATTCTGTTGTTAGGTTCGTTCAGTCTCGTATTTTTACCAGGTTTGGAATCCCACGAGCCATAATCAGTGACCAGGGGACTCATTTTTGCAACCGATCTGTGGAGGCTTTGCTGAGGAAGTATGGTGTGCATCATCGCGTGTCCACCGCCTACCATCCCCAAGCCAATGGGCAAGCCGAGGTCTCCAACAGAGAGGTAAAGTCAATTCTTGAGAAAACCGTGAGGCCGAGCAAGAAGGATTGGAGCGATCGTTTGCAGGATGCTTTGTGGGCCTACCGCACCGCCTACAAAACCCCTATCGGTATGTCTCCATACCGGTTGGTCTTTGGTAAGGCATGCCACTTACCCGTGGAGATTGAGCACAAAGCATTCTGGGCAATCAAGAAGTGTAACATGAGCCCTGACGAAGCTGGCGAGGCACGACTGCTTCAGTTACAGGAATTGGAGGAACTGCGTTTGGACTCCTATGAGAACTCCAAGATCTATAAAGAGAAGTCCAAACAGTTTCATGACCGAAGGATCTTAAAGAAAGACTTCGAAGTCGGTCAGAAAGTTCTGCTTTTCGATTCCCGTCTGAAGTTCATGCTAGGTAAGCTTCGTTCCCGTTGGAAAGGACCCTATACCATAACTAAAATTTCTCCTTATGGCAGTGTAGAGATTCAGAGCTTGGACTCAGATGAGGTGCAGAAAGTGAATGGGCACCGGTTGAAGATTTTCCACGAGGGGGACGCTGAGTGCTATGACGCCACATTACTTCTAGCGCCGCCCTCGATCGACTATGGATGAGTGGAAGAGTGAATACAGTCGAGCAATCGACTCTAAAAATTTGCGCTTCTCGGAGGCACCCGAGTTTGAACTGTATTTCTGTTGTTTATCGCTTTGCTTTTGTTTTTATTTGCTTTTGAGTTGTTGTTTGTTTTCTTGTTTTCCTAGGAGAAAAGGTGGAATGGCCGGCAATTCGAGAGTACATTGGAGGACGTTGGTGCACATCTCCACCCGTCGGCTCCATAAGATTCAGGGGAGGTTTTCTGTTCCCTTAGAATTTTATTGTTTTTTATAGTTGAATGCATTGGGGACAATGCATATCTTAAGGTGGGGGGTGGAATTTGTTGATACATAGAGATGAGACTTCTTAGTAGTTGTCGAGCATACGTGTACTCTGGCTGTTAGATTAGAATCTGAATGCATGTGTCCGATGAGGACGGTCTGTGATTTGCTTGTGAACACTCCGTATTTGCATGATTCGAAAATTTGACGATGTATGCACATTTTGAGCCTATTTTAAAAAATTTTCTGTTATTTCCCTACATTCACTGAGCACATAGCACTCTTGTCCTCAGCTCTGTAGGTCTAGACTGATCTTATTTTGTCTGAAACCTTGTTGTCACCCCGAAAGGTACCTTTAGGGAGGCTTGATGTGTAGAAGTAGTAATGACTCATTTGTGTATAGCGAAGCTATTGCCTAAAATAAAAAATAAAAAAAAGTATGCATGAAAAATAAAAATTCTAGAGTTGCTCCTCCTTCTTGTGTTGCCCGTGTAACCAGGGGCGATCGTGTAACCCACAGTTGTCACTGCATGAAAGGGGAACTAATAGAAGTGAGCAATTGTCCTTAAAAACGTGAAGCTAAATTTGGTTTGACGTGTTAGGCTCTCTTGGAGAAAAATAAAAAAAATGTGGTTCAAAAAGAAAAATGGGTACAAAGTACTCAAGGAAAAATAATAAAATTTAGGCCTTTTGTTTTGTTGCTATTCCTATCACTAAAAGTCGTTAGACTGTTCTTATCGCCATAAGTTGGGGGAAAACGAGTTATAGGACTGTATAAGGTTGTTCCGGGCTTGCGTGAGCTAGGTTGAGAGGTGCTAAACACACACGCACGTAAGAAAATAGGAGTTTAAATTTTGAAATGATTTCAACGTTTGCATGCATTTGATGGTTTTGAATTTATTACAAGTACCTTGTTTCACAAGCATTGAGGTTAGAGTCTAAGCATGCATTTAAATTCTTTGGAGATTATTTAGAGTATACCTTGCTCGAGGACTAGCAAGATTTAGGTCGGGGGTATTTTGATAGCTCCAAAATAGAGCTATCTTAATGTCTTTAATTCTAGCTAAAACCATGACATATATTGATTAAAATGCTTCCTTGTAGGTGATTTCATGGTGTAGAGCTCGAGAAGTCCATTGATGATTTTCGGGGCTAAAACGGTCATTTAAGATGTTTCGGGAAGTGTTCGGGTTAAAAAGATAGGCCAAACGGAGCTCGGGAGCCAAAACGACCCAAAATTGGGCTAAGAGCCGAGAGGCCAGCGCCCAGGCGCCGGCGCCCAGCGCCCAACGAACGCAGCACGCGCGCGCGCCGCCTCACCCGCACCTCGCACCCGCGCCCAGACGGCCAGACGCGCGCGCGCCCTCGCCCGCTCCGCCTCGCCCATGTCCGCGCGCGCCCGCGCGCCCTCGCCCGTTCCGCCTCGTCCGCGCGCCCGTCATTGAAAATCCGCGTGCGCCCCAGCGTCTAGACGCTAGCTCGACGCTGCCCCGACGATTCCCGAAGATAGACGAGCATCAGCGTCGAGCGCGCGTCTCAACGCTCACTCAACGCCGACAGCGTCGAGACGCTGGCCTAGTGTCTCGACGCCCCGAAGTCTGAAGCGCGCAGCTGAATTTCCACGCGAGAGCAAGCGTCGAGCGCAAGCGTCTCGACGCCGCGCAGCGTCTCGACGCTACCCCGCCCGCGCAGCAGCCAACTTAGGGCACAGCGTCGAGACGCTGGCCTAGCGTCTCGACGCTCCGAGCTTAAAAAGCGTGAAAACGCATATTTGCAGCCATTTTTGGATGCTTCTTCTTCCTCCAACTTCTCCTCTCGGGTCTAGGGCATTTTTCCACCATTTTTGTACTTCTTCTCCTTCTTTGTGCATGATTCCAAGCTCTTCCATTGGGGATTGGATTAATTCATCCCCCATGGAAGGCTAAACCGAGGTAAGTGCTTAATTTTGAGCTTTGAATTGTAAGTTTTGGATGTTTGGGGAGATTTTTCCCCTTTGTGAATGTTAAGACATTTAGCTTGTTTATGCATCTCTTGCTTGTTCTTCATCCATATCTAGCATGTGTAGCTAAATTAGATTGACGCTCTAATTCCTATGCATGATAGAGGGCTAAAGGTTGGGACGTATAATTGCCTATACCGCTAGGTAGCACGGGTCTAAGCATGGCTAATTAGTTCGGCCCAAAGTGACAGTTGGTAATTTGAATTAATTAACGTTTTCATGTTAGGCTTAAGGCAAGAGAGAAACCGGGTTAGTCTTAGGATTAGGCCGTCGCAATGTTCCCGTCACTGGCACGTAATCGATTTAGGGGCCGCTACCTTGGATAGATTATTGGCCAAGTTTAATTAGAATTGCACGAGTCTAATTAAATCCTTGGGTCATTTGAGTTAGAAATAACTAAATGAATTGTGTGCATGAACATGGCTAACGTGTAAATTGTATCGATGATCCGAACATCCATAGCGAGCAATTCCATTTCTCGAAGTTAAGCACGACCGTTTAATTTTTGCACGTTGTCATTTAATTTTCCGTTAGCATATTAGGAGTTCCCTTCCCCCAAAACCGAATTACCGTTCTTTAATTTGTCATACTTTTATTTCTAGCAAATTAGACTTAGTTAAATTGGATTTCTTATTTCCCTGTGGATCGATCCCGTTACCACTAAGCTTCAAATAGCTCGGTGTTCATCGGGTTTATAAATTGTATTTTGGCAAGCGTCGACAGCTTGAATTTGGAGTACCCCAAAAGTACCTTTACCAATGTTATTTGTATTTTATTTATGTTATTTGGTAATAATTCTTTTGTTTGGTTATAGGTTTGGGCATACGAGACTGTATCTACACTCGAAGGGAAGATTGCTACAAGAATGAATGAGGATGCAATCCCTCGTATTCTTAGATGGTCTTGCACCAAATCATTGGCACGCGCACTGGTTGAACGTGATGGTTTCAACTCTCTCCTGGTTTGTATTACATGTATTTTTTTCTAATATTTAAGAAAATAGGTTTGTTCAATAAATATATAATTTTCTTATTTTTTTTGTAATGTAGACGGTCATTACTCAGAAACTCCAGTTGTCTGATGCTGAAGTGGAGTTCAAGAATACGACTTTGGGAAGTAGATCAGTTTTCATTCCACAAGCCATCCCAGGTGACCAGAGTCCGGTTGTGTTGGTTCAGAGTATGGTTGATGAAGAAACTGCCAATCCCGAAGTTGCAGAGGCAACGGAAACTGAAGCTAGAAACACATGGACAAGACATAGTGATGGTGCAGATGAAACCTATGTCACTGAACCTGATGATTGTGAAATACGCACACAACCTATGGGAAGTGTACGGAATGACAACCTGGGTGAGTTGGCAGAAGTGAAGGAGGAGTTGCTTCGCCTAACCAGTCACGTAGGAGGGATCGAGATGCACGTCCATGGTATGCAGGAGCAGTTGAAGGACGTGCAAGTAGATATGAAGAAGATGCTTGCGTTGTTACAAACACTGTGCAAGGTTTGTATTTGTAGTTCGTTATTTAATGGTTTAGGATATTTGTACTAAAAAATTTCATGTTGTCCAGGGCAAGTCTGTTATGGAGGATGTGAGTGAAGATGAGGAGGCAAATGAAAATGAGTTCCATAATGAATGTGGTGGACCTTCGGGACAAAAACAATATGATGGACCAATGACCTTAGAATCTGGGGATAATGTTGAGGTGCAATTTACCCAGATGGGTCAAGAGGGTGAAAATGTTGGTATGGGTATAGAAGAGCCTCGTCGTGAAGAGGTGGAGTCTGGTGGTGTCGGGATGAGCGTGGAGATTGGTAGAGAAGAGCCTCATGCCGAAGAGGTGCAGTCTGTTGGTGTCGGGTTCACCGTGGAGCTTGTAACAGAAGAGCCTCGTGGTGAAGAGGTGCAGTCTGTTGGTGTCGGGTTGACCGAGGAGGTTGTAACAGAAGAGCCTCGTGGTGAAGAGATGGAAAGTATTGCGGTATCCCACCATGCTGATGACGAGATTGTACTGTTTGAGGGTGAATCCACGTTCAATGAAAAGGAATCGAGGACATGATCAGTGGATGCGGGGGATAAAGAACAGTACAACGCGGTTGCCATTTTCAATGAACATCGCATTCACAAAACTAACAATTCATCTACTGACGACTCAACGGACGAAGGCGTTGGCCAGCTCCCCTTACAGACCGTGTACATTGACTCTGAGGTATTATCTTGTAACTGTTTTAGGGTAACAATAAGTATAGATATTGTATTCTAATAGCTATGAATGTAGGAGACCGACCCTCCGATACCTCGTGTTGGCCATCGGATGAGGAAGGGAGTGAAAAAGTACACGCCAGTGGTACAAGGGAAGCGAAAGAGTGAACCGAAGGACAAAATGGAGTCAGTTGCAAAGAAGGCTAGAACCTCCCAACCACGTAATCATTTCGCTGTACCCGAGTACCCGAAAATAGATGTTCAGGTATATAATTTGAAGTTTGATATACCTAAGAACGTTGAAAACATTTATCAGAAATGGTTGAAATCAAGAACCACCAACAAGGAAATACGAAAAGTTTTGTTTTGTACGAAGGACAAGCGTTTCTTGAGAAACTTTAGTGCAAATGCATGGGTGGATGCAGATGTAAGTATCTTAAACTACTGTATTGTTTAGTATGAAATTTATGTATTCTATCATATGACTTTGACCATGTGCTTGCAATAGGTAATGGATATCCTGATGATGTTTGTTCGGCAGAAACTTACATCAAGGCCAGATTTATGTGCCTTTCGTTTTACCTCAGTCAATAGTGCACTCATGGTGAATTTCTATCCTTTTTTTACAATCTTTATCCAGTTATTTTGTTGATGTAAAATTGATCGTGCATTTATAGGAATTTATGATGTCCCCTAAGGGCCCTTCCGAAGCGGCATTGTCGAAAGATGACGGAGCCATCATGTCCTGGTGGGTTGGTAAGGATCAGACGTTTCTTGACTACGTCTTGGGACAACATCATCATTACAACACCAGTTGGTCGGAATTACGGTATGTGTTTGGCCCACTAAACATTCGAGAACATTGGATGCTTGCATGTATGGACTTACATTTGCAGACCATTATTGTATATGATTCACTGCCTTCCATGATTGAAGAATCAGAATTCAGAGCTTTAACACATCCTTTGTGTATTGGATTCCCTTCCTTGTTGAACGCATGTCATTTGTACGATGAACGTTGTACTGTTAAGAAACGTGTTTGGACATGTCGTAGGGCACCATTAGGGGTTCGTCAGTCTTGTTCCAAGGATTGTGGTTATTTTTGTGCGAAATTTTTTGAGTGTTTAGCAACTACAGGACAGCACGAGGACATTCTCCAACAAAATATGCCCTTGTATAAAAGACAATATGTTGTACAAATTTGGGCCAATAAATACTTTTGGTAGAACGAAATATAGTGTTCATTTCTGCTTGGTCATTTATGGTTCATCTCAATATAATCTTGATTTATGCTTGGTTGTTATAATGTTAATTTAGGTTTCAGGGTTTTATAATGTTCATACGAAATTCACGAAGAAGTATAATTTGTCCATATCATATTAAAAATAGCATACATGTCGGAACCGTGTTGCGTGCTCAATGTGTTAAAATAAATAAGCAATAAGATAGAAAGAGCACTCAGAACATGCAAGCATACATGATCTTATAGCAAGTAGTAAGTATTTTTTCATTCGTTTTCCCACAGAGATTTATTATAAGCTATTCATGAAGTGTTTTGTTAAGAAAGAATGGATGGGTTTGATGGGGTAGAATTGGTTTTAAATTGTCTATTTTCTAAGGAATGTGTAGAGGGTAGCAACATAAACAAGTGCAAATTAAAGTTAAACTCAAAGGAAAAGAGATGAGATTAATAAACGAATAAGAAAACAGCTAAACAGAATTGTGAACTTAGCAGAATTGCGGAAACAGCAATTCTACCGCAATTTTCCTAACAGCGAAAGTGTGTAAAATGGAGAAACAAGGGCTACTAACGACTCCTCTATAGGCATTTTCTCACGATTCTCAAGCATTGGATCAACTCTCTATGCATCAAACTCACTCAATCTCATGTATCGTCTGATTCCATGCATTAGATTCTTTAGTTTACTCATGTCCAAGTAAGGTCTTAAGCATCTTGTTAAAGCAGAAAGTTATGGTTTGTACTAGGAAAACGCCTATTCCTAGGTCGTTTTCTGGCTACCTTGAAAGGCTAGCATGAGTGTATGACTCTGAACTCTTACTCCTTCCAGAGGTTAGGAGTTCTTTGGACAAAATGGATGGCCAATCGAAATTGCCCGTGGGATGAAGCTTACATACAATCAATGCTTCGAGAGCTATCCTACATGCTTGGTTCACGTTTTTTAGCCTATAGTATTGTCATTAGCATGCCCCTATGTGACTTAGTTACTCATGGATGTGGGGAGAACAGAAATAGAAGATAAAACAGACATGTTCAGAAGGAATTTAAAGACAAAACAGAAGGGGAAAACAGTAGACTGCAAAAGTAAGAAACTGTGAAATACTGAATTTTGCTTTTGATTACTTGATTGTTTGAAGGAACAAAAGAGAAACTTAAAGTAACTAACAGAAAGACAGAACACAACGAAATGAACTGATCTAACTACTAGAAAGGAAACAGCAACAATACAAAGCTGGAAAATGGAAATAAAGAGCAGAAAGCAGTAAAACAAGCTCGAACGCCTCGTCGCAACTGCCTCGGCTGAAGGATGAGAAAGATCAGCCTTTCTTGGATGAATCCAATCGGGAGAGAAGATAGATCTCCTCTCCTTCCTATTAGATTATCGATTCCAACAGCTGAGCTTCGCAAACCAACAGACGGCAGAGGAAAACAGGAGAAAAGATGGAGCTGCGAGAAGACTTCTACGCTTTCGGATGATGATTGAACCCTCGACTTTGACCCCCTTTTATAGTAATCTGCAGGTGCGTTTGGGCCAAGGAGAACCATCAATCTTCAACGTCGTACTTCAAAATGGATGGAGGAGAAAGAACGAATCCCTGAAATAACGGAAATTAACAGAAAAAGATCAGTCAACTTACGGTTTTCACTTGAAACATTGCGGTTTCAGCAATGTTTCCGCAATGCTGTCGCAATGTAGTTTTTTCATACTTTTACTTCGGTTTTCAATCCTTTTCTTTCCTTTTGCACACAAGTCCTAATTTAGCTACCTTCTTTTAATTCTCATATATAAGCATAGGTTTAAGCTAAATCCTATCAAAAACACCTAAGAGTGTACATCTTTCTAAGCTAAATAAGTCCTAAAAATGTCACTTTTGGAGACATAACACACCCCCAAACTTAAGGTTTTGCTCGTCCTCGAGCAAACTAAGGGCTTATTTAGGCTGCTGTTTCATCTTCTTTAACCACTTACTGACTCCCCTATATCCCTATCTATAGCAGTGATGTCCTGTGACACACTTCTAAGCTTAAAACTACCCTCTTATCTAGCTTCTTCTGACTTCGCATGCCTAATACTCCTGCTGTTTTCATTAACTCCCTACAACTGATCTACCTGCTTTTGTCATATCATGCCACTATCCCTAAGGTTTCAAATTCTACCTAGCTTTACCCCAGACTCAGTACATGCTTCTAGTTTATACTTATGAGCTACCTAGGATTCCTTAGAGTCATGCCAGTCTTAGTATTAACAGTGACAATAGTACTTTAAGAGAACAACCTAAACCCTGGCATCACTACATTGGACATACATTCATCTCCCTAAACAACCCTACAAGCTACAACTTTGTGCTTAGCTAATTGAGGATCAGAGTTCTTTTTATCAGGACATCTAAGCCACAAAGTTGCAACTTCTAGGTATACATTCTTCTTCCCTTCTCTTTTCCCTTTTTTTTTCTTTCTTAGGTGGAGCCTTTCCTTTGGTTGCCTTTTGATGCAATGCCACTTGTGGGTTACACACTTGGCACTGATTACTTAGCAACCTAAGAGAGACTCCCCTCTTTATTCTATTTTTTTTTTTTTTCAGTTCATCATTTTTGTCAAGGAGAAGAAGAATGCTTATGCTTTTAAGGGAGAGAGGAATGTTCCTAGGCCTAGGGCGGCCTCCCCCAAACTTAAACTACTCATTGTCCCCAATGAGTGTCTGAGGTGGCACACCCCCAAACTTTTCCTAGAAGCATCTAGTCTAAGGTAAAACAAAGAGAATCTAAAAGCCCTAGGCATAGACAGAACATTCTAAAAGTAAACATCACAGCAGCAGAAACTTTGAAAAAAAAACAGTCAGGTAAGGACTTAAAGCTATGCATGCTGAGCTTTTTAGAGGTTAATTTAAACTATCAAAGGGTGTCCTATGACACTCATCCAGCATGCTTTAAGATAAGCTATATAAGGTAGTCATGAAAGCAGCAAAAGACAGAATTTAAACAGAACCAACCTAGCTAAACAGACAGTCAAAAACATGCATTCAGTAATAAAAATTGCGATATCCGCAATTATTTCGCAATAAGAACAGGGCAGATATATCATTGATTAATGTCCTTATGCATGCTTTTTCTAGTCATTCAAGCTCTCTAAAAATGAAACTAAACTAATCTACCTAATTAGCTAGAATCAGACTACACTAAACAATTTAAAAACTTAAAACTAAGCAACTAAAACAGATCAAAATATTAACTAAAAACAACATAATTCACACGGTTCACAAAAAGCAGTTTAATTCTTTTTTTTTAATTGTAAGGGAACAGCAATACTCCCTTGAGTGCAATTCAAACCAGCACTCAGATGTCTTCATCCTCATCATCAGTCCCTCGTGGTCGTGGAGGCACCCATGGAGACAGTAGGTTCGTGGGAAAGCCAGGGAAGATGCATCCCAGTTGGTCAGCAACTTCCTTGTCCCTTGCCTGTGCGTATGTGGCCCATTGAGCCATCCTCTTCTGTAAATCCATCAGGCACGCCATGGACAGTGACTGAGCAGCAGCCAATCGATCCAGCTCGAATTCCATGTTCCCCTTCCTTCTCAGCCTCAAGCCTGTAGGCAGCTCCAAGTGGCCTGTGTAAGCCATCTGCTGTTCCATCCGCTCAATGGGGACTCCTGCACGCAAGCATAGTTTAGTAATAGTATTAGGGAAGAACAATGGACCCTTACCCTTCTTGGCGCAGTCAGCAATGGCAGCTGACATGACTTCGCCCACATTGATGGTGAGACCTCGCATGATTGCATAGACCAGCAGCGATCTGCTCTGGTTGATTGTGGTCTCATGGGTCACGGGTGCCAGCTTCCTCCTCACGAAGGAAAACCATACAGCCGCCTTAGCTGTGAGGTTGGCACTCATGAGAGTGTGCCTCCCATTGCGCGACACGGTCCATGATGCTTCAGGCTGGCCAATTATCCGAATGGCCTCTTCCAAGACAGCCTCTGTAGGCTCATCAACGATCCTTGAGTAATCAGTGTGTTTCTGGCCCTTGAGGCCGTAGGCTTCGTTGATTGCCTTTGCCGAGAAGTCTACTTCAACTCCCCTGACCACAGACAATCCCTCCTCAGAATTCCTCAAATTGGCGTAGAAGTCATACACCATGCTTGTGTAAGCTGGATTGGGTGGTCTGCACAACTCCTCCCAGCCGTGATTCATAATTCCTGCGCGCAAGAATTGCGGCAGGTCAGCAGGTTTGTCGAGGAAGCCCTTCTCGTGCAGCAGCTCCCTTTTCCTCAGCTCAATGCCTCTAGACTCAGCGTCAGAAGACACGTACCTCACTGACTGAGGCTCATCTTCAGGGTACATCTTGGCCTTCCCCTTGTCTTTCAGTTTGGCTGACTCAGCAGCCTCAATCTTGAGCTTCTTTGGGGAAGGCTCGTCACCCTTCTTGGATGAAGGCACAGCCCTGGACTTCTTCTTCTTCTTGGACTTCTTTTTTGTTCTTGGCCGTTTGGCCTTGACAACCGTGGCTTCCTTCTTCCTCAATCGTGCCTTTGTTGTCATCTGCTGGAGGCAGTCCCCCAGTGTCTATTCCATCGAGTCATCCTTCTGTGCAGGGCTCTCAGGGCTGGCTTCCCTCAAAGGAGAGAAGACCTCTTCTTCTTCAGCTTCCCCACTGCCCTGCGTCGATTCTTGGTACTCCCCATATGGGAATTCAGGGTCAGGCCGTGGAGAAGTGGGCGAAGGAGTGGTGCTCTGTGCTGCTGTAGGGGTCTGTGCAGAACTCTGCGGTGATGAAGGCAGCTCAGGGCTCTGCGCTGGTGGCGATGAGGAGAGCTCAGGGCTTTGAACCGGTGGAGATGGTGAAGGGCTGCGCTCGGCTGTCTCGTGAGATGGCTGGCCCAATTCTTGACTCTCCACAGAGGGAGTCTTTTTCTTGATTTCTTCTTCGGCCATAGCCATACTCCATTTGCGCTTCTTGGGCGTGCCTGCTGGTTCAGAGGGTCCAGCAGGTATCTCCGTGACAACCTTCCACTTCTTCTTGCGGATAGGCAGTTTGGGCAGGCGTTCAGTGCGCGCAGCCTCAGCATCAGCCAAGGCAAGCAGTGCTTCCCTCGCAGCCGTTTCAGCTTCATCAGCCCTTTTCTTGGACGCAGATCGTTCGGCTCTTGTTAGCACCATTGTTGAATTGTGGAGATTTGGAGAGAGAAATCACAGATGAAGAGAAAAGCAGGTTTCTTGGAGTTCAGATAATGGGAGAGTCGTACGGATCTTCGCGCTTCTAACGGATAAAAAGAAAACAAAAAAAATCCCAACGGCTATATTTTTGCGGATTCTGCAAATCCAGCGCAATTCTAGTGACCGTTGGAGATTTTTTCATTTAAATGTCAATCTTTGCTCAACCGTATCTTTGATTTGGCCCAATATCTCCTTGATCTTTTCAGCTGGATTTAATCTCCTTGATTCCCTCTATTGATTCCCTACAAAAAGAAATAAAAGCAACATTAAATTCGTAATTAAAATCATACAAACATATACACAAACGATAACCGGAAAATCGCAAAAAATAAACTAAGGCATGAGCCTCATATTGACGAGCACAGCAATCACTCGTCCTCTCTCGTTCTTAATTTCACGCTTCAGTCAAGAGGAAGGCCGAGAGAGTCTTCACATCTCCTTCCTCATAGTAGTGCTTCAACCTTGCACCATTAACCATGAATGGTTGACCTTGCTGCAGGTTCTTTATCTCGATGGCACCATGAACAAACACATTAGTAATTACAAACGGACCTGACCATCTAGACTTAAGTTTGCCTGGAAATAATTTCAATCGTGAGTTAAATAATAAAACAAGTTGACCTTTCTTAAAGTCCTTGATCCTAAGTCTACTGTCGTGCCAAATCTTGGTCTTTTCCTTATACATTTTGGCATTTTCATAAGACATATGTCTAAGCTCATCAAGCTCATGTAATTGCAAAGACCGCAACGTTCCCGCATCGGTCACGCAATAATTCAACTCTTTTAGTGCCCAAAATGCCTTAATTTCTAACTCAAATGGAAGATGACAAGCTTTACCATACACAAGTCTGTAAGGAGACATACCTAGGGGTGTCTTATATGCAGTCCTATATGCCCAAAGTGCATCCTCGAGTTTAAATGACCAGTCCTTTCTATTAGGTTTGACCACTTTTTCTAGGATGTTCTTAATCTCCCTATTTGAAATTTCAGCCTGACCATTTGAGTGTGGGTGATAAGGAGTGGCTACTCTATGTCTAATGTTATACTTAGCCAACACTCTCTCCATAGCCTTATTAATGAAATGTGTCCCTTCATCACTAATGATAGCACGAGGTGTTCCAAACCTAGTAAAAATGTGCCTATTCAAGAATTTTATGACTGTTTTGGCATCATTATTGGGACATGCTATGGCCTCTACCCACTTGGATACATAATCTACTGCCACTAATATGTAAAGGTTACCTGAGGATGGGGGAAATGGTCCCATGAAGTCAATGCCCCACACATCAAAGAGCTCCAACTCTAAGATGTAAGTTAGAGGCATTTCATCCTTGCGACTAAGGTTACCTGTTCTTTGGCATTCATCACAGCTGTGGGCATAGTTGTGGGCATCCTTGAAGATCGTTGGCCAATAATAGCCACTCTGAAATACCTTTGCAGCTGTTCTTTGGCCACCAAAGTGTCCACCATAAGGAGCTGTGTGGCAGTGCTGCAGCACAGACTTCGCCTCAGCAGCTGAAACACACTTCCTTAGCAAGCCGTCAGCACATGTTTTGTAAAGTGTGGGGTCATCCCATATGAATTTCCTTGCCTCATGAAGGAACCTCTTCTTCTCTTGGCTTCCCTTGAAAGTTGGTAGTACCTGTGATGCAAGGAAGTTAGCAATGTCAGCAAACCAAGGTTCCTCATCATTATCACGATGAGTTAATACAAAGACATGTTCATCAATAAAAGCATCAGAAATTGCGGTTTCCGCAATTTTTTCGCAATTATGCTGCAATCTAGAAAGATGATCCGCAACCACATTTTCACATCCTTTCTTATCTCTAATGTCTAGATCAAACTCTTGCAGCAGCAAAACCCATCTAATCAACCTAGGCTTAGCATCAGCCTTCCTCATAAGGTACTTCAAGGCAGAATGGTCAGTGTACACGATTGTCCTAGTGCCTACAATGTAATTCCTAAACTTCTCACAAGCAAACACTACAGCTAGCATCTCCTTCTCAGTAGTTGTGTAATTACATTGTGCCTCATTAAGTGTCTTACTAGCATAGTATACAGGGTGTGTTAACTTGTCAATCTTCTGTCCTAACATAACCCCTACAGCATAGTCACTGGCATCACATAACATCTCAAAGGGAAGATCCCAATTAGGCCCTACTATAATAGGTGCTGTGACTAGTGCTTCCTTAAGGATTTTCCAAGCTAGGACACACTCTTTAGAGAAAATGAATGGTTTGTTTAGCTCTAGAAGCTCACATAGAGGCTTGGAGATCTTAGAAAAGTCCTTAATGAACCTTCTATAGAAACCAGCATGCCCTAAGAAACTTCTAATGGCCTTGACATTTTGGGGTTCTACCAATTTCTCTATTATTTCAATTTTTGCCCTGTCAACTTCTACACCTGCCCTTGACACTCTATGACCTAAGACAGTCCCTTAATCCACCATGAAGTGGCACTTTTCCCAATTTAGGACTAGGTTGGTCTCCTCACACCTAGCCAGGACTTGTCCTAGGTTCTCTAGACAGTTTGTAAATGAATCCCCAAAGACGGAGAAATCATCCATGAATATCTCTATCATGGACTCATCCAAATCAGAGAAGATTGCCAACATGCACCTTTGGAAAGTTGTCGGTGCATTGCATAAGCCAAAAGGCATTCTGCGAAAGGCAAAAGTTTCAAAAGGGCAAGTGAAGGTAGTCTTCTCTTGATCCTTAGGGTCTATAGTAATCTGATTATACCCTGAGTAACCGTCTAAGAAGCAGTAGTAGGCTCTACCAGCTATTATGTCTAACATTTGGTCAATGAATGGTAGAGGGAAATGGTCTTTTTTGGTCTCTTTATTTAGTTTCCTATAATCCATGCAAACTCTCCACCCTGTGATAGTCCTAGTTGGAATCAGTTCATTGTTCTCATTGACTACCACAGTCATCCCCCCCTTCTTAGGCACACATTGTATAGGGCTCACCCACTGGCTACTAGCTATGGGGAAGATCACACCAGCATCTAACCATTTAATTATTTCTTTCTTAACTACCTCTTTCATAGAGGGATTCAGCCTACGTTGGTGATCTACTCTAGGTGTATGCTCTTCCTCTAGTATAATCTTATGCATGCAATAAGAAGGGCTAATGCCTCTAATATCAGCAATAGTCCATGCAATAGCCTTCCTATGTTGCTTAAGTAGTAAAATCAGTTCAACCTCATGCTTTTCACTTAATTTAGAAGAAATAATCACAGGCAAAGTATCATTACTTCCTAGATATGCATACTTGAGGTGAGTGGGTAGAGGTTTTAATTCTAAGACAGGTGGATGCTCAATGGATGGTTTTAATGGATTCAAAGATTTTCCAGTTAAGTCAATATTCATACAAACATGCTGAGGGTTATTTACAGGTATGTCCATTATCTCAGCTATGTTTAAGTCAGTTAATTCTAATCCTACATAGTTATTAGCATGCTTAGTCAACAATTCATGCTCCAATTGTTCTTCCATTAGTGAATCAACAATGTCCATGCTAGCACAAGATTCAGAGTCAGAGGGGTACCTTAAGGCTTTATAAACACTAAATTTCACCTCTTCATCATGAACCCTCATAGTGAGCTCACCTTTTTGGACATCTATCAGCGCCCTACCTGTGGCTAGAAATGGTCTGCCTAACAGGATGGGGACCTCCTTGTCTGCTTCATAATCCAGGATAATGAAATCTGCAAGGAAAATAAACTTGTCAACCTTCACAAGAATATCCTCAATCTTACCTTCAGGGTATGCAATGGATCTGTCTGCTAGATGTAAAGTGACAGTGGTTGGACGTGCTTCTCCTATTCCTAGCTGGCGGAATAGTGATAGGGGCATGAGGTTTATGCTGGCTCCCAGGTCACAAAGAGCTCTGCCCACGTGCTTGCCTCCTAGCTCTACAGGTAGTGTGAAGGAACCAGGATCCTTCTCCTTCTTGGGTAGCTTGTTCTGGAGTATGGCACTGCACTCCTCAGTGAGATTGACTGTTTCAAACTCACCAATTATTTTCTTGTTAGTTATAATATCCTTCAAAAACTTTACATAAGAAGGCATAGACTGTAAAACTTCTACAAAAGGAATATTAACATGCACTTGCTTAAGAATTTCTAGAAATTTATTAAAGTGCACTTCCTGTTCTTGTTTTTTCTTTAGCCTTCTAGGAAATGGAGGTGGTGGCACATATGCAGGCACATCAGGTCGCCTCAGGATAGGTGGAGGCCTTGGAATTTCTTCTATCTCCTCTATGATTGGCTCCAGCCTTGCTCCTGATGTGCTTGTTGTTGGTGGACCTTGGTTTGGCAGAGACTCCAGTGGAGCACTAGACTCAGTGTTCTCTACTCTCTTTGGTGTGTCCTTGGTGTTGCTTACCAATGGTCTACCACTTCTAAGTTCAATTGCTTGAACTTGCTCTTTACCATCTCTCCTTGGCACTTCAGTGTCAGCAGGGAGTCTACCTTGGGGCCTACTTTTGATTTCATTGGCTAGTTGCCCTATTTGGTTCTCTAGGCTCCTAAGAGTAGCTTGCTGGCTCTGCAGAGTGGCATCATTCTTGGCTATGTATTCCTTAAGTAAGTTTTCTACAGAAGATCCTACAGGTTGGTTGTATGGTTTTTGATACATGGATTGGTTATGTTGGGGAGTGAAACCAGGTGTTCCACTCGGTCTTGGTTGGTTAGGAGCTTGGTTAGCATTTTGTTGGCCACCCCATGACAGGTTTGGGTGGTTCCTCCAACCAGGGTTGTAAGTATTGGAATAGGGGTTGTTCCTAGGCTGCTGCTGGCTTCCAATATAGCAGACTAAGGCTGGATTCCCAGGGCAGTATTCATACAGGTGCCCTTCCCCACAGAATCCACAGATAAGTGTCTCACCTTGACTTGATTGGGTGCCCATTGACATGGCTGTGGCGGTGTTGACACTTGTTTGGAGATTGGCTTGAGCCATTTGCTTAACTAGGTTGGTCAGGGCATTTATTTGGCTGCTCATTGCACTTAGAGCATCCTTGTCTTGAGCTCTAGTTGGCTCAACTGGATCATCTGACCACCTACAGTGAGATGCTGAGATCTTCTCCAAGATCTCATAGGCCTCGTTGTAACTCTTGGACAACATGGAACCACCAGCAGATGAATTTAAGACTTGTCTAGTGCTGGGGTTGCATCCTTTGAAGAAGACCTCTATTTGGATACACCATGGGATGCCATGATGTGGACATTTGAGAAGAAGGTCCTTGAACCTTGTCCAAGCTTCGTGAAGAGACTCATTCTCAGCTTGTTTGAATTTAACTATGTCATCACGAAAGGTAGAATTCCTATCAGGTGGGAAGTATTTGACTAGGAATTTCTCTGCTAAGTCTGTCCAATTAAGGACAGATCCAGAGGGTAATGAGTTTAACCACGTTTTGGCTTTGTCCCTCAAAGAGTAAGGGAACAAATATAGCCTCAAGGCTTCTTGGGAAACTCCAGGGATGATAAAGGTATCACTGACTCCTAAGAAGTTTCTAAGATGGTTGTGGGGGTCCTCATTTTCCACTCCAAAGAATTGTCCCACAGTGGACAACATTTGGAACATCACTGGCTTTAACTCGTATGAGTTGGCAGTGATTTCAGGACGGATTATGCTGGGGTTCAGCTCCCAGGCATAGGAACTAAGTATGAGAGAATGGCACTATTCTTATCATTCGCTATTTCGATGGGATTGCGAGTGATAGGTACCGGATTTGGAATTATTCCAGCCATTTCTTCTTGAGACAATTGCGGAAGAATTGCGGTTCCCGCAATTACTTGAGGTAAAGGGGGTTGTTTAAAGAGACGTTTCTTGGCTCTATTTCTGGCCCTAAGTAACCTCTCAGGCTCAGGATTGAACTCTAGATCACTACTTGAAGGCTCACTCATAAACTAACCCGATGGTACCTGTAAAAGAAATGAACTAGATTAGTTACAACAGACAATAAACTCGGTGTTTCAAACTTAACAAACTTCGTTTTCATTTAAATAAATCCCCGGCAGCGGCGCCAAAAACTTGTTGCGTGCTCAATGTGTTAAAATAAATAAGCAATAAGATAGAAAGAGCACTCAGAACATGCAAGCATACATGATCTTATAGCAAGTAGTAAGTATTTTTTCATTCGTTTTCCCACAGAGATTTATTATAAGCTATTCATGAAGTGTTTTGTTAAGAAAGAATGGATGAGTTTGATGGGGTAGAATTGGTTTTAAATTGTCTATTTTCTAAGGAATGTGTAGAGGGTAGCAACATAAACAAGTGCAAATCAAAGTTAAACTCAAAGGAAAAGAGATGAGATTAATAAACGAATAAGAAAACAGCTAAACAGAATTGTGAACTTAGCAGAATTGCGGAAACAGCAATTCTACCGCAATTTTCCTAACAGCGAAACTGTGTAGAATGGAGAAACAAGGGCTACTAACGACTCCTCTATAGGCATTTTCTCACGATTCTCAAGCATTGGATCAACTCTCTATGCATCAAACTCACTCAATCTCATGTATTGTCCGATTCCATGCATTAGATTCTTTAGTTTACTCATGTCCAAGTAAGGTCTTAAGCATCTTGTTAAAGCAGAAAGTTATGGTTTGTACTAGGAAAACGCCTATTCCTAGGTCGTTTTCTGGCTACCTTGAAAGGCTAGCATGAGTGTATGACTCTGAACTCTTACTCCTTCCAGAGGTTAGGAGTTCTTTGGACAAAATGGATGGCCAATCGAAATTGCCCGTGGGATGAAGCTTACATACAATCAATGCTTCGAGAGCTATCCTACATGCTTGGTTCACGTTTTTTAGCCTATAGTATTGTCATTAGCATGCCCCTATGTGACTTAGTTACTCATGGATGTGGGGAGAACAGAAATAGAAGATAAAACAGACATGTTCAGAAGGAATTTAAAGAGAAAACAGAAGGGGAAAACAGTAGACTGCAAAAGTAAGAAACTGTGAAATACTGAATTTTGCTTTTGATTACTTGATTGTTTGAAGGAACAAAAGAGAAACTTAAAGTAACTAACAGAAAGACAGAACACAACGAAATGAACTGATCTAACTACTAGAAAGGAAACAGCAACAATACAAAGCTGGAAAATGGAAATAAAGAGCAGAAAGCAGTAAAACAAGCTCGAACGCCTCGTCGCAACTGCCTCGGCTGAAGGATGAGAAAGATCAGCCTTTCTTGGATGAATCCAATCGGGAGAGAAGATAGATCTCCTCTCCTTTCTATTAGATTATCGATTCCAACAGCTGAGCTTCGCAAACCAACAGACGGCAGAGGAAAACAGGAGAAAAGATGGAGCTGCGAGAAGACTTCTACGCTTTCGGATGATGATTGAACCCTCGACTTTGACCCCCTTTTATAGTAATCTGCAGGTGCGTTTGGGCCAAGGAGAACCATCAATCTTCAACGTCGTACTTCAAAATGGATGGAGGAGAAAGAACGAATCCCTGAAATAACGGAAATTAACAGAAAAAGATCAGTCAACTTACGGTTTTCACTTGAAACATTGCGGTTTCAGCAATGTTTCCGCAATGCTGTCGCAATGTAGTTTTTTCATACTTTTACTTCGGTTTTCAATCCTTTTCTTTTCTTTTGCACACAAGTCCTAATTTAGCTACCTTCTATTAATTCTCATATATAAGCATAGGTTTAAGCTAAATCCTATCAAAAACACCTAAGAGTGTACATCTTTCTAAGCTAAATAAGTCCTAAAAAGGTCACTTTTGGAGACATAACAAACCGTAAGGTAGCGCGCGCGAGAGATCCTTCCTGACGCGCGCGAGAGACCTTCCTGAAGCTAGCGAGAATGATCCTTCCAGACGCGCGCGAGAGTTCCTTCCTGACGCGCGCAAGAGACCTTCCTGAAGCGAGCGCGAGCGAGAATGATCCTTCCAGACGCGCGCGAGAGTTCCTTCCTGACGCGCGCGAGAGATCCTTCCTGACGCGCGCGAGAGTTCCTACCTGACGCGCGCGAGAGACCACTATGGTTACCCATTATTACCTCCGTATGAACGCGTGGTGGAGAGTGGTTGGTTGCATGTTTGTCTATTATGACCAGCATTACCACATCTTCCGCATCTACGATATGGGCGGCGACGCTCTCCGGATGATGGGATTCGCAGCACCCTACGTCGGCCAACGCGTGTCACGATCTTCGGCGGTAGAATCATGATATCCACGTATTCTGGTGATTTTTTCCATTCGGAGAAATGTCCAACGGGACATATAGGTTCTGCATAGGATGCAATGAGCGAGTCAACAGTATAAAAGGCACTGCATAGAGATTGTGGTGGTCTGTTACGTTACCTACCTCCCATTATTGCATGGGAACATGGAATCTCCATGTAATCGAACTCCTTGCAACTGCATGTTCGATTGCGGATGTCAACTATACCACCCAACCGACCATCTAGAATATTAAATCTCCACTGATCAATGGGTTGTACTGGGCATCTTCTTCCCATCTCCAAACCCAACGCGAGACGTTCTCGAGCGTAGTTCGATATAGTTGTTGATCTTGTGGACCAATACAAACGCCTATCGTGATACCATTTCTGAAGGAATGATCGTACAAATTCAAGAAGATCAGTTATTGGTAGCATCCTTGCTTCGCGTGTCAGTGCATTCAAGCATTCTGCACTGTTGCTTGTCATATTATCAAAACGATTTGTAAGCTGCCGACATCTTGCCCACCGCTCGATTCCGGCTTCCTCTAGATATGCGGCAACTGCACCATCGCGGATATGACGTAACTGATCCCAGTACATCTGAAATTCTGACTCACGGAATGCTCTTGATGCCTTTTTAAATAACTCGACAACTGTAACATCCTTGAAATGCGTTTGGAGATTCCCCTTCAGGTGGTACGTGCAAAGTGCATGGAATGCATTCGGAAATACATGCTCAATTGCTTTCCCTATAGTTAAGTGACGATCAGACACAATCACAAGATTAGGATCTACTTGAATACAACTCTTCAAATGGTTCATGAACCATGTCCAAGCTCGTTCAGTCTCTTTGTCAACCACTGCAAACGCAATTGAGTAACACTGATTGTTACCATCCATTGCTACAGCCAGCAACATGACACCCTTGTACTTTCCTTTCAAATGTGCACCGTTGTTGCGTGCTCAATGTTAAAAGAAATATGCAAGGATAGAGCACTCAGAACATGCAAGCATACATGATCTTGTAGCAAGTAATAAGTATTTTTTCATTCGATTTCCCACAGAGATTTATTCTTAGTTACTTACGAAGTGTTTTGTTAAGTGAGAATGGGTGGATTAAATGAGGTAGATGTGGTTTTAAATTGCCTAATTACTAAGGAATGTGTAAATGATGGAAGCATAAACACGTGCAAGTAGATAATAAACTAGAATGTAAAGAAGAGAACAATCAAACGAAGAGAAAAAATGACTAAGGCAAATTTTAACTTAAGGGAATTGCGGAAACAACAATTATTTCGCAATGTTACCAACAGCAAAATGTGTGTAAAGTGGGGAAACAAGGGCTACTAACGACTCCTCTATAGGCTTTTTCACACGATTCTCAAGCATTAGATCAACTCACCATGCATCAAACTAACTCATTCTCATGTATCTTCCGATTTCATGCATTAGATTCTTTAGTTTACTCATGTCCAAGTAAGGTCTTAAGCATCTTGTTAAAATAGTAAGTTGTGATTTGTACTAGGAAAACGCCTATTCCTAGGTCGTTTTCTGGCTACCTTGAGAGGCTAGCATGAGTGTATGACTCTGAACTCTTACTCCTTCCAGAGGTTAGGAGTTCTTTGGACAAAATGGATGGCCAATCGAAATTGCCCGTGGGATGAAGCTTACATACATTCAATGCATTCGAGAGCTATCCCACATGCTTGATTCACGTGTTTCTACCTATAGATTTGTCATTAACATACCCTTATGTGATTTAGTTACTCATGGATGCAGATAGATTGGGGAGAATAGATGGAGACAACATACTAAGCAGAAGGTTAAAGACAAAACAGAAGCTAAAAGCAGTGAACGTACGAGATGGAGAACGTGCGAAGTAATGAAATTATGCTTGGATTAACTAGCGTTTGAACTAAACAAGTGATAGCTTTGAATAGCCAAAGTAAAAAAGAAAGCAACGAAATGGAATAGAGTAGCTAATGAAAAGGGAAATGACAACACACAACAACGAAAACAGAAAGCTAATACAGAAAAGCAGTAAATCTGAGCGTGATCGCCTCGTCGCAGTCGCCTCGGCTGAAGGGGGAAGAAGGCAAGCCTTGCTTGGATGAATCCAATCAGAAGAGAAGACAAAACTTCTCTTCTTCCTCTCAGATTATCGACTCCAATAGCTGAGACCTTCAATCCAACAACCGGATGAGAAAAACAGGAGAAAAGACTGCGCTGAGAAGAGAGTTCTACGCCTTTCGAGTGTGTTTCAACCTTCCCTTTTGACCTCCTTTTATAGTGTGCTGCAGGTGCGATTGGGTCAAGGAGAACCATCCATTCTCAACGTCGTACTTCTACGTGGCTGGAGGAGAAA
Source organism: Herpetospermum pedunculosum (assembly GCA_028017165.1). Lineage (NCBI taxonomy): Eukaryota > Viridiplantae > Streptophyta > Magnoliopsida > Cucurbitales > Cucurbitaceae > Herpetospermum > Herpetospermum pedunculosum. The sequence continues at coordinate 49,827,703 of CM051530.1, forward strand.
GAATGGATCCCTGAAATATCGGAACAAAACAGAAAAAGGTTAGCCAACTTACGGATTTCACTTAAAACATTGCGGTTTTAGCAATGTTTCCGCAATGCTTCCGCAATGCACAATTTTCATTCCTTTAACTTCGTTTTTAATTCCTTTTCTTTCCTTTTGCATATAAGTCCTAATTTAGCTTCATTCTTCTAATTCTCATATATAAGCACAAGTTCAAGCTAACTCCTATCAAAAACACTTACAAATGCACAACTTCCTATCACAAATAAGTCCTAAAATAGTTACTTTTGGAGACGTAACACACCCCCAAACTTAAGGTTTTGCTTGTCCTCGAGCAATCTAAGGACTTACTTAGGCTGCTGTTTTAACCTTTCTAACCACTTGCTGACTCTCCTCAGTTCCTATCTATGGCACTGCTGTCATGTGACACACTTCTAAGTTTACAACTAACTTCTCATTTTGCTTCTTCTGACTTCGCACGCCTAATGATCCTACTGTTTCATTAACTCCCCACGACTGATCTTCTTGCTTCTGTCATATAGTGCAACTATCCCTAAGGTTTCAAATTCTACCTAGCTTTACCCCAGACTCAGTACATGCTTCTAATCTTTTAGTTTTGAGCTACCTAGGATTCCTTAGAGTCATGCCAGTCTTAGTATTAACCAGTGACAGTAGTACATTTAGAGAACAACCTAAACCCTGGCATCACTACATTGGACATACATTCATCTCCCTAAACAACCCTACAAGCTACAACTTTGTGCTTAGCTAATTGAGGATCAGAGTTCTTTTTATTCAGGACACCCAAGCCACAAAGTTGCAACTCCTAGGTATACATTCTTCTTCCCTAATGTTCTTTTTTCCTTTCTTACTTTGGTGGAGTCTCTTTTTTGGTTGCCTTTTGATGCAATGCCACTTGTGGGTTACACACTTGGCACTGATTACTCAGCAACTTTAAGAGAGACACCCCTCTTTATTCTATTTTTCATTTTTTTTTCAGTTCATCATTTTTTTGTAAAGGAGAAGAAGAATGCTTATGCTTAAAGGGAGAGAGGAATGTTCCTAGGCCTAGGGTGGCCTCCCCAAAACTTAAACTACTCATTGTCCCCAATGAGTGTCTGAGGTGGTACACCCCCAAACTTGTCCTAGAAGCATCTAGTCTAGGGCAAAACAAAGAGAATCTAAAAGTCCTAGGGATAGACAGAACATTCTTAAAGCAAATAACTCAGCAGCAGAAATTTGTAAAAACAGTAAGGGAAGGACTTAGAGCTACGCATGCTGAGCAATTTAAGAGCCTAGTTTTAAACTATCCAAGGTGCCTTAAGACACTCATCCAGCATGCTTATAGATAGGCTATATAAGGTAGTCAAGAAAGCAGCAAAAGAACAAAATTGAAATAGAATCAGCCTAGCTAATCAGTCAGTCAAAAGCATGCGATAACTAACAAAAATTGCGGAAATCGCAAGAATTTCGCAATGACTCTACAGGGCAGATATATCAGTAAGCAGCCCCTTTTCCATGCTATTTCCAATCATCTCAGCTATACAAAAAGGAAACTAAAACAACCTACCTATTCAGATACCATCTAACTATACTAAGCAATCCTAAACAACAAAAATAAAGAACTAAAGACAGATCAAATATTGATTCAAAATAACATAATTCCCACAGTTTAACGAAAAGCAGTTTGATTTTTTTCTTTTTTTTTTTTGATATAGGGAACAAAAATACTCCCTTGAGTGCTCTTCAGACTAGCACTCAGACGTCCTCATCATCATCCCTCCGTGCTCTTGGAGGCGTCCATGGCTTCAGTAGGTCAGTGGGAAAGGCAGGGAAGATGCAGCCTAACTGATCAGCAACGTCCTTATCCCTCGCTTGAGCATACTCAGCCCATTGCGCCATCTTCTTCTGAAGGTCCATCAGACAGGCCATAGAGAGGGATTGAGCAGCAGCCAGGCCGTCTAGCTCAAATTCCATATTCCCCCTTCTTCGCATTCGCAGGCCTGTAGGCAGCTCCAGCTGCCCCGTGTAAGCCAGCTGCCTCTCCATCCTCTCGATTAGTACACCTGCACGTAAGCAAAGCTTAGTGATTGTGTTGGGGAAGAAAAGAGGGCCCTTACCTTTTTTGGCACAGTCTGCTATTGAGGCTGCAATGACCTCACCAACATTGATTGTGAGGCCCCTCATGATCGCATATACCAGCAGCGATCTCCCTTGATTAATGGTGGTCTCGTGGGTCACTGGGGACAGACGTCTGCGCACGAAGGAAAACCACACAGCTGCCTTCGCCGTAAGGGTCGCACTCATCAGAGTGTGCTTCCCATTGCGCGAGATCGTCCAAGCGGCCTCAGGTTGGCCGATGATACGCAGCGCTTCCTCCAGGACAGCCTCAGTGGGAGCGTCAATTATCCGCGCATAGTCAGTATGTTTTTGCCCCTTGAGGCCATAGGCTTCATTGATTGCCTTGGCTGAGAAGTCCACCTCGATTCCTCTTACCACGGACAGGCCATCCTCAGGGTGCATCAGGTTGGCATAGAAGTCGTATACCATGCTGGAGTAGGCGGGGATGGGCGGTCTGCACAGCTCTTCCCAGCCGTGGTTGGTGATCCCTGCGCGCAAGAATTGCGGCAGGTCTGCCAACGCGTCAAGGAACCCCTTCTCATGGAGCAGGTCCCTCTTCCTCAACTCAGTGCCCCTCGATTCCGCATCAGAAGACACATACCTCATAGCTTGAGGCTCATCTTCGGGGTATAATTTTGCTTTCCCCTTGTCCCGTGCCTTGGCCGACTCAGCAGCCTCGACCTTCAGCCTCTTTAATGAAGGTTCACCACTGACCTTCCTTTTCTTGGATTTCTTTGAAGCTTTTGGCCGTTTGGCCTTGACAACCTTGGGCACCTTCTTCCTTAGCCGTGCCCTGGTGGTGATCTGCTGGAGGCAGTCCCCCAACGTTTCATCCATCGAATCTCCCCCCTTTGCTGGGCTATCCGGGCTCACTTCCCTCAAAGGAGAGAAGACCTCATCTTCTTCAGCCGTTTCTTCGCCTGGCGCCGATTCTTGATGTTCTTCACTTGGAATTTCAGGCTCGGGCGTTTGCGATGATGGCGATGCCTCAGGGCTCTGCGGCGGTGGAGATTGTTCAGAGCTTTGTGGAGATGGAGAAGGCTCGGGGCTTCGCGCTGGTGGAGATGGTTTAGGGCTCTGTCTGGCCGTCTCGTAGGATGGACGGCCACTTCCTTGACTCTCCACAGTGGGAGTCTTTTTCTTGATCGGTGCGTCCCCAATCTCCATCGTCCATTTTCTTTTCTTGGGCATGCCCACTGGTTCAGACGGCCCAGCAGGGATTTGCGTCACCACCTTCCACTTCTTCTTGCGGACAGGAAGCTTAGAAATTCGTTCAGGGCGCGCAGCTTCGGCATCTGCTAAGGCGAGGAGTGCCTCTCTCGCAGCTGCCTCTGCTTCAGTGGCCTTCTTCTTGGAAGCAGATCTCTCAGCCCGTGTAAGCACCATTGTGGAATCGAAGAGATCTGAGAATAGGAATTGCAGAGGAAGAAGAAGATAGATTTCTTGAAGTCCAACGAATGAAGGAAGCGTACGGGCCACAGCGATTCTAACGGCTATTTGTAATGATGTGAATCCCAACGGCTATTTCTGTTGCGGATTCAGCAAATCCACCGCAATTAAATGGCCGTTGGAGATTTTTCTTGATTTAAAATCCAAGATTCTCATCACTCAATCTTTGACTCGGCCCGATTTCTCCCCCGATTCTTTATCCTTGATTCATCTCCTTGATTTCCTCTATTGATCCCCTATTAAAAGAAATAAAATTAACATCAAATTCGTAATAAAAATCACACATAAACATACAAAATAACAACCGAAAAAACAGCAAAAATAAACTAAGGCATGGCCTCGCATGGACGAGCACAGTAATCACTCGTCTTCTCTCGGTTTTATTCTCAAGTTCCAGCTAAGAGGAAGGCCGAGAGAGTCTTCACATCTTCTTCCTCATAATAATGCTTCAATCGTGCACCATTAACCATGAACGGTTGCCCGTGCTGCAGGTTCCTAATCTCAATTGCACCATGAACAAACACGTTAGTTATAACAAAAGGACCTGACCATCTGGACTTAAGTTTGCCTGGAAATAATCTCAACCTTGAGTTAAATAACAAGACATGCTGGCCTTTCTTAAAGTCCTTAATCCTAAGTCTACTGTCATGCCAAATTTTAGTCTTTTTCTTATACATTTTAGCATTTTCATAAGACATATGTCTCAGCTCATCAAGCTCATGTAATTGCAGAGACCGCAATGTTCCCGCATCGGTCACGCAATAATTCAGCTCTTTCAAGGCCCAAAATGCTTTAATTTCCAATTCGAATGGTAAGTGACATGCTTTGCCATACACAAGTCTATAAGGAGACATACCTAGGGGTGTCTTATATGCAGTCCTATATGCCCAAAGTGCATCCTCGAGTTTAAACGACCAATCTTTTCTATTTGGTTTGACCACTTTCTCGAGTATGTTTTTAATCTCCCTATTTGATATTTCAGCTTGTCCATTCGAATGTGGGTGATACGGGGTGGCTACTCTATGTCTAACATTGTATTTAGCCAACACTTTTTCCATAGCTTTATTAATAAAGTGTGTCCCTTCATCACTAATTATAGCACGGGGTGTACCAAACCTAGTAAAGATATGTCTATTAAGGAACTTAATGACTGTTTTGGCATCGTTGGTTGGACATGCTATGGCTTCTACCCATTTAGATACATAGTCTACAGCTACAAGTATGTAAAGGTTACCTGCTGATGGGGGAAATGGTCCCATGAAGTCAATGCCCCACACATCAAAGAGCTCCAACTCTAAGATGTAAGTGAGAGGCATCTCATCCTTCCGACTGAGGTTACCTGTTCTCTGGCATTCATTGCAGCTGTGTGCATGGTCGTGGGCATATTTGAAGATCGTGGGCCAACAGTAGCCACTCTGGAACACCTTTGCAGCTGTTCTCTGGCCACCAAAGTGTCCACCATAAGGAGATGTATGGCAGTGCTGCAGCACAGACTTCGCTTCAGCAGCTGACACACACTTCCTCAGCAAACCATCTGCACATGTTTTGTAGAGTGTAGGATCGTCCCAGATGAACTTCCTAGCTTCATGTAGGAACCTCTTCTTTTCTTGTCCTTCCTTGAAAGTTGGTAGTACCTGCGAGGCAAGGAAGTTAGCAATATCAGCAAACCAAGGTTTCTCATCGTTATCACGATGTGCTAATACAAAGACATGCTCATCGATAAAGGCATCAGAAATTGCGGTTTCCGCAATTTTATCGCAATTATGTTGAAATCTAGAAAGATGATCCGCAACCACATTTTCGCATCCTTTCTTATCTCTAATGTCTAGATCAAACTCCTGCAGTAACAATACCCATCTAATTAACCTAGGCTTAGCATCAACCTTCCTCATAAGGTATTTTAGTGCAGAATGATCGGTGTACACGATTGTCCTAGTGCCTACAATGTAATTCCTAAACTTCTCGCAGGCAAACACTACAGCTAGCATTTCCTTTTCCGTGGTTGTGTAATTACATTGTGCCTCATTAAGTGTCTTACTAGCATAGTATACAGGGTGTGTTAGTTTGTCAATCTTTTGTCCTAGCATAACCCCTACTGCATAGTCACTTGCATCACATAACATCTCAAATGGAAGGTCCCAATTTGGTCCTACTATAATAGGTGCTTTGACTAATGCTTCCTTAAGGGTTGTCCAGGCTAGTAAACATTCTTTTGAGAAGATGAATGGCTTATTCAGCTCTAGAAGCTCACAAAAAGGTTTGGAGATCTTTGAAAAGTTCTTAATGAAGCTTCTATAGAAACCTGCGTGTCCTAAGAAACTTCTAATGACTTTCACATTCTGAGGTTCCACTAACTTCTCTATTATTTCAATCTTGGCCCTATCGACCTCTACTCCTGCTCTAGACACTCTATGACCTAGGACTATCCCTTCTTCCACCATGAAATGGCACTTCTCCCAATTAAGGACTAGGTTGGTCTCCTCACACCTAGCCAGGACTTGTCCTAAGTTCTCTAAACAATTTGTAAATGAATCACCAAAGACTGAGAAGTCATCCATAAATATCTCTATCATGGATTCATCTAAGTCAGAGAAGATTGCCAACATGCACCTTTGGAACGTTGCTGGTGCATTGCATAAGCCAAAAGGCATTCTGCGAAAAGCAAATGTTCCAAAGGGACAGGTGAAGGTTGTCTTCTCCTGGTCCACAGGGTCTATGGTGATTTGGTTATATCCAGAATAACCATCTAGAAGGCAGTAATAAGCTCTACCAGCTATCCTATCTAACATCTGATCGATAAATGGTAAAGGGAAGTGATCTTTTTTTGTTTCCTTATTCAATTTTCTATAGTCCATACAGACTCTCCATCCTGTAATAGTTCTAGTTGGAATCAGTTCATTGCTCTCATTCACTACTACAGTCATCCCCCCCTTCTTAGGTACACATTGTATTGGACTCACCCACTGACTACTAGCTATAGGGAAGATTACACCTGCATCTAACCATTTTATGATCTCTTTCTTTATTACCTCTTTCATAGAGGGGTTCAGCCTACGTTGGTGATCTACTCGGGGTGTATGCTCTTCTTCCAATATTATCTTATGCATGCAGTAAGAAGGGCTAATACCTCTAATGTCAGCAATCGTCCATGCAATAGCCTTTTTATGTTGCTTAAGTAATAAGATCAACTCAATTTCATGCTTTTCACTCAGCTTGGATGAAATAATAACAGGCAGAGTATCATCACTTCCTAGATATGCATATTTAAGATGTTCAGGCAGTGGTTTTAATTCTAAGATAGGTGGATGCTCAATGGATGGTTTCAATGGATTCATGGATCTTTCAGTCAAATCACTAGTCATACAAACATGCTGAGGTTTATCCACATGTATATCCATTATTTCAGAAATATTTAAGTCAGTTACATCTAATTGTACATAATCATTGGCATGCTTAATCAATAATTCATGCTCAAGCTGTTCTTCCATCAGTGAATCTACTATATCCATACTTGCACAAGATTCAGAGTCAGAAGGGTACCTTAGGGCTTTAAAAACACTAAACTTAACCTCCTCATCATGAACCCTCATGGTGAGCTCACCTTTCTGGACATCAATTAGAGCCCTACCTGTGGCTAGAAATGGTCTGCCTAATAGGATGGGGACCTCCTTGTCTGCTTCATAATCAAGGATGATGAAGTCTGCAAGAAAAATAAACTTGTCAACCTTTACAAGAATATCCTCAATCTTACCCTCAGGGTATGCTATGGATCTGTCTGCAAGTTGTAAGGTGACAGTGGTGGGACGTGCTTCTCCTATTCCCAGCTGGCGGAATAGTGATAGAGGCATGAGATTTATGCTGGCTCCCAGGTCACAAAGAGCTCTGCCCACGTGCTTGCCTCCCAACTCCACTAGTAGGGTGAAGGAACCAGGATCCTTCTCCTTCTTTGGTAGCTTGTTCTGGAGTATAGCACTGCACTCCTCAGTGAGATTCACTGTTTCAAATTCACCAATAATTTTTTTGTTAGTGATTATTGTTGCGTGCTCAATATGTAAAGATAAATATGCAAAAGGGAAGAGAGAGCACTTAGAACATGCAAGCATACATGGTCTCACAGCAAGTAGTAAGTATATTTCATTCGTTTTTTCCACAGAGACTCATTTTTAGCTATTCGCGAAGTGTGATTGTTAAGAAAGATGGGATGAATTTGATGGGGTAAAATTGGTTTTTAATTACCTAAGTTTTGCTGAATGTGTAAAGGGATATACCATAAACAAATTAAAGTTAAAATCAGACTCAAAGGACCAGAGATGGAATTAATAAACGAGGAAGAAAACAGCTAAACAGAATGCAACTTAGCAGAATTGCGAGAACCGCAATTAATCCGCAATTAACTCAACAGCAAAAGTGTGTAAATGGGCGAATTAAGGGCTACTAATGACTATCCTATAGGCAGTTTATTACGATTATCAAGCTTTGGATCAATTCTCTATACATCAAACTCACTCTATCTCAAGTATCGTCCGATTCCATGCATTAGAGTCTTAAGTTTACTCGACTTCAAAGTAAGGTCTCAAGCATCTTATTTAAGCAGGAGTGTTTAGTTTGTACTAGGGAAACGCCTATTCCTAGGCCGTTTCCTGATTACCATGAAAGGCTAGCATGATTATACGACTCTGAACTCTTACTCCTTCCAGAGGTTAGGAGTTCTTTGGACAAAATGGATGGCCAATCGAAATTGCCCGTAGGATGAAGCTTACATACAATCAATGTTCGAGTGTTAATCTGCCTACTTGATTCACGTTTTTTAGCCTATAGTTCTGTCATTAGCATGCCCCTAAGTGACTTAGCTACTCATGGATATATAGAGAACAGAAATGGTAGATAAGATAGACATGCTTAGAAGGGAAATGTGCCAAAAACAGTAAGCAAAACCCGTAGCAGAAGAAAGGAAATGAGAAATGCAGAAATGAACTTTGATTACTGAAATTGTTTGAATGACAAAGGAAAGCTTTGAAAGAAATGAATCCAAGACAGACAACAACGAAATGCAGTAATTAAAACTCTAAACTAAGAACAACAGTGATCAGAAATGGAAATAAGAAGAACAGAACAGGAAAACAGTAAAAGATTGCTGGAAAACTTCGTGGCAGTCGCCTCGAATGAAGGTGATGAAAAGTCAGCCTTGCTTGGATGAATCCAATCGGGAGAGAAGAAGAATCTCCTCTCCTTCCTATCAGATTATCGATTCCAAAAGCTGAGACTCTCACTCCAACAAACGACAAAGGAAAACAGATGGAAATGGTGGACTGCGAGAAGACTTCTGCGCTTCGAGTGATGACTGAACCTCCGACTTTGACCCCCTTTTATAGTAGTTTGCAGGTGCGTTTGGGCCAAGGAGAACCATCAATCTTCAACGTCATATATCAGAATGGATGGAGGAGAAAGAACGAATCCCTGAAAAGTCGGATCTAAACAGAAAAAGATCAGCCAACTTACGGTTTTAACTTGAATAATTGCGGTCACCGCAATGATTTCGCAATTCATTCGCAATGTTTATTTTTTCATTCTTTTCCTTCGGTTTTCAACCCTTTTTCTACCTATTGTGCATAAGTCCTAAATTAGCTACCTTCTTCTAATTCTCATATTAAAGCATAGGTTTAGGCTAAATGCTAACAAAAACACCTAAATGTGTACATCTTCTTAAGCTAAATGGGTCCTAAATAAGTCACTTTCAGAGACTTAACAATTATATCCTTCAAAAATTTAACATAAGAAGGCATGGATTGCAAAACCTCTACAAATGGAATATTAACATGCACTTGTTTAAGAATTTCTAAAAATTTGTTAAAGTGCACTTCCTGTTCTTGTTTTTTCTTTAGCCTTCGAGGGAATGGAGGTGGTGGCACATATGTAGGCACTTCAGGTCGCCTCAGGATAGATGGAGGCCTTGGAATTTCTTCTAGTTCTTCTATGGTTGGTTCCAGCCTCGTCCCTGATGTGCTTGTTGATGGTTGACCATGGTTTGGCAGAGATTTCAGTGGAGCACTAGACTCTTCGTTCTCTACTCTCTTTGGGGTCTCTTTAGTGTTGCTCACCAATGGTCTCCCACTTCTAAGTTCAATTGCTTGAACTTGTTCTTTTCCATCCCTTCTTGGCACCTCAGTGTCAGCAGGTAGTCTACCTTGGGGCCGACTTTTGAGTTCATTGGCTAGTTGCCCTATTTGGTTCTCTAGGCTTCTAAGGGTAGCTTGCTGACTTTGTAGAGTGGCGTCATTCTTGGCAATGTACTCCTTAAGTAAGTTTTCTACAGAAGACCCTATTGGTTGGTTATATGGTTTTTGATACATGGATTGGTTATTTTGAGGGGTGAAACCAGGTGTTCCACTCGGTCTTGGTTGGTTGGGAGCTTGGTTAGTATTTTGTTGGCCACCCCATGAAAGATTTGGGTGGTTCCTCCAACCAGGATTGTAAGTGTTAGAGTAAGGGTTGTTCCTAGGCTGTTGTTGGCTTCCAACATAGCAGACTGAGGCTGGATTCCCAGGGCAGTATTCATACAGGTGCCCTTCCCTACAGAATCCACAGATCAGTGTCTCACCTTGACTTGTTTGTGCCCCCATTGAGATGGCTGCTGCGGTGTTGACACTGGTTTGGAGATTAGTTTGAGCCATTTGTTTGACTAGGTTGGTCAGGGCATTTATTTGGCTACTCATGGCGCTGAGTGCATCCTTGTCTTGAGCTCTACTTGGCTCTACTGGATCATCTGACCACCTACAGTGAGATGCTGAGATCTTCTCCAGGATCTCATAGGCTTCGTTATAGCTTTTAGAAAGCATGGAACCACCAGCTGACGAATTCAACACTTGCCTTGTGCTGGGGTTGCATCCTTTGAAAAAGACTTCTATTTGGATACACCATGGGATGCCATGGTGTGGACATTTAAGCAGTAGGTCCTTGAACCTTGTCCAAGCTTCGTGAAGAGACTCATTTTCAGCTTGTTTGAATTTAATAATGTCATCACGAAAATTTGAATTCCTATCAGGTGGGAAATATTTGACTAGGAATTTCTCAGCCAGATCTGTCCAATTGACAACTGATCCGGAAGGTAATGAGTTTAACCACGTTTTGGCTTTATCCCTTAATGAGTAAGGGAAGAGGTAAAGCCTCAAAGCTTCTTGGGAAACTCCAGGGATAAGAAAGGTATCACTAACTCCTAGGAAGTTTCTAAGATGGTTGTGGGGGTCCTCATTTTCCACTCCAAAGAATTGTCCCACAGTGGACAATCAATGTTCGAGTGTTAATCTGCCTACTTGATTCACGTTTTTTAGCCTATAGTTCTGTCATTAGCATGCCCCTAAGTGACTTAGCTACTCATGGATATATAGAGAACAGAAATGGTAGATAAGATAGACATGCTTAGAAGGGAAATGTGCCAAAAACAGTAAGCAAAACCCGTAGCAGAAGAAAGGAAATGAGAAATGCAGAAATGAACTTTGATTACTGAAATTGTTTGAATGACAAAGGAAAGCTTTGAAAGAAATGAATCCAAGACAGACAACAACGAAATGCAGTAATTAAAACTCTAAACTAAGAACAACAGTGATCAGAAATGGAAATAAGAAGAACAGAACAGGAAAACAGTAAAAGATTGCTGGAAAACTTCGTGGCAGTCGCCTCGAATGAAGGTGATGAAAAGTCAGCCTTGCTTGGATGAATCCAATCGGGAGAGAAGAAGAATCTCCTCTCCTTCCTATCAGATTATCGATTCCAAAAGCTGAGACTCTCACTCCAACAAACGGCAAAGGAAAACAGATGGAAATGGTGGACTGCGAGAAGACTTCTGCGCTTCGAGTGATGACTGAACCTCCGACTTTGACCCCCTTTTATAGTAGTTTGCAGGTGCGTTTGGGCCAAGGAGAACCATCAATCTTCAACGTCATATATCAGAATGGATGGAGGAGAAAGAACGAATCCCTGAAAAGTCGGATCTAAACAGAAAAAGATCAGCCAACTTACGGTTTTAACTTGAATAATTGCGGTCACCGCAATGATTTCGCAATTCATTCGCAATGTTTATTTTTTCATTCTTTTCCTTCGGTTTTCAACCCTTTTTCTACCTATTGTGCATAAGTCCTAAATTAGCTACCTTCTTCTAATTCTCATATTAAAGCATAGGTTTAGGCTAAATGCTAACAAAAACACCTAAATGTGTACATCTTCTTAAGCTAAATGGGTCCTAAATAAGTCACTTTCAGAGACTTAACACACCCCCAAACTTAAGGCTTTGCTTGTCCTCAAGCATACTAAGGACTTACCTAGGCTGTTATTTTATCTTCTTTAACTACTTACCGACTCCCCTATATCCCTATCTCTAGCAGTGCTGTCCTGTGACACACTTCTAAGTTTAGAATTAACCTCTTATCAAGCTTCTTCTGACTTCACCTGCCTACCATACCTACTGTTTTTGTTAAACCCCTACTACTGATCTAACTACTTTTATGATATCATGCCACTATCCCTAAGGTTTCAAATTCTACCAAGCTTTACTCCAGACTCAGTACATGCTTCTAGCTTATTTTTAATGTGTCTAGGATTCCTTAGAGTCATGCCAGTCTTAGTATTAACAGTGACAGTGGTACTTTTAGAGAACAACCTAAGCCCTGGCATCACTACATTGGATATACATTCATCTCCCTAGACAAACCTAAAAGCTACAACCTTGTGCTTAGCTCATTGAGGATCAGAGTTTTTTTTTTTTTTTTTTTTTTTTTTTTTTTTTTTTTTTTTTTTTTTTTTACTTCGGTGGAGTCTTCTCCTTGGGTTGCCTTTTGATGCAATGCCACTTGTGGTTTACACACTTGGCACTGATTACTCAGCAACTTGAGAAAGACTCCCCTCTTTATTCTATTTTTCACTTTTTTTTTTTTTTTTTTTTTTTTTTTTTAGGAGAAGAAGAATGCTTATGTCCTAAGGAAGAGAGGAATGTTCCTAGGCCTAGGGTAGCCTCCCCCAAACTTCAACTACTCATTGTCCCCAATGAGTGTTTGAGGTGGCACACCCCCAAACTTGTCCTAGAAGCATCTAGTCCAAAGTAAAACAAAGAGAATTTAAAAATCCTAGGCATAGGCAAAACGTTCTAAAAGCAACTATCCCAGCAGCAGAAAATTTGAACATAACAGAAAGTCTTAAGGACTTATGGTTTATGCATGCTGAGCACGATTCAGAGGCAAATTTAAACTATCAAAGGGTGTCCTATGACACTCATCCAGCATGCTTCAAGATCAGCTATATAAGGTAGTCATGCTAGCAGCAAAAGATAGAATTTAACAGATCACAGCCTAATTAAACAGACAGTCCAAAACATGCAATCAGTTACAATAATTGCGGGAACCGCAATTATTTCGCAATTCAATCCGGGCAGATATAACATTGATTCAGGCCCCTAGCATGCTTTTTCCTGTTACTCATGCATCCTAAAAATAAAACTAAACTATCCTACCTATTCAGCTAACATCAGACTAGACTAAGCAAAAGAAAAAACATAAAACTAAACATTAAAAACAGATCAAAAGTTGATCCCAAAACAGCATAATATACACGATCCTATCAGAAAGCAGAAAAATTGTCTTTTGTTTCTTAAGGGAACAGCAATACTCCCTTTTGTGCACTTCAAACCAGCACTCAATTTTCGTCATCCTCATCTGGTCGCCTTGGTCGTGGGGGCACCCATGGAGTTAGGAGGTTGGTGGGGAAGTCCGGGAAGATGCATCCCAATTGGTCTGCAACTTCTTTGTCCCTCGCCTGCGCATAGTTGGCCCATTGAGCCATTATCCTCTGCATGTCCATCAAGCAGGCCATGGATAGGGACTGTTCAGCCGCCAGCCTATCCAACTCAAACTCCATATTCCCCTTCCTTCGCAGCCTCAGGTTAGCAGGCAGCTCCAAATGTCCTGTGTAAGGCAGCTGCTGCTCCAAGCGCTCGGTGGGAACTCCTGCAAGTAAACACAATTTTGTTATAGTGTTGGGGGAAAATAATGGCCCCTTACCTTTTCTGGCACACTCAGCGATGGCAGCAGTGATGACTTCTCCCACGTTGATCGTGAGACCTCTCATTATAGCATAAACCAGCAGCGAGCGGCTCTGGTTAATTGTAGTCTCATGAGTTACTGGGGAGAGTCTTCTTCTGACGAATGAAAACCACACAGCTGCCTTAGCCGTGAGATTGGCACTCATGAGAGTGTGCCTCCCATTGCGTGAGACAGTCCAGGAGGCTTCAGGCTGGCCAATTGTGCGAATGGCCTCTTCTAGCACGGCCTCAGTCGGCTCATCAACTATCCGTGCATAATCTGTGTGCGCTTGGCCCTTGAGACCAAAGGCTTCATTGATGGCCTTGGCTGAGAAATCAACTTCCACCCCTCTGACCACAGATAGGCCATCCTCAGGGCTGAGCACATTGGCGTAGAAATCGTACACCATGCTCGTGTAGGCTGGATTGGGAGGTCTGCAGAATTCCTCCCAGCCATGGTTGAGCACCCCTGCGCGCAAGAACTGCGGCAGGTCAGCAAGTCGATCAAGGAAACCTTTCTCGTGCAATAGGTCCCTCTTCCTCAGCTCAACACCCCTGGATTCAGCATCAGATGAGACATACCTCACTGATGGAGGTTCATCTTCAGGGTAGAGTTTAGCCTTCCCCTTATCGGCTGGTTTGGATGATTCAGCAGCCTCCACCTTGAGGCGTTTGAGTGATGGCTCCGTGCTTTCTTCGTCTGCTGAAGGCACTCTTTTGGCCTTCTTCTTCTTCAGCTTCTTGGATTTCTTGGCCTTGACAATCTTGGCCTTCTTCTTCTTTTTCTTAATGTTGATCTGCTGGAGGCAAGCCCCCAACGTCTCCTCCATGGAATCATCCTGCTGGGCAGGAACATCAGGGCTGTCTTCTCTCATGGGAGAGAAGACTTCTTCTTCCCCAACATCTCCACTACCTTGCGTAGACTCCTGATAATCCCCATAAGGGAATTCAGGATCAGGCCGTGGAGGATTGTACTCTGCTGATGGTGTCTGCGCAGAACTCAATGGCGAAGATGGCAGCTCAGGGCTCTGCGCTGCTGCAGGCGTCGGATCAGAACTCTGAGGTGCTGGAGACAACTCGGCGCTCTGTGCAGGTGGTGACAACTCTGCGCTTGGCACTGGTTCAGATGGGAGGGGACTGCGCGCAGGTGATTCAGACGGCGACGATCCTTCTTTGGCTGACTCGTGGGATGCACGATCAGGTTCTTGACTCTCCACAGAGGGAGTCGTGGCTGTGCTTGGTTCGGCGGCCGTCTTGACGCTCCACCGGCGTTTCTTGGGCGTGCCCATTGGCTCAGATGGCCCAGCAGGGATCTCAGTGACCACCCTCCACTTCTTCCTACGGATAGGAAGCTTAGGAAGGGGACCGGTGCGAACGGCACCATCGTCTGCAAGGGCGAGAAGCGCTTCCCTCGCAGCCGCTTCAGCTGCGTCGTCGGCCTTCTTCTTGGCGGCGGATCTCTCCGATCGTGTGAACACCATAGCTAAATCTTGAAGATCTTGAGAGAAGAATCAAAGATGGAGAGAATCGCTGAAGTCTTGGAGATCAAAGAATGGGAGAATCGTATCGAACGAGCGCGGTCTAACGGCTATAAATACAACGGAAAAATCCCAACGGCTCTTTTTGCGGATCCAGCAATTTTTGCGCAATTGTAGGGATATTATTTCATAAAAATCTCCAACTTCGCTCGTCCGTATCTTTTATTTGGCTCAACCATTCCTTGATTTTTAAAGCTTGATTTACTCCCCTTGATCCCCTCTTTCGATTCCCTACAAAAACAAATAAAACAAACATTAAATACGCAATTAAAAACACATCACAAAACATACAAACGATAAGCGAAAAAAAAAACAGTAAAAATAAACTAAGGCATTGGCCTTGACTAAACGAGCACAGTAACCACTCGTTCTCTCTCGTTCTCTTTGTCATGCTTCAGTCAAGAGGAAGGCCGAGAGAGTCTTCACATCTCCTTCCTCATAGTAGTGCTTCAACCTGGCACCATTGACCATAAATGGCTGTCCTTGCTGCAAATTTTTAATCTCTATTGCACCATGAACAAAGACATTAGTAATAATAAATGGACCTGACCATCTAGACTTTAGTTTGCCTGGAAACAGTTTTAATCGTGAGTTAAATAATAGTACAAGTTGGCCCTTCCTAAAGTCTTTGATCCTGAGTCTACTGTCGTGCCATATTTTGGTCTTTTCTTTATACATTTTGGCATTCTCATAGGCCATATGCCTAAGCTCATCAAGTTCATGTAGCTGCAAAGATCTCAATGTCCCCGCATCCTTTACACAAAAATTCAATTCCTTCATGGCCCAAAATGCTTTGTTTTCTAACTCAAGTGGCAAGTGGCAAGCCTTGCCATACACCAACCTATAGGGAGACATTCCTAGAGGTGTCTTATATGCTGTTCTATAAGCCCAAAGTGCATCCTCAAGCTTAAATGACCAGTCTTTTCTATTAGGTTTAACTACCTTTTCTAGGATGTTCTTTATCTCCCTATTGGAAATTTCAGCTTGACCATTTGAGTGTGGGTGGTAGGGAGTAGCTACCCTATGTCTGATGTTATACTTAGCCAATATTTTCTCCATAGCCTTATTAATGAAATGTGACCCCTCATCACTAATGATAGCACGAGGAGTCCCAAATCTAGTGAAAATGTGCCTATGCAAGAAGTTAGTGACTGTTTTAGCATCATTATTAGAACATGCCTTAGCTTCTACCCACTTTGACACGTAGTCTACTGCTACTAAGATGTACAGGTTACCTGATGACGGAGGGAAGGGTCCCATGAAATCAATGCCCCACACATCGAAGAGCTCCAACTCTAAGATGTAGGTGAGGGGCATCTCATCCTTGCGACTGAGGTTACCTGTCCTTTGGCATTCGTCACAGTTGTGGGCATAGTTGTGGGCGTCCTTGAAGATTGTTGGCCAGTAGTAGCCACTCTGAAATACTTTAGCAGCTGTTCTTTGACCACCAAAGTGCCCACCGTAAGGAGATGAGTGACAGTGCTGCAGCACAGACTTTGCTTCAGCAGCTGAAACACACTTCCTCAACAACCCATCAGCACAGGTTCTATAAAGTATGGGGTCATCCCAGATGAATTTCCTTGCTTCATGGAGGAACCTCTTCTTTTCTTGTCCTCCCTTGAACACTGGTAATACCTGTGATGCACGGAAGTTAGCAATGTCAGCAAACCAAGGTTCCTCATCGTTATCACGATGAGTCAAAGCAAAGATATGTTCATCTATAAAAGCATCAGTAATTGCGGGGTCCGCAATTTTTTCGCAATTGTGCTGCAATCGAGACAGGTGATCTGCAACCACGTTTTCACATCCCTTCTTGTCCCGAATGTCCAAATCGAATTCCTGCAGCAATAACACCCATCTAATCAATCTAGGCTTAGCATCAGCCTTCCTCATAAGATATTTTAAAGCAGAATGGTCAGTATATACAATGGTCCTAGTGCCTACAATATAGTTTCTAAATTTTTCACAAGCAAATACTACAGCTAGCATCTCTTTCTCAGTAGTTGTATAATTACATTGAGCCTCATTCAAGGTCTTGCTGGCATAATAGACAGGATGTGTGAGCTTGTTAATCTTCTGTCCTAACATGACTCCTACAGCATAGTCACTGGCATCACATAGCATCTCAAACGGGAGATCCCAATTTGGTCCTACTATGATTGGTGCTGTGACCAGTGCTTCCTTAAGGGTTTTCCAAGCTATTACACATTCTTTAGAGAAGATGAATGGCCTACCTAGCTCCAGTAGCTCACATAGAGGCTTGGCTATCTTAGAAAAGTCCTTGATGAACCTTCTGTAGAAGCCAGCATGTCCTAAGAAACTCCTAATAGCCTTGACATTCTGGGGCTCTACCAACTTCTCTATGACCTCTATTTTTGCCCTATCCACTTCTACACCTGCCCTTGACACTCTATGTCCTAAGACAATCCCTTCATCTACCATAAAATGGCACTTTTCCCAATTTAAGACTAGGTTGGTCTCCTCACACCTAGCCAGGACTTGTCCTAGGTTCTCTAGACAGGTTTTAAATGAGTCCCCAAAGACTGAGAAGTCATCCATGAATATTTCTATTATGGACTCATCCAACTCAGAGAAGATTGCCATCATGCACCTTTGGAAAGTTGCCGGTGCATTGCATAAGCCAAAAGGCATTCTGCGGAAGGCAAACGTTCCAAAAGGGCAAGTGAAGGTAGTCTTCTCTTGATCCTTAGGGTCTATAGTGATTTGATTATAGCCAGAGTACCCATCTAAAAAACAATAGTAGGCTCTACCAGCTATTCTGTCTAGCATCTGGTCAATGAATGGTAGAGGGAAATGGTCTTTTTTAGTTTCTTTATTTAACTTTCTGTAATCCATACACACTCTCCACCCTGTGACAGTCCTTGTTGGAATCAGTTCGTTGTTCTCATTGACTACCACAGTTATTCCCCCCTTTTTAGGTACACATTGGATGGGGCTCACCCACTGGCTACTAGCTATGGGGAAAATTACTCCTGCATCTAACCACTTTATTATTTCTTTCTTCACTACCTCTTTCATAGAGGGGTTTAACCTACGCTGGTGATCTACCCTAGGTGTGTGCTCCTCCTCTAGTATAATTTTGTGCATGCAATAAGAAGGGCTAATGCCTCGAATATCAGCAATAGTCCATGCTATAGCCTTCCTATGTTGCTTAAGCAGTAAAATTAAATCAACCTCATGCTGTTCACTTAGCTTAGAAGAAATAATTACAGGCAGCGTATCATTATCTCCTAGATATGCATATTTGAGGTGAGTTGGTAGTGGTTTCAGTTCTAAAACAGGTGGATGCTCAATGGAGGGCTTTAACGGATTTACAGTTCTATCAGTTAAATCTATATTCATACATACATGCTGAGGTTTATCTACAGGCATATTCATTATGTCAGATACATTCAAGTCAGCTAAATCCACTTGTACATATTCACTAGCATGCTTGGTTAACAGTACATGCTCTAATTGTTCTTCCATTAGTGAGTCAACAACATCAATGCTAGCACAAGACTCAGAATCGGAGGGATATCTTAAAGCTTTATAAACACTAAATTTTACCTCTTCATCATGAACCCTCATAGTTAACTCACCTTTTTGCACATCTATTAGTGCCCTACCTGTGGCTAGGAATGGTCTACCTAGCAGGATGGGGACCTCCTTGTCTGCCTCATAGTCCAGGACAATGAAATCTGCAAGGAAAATAAATTTGTCAACTTTAACTAGAATATCCTCGATCTTACCTTCTGGATATGCGATGGATCTGTCTGCTAGTTGTAAAGTGACTGTGGTTGGACGTGCTTCTCCCATTCCCAACTGGCGGAATAGGGACAGGGGCATGAGATTTATGCTGGCGCCCAGGTCACAAAGCGCTCTGCCCACGTGCTTGCCTCCAAGTTCTACAGGTAAGGTGAAGGAACCAGGATCCTTCTCCTTCTTGGGCAGCTTGTTTTGGAGGATGGCACTGCACTCCTCGGTGAGGTTTACTGTTTCAAACTCACCAATTATTTTTTTGTTAGTAATAATGTCCTTCAAAAACTTTACATAAGAAGGCATCGATTGTAAAACTTCTACAAAAGGAATGTTCACATGCACTTGCTTAAGTATTTCTAAGAATTTATTAAAATGAACTTCCTGTTCCTGCTTCTTCTTCAGCCTTCGAGGATATGGAGGTGGTGGCACATATGCAGGCACGTCAGGGCGCCTTAGGATAGGGGGAGGCCTTGGAATTTCTTCTACCTCTTCAATTATTGGCTCTAGCCTGGCTCCTGATGTGCTAGTTGGTGGTGGACCTTGGTTTGGCAGAGACTCCAGCACTAGACTCAGTGTTCTCTACTCTCTTTGGTGTGTCTTTTGTGTTGCTCACCAAGGGTCTTCCACTCCTAAGTTCAATGGCTTGAACTTGTTCTTTGCCATCTCTCCTTGGTACCTCGGTGTCAGCAGGGAGTCTACCTTGGGGCCTACTTTTAAGTTCATTGGCTAATTGGCCTATTTGGTTTTCCAGGCTCCTAAGAGTAGCTTGCTGGCTCTGAAGAGTAGCATCATTCTTAGCGATATACTCCTTGAGTAGGTTTTCTACAGAAGATCCTACAGGTTGATTATAAGGTTTTTGGTACATTGACTGGTTATGTTGAGGAGTGAAACCAGGTGTTCCACTCGGTCTAGGTTGGTTAGAATTTTGATTAGTGTTTTGCTGGCCACCCCATGACAGGTTAGGGTGGTTTCTCCAACCAGGGTTATAGGTGTTGGAGTAGGGGTTATTCCTAGGCTGCTGCTGGCTTCCTACATAGCAGACTGAGGATGGATTCCCAGGGCAGTATTCATAAGGGTGCCCTTCCCCACAGAATCCACAGATAGGTGCCTCGCCTTGATTTGGTTGAGTGCCCATTGACATGGCTGTGGCGGTATTGGCACTGGTTTGGAGATTGGCCTGAGCCATTTGCTTGACTAAGTTGGTCAGGGCATTTATTTGGGTGCTCATGGCGCTTAGAGCATCCTTGTCTTCAGCCCTAGTTGGCTCTACTGGATCATCCGACCACCTACAGTGAGATGCTGAGATCTTCTCCAAGATCTCATAAGCTTCGTTGTAACTCTTGGACAACATGGAACCTCCAGCAGATGAATTTAAGACTTGTCTGGTGCTGGGGTTGCATCCTTTAAAGAAAACTTCTATTTGGATACACCATGGAATGCCATGGTGTGGACATTTAATGAGAAGGTCTTTGAATCTAGTCCAAGCTTCGTGAAGAGACTCATTATCAGCTTGTTTAAACTTTATGATATCATCACGAAAGGTTGAATTCCTATCAGGTGGGAAGTATTTGACTAGGAATTTTTCTGCTAAATCTGTCCAATTGCGGACAGATCCTGAGGGCAATGAATTTAACCATGTTTTGGCTTTGTCCCTCAAAGAGTAAGGGAAAAGATATAGCCTCAGGGCTTCTTGGGAAACTCCAGGGATTAGGAATGTGTCACTAACTCCTAGGAAGTTCCTAAGGTGGTTATGGGGGTCCTCATTTTCTATTCCAAAGAATTGTCCCACAGTGGACAACATTTGGAACATCACTGGTTTTAACTCGAATGAGTGGGCAGTGATTTCAGGACGGATTATGCTGGGGTTCAGCTCCCCAGGCATAGGTACTAGATATGAAAGAATGGCACTATTCTTGTCATTCGCTATTTCGATGGGGTTGCGAATGGCTTGTGCCGGATTTGGAACTATATCGCCCATTTCTTTAGTTTCAGGTGTGGTTTGAGGTACAGGAGGTTGTTTAAAGAGACGTTTCTTTGCCTTATTCCTAGCTCGAAGTGATCTTTCAGGTTCAGGATCGAACTCTAAATTACTATGTGAACGCTCACTCATAAACTACCTTAATAGCACCTGCAAAAGAAATGAAACAGATTAGTTTCACTCAATGATAAACTTGATTTTTCAAACTTAACAACTTCGTTTTCACTTAAAATAAGTCCCCGGCAGCGGCGCCAAAAACTTGTTGCGTGCTCAATATGTAAAGATAAATATGCAAAAGGGAAGAGAGAGCACTTAGAACATGCAAGCATACATGGTCTCACAGCAAGTAGTAAGTATATTTCATTCGTTTTTTCCACAGAGACTCATTTTTAGCTATTCGCGAAGTGTGATTGTTAAGAAAGATGGGATGAATTTGATGGGGTAAAATTGGTTTTTAATTACCTAAGTTTTGCTGAATGTGTAAAGGGATATACCATAAACAAATTAAAGTTAAAATCAGACTCAAAGGACCAGAGATGGAATTAATAAACGAGGAAGAAAACAGCTAAACAGAATGCAACTTAGCAGAATTGCGAGAACCGCAATTAATCCGCAATTAACTCAACAGCAAAAGTGTGTAAATGGGCGAATTAAGGGCTACTAATGACTATCCTATAGGCAGTTTATTACGATTATCAAGCTTTGGATCAATTCTCTATACATCAAACTCACTCTATCTCAAGTATCGTCCGATTCCATGCATTAGAGTCTTAAGTTTACTCGACTTCAAAGTAAGGTCTCAAGCATCTTATTTAAGCAGGAGTGTTTAGTTTGTACTAGGGAAACGCCTATTCCTAGGCCGTTTCCTGATTACCATGAAAGGCTAGCATGATTATACGACTCTGAACTCTTACTCCTTCCAGAGGTTAGGAGTTCTTTGGACAAAATGGATGGCCAATCGAAATTGCCCGTAGGATGAAGCTTACATACAATCAATGTTCGAGTGTTAATCTGCCTACTTGATTCACGTTTTTTAGCCTATAGTTCTGTCATTAGCATGCCCCTAAGTGACTTAGCTACTCATGGATATATAGAGAACAGAAATGGTAGATAAGATAGACATGCTTAGAAGGGAAATGTGCCAAAAACAGTAAGCAAAACCCGTAGCAGAAGAAAGGAAATGAGAAATGCAGAAATGAACTTTGATTACTGAAATTGTTTGAATGACAAAGGAAAGCTTTGAAAGAAATGAATCCAAGACAGACAACAACGAAATGCAGTAATTAAAACTCTAAACTAAGAACAACAGTGATCAGAAATGGAAATAAGAAGAACAGAACAGGAAAACAGTAAAAGATTGCTGGAAAACTTCGTGGCAGTCGCCTCGAATGAAGGTGATGAAAAGTCAGCCTTGCTTGGATGAATCCAATCGGGAGAGAAGAAGAATCTCCTCTCCTTCCTATCAGATTATCGATTCCAAAAGCTGAGACTCTCACTCCAACAAACGGCAAAGGAAAACAGATGGAAATGGTGGACTGCGAGAAGACTTCTGCGCTTCGAGTGATGACTGAACCTCCGACTTTGACCCCCTTTTATAGTAGTTTGCAGGTGCGTTTGGGCCAAGGAGAACCATCAATCTTCAACGTCATATATCAGAATGGATGGAGGAGAAAGAACGAATCCCTGAAAAGTCGGATCTAAACAGAAAAAGATCAGCCAACTTACGGTTTTAACTTGAATAATTGCGGTCACCGCAATGATTTCGCAATTCATTCGCAATGTTTATTTTTTCATTCTTTTCCTTCGGTTTTCAACCCTTTTTCTACCTATTGTGCATAAGTCCTAAATTAGCTACCTTCTTCTAATTCTCATATTAAAGCATAGGTTTAGGCTAAATGCTAACAAAAACACCTAAATGTGTACATCTTCTTAAGCTAAATGGGTCCTAAATAAGTCACTTTCAGAGACTTAACAATTATATCCTTCAAAAATTTAACATAAGAAGGCATGGATTGCAAAACGTCTACAAATGGAATATTAACATGCACTTGTTTAAGAATTTCTAAAAATTTGTTAAAGTGCACTTCCTGTTCTTGTTTTTTCTTTAGCCTTCGAGGGAATGGAGGTGGTGGCACATATGTAGGCACTTCAGGTCGCCTCAGGATAGATGGAGGCCTTGGAATTTCTTCTAGTTCTTCTATGGTTGGTTCCAGCCTCGTCCCTGATGTGCTTGTTGATGGTTGACCATGGTTTGGCAGAGATTTCAGTGGAGCACTAGACTCTTCGTTCTCTACTCTCTTTGGGGTCTCTTTAGTGTTGCTCACCAATGGTCTCCCACTTCTAAGTTCAATTGCTTGAACTTGTTCTTTTCCATCCCTTCTTGGCACCTCAGTGTCAGCAGGTAGTCTACCTTGGGGCCGACTTTTGAGTTCATTGGCTAGTTGCCCTATTTGGTTCTCTAGGCTTCTAAGGGTAGCTTGCTGACTTTGTAGAGTGGCGTCATTCTTGGCAATGTACTCCTTAAGTAAGTTTTCTACAGAAGACCCTATTGGTTGGTTATATGGTTTTTGATACATGGATTGGTTATTTTGAGGGGTGAAACCAGGTGTTCCACTCGGTCTTGGTTGGTTGGGAGCTTGGTTAGTATTTTGTTGGCCACCCCATGAAAGATTTGGGTGGTTCCTCCAACCAGGATTGTAAGTGTTAGAGTAAGGGTTGTTCCTAGGCTGTTGTTGGCTTCCAACATAGCAGACTGAGGCTGGATTCCCAGGGCAGTATTCATACAGGTGCCCTTCCCTACAGAATCCACAGATCAGTGTCTCACCTTGACTTGTTTGTGCCCCCATTGAGATGGCTGCTGCGGTGTTGACACTGGTTTGGAGATTAGTTTGAGCCATTTGTTTGACTAGGTTGGTCAGGGCATTTATTTGGCTACTCATGGCGCTGAGTGCATCCTTGTCTTGAGCTCTACTTGGCTCTACTGGATCATCTGACCACCTACAGTGAGATGCTGAGATCTTCTCCAGGATCTCATAGGCTTCGTTATAGCTTTTAGAAAGCATGGAACCACCAGCTGACGAATTCAACACTTGCCTTGTGCTGGGGTTGCATCCTTTGAAAAAGACTTCTATTTGGATACACCATGGGATGCCATGGTGTGGACATTTAAGCAGTAGGTCCTTGAACCTTGTCCAAGCTTCGTGAAGAGACTCATTTTCAGCTTGTTTGAATTTAATAATGTCATCACGAAAATTTGAATTCCTATCAGGTGGGAAATATTTGACTAGGAATTTCTCAGCCAGATCTGTCCAATTGACAACTGATCCGGAAGGTAATGAGTTTAACCACGTTTTGGCTTTATCCCTTAATGAGTAAGGGAAGAGGTAAAGCCTCAAAGCTTCTTGGGAAACTCCAGGGATAAGAAAGGTATCACTAACTCCTAGGAAGTTTCTAAGATGGTTGTGGGGGTCCTCATTTTCCACTCCAAAGAATTGTCCCACAGTGGACAACATTTGGAACATTTGGAACATTTGGAACATTTGGAACATTTCTAAGATGGTTCAGGGCGGATTATGCTTGGGTTTAGCTCCCCATGCATAGGTACTAGGTAGGAGAGGATGGCACTATCCTTGTCATTCGCTATTTCGATGGGATTGCGAGTGGTAGGTACCGGATTTGGGTCTGGTCTTTCCATTTCTTCTTGATAGAATTGCGGAGACTCCGCGGTTTCAGCAATTATTTTAGGTATAGAGGGTTGGTTAAAGAGACGTTTCTTAGATTTGTTAATGGCCCTAAGTAATCTCTCAGGCTCAGGGTTGAACTCTAGATTGCTACTTGAATGTTTATTCATAAACTAACTCAATGGTACCTGCAAAAGAAATGAGAAAAGATTAGTTCCAATAGATATTAAGATTTGTGTTTCTAACTTATCAAACTTCGTTTTCACTAAACTAAATCCCCGGCAGCGGCGCCAAAAACTTGTTGCGTGCTCAATGTTAAAAGAAATATGCAAGGATAGAGCACTCAGAACATGCAAGCATACATGATCTTGTAGCAAGTAATAAGTATTTTTTCATTCGATTTCCCATAGAGATTTATTCTTAGTTACTTACGAAGTGTTTTGTTAAGTGAGAATGGGTGGATTAAATGAGGTAGATGTGTTTTTAAATTGCCTAATTACTAAGGAATGTGTAAATGATGGAAGCATAAACACGTGCAAGTAGATAATAAACTAGAATGTAAAGAAGAGAACAATCAAACGAAGAGAAAAAATGACTAAGGCAAATTTTAACTTAAGGGAATTGCGGAAACATCAATTATTTCGCAATGTTACCAACAGCAAAATGTGTGTAAAGTGGGGAAACAAGGGCTACTAACGACTCCTCTATAGGCTTTTTCACACGATTCTCAAGCATTAGATCAACTCACCATGCATCAAACTAACTCATTCTCATGTATCTTCCGATTTCATGCATTAGATTCTTTAGTTTACTCATGTCCAAGTAAGGTCTTAAGCATCTTGTTAAAACAGTAAGTTGTGATTTGTATTAGGAAAACGCCTATTCCTATGTCGTTTTCTGGCTACCTTGAGAGGCTAGCATGAGTGTATGACTCTGAACTCTTACTCCTTCCAGAGGTTAGGAGTTCTTTGGACAAAATGGATGGCCAATCGAAATTGCCCGTGGGATGAAGCTTACATACATTCAATGCATTCGAGAGCTATCCTACATGCTTGATTCACGTGTTTCTACCTATAGATTTGTCATTAGCATGCCCTTATGTGATTTAGTTACTCATGGATGCAGATAGATTGGGGAGAATAGATGGAGACAACATACTAAGCAGAAGGTTAAAGACAAAACAGAAGCTAAAAGCAGTGAACGTACGAGATGGAGAACGTGCGAAGTAATGAAATTATGTTTGGATTAACTAGCGTTTGAACTAAACAAGTGATAGCTTTGAATAGCCAAACTAAAACAGAAAGCAACGAAATGGAATAGAGTAGCTAATGAAAAGGGAAATGACAACAAACAGCAACGAAAACAGAAAGCTAATACAGAAAAGCAGTAAATCCGAGCGTGATCGCCTCGTCGCAGTCGCCTCGGCTGAAGGGGGAAGAAGGCAAGCCTTGCTTGGATGAATCCAATCAGAAGAGAAGACAAAACTTCTCTTCTTCCTCTCAGATTATCGACTCCAATAGCTGAGACCTTCAATCCAACAACCGGATGAGAAAAACAGGAGAAAAGACTGCGCTGAGAAGAGAGTTCTACGCCTTTCGAGTGTGTTTCAACCTTCCCTTTTGACCTCCTTTTATAGTGTGCTGCAGGTGCGATTGGGTCAAGGAGAACCATCCATTCTCAACGTCGTACTTCTACGTGGCTGGAGGAGAAAGAATGGATCCCTGAAATATCGGAACAAAACAGAAAAAGGTTAGCCAACTTACGGATTTCACTTAAAACATTGCGGTTTTAGCAATGTTTCCGCAATGCTTCCGCAATGCACAATTTTCATTCCTTTAACTTCGTTTTTAATTCCTTTTCTTTCCTTTTGCATATAAGTCCTAATTTAGCTTCATTCTTCTAATTCTCATATATAAGCACAAGTTCAAGCTAACTCCTATCAAAAACACTTACAAATGCACAACTTCCTATCACAAATAAGTCCTAAAATAGTCACTTTTGGAGACGTAACAACCGTCTACAATAACAACAGGCCGCACGCAGTTTAGAAAACCTCTTATGCATGGTCCTAACGCCATGAACACGTACTTAAAGTGAATAGAATCTTCGAGTTCCAATTCAAAAACGGTTCCCGGGTTTTCTATTTTCAGTGCTTCACCGTACGCATGCAATCTTCTGTACGACTCTTCTGGAGACCCTTTCACAAGATTTTGTGCAATCTCCTTCGCCATCCAAGCCTTATCATAGCTTATATTTACACCAAAATCTTTTTGAATATCCTCAATTATATTTTTGGGTGTGTAGACACGCCCAATTCCTTCAAACTTTCCCCTTATCAGTTGGCCGACAACCTTCGCGCTAGCTTGTCTATGGTCGTGATTCAGGAAGTCGATCGAGCATGTGTGCGTATTTACATACTTAGATACTTGAAACAAATCACACCCATGTACCTTCATTGCACGCAGTCTCCAAATACAGCCATCCGCAAAACACCTGACACTATACAAGGTCTTACATGACTTTTTAACTCTAAATTCAAAATTTTGGTTCATGGCGTACACAGATAACCTTGTTATTAAATCGGCTTTTGAAAAAAATATTTGTCCTGTGTGTAAATCCCACGCGGACGCAGCCTCATTAAGTAGAACAATACCACCAGTTCTTCTATTTCCCTCGGCTGAAGATGACGTTTGCTGTTGAGGGTTTACAATGGCTGAAGATGACGTTGGCTCTTGAGGGTTTACAAGAGGAGAAGTATTAATTGTTTCCTCAGCACGAGCCACCTCTTCATCAGGTGATAAGTCGCAGTCATCATCATAATCTGCGGTATCATCTTCGGTCTCATCCAACGGATCGAATAACTCGTCTTCTTCATCTGTCGTATTTTCATCAGCAATAACATCTTGATACATGTAATCCTCTCCTACCTCTATATCAACCAAATCTTCATTTAACGATGGCTCGTTATGTGCACTAACTTCACTGGTACTACCAACTTGCCGATTATGGACATCCATCTGATCATGCCCCCCTTCATTTTGAAGATGGTACTCATGGACCTCGTTACTTCTCTCCCAAGGCTCCACATTCGTAGCATCCTCAAATGCATCCACAACATTTTGATTTACATTATAAAATAAATCAGGGTGCTTCGGTTCAATTGATATGAATATTTGAAAAGACTCAACATGTTTTTGTTGAACAAAAAAACGCACATCATAATCATTCTTAATAAAGAAAGGAGGTGATGCCAATGCCATTGAATATTTAACCCTCATTATAATTGTAAAATCGGACTCTCTTATGTTAGTAACCTGATAAATTAGGCGTATCAATTCATCATAGGTCAATGTCGTCGGGACGTAAATTCCTTGAAGTGTTCCACCATCGTAGCTATTTTGTACATCGTCCCAAACACCATTGTATCGGATGAACAATGACTTCGTCTCCATCTTCAAACCTGTGATTATAAATTTCAATTCAGTTATAAAAATAAATATTCAAAATGAAGGATATAACCCAGTACAACTTACGTGAATGTAGTGAATGGTAATGTTTCAACGACTGTATACCAAAGCTCTTCCACAATGACCGTAATGTTTCTTTCTTCTTGGTGATCTACAATAATTAGCCCTTACTTAAGGGGTCAAATGATTTATTATTATCGTGAATTGATTTGAAAGGTTGGTGAGGTAGAACAATTATTATCTGATATGAATTAATTTAAAAGGTTGCAATTATTATCGTGAACTGAACTCATGTTGTATCAAACACTCTAGCTAACCCTTTCAAAGTTCTCGCTAACAAGAAATCCTTACTTACCAACCACCAACTAACCCTTTCAACGCTCTCGCTAACCCGTACCTTTTGATCAATGTCATTTCGAGGACGAATGATGAGTTTTCAACATTAATGGAATCGATCAAAATAGGATGCCGTGCGAGATAGACTCTTAAATTTTATTTCATAACTAAGGGTTTCGGGTTTCAATAAAAAGCAATGATGAGTATTCAAAATTAATGAAATCACTCTAGCTACATGGAATCACTCTAGCTACATGTTGGTGGTTGCCGGGGGAATGACATCTTAAATTTGATGGGATTTGATAAGTAAGGGTTTCGGGTTTGAAGGGAGAGAATGATGACTATGCACAATTAATGGAACCGCTCTAGTTACATGTTGGTGGTTGGAGTGCGAGAGGGGTCCTTAAAGTTGATTTCATAAGTAAGGTTTAGGGTTTAAGGGAGGAGCAATGATGGGTGTTCATAACTAATTGGATAGCTCGAGCTACATGTTAACAAACCCTCTCGCTAACCATTTCATTGTAAAGCCTTTGGCGAAAAACGGTATGTAATTATGCACTCTCGCTCTCACTCTCGCTCTCACTCTCGCTCGCGCTCTCGCTCGCGCTCTCGCTCGCGCTCTCGCTCGCGCTCGCGCCCTCGCTCGCGCTCGCGCTACATAGTGAACTTTGTTTGCTAACCTGTACCTTTCCATCAATGTCTTTTCGAAGGTTTTTTGGTGGTTGGCATGGGAAGCTAGTTCTAGACTTTGAATTCATAAATGAAGGTTTGGGGTTTCAAGGAGGAGCAATCATGACTTTTCTAATTTCATTGGATATGGCTTGCTAACCAGTGTACACGTAGCCTTTCATCAATGCCATTTCGAAGTTTGTATGGTGGTTGGCGTGCGAAGTTGGTTCTTTGAAGTCTATTAAATGAACATGAAGAGTCCATAATTCACATTCACCTTTCGAACGAACGCACTCTTGACTTCTCGTATACCACTACTTTTTTCACTTTCATCCATTCCTAATGTCTTCCGACAATTCACTAATCGAAATCGACTTCAACCAATTCGCCCAACACCAGCATGCTCCTAACTACGACTCCAGTGGGTCGTCTTACGAACGAACGACGACCTCCGAGGAGTCTGAGGAAGAAGAAGAAGGACCATATCATAACACGACGCCGCCTTCATCAGATTCCTCTCATTCACCGCCGAACCATCATCTTCGTTCACCAACTAGGCAGGAGACAATTCCTACCGATGAACCGCAAAGGTCGAGCCCTAGCGTCAACCAACGACCTCCAAAATCCCCACCTTCAATGCTTTCAACTAAGGACATTAAACTGAATGGGCCTCCCGAACCAGCTAAGGAAGGACCAAGCAGAACTGAGCAGAGGGAGAAGAAGAGGAAGGACAGATCGTCACCGTTGGTGATTATTGACGATACGGAATCGGACAGCTAGATCATTTTATAATTTTCACTGTTTTATTGTAATTTTATTTTACTATGCTTATCTTCAATGAAATGGTTACTAATCAATTTCTCAAAATCGTCTGCATTTTTCTGTATCATTTATCTCGTCCATGTGCGGGTTTTAGGGTTTAGGGTTTCGGGTTTGGGGTTTGGGGTTTTTAGGGTTTAGGGTTAACGAGAGCATTCATGTGCGGGTTAACGAGAGCCGCTTCAAATGGTCGTTTACTTCCTCTCGTTCATGTGCGGGTTATCATGTGCAGGTCAACGAGAACACGAGGATGTAAACGAGCGTCCTACCAGCGGGTCAACGAGAGCATTCATGTGAGAGCCGCTTCAAATGGTCGTTTACTTCCTCTCGTTCATGTGCGGGTTATCATGTGCGGGTCAACGAGAACGCGAGGAAGTAAACGAGCGTCCTACCAGCGGGTCAACGAGAGCATTCATGTGAGAGCCGCTTCAAATGGTCGTTTACTTCCTCTCGTTCATGTGCGGGTTATCATGTGCGGGTCAACGAGAACGAGAGAAAGTAAAAGAGCGTCCTACCAGCGGGTCAACGAGAGCCGTTTCATATTCCGTACAGTTTGCTATTTTACTTCTTATAATATTTATTCCTCTCGTTGCCTTGAGGGTTTGCCCTCGCTGGGTCAACCAAAAAAAGTTAAAAAGTTATGAGGAGGGCAATTTTGTAAGTTCACCGTACGCCATAATTCTCGGGAAGATCAACTGACGTATGCAAAAGGTCATTCTTTCAAATGTTTTTATTGGCAGGTCATTCTCTCGAACGGGCCATAAGTGGGGGTCATCTGGCCAAATCTCTCAGAGAAGTTCATTGTGGTTGTCTGTCGCTCGAATGAAAAAAAAAAGATATTAAGAGTTTGTGTGTGTTGTTCGTGAACTTTGATTTGATTTGATATGAAAAAAAAAATAAAATTAAAATTAAAAATGGCACTGCAAAATGGCGTTTTTTTCTTAAGATTTGTGTCTGTTTGCGATAGAGTGAAAAAAAAAAAGACTTTGACACCCTCTAAAGAACCCACGTGGATAAGGGAAATCCACATCCATTAATACAGTGTATAAAATTAGTATTACAAGTGATTATTTGTTTGCTTTACTAATAGTATATTATGATTTTTGCTTTCGCTCGCACACATTACCCTGTGGATGAAGAGAATACTAGGACGTTTGATTCTTCCTCTCCTTCAAATTATCGAAGGGTATATTGAGGGAGCTCAAATTTTCCTCTCCTTCGATGATGAATGAAGGAAACACTGAGGCTAATATCTCTCATTCGAATTACTGAAAGGAACACTAAGGTAATTAATTCGTCCTCTCCTTCTTATATGGTGAACAACCATGGAGTTTAATCTACAAGGAAAAGCATCGACCCGCGTTCGGAGGCTTGCCAATTTTTTATATTGGGTGGTCAAAGCGATTATGCGAAGCCCGCAGAAAATTAAAGATGTCATGTGGGCATCGACTTGAAGATTGGAGCACCAACCATTGTTTGGAGGCTCTTGGAAAATTAAAGATGCAATGAGCATCGATCTGAAGTTTGCAACACTGACCCGCGTTCAGAGGATGCAAATTTTGTTTTTACCTTATTCTCACCTTATTTTCCAGTTGGGCATTTGTGATCATTGATCTTTCATGCTCCAACTTGAGGGAGAGTATGAAAGAATTATCTATTTTAGGAAGTTATTTATTTACATTTATGTCTTCATTTTTATCCCTACTTGATATGGAAATTAGGTTTAGGTTATATTGTATATAAACATGTTATTCTAAATGAAAAACTAGGAAGAAAACTATTGTGATTTGTCGGTTAATAAATGGCTCCTAATTTTTTTTTCCATCACAATTATAATTTTGGTTCGAACATTGATAATATGGTGAGACAGGATGATATAATTTTGGAATGTTAATAGGTTGTCCTATGAATAGATTTAGCCAACCTTCAACCGGATAGAAAATATTAATAAAATAGAGAGTATTGACTGATCATTAAATATTTTCCATAAAAAGGAAATCTGACAATAACAAAACATAAAAAAAAATCTTCTCAATCCAAATATCAACGACACGTGAACCAACCTCTCATATATTATCTCACTTCATTTCTTTCGTCGACTTTAATTCGATGATTTGATCATTGCAAGTAATAGGTGACGACAGAAAGCAATGAAGCGCCAATGATAGAGCCGATAATTGGGAAGCTAGTGGCAGCACCGCTACTTGGTCCAGGTGCTGGAGCCAGCCCCTCATCGCTAGCCATACTGAAGCTAAAGGATGCAGCAGCGAAGAGGACGGCGCAAGCGATCTTCTTCATCTCCATTGCGACTTGGGTGATTTTTTTTGTGGCGTTTTCCGGTGAAGAATTCGAAAGTAATTAAACCGGAATGATCACTGAAAAATCCCTTCGCTTTGGAAATTCACGCCTGAAGAAATGAAGTGGAATCCATAGAATTTATAGGTGGAAACTAAAACTATTTTTGGTGGAAAATATTTTAGGTGGAAACTAAAACTATTTTTGGTGGAAAGTATTTTCTTATGGTCCTTTGATCTTGAACTGCACAATTATATTTAGAAAACTACCCGATTTGATGGGAAATTGCAAGGCTATATTTTATAGTTCTTTTAGTGAATACTTGAATAAAATGACAATGCAATTTCTCCCAGTAAAATTAAGAAATTGCATATCAATTTCAAAATATTGTTAAAGGTTTCAAAATATATATCTCTTTTTCATTTATCCTATTAATAGGAGAAAAAAAAATCACTATAAAGCCCCTAATATATGTATGTTACGTCTCAAGCCATTTGATTGAGTCCAACTATGAAAAGTAAGAGGCAGAAAAATGGATTCAACTTCAACACTTGATTTATAGTTAAGCTTTAACAACATATATTATTATAGGTTAATGGCTAGAGCTTCTCTCTCTCTCTCGATATGAGAGTGCTCCCTCCCACTGAGGTTTAACGGATGGCTTTTGCGGTTTGACGACTAATTTGGGCGGCTCATGTGAGCAGGGGCGGATGCATGTAGGGGCCAGGGGGCACGTGCCCCCCTCGATTTATTAAGTTTGTATATTTGTAGATTAAATTGTAGAATTAAAATGAATTAGTTTGTATATTTATACACAAAAATGCAGAAATAACCAATTCTTTAGTTGATGGAACGATGGTTGTGGGGGCACGCCTTCAAATTTCAGCGCCCTCTGGGCTCGAGTTCAATCCCAGCCTTCGTTTATTTTTTAACTTATTTGTTTCATTTTAATTTTACAAATTTAATTTTATATATTATTTAATTAGGATTTAGTTATATTTATTTATAATTATAAATATTTTGAATTTCATTATTTACCTACCTATTTAGATGAATAATTCTATAATGGTTTATTATAATTTTAAAATCAATATTTTATTATAAATATTATATATCGTGTATTAAATTATATCTAATAGATCCCTAAAGTTTAAATGTCTCGTAGATTCCTAATTTTTAAATTTTGTGTTCAATAAATTCTTAAACTTTAACGATGTCTAATAGATTTATGAGCTTTCAATTTTGTTATTATTATTTTTTTAAAATAGTTGTTCTATTATAGAGAGATTTAATTTTATCTCTGATTGAACTTTAAAGTTTTAATATTTTATCTAATAGATATGGTTTTTTAAAAAATGTCGAATAAGTTGAGGAACTATTAGACACAAAATAAAAATTTAGAATATGTTTCTATTAGATAAAAAATTGA
This sequence comes from Herpetospermum pedunculosum, assembly GCA_028017165.1. Lineage (NCBI taxonomy): Eukaryota > Viridiplantae > Streptophyta > Magnoliopsida > Cucurbitales > Cucurbitaceae > Herpetospermum > Herpetospermum pedunculosum. The sequence continues at coordinate 49,861,312 of CM051530.1, forward strand.
AAATTTATGGACTTCGTAGATACAAAATTGAAAGTTTAGAGACTTATTATATACGTTTTAAAGTTTATGGATCATATATACACAAATACGAAATTTAAGACTAAACTTGTAATTTAACCTCATTTGAATTGTGCCCCCTCTGACGTAAATTCCTGGATCTGCCCCTGCATGTGAGGCATCGACTTCGATCGTGGTTGGGCGCGGGTTGGGCGTGTTTTTTAGGGGCGGGTTGCTGCGTTATGAGGGCCTTTTTTCGGCTTGAAGGGGGATTTTACGAAATTGCCGTGGGTTTGGACGTCGACTCCAGCGGTGGTCGGGTGCTGCCTAAGCGTGGCTGTTGCGGTGTGAGAGTGTTTTCGCCCAGGAGGTGGAAGCGGTTTCGTTGGTGAGATTTCTTGGCAGGTACACGATTGTGTGGGTTTTTGCAGGTCTGTCTGTGTATTTGCGAGCGTTGCCGGAGAGTTCATGGAGGAACTAACGCACGAATGGGAAAATTTCACTCTCATAGAGTGTGAGGAAATTGAATTTGTGGCAACTAATACAAGCCTCTTATTGTCTTCGGTCGGTATTCAAAGGTGTGTGGTTGCCAAATTGTTGTCTAGCAAAAAAACGAATGCGAAGTCGTTTCGTTGAATGATGAAGGCCATCTGGAAGGTGCATACCAATATTGAGATTATAGCTGAGAATGTCTTCTACGCCACCTCTGCGAAAAAGGCAAGGGTGTTGAGTGAGGGCTCGTGGACCTTTGATCGGTCTCTCATCTTAATGGTATCGCCAACAGATTTCGAGCAGTTGATGGATTTTAACTTTAGTAAGGCTTCTTTCTGGATTCAAATCCACAACGTCCCGATCAACTGTATGACTAGATTGATGGTTGTTTTGGCTGGTAAACCGGTGAAAGAGGTTGAGAAGCTTGAGTGCGACGATTATGATAATTGGACGAGTCCATTTATAAGAATGCGGGTTTGTATCAATGTCACCAAGCCATTGTGACGGGGTCAAAAGTTTAAAACCATTTAGGGTAAGTCTGTGTGGTACCCAAATATGTATGAAAGTTGCCTGACTTGTGTTTTAATTGTGGTATCTTATGGCATCTTCACAGAGAATGTCACCACAAAGGTCCGAGCAGTTTGGAGACAAGTCGCTACGAATATGGGAGGATGAGGGTGACAATTCTTAAGAAACCTTATGTGGGTTATTGAGAGGATGCGAAAGGTGGGGATGAGGTCTTTGGAGGTAGTTTTTTTGGGCGTGGTTATCTTTTTTGTTACCATCCCACTTCCTATGACATCACTCAGGGGTCATTATTACATGCATGACTTCAACAACCTCAATTAATACTTTAAATCTTTATTTTAGAAATATGAAAATCAATACATGACTGTTTATAAACATTTCAAAATATATCGCAAATATATTTATTTTGGGATCCTGATTAAAGCATAAAAACATAGATTTCTAGTTTATTTAATACAAAACAAAAAACTAAAATTAGTAGTTTTGAACCTTAGCAAATATGAACTTGTAAAGGAAAAGTATACAAAACGAAAAACTAAAATTAGTAGTTTTGAACCTTAGCAAAAATATGAACTTGTAAAGGAAAAGTATAAAACGCAACGTTGTTAGTAGGGCACCATCTTCTAGAACTATCGTTTGCTGAAAGTTGTTAATAGGTTGTTATTAATTTGTTATTTTGGGGCTGTTTGGGCCCCAACATGGGTGGGGTGGGGTGGGCTTAAATAACCCACCCCATGTTTGGGGCACCGAGTTATTAAACCCGGTTGGGGGTTATTATAAGGGAATTCATAATAAATGGTCCTTTTTTGAAACTCATTTGAATGGATGTCCCATTTTTTAAAAGTGAGTTTCGTGTCCCTTTTCTTTTTTCATTTTCTCTCTCCTTCATTATTAATTCTTTTTTACCCTCCTAACTTCACCTTTTTTTTAGTTTTATCTTTGAAACACATACTCATCTCTCCCTCCCAAGATTTTCTCCAACAAAATCTTCAATTCTCTTTCCCTAATCTTTATTTACTATTTATTTATTCTCCCTCCCCTAATCTGAAATCTTTAGTAATCAATGATATTCTCTCTTCTAATCCAAAATCTCTTATAAACAATGTTTCAATTTCTCTGATTTTGTTTATCCTAGAAATAATTAAAAAATGTTAGATTTTATTTTGTTACTACATATGCCTCACATTCAAATGTTAGATTTTATTTTGTTCCTACATATGCCTCACATTCAAATAACGTATGGTGTGTGAAGGAATGGAGATTTTCAGACTCAAATTAAATTGGTGGTGACTGATCACCTAAAATGGAGATTTCCAGACTCAAATCAAATCGGTGGTGACTGATCACCTAAAAAAATGCACTCGTCGTACCCAAATCGACCATCGCCAAGAAGAGAAAGATCATCGTCGACCTCAATTCTTCAAATTTCGGAAGAGATATTCTGTTTTGATTGCTTGTGGGGTGAAAACACTGGGATAATGTGGTTGCGGTTCATGTTCGAATGATCCTACCTTTCAAAATTGACAAAGCTCGACTCAATTTTGGGATTGTTCTAGTTCTTGGAAGAACCAATTCGAGGTATATGATTGAATTATGTTGCAAGTGTTTTTTTTTTTTTTTTTTTTTTTTTGCAATTACAGAGTATTTTTTTCTGTTTTTTTTACAGTTGGCGGATTTTTTTTTCCACCCAATTTATCGATTTTTTCTCAATTTTGTTTTTTTTTTCTTTTTTTAACTCAATTTACCGATTTTTCCTCTCTCTTTGTCTTCATCACCTCACGATTCCTTATCTTCGATTTCATCCAAATTTTATCTCTCCATCGACAACCTCGAAGCCTCTTGTAGTGGATTATTTGTAATTTCCTAAATAATATTTATTTTTTTAACTTTTAAAAAATTAATATGTAATATACATTTAACTATACAATACAACAAAAAGAAAAAAAATAAACTACCATAAACACATATTTCAAACTCCATGTTAAAAAAAATTGTATTCTAAACACTGACTTCCTAAAATCAGACTAAACAACTCTGCACCCCAAACATAGACTTACTAAACTCAGGCTATACAACTCTGCACCCCAAACACAGACTATTATAACCCACCAACTATAATAACCCACCCTGCGCCCCAACACCCTCTTTAGGGTTTGGTTGTTTAGTATATATATGTTATACAGTAGCTATGTAAAACTGTGAAGTTGAATACAGAGAAGATTTTCCCCCAGCCTGCAGTATGCTCCGTTTATTTGTTTGATTTGGTATCAGAGCAATCAATGGCCAACGCCGTTTCTTCTTCTCAAAATGCTACTCCTGGGTCTATCAACCCTGTTTTTAGTAGTCCTCCACTCAACCAATTCTTAAGTCAAATTACTTCTATCAAGTTAGACAGGGGAAATTTTCTATTGTGGAAGAATCTTGCGCTACCAATTCTTCGCAGCTACCGTCTTGAAGGTCATCTCTCCGGAAAAGACGTTTGCCCTTCAACGTTCTTTGAGACGTTGTTCGGAGCTTCAGCCGAAACAGTAACCCCAACACAAGATGACTCACGGTCTGAATCTGCCATTTCAGAGGCGTCAAGCTCAACTAGGGCACAGAGGACTGCTAATCCTTAACATGAGAAATGGGTTGTTGTTGATCAACTCATTCTTGGGTGGTTGTACAATTCCATGACTGCCGAGGTTGCCACATAAGTGATGGGATACGAATGTGCGAAAGATCTCTGAGCCTCCATTCAAGAGCTCTTCGGAGTTCAATCTCGGGCCGAGGAAGATTATCTTAGACAGGTATTCCAACAAACCCGTAAAAATTCACTAAATATGGTTGACTATTTGCATGTTATGAAGTCTCACGCAGACAATTTGGGGCAAGCTGGGAGTCCCATCTCCACACGCTCGTTGATATCTCAAGTTCTTCTTGGTTTGGACGAGGAATACAACCCCATGGTAGCTATGATTCAAGGCAAAGTTGGACCTTCTTGGCCAGAAGTGCAGGGAGAACTCTTGGTATTTGAAAAACGCCTGAACCATCAGAATACCTAAAAATCATCTGGGCCATTTAATCAATATTCTTCTGTCAATATGGCGTCTACCAAGCCACCCTCGTCTGCAGGACAACGCTCTAATCAGCAACCCTTCGCTCCAAACAGTTGTGCTTCTCAACAAAACAATGGAATTCAACGAGGTTCTGGGAGATGTCGAAGTAGAGGCAGGTGGAATGGAAATAAAGATAATCGAGTTATATGTCAAATTTGCGGTAAACAAGGGCACCCCGCTTCAGTTTGTTGGCAGTGGAATCCCACTAATGTTGGGTCAAATCGTGGACCTGTTGGAAATCATTCACGACATGGGATGAATATGCACGCTCCAGCTGTGAATCAAGCGTTTGTAGCAACCAAAAATAGCAACCCATTCATGGCTAATCCAGAGGTTGTAGTAGATCCAAGTTGGTATGTGGATAGTGGAGCTACTAATCATGTGACTTCGGATTACAACAATGTGCATCATCCGATTGACTATGCACGTAAGGAAAATGTTGTTGTAGGAAATGGAAGTAAACTACCTATTTCACCTATTGGGTCTTCTTTTTTGAAATCAAATCATGGGCTGTTGGATCTTAAGAATGTATTATGTGTGCCCGCAATAGTTAAAATCTCGTTAGTGTGTCTAAACTAGCTCGTGACAATGACGTTTTTCTTGAGTTCCATGCTGATAATTGTTTTGTGAAGGATATACATATGGGCAAGGTGGTGCTGACGAGAGTTCTTAAAGATGGCCTCTATAGACTTGGAACGACAGGTGTCACTGGTAGTACTTCAGAGAAACGTTTGAAGACAAATCTCCAATGGATTGTTTGTTAAAAAGACAATTGACCATATAACACTCAAATATTTCAGTTAAATGGATTGTTTGTTAAAAAGAAAATTGACCATATAACACTCAAATATTTCAGTTCAAGTCAGAGCGTTGTGTTTATTTGGGGCCGAGTCCAGCTTATAAGGGTCATAAATGTTTAAATTCCTCAGGTCTAGACATGTTCACTTCAATGAACTTTTATTTCCTTGTGCTACATATTTCGGCAATTCTAGAATTGAGAGCCCAAAATTTGCGACCACCAACGTGATTGACACTCAATGGCTTCAGTCATGGGCTGTTTAAATTCCTCAGGTCTAGACATGTTCACTTCAATGAACTTTTATTTCCTTGTGCTACATATTTCAGTCATGGGCTACATATTTCGGCAATTCTAGAATTGAGAGAAACGTTCGAGATTATTTTTCTCGAGTTTCACAGATAATCAACCAGATGAAGTGTTATGGGGAAACAATTCCAGAAAAGAGAATCAATGAAAAAGTTCTCCAGAGTCTTCCTCCAAAATCCAATCATGTTGTTGCTGCCATAGAAGAATCCAAAGATGTGTCTAAGTTGACAATCTTTGAACTAATGGATTCACTTCAAACTCACGAAGAAAGGCTGAACAAGTCTCCAAGTCAATCAATGGAGCAAGCTTTTCATACCAAGCTCGATTTTTCAGAAAAGAAGACTTACATGTCCAACTCCAAAAAACGGTGGAATCCAACGCAAAAGAAAGAACAAGGTCAAAGAGACAAGGGAAAATGACAAAGCAAATCTGGTAATTCCGACTCTCACTACATTAGTTGCAAAAAGTCAAATCATCAGTCTAAAGATTGCTACTTTAGATGCACTAAATGTCGGATTCCAAATCATTCTCAAAAAGATTGTTGGTTTCAAAATAAAAAGGAAAAAAATGAAGCAAATTTTACAAAAGAAGATGAAGGGGAGAAATTATTTTGTTGCACAATTGACCAAAGTCAATCTCAAAGTAAATGGTACCTGGATAGTGGTTGCAGTAATCATATGATAGGAAATAAAGACTTCTTTGTCAAGATTGATCGCAGTTTTAGCTCTCAAGTGCAGCTTGGCGATGGCAAGATGCAGAAAGCAGAAGGAAAGGGTGTCATTGTTGTACACACCAAGAAAGGAGATACGAGGTATATTTCAGATGTTCTTTATGTTCCTGGCATAACTCAAAATTTGTTGAGTGTAGGTCAATTGCTCCAAAATGGATATGCAGTTAACTTTGATGATGGCAAATGCATTATTCTAGACAAGAAAAATTACCAGATAGTTGCAAAAGTTGATATGTCAGTAACCAAAGTTTTCCCGCTCTTTATGCCATTAGAAGAGAATTTTGATCTCAAAAGCAAAAGTCCAGATATTTCTCACTTGTGGCATTTAAGGTATGGTCATCTTTATAGCAAAAGTCTTCGTACTTTAAAATAGAAAAATATGGTGATTGTACTTCCAAATATTGAATATGATGGAAAAATATGTGAAGGTTGCATAGACTTCTTTTCCCTAAAACTTCATGGAGCTAGATCTCCATTAGAGTTGGTACATTCAGATATATGTGGCCCCACAAGAACTCCATCACTCACTAACAAGAGATATAACATATTATTCGTTGATGATTTTACCCGAATGATGTGGATTTATTTTCTTAATGAAAAATTAGAAGTTTTTGCTAGTTTTCTTCAGTTCAAGGCTCTTGCAGAAAATCAAAGTGGCAAAAAGATCAAGACATTGAGAACATATCGTGGAGGCGAGTTCATTTATAAACAAACCATTCATGGACTATTGCAAGGAGAATGGCATAATGAGACAACTCACGGTTCAACATAACCCTCAACAAAATGGCGTTGCTGAAAGAAAGAATCGAACCATTGTGGAAATGGCAAGGAGCATGTTGAAGGCCAAAGATCTTCCAAATAATTTGTGGGCAGAAGCTGTTAATACAGTTGTTTATATCCTCAATCGATGTCCTACTAAAGCAGTCGAAGACAAAACTCCCTTTGAAGCATGGAATAAGAAGAAACCAATTATTGATCACTTGAAAGTTTTTGGTTGTCCAGCTTATTCTCTTGTTCCTTCACGAGAAAGAGAGAAGTTTGATAAAAAGGGAGCTAAATACTTATTCATCGGATATAGTGATGAATCAAAAGGATACCGACTTCTAAATCCAAAGACGCATAAATTATTGATATCAAGAGACGTAATATTCGATGAAATGGCCACATGGGATTTTGAGAATTATAATTCTCAACCTTCTCAACATGATGAAATTATTCAAGAGCCTGATTGGCAACCAGTTTCTCAGAATTTGGGAACATCAAGAAGTTGTCCGTAAACTCCGTCAAGATCTCCAGTTGAAGCTACTTCAAATCAAGATAACTCAGAATCTCCTCCAAGAAGAATGCGGTCTTTGCAAGATATATATGCTTCAAGTGAACACTTTGCTATGTTTGCTTGTGAGCCACAAAGTTTTGATGATGCCGCAAAAGAAGACGTTTGGAACAAAGCTATGGATAACGAAATAGCTATCATCGAAAGAAATAAAATGTGGGAGCTTCAAGACTTACCTCCAGGGAAAGATGGTATTGGCTTAAAATGGGTCTTCAAGACTAAATTCAACGAAGATGGTTCCATTTAGAAGCATAAAGCTCGCCTAGTAGCGAAAAGATATTCTCAACACCCCGATGTTGACTTTAATGAGACTTTTGCACCAGTAGCTCGCATGGAGACAATAAGGATTGTTCTAGCTTTAGCAGCTCAGTTACAGTTCAAGATATTTCAACTTGACGTCAAATTCGCTTTCTTGAATGGCGAGTTGGAAGAAGAAGTGTATGTAGAACAACCTCAAGGGTATATTGTTCATGAAAAAGAGGAGAACGGTTTATCGACTCCATAAAGCCTTATATGGATTAAAGCAAGCGCCTCGTGCATGGAATAGCAAAATTGACGTATACTTTTGTCTTAATGGTTTTCAGAAAAGTCTCAGTGAACCATCTCTCTATGTGAAAAAAGAAGGAGTAAATTTCCTTGTGGTTTGCTTATATGTTGACAATCTGATCTTTTTTGCAAGTAACTCAGAAATGTTGGAGGAATTTAAACAGAGCATGATGAAGAAATTTGAAATGACTGATTTGGGTCTCATGAAATATTTTCTTGGAATTCAAGTCAAACAGAATCAAGGTGAGATTTTTCTTTCTCAAGAAAAATATGTTGACGATTTACTCAAGAAGTTTCACATGAGCAATTGCAAGCCAGTTGCAACTCATATGGCATCAAATGAGAAGTTATGTTGTGATGATAATGTTGATAAAACAGATCCAAAAAGTTTTCGAAGTCTGGTGGGTTCGTTGATCTATTTTACTAATACCAGGCCATATATTATGTATCATGTTAGCGTCATTTCCAGGTACATGAATGAACCAAGCAAAAATCATTATGCTGCTGCTAAATAAGTTTTGACATTTTTGCAGGGTACCAAAAAACATGGACTAAAATATGTCCATGAGAAGGATTGTCAGTTGGTTGGCTACACTGACAGTGATTGGGCTGGTTCCCTTGACGATTGTTGCGTGCTCAGTGTGTAAATAAAAATGTGATGCGAAGAGCACTCAAAACATGCAAGTATACATGGTCTGCAGCAAGTGATAAGTATTTTTTCATTCGTTTTCCCACAGAGATTTATTCTTAGTTACTAACGAAGTGAGGTGTTAAATTAGAGATGGTTACTTAAATGGGGTAGAATAGAGGTTGGTGTGCCAAACTAACGAAGAATGTACGAGATGTGCAAGCATAAACGAAAGCAAGTAAAGAGTTTAACTTTAATGTAGAGGAGAAAGAATTGCAGACTTAGCAATGTTCTAGCAATAAAATCGCAAAAGTAAAATAGGAGAAAAACGGCTAAGGCAACAACTGAGTTATAGAATTGCGGAGACAACAATTATTTAGCAATTAACTTAACAACGATTTAAGGGTGAGATAAGGAAACAAGGTCAACTAAAGACTCCTCTATAGGCTTTTTTCATACGATTACTCAGTAGCTTAACTTATCATGCATCAATTTAGCTTAGTCTCATGCATCTCTCGATTACATGCATTAGATCCTTTAGTTCACTCATATCAAGCAAGGCTTAAGCATCTATTTATACAAGCAAGCTAATGAATTGTGCTAGGAAAACGCCTATTCCTAGGTCGTTTTCTGGCTACCATGAAAGGCTAGCATGAATGGACGACTCTGAACTCTTACTCCTTCCGGAGGTTAGGAGTTCTTTAGACAAAATGGATGGTCGGTCGAAATTGCCCATGGGATGAAGTACACATACATTCAATGCATTCGAAGCTATCCTACATGCTGAACTTTCGTATTTCTAACCTATAGATTCATCGTTAGCAGACACTTGTGTGATTAGTTACTCATGGTTGATGTGGGATTGGAGATACTAGATTGATTAAGCATGATTTAAAGCACTTAAATGAAAGCAAGGGAAAACAGTAGGCGAGATGAATACTTGCAAGGAATTAAATGGTAACTCTATAAAATAAGATTCAAAGCTCAATGTGCGACAGACTGAAAAAACAGCAAAGAACTAAACAAATGAAGACGAATTGAAACACAATGTAGCAACAGAAACAAAAGACAGAAAGCAGTAAGGAAAGTGATGTAAAAGTGTGCACGGATCTCCTCGTCGCAAGCGTCTCGGATGAAGGAAAGAAGATTAGCTGATCTTGGGGATGAAATCGATCAGAAGAGAAGAAAGATCTTCTTTTCTTCCTCTCGAGTTATCGACGCCAAGGGTTGATTTCTTCGTTCCATCAAACGGGGTAAAGGAATTGGATCTGTGGAATGCGTTGAGACGGGGGAAATCCACGCTTCCGAGCTTGTTGTTCTCCTTCACCCTTCACCTCCTTTTATAACTTTTTGCACGTACCTTCAGTCATGGAGAACCATCCATTTTGAACGACAACCGTCCACGTGGCAGCAGGGGAAGGCTTAGGCGGCTAAAAGATCGCAACAAAGACGACTGACGGCTGGAAAAAGTCAGCAGCAGCAACTTCGGCATTGCGGATTTCTCGTTGTGACCGCAATAACCATTGCGGAGACAGCAATGTTTCAGCAATTCTCCTGCAATGTACATTTTGACATTTTCAGCATCGTTTTTTATTTTTTTTTGTTCCTTTTACAAATAAGTCCTAATTTAGCTTCATTCCTTGAATTCTCATATTTAAGCACGTATTAAACTAAATTCTAACAAAAATGCTTAAGAGATTACACGATTCCATGGTAAGTAAGTCCCTAAATTATGTACTTTTGGAGAGGTAACAACGATCGAAAAAGTACTTCAGGTTATGTGTTTTGTTTGGGATCTAATGCAATATCTTGGAGTTCGAGAAAGCAACAAACTGTAGCCTTATCTTCATCGGAAGCAGAATATACAGCTGCAACTGAAGCCTCTTGTGAAGCTGTTTGGTTAAGGAGAATTCTCAAAGATCTTCAATTAGAGCAGGTCATGCCAACAAAAATCTTTTGTGATAATATGTCAACAATTGCAATGACCAAGAATCCTGTCTTTCATGCTCGATCAAAGCATATTGAACTACGTCATCATTACATTAAAGATTTGGTAAACAAAGAAGAAATCTACTTGGAGTTCATCAACACCAATGATCAACCTGCTGATATGTTCACCAAAGCTGTTACGTTAGAGAAGTTCGAGAAGTTCAAGAAGTTTTTAAAAATTACAAATTAAGAGAGGGTGTTAAATGAATAATTTGTAACCTCAATAATTAGTCCTTTGAGTTCTTGATTGTAACTCCTTGGAATATGTAAGGGGTCTAACAATATGAAAGGTCATGTAACTTCCTAGAGAGTTAATTCTAGGAATCTCTATAGACTCCTCAATATGAAAGGTCATGTAACTCCCTAATATGAAAGGTCACGTAACTTCCTAAGAGTTAATTCTAGGAATCTATAGAGTCTTTTTTTAACACCTATAAATAGAGGTGTTCTCTACCCCTTGAAAGTAAGCTCCAATTGAGCAAAGTGCCATAGCACTCAATACAAGAAAATTCTCCATATTATCTCTTCATTTTGATTTTGTCTCAACTTTTCCGTTATTGCCTCCAACAGAGTCAAGGTGCTTGGGTAAATGGGGAGTGTGGTTGCTCTAGAGGGTGAGAATGGTGGGGGTTAGGGGAGGAACAATGGTAACGCGGTCATGGGGCTGAAGGCACAATCATGGTAGGTAGAACAAGTTTCGATATGGAGACGCATGAGGGGTGGGGTTAGAAAGGTGTCGTTCTAAGAGCTGCCACCGTGAAAAAATATCGTAAAATCTTGGCGGTGGCCGGGGCAGGGGCGAGGGTGGAGCCAAGCGACCCAGGGTTAGTTTTGGGAGGGAAAATGAAGGTTATTGAGGACTATTTGGAGGCAATTTTTGCAAAGAAGGTTCGACTATCTAATGACTCTGAGATTGACTTTTCATCATACGACCTTGACACGCTTGTCGAGGTAAAACGACTTTAAATACAAAGGCAAATGTCTCAATAAAGGTATGCAACTACTCTCCATGTTCAGCTATAATTATCTATAATCTTAATTAGCCCTAACTTTGGCATTAGAGTGTGTTCGATACAACACCCCACTGATGCTCGAAATTGTTTTGCAAGTTGACTCGACGAGGAGGGACAATCGAAGATCGAGCTACCAACCAGATGCCAGATTCATGCACCAACAAGGTTCATCCTTTATTCTCATGTTTCATTTGTATTATTAAATAAATTTTATAAAAAAAGTATTTAATTTATACTAGGTAGAAGAATTGAACCCCTGACGTCTCGGTCAAGAGCACAACTTCATTTCATATCAATTGAGTGATGCTCGATTTGGAAATCCAAAGTTATTTGGTTCTACCACTTTCATTTATATATTCTTTTAATAATATTATTTATATTCTATTGAGAATATATATTTTAAGCCAACAAGAGAATAACCTGACATGCTGTGTATGGACTATTGACTTAGAGGACCTAAGTTCGATCCCCACTCCCACATGTTGTAAAGTATATATATAAATACAGATATTAATTATTACTAGTTAATAGAAAATAATTATTATTTTTATCTCTCAACATCCAAATTTTTTCTAAAAAAAATTTCATGATTTATTACAAAACAAAACCCTCTCATTCATAAACCAAATTGTATTCTTAGACTTTTTGTAATTAAGTTACATTTTAAATTTTAGGATACACCATTTTGGTTCATGTATTTTCATTTTCATTTTATTTTAGTCCATGAACTTTCAAATGCCCAATTTTAATCTTTGTACTTTAAATAAAACTTAACTTGGTTCTAATTGGTCCCTTCGTTTGTTTATTGTTCACTTGTCTAAAACAAATCTTTCTTAGTCTTCTCCATATAAATTTTGGAAACATGTTCATGTATTTTCTTGCATGAAAATTATTTTATTATTTAACCAATTTTGATGGAAATTAACTTCGAATTTTGTTGGTTGTCGATCAACCGGAACAGAATCGAAATGGTAATTGTTGTGTCGTGGTAAACCAATGCCTTGAAAGCAAAATCCGGCACGACCTCGGTGTGAATCGTTTATGCCGGTTGCTCTCCAAGGTTAACACAACATCCAACGCTCACGTCCACTCATGAGAGAAGGATTGGAATCAAGGCAAAAAATACGATGCTCAAAATTTGTTTTTTGTGAATGAAAAAGTTGATTCTCTAATTCCCTTCAACCCCCATTTAAATACATAAAATAAAATGGGAGTTTTAAACAAAATTAATTAAAATATAATTAAGATATTAAATCAAATTAATTCAAAAAAACGTTTTAAAGGAAGTTAATTTAAAAAACGTTTTAACGGAAATGAATTCAAAATTAAATGAATTCAAATAATAAAAACGTTTTTACAATTAACGTAAAACGGTAATAAATTAAAAGATAAGGTTTGTAAAAAGATCATCATTCTTCCGCGCATAGGCTAGTCATTCCCAACATTATAGAGACCAATTTTAAGTTTTATTGAAAGTATAGAGACCAAAATTGGACATTTGAAAGTACAGACTAAAATAGAATGAAGCTCGTATCGACGAAAATGATATTTTATTCTAAACTTTACAAAAACACGTGCAACACACACGCAATATCAAACTAGTTTAGATAAATGAGATTAGACTAAGTTGTTTAAACTCTCTCTCAAAATAGTAGGTGGTAACATGAAACGACTCCAAATTTTGGACTAATAAAAAGGTATGTTACTACACACATGCGACCTTCATTTGACTCCAACTATAAATGCCCCAAAAAAAATCTAACATCATTATGAGGTAACTAAGACACCCATCCTCTTACAACACCCGCTAGGCAATTAAACTAATCAATCGGCTACAGAAAACTTGCAAATAAAGTCCAACCATCCTCTTACATTTCACTTTATTTCTCTTAACCCTAAAAATCTCAAACGAGAAATACAACATATCCTAAAAGAGTAAAAGAACTAACTTGTCAACAAAGACTAGATCAAAATAATGAAAGAATAAATAATCATGAATTAAAGAAATAAGTGATCAATATCACCAACACAAGTTTACCCAACAACCACGAAACATCTAAAATGAGTCTCACAAGTCTATCAATAAAAAACTCAAGACTAGGTAATGGTCCACTGAAACTTCTCTCATCTTCACTAAGTTCAAATAATCCACTCTCGGACTCCACTGAGCTCTCTCAGACTCTACTGAATTCGCTCAATCCACTCTCGTGGCCCTCACAAGTCCTTTGAGACAAACTCGTTAGAGTCACATCGACCCATAACTATTTTTACTTAGAGCCTCGACACTTCTCTACAGCGCTCACCGTTCGACCCTTGACCATTTTTACCCAAGGTGCACTGGTGACTTTGCAACGTATTGGCCATTCTCTCGACGCTCAATCGTTTTTTTCTAACCAAGGTGACATACTACCCCTCGATCTTTTATACTCGAGGGGCACTAGTATTCACTCTACTTTCTGTAACACTGATAAATCGACGGTAACATACCACCGCTCGGCCATTTTTATCCAAGACGCACTGGTATTCGACCCTCGACCATAGTGAGTACAATTTAATTAAAATAAGTAATTTGAATACTTAAGGATTTTTTTCATAACCATTTTAGTTTTTAGTTTTTAATTTTTTTTTTTAAACTAAAAAACTATATGCAGATGTGGTTAGTAATAATTTTTTGTTTTTTTTGATAAAAAAAAAATCAAAACATGATTGATAACTAATTCTTGTTTTATGTTAAAAAAAATGGTTTGATAACAGTTTTTTAATTTTATAAACAAAAAAATTAAACTATTTTATAATTTTTTTTAAATATATTATTATGATTGTTGTAAAAAAAAATCAATTATAAATATATTAACTACTAACTAATCGCTAAAGGAAAACTACAAAAAAAAATAAACCTATGTAAAACCTCAAAAACCTATAAGTAATAATTATGATTATAGGTATATTTTTTTTGTGTGCTTATGCGATATAAAGACATTGCTTCTGAATATAAGAAATCATGTATATTTTTAGTGTGTTTATTGTTACGATAGCCCATTAGTTATGTTTATTATAAAATAGAGTCCATTGTATAATAGCGTTATATAGCCCAACGTTATAGCCCAACGTTATAGCCCAGTTAGCCCGTTTCTAATGCATAGTCTGTTAGGGGATCCTTTGTATTAGGAAGGTAATATTTAGTGTGGGTGTGTTTACGGTGGGAGTTTTCTTTCAAGCCTCTATATATATGGCTGATAAACTCTCAATCAAATATATCGAAGTTAATTGTTTCTCTTGCACATCTATCTCATTCTTCTAATTCTTCCTCAAATTCTTATTTATAATATGGTATTCGAGCCACTTTCGAAAGAAGGATTAAAACTCATTGTCATTTCTTTTTTAATAGTTTTGATTTTTTTTTCTCTTCTCTATTCTTCCGTTTCTGTAATTAAAAAAAAATGCACAACCGACCCTCCCTTTCTTCTCGGCTATTTCTGCTTCTGCGATTAAGATAAATAAAACAAACAGACGCCCTTCATATTCTCGTCTCTCGCTTCAGCCAACCTCAGTAGTAGGTGGTCTTCTCTGTTTTTTTGTTTTTTTGTTTCAGGTGTTCTGCAATTTAAAGGGTTTTGGTGGGATGGATTCCAACTTAAGCTCATTAATCGATTCCGTGGAGGACTCCACCAATCGATTCTCGCAAAGATTTAGCCTTGACAACAAATTTTCAGTTGTGAAATTGAATGATGACAACTTCCTATGAAGAATATTCCAGCCAAAAATTGAATGATGACAACTTCCTATGAAGAATATTCCAGCCACGAGAAGCGTGAAGCGTCCATTTGAATTTATTTAGAATTAAAGTATAATACAAGGTTAAGCATATAATTACCTTTGAAGACCACAAATCTTCTTGTGTTCCTTTTCCACGAGATCTTCCTCGCTATGACTCGAACACAGGATCAAGACTTGTGAGAGCCTTCTTGAGAAAAGAGAGAACAATTCTGAATGATGGGGAGTGTGTTTTGTCAACCGACTAAACCTAAATGTCATATTTATAGGGCCTTTAGAAATTAATTTTATTTACTAAAATACCATTTAATATCCATTATATTAAAATATGTATTTTATATTTATTTGAATCTCATTCAAATATTATAAAATTAATTATTATAATATACATTTAACCAATTTGAATCTCATTCAAATTTTATATGCATATATAGTTTTCAATATTTATGTATTTAAATACATAAACTATTTCCTCTAATATTTAATGTATCAAATAAAATAAATATATTTTTCTCTTCTATATTTAATATATCAAATATATTAAATATTAATTTGAACATTTCAATTTTTTCTTTCAACTAAATTGATCATTTTAGTGTTACTATGAGCTAGTAAGGGGATCTTATGGACCTACGGATTAAATGATACAAAATTAATTAATTAAACTCATTGATTAATTAACTTTCATTCATTAACTCTAGGTCACTTCACTAATGGCCTAGAGTTGCATTCTTATGCATTGTAGGACAAGTTGTGTCCATGGATATAACCATTACATGCTAGTCGATCCTTCACAAGTAGTTCGTAATTACAACTGAGTCAAAAGTCCGTTTTACCCCTGTAATTACATTTTACACCTTAAGTACCACTGATTCTCTAATGAATAATATGTTTATGATCCAACCATAAACAAAGTCCCTCTCGGGCCAGTGAGAGGGTGAGGCCCCATTGTTCAAGTCCCGAAATCAGCACTTAAGGAACTACAAATCTACTTTCCCTATATGGGAAGGAGTGAATTCCATTTTGTGAAACTTATGTTCTCAACTCTCTATTTGGTGAAGTCCCCAAAATGATAGGCTTATTGAAGCAGCTATAAAAGTAATTTTCACCCATAAAAATTAAAGGACGAACCCTCACAGGCAGGAGTTAATAACTCATTCAGGATTAAGATCGAGTCACATATGATCATCCTGTGAAATGTTAATCTTCTCAAATAACGGATTTATAATGAGAAATTATATAATTTCGTGGTCCAGTCTTATACAAACTCATTGTATAGGATACCCCCATTCACATGTCTCTACATGAATGATTTGGATCAAATCATTTGTAACAATTACAAAGTAGACTGTATCAATAATGTTATTAGGATAAGGCACTCAACCTCATCCATATGCTATAGACTATTTATGTTATTCCTTGAACATGATCCTCCCGTATGTCAACTAGATATTGTTCAATATTACACTAATAACCTTGGATTTTGATAAATAATGAATATTATAAATTGCAAAAAATAATAATCAAATAATTATTAATTAATTACGAGGCTTTAGGACATAAATCCCAACAATCTCCCACTTCCACTAAAGCCAGTGAGACATGTATCCTAGGGCATACTCTACACCCAACACGTTCACCCACTTGCCTTAGTGAAGATGAGGCATGTCTCATAATCCTAGATATTCTAGGTGACTCTCAAACACTTTAGCCTCGAAAGTCTTTATATATAGATCAAAACGACTGTCAACTAAAAGTCATCGCGGTGCCTACCATGATGTTTTCTCTCTCAGCATGATATCTTATACATTGGTGGTTTCTTAGTTCCTTAATTTTAGTTATTATACCACTACTTTATCCTAATAAATTAAGTGTGATAGGCTTAACCATATCTAGAACGTCATTCAGATTAATAAGAGACTGTTTTAGCTATATAGAAATTATTTTATTGCTTCATAAGCAAAAATATTAACTTGTATATCAAGCTCTATCACCTAAGGTAAACATAGATTTTCATAAATCTTTGTCAAAGCAAGTGCATCTCCTAAAGATCAAATATTTAACCCCATACACAAAATTATAATTTATTATTTTATCCATAGATATTTTGAGAAAAGTTTTTAATTTTCTGCCCAATGGGCTAACTAATAGAAACTAACCAATTTTACTATCAAATATTGTCATCTCTCATGTGTACATTATTTTTTCTCTCACTCAAACGTAGATAGTCAATCTTATGTTCTCAACATTTTGAAATGTCCGAGGACACTATTCCTTAGACAAGATAAACTTCAGGTAAGAATGATACATTATCATTTTAGAAGTATTACATCATATACTTGACAACAATTTTTTCAATGTAAGATGTATGAGACATAGATAACATTTTGTCCTCAAAATCTCTATTTTTAGGACATACCCAGTAATTTAAATCATTCATTTGGAATTGGTTAGGTAGTCAACAATTTATGTTGGATTGAAATCTTACATCATTCACAATGAGTAGTAAGTCATCCACATAAAATATGAGAAAACTCCACTAAATAATTAATGTTTTTCTTGTCTATATAATATCATTAATATTTATTCAAAGTCATAGTTTTTTATACTTTTATCAAATCTTACATTAAAAAATCTAGTGATCAAATTCATTTCATAAATGAACATTTACTACTTGCAAACCTTTTGCTTTTGATTTTTGAAAATGAACTCATATAATTTATTTGTAAATGCATTCTTTAAGATTTCTTTTCAGAAAAGATTTCTTAAACATTCACTTGACATATCTCATATGCAGCTATGAATTAGGGAATGCTTATAAACTCTATTATGGCAACAAATGAAGAAGATCACTCATGGTTTACTTTCTCCCACAATATTTGTCATTAGTCTTATTTTCAAGATGTGTACCTTCTTATTTACAAATCTTTTACTTTTGTAGATATATTCAAAACCTATGAGTTTTACCCCATCACGAATATCTACAAGTTCTAGATAAAGATGATTACATATACTCTATCTTGAGATTTATGACTTTGGTCTACTAGTCTTTGTCATTGGCCCTCATTCTACTTTGAGGTCAAGAAGCCCTACATTTTGTCATCAAATTCGACAACTTAGGCTTCATATAAGCTCTTGTAACGGTCGAGTCATCTCATAACTCTCCCACTACGATGAGGCTTATCCAATTCATGACTAGGATCATTTGACTATCAAATGTAATTAAATTGTTAACAACTTTTGTTAACTATTTATTTTAGTGGCTTCATTTGGTACCAACGTATCAACACTATTGAACATATTCAAGTTTCAGCATGTATGCTTAAAATTCCCAAAACCCGAAAGGTTGTAAACCAACTTTACTACTCTTCTATAATCCTAAAATTGTCTCGTAGACACATTTTAGAGGGAATCATGTTCACTATACAATCTCTATTGTGTATCTAACAAGAGTATGATAATAACGTGTAATTCTTTATTGTTTTGACCATGTCTAACAAGGTCTTGTTTCTCCTCTTACAGCACAATTTTACCAAATTGCATGTTCTTTGTGCTAGAGTTGAGATAAAATCTCATTTTCTATCAATTAGTCTTAGTACGTAAGGTTCTTGTACTTTTCACTGTGATCTGATCATAGTGTCTTTGATAGATTTACCTAATTGATTTTCAACTTGAGTCTTATATTCCTTGAACTTTTCAAAATACTTAGACTCATGTTGCATTTGGTAAAGATACTTACTCCTTGAATAATCATCAGCTAGAGTGATGAAATATTCATCAACCACTTTTGACTTTTACATTCATTAGAACCATTTGGGTAAGAACGTGGTAGCTCAAAGTGTTCTTTGGTCTCGTAGGTTTTTCCAATAAAGACCTATTGATTTTCTTGCATGAAAGGCAAGATCTTAAGACATATAAAGTAAGTAACTCTAACATTTAGAGAATCACCTCTTAGTAGTCATTTTATTCAAATTGATTAGAATCAATTTTGAGTGCCAAAGACAGGTATCGTATTTTAGGAGAATATAAATTGGATTCTAAAATCCTGAATTTCTCAGTGTGTAGTATTTTCTAAGTTAACAATTAACACATACAAATTATTCTTATGTTCAGCTGAACTTTTCAAATAACTTTGAAAATAAAAATTTTGATACTAAAATATTCATACTATATGAACCTTTTATTACTAATAAAATTAGAGAAATTGAATTTCTCCTATGGTACTAAAAACACCATATTCAGCCTTAAGTAACAATTATTTCTTATGGACATCTTAATATCTCCCACTACATAAATTGATATGAGTTTTCTGGTTCCAACAAGTAGAGATCATTCTGCATCATTAAGTATTTTCCAAGAATTACATATAAAATGTAATGAAGAACAAATCTTAATAGTGGATCTGAATCTACTATCTAGGTGGTAAACATTATTTTCCACCAAAAATCTAGTAAATCACATTTACTTTTATTTGTGTTCTTCTTATAGAGGTATTTCATAAATTCCTCTTATTATGATTACTTTGCTGATTTAGAAACTATTTTCTTTTAGCTACAGTCATATTTTTTTTTTTTTTTTGGATTTTGGTAATACTTAACTTTTTAGATTATTCAGATAAATATCTAAATCTAGCTTTTATTGACTTTAACAATATCTCATATGTTGTTGTCATCTTCTTTATCTTCTTAGTTTGTCATCTAACAAGCCAAACATAAAAATTTTATAAGTCATCTCATTACCTTGATTTATTCACCACATGCTTCATGAACAATTCGATTAACATTGGCAACAAGTTTTGGAGATCATTTATCAATAAAGACAAATTAAAGAAAAATTTACATGGTCATTATATAGTGTTAACATTATTTTTACAAGTGATAATTTTCTCAATTTTACAAATCAGTAACGAAAATAAAAAAAATTAGAGAAATGACATAATATTGAAATATATAAAAAAAAATTATTTAATAACATGCCATCAATATTCATTCAATTTCAGCTTAGAAAACAAACAATTTGATAAATGAACCCTAAAACATTAATTTCTAATGCTATGATACTTTAGTGAGTTAGAACAAGTGCCGCCATAGGGTAGGTCAAATGCTCCTTCACTTAATTGAGACAATCTGAACCAAGTGTTATCCCAAAATAACTCTTAATTTTGTTGGATTTTATGTCCAAAAACTCGTGGTTTGTAAATAATCTATTTAGAATAAAGAGTTATTAGTTTTATTTAGTAAAGAAGTTTACTGGAATAAAGTGAAACGTCTTTAGTTTATCCTATACCAATGACCAACACTCAAGTATACAGTCAAAACAGTCTATAATATATGGATAAGGCTGGGTACCTTATCCTAGTAACACTATTGGATGCGGCTTGCTTTGTATTGTACAAAATGATGTGATCCGAATCGTTTCACATGGAGATGTGAGAAGCGAGGGCGTCCTATGCAAAGAGTTTGCGTAAGACTGAACAACGAAATAAGTCGTTATCTCTTTATAACACCGTTTACTGAAGAGACCAACCTTTTCATATGATGGCCTAGGTAACTTGTTTTTAATCCTGAGCTTGCTATGAACTCCTACTTATTCGAAAGTATCCTTTGACTTGTACGGATGAGAGTGGACCATTAGCGCCGACTCAATAACCTACCATCTTGAGGATATATTCGAATAGGTAGCTGGGAACTGTTGGGTTTTATGTCCTAAGACTCGTAGTTTGTAAACTGAATGAATGTATATATTATATTTCAATAAAGTTGTTATTGAATTTTAGTGAATTGTGTTTGTATTAACCTATACCAATAACTAACACCCATGGCGATAGTGTGAGTACTTGAACTTCATGTGTGACATGAATGTGAATCAAGTTCAAGTAGACAGCCAAAATGGTCTATAGTATAGGGATAAGGCTGGGTACCTTATCCTGGGGACACTATTGGACGCGGCTCACTTTGTATAGTACAAAACGATGTGATTCGAATCGTTTCATGTAGAGACATGTGAGTGAGGGCGTCCTGTGCAATGAGTTTGCACAAGACCGAACCAGAAATAAAATCGCTCTTTCTTTATAACACCGTTTACTGTAAAGACCGGTTTTTTCATATGATGACTTAGGTAACTCGATCTCAATCCTGAGCTTACTATGAACTCCTGTTTATTCAACCTTATCCTTTGATTTGTACGGGTGAGAGTGGCCAGTTCGCCGACTCAATATGCCTACCATCTTGGGGATAAGATTGAATAAGTGGCTGGGGACATAGTTGTAGCAAGATTGGAATTCACTCCTACCCGCTTTAAGGGTTAGTAGAGAGGTTGTTCCCTTAAGTGCTGACTCCAGGTCTTGAACAATGGGCCCATCCTCTCCTGATCAGGGAGGAATCTGATTTGATGGTTGGACCACAAATCAATTGTTCATTAGAGGTGTCAGTGGTACTTAAGGAACAAGATATAATACAAGGGTTAAACGGTATAAATGACCCGTTGTGATTATGAACGACCTGTGAAGGATCGACTTACTGATGATAGTTATATCAACAGGACACAATATATCTACAGTGAGGAGAGTGCAGCCCTTGGACTTTAGTGGAGTCTCCGGGGGTTAACGAATGTTGGTTAGTTCGGTTGAAAGAGTTTTGACCGGATAATCTCGTATCGTTGGAGCTCATGATCTGTAGGTCCTTACGGTTCTCCTGGCTAACTCGGATAAAGCCGTGAAACAGTATAAAAGAAAAGAAAAGAATTTGAATCGTTCAAATTCGAAGTTTGTGGAAGAAGGATAGACATATTTAAATATGATTTAAATATGAGATTGGTCTGAATACATGAATAGGATTCATGTGCAAAAAGTCGGTTTTCGGAAAACCGGGATTAATTATATTATTTAATTAATATTTGATATTGAATTAAATAATATTAATTAATTTATATATATATTTTTTTTATTAATTAAAAAGTTTAATTAATAAAATAATTATTATTATTTTTATTAATAATAATAATATATAAATATATATATATATATTTACATGTGTCTTACATGCAAGCATGTAAGACACATGTAAGTAATATATGCAGGGTATATATATATCATCAGACTAATTAAAAAGAAAAAAAAAAGAAAAAAAAAAAAAAAAAAAGAGTTGAGTGCTCTTTGGGTTCTTCAATTTGAATTGAGAATTCAATTGAAGTTTTCTCTCTCTATCTCTTCCGTCTTCTTCAGCTTCTGTCCTCTGTTGAAAATTAGATTTTCTTCATTGAAGCTTCTTCCCTCTTTTCTCTTGTAAAAGGAGTCCCACCACTCCGTTTCTCGGCCCGAGGATAGCGGGACTACCGTGGGTGGTCCACGAAGGTTTCGTGAGAAGGCTCGGTGAGCTCGTGAGGAGCTTCTGGCGGTGAAATCTGGAGAAATACGAACGACAAGGGTATGTCTTCTAATTTCTCTTTTTCATTGCTTTTGCATGTTTCCATTTGTTTAAATTGATGAAATTAGAGTGTCCATGATCCAAACCGCTTCCGCTGCGTTCCATCAACGCTCCATCAGGAACATAGTACAGCAAGATGAAATTCACTCTTAACCCGCTCTTCAAGGTTAGTAGATAGGTTGTTTCTTTAATAGCTGACTCCAGGGCTTGAAAAATGAGCGCTCACCCTCTTCTGATCATAGAGGGTTTATGATCTGCTGGTTGGGCCACTAATCTATTGTTCATTAGAGGTGTTAGTGTTACTTAAGGAACAAGAAGTAATGCAGAGGTTAAACGATATAAATGACCTAGTTGCAATTACGAACAACCTGTGAAACATCGACTTACCGATGACGGTTATATCAAGAGGACATAATATATCTACAGTGAAGAGAGTGCAACCCTCAGACTTTAGTGGAGTCTCCAGGGGTTTGACGAATGTTGATTGATTTGGTTAAAAGAGTTTTGACCGGATAATCTCATATCGCTGGAGCTCATGATTTGTAGGTCCTTTAGGTTCTCCTGGTTAGCTCAAATAAAGTTGTGTAGCAATGCTATAGGGAAGAGTTTTGACCGGATAATCTCATATCAATGATTTGTAGGTCCTTTGGGTCTGTTGATCGAGTTTAAACATATTTAAATATGATTAAAATATGTAACCGAAGGAAGACGTATTTAAATATGATTTAAATACTTGACCGGAGAAAAGTATGAATATAGATTCATATTGGAGAAATCAGTTTTTGGAACACCGGGGCCAGTTTTTTTGTTTAATTAATATTTGATATTAAATTAAATATTTAAATAATTAATTGATTTTTTTAAATTAATTATAATAATTTATTATTATAATAATAATTTAAAGTTATTGGATACATGTTTAACATGCTAAACATGTGGAATCCACTATCTATGGCAAAAGGGGTTTTGGATGAATTTGAGATTATTCTCATTCTTATCTATCTGAACATTTCTACTTTCTCTCTCTTCTCTTGGAAGCTCTCTCTCTCTCGATGTGAAGGTATTCAATGGTTGAAGAATCCATTGATGTAGAGTTGCTGAAGAATTGAAGCTTTGTGTTGAAGAATTGAGGTAAGTTCTTGTTGAAGAATAGTTGAAGGATTGAAATAGTTCAATCTCCTTCCTTCAATTATGCAATTCAATGGTTTAATTACATGAGTTTGTTCAGATAAACATGAAAGAGATGATGAAGAGTTCATCATATTCAAATTGTTTATATCTCCAAACACAATATCATATGCTTCTTCTTCTTCTTCCTTCTACTCCCTCTCAACATAACCCCTTAGCTCAAGGAGTTCCACAACTCTGCTACTAAGCCCGAGGATAGCTGGGACTCCTCTAGGGGTGGTCCTCGCCCTGTTCGTGCTGAGTTCGTGACCGGAGGAGAGGTAGAGATTGAGGGGGTTGTAGAGGTGTTGAGGAGACGAGAAGACGGACATCTGTAAAAGGTAATTTTTACCGAGTTCTTCGCTCTCTGGTAAATTTACCGGTCGGTAAATTGGTTGGATTTACCGGTTGAAAATTTATCTGTGGAGGTGTTTCAACGCATTTGGTGTTGGCTTCTCAGTGAGATTTACCGATCAGGTATACCAGTGGTCTCTTTACCGAAGGAGCAGACCGGTAAAGTGTTTACCAGTCGTAGGCCAGACCGATTTATCGGTAAAAATATTTCGAAGATTTTTGCTCGGTATACCGATCCAGGTTTTACCGGTATCGAGATACCGGTCAACTTAACTGGTTGAAAACTTACCGATGTGAGTTTTATCGGTTTACCGGTGCGAGTTAAATGTTAACTCGAATCGGTTTACCGGTGGTAAACTTACCAGTCAAGTTTAACCGGTGTGCTCTTACTGGTTGAAATTTACTTGTGTGCCTCTTACTGGTGTAGGCTTGTAAAGCTTATCGGTTGGCACACATCGGTAAATTTACTGGTGGCTTCCTTACCGGTTGAAATGCTTGTGAATATTTGATTCATACCGGTGGCTTACTAAAGCCTTTACCGGTTGTTCATTACCGGCCAACCCTTACCTGTTGACTTTACCAGTGAGGTTTACTGGTGGTAATGAACTTACCGATGGGACTCGAGCTGAAGGAAATTTTGGTAAGTGTTAGAATATTTTCTTCTTCAGTTTGTTGCTCATTGATAGCTGAAGATCCTCAGCCAGTTTAGGCTTTTTCCGCTGCGCCTCTGGTTGGTTAGGAATTCAGTTCCATCAATTGGTATCAGAGCATGCTTTAAGCTCTCAATTTGGAACAAATTGAGTCCTAGGTGGGTGTTATTTGATTTCTTGCTTGGGTAGTGGTCGGGCTCACTTTAAGGTGAACTCTAAATTTCGAGTTGTCGAGACTCGCCAAAATACAATTTATAAGCCTATAACCAAGGCTTTGCAGCCAGTGGTAACAGGGTCGATCCAAGGAGAAGTTATGACTGAAATTAATATTAAAATTGAAGTTAACTAATTGATTGGTTTTGTAACGGGGGGATTTTTAGCATGCAAAGTAAGCAATTGAACACTAACGGAAGAATAAAAGAGAGAGACGCGTGCACGGTTTGGGGATTTTCGGGATTTAATTGTTAGACATCTTCAGCTTATCATTTAATACAAAATTCAAGGCAAACAGTTTGTAGTTACCGAAGGAAGAGACCGGTAATAGTTACCGGTCCACCGGTTTACCGGTGTAAACTTAGTGAAGTTTACTCGACCGGTTTACCGGTGGTAGCCTACCGGTAATTGTTACGGGTTCATTGGTTTACCGGTGTAAACTTATGAAGTTTACTCGACCAGTTTACCAGTGGAAGTTTATCGGTTTATATTTACCAGTGTAAGCTTACCGGTACCGGTTTACCGGTGTAAACTTAGTGAAGTTTACTAAACGGGTTTACCAGTGGTAGCTTACCGGTCCGATTTTACCGATACGAATTTACCGGTGTCTGTTAACCAGTACTGATATATTCGTATGGTTCTACCGGTCGTGATTTACCGATGTACCATTTATCGGTTGAAGCTTGTGAAGCTTACCGGTGTGGTTCACATAGGTAAATACCGGTGTGTTCTTTACCGGTCGAGACTTACCAGTGTGTCATTTATCGGTATAAGTTTATGAAACTTACCGGTGGCACACCGAGGTGCTTTACCGACGATGCCTTACCGGTCAACTTTTACCGGTCTTTTTTACCGGTCGGGGTGGTATTTATCGGTGGCTTTCGAGTTTGAGAAAAAGCTAAGTGTTAGTTGTTTTTCTCTCTCCCGGTTTGTTACTTATTGATTGCTGAAGATCCTCAACCAGTTTAGGCTTCTTTCTGCTGCGCCTCTGGTTGTTTTAGGAATTCAGTTCCATCACAAATCAGATTAATATACGGTTTAATTTGTTGCAGTGTTCCCGTCACTGGCTTTTAAATAATTTAAGATTGATTACCTTGAGTTAGTTATTGGTCATGTTTAATTAGAATTGCACTTTTCTATTTAATTCATTGGGTCGTTTGTTCCAGAATTTGGTCAAGCAAATTGTGTGCGTGAGCATCTTAGCTAAGTATGTTGAATCCCTATGATCTAAGTCGCATCAAAGTAAATCCCGATCCCTTAAATTAGGAGCACGTGTTACATTTTAATTTCCGCTCTTTAATTTTCTGTTAGTTATTTTTCTGCATGTTTGAATTTTAGTTTAGTTTTCTTTAACCAACCCCCTGTTTACTTTTGAGTTTTAATTAAAGCAAATAGAAGTTAATTAAGAGAGGCTAAATTTCGGTTCCCTGAGATCGACCTGGTTATCACTGTTCTACAAGTTAGAATAGATACCAGTTTATAAATATTAATTTGGCAGGCCTCGACAACCTGTTTACCAAATTTGGCGTCGTTGCCGGGGAACCATTTAGTTTCTACTAATTAAATTTTACTTGTTAAAAAAACCAAAAAAAATATTTCCTTTTTGTTGTGTCATCTTGTTGTAGCATGGCAGATTTTCCACCGGATTATTGGAGACGAGCTTCAATTTATGAAGCTGAAGAAGCTTCTCAGAATCCTCTACAAGGTATGTCAGTGGAACAAATGATTAACGAGTACATTAATCATACTCTCCAAATTTTGCAGGAATGCCGCCAGTTTCGATTTGAAACTCGAGTCGAGCCGCAAAGAACGAGTGAGTAAAATAGCCATTTTCTCGATTCAGCGAAGAGATTGGAGGTTGAAGAAGAACGTCCATTTGAGAATATCACTGAGGAGAGGGTCATTATCGTAATGTATCTCGATTATGATGAAGGAGTTGAAATTTTTTTGTCATGCGAAGATGAGGTTTGTGAGATTAAGGAGGAGGTTGAAACTAGTCCCGAGAAGAAGGTTCAGGGGATAGAGTTTGAGGCTGACGAGTTTGTATCTATTCTATTCTCTGAAAATCCATTTATTGATGCATGCTCTCTTCCTGATTCTCCTAACTCTATCGAGTCTTTAATTTCAGTTGAGTCAGTTGAGTCTTCTTTTGTTTTGTTTGAGTCTGTTGAGTCTTACTTTTTTCCTTATATAAAAAAATAAAAATAAATATCTTTGTCCAGCTGCCATGAGAAGTCGAAGAGCTTGCTTATCTTAGCAGGTTTTATTGATTCAAGGAAGAAGGGGCCGAAGATTTACAAGAAGTTTTATGTACCTTGACATAGTGGAGGACACGTCGAGGATAACGACATTAAAAAAAATTGCGCTTCTTGAGAGGCAACCCATGAGTTTTTAATTCTTGTCTTTCTTTTCAGTTTTTATTTTCCTAGCTTAGTTCCTTTGTTTTTCTTTTGTAGGTGTTTGACCTATGGAACAAGATAATTGGGCAAGAAGCACGCTACTCCTGTCGCCGACCTCACAAAAATTTAGGGGAGGTTTTCTGTTCCCTTAAATTTTGTTCGTTTAATTGTTTTGTCTGATGTGTTGATACATTGAGGGCAATGTATCTTTTAAGGTTGTGGGTGGATTTGTTTGTTGGACTTCTTTAGTTGACCCTCTCATCACATGAGAGTGTGAGCGCTCATTGTTCAAGCCCAGAGTAAGCTATTAAGGGAACAACCTATCTACTAACCCTGAAGAGTGGGTTAGGAGTGAACTCCAATCTTGTTATACTATCTTCCCAGCTACCTATTCGACTTTATCTCCAAGATGGTAGACTTATTGAGTCAGCGCTATTGGGCCACTCTCACCCGTAAAAGTCAAAGGATACTGTCTAATAAGCAATAGTTCATAGTAAGCTCAAGATTAAGATCGAGTTACCTAGGCCATCAGATGAAATAGTCGGTTTCTTTAGTAAACGGCGTTATAAAGAGAGAGCGACTTTTTCGTGGTTCAGTCTTATGCAAACTTATTGTATAGGACGCCCCCGCTCGCACATCTCCATGTGAAACGATTTGGATCACATAGTTTTGTACAATACAAAGTGAGCTGCATCCAATAGTGTTACCAGGATAAAGTACCCAGTCTTATCCGTATACTATAGACCATTTTGACTGACTACTTGAGCCTGATCCACAATCATGTCATACATGATGCTCAAGTACTCATATTCAGCGAAGGGTGTTGGTCATTGGTATAGGTTAACCTAAACACGTTTCACTTTATTTCAGTAAACTATTTTACTGAATAAAACTAATAACTCTTTATTCTAAATAGAAAATTTACAAACATAACAGTTTACAAACCACGAGTTTTAGGACATAAAACCCAACAAACTCCCACTTGAACTTAAACGTCTGTGGTGTACATGTTAGGTGGAGAAAACTAATATATCATATATCAGAAGTTTTCTCCCATTGTCCTCTCCAACAACTTGGAGCCCTAGACTCTTCTAGGTGTCTCTCAAACACTTTAGTCATGAGAGACTTAGTAAACAAATCAGCATGAAGTACTACGAGGCTTTCCATGTGACCATCACATCTCCTCATAGCACTATCTACGAGCTCAACTTATAAACCTATTGCTGCTTCGCAAGCTGCAATCAGACTTAGCTACCACCGAGGAATCAGCAATACAACTCTTGTATTCTACTCCTCTAAGTACAAGGACAAAACTTTAACTGGAATCCAATCCAATTGGACTAACTTCTTCTAGCACCTCCCACTGCATAAGACATATCGGGTCATGTATTTCAAAAAATACATCCGACCTCCAATAAGTAAATGCACATGAGTACCCCTCATATCCTCAACACTTGAGGTGTCTTTGGAAACCATTTCCATAGACCATCGAATATTGACAGCAGTTTGTCAATAAAAGATTTTAGAGACAACACTAGCGATTTGTTCTTTTGACTCAGATCAACCTAAATCCTTAGAACAAACTAAGCCTACCTCCAGATCAACTATTTGGGAGTGGGTCACTAGTTTATGCCTATTGTCAGAAGTGAATCCCCAGGTAGGAGGTGTTCCGTCAATTCAAATCCTCCAACCTTAGACAGGATTTCACCGGGTGAGTTTCTCATAACCTTAGCATTTACGAGATATCGACCTATTCATCTAATGAAACAGATCGAATCATTTAACCCTAAATGAACATGATTTTCTTTGTTATAGATTTTAAAAGTCTAAGTCATTTTTATAACACTTACAAAAATTAGACTTTCTACAAAAACTTCTACATGCTTCTCAAACATGCATCGCTAAGGAATAACAAGTTGAATATTTAATTTCATAATCAATATAACACTTATATCGATTATGCTCTTAAACATACAACTCCTAATTCATAATCAATATAACACTTATATCGATTTACTGAATTAAACATGCATCGTATACATTATAACATTTATAACATACAAAATGCATCTAAAGTTGGATGTTTAATCTCATAATTAATATAACACTTATATCAATTATTCTATTAAACAAACAAAAACTAATTCATAAATTAATATAACTCTTATATTAATACTCATGAATTAAACATGCATCTTATACACTATAACACTTATAACATACAATAGGCATAAAACTAGGGCAACCTATGTTGTATGTTTAATTTCATAATTAATATAACACTTATATTAATTATTATGATAAACTAACAACATCTAATTCATGAATTAATATAACTCTTATACTCATGAATTCCCAAATATGCATACTATATATTATAACACTTATAACATATTTTAAATGCATGGAGCATGCTTCCTACAGTGGGATTTTAAATCTATATGACATACTTTATGCACATACAATCATGGAATTTTAATTAAAACATACATTCGCAATGCATAATTAATTAAACACACTAAAGTGGACCGGTTTTGGCATCAAGCAAGCAATAACTATTTTATTACAAGCTTGAACAACAAGCTAAGTCTTGAGCGGTCTTCGAACTCTTCGTACCACCTTGGACAAGCTTGCTCCCCCGAAAGCTTCGATCAATTTCTCTTCGAGCTTCTCTTTGTAACGCCTAAAACGAGTTTGAACTTACACCGAACATTTCGGCGTGCTCAAAACTCGAGCTTCTTTCACAAAGAAACCTATATGGACTCTAATGACTCTAAAGAATACAGACTCTTCAGCACACATTAAAGCCCATACATTCTCGAGCAATTACAAATTATGAAATTCAGAAAGAAATGTGTCAAACTCGATTTTCACTTTAGACGCCCATTTAGAAACAATTTCTAAAAAAAAATACCCACCAAGCTTAAATTGATGGAGCGATATACGCAGCGGAAGTGATTTTTTGGATCGATGATACTCTAATTTCATCAATTTAACAACTAGAAACATGTTCAAACAACGGAAATAAGAAAATTAGAATTACATACACTTGTAGTTCCGAATTTTCTTCGAGTTCCGCCGCACTTTTCTCCTCATGAACGCTTTGAACTACTTCTCACGAACGCCCCGAAGACCACCCCAGGTAGTCCCGCTATCCTCAGCGCTGCGCAACAGAGTTGTGGGACTCCGAAAATAAAAGAAAAGAAAGGAAGAAGAAGAAGTGAAAAATGTTCTGAGCTAGAAGTTCTTCTTCAAAACTCACGAAGGCAGAGAGCTTTCTTCTAAAACAAAATGAGTTTATGAACTCAAAAATTAAGAAGCCAAAACTCCACCCAACTTCCTCTTTTTAGCTAACAATAAATAAATATATATATATATATATATATTAAAAATAATAATAAAATTTTTATTTATTAAACTTTTTAATAAATATAATATATATATAATTATTAATTAAACTTTTTAATTAATAATTATTATTTAATTTAATATCAAATAATAATTAAATAATATGGCTAAACCCGATTTTCCAAAAACTGACATTTTTGCACATGAATCCTATTTATGTTATAGACCATTTTCATATTTAAATCATATTTAAATATGTCCATCATTCTTCCACAAATCGAATTTGAACATTTCAAATTCTTTTCCTTTTTCTTTTCTCTTATATTGTTGCATGGCGTTACCCGAGCTAGCCAGGAGAACCTAAAGGACCTACATATCATGAGCTCCAACGATACGAGATTATCCGGTCAAAACTCTTTTAACCGAACTAATCAACATTCGTTAACCCCCGGAGACTCCACTATAGTCTGACGGTTGCACTCTCCTCACTGTAGATATATTATGTCCTCTGATATAACCGTCACGGAAAAGTCGACCCTTCACAGGTTGTTCGTAATCACAGCTGAGTCATTTTAAACCGTTTAACCCCTGCATTACATCTTGTTCCTTAAGTACCACTGACATCTCTAATGAACAATAGATCTGTGGTCCAACCATCAGATCAATTAACTCTCTCATCACATGAGAGTGTGAGCGCTCATTGTTCAAGTCTCGGAGTCAGCTATTAAGGAAAAACCCTATCTACTAACCCTGAAGAGCGGGTTAGGAGTGAACTTCAATCTTGTTGTACTATGTCCCCAGCTACCTATTCGACTTTATCTCCAAGATGGTAGGCTTATTGAGTCGGCGCTATTGGGTCACTCTCACCCGTACAAGTCAAAGGATACTGTCTAATAAGCAAGAGTTCATAGTAAGATTAGGATTAAGATCGAGTTACCTAGGCCAGCAAGTGAAATAGTCGGTCTCTTCAGTAAACGACATTATAAAGAGAGAGCGTCTTTTTCGTGGTTCAGTCTTATGTAAACTCATTGCATAGGACGTCCCCGCTCGCACATCTCCATGTGACACGATTCAGATCACATCGTTTTGTACAATACAAGCGAGCCGCATCCAATAGTGTTACCAGGATAAGGTACCCAGCCTTATCCGTATACTATAGACCATTTTGACTGTCTACTTGAGCCTGATCCACATTCATGTCATATATGAAGCTCAAGTACTCATCATTCGCCATGGGTGTTGGTCATTGGTATAGATTAATCCAAACACGTTTCACTTTATTCCAGTAAACTCTTTTACTGAATAAAACTAATAACTCTTTATTCTAAATAGAATATTTACAAACATAACATGTTACAAACCACGAGTTTTGAGACATAAAATCCAACAGTAAAGATCCTTCATCCATTGTCCATGAGTTCGATAGAGAGAAAGTTGGAAAATTTCCAAATTTATTTTCTATTTTATTCTGCACATTTTCTATTTACATTCTGTTTTATTTCGCATTTCTTTCGGTTCTTAATTTTCATGCAAAATTACCATTTTACTCTTTCACTAGTTTTTGCATTTATAATTTTCAGTTAAGAAGCTTTGTTATTTCAATTCTGTCCTTTATTTATTATTTACTTTCTTTTTTCATTCTGTTTTTATTCCATTTGCATTTTGTCTTTAATATTCAAGTAAAATTATCATTTTACCCTTTAGCCATTTTTTTGTACTTATGCATTATTTATCATTGAAGTAGTTTAGTTTATTTTTCATTATAAGTTAAGTTTTTCTAAGGGAATCAATTATGTGAATGCCCATTAAGAAATGAGCTAGCTTGACAGCTGTAAATTACGGTTTTACCTTTTATGCCTTGTGTGCTTCGTCCTTTACTGAATATATGC
Source organism: Herpetospermum pedunculosum (assembly GCA_028017165.1). Lineage (NCBI taxonomy): Eukaryota > Viridiplantae > Streptophyta > Magnoliopsida > Cucurbitales > Cucurbitaceae > Herpetospermum > Herpetospermum pedunculosum. The sequence goes on from CM051530.1 coordinate 49,893,989, forward strand.
AAAAATGTTAGATTAACTTGATCACTTAATCAACATGAAATGTTAATGTCGATACTGGACATGTCGGGCAATTAACGGCTCTCGTAAAGGTGATATAGCAGAAAAACCTAGGAATAGGATTTCGTCGATTGTCCTTGATGATTGGGGCAAAAGACTATAGGATCAATAGAATTGCATTCTTAACCATCTAAGATCACATTATCCACTGGACCGTGAGTATAATGGCTTAGACTCCTAAAGGTACTTGCAAAGAGGCTGAATAGGAGATGAATCTGATCCAAAAGCATAAGGTACTATGTGGTGACTATGTGGTCACATGCTGTCAAGTAAACTCAACTTATGACTGAAACATGATTGGATCCCCGTTTTTATTATTATTTCAAAATCAAATTCAACCAAACATCATCATTTTATTTACCTTTCATTGCATTCGAAAAATATTTTCTTCCTAAAACTAAAATTCCACAACAGTCTCTTGGGATTCGGTACTTGAAATACTTTCCATTTTATTACATGATTCACAGTGTATACTTGCACTTGACCATATCTTCATTGCAGGTTATTGAACCAAACTACACACCCACGTTTTGGTCCATCAGTAATACAACTACATTTTAATTTATTAACAACTGGGCTTAAATACATTTTCTAAATGCTAAATATAATGCATAAAAAACAACCATTAACTCCATTAACTCTAACTCCACAAAACTCTAGCCAATTCCTCCACTAACTCCAAATATATCAACTGACTAAAAATAGACTTGCAACTTTGGGTTAACCAACCATACTACAAAAAAAGTTTACAATTCCTCTTGTTGCCCTAAATAATAAAGGGGACGACAACCCTGAATTTTAAGCCCGCTCAGCACTGACTGCATTTTTTTTAATAACATTTTGTATAAATGATATAATTAAAGTTATTATGTAGCTTATTTGTTGTAGTGACAAAGGATTTAAAAGTTGATGTCGACGTGAATATTGAGGTCTCAATTTTATTGAAATGTCGATGGAAATATCGATAAAATGTCGATATCGATGGATATTTCTAGAAGGTTTTTTTAAAAAAAAATTAAAATAAATTAAAATAAATTAAAATAAATTAAAATAAATATTAAAATAAATAAATAATTATTTTTGCACTTTTAAATGAATTAAAATACTTATTATAATATTATATTCACGTTAGCTTACATTTTGTTGTTATTTTTTTAATATTTCATCTATTTTGTACGGTATGATGGAAATGTCAATTTATTCTCTATATCGAATGTCGAACCTATGAATATGTGGAAATGCCGATAGAAATGTCGACCTATCAACTAAATTAGCTTTTTTTAGAAAAAACTTAATCAATGAGATGCCCTCTCACGTGAGGCTCAGGTGGTTTTATGTTTACAATGTTTTTTATGGGATATCAAAATAAAGCTTTTTAGTTATTTACAAAATTATGTTATAATAGTTTATTTTGCTTGGTGGATTTTTCTCACATTTTAAAATGTTATTAAGATACATGTAGTAATTTCCCAAGCAATTTAAAGCCAAAAAGTCAGATCATTATAAATTCATTGTTTTAAAATCTATATTTTCATATCACAAACAATACATACACTAAATTTTGACTTGGTTTCGAAGTTAAAATTAAATAAATTTTACAATGCAAGTCAAAATTAGAGGTTAGAGAACATATATATAGATATAGTGTAACTCCACAAAAGCATAAAGATAAAGCCTCCAATAATGGCCATTATTTAAGGATAATTGGATTTAGTAGTACATACAATGCTCATCAAGCATTTTCTTAGAACATGAAGAGAGGCTCAAGCCCCGACCAGAGTTAATATTCCCTCAAATATAGGGCTGGTACTACTTCCTGTAGTCACATTCGATTGACATCCATTCCAAGTGTCTTGTTTGCTAAGACCCGAGTTATATAATAAGTTAGAGATGTAGTTCCAATGATCATGCGTAGTATAATGCCCCTTTTCACGAATCTCTGTATATGCCTACCAAAACAAAAACAAAAAAAATCAGTGACTTCCTAGAAGAAGAAAAAGAAAGAAGTTACGTTTACCCTAAATCTCAACCACAAATGCAAGTGTGGCACTCTAGTTTTTTAAAATGTAATTGAAGCTACATATATTTTGTTCCTTTGGAAGATGGCAAGAAGGATTACGAAAAACAAATGATAATTTTCATTAGGGCGGAAATTAGAGCAAATAATTTGGAATTTCGCATAATTAGTTGGATGGATATAACAAATTAAACTAAAATGAACCCAAGATAATTTTGGGTTTCTATACAGATAACCCACCTACGGGGTTGTGAGGTTTCTTGATCCGGCTTTTGAAAATTTATGTTTTTTTACCTTCTCGTGATAACCAAGTGTACAAAGTTTGTAGTACCCTTCACTGAACACTATTGCAAGCAGATAACTATAGTGCTCTCGTGCTAAACAAATGGTACAAATGATTTTTTACTGGGGAAGGCACTTGCTTATCACGAGAGAAGGTCACAAAACATAAATATTTTAGGGAAAGTTAAAAAAAAAACTTCACGCTCTCCGAGGGGAGGACGTACAAATACTCCAAAATAACTTATCTATTTCCAAAAAGATTTTTTTTTTATTATTTTTTTATTATTTTATTTCTTTAATTTATGTGAATGAGATTCGAATTTGAGACCTCCTACTCATTGTTTATATTTACATCGAGTAGGTTCATGTTTGCCAAAAGACTAACTATTAGTTCTAATTTTAGCTTTAATGGTAGTGATCTATAAACATTTCAATACATGAGATAATTAAAGTAAATAAACATAAGGGAGAAAAATACTAGTATGAAATAAATAATTTAAAGATTGAGAAAAAAAATGAAGTTACCACATTGTTTTATTTTCTTGAAAAGATTTTCTTGAAAAGATTTTACAATAGATTCATTTATTTTTAGCCCGAGTGAGTTTCAAAATGAAACTTTGGAGTAGTCCTTTCAACTAAAACGCTTTCATTATAAACACTTAAAAAGTGATTGCGCAATTATTAAACTTCAGTCACGTTTGGTCCACAACCTTTCTTGAAGAGAACAAGCAATAAAGAGTTTTTTTTTTTTTTTTTTTTTTTTTTTTTTTTCAAACCGAGCATAGCTCAATTGTCATAAGGTTGTGTTCATGACTAAGAAGTCATAGGTCTAAGAGGTCATGGGTTCAATCTTAGCATTAATTTAAATACCGTTGCAAAAAAAAAAAAAAAACAAATTAAACGTTTTTGTTAAAAGTAATACTAAGAATTATAAAAAATATTTTTAATTAAGTAATAAAACACAATATAAATGTTTTGCAGACTATTTTAATTATGCAAGAGTAGCTTTTATAATATAAATGTTTTGCAAAACTATTTTTTTTTTTTTTTAAACTTAAATTTTGCAAACTATTTTAATTAGGTAATAAAGCAGAATATAAATGTTTTTTTGTAGACTATTTTAAATTAGGCTAGAGTAGTTTTTATTGTTCAATAATATTTTTGACAACATGTTGAGGTGAGGATTGAACCTAGGACCTCATGGTCATTAGGTGATACATCATGCCAAGCTATGCTTTTGTCGGTCATATCAAAACCATCTTAATTATGTAACATTAAGTGGTAACTTCGAATTCTTTTCTCATATACTTCTAAATTCAAAAGCTTAGAGAAAATCTAATCTAATTGTTAAGTAAAATAAATTAGTAATATAAGCCTAAAATATAACTTCATGAAAATTATTTCTTTTTTTTTTTGGAAACATTTTATTTTACCTCGTTATTTAGATTTTAGAAGCATAGATACATAAATTAAAAATAAATAAATTCTAGGCATAAAAAATGCGGATTTAGGAAAAACCAATTGTTAAAAGGAAAATAAATTGTAGTTGAAACTCCAAGAACGTCAAAGGGTAGAAAAAAAAAATTCCTACCCCATTGTCGGAAGATGATCGATTCCATGGATTTGTCCAAGCAACCATCCAATCACAATAATCATTATTTTGATTTAGCCCACGGTATACAACAGCGGCAGAAGAGCCAGTAGCAGTTCCAGAAGTTTTAACATGAAGAAAACCACCCCATTGACCATTTGCAATTTTGATTGGATAAGGAGCGGGTCCAATATGACCATGCCAATTATGATCGACAACATAGTTTATGGTATCACCAGTGGCATTGTAAATTAGGCAAAGGGTAGAGACTCCAGTTCCCCATTGTTGTTTCAATTTTTCCACATATTCTCGTGCATTCTTGTCTTTATCTTGAGCATTCTTCATATTAAGTGCCACATGTGCCCTATCTCGACGTGTTATTGTCTTCCCTTGATATTCAACCATGGCTTCTAAAGTTTCGTTTGTGATCGGATTTCCAAACACATTATATGCCATCTTGAAATATATCTGAAATAGAAAAATCCAAAAGAAATTAAAGACATGTCTAGCTATGTGATGTTCATCTTCCAATTATCGTATATTTTGAGAAATAGAAACAAAAACCTATTTCGTAACAAGTTCTTGTTTTTGTATGAAAGAATACAAATCTTTTTGTAAGTTTTTTTTTTCATGTGTTGTGTCTCATGTCCATATTTTAAAATAAGAAAAAGAAAAAAAAATGGAAAGTTCCTTTCACTTGAAAAAAATTCAAAATTTTAGGAGTAATTTTTTTTTAAAAAAAAATTATATAATAGTTTGAAGATTGTTTACAAGAGTTGGAGACTAAGACACATACATTATCACATAGGAAATAGAAATATTAATCTATAATATAATCGTACTCTATTTCAATGAAAACAAAAAGAAAAAAAAGTAGAGTGTTTCAATCTTACTCTCAAAGGTGACCAATCTGCAAACTTTTGTTGTGTTTTCTTCCTCAGAATTCTACCTATTTATAAAGTCCGAAAAATAATTAAAAACAGATAAGGATAAAGTTTTTTTAAAAAAAAAAATAATGTAAAATTAACGTGAACATAATTCAACCGATTAAAACCTAGTGATCAAGAAGTCAAAGGTTCAAATCTCCCCACTCTACACATTAAAAAAAAAATGTAACTAAAAGAAGGTGAATGGATAAAAACATAAGAATAAGACCAAGATTTAAATGAATATCGATAAAATGTTGATGTTGATAGATATAGATGAAAAAATTATATAAAAGAAAAATCATACAAATATTTAAATCAGTAAATATAACATTTCACTCCTTAAAATAGTTAAAATTTTATATTTTTAATTTTTCAATTTTTCGCTGATTTGTTTTAATATAATAAAAATGTCGATATCCAACTCATAAAAATATGAAAATGACTGATAAAAATTTCTACATGTTTGAAAAAAATTTAGAGTTTAAAGTATGTTTAAAATCACTTTGTAAGGGTTTAAAAATAAACTAATAATTTCAAGCACATCCTTTAATATACTGGGTAAGACTTTTTTGGTTTTTTTTTTTTTTTTTTTTTTTTAAAACACTTTTTCTACGAATTTGGTGATATGTTCATACTATTGAGAGTTTTATCTCTTTCTGGTAGGAGTGTAACAAAAAAATCGAAAAAAATACTGACCAAAATTGTCGTCGGTTCAGTGTCGGGTCGGTTCGATTTCAATTTCGATTTCTATATGAGAAAAAATCGAGCATATTCGATCGGCTTCGGGTTTGGGAAGGTCAGTAGGGGTGTAACAAAAATACCAACCAAAATTGTCATCGGTTGTGTGTCAGGCCGGTTCGATTTCGATTTCGATTTTATTATGAGAAAAAAACGAGCATATTCGATCGGCTTCGGGTTTGGGAAGGTCTGACTGATCCCATCTAAGAATAATAATTAAAAGAATGAGCTAATTTTCAAATAATATGTGTGGTTGAATTAGCGTTCGCTTCTCACTTGTCGTTGGACTGATCCCATCTAAGCGTTAAACTGAAGTTTTTTGATAATTTATTTTTCAAGAGATCCCTAGGCCCAACAACTCTCGACGTACGACCTACCATCAATCTCTGAACGATATTGAACAACCCACGACGCAAGTCAGAAGCCAACAATCTGTGAACCACCAGACCGAACCGAACTAACCGTCGATTTGTCGGTTCGGAGCGGCTCGATTATTCAGCATGATCAGTTTAATTTTGGTTCTTCAAATTCTCTTATATCTTTGACAGTTAGGTTTTAATTTGGAACTTAAATCGAACATAACCAAACCGAACTGATTACACCCATACTTTGTGGCATTATATTGTTTGTTTCTTTGAAAGATGGTTGGAATGATTAGAAAAGAATTGACCATTTTAATTATGCTAAAAAATTAGAACAAATAATTTATAAACTTAGTTAGTAGGCTAAACTAACACATTTGAATAAATTATTTGTCTAAATAGTTATCAGTCGTTTATGCACTATTTAAATTTTTTCTTGACGGAAATTTTTTTATGTTAATTGAGCTAGACTTAATTTGACAAAAATAATAATAATAATAATAATAATAATAAAATAATATATATAGTTTTATTTTACATTAAAAATTATTTGTAAAAATTATTTAGCAACATGGGTTGTTTTTTAAATAAATTAGAAATATAAGATTGTTTTGAAAAAAAAAAAAAGGGTTTATATAATAATAAAATAATATATATAGTTTTATAGGGCTGGTTGCACAAATAGCAATCAGGCCCAAATTAATTGCAAATTTAGCAAACTTTAAAATGTTTTGCAAATATGGCAAAAAAACCCGTTTCTATCACTGATAGACTTTATTATATCACTGATAGACTTCTATCAGTGATAGACTATTATCACTGATAGACTATTACCACTAACAAAAATCTATAAAATGCTGATCAGCGATAGACTTCTATCAGTCATAAGATATCAGCGATAGAAATTGCTATATCCGCAAATTTTTTAAAAACATGTTATATTTGCAAACAATAAGTCTTGAATTCTCATTTACTACAATTTCCCTAGTTTTATATAGTTTTTTTTCTTTATTTATTAGAGTGCGTTGGTGGAAGACGTCAACTCTAACCAGTCAAAAATTGGATAAACGACTGCTTGACACGTGAACCACTCGTATGGTGCCACGTGTATCTCAAAAATGGATTTTCATTATCTTCCCTTTTCCGTTTTTAGTTGTCCTCCCAGTTTTTTTTTTTTCTCTTTTTATCCATTTTTTTTAATCTTTTTTTAGTTTTGAAATTAACTCATATCTAACACTATTATGTAAATATCTAATTAACTCATATGGTTGGTCCGATTGTATGGCGTCACTTGTCATTTGAAAAATTGAATTTCATTTACACCTCATTAATTTGTTTTAAGTTTATTTTAAAATATTTTAAATGAGATAATTAGATATAAAATTATAAACCGTGTTAGAAGTTTATTTATAATTTAATTTTTATTTATTTATTTTTATCATTATTATTTAATTAATTAGTTAAAAATAAATGATAACATTGGATAGATGATAGAAAAAATATTTTTAAAATTTATAAATAAATAAAAATTAGAAAAAGACGAAAAAAAAGGATAAAAAAATTGGAATGAGATGGAGTAAAAGAGAAACAAAAATGGAAATCCGTGACACGTGACACAAAACAATTTTGGCTAGTTAGAGTGTGCGTCCACGCATTCTAATAAGATAAAAAAAATACCACCATTTTTTAAATGGTTTCAAAACAACCTTAATTTTACAATTGATTTCAAAACTACCCTTTTCACTTAAAAACTAAATAAAAAAAAAAACATTAATAAGAGTATTTGAAAATATTACATTTAAAAAAAATGGTCTATTTAATTTTTTTAATTATTTTAATCTGGTAAAAGTAATTTTTATTATTCGAAATCGTGTCATGTCACAAAATATGTCAAGTATAGAATATTAAAAGAGTTAAATCCGCCAAAAGACATAAATTTGTGTCATTGATTAACAGATAAAGAGTTCAATCTCGTATTTTACGTTAATTAAATATTTTTGAAAAATGTTAACATAGACAAAATTTAACCCACAAATGTAAACTAATAATTAATTAAATATTTTTGAAAAATGTTAACATAGACTAAATTCAACCCACAAATGTGAACTAATAATTAGAAGGTTTGATTTTTACCTAAGTGGAAATTAAATATTAAAAAAAACTAATATTTGTTTTTTAAGCACAATTATTTTAAGCATTTTCTTCTTCCCAAAGTAATTTTAAGCACAATTAAAACTAATCAAAATATTTGTAATTAAGTACTAAAACACAATAGAATTATTTTTCAAAGTATTTGATTAGGTAAAAGTAGTTTTTATTTTTATTATTCGAAGTCAAGGTTAAAATCACTTTAATTATAAATTTTTTAAAGATAAATAAATCTAAAATGGATAACTTTGAATTCTTTTTATCATACATGTCTAAATAGATAACTTTGAACTTGGAAGTGTGCATTTATTTTTTATGATGGGAAAGATCTTCTTCTTTTACTGTCTTGAACTTTTTTTTAAAAATGCTCTCAAAAAAAAAAAAAAAAAAAACAACTTTTAAAAAAAATTGTTTTTGTTTATTATTTTTCTTACCATGCCAAGATATAATAAAGTCAACTTTCCCCCATATGTTTTTGACTTATTTTGTTATCGTTGAAAAAACTTTTATTCTCTTCTACTCAAAGATTAAAAAAAAAGTAAAAGTTTTATATTCCCTTACACTCTTTTCGAATTTTTTTTATTGGTAAGATTCTTATGAAAATAAAGTGTTACAATCTTACTTAATCAAATTCTTGTTGGGTAAAAGGCAACATAACATAACTCCACTGACATAATGTAAGACTTGGTGATCAAAACGTCAAAAAATCGAATCTTTTTCAATATAAAAGAACATGAATAGATAGACATAAGAGTAAGACCAAGATTTAAATGAATATCGATAAAATGTTGATGTCAATAGATATAAATGAAAAAATTACAAAAATAAAAAAATATTTAAATCAACGTATAACATTTCACCCCTTTAAATGAGTTAAAATTTTATATTCTTAATATTATGTCCACATTAAGAATATTTGATTTATATTTTTTTTATTTTTCGTTGATTTTTTTTTTGTTCTTGACAACATGTGAGGTGGAAGAATCGAACCTATAACCTCTTAATCACTAGGTCGTACATTATGTCGATTGAATTATGCTCTAGTGGCGATCTTTTGGTTATTTAATAAAAATTTCAATGTCGAACTCATAAAACTATGAAAATGACGATAAAAATGGCTACATGGTGAAGAAAATTTAGAGTCGGTTTGAAATGATTTTGTAAGGACTTTAAAAACACTCTATTACAGTTAAAATTATGGTTTAACAAATAAAATAATCATTTCAAGCACACCCTTAAAACACTCGCGTAAGACTTTTACATTTTTCCTTGGTTTGATTTACGAGTTTGGTGATATGTTGATACTATTGAGAGTTTTATCTCTTTCTGGTAGGGGTCTAACGAGAAATTGAAAAAAAATCGCTGAAACCGATCAAAATTGTCGTCGTTTCGGTTTCAATTTTCATATAAGAAAAAACCGAGCATATTCGGTCGGCTTCAGGTTTGGAAAGGTCTGATCGAATATAACCCGAGTCGACCGAAAAGAATAATAATACAAAGAATGAGTTGATTTTCATATAATATGTGTGGTCGAATTGGCGTTCGGTTCTCACTTGTCTTTGGATTGATCTCATCTAAACGCTAAACTGAACACTTTTTATAATTTATATTTAAAGAGATCCCTAGACCCAACAACTCTCGGCGTACGACCCACACGATAAAGCTCTTAAACAGTATTGGACAACCTACGATGCAAGCCCGAAAGCCAAAAATCGACGAACCGTCAGACCGAACCAAACTCACCGTTGATTTGTCAGTTCGGAGCGGTTTGGTTATTCAACATGATCGGTTCAGTTTCGATTCTTCAATTTTCCTTCTATCTTTTGCGATTCTATTTCGATTTGACACGTAAACGAATCGAACCGAATCGATTACACCCATACCCCTACTTTGTGGCATTATATTGTTTGTAGCACTGCATAGTTTGTTTATTTTAAAGATGGCTGGAGGGATTAGAAAAAAATTGAGGATTTTAATTATGGTAAAAATTAGAGCAAATAATTTACAAAATTAGATAGAAGGCTAAACTAACCTATTTGACTTAATTATTTGGCTGAATATAAAGTTTTGGGGAATGATAGTCATATATTTTCTGTCATTGATAATGGGCAAAGCCCCATGCATATCCATACAACCTTAATGAGTTAATCAAGGAAACAGAATAAGCTAAATATAGCAAGTAAATCTTTGACGGTAGAGTATATACAACCATATACTCCGAGATTCACGGTGTTGATAAAGGTAAACGCCGAGATATACGAAGTATATACAACTATATACTCTGAGATTCATGGTGTTGATAAAGGTAGATGTCGAGATATACGACACCTTCAATACTCCCCTTCAAGTTGGAGCATGAATATTCTGAATGCCCAACTTGCGAAAAAGTCGTGAAAAAAGAATCAGCTATATTTAGTAAGTAAATCTTTGACTCGGAAAATTTACAACGTATATACAATGATACACGCCGAGATTTTCGGAGTTGATAATGGTAGACGTCGAGATATACCGCGCCTCTCATACTCCCCTCAAGTTGGATCATGGAGATTTTGAATGCCCAACTTGCGAAAAAGTCGTGAAAAATGTGATTCGAGCATCCGTTATCAATGATCTATTCAGCGGAAGAATCTGAGAGACCAAGGATGCCATTTCGATTTGAATCCTGAAGGGGTGGTTGTGTAATAGGTTGTGAGGTGGTTGCTGCGGTATATCGTTGGTCATACCCGAGGGCGCTTGCTACATGCATTTTTGCTCCTGCGGTATATCATGTGTCATACTCGAGATTCTTGCAGTATATCGTCAGTCATACCAGAGATTCACGATGCAGACCGTTCCTTCCCCATCGTTCTTTCCTCCCCCGTTCAGACTTGCCTCCGTCGAGAGGTTTATGGTTGTTTGATCGCCAGCCATAATGAGTTGGCGATAGTTGGATTTCATTGTCACCCCAAAACGAGGTGACTTGGTCGGATTTTCTCGTCCCCTAAATCACTTAATGTGGTGGAATTTCATCGTCACCCATATCGAGGAGACCTGGTCGGTTTTGTCGTCAGCCCAAAACGAGGCGACGTGGTCGGTTTCTTCGTCACCCAAATCGATTTGACATAGTCGGCTTCTTCGTCACCCAAATCGAGGGGACGTGGTCGGTTTCTTCGTCACCCAAATCGAGGTGACATGGTCGGTTTCTTCGTCACCCAAATCGAGGGGACGTGGTCCGTTTCTTCGTCACCCAAATCGAGGGGACGTGGTCAGTTTCTTCGTCAACCAAATCGAGGGGACGCGGTGGGTTTCTTCGTCGGCCCAGGGGACGTGGTTGGTTTCTTCGTCACCCAAATCTAGGGGACGTTGTCGGTTTCTTTGTCATCCAAATCGAGGGGACGTGGTCGATTTCTTCGTCGACCCAAAACGAGGCGAAGTGGTCGGGTTTTTTTCGTCACCCAAATCGAGTGGACGACGTCGAACTTTGTGGTAGAAAAATGAAGTATTCAAATTTTGAGGGATAAAATCGAAGTAGTCGGATTTCAAAGGTTTTCATCACTAAAGATGGAAAAACTGGTCGTCGTCGTAGATGATCAAAATCGGGTGGCGGCGGCGGCCGCCACCCTAGGGTACTAGGGTTTTTTCTCTCTTCTTATAAAACCTGCTCTGATACCATATATAAAGTTTTGTAAAAGGATAGTCTGATATTTTTTGTCATTGATAATGGATAAAGCCAGACATATTTATACAACCTTAATGAGCTAATCAAAGAAGCAGAATAAGCTAAATATAACAAGTAAATCTTAGAGTATATACAACCATATACTCCGAGATTCACGGTGTTGATAAAGGTAGACGACGAGATATACAGAGTATATACAACTATATACTATGAGATTCATGATGTTGATAAAGGTAGATGCCGAGATATACGACGCCTTCAATACTAAATAATTATCAATCCTGCTTCTAGTCTATACATTATTTAAATTTAAGAACTAAATAAACCTAATTTATAAAATAAATAATGTTAACGTCACCTAAAAAATAACTAAGTTAATATAGGGGCTGGTTGCACAAACAACAATCAGGCCTCAAATAATGACAAATTTAGTAAAATTTAAAACATTTTACAAATATGGCAAAAAATCAGTGGCTATCACGACTACTATCGTTGATATATGACTATTACTGATAGACTACTATTAGTGATAGTCACTAACAAAATTCTATAAAAAAATCGAGGTAATAGACTACTATCAACGATAAACTATACTATTAGTGATAGAAATTGACATATTTACAAAAAATTTAAAAAAAATGCTATATTTTTAATTATTTTACTCTAAATTGACACATGTTACAATTTTCTTTAATATATTGTTCTATTTCGTCCGAAATAAAAGATTTTACTTTAGATTTTTTTTTTTTTTGTTAATAAGAATATATGAAAGTATTACATTTTAAAAAATAAGGCTATATAAAAATATTTTAATTAGAGAAAAGATTATTCGAAGTCATGTCATCTCAAAATATTATCATATACTATACAAAAGATTAAAAGAATTAAATTTGTGGAAGGATAATTCAACTAGTATAAATGAATTGAAATAAGTGTGATCCAGACATTACAAAATGTTTGAATTATTAGAAAATGTTTGATCTTATCCTAAAAATAAAAAAATAAAAATAAAAATAAAAAATTAAATAGATAATATCGAACTATTTTATCATATATTTTCAATTAAATAGATAATTTCAAAGTCATATCATCTCAATTTATATTTTAAATAATATGATCACTCCCTCCAACTTATTTATAGTTAGCATAATTCAATTGAAATAAAGTTGTATCTATAACTAACTTATTTTATATAGTTGACATAATTCAATTAAAATAAAGTTGTGTCTGTGACTAATTGGTCCTGAGTTTAAACTCGCATTAATTAAAATATTTTTAATTAGAATAAGGTTGTGTCTGTGACTAATAGGTCATGTGTTTAATTCCTGCATTAATTAAAATATTTTTGTAAAAAAAAATTATTTTATATAATTCATGGTAACGAAAAAAATAATCTTTTGTATTAATGACATCATAATGTCTACTTTCCAGGCATTCCTTCAACTTACTTCATTAGTTGAGCAACTTTTGAACTCTTTATCTGTGAGCACTTTTAATAAATACAATTAAGGTCATTCTCTTCCCTCCAAAGTAATAAAAAATTTACAAAGTATTTGATTTAGGTAAAAGTAGTTTTAGGTTAAAATAGGCTTAATTATAAATTTTTTAAAGATAAATAAATATAAAATGGATAACATGAAATTCTCTTTATCATATATGTCCAAGTAGATAACTTCAAAGTTCGAAGTGTGCATTCATTTATTGTCAAACTGAGCATAGCTCAATTGACATTAGGTTGTGTCGACTAAGATGTAATAGGTTCAATCTCTATATTAATTAAAATATCTTTGAAAAAAAAAAAAAAATTCATTTTTATTAGGTGAAATCAATTTTTTTTTTTTATAATGTTTTGTTTATCTTTTTCTTACCATGCAATGATATCATAAAGTCAACTTTCTCCATATTCTTTTGACTTTTTTTGTTTTTGTTAAAAAGACTTTTATTCTCTTGTAGTCAAAGATTAAAAAAAAAAAAGTAAAGTTGATGTAAAAAAAAAAGTTTTATATTCCCTTATACTAAAAAAAATTAATAAATATATATTTTTTTATATTCCCTTATACTCTTTTCGAGTTTTTATAGGGGTCAGATTCTTTGGTTGGTTGCACAAACAACAATCAAACTCAAAATAATTACAAATTTAGCAAAATTTAAAACATTTTGCAAATATGGCAAAAAATCATTTGCTATCATTGATATACTCTATCGTTGATATATGATTATCACTAATAGACTACTATCAGCGATAAACTTCTATCAGCAATAGAAATTGTCATATCCGCAATTTTTTTAAAAAAGTGCTATATTTTTAATTAAGTTACTCTAAATTGACATCTGTTACAATTTTCCTAGATTCTTCGTAACAGATGAAAATAGTTGTACTAATTTTTTTGTTTATGAAGAAGCTAATATTGCCAAAATTCTCACATAATCAAATAAAATAATCGTACTATTATTTCTTACCATGCAATGATATATTTGTAATGATGGTTGTTGGTACACCTTTCTTTGGTGTTTCAGTCATAATTGATATACCTAATATTTGATGTATCAGTTTTACGATTGTTTGATCTTATATTTTGTGTATCAGTGAAAACTGATATACTTTATATTCTTTGGTGTATTAATTATACAACTAATTTAACTTATATTTGGTGTATCAATGACAACTGATCTATTTTATATTTGGTGTATCAACTATACAACTGATTTACAATGTCTAATGTATGATCATTTGATTCTCCCTCTTTGGTGTGCAATTTATTCGAGGGCTTCACAACTTGTTCTCGAAGTTGAATCTTCAGCTTCTAAAAGAGATGAAGTCTTCAAGTGTTTGATTTTCAAGAAATGTCCAGTCTTCCAAGGATTTAAGGAGTCTTCTTTACTTATGAATTCTCTCTAAGGTTTTAGGGTAAAACATTTCTGAAACCAACAAATGAATGAGGGTATATCTATTAATAGAGTTCCCTTGGACACCTAGTGGGCTTGGATCTTGATAGCCTTTGGGCCCAAGTGTCTTATATACTTCAAATGATTGTCGTTGGTACACCTTTTTTTTGGTGTTTCAGTCACAATCGATATACCTTAAATTTGATGTTTTAGTTTTACTATTGATTGACCTTATATTTTGTGTATCAGTGAAAACTTATATACCTTATTTTTTTGGTGTATCAGTGAACACTGATATACCTTATACTCTTTGGTGTATCAACTATACCACTAATTTAACTTATATTTGATGTATCAATGAAAACTGATATACTTTATATTTGGTGTATCAATTATACAACTGATTTACCTTATATTTGTCTTGGGTTTTATGTCATAAAACTTGTGGTTTGTAAACCGAATGTATATTCAATTTAGCAATGAAGTTGTTATTGGGATTTATTCAGTAAAGCTGTTATTGAATAAAGTGGATTGTGTTTACTTTTAACCTAACTCCAATAAACAAAAAAAAAAAAAACTCATGGCTATAGGTTGTATACTTGAAATTCATGTGTGACATGATTGTTGGTAAAGTTCAAGTAATAGCCAGAACGATCTATAGTATAGGGACAAGGCTGAGTACCTTATCCTGGGACATTATGGACGCAACCCACTTTGTATAGTACAAACGATGTGATCCGAAATCGTTCATGTGGAGACATGCAAGTGGGGGCGTCATGTGCAATGAGTTTGCATAAGACTAAATCGCGAAATTAAGTCACTCTTTCTTTACAACTTTGTTTATTGTAAAGACCGACTTTTTCATATGATGACCTAGGTAACTCGATTTGAATCCTAAGCACATATGAACTCCTATTTATTCGACCTTATCCTTTGACCTGTATGGGTAGGAGTGCCAGATCGCCGACTCAATAAGCCTACCATCTTGGGGATAAGACAATAGGGAGCTGGGAACATAGTCCTGCGAGATGAAATTCACTCCTACCCACCTCTAGGATTTAGTAGAGAGGTTGTTCCCTTAAGTGCTGACTCCGAGTCTTGATCAATGGGCGCCAACCCTCTCTCTTGGGGATAAGAAAATTTTGTTGGGTTTAATGTCCTAAAACTCGTGGTTTGTAAACAATTATGTTTGTAATTTATCTATTTAGTAATAATGAGTTATTAAGTTTTATTCAGTAAAGGTGTTTGTTGGAATAAAGTGAAACGTGTTTGCATTAATCTATACCAATGACCAACACCCTTGACAATCATGAGTACTTGAGTTTCATGTATGATATGAATGTGGGTCAAGCTCAAGTAGACAGTCAAAACGGTCTATAGTATATGGATAAGGCTGGGTACCTTATCCTGGTAACACTATTGGATGCGGCCCGTTTTGTATAGTACAAAACAATGTGATCTGAGTGGTTTTACATCGAGATATGCGAGCGGGGGCGTCCTACGAGATGAGATTGCGTAAGACTGAACCACGAAAAGTCGCTCTCTCTTTATAACGTCGTTTACTGAAGAGACCGACTATTTCACCTGATGGCCTAGGTAACTCGACCTCAAACCTGAGCTTACTATGAACTCCTGCTTATTAGACAGTATACTTAGACTTGTATGGGTGGAAGTGGCAGAATGTTCGCTCAATAAGCCTACCATCTCAGGGATAAAGTCCAATAGGTAGCTGGGGACATAATTTAGTGTTGCGTGCTCAGTGTGTATGTAAAATTAAATGCGAAGAGCACTCAGATCATGCAAGTATACATGGTCTGCAGCAAGTGATAAGTATAATTTAATTCGTTTTCCCTCAGAGATTAAGTTTAGTGACTAGGGATTTGGTGTGTTAGATTAGATAAGGTAACTTAAATTGGATAGATTTTGGGTTGAGGGAAGAAAGTATAAAAGATGCAAGAAGAATGTAAACATAAATGCAAAGCAAGCAAAGAGGTAAAGTTATAATGTGGAAAAGTAGGATTGCGGATCTCGCAATCTTTTCGCAATGATTTCGCAATGGATTAAAAGCTACTGAAAAAGACTAAGGCAAAGGCAGAAATGGTTATTGCGGCTTTCGCAATAATCTCGCAATAAATTCGCAACGATTTAAAAACTAAAGTAAGATAGCAAGGTCGGCTTCAGAGTCCTCTATAGGCATTTAACTATGATCATTCAACAGCAAATTAACATTTCATGCATCGTTTTAACTAGGTCTCATGCATCTTTCGATTACATGCATTAGATCTTGAGTTTACTCATATCCAAGTAAGACTTAAGAACCTATTTATACACACATGATAACAAACGTGCTAGGAGAATGCCTATTCCTAGGCCATTCTCTGGGTTACCATAAAAGGCTAACATGAATGGATGACTCTGAATTCTTACTCCTTCCAGAGGTTAGGAATTTGGCAAAGAGATTTTCTTAACTTAATAAAATTTCTCTAATGTTAGGGTTGTCGAGACCCGCCAAAATAACATTTATAAATCCGATACTACAGAGCTTTGCAGCTAGTGGTAGTCGGGTGTCGAACCACAAGGAACCAAAATTATTTCCTCTTAATTAACTTCTATTTGCCTTGGATAAAACTCAAATTAAAACAGTAAAATAAAGGGGAAAAACGCTAACGGAGAATTTAATGTAAAACAGAAAAAATAGCTAACGGAAAAATAAAATAAAATGCTAGAAAAATAAACGCGAGAAAAATAAACGGAACACGTGCTCCTAATTTGAGTGTCGGGATTGGTTGTTGATGTGGTTCGGATCATAGACACAAAATATACTTAGCCGGTTTTTATTAACACTCACACACATTAAAAGACCCAATTAAAACAAGTGCTCACATGCTTTAATTAGAACTAATAATCCCAATTAATTAGAAAAGAGGTGACGACTCTAGACTATGCTTCGCTAATAATTCTAACTTAGGGGCGATCGCTCTCCCAAATTAGGATTAGTCGCGAGCGACGGGTATTCATGCGACGAGCCCATTGATGAAATCTCTAACAATGGGACTCGATTTTATTCAATCTCTATATTTTATCAACAACCCAAACAAATGTGGCCACATTTAATTCAGAATGCTATATTAAATTACTCAAAACATGAAGTGCGATCGCTAAGTCATGAATTTTTAATCGAAACCAACACACAATTTACTAAACGAGTGTCAATCATTAAGAAAATCATGCTGGACATTAAGATCGATGCTAGAGATGAATTGAATGCTAGAACAAGCCAAGAAGATGATAAAAAGAACAAATCTCACCTAAAACATCAACAACACAAACCCTAGACCCAAATTAGAGCACTTACCTTAGTTGCCCGTTGTGAAATCCAAGAGAAATCAACAAGATAATGTATTAGAATGGGTAATAAATGTGTTTTGGCTCAAGATTTGAGCTCTACAACAAATGGGGGCGGAAGAAATTGAGAGAGAATGGGAAAGAATCACCTAAAAACAGCAAAAACGGACTTAAATACCCATTTCTGCGTCAGACTAGCGCCTAGGCGCCATAAGTCAGCGCCTAGGCGCCGCGGGGGCGCGCGCACAGAATCGAGACAGCGCCTAGGCGCCATAAGTCAGCGCCTAGGCGCTGAGCCCTCTGGAAAATTTACAAAAAATGGGAATTTCTTAACTTTTAAGGACGGGCTTCAGGACTTTAGATGACGGGTATTTTGCGTCAGGGAAGGGGCTGCGCGCGCGGGCGAGGCGAGGCGTGGGCGAGCGGCGCGCGCGGACACGGGCGAGCGGTCGAGCGGCGCGCGCGGGTGACCTACGATGACGGGCGCTCGGGCGCTGAGGCGGGCGAGCGACGCGCGCGGGCGTCGGCGGTCTGGGCGCGGGCGTGGGCGCGGGCGTGCGCGCGGGGCGCGCGGGCGTGCGGCGCGGGCGTGGGCGGTCTGGGCGCGCGGGTGCGCGCGGGCGTGAGCGCTGGGGCGCTGCTGGTGCTTGGCGCCTGGGCGCTGGGCGCCGGCGCCTGGGCGCTGACCTCTCGGGTCTAAACCCCATTTTGGGTCGTTTTTGCTCCCGAACTCCGTTTGGCCTATCTTTTTGACCCGAACACTTCCCGAAACCTCTTAAATGACCGTTTTAGCCCCGAAAATCATAAATGGACTTCCCGAGCTCTTCGCCACGAAAACACCTATAAAAAGGCAATTTAACTAAATTAAGCATGGCATTTAGCTAGATTTGAGGCTATAATTATAGCTCTATTTTAGAGCTATCAAAATACCCCCCACCTGAATCTTGCTAGTCCTCGAGCAAGGAACACTTAGATTTATCTCATAGAAATAAGCATGCATGCTGACGACTCAAATCTCAATACTTGCAAAAACAAGATAATCATGCTAACGGAAAACAATCAAGCATATGCATAAGTTGTGAACATTTCAAAATATTAACTCCTATTCCCTAACGTGTGTGTGTGATTAGCGCCTCCTATCCTAGTTTCCATAGACCCGGAACCACCTTAATCAATCCTAATACTCATCTTCCCCCTACTTCTGGCAATGAGAACAGTCTAATGGCTTTTCAATGTTGGAAAGAATAACAAAACAAAAGGCCTAACTATTTTTTTCATCTTTTTCTTTTCTTGAGAGCCTAACACGTCAAGCTTTTGGTTTGCTTCACGTTTTTAAGGACTAGTGCTCACTTCTGTTAGTTGCCCTTTCATGCAGTGGCAACCGTGGGTTACACGATCGCCCCTGGTTACACGGGCAACACAAGAAGGAGGAGCACCTCAGAATATATTTCAAACATGCTCTTACTCTCAATGAATTTTTTTATAGGCATATAGCTTTGCTAAAACAAATGATTCGTTATAAATTCTAACACATCAAGCCTACCTAAAGGTACCTTTCGGGGTGACAACGAGTTTTCAGACCAAATAAAATTATTCTAAGCCTACAGAGCTAAGAGTAAGAGGTCTACGTGCTCAGTGAATGTAGGGGAATAATCGAAAAAATTTTAAAATATGCTCAAAATATGCATACATTCTCATGGCTTTCTCGCAATGCACAAATATGGAGTATTTACAAACAAATCACAGAAAGTCCTCATCGGACAACATGCATTCAGATTCCTAAACATCTCAAAATCACAATATGACATGCTCAAGAACTACAACGAAGTCCAACTATACATTCTACCCCCCACCTAAAAGATTGCATTGTCCTCAATGCATCTAATCCCACAGATAAACAATGATAACGACAAAAATTAAAGGGAACAGAAACCTCCCCTGAATTTTTGCGGGATCGGTGAGTAGGGATGCGCAACCTCGTCTTCAAAAATAGATCCAAAATGCAATTCATCTCTCGCTTATTACCTAAGAAAGCAAGAAAAAGCTAAGCTAGGAAAACAAAAACTAAAAGTAAAGACAAAAATTGAAATACTCATGGGTTGCCTCCCAAGAAGCGCAAATTTTTAACGTCGTTATGCTCGACGTGTCTTCCACTCTGTCAGGGTACATAAAAATTCTCGTACTTCTTCGGCCCCTTCTTCCTTGAATCAACAAAGCCTGCTAAGAGAAGCAAGCTCTTCGACTTTTGGAGGCAGCCGGACAGAGTTGTTATTTTTTTGGTATTTTCAATATATGGGAAAAATAAAGACTCTACAGACTCAAACAAAATAAAAGGAGACTCAACTGACTCAACAAAAATAAAAGACTCGACCAAAGAAGGGATCACATCAAAATTCTCAAGGCAACCAACATCAACAGAAGCACAGATAGAAGGGGGCATGCAAGATAAATCTCCTATAGTACATATATTATCACAAGATAAAGCAGAAGGAGATAAATTCTCTAGAGGCACAATTGCCACATCCTCATCCATCACAACAACATTTTTAGCACAAGTTGGTTCTACAACATCCATGAAAAGACTTCCTAAAATATTCTCATTAACAGACAGATGCTCGAGCTCACTAGTGCATGAATCCTCAAATAAATTTTCAATACAAAATTCATGCTCTAAGTCAAAATCTACAGGTGGAGATATACTTACCTTGTAAAATTCTCTGAGATCTTCTTCATCACTGGGGGATGCGAAAAATTCTTCCCGAGTATACCACCTCGAAGAAGTCTCAGCTCCACTCCTTAGCTCGCTCGCATCACTAGTCTCTTCAGGATGCTCCTCGAAGTCAAGCTCATCCTCCTCGGCCTCACCGTTCTTGCCTCCGCATGCCAGAAATTCCTCGAATCCTTCTTCAACATCGGGGTACATCGCCTCAATGGTATGCTCAACTGGATGATCTTCCTCACCCTCTAATTCCTTCGCTGGATTGAGCAAGCGGTTAACTTGCTCACTCGTTCTTCCCAATACAGCCTGAGTCTCTAACTGAGACTGGCGAGATTCCTGTGAAAATTGAAGAGTGCTATTAACTAATTTATTAACCATTTGTTCCAGTGACATACCTTGGTAAGGGTTCTGAGAAGCTTCTTCAGCTTCATGACTTGAAGCTCGTCCCCAATAATCTCTTGGAAAATCTGCCATGTTAAAACAAGAAGACACAAGAAAAGAAAAATATTTTTGTGGTTTTTAAACAAATAAAATTTAACTAAGAGAATCTAATTGGTTCCCCGGCAGCGGCGCCAATTTTGGCAAAGAGATTTTCTTAACTTAATAAAATTTCTCTAATGTTAGGGTTGTCGAGACCCGCCAAAATAACATTTATAAATCCGATACTACAGAGCTTTGCAGCTAGTGGTAGTCGGGTGTCGAACCACAAGGAACCAAAATTATTTCCTCTTAATTAACTTCTATTTGCCTTGGATAAAACTCAAATTAAAACAGTAAAATAAAGGGGAAAAACGCTAACGGAGAATTTAATGTAAAACAGAAAAAATAGCTAACGGAAAAATAAAATAAAATGCTAGAAAAATAAACGCGAGAAAAATAAACGGAACACGTGCTCCTAATTTGAGTGTCGGGATTGGTTGTTGATGTGGTTCGGATCATAGACACAAAATATACTTAGCCGGTTTTTATTAACACTCACACACATTAAAAGACCCAATTAAAACAAGTGCTCACATGCTTTAATTAGAACTAATAATCCCAATTAATTAGAAAAGAGGTGACGACTCTAGACTATGCTTCGCTAATAATTCTAACTTAGGGGCGATCGCTCTCCCAAATTAGGATTAGTCGCGAGCGACGGGTATTCATGCGACGAGCCCATTGATGAAATCTCTAACAATGGGACTCGATTTTATTCAATCTCTATATTTTATCAACAACCCAAACAAATGTGGCCACATTTAATTCAGAATGCTATATTAAATTACTCAAAACATGAAGTGCGATCGCTAAGTCATGAATTTTTAATCGAAACCAACACACAATTTACTAAACGAGTGTCAATCATTAAGAAAATCATGCTGGACATTAAGATCGATGCTAGAGATGAATTGAATGCTAGAACAAGCCAAGAAGATGATAAAAAGAACAAATCTCACCTAAAACATCAACAACACAAACCCTAGACCCAAATTAGAGCACTTACCTTAGTTGCCCGTTGTGAAATCCAAGAGAAATCAACAAGATAATGTATTAGAATGGGTAATAAATGTGTTTTGGCTCAAGATTTGAGCTCTACAACAAATGGGGGCGGAAGAAATTGAGAGAGAATGGGAAAGAATCACCTAAAAACAGCAAAAACGGACTTAAATACCCATTTCTGCGTCAGACTAGCGCCTAGGCGCCATAAGTCAGCGCCTAGGCGCCGCGGGGGCGCGCGCACAGAATCGAGACAGCGCCTAGGCGCCATAAGTCAGCGCCTAGGCGCTGAGCCCTCTGGAAAATTTACAAAAAATGGGAATTTCTTAACTTTTAAGGACGGGCTTCAGGACTTTAGATGACGGGTATTTTGCGTCAGGGAAGGGGCTGCGCGCGCGGGCGAGGCGAGGCGTGGGCGAGCGGCGCGCGCGGACACGGGCGAGCGGTCGAGCGGCGCGCGCGGGTGACCTACGATGACGGGCGCTCGGGCGCTGAGGCGGGCGAGCGACGCGCGCGGGCGTCGGCGGTCTGGGCGCGGGCGTGGGCGCGGGCGTGCGCGCGGGGCGCGCGGGCGTGCGGCGCGGGCGTGGGCGGTCTGGGCGCGCGGGTGCGCGCGGGCGTGAGCGCTGGGGCGCTGCTGGTGCTTGGCGCCTGGGCGCTGGGCGCCGGCGCCTGGGCGCTGACCTCTCGGGTCTAAACCCCATTTTGGGTCGTTTTTGCTCCCGAACTCCGTTTGGCCTATCTTTTTGACCCGAACACTTCCCGAAACCTCTTAAATGACCGTTTTAGCCCCGAAAATCATAAATGGACTTCCCGAGCTCTTCGCCACGAAAACACCTATAAAAAGGCAATTTAACTAAATTAAGCATGGCATTTAGCTAGATTTGAGGCTATAATTATAGCTCTATTTTAGAGCTATCAAAATACCCCCCACCTGAATCTTGCTAGTCCTCGAGCAAGGAACACTTAGATTTATCTCATAGAAATAAGCATGCATGCTGACGACTCAAATCTCAATACTTGCAAAAACAAGATAATCATGCTAACGGAAAACAATCAAGCATATGCATAAGTTGTGAACATTTCAAAATATTAACTCCTATTCCCTAACGTGTGTGTGTGATTAGCGCCTCCTATCCTAGTTTCCATAGACCCGGAACCACCTTAATCAATCCTAATACTCATCTTCCCCCTACTTCTGGCAATGAGAACAGTCTAATGGCTTTTCAATGTTGGAAAGAATAACAAAACAAAAGGCCTAACTATTTTTTTCATCTTTTTCTTTTCTTGAGAGCCTAACACGTCAAGCTTTTGGTTTGCTTCACGTTTTTAAGGACTAGTGCTCACTTCTGTTAGTTGCCCTTTCATGCAGTGGCAACCGTGGGTTACACGATCGCCCCTGGTTACACGGGCAACACAAGAAGGAGGAGCACCTCAGAATATATTTCAAACATGCTCTTACTCTCAATGAATTTTTTTATAGGCATATAGCTTTGCTAAAACAAATGATTCGTTATAAATTCTAACACATCAAGCCTACCTAAAGGTACCTTTCGGGGTGACAACGAGTTTTCAGACCAAATAAAATTATTCTAAGCCTACAGAGCTAAGAGTAAGAGGTCTACGTGCTCAGTGAATGTAGGGGAATAATCGAAAAAATTTTAAAATATGCTCAAAATATGCATACATTCTCATGGCTTTCTCGCAATGCACAAATATGGAGTATTTACAAACAAATCACAGAAAGTCCTCATCGGACAACATGCATTCAGATTCCTAAACATCTCAAAATCACAATATGACATGCTCAAGAACTACAACGAAGTCCAACTATACATTCTACCCCCCACCTAAAAGATTGCATTGTCCTCAATGCATCTAATCCCACAGATAAACAATGATAACGACAAAAATTAAAGGGAACAGAAACCTCCCCTGAATTTTTGCGGGATCGGTGAGTAGGGATGCGCAACCTCGTCTTCAAAAATAGATCCAAAATGCAATTCATCTCTCGCTTATTACCTAAGAAAGCAAGAAAAAGCTAAGCTAGGAAAACAAAAACTAAAAGTAAAGACAAAAATTGAAATACTCATGGGTTGCCTCCCAAGAAGCGCAAATTTTTAACGTCGTTATGCTCGACGTGTCTTCCACTCTGTCAGGGTACATAAAAATTCTCGTACTTCTTCGGCCCCTTCTTCCTTGAATCAACAAAGCCTGCTAAGAGAAGCAAGCTCTTCGACTTTTGGAGGCAGCCGGACAGAGTTGTTATTTTTTTGGTATTTTCAATATATGGGAAAAATAAAGACTCTACAGACTCAAACAAAATAAAAGGAGACTCAACTGACTCAACAAAAATAAAAGACTCGACCAAAGAAGGGATCACATCAAAATTCTCAAGGCAACCAACATCAACAGAAGCACAGATAGAAGGGGGCATGCAAGATAAATCTCCTATAGTACATATATTATCACAAGATAAAGCAGAAGGAGATAAATTCTCTAGAGGCACAATTGCCACATCCTCATCCATCACAACAACATTTTTAGCACAAGTTGGTTCTACAACATCCATGAAAAGACTTCCTAAAATATTCTCATTAACAGACAGATGCTCGAGCTCACTAGTGCATGAATCCTCAAATAAATTTTCAATACAAAATTCATGCTCTAAGTCAAAATCTACAGGTGGAGATATACTTACCTTGTAAAATTCTCTGAGATCTTCTTCATCACTGGGGGATGCGAAAAATTCTTCCCGAGTATACCACCTCGAAGAAGTCTCAGCTCCACTCCTTAGCTCGCTCGCATCACTAGTCTCTTCAGGATGCTCCTCGAAGTCAAGCTCATC
The DNA here is from genome assembly GCA_028017165.1 of Herpetospermum pedunculosum. Classification (NCBI taxonomy): domain Eukaryota; kingdom Viridiplantae; phylum Streptophyta; class Magnoliopsida; order Cucurbitales; family Cucurbitaceae; genus Herpetospermum; species Herpetospermum pedunculosum. The sequence goes on from CM051530.1 coordinate 49,919,048, forward strand.
CTCCTCGGCCTCACCGTTCTTGCCTCCGCATGCCAGAAATTCCTCGAATCCTTCTTCAACATCGGGGTACATCGCCTCAATGGTATGCTCAACTGGATGATCTTCCTCACCCTCTAATTCCTTCGCTGGATTGAGCAAGCGGTTAACTTGCTCACTCGTTCTTCCCAATACAGCCTGAGTCTCTAACTGAGACTGGCGAGATTCCTGTGAAAATTGAAGAGTGCTATTAACTAATTTATTAACCATTTGTTCCAGTGACATACCTTGGTAAGGGTTCTGAGAAGCTTCTTCAGCTTCATGACTTGAAGCTCGTCCCCAATAATCTCTTGGAAAATCTGCCATGTTAAAACAAGAAGACACAAGAAAAGAAAAATATTTTTGTGGTTTTTAAACAAATAAAATTTAACTAAGAGAATCTAATTGGTTCCCCGGCAGCGGCGCCAATTTTGGCAAAGAGATTTTCTTAACTTAATAAAATTTCTCTAATGTTAGGGTTGTCGAGACCCGCCAAAATAACATTTATAAATCCGATACTACAGAGCTTTGCAGCTAGTGGTAGTCGGGTGTCGAACCACAAGGAACCAAAATTATTTCCTCTTAATTAACTTCTATTTGCCTTGGATAAAACTCAAATTAAAACAGTAAAATAAAGGGGAAAAACGCTAACGGAGAATTTAATGTAAAACAGAAAAAATAGCTAACGGAAAAATAAAATAAAATGCTAGAAAAATAAACGCGAGAAAAATAAACGGAACACGTGCTCCTAATTTGAGTGTCGGGATTGGTTGTTGATGTGGTTCGGATCATAGACACAAAATATACTTAGCCGGTTTTTATTAACACTCACACACATTAAAAGACCCAATTAAAACAAGTGCTCACATGCTTTAATTAGAACTAATAATCCCAATTAATTAGAAAAGAGGTGACGACTCTAGACTATGCTTCGCTAATAATTCTAACTTAGGGGCGATCGCTCTCCCAAATTAGGATTAGTCGCGAGCGACGGGTATTCATGCGACGAGCCCATTGATGAAATCTCTAACAATGGGACTCGATTTTATTCAATCTCTATATTTTATCAACAACCCAAACAAATGTGGCCACATTTAATTCAGAATGCTATATTAAATTACTCAAAACATGAAGTGCGATCGCTAAGTCATGAATTTTTAATCGAAACCAACACACAATTTACTAAACGAGTGTCAATCATTAAGAAAATCATGCTGGACATTAAGATCGATGCTAGAGATGAATTGAATGCTAGAACAAGCCAAGAAGATGATAAAAAGAACAAATCTCACCTAAAACATCAACAACACAAACCCTAGACCCAAATTAGAGCACTTACCTTAGTTGCCCGTTGTGAAATCCAAGAGAAATCAACAAGATAATGTATTAGAATGGGTAATAAATGTGTTTTGGCTCAAGATTTGAGCTCTACAACAAATGGGGGCGGAAGAAATTGAGAGAGAATGGGAAAGAATCACCTAAAAACAGCAAAAACGGACTTAAATACCCATTTCTGCGTCAGACTAGCGCCTAGGCGCCATAAGTCAGCGCCTAGGCGCCGCGGGGGCGCGCGCACAGAATCGAGACAGCGCCTAGGCGCCATAAGTCAGCGCCTAGGCGCTGAGCCCTCTGGAAAATTTACAAAAAATGGGAATTTCTTAACTTTTAAGGACGGGCTTCAGGACTTTAGATGACGGGTATTTTGCGTCAGGGAAGGGGCTGCGCGCGCGGGCGAGGCGAGGCGTGGGCGAGCGGCGCGCGCGGACACGGGCGAGCGGTCGAGCGGCGCGCGCGGGTGACCTACGATGACGGGCGCTCGGGCGCTGAGGCGGGCGAGCGACGCGCGCGGGCGTCGGCGGTCTGGGCGCGGGCGTGGGCGGAGCGCGCGCGCGCGCGGTCTGGGCGCGGGCGTGCGCGCGGGGCGCGCGGGCGTGCGGCGCGGGCGTGGGCGGTCTGGGCGCGCGGGTGCGCGCGGGCGTTGGCGTGTGGCGCGCGCGGGCGTGAGCGCTGGGGCGCTGCTGGTGCTTGGCGCCTGGGCGCTGGGCGCCGGCGCCTGGGCGCTGACCTCTCGGGTCTAAACCCCATTTTGGGTCGTTTTTGCTCCCGAACTCCGTTTGGCCTATCTTTTTGACCCGAACACTTCCCGAAACCTCTTAAATGACCGTTTTAGCCCCGAAAATCATAAATGGACTTCCCGAGCTCTTCGCCACGAAAACACCTATAAAAAGGCAATTTAACTAAATTAAGCATGGCATTTAGCTAGATTTGAGGCTATAATTATAGCTCTATTTTAGAGCTATCAGAATTCTTTAGACAAAATGGATTGCCAGTCGAAATTGCCCATGGGATGAAGATCACATACATTCAATGCATTCATGCTACTTTACATGTTGAATTCACATACTTCTAGCCTATAGATTCATCCAAGGCAGACCTCTATTGAGTTAGTTACTCATGGTTTTCGAAGAACTAAAGGAAATGAATTGATTAAACATAGAATGAAGAACTCAACAAGACTAATTGATTGAAGATGATGAGATGAAGAACTCAATTAAACTAATTGATTACTCTAAAAAGGTAAGTTACAAAACACTTCGTAAAGCAAGCGTGCAAAGGTCCGAAAGCAATGAATAACGTAGACAATAGTAAATGATTCAGAACAGTATGTTAGACAACAAGTAGTTTAGAAAGCAGTAAAGAAAGCAGTAAGATGTGTAAGGATCCTCCAAGTCGCAAGACGCTTCGGTTAAAGGGGAAGATTAGCTGATCTTGGAGATAATTTCAATCAGAAGAGAAGAGGGATATTCTCTTCTTCCTCTCGAATTATCGACGCCAAGGGCTTTTTTCTTCGATCCAACAAACGGGGGAAAAAGTTTTGTCTGCAGGTTTCTTCACGATCGGGATCTCCTCACTTCCAAATTGATTGTGTTTTCCATCGTCATTCGGCTCATTTTATAGCCTCTATAGGTACCTTCAGCTGCGGATCTCCATCCATTCTGGAGTAACAACCTCCCACGTGGCAGCAGTAGAGAGGTTTGGCGGCTGGAAAATCGCAACAACGTAGACTGACGACTGGAAAAAATGCAGCAACAAAGACTGGCGTTGCGGTTTCATTGCGAGGGCCGCAATGCTCTGTTTCAGCTGATTCCATTGCGAGCTCCGCCATATTTTTGCAATGCCCCTGCAATGTACAATTTAGCTTTTTTTTCACCATTTTGCATCCTTTTTTGTTCCTTTTCCAAATAAGCCTTAAATTAGCATCATTTCTCAAATTCTCACTTTTAAGCACACATTAGGCTAACTTCTAACAAAAACACTCAAGAACTTCCATGATTTTTAGGTAATTAAGGCCCTAAATAATGCAATTTTAGAGAGGTAACACACCCCCAAACTTGAGTTATTGCTAGTCCTCGAGCAATATAAAGGCTTACTTTCTCTCTAATTAGCTGCTAACTCTTGTCTTTTAAACTCTACCTAACTGATTTGCTGACTTCCCTAGGTTTACTGTCAAAGGCATTGCTGTCCTGTGACACTCTCCTAGGCTAAAACTAACTTGATATTTTGTCTATTCTGATTTCCATTGCCTTTAAAACCTTTTATTTTTACTAACTTCCTATCTTTTGGTTTATCTGCCTACATCATTGAGCTCATTGTGCAGTCATCCCTAAGCTTTCAAACTCTCCCTAGGTTTAACTCAGACTCAGTACATGCTTCTAATGTTTTTATTTTTGAATTACCTAGGAATCCTTAGAGTCATGCCAGACTTAGAACACACAAGTATCAGAGTACAGTCCACTAAGCCCTGCATCACTATGTTGGATAGACACTCATCTCCCTCGACAAGCCTTCTAGCCAAAGCCCTGTGCTTAGCTAACTTAGGATCAGAGTTCAGTTTCACAGGACATCTAAGCACCTAGGCTGCAGCTTTCTGGCACACATTCTTCTTATTTTTATTTTCCTTCTTTTCTTTTTCTTTTGGCAAAATCTTCTTTTTGGATTGCCTTCTGATGCAGTGCCACTTGTGGGTTACACAAATGTCCCTGATTACTCAGCATCCTTAGAGGAAAACAATGCCCCTTTCTTTTCCTTTTTTTTTTTTTTTCTTTTACAACTTTTTTTTTTAAGAAGAACCATGTCTTTTTTTTTCAAGGGAGAGAGGAGTGCTCCTAGGACTAGAGGCTGCCTCCCCCAAACTTAAACTTCTCATTGTCCCCAATAAGAGTCTGAGGTGGCACACCCCAAACTTATCTTAGAAGCATCTAGTCTAAAAATAAAAACCAGACATAATTTAAAAATCCTAGGGATAGAATGACCCTTACAGTTCAGATACCTCATCAGCAGAAATTTACTAAAATCAAAATGGTAAGGTCTAACAGAGGCACATGCTCAGCATTTTATGAAGCTAATTAAACCTAACAAGAGTGTACTCGACACTCATCCAGCATGCTCAATAGACAGACTACCTATGGACATCAGTAATGCAGTCAAATAGTGAGAATTAAAGACAGACAGACCAACAGAAAGTCATATAACAACATGCTTAAATGAACAAAACATCGCGGTGTCCGCAAAGAAATCGCAATGATACTAACAAAGCAGATTTAACCGTAACTCAAGCTAATTAAGGAAATCAAAACATAACAACAATTGATATTGGGGGGGGGGGGGGGGGGGGTAACTGGTTACAGAAAAGCAGGTTTTTGAGAGGGATAAGAAATACTCCCTCGAATGCCGTCAGTCTGTGGCATTCATTCATTCATCCTTGTCCTCTTCATCACTCCTCTCGCTCAGAGGCATCAAGGGGCTCAACAATCCAGCTGGAAAGGTAGGGAACTTGCACCGTAGGTGCTCAGCTAGTTCCTGGTCTCTCGCTTGGGAGTACTCAGCCCATTGGGCTAATATCCTTTGTAAGTCCATCAAGCAGGCCATGGACATCGATTGTGCAGCTGCAAGTCTATCCAGCTCGAACTCCATATTGCCTCTCCTCCTCATCTTCAGGTCGCTGGGCAGCTCAAGGTGGCCAGCATAGGCCAATTGCTTCTCCTCTATCGTCACAGGCACCCCTGCGTGCAAGCATAACTTAGTAATAATGTTAGGGAAAAAGAGTCTACCCTTACCTTTCTTGGAGCATTCGACGATCGAGGCTGCTATGATCTCATCCACGTCAATAGTGAGTCCCTTCATGATCACATAAACCAGCAGAGATCTCCCTTGATTGATGGTCATCTCGTGCGTGACGGGGGATATTCTTCTCCGAATTAGGGAGAACCAAATGGCCGCCTTGTCTTTGAGGGCTTCACTCATCAGTGTGTGCTTCCCGTGCTTCGAGACTACCCATGCTGCCTCTGGTTTGCCTATCATATTCAGCGCCTCCTCCAAGATTACCTTTGAGGGTAAAGCCACGATCTTTGAATATTCAGAACTCTTATGCTTCTTGAGAGCTTAAACCTTGTTGATCGCCTTGGAAGAGAAGTCAACATCCACGCCCCTCACCACCGAATAACAGCCTTCGGGGTGAGTGAGGTTGGCGTAGAAGTCATAAACCATGTCCGAGTAGGCCTGAATTGGAGGCCTACACAACTCTTCCCAGTCGTGGTTTGTGATTCCTGCGCGCAAGAATTGCGGCAGGTCCGAAGGAGAGTCTAGAAATCCTCTCTCGTGGATTAGTTCCACGCCCTTGGCCTCTGCATCCTTGGATACATACCTCTCAGCTAGAGGCTCATCTTCTTGGAACATTTTTCCCTTCCCCTTATCCTTTGCCTTGGCTGCTTCAACAGCCTCAGTCTTCATCTTCTTGATAGAGGGTTCGGCTTCAACCCTCTTCTTTTTAGCTTTCTTAGAGGCCTTTGGCCATTTTTCCTTCACAATTACAGGGGCCCTCTTCTTGAGCCTCGCTTTGGCAGCTATTTGCAGGATGCATTCATCCAGCGAGTCATCCATTGAATCTCTGCTCTCCTTCTCCACAAGACTGTCAAGATTGACATCCCTGAAGGGAGAGACTACCTCCTTTTCTTCATCCGCATCACCGATTGATGCAGATTCTGGTTGTCCTACAGGGGGTACTTCAGGTTCCGATGGTTGTTGAGTGGGATCAGGGCTTTGCATGGCCGTCTCAAACGATGGCCTGCCACTGGTAAGGCTTTCCTCACTCGTGGATTTCTAAATTTTGGTCTTTGGAACTTCCAGGGTAACCTTCCACTTTCTTTTAGGGGCTGCGTTGGATCAGAGACGTTTGCAGCTTCAGTTGTTGCAACCTTCCACTTCCTCTTCACAGGGAGCTTCGGAGGTCTAGAAGGTTTTACAGCCTCAACGTTTGCTAAAGAAAGTAACGCATCTCTTACCAAGGCAGCATCCTCTGTGATAGGGGATGTCTTTTTGGGAGTGGATCTTTCAGCTTGAGTGGAAACCATGCTTGCTTCTTGAAGGTGAAGCTTTGGGAATTGCCGAAGAAGGACAAATCTGATTTGTGAATTCGAGGGTTTGAGAATCGTAAATGGTAATGATCAACAGCCCTTCCTATTTATAATGGGTTGCGCACTAATGGCTATATTATTGCGGACTCCGCAATGTTTCCGCAACGTTTCGAATCTCATCAAATATTTGGAAATGTAACCGTTGAGATTTTTATCCTTGATTTCTGTTTATTGCAAGATTCTAACAAACTAAATCTGTGATTTTCCAAGATTTCTTCCTTCATCTTCTCCTGGCCTCTTGATTGTTCACCCTTATTGCCATTAAGATTTCCAATTACCATGCTTCTAATCACATTAAAAACAAACTTAATTAGTACTAGGAAATTAAAAATACTTCAGACAAATAAAAATAGTAAATAAAGATATCTATTCCATTATCCTTTGATGGTTGAGCATAAAGATAATTCCATGAAATGCCCTTGCTCATCCTCTCTTTCTTTCCTCTTAAGCTTCAGATAGGAGGAATGCTGAGAGCGTTTTCACGTCTCCTTCCTTATAGTAGTGCTTCAATCTAGCATCATTCACCATGAACGGCTGACCTTGTTCCAGATTTCGAATTTCAATTGCACCATGAATAAACACATTAGTAATCACAAAAGGACCTGACCAACGAGACTTAAGCTTGCCAGGAAATAATCTCAATCGTGAATTGAATAGTAAAACATGCTGACCCTTTTTAAAATCCTTTATCCTAAGTCTACTAGCATGCCAAATTTTAGTTCTTTCCTTATACATTTTAGCATTCTCGTATGACATGTGTCTTAGTTCATCTAATTCATGCAATTGCAGAGACCGCAATGTTCCCGCATCGGTTACGCAATAGTTTAACTCTTTTAAAACCCAAAAGGCTTTGATCTCTAATTCAAGGGGTAAGTGGCATGTTTTTCCATAAACTAACCTATAAGGAGACATTCCTAATGGTGTTTTATATGCAGTCCTATATGCCCATAGTGCATCATCTAACTTGAAAGACCAATCATTTCTATTCGGTTTCACAACTTTTTCAAGTATACTTTTGATCTCTCTATTAGACATTTCAGCTTGTCCATTTGAGTGGGGGTGATAGGGTGTTGCTACTCTATGCCTAACATTATATTTAGCTAACACTTTCTCCATAACTTTGTTTATAAAATTTGTTCCTTCATCACTTATAATGGCACGTGGTGTGCCAAATCGTGTAAAAATGTGCCTATTTAGAAATCTAACAACTGTCTTAGCATCATTTAAGGGATAGGCTATTGCCTCTACCCATTTTGAGACATAATCTACCGCTACTAAAATGTAAAGATTACCAGCAGATTGAGGAAATGGACCCATGAAGTCAATGCCCCATACATCAAAGAGTTCTAACTCTAAGATGTATGTTAGAGACATCTCATCCTTCCTACTGAGGTTACCTGTTCGTTGACACTCATTGCAGTTGTGTGCATAGTCATGTGCATCCTTGAAGATTGTGGGCCAGAAGTAGCCACTTTGGAACACCTTTGCAGCAGTCCTCTGACCACCAAAGTGTCCTCCATATGGAGCTGTATGACAGTGCTGCAAGATTGACCTTGATTCAGCAGCTGACACACATTTCCTTAGCAATCCAACCGCACAACTTTTGTAGAGGGTTGGATCGTCCCAAATGTACTTCCTAGCCTCTTTTAAGAACCTCTTCTTGTCTTGCCCCCCTCTGAAGATTGGTAACACCTGTGAGGCAAGAAAGTTTGCAATATCAGCAAACCATGGTTCATCATTGTTATCACAATGTACTAATACAAAAACATGTTCATCAATAAAGGAATCAGTCATTGCGGGCTCCGCAATGTTTCCGCAATGACTCTGCAATCTTGATAAATGATCAGCAACTACGTTTTCACATCCTTTTTTGTCTCTAATCTCTAGATCAAACTCTTGCAAAAGTAACACCCATCTAATTAGTCGAGGTTTGGCATCAACCTTCCTCATTAAGTACTTTATTGCAGAATGATCAGTGTATACAATCGTTTTATTTCCTACAATATAAGGCCTGAATTTTTCACATGCAAACACTACTGCTAACATCTCTTTTTCTGTGGTAGTGTAGTTACATTGTGCTTCATTCAAAGTTTTACTCGCATAATATATAGGGTGTGTTAATTTATCTCTCTTTTGGCCAAGCATAGCCCCAATTGCATAGTCACTAGCATCACACATTAGTTCAAAAGGCATCTCCCAATTTGGCCCTACTATGATTGGTGCTTTGACTAAGGCATCTTTAAGCTTGGTCCATGCTATTAAACATTTATTTGAAAAGATAAAAGTTCTATTCAGCTCTAGAAGCTCACACAGGGGTTTAGATATTTTTGAAAAGTCTTTTATAAATCTCTTATAAAATCCTGCATGTCCTAAGAAACTTCTTATAGCTTTGACATTCTTAGGTTCAACTAACTTTTCAATGACTTCTATCTTGGCCCTATCGACCTCTATTCCTGCTTTAGACACTCTATGTCCTAATACTATTCCTTCTTCCACCATGAAGTGGCATTTTTCCTAATTTCAGACTAGGTTGGTTTCTTCACACCTAGTGAGGACTTGTCCTAGATTAGCTAGACAGTGGTTAAAGGAATCACCAAAGACTGAGAAGTCATCCATAAATGTCTCTACTATGGACTCATCTAGATCAGAGAAGATTGCCAACATACATCTTTGAAACGTTGCTGGTGCATTGCATAGGCCAGAAGACATTCTGCGAAAAGCAAACGTACCAAAGGGACATGTAAATGTTGTTTTCTCTTGATCCTCATGGTCTATGGTGATTTGGTTATACCCTGAGTAACAATCTAAAAAGCAGTAAAAGGCTTGGCCAGCTAATCTATCTAGCATTTGGTCTATAAAAGGTAAAGGAAAATGGTCTTTTTTAGTTTCTTTATTAAGTTTTCTATAATCCATACATACTCTCCATCCTGTGACAGTTCGAGTTGGTATTAATTCATTGTTTTCATTAACTACTACAGTCATACCACCCTTCTTTGGTACACATTGGATAAGACTGACCCACTGACTATTGGCTATTGGAAAGATCACACCTGCATCTAACCATTTAATGATTTATTTTTTAACTACCTCTTTCATGGAGGGGTTCAACCTACGTTGGTGATCTACTCTAGGTGTATGTTCTTCTTCCAACAATATCTTATGCATGCAATAAGAAGAACTTATACCCCTAATGTCAGCAATCGTCCAACCAATTGCCCTTCTATGTTGCTTAAGCAGCAATATTAACGCAATTTCATGCTGTTTACTTAGTTTGGACGAAATAATGACAGGCAAGGTATCTTTCTCTCCTAGATATGCATATTTAAGGTGTTCAGGCAATGGTTTCAGTTCTAGTAAAGGTGGTTGTTCAATTGATGGCATCATAGGAGTTGTGGTTCTTTCAGACAGTCCATTGGTCATGCATACATGCTGAGGGTTATCCACAGATACACCCATCAATTCAGAAATATTCAAATCATTCAAATCTATTTGTGCATACTCAGTAGCATGCTTGACTAACAATTCATGCTAAAATTCATCTTCAATTAATGAGTCTATTATATCTACAGTCGCACAGTGTTCAAGATCAGAAGGATACCTCAAAGCTTTAAAAACACTGAACTTAACCTCTTCATCATGGACTCGCATGATAAGCTCACCTTTTTGGACATCAATTAAGGCCCTACCTGTGGCTAAGAAAGGTCTGCCCAATAAGATTGGCGCCTCTTTGTCTTCCTCGTAGTCCAAGATTATAAAATCTGCAAGAAAAATAAATTTGTCAACCTTGACTAGTATATCCTCAATCTTACCTTCAGAGTATGCGATGGATCTGTCTGCAAGTTGCAACGTAACTGTTGTTGGTCGTGCTTCTCCTATCCCAAGTTGTTGGAATAGTGACAAGGGCATGAGGTTGATGCTGGCTCCCAGATCACACAAAGCTCTGTCCACATGTTTGCCTCCCAATTCTACTGGCAAAGTGAAGGAACCAGGATCCTTCTCCTTCTTTGGCAGCTTATTTTGGAGTATGGCACTGCACTCCTTAGTGAGATTAACTGTTTCAAACTCACCAATAACTTTTTTGTTAGTGATAATATCTTTTAAGAATTTTGCATATGTTGGCATAGACTGCAAAACTTCCACAAAGGGAATATTAACATGGACTTGCTTCAGGATTTCCAAAAACTTATGGAAATGAGCTTCCTGTTCTTGTTTCTTCTTGAGCCGTCTAGGAAATGGAGGTGGTGGCACATAGGTGGGCAAATCATGTTGCCTAATGACAGGGGGAGGCCTAGGAATTTCTTCTAGTTCCTCAATGATAGGTTCCAACCTCACCCTTGTTGTGCTTGGTTGTATTTGAACAAGGCTAGACAGAGAATCCAGTGGAGCACTAGACTCTTCATTCTCTACTCTCTTTGGTGCTTCTCTGCTATTCATCACCAATGGCCTTCCACTTCGAAGTTCAATAGCTTGAACTTGTTCCTTACCATCCCTTCTTGGGGTTTCAGTGTCTGCAGGCAGTCTGCCTTGGGGCCTATTCTTCAGCTCGTTTGCCAACTGCTCAATCTGATTCTCTAAGCTTCTCAATGTTGCTTGTTGGCTCTGCAAAGTTGCATCATTCTTTGCTATGTATTTGTTACGTCTCCAAAAGTGACTATTTTAGGACTTATTTGTGATAGGAAGTTGTGCATTTGTAAGTGTTTTTGATAGGATTTAGCTTGAACTTGTGCTTACATATGAGAATTAGAAGAATGAAGCCAAATTAGGACTTATATGCAAAAGGAAAGAAAATGAATTAAAAACGAAGTTAAAGGAATGAAAATTGTGCATTGCGGAGGCATTGCGGAAACATTGCTAAACCCGCAATGTTTTAAGTGAAATCCGTAAGTTGTCTAACTATTTTCTGTTTTGTTCCGACCTTTCAGGGATTCATTCTTTCTCCTGCAGCCACGTAGTAGTACGACGTTGAGAATGGATGGTTCTCCTTGGCCCAAGCGTACCTGCAGAACACTATAAAAGGAGGTCAAAATGGAAGGTTGAAACACACTCGAACGACGTAGTCTTCCAGTTCAAACGCAGTCTTTCCCATTTTTTCTCTTCTCCGTCTGTTGGTTTGAGAGGTTCAGCTGTTGGAGTCGACAATTTGATAGGAAGGAGAGAAGATTCATCTTCTCTTCTGATTGGATTCATCCAAGCAAGGCTTGCCTTTCTCTCCCTTCAGCCGAGGCGTCTGCGACGAGGCGATCACGCTCGGATCTACTTGTTTTCTGTTTTAGCTTTCCATTTTCAGTACTGTTTGTTGTTATTTCCCTTTTATTTGCTACTCTATTCCATTTCGTTGCTTTATGTTTTACTTTAGTTCTTCAAGGCTGTCTTTTGTTTAGTTCAAATTCTAGTAAATCGAAGTATTATTTCATCAATTCACGAGTTCTTTCCCTTCTCTGTTGGCTGTTTCCCTCTTCTGTTTTGTCTTTAATATTCTTCTAAGCATGTCTTCTTCATCTACTCTTTCTATTCTATCAGCATCCATGAGTAACTAAATCATATAAGGGCATGCTAATGACAAGGCTATAGGTTAAAACACGTGAATCAAGCATGTAGGATAGCTCTCGAATGCATTGATTGTATGTAAGCTTCATCCCACGGGCAATTTCGATTGGCCATCCATTTTGTCCAAAGAACTCCTAACCTCTGGAAGGAGTAAGAGTTCAGAGTCATACACTCATGTTAGCCTCTCAAGGTAGCCAGAAAACGACCTAGGAATAGGCGTTTTCCTAGTACAAATCACAACTTACTGTTTTAACAAGATGCTTAAGACCTTACTTGGACATGAGTAAACTAAAGAATCTAATGCATGAAATCGGAAGATACATGAGAATGAGTTAGTTTGATGCATGGTGAGTTGATCTACTGCTTGAGAATCGTAGGAAAAAGCCTATAGAGGAGTCGTTAGTAGCCCTTGTTTACACACTTTACACACATTTCGCTGTTAAGAACATTGCGGTATAATTGTTGTTTCCGCAATTCCCTTAGTTAAAAATTCTGCCTTAGCCATTTTTCTCTTCGTTTGTTTTTCTCTTCTCTTTACATTCGAGTTTATTATTTACTTGCACTTTTTCATGCTTGCATCCTCTACATATTCCTTAGTAATTAGGCACCTTAAAATCAAACCTACTCCATTTAATCCACCCATTCTTACTTAACAAAACACTTCGCGAGTAACTAAGAATAAATATCTGTGGGAAATCGAATGAAAAAATACTTACTACTTGCTACAAGATCATGTATGCTTGCATGTTCTGAGTGCTCTATCATTGCATATTTCTTTTAAACATTGAGCACGCAACAAATTTTTGGCGCCGCTGCCGGGGATTTAGTTTAGTGAAAACGAAGTTTGTTAAGTTAGAAACACACATCTTGATATCTATTGGAACTAATCTTTTCTCATTTCTTTTGCAGGTACCATTGGGTTAGTTTATGAATGAGCATTCAAGTAGCGATCTAGAGTTCAACCCTGAGCCTGAGAGATTACTTAGGGCCAGAAACAAAGCTAAGAAACGTCTCTTTAACCAACCCTCTATACCTCAAATAATTGCTGAAACCGCGGAGTCTCCGCAATTCTATCAAGAAGAAATGGAAAGACCAGACCCAAATCCGGTACCTACCACTCGCAATCCCATCGAAATAGCGAATGACAAGGATAGTGCCATTCTCTCCTACCTAGTACCTATGCCTGGGGAGCTAAACCCAAGCATAATCCGCCCTGAAATTATTGCCAACTCATTCGAGTTAAAGCCAGTAATGTTCCAAATGTTGTCCACTGTGGGACAATTCTTTGGAGTGGAAAATGAGGACCCCCACAACCATCTTAGAAACTTCCTAGGAGTTAGTGATACCTTTCTTATCCTTGGAGTTTCCCAAGAAGCTTTGAGGCTTTACCTCTTCCCTTATTCCTTAAGGGACAAAGCCAAAACGTGGTTAAACTCATTACCTTCCGGATCAGTTGTCAATTGGACAGATATGGCTGAAAAATTCTTAGTCAAATATTTCCCACCTGATAGGAATTCAAATTTTCGTGATGACATTATTAAATTCAAACAAGCTGAAAATGAGTCTCTTCACGAAGCTTGGACAAGGTTCAAGGACCTTCTGCTTAAATGTCCACACCATGGCATCCCATGGTGTATCCAAATAGAAGTCTTTTTCAAAGGATGCAACCCCAGCACAAGGCAAGTGTTGAATTCGTCAGCTGGTGGTTCCATGCTTTCTAAAAGCTATAACGAAGCCTATGAGATCCTGGAGAAGATCTCAGCATCTCACTGTAGGTGGTCAGATGATCCAGTAGAGCCAAGTAGAGCTCAAGACAAGGATGCACTCAGTGCCATGAGTAGCCAAATAAATGCCCTGACCAACCTAGTCAAACAAATGGCTCAAACCAATCTTCAATCCGGTGTCAACACCGCAGCAGCCATCACCATGGGGGCACAAACAAGTCAAGGTGAGACACTGATCTGTGGATTCTGTGGGGAAGGGCACCTGTATGAATACTGCCCTGGGAATCCAGCCTCAGTCTGTTATGTTGGAAGCCAACAGCAGCCTAGGAACAACCCCTATTCTAACACTTACAATCCTGGTTGGAGGAACCACCCAAATCTTTCATGGGGTGGCCAACAAAATACTAACCAAGCTCCCAACCAACCAAGACCGAGTGGAACACCTGGTTTCACTCCCCAAAATAACCAATCCATGTATCAAAAACCATATAACCAACCAATTGGGTCTTCTGTCGAAAATTTACTTAAGGAGTACATTGCCAAGAATGATGCCACTCTACAAAGTCAGCAAGCTACCCTGAGGAGCCTAGAGAACCAAATAGGGCAACTAGCCAATGAACTCAAAAGTAGGCCCCAAGGTAGACTACCTGCTGACACTGAGGTGCCAAGAAGGGATGGAAAAGAGCAAGTTCAAGCAATTGAACTTAGAAGTGGGAGACCATTGGTGAGCAACACTAAAGAAACCCCAAAGAGAGTAGAGAACGAAGAGTCTAGTGCTCCACAGGAATCTCTGCCAAACCATGGTCAACCATCAACAAGCACATCAGGGGCAAGGCTGGAACCAATCATAGAAGAACTAGAAGAAATTCCAAGGCCTCCACCTATCCTGAGGCGACCTGAAGTGCCTGCATATGTGCCACCACCTCCATTCCCTCGAAGGCTAAAGAAAAAACAAGAACAGGAAGTGCACTTTAACAAATTTTTAGAAATTCTTAAACAAGTGCATGTTAATATTCCATTTGTAGAGGTTTTGCAATCCATGCCTTCTTATGTTAAATTTTTGAAGGATATAATCACTAACAAAAAAATTATTGGTGAATTTGAAACAGTGAATCTCACTGAGGAGTGCAGTGCTATACTCCAGAACAAGCTACCAAAGAAGGAGAAGGATCCTGGTTCCTTCACCCTACCAGTGGAGTTGGGAGGCAAGCACGTGGGCAGAGCTCTTTGTGACCTAGGAGCCAGCATAAATCTCATGCCTCTATCACTATTCCGCCAGCTGGGAATAGGAGAAGCACGTCCTACCACTGTCACCTTGCAGCTTGCAGACAGATCCATAGCATACCCTGAGGGTAAGATTGAGGATATTCTTGTAAAGGTTGACAAGTTTATTTTTCTTGCAGACTTCATCATCCTGGATTATGAAGCAGACAAGGAGGTCCCCATCCTATTAGGCAGACCATTTCTAGCCACAGGTAGGGCCTTGATTGATGTCCAGAAAGGTGAGCTCACCATGAGGGTTCATGATGAGGAGGTTAAGTTTAGTGTTTTTAAAGCCCTAAGGTACCCTTCTGACTCTGAATCTTGTGCAAGTATGGATATAGTAGATTCACTGATGGAAGAACAACTTGAGCATGAATTATTGATTAAGCATGCCAATGATTATGTACAATTAGATGTAACTGACTTAAATATTTCTGAAATAATGGACATACCTGTGAATAACCCTCAGCATGTTTGTATGACTAATGATTTGACTGAAAGATCCATGAATCCATTGAAACCATCCATTGAGCATCCACCTATCTTAGAATTAAAACCACTGCCTGAACATCTTAAGTATGCATATCTAGGAAGTGATGATACCCTGCCTGTTATTATTTCGTCCAAATTGAGCGCAAAGCATGAAATTGAGTTGATATTATTACTTAAGCAACATAAAAAGGCTATTGCATGGACGATTGCTGACATTAGAGGTATTAGCCCTTCCTACTGCATGCATAAGATAATATTGGAAGAAGAGCATACACCTCGAGTAGATCACCAACGTAGGCTGAACCCCTCTATGAAGGAGGTAGTTAAAAAAGAGATCATAAAATGGTTAGATGCAGGTGTAATCTTCCCTATAGCTAGTAGTCAGTGGGTGAGTGTTGCGTGCTCAATGTGTAAAGATAAATATGCAAAAGGGTCGAGAGAGCACTTGGAACATGCAAGCATACATGGTCTTACAGCAAGTAGTGAGTATATTTAATTCGTTTTTTCCACAGAGACTTGTTTTTAGTTATTCGCGAAGTGTGAATGTTAAGAAAGATGGGATGAATTTGATGGGTTAAAATTGGCTTTTAATTAACTACTTTTTGCTGAATGTGTAGAGGGATATAACATAAACAAATTAAAGTTAAAACTAGACCTAAAGGACAAGAGATGGAATTAATAATCGAGGAAGAAAACAGCTAAACAGAATGATAAAAAAAAGGCAGAATTGCGAGGACCGCAATATTTCCGCAATTAAATGGCAGCGAATCTGATTAAAATGGGGAATTAGGGGCTACTAATGACTGTCCTATAGGCATTCTATTACGATTATCAAGCTTTGGATCAACTCTCTATACATCAAACTCACTCTATCTCAAGTATCGTCCGATTCCATGCATTAGAGACTCAAGTTTACTCGACTTCAAAGTAAGGACTTAAGCCTCTTGTTAAAACAGGAGTGTTCAGTTTGTACTAGGGAAACGCCTATTCCTAGGCCGTTTCCTGATTACCATGAAAGGCTAGCATGATTATATGACTCTGAACTCTTACTCCTTCCAGAGGTTAGGAGTTCTTTGGACAAAATGGATGGCCAATCGAAATTGCCCGTGGGATGAAGCTTACATACAATCAATGTTCGAGTGTTAATCTACCTACTTGACTCACGTTTTTTAGCCTATAGTTCTGTCATTAGCATGCCCCTAAATGATTTTAGTTACTCATGGATATGTAAAGAGCAGAAATGGTAGATAAAGTAGACATGCTTAGAAGAGAAATGTGTGTAAAACAGCAAGCCAAACTCGTAGCAGAACAAGGTAGAACTGTGAAATGCAGAAACTTACTTTGATTACTTTAAGTGTTTGAATGACAAGGGAAAGCTTTAAAAGAACTGAATCCAAGACAGACAACAACGAAATGCAGTAATTGAAATGACTAAACTAAGAACAACAATGATCAGTAATGGAAATGAGAAGAAAAGAACAGAAAACAGTAAAAGCTAGCTGAAAACTTCGTGGCAGTCGCCTCGAATGATGGTGATGAGAATTCAGCCGTGCTTGGATGAATCCAATCGAGAGAGAAGAAGAATCTTCTCTCCTTCCTATCAGATTATCGACTCCAAAAGCTGAGAACCTCACTCCAACAGACGGCAAAGGAATTTAGAGAGAAATGGTGGACTGCGAGAAGACTTCTGCACTTCGAATTCCTTGCTGAACCTCCGACTTTGACCCCCTTTTATAGTAGTTTGCAGGTGCGTTTGGGCCAAGGAGAACCATCAATCTTCAACGCCATATATCAGAATGGATGGAGGAGAAAGAACGAATCCCTGAAAAGTCGGATCTAAACAGAAAATGATCAGCCAACTTACGGTTTTAACTTGAATAATTGCGGTCACCGCAATTATTCCGCAATTCATTTGCAATGCTAACTTTTTCATTCTTTTCTTCGGTTTTCAACCCTTTTTCTACCTATTGTACATAAGTCCTATATTAGCTACCTTCTTCTAATTCTCATATTAAAGCATAGGTTTAAGCTAAATGCTAACAAAAACACCTAAATGTGTACATCTTCTTAAGCTAAATGGGTCCTAAATAAGTCACTTTCAGAGACTTAACACACCCCCAAACTTAAGGCTTTGCTTGTCCTCAAGCATACTAAGGACTTACTTAGGCTGCTGTTTCTACTTCTTTAACTACCCACCGACTCCCTTATATTTTGTCTATAGCAATGCTGTCCTGTGACACACTCTTAAGTTTAGAACTAACCTCTTTATCAAGCTCTTCTGACTTCACCTGCCTACCATACCCGCTGCTTTTGTTAACCCCCTACTACTGATCTAACTACTTCTATGATATCATGTTATTATCCCTAAGGTTTCAAATTCTACCAAGCTTTACTCCAGACTCAGTACATGCTTCTAGCTTATTTTTAATGTGTCTAGGATTCCTTAGAGTCATGCCAGTCTTAGTATTAACAGTGACAGTGGTACTTTTAGAGAACAACCTAAACCCTGGCATCACTACATTGGACATACATTCATCTCCCTAGACAAACCTAAAAGCTACAACCTTGTGCTTAGCTCATTAAGGATCAGAGTTCTTTTTTTCATAGGACATCTAAGCCACAAGATTATAACTCCCAAGCATACATTCTTCTTCCCCTATTTCTCCTTTTTCTTTCTTTTTTACTTAGGTGGAGTCTCCCCTTGGTTTGCCTTTTGATGCAATGCCACTTGTGGTTTACACACTTGGCACTGATTACTCAGCAACTTGAGAAAGACTCCCCTCTTTATTCTATTTTTCACTTTTTCTATTTATCACAAAAAATTTTTCTTTTTTTTTTTTTAGGAGAAGAAGAATGCTTATGTCCTAAGGAAGAGAGGAATGTTCCTAGGCCTAGGGTGGCCTCCCCCAAACTTCAACTACTCATTGTCCCCAATGAGTGTTTGAGGTGGCACACCCCCAAACTTGTCCTAGAAGCATCTAGTCTAAAGCAAAGCAAAGAGAATCTAAACATCCTAGGCATAGGCACAACATTCTAGAAGCAACTATCCCAGCAGCAGAAAATTTGAACATAACAGACAGGTTTAAGGACTTATGGTTTATGCATGCTGAGCACTATTCAGAAGCAAATTTAAACTATCAAAGGGTGTCCTATGACACTCATCCAGCATGCTTCAAGATTAGCTATATAAGGTAGTCATGCTAGTAGCAAAAGATAGAATTTAACAGATCACAGCCTAACTAAACAGACAGTCCAACACATGCTATCAGTCACAAAAATTGCGGGAACCGCAATTATTTCGCAATCCAATCCGGGCAGATATAACATTAACTCAGGCCCCTAGCATGCTTTTTCCCGTTACTCATGCAATCTAAAAATAAAACTAAACTATCCTACCTAATCAACTAACATCAGACTATCCTAAGCAAAAGGAAAAACATAAAACTAAACATCAAAACAGATCAAAATTTAACCACAAAACAGCATAATATACATTACTCTATCAAAAAGCAGGAAAATTGTCTTTTGTTTCTTGAGGGATCAGTAATACTCCCTCTAGTGCTCTTCAAACCAGCACTCAATTCTCATCATCCTCATCTGGTTGCCTTGGTCGTGGGGGCACCCATGGAGTTAGGAGGTTGGTGGGGAAGTCCGGGAAGATGCACCCCAACTGGTCTGCAACTTCTTTGTCCCTCGCCTGCGCATAACTGGCCCATTGAGCCATTCTCCTCTGCATGTCCATCAAGCAGGCCATGGATAGGGACTGTTCAGCCGCCAGCCTATCCAACTCAAACTCCATGTTGCCCTTTCTTCTCAGCCTTAGGTGTGCAGGCAACTCCAGATGGCCTGTGTAGGGCAGCTGCTGCTCCAAACGCTCGGTAGGAACTCCTGCAAGCAAGCATAACTTCGTTATGATGTTGGGGAAAAATAACGGCCCCTTACCCTTTTTCGCACACTCAGCTATGGCAGCAGTGATGACTTCTCCCACGTTGATCGTGAGACCTCTCATTATAGCATAAACCAGCAGCGAACGGCTCTGGTTGATTGTAGTCTCATGAGTCACCGGGGAGAGTCTTCTTCTGACGAATGAAAACCACACAGCTGCCTTAGCCGTGAGGTTGGCACTCATGAGTGTGTGCCGCCCATTGCGTGAGACTGTCCAGGAGGCCTCAGGCTGGCCAATGGTGCGGATGGCTTCTTCTAGCACAGCCTCAGTCGGCTCATCAACTATCCGTGCATAATCTGTGTGAGGCTGGCCCCTTAGACCAAATGCTTCATTGATGGCCTTGGCAGAGAAATCAACTTCCACCCCTCTGACCACAGATAGGCCATCCTCAGGGCTGAGCACGTTAGCATAAAAGTCATACACCATGCTCGTGTATGCTGGATTGGGAGGTCGGCAGAATTCCTCCCAGCCATGGTTGATCACCCCTGCGCGCAAGAACTGCGGCAGGTCAGCAAGTCGATCCAGGAACCCCTTCTCGTGCAACAGGTCCCTTTTCCTCAGCTCCACGCCCCTGGATTCAGCATCAGACGAGACATACCTCACCGACGGAGGTTCATCTTCAGGATAGAGTTTAGCCTTCCCCTTATCGGCTGGCTTGGAAGATTCAGCAGCCTCCACCTTGAGGCGTTTGAGCGAAGGCTCAGTACTGTCTTTGTCTGCTGAAGGCACTCGCTTGGCCTTCTTCTTCTTCAGTTTCTTGGCTTTCTTGGCCTTCTTCTTGGCCTCCTTCTTCTCCCTCTTAATGTGGATCTGTTGTAGGCAGGCCCCCAACGTCTCCTCCATGGAATCATTCTGCTGTGCAGGCTCATCAGGGCTGTCTTCTCTCATGGGAGAGAAGACTTCTTCTTCGCCAGCATCTCCACTGCCTTGCGTGGACTCCTGATAATCCCCATAAGGGAATTCAGGATCAGGCCGTGGAGAGTTGTGCTCTGCTGATGGTGTATGTGCAGAACTCCATGGCGAAGACAGCAATTCAGGACTCTGCACAGCCGCAGGTGGTAGATCAGAACTCTGAAGCGCTGGAGATGACTCGGCGCGCTGCGCAGGCGGTGATGATTCTGTGCTTTGCACCGGTTCAGATGGGAGAGGGCTGCGCACAGGTGACACAGACGGCGACGAACCTTCCTTTGCTGACTCGTGAGATGCACGATCAGGTTCTTGACTCTCCACAGAGGGAGTCTTGGCGATGGTTCGTTCGGCGGCAGTCTTGACAGTCCACCGGCGCTTCTTTGGCGTGCCCACTGGCTCAGATGGCCCAGCAGGGATCTCAGTGACCACCCTCCACTTCTTCCTACGAATAGGAAGCTTGGAGAGACGGCCAGTGCGTACAGCACCCTCATCAGCAAGGGCGAGAAGCGCTTCCCTTGCAGCCGCTTCAGCTGCGTCGTCGGCCTTCTTCTTGGCGGCGGATCTCTCAGCCCTAGTGGAAACCATTGTCGAATCTTGGAGGTTTGGAGAGAGAGATCAAAGGTGGAGAGAATCGCAGAAATCTTGGAGAGCAAAGAATGAGAGGATCGTATCAATCGGGCGCCTTCTAACGGCTATAAAAGCAACGGAAAAATCCCAACGGCTCTTTTTGCGAATCCAGCAATTTCTGCGCAATTCCAGGGATAATATTTCATAAAAATTCCAAACTTTGATCGCCCGTATCTTTCATTTGGCTCAACCGTTTCTTGATTTTTAAAGTGGGATTTACTCCCCTTGATCCCCTCTTTCGATTCCCTACAAAAACAAATAAAACAAACATTAACTACGCAATTAAAAATACCTCACAAAACATACAAACGATCATCGAAAAAAAAACAGAAAAAATAAACTAAGGCATTGGCCTTGACTAAACGAGCACAGTAACCACTCGTTCTCTCTCGTTTCTAACTTCATGCTTCACGTAGGAGGAAGGCCGAGAGAGTCTTCACATCCCCCTCCTCATAGTAGTGCTTCAACCTAGCACCATTGACCATAAATGGCTGTCCTTGCTGCAAGTTTTTAATCTCTATGGCACCATGAACAAAGACATTAGTAATAATAAATGGACCTGACCATCTAGACTTTAATTTGCCTGGAAATAGCTTTAATCGTGAGTTAAATAATAATACAAGTTGGCCCTTTTTAAAGTCTTTGATCCTGAGTCTACTGTCATGCCATATTTTTGTCTTTTCTTTGTACATCTTGGCATTCTCATAGGCCATGTGCCTAAGCTCATCAAGTTCATGTAGCTGTAAAGATCTTAATGTCCCTGCATCCTTCACACAAAAATTTAATTCTTTCATGGCCCAAAACGCCTTGTTCTCCAACTCAAGTGGCAAGTGGCAAGCCTTGCCATACACCAACCTATAGGGAGACATTCCTAGAGGTGTCTTATATGCTGTTCTATAAGCCCAAAGTGCATCCTCAAGCTTGAAAGACCAGTCTTTCCTATTAGGTTTGACTACCTTTTCTAGGATGTTCTTTATCTCCCTATTGGAAATCTCAGCTTGGCCATTTGAGTGTGGGTGGTAGGGAGTAGCTACCCTATGTCTAATGTTATATTTAGCCAATAATTTCTCCATAGCCTTATTAATGAAATGTGACCCCTCATCACTAATGATAGCACGAGGAGTCCCAAATCTAGTGAAAATGTGTCTATGCAAGAAGTTAGTGACTGTTTTAGCATCATTATTAGGACATGCCTTAGCTTCTACCCACTTTGACACGTAGTCTACTGCTACTAAAATGTACAGGTTACCTGATGATGGAGGGAATGGTCCCATGAAATCAATGCCCCACACATCAAAGAGCTCCAACTCTAAGATGTAGGTGAGGGGCATCTCATCCTTACGACTGAGGTTACCTGTCCTTTGGCACTCGTCACAGTTGTGGGCATAGTTGTGGGCGTCCTTAAAGATTGTTGGCCAGTAGTAGCCACTTTGAAATACCTTGGCAGCTGTCCTTTGTCCACCAAAGTGTCCACCATAAGGAGATGAATGACAGTGCTGCAGCACAGACTTCGCTTCAGCAGCTGTAACACACTTCCTCAACAACCCATCAGCACAGGTCCTGTAAAGTATGGGGTCATCCCAGATGAATTTCCTTGCTTCATGGAGGAACCTCTTCTTCTCTTGTCCTCCCTTGAACACTGGTAATACCTGTGCTGCGCGGAAGTTAGCAATGTCAGCGAACCAAGGTTCCTCATCGTTATCACGATGAGTTAAAGCAAAGATATGTTCATCTATAAAAGCATCAGAAATTGCGGGGTCCGCAATTTTTTCGCAATTGTGCTGCAATCGAGACAGGTGATCTGCAACCACGTTTTCACATCCCTTCTTGTCCCGAATGTCCAAATCGAATTCCTGCAGCAATAACACCCATCTAATCAATCTAGGCTTAGCATCAGCCTTCCTCATCAGATATTTTAAAGCAGAATGGTCAGTATATACAATGGTCCTAGTTCCTACAATATAGTTCCTAAATTTTTCACAAGCAAATACTACAGCAAGCATCTCTTTCTCTGTAGTTGTATAGTTACATTGGGCCTCATTCAAGGTCTTGCTAGCATAATAGACAGGATGTGTGAGCTTGTCAATCTTCTGTCCTAACATGACTCCTACAGCATAGTCACTGGCATCACATAGCATCTCAAATGGGAGATCCCAATTTGGTCCTACTATGATTGGTGCTGTGACCAGTGCTTCCTTAAGGGTTTTCCAAGCTACTACACATTCCTTAGAGAAGATGAATGGCCTACCTAGCTCTAGTAGCTCACATAAAGGCTTGGCTATCTTAGAAAAGTCCTTGATGAACCTTCTATAGAACCCAGCATGCCCTAAGAAACTCCTAATAGCCTTGACATTCTGGGGCTCTACCAACTTCTCTATTACCTCGATTTTTGCCCTATCCACTTCTACACCTGCCCTTGACACTCGATGTCCTAAGACAATCCCTTCATCTACCATAAAATGGCATTTTTCCCAATTTAGGACTAGGTTGGTCTCTTCACACCTAGCCAGGACTTGTCCTAGGTTCTCTAGACAGGTTTTAAATGAGTCCCCAAAGACTGAGAAGTCATCCATGAATATTTCTATTATGGACTCATCCAACTCAGAGAAGATTGCCATCATGCACCTTTGGAAAGTTGCCGGTGCATTGCATAAGCCAAAAGGCATTCTGCGGAAGGCAAACGTTCCAAAAGGGCAAGTGAAGGTAGTCTTCTCTTGATCCTTAGGGTCTATAGTGATTTGATTATAGCCAGAGTACCCATCTAAAAAATAATAGTAGGCTCTACCAGCTATTCTGTCTAGCATCTGGTCAATAAATGGTAGGGGGAAATGGTCTTTTTTAGTTTCTTTATTCAGTTTTCTGTAATCCATACATACTCTCCACCCTGTGACAGTCCTAGTTGGAATCAGTTCGTTGTTCTCATTGACTACCACAGTTATTCCCCCCTTTTTAGGTACACATTGGATGGGGCTCACCCACTGGCTACTAGCTATGGGGAAAATTACTCCTGCATCTAACCACTTTATTATTTCCTTTTTCACTACCTCTTTCATAGAGGGGTTTAACCTACGCTGGTGATCTACCCTAGGTGTGTGCTCTTCCTCTAGAATTATTTTGTGCATACAATAAGAAGGGCTAATGCCTCGAATATCAGCAATAGTCCATGCTATAGCCTTCCTATGTTGCTTAAGCAGTAAAATTAAATCAACCTCATGCTGTTCACTAAGTTTAGAAGAAATAATTACAGGCAGCGTCTCATTATCTCCTAGATATGCATATTTGAGGTGAGTTGGTAGTGGTTTCAGTTCTAAAACAGGCGGATGCTCAATGGAGGGCTTTAACGGATTTACAGTTCTATCAGTTAAATCTATATTCATACATACATGCTGAAGTTTATCTACAGGCAAATTCATTATGTCAGATACATTTAAATCATCTACATCTAATCCTACATATTCGTTAGCATGCTTGGTTAATAATACATGCTCTAATTGTTCTTCCATTAGTGAGTCAACAACATCAATGCTAGCACAAGACTCAGAATCAGAGGGATACCTTAAAGCTTTGTAAACACTAAATTTTACCTCTTCATCATGAACCCTCATAGTTAACTCACCTTTTTGCACGTCTATTAGTGCCCTACCTGTGGCTAGAAATGGTCTACCTAGCAGGATGGGAACCTCCTTGTCTGCCTCATAGTCCAGGACAATGAAATCTGCAAGGAAAATAAATTTGTCAACTTTAACTAGAATATCCTCAATCTTACCTTCTGGATATGCGATGGATCTGTCTGCTAGTTGTAAAGTGACAGTAGTTGGACGTGCTTCTCCCATTCCCAACTGGCGGAATAGGGATAGGGGCATGAGATTTATGCTGGCGCCCAGGTCACAAAGCGCTCTGCCCACATGCTTGCCTCCAAGTTCTACAGGTAGGGTGAAGGAACCAGGATCCTTCTCCTTCTTGGGCAGCTTGTTTTGGAGGATGGCACTGCACTCCTCGGTGAGGTTTACTGTTTCAAACTCACCAATTATTCTTTTGTTAGTAATAATGTCCTTCAAAAACTTTACATATGAAGGCATAGACTGTAAAACTTCTACAAAAGGAATGTTCACATGCACTTGCTTAAGTATTTCTAAGAATTTATTAAAATGAACTTCCTGTTCCTGCTTTTTCTTCAGCCTTCGAGGATATGGAGGTGGTGGCACATATGCAGGCACGTCAGGACGCCTTAAGATAGGTGGAGGTCTTGGAATTTCTTCTACCTCCTCACTGATTGGCTCCAGCCTGGCTCCTGATGTGCTAGTTGGTGGTGGACCTTGGCTTGGCAGAGACTCCAGTGGAGCACTAGACTCAGTGTTCTCTACTCTCTTTGGTGTGTCTTTTGTAATGCTCACCAATGGTCTTCCACTCCTAAGTTCAATTGCTTGAACTTGTTCCTTGCCATCTCTCCTTGGTACCTCGGTATCAGCAGGGAGTCTACCTTGGGGCCTACTTTTAAGTTCATTGGCTAACTGACCTATTTGGTTTTCCAGGCTCCTGAGGGTAGCTTGCTGGCTCTGAAGAGTAGCATCATTCTTAGCTATATATTCCTTGAGTAGGTTTTCTACAGAAGATCCTACAGGTTGGTTATAAGGTTTTTGGTACATTGACTGGTTATGTTGGGGAGTGAAACCAGGTGTTCCACTCGGCCTTGGTTGGTTAGGATTTTGGTTAGTGTTTTGTTGGCCGCCCCATGACAGGTTAGGGTGGTTTCTCCAACCAGGGTTATAGGTGTTGGAGTAGGGGTTATTCCTAGGCTGCTGCTGACTACCTACATAGCAGACTGAGGATGGATTCCCAGGGCAGTATTCATAAGGGTGCCCTTCCCCACAGAATCCACAGATAGGTGCCTCGCCTTGATTTGGTTGTACGCCCATTGACATGGCTGTGGCGGTGTTGGCACTGGTTTGGAGATTGGCCTGAGCCATTTGCTTAACTAAGTTGGTCAGGGCATTTATTTGGGTGCTCATGGCGCTTAGAGCATCCTTGTCTTGAGCCCTAGTTGGCTCTACTGGATCGTCTGACCATCTACAGTGAGATGCTGAGATCTTCTCCAAGATCTCATAAGCTTCGTTGTAACTCTTGGACAACATGGAACCTCCAGCAGATGAATTTAAGACTTGTCTGGTGCTGGGGTTACATCCTTTAAAGAAAACTTCTATTTGGATACACCATGGAATGCCATGGTGTGGACATTTAACGAGAAGGTCTTTGAATCTTGTCCAAGCTTCGTGAAGAGACTCACTTGGAGCTTGTTTAAACTTGACTATGTCATCACGAAAGGTAGAATTCCTATCAGGTGGGAAGTATTTGACTAGGAATTTTTCTGCTAGATCTGTCCAATTGCGGACAGATCCTGAGGGTAACGAGTTCAACCATGTTTTGGCTTTGTCCCTCAAAGAGTAAGGGAAAAGATATAGCCTAAGGGCCTCTTGGGAAACTCCAGGGATTAGGAAGGTGTCACTAACTCCTAAGAAGTTCCTAAGATGGTTGTGGGGGTCCTCGTTTTCTATTCCAAAGAATTGTCCCACAGTGGACAACATTTGGAACATCACTGGCTTTAACTCGAATGAGTGGGCAGTGATTTCAGGACGGATTATGCTGGGGTTCAGCTCCCCAGGCATAGGTACTAGATATGAAAGAATGGCACTATTCTTGTCATTCGCTATTTCGATGGGGTTGCGAATGGCAGGTGCCGGATTTGGAACTAGATCGCCCATTTCTTTAGTTTCAGGTGTGGTTTGAGGTACAGGAGGTTGTTTAAAGAGGCGTTTCTTTGCTTTATTTCTAGCTCGAAGTGATCTTTCAGGTTCAGGATCGAACTCTAAATTACTATGTGAACGCTCACTCATAAACTACCTTAATAGCACCTGCAAAAGAAATGAAACAGATTAGTTTCACTCAATGATAAACTTGGTTAAACTTAACAACTTCGTTTTCACTTAAAATAAGTCCCCGGCAGCGGCGCCAAAAACTTGTTGCGTGCTCAATGTGTAAAGATAAATATGCAAAAGGGTCGAGAGAGCACTTGGAACATGCAAGCATACATGGTCTTACAGCAAGTAGTGAGTATATTTAATTCGTTTTTTCCACAGAGACTTGTTTTTAGTTATTCGCGAAGTGTGAATGTTAAGAAAGATGGGATGAATTTGATGGGTTAAAATTGGCTTTTAATTAACTACTTTTTGCTGAATGTGTAGAGGGATATAACATAAACAAATTAAAGTTAAAACTAGACCTAAAGGACAAGAGATGGAATTAATAATCGAGGAAGAAAACAGCTAAACAGAATGATAAAAAAAAGGCAGAATTGCGAGGACCGCAATATTTCCGCAATTAAATGGCAGCGAATCTGATTAAAATGGGGAATTAGGGGCTACTAATGACTGTCCTATAGGCATTCTATTACGATTATCAAGCTTTGGATCA
Source organism: Herpetospermum pedunculosum (assembly GCA_028017165.1). NCBI lineage: Eukaryota > Viridiplantae > Streptophyta > Magnoliopsida > Cucurbitales > Cucurbitaceae > Herpetospermum > Herpetospermum pedunculosum. The sequence goes on from CM051530.1 coordinate 49,946,512, forward strand.
ACTCTCTATACATCAAACTCACTCTATCTCAAGTATCGTCCGATTCCATGCATTAGAGACTCAAGTTTACTCGACTTCAAAGTAAGGACTTAAGCCTCTTGTTAAAACAGGAGTGTTCAGTTTGTACTAGGGAAACGCCTATTCCTAGGCCGTTTCCTGATTACCATGAAAGGCTAGCATGATTATATGACTCTGAACTCTTACTCCTTCCAGAGGTTAGGAGTTCTTTGGACAAAATGGATGGCCAATCGAAATTGCCCGTGGGATGAAGCTTACATACAATCAATGTTCGAGTGTTAATCTACCTACTTGACTCACGTTTTTTAGCCTATAGTTCTGTCATTAGCATGCCCCTAAATGATTTTAGTTACTCATGGATATGTAAAGAGCAGAAATGGTAGATAAAGTAGACATGCTTAGAAGAGAAATGTGTGTAAAACAGCAAGCCAAACTCGTAGCAGAACAAGGTAGAACTGTGAAATGCAGAAACTTACTTTGATTACTTTAAGTGTTTGAATGACAAGGGAAAGCTTTAAAAGAACTGAATCCAAGACAGACAACAACGAAATGCAGTAATTGAAATGACTAAACTAAGAACAACAATGATCAGTAATGGAAATGAGAAGAAAAGAACAGAAAACAGTAAAAGCTAGCTGAAAACTTCGTGGCAGTCGCCTCGAATGATGGTGATGAGAATTCAGCCGTGCTTGGATGAATCCAATCGAGAGAGAAGAAGAATCTTCTCTCCTTCCTATCAGATTATCGACTCCAAAAGCTGAGAACCTCACTCCAACAGACGGCAAAGGAATTTAGAGAGAAATGGTGGACTGCGAGAAGACTTCTGCACTTCGAATTCCTTGCTGAACCTCCGACTTTGACCCCCTTTTATAGTAGTTTGCAGGTGCGTTTGGGCCAAGGAGAACCATCAATCTTCAACGCCATATATCAGAATGGATGGAGGAGAAAGAACGAATCCCTGAAAAGTCGGATCTAAACAGAAAATGATCAGCCAACTTACGGTTTTAACTTGAATAATTGCGGTCACCGCAATTATTCCGCAATTCATTTGCAATGCTAACTTTTTCATTCTTTTCTTCGGTTTTCAACCCTTTTTCTACCTATTGTACATAAGTCCTATATTAGCTACCTTCTTCTAATTCTCATATTAAAGCATAGGTTTAAGCTAAATGCTAACAAAAACACCTAAATGTGTACATCTTCTTAAGCTAAATGGGTCCTAAATAAGTCACTTTCAGAGACTTAACAGTGAGTCCAATACAATGTGTACCTAAGAAGGGGGGGATGACTGTAGTAGTGAATGAGAGCAATGAACTGATTCCAACTAGAACTATTACAGGATGGAGAGTCTGTATGGACTATAGAAAATTGAATAAGGAAACAAAAAAAGATCACTTGCCTTTACCATTTATCGACCAGATGTTAGATAGGATAGCTGGTAGAGCTTATTACTGCTTCCTAGATGGTTATTCTGGATATAACCAAATCACTATAGACCCTGTGGACCAGGAGAAGACAACCTTCACCTGTCCCTTTGGAACATTTGCTTTTCGCAGAATGCCTTTTGGCTTATGCAATGCACCAGCAACGTTCCAAAGGTGCATGTTGGCAATCTTCTCTGACTTAGATGAATCCATGATAGAGATATTTATGGATGACTTCTCAGTCTTTGGTGATTCATTTACAAATTGTTTAGAGAACTTAGGACAAGTCCTGGCTAGGTGTGAGGAGACCAACCTAGTCCTTAATTGGGAGAAGTGCCACTTCATGGTGGAAGAAGGGATAGTCCTAGGTCATAGAGTGTCTAGAGCAGGAGTAGAGGTCGATAGGGCCAAGATTGAAATAATAGAGAAGTTAGTGGAACCTCAGAATGTGAAAGCCATTAGAAGTTTCTTAGGACACGCAGGTTTCTATAGAAGGTTCATTAAGAACTTTTCAAAGATCTCAAAACCTTTGTGTGAGCTTCTAGAGCTGAATAAGTCATTCATCTTCTCAAAAGAATGTTTCTTAGCATGGACAACCCTTAAGGAAGCCTTAGTCAAAGCACCTATTATAGTAGGATCAAATTGGGACCTACCATTTGAGATGTTATGTGATGCAAGTGACTATGCAGTAGGGGTTATGCTAGGACAAAAGATTGACAAACTAACACACCCTGTATACTATGCTAGTAAGACACTTAATGAGGCACAATGTAATTACACAACCACGGAAAAGGAAATGCTAGTTGTAGTGTTTGCCTGCGAGAAGTTTAGGAATTACATTGTAGGCACTAGGACAATCGTGTACACTGATCATTCTGCACTAAAATACCTTATGAGGAAGGCTGATGCTAAGCCTAGGCTAATTAGATGGGTATTGTTGCTGCAGGAGTTTGATCTAGACATTAGAGATAAGAAAGGATGCAAAAATGTGGTTGCGGATCATCTTTCTAGATTGCAACATAATTGCGATAAAATTGCGGAAACCGCAATTTCTGATGCCTTTATCGATGAGCATGTCTTTGTATTAGCACATCGTGATAACGATGAGGAATCTTGGTTTGCTGATATTGCTAACTTCCTTGCCTCGCAGGTACTACCAACTTTCAAGGGAGGACAAGAAAAGAAGAGGTTCCTACATGAAGCTAGGAAGTTCATCTGGGACGATCCTACACTCTACAAGACATGTGCAGATGGGTTGCTGAGGAAGTGTGTGTCAGCTGCTGAAGCGAAGTCTGTGCTGCAGCACTGCCATACATCTCCCTATGGTGGACACTTTGGTGGCCAAAGAACAGCTGCAAAGGTGTTCCAGAGTGGCTACTATTGGCCCACGATCTTCAAAGATGCCCACAACCATGCACAAAGCTGCGATGAATGTCAGAGAACAGGTAACCTTAGTCGAAAGGATGAGATGCCTCTCACTTACATCTTAGAGTTGGAGCTCTTTGATGTGTGGGGCATTGACTTCATGGGACCATTTCCCCCATCCGCAGGTAACCTCTCTATACTTGTAGCTGTAGACTATGTATCTAATTGGGTAGAGGTCATAGCATGTCCAACAAACGATGCCAAAACAGTCATTAAGTTCCTTAATAGACATATCTTTACTAGGTTTGGTACACCTCGTGCTATAATTAGTGATGAAGGGACGCACTTTATTAATAAAGCTATGGAAAAAGTGTTGGCTAAGTACAATGTTAGACATAGAGTAGCCACCCCTTATCATCCACATTCGAATGGACAAGCTGAAATATCAAATAGGGAGATTAAAAACATACTCGAAAAAGTGGTCAAACCCAATAGAAAAGATTGGTCGTTTAAACTCGAGGATGCACTTTGGGCATATAGGACTGCATATAAGACACCCCTAGGTATGTCTCCTTATAGACTTGTGTATGGCAAAGCATGTCACTTACCATTCGAATTGGAAATCAAAGCATTTTGGGCCTTGAAAGAGCTGAATTATTGCGTGACCGATGCGGGAACATTGCGGTCTCTGCAATTACATGAGCTCGATGAGCTGAGACATATGCCCTATGAAAATGCTAAAATGTATAAGGAAAAGACTAAAATTTGGCATGACAGTAGACTTAGGATTAAGGACTTTAAGAAAGGCCAGCATGTCTTGTTATTTAACTCAAGGTTGAGATTATTTCCAGGCAAACTTAAGTCCAGATGGTCAGGTCCTTTTGTTATAACTAACGTGTTTGTTCATGGTGCAATTGAGATTAGGAACCTGCAGCACGGACAACCGTTCATGGTTAATGGTGCACGATTGAAGTATTATTATGAGGAAGGAGATGTGAAGACTCTCTCGGCCTTCCTCTTAGCTGAAACTTGAAAATAAAACCGAGAGGGGACGAGTGATTACTGTGCTCGTCCATGCGAGGCTATGCCTTAGTTTATTTTTTGCTGTTTTTTCGGTTGTTATTTGTGTATGTTTATGCGTGATTTTTATTACGAATTTGATGTTAATTTTATTTCTTTTAATAGGGGATCAAAAGAGGAAATCAAGGAGATGAATCAAGGGTAAAGAATCGGGGAAGAAATCGGGCCGAGTCAAAGATTGAGTGATGAGAATCTTGGGATTTAAATCAAGAAGAATCTCCAACGGCCATTTAATTGCGGTGGATTTGCTGAAACCGCAACAGAAATAGCCGTTAGAACAGCCGTGGCCCGTACGCTTCCCTCATTCGTTGGACTTTAAGAAATCTATCTTCTTCTTCCTCTGCTATTCCTATTCTCAGATCTCTTCGATTCCACAATGGTGCTTACACGGGCTGAGAGATCTGCTTCCAAGAAGAAGGCCACTGAAGCAGAGGCAGCTGCGAGAGAGGCACTCCTTGCCTTAGCAGATGCCGAAGCTGCGCGCCCTGAACGACCTTTGTTGCGTGCTCAATGTGTAAAGATAAATATGCAAAAGGGTCGAGAGAGCACTTGGAACATGCAAGCATACATGGTCTTACAGCAAGTAGTGAGTATATTTAATTCGTTTTTTCCACAGAGACTTGTTTTTAGTTATTCGCGAAGTGTGAATGTTAAGAAAGATGGGATGAATTTGATGGGTTAAAATTGGCTTTTAATTAACTACTTTTTGCTGAATGTGTAGAGGGATATAACATAAACAAATTAAAGTTAAAACTAGACCTAAAGGACAAGAGATGGAATTAATAATCGAGGAAGAAAACAGCTAAACAGAATGATAAAAAAAAGGCAGAATTGCGAGGACCGCAATATTTCCGCAATTAAATGGCAGCGAATCTGATTAAAATGGGGAATTAGGGGCTACTAATGACTGTCCTATAGGCATTCTATTACGATTATCAAGCTTTGGATCAACTCTCTATACATCAAACTCACTCTATCTCAAGTATCGTCCGATTCCATGCATTAGAGACTCAAGTTTACTCGACTTCAAAGTAAGGACTTAAGCATCTTGTTAAAACAGGAGTGTTCAGTTTGTACTAGGGAAACGCCTATTCCTAGGCCGTTTCCTGATTACCATGAAAGGCTAGCATGATTATATGACTCTGAACTCTTACTCCTTCCAGAGGTTAGGAGTTCTTTGGACAAAATGGATGGCCAATCGAAATTGCCCGTGGGATGAAGCTTACATACAATCAATGTTCGAGTGTTAATCTACCTACTTGACTCACGTTTTTTAGCCTATAGTTCTGTCATTAGCATGCCCCTAAATGATTTTAGTTACTCATGGATATGTAAAGAGCAGAAATGGTAGATAAAGTAGACATGCTTAGAAGAGAAATGTGTGTAAAACAGCAAGCCAAACTCGTAGCAGAACAAGGTAGAACTGTGAAATGCAGAAACTTACTTTGATTACTTTAAGTGTTTGAATGACAAGGGAAAGCTTTAAAAGAACTGAATCCAAGACAGACAACAACGAAATGCAGTAATTGAAATGACTAAACTAAGAACAACAATGATCAGTAATGGAAATGAGAAGAAAAGAACAGAAAACAGTAAAGGCTAGCTGAAAACTTCGTGGCAGTCGCCTCGAATGATGGTGATGAGAATTCAGCCGTGCTTGGATGAATCCAATCGAGAGAGAAGAAGAATCTTCTCTCCTTCCTATCAGATTATCGACTCCAAAAGCTGAGAACCTCACTCCAACAGACGGCAAAGGAATTTAGAGAGAAATGGTGGACTGCGAGAAGACTTCTGCACTTCGAATTGCTTGCTGAACCTCCGACTTTGACCCCCTTTTATAGTAGTTTGCAGGTGCGTTTGGGCCAAGGAGAACCATCAATCTTCAACGCCATATATCAGAATGGATGGAGGAGAAAGAACGAATCCCTGAAAAGTCGGATCTAAACAGAAAATGATCAGCCAACTTACGGTTTTAACTTGAATAATTGCGGTCACCGCAATTATTCCGCAATTCATTTGCAATGCTAACTTTTTCATTCTTTTCTTCGGTTTTCAACCCTTTTTCTACCTATTGTACATAAGTCCTATATTAGCTACCTTCTTCTAATTCTCATATTAAAGCATAGGTTTAAGCTAAATGCTAACAAAAACACCTAAATGTGTACATCTTCTTAAGCTAAATGGGTCCTAAATAAGTCACTTTCAGAGACTTAACACACCCCCAAACTTAAGGCTTTGCTTGTCCTCAAGCATACTAAGGACTTACTTAGGCTGCTGTTTCTACTTCTTTAACTACCCACCGACTCCCTTATATTTTGTCTATAGCAATGCTGTCCTGTGACACACTCTTAAGTTTAGAACTAACCTCTTTATCAAGCTCTTCTGATTTCACCTGCCTACCATACCCGCTGCTTTTGTTAACCCCCTACTACTGATCTAACTACTTCTATGATATCATGTTATTATCCCTAAGGTTTCAAATTCTACCAAGCTTTACTCCAGACTCAGTACATGCTTCTAGCTTATTTTTAATGTGTCTAGGATTCCTTAGAGTCATGCCAGTCTTAGTATTAACAGTGACAGTGGTACTTTTAGAGAACAACCTAAACCCTGGCATCACTACATTGGACATACATTCATCTCCCTAGACAAACCTAAAAGCTACAACCTTGTGCTTAGCTCATTAAGGATCAGAGTTCTTTTTTTCATAGGACATCTAAGCCACAAGATTATAACTCCCAAGCATACATTCTTCTTCCCCTATTTCTCCTTTTTCTTTCTTTTTTACTTAGGTGGAGTCTCCCCTTGGTTTGCCTTTTGATGCAATGCCACTTGTGGTTTACACACTTGGCACTGATTACTCAGCAACTTGAGAAAGACTCCCCTCTTTATTCTATTTTTCACTTTTTCTATTTATCACAAAAAATTTTTCTTTTTTTTTTTTTTAGGAGAAGAAGAATGCTTATGTCCTAAGGAAGAGAGGAATGTTCCTAGGCCTAGGGTGGCCTCCCCCAAACTTCAACTACTCATTGTCCCCAATGAGTGTTTGAGGTGGCACACCCCCAAACTTGTCCTAGAAGCATCTAGTCTAAAGCAAAGCAAAGAGAATCTAAACATCCTAGGCATAGGCACAACATTCTAGAAGCAACTATCCCAGCAGCAGAAAATTTGAACATAACAGACAGGTTTAAGGACTTATGGTTTATGCATGCTGAGCACTATTCAGAAGCAAATTTAAACTATCAAAGGGTGTCCTATGACACTCATCCAGCATGCTTCAAGATTAGCTATATAAGGTAGTCATGCTAGTAGCAAAAGATAGAATTTAACAGATCACAGCCTAACTAAACAGACAGTCCAACACATGCTATCAGTCACAAAAATTGCGGGAACCGCAATTATTTCGCAATCCAATCCGGGCAGATATAACATTAACTCAGGCCCCTAGCATGCTTTTTCCCGTTACTCATGCAATCTAAAAATAAAACTAAACTATCCTACCTAATCAACTAACATCAGACTATCCTAAGCAAAAGGAAAAACATAAAACTAAACATCAAAACAGATCAAAATTTAACCACAAAACAGCATAATATACATTACTCTATCAAAAAGCAGGAAAATTGTCTTTTGTTTCTTGAGGGATCAGTAATACTCCCTCTAGTGCTCTTCAAACCAGCACTCAATTCTCATCATCCTCATCTGGTTGCCTTGGTCGTGGGGGCACCCATGGAGTTAGGAGGTTGGTGGGGAAGTCCGGGAAGATGCACCCCAACTGGTCTGCAACTTCTTTGTCCCTCGCCTGCGCATAGCTGGCCCATTGAGCCATTCTCCTCTGCATGTCCATCAAGCAGGCCATGGATAGGGACTGTTCAGCCGCCAGCCTATCCAACTCAAACTCCATGTTGCCCTTTCTTCTCAGCCTTAGGTGTGCAGGCAACTCCAGATGGCCTGTGTAGGGCAGCTGCTGCTCCAAACGCTCGGTAGGAACTCCTGCAAGCAAGCATAACTTCGTTATGATGTTGGGGAAAAATAACGGCCCCTTACCCTTTTTCGCACACTCAGCTATGGCAGCAGTGATGACTTCTCCCACGTTGATCGTGAGACCTCTCATTATAGCATAAACCAGCAGCGAACGGCTCTGGTTGATTGTAGTCTCATGAGTCACCGGGGAGAGTCTTCTTCTGACGAATGAAAACCACACAGCTGCCTTAGCCGTGAGGTTGGCACTCATGAGTGTGTGCCGCCCATTGCGTGAGACTGTCCAGGAGGCCTCAGGCTGGCCAATGGTGCGGATGGCTTCTTCTAGCACAGCCTCAGTCGGCTCATCAACTATCCGTGCATAATCTGTGTGAGGCTGGCCCCTTAGACCAAATGCTTCATTGATGGCCTTGGCAGAGAAATCAACTTCCACCCCTCTGACCACAGATAGGCCATCCTCAGGGCTGAGCACGTTAGCATAAAAGTCATACACCATGCTCGTGTATGCTGGATTGGGAGGTCGGCAGAATTCCTCCCAGCCATGGTTGATCACCCCTGCGCGCAAGAACTGCGGCAGGTCAGCAAGTCGATCCAGGAACCCCTTCTCGTGCAACAGGTCCCTTTTCCTCAGCTCCACGCCCCTGGATTCAGCATCAGACGAGACATACCTCACCGACGGAGGTTCATCTTCAGGATAGAGTTTAGCCTTCCCCTTATCGGCTGGCTTGGAAGATTCAGCAGCCTCCACCTTGAGGCGTTTGAGCGAAGGCTCAGTACTGTCTTTGTCTGCTGAAGGCACTCGCTTGGCCTTCTTCTTCTTCAGTTTCTTGGCTTTCTTGGCCTTCTTCTTGGCCTCCTTCTTCTCCCTCTTAATGTGGATCTGTTGTAGGCAGGCCCCCAACGTCTCCTCCATGGAATCATCCTGCTGTGCAGGCTCATCAGGGCTGTCTTCTCTCATGGGAGAGAAGACTTCTTCTTCGCCAGCATCTCCACTGCCTTGCGTGGACTCCTGATAATCCCCATAAGGGAATTCAGGATCAGGCCGTGGAGAGTTGTGCTCTGCTGATGGTGTATGTGCAGAACTCCATGGCGAAGACAGCAATTCAGGACTCTGCACAGCCGCAGGTGGTAGATCAGAACTCTGAAGCGCTGGAGATGACTCGGCGCGCTGCGCAGGCGGTGATGATTCTGTGCTTTGCACCGGTTCAGATGGGAGAGGGCTGCGCACAGGTGACACAGACGGCGACGAACCTTCCTTTGCTGACTCGTGAGATGCACGATCAGGTTCTTGACTCTCCACAGAGGGAGTCTTGGCGATGGTTCGTTCGGCGGCAGTCTTGACAGTCCACCGGCGCTTCTTTGGCGTGCCCACTGGCTCAGATGGCCCAGCAGGGATCTCAGTGACCACCCTCCACTTCTTCCTACGAATAGGAAGCTTGGAGAGACGGCCAGTGCGTACAGCACCCTCATCAGCAAGGGCGAGAAGCGCTTCCCTTGCAGCCGCTTCAGCTGCGTCGTCGGCCTTCTTCTTGGCGGCGGATCTCTCAGCCCTAGTGGAAACCATTGTCGAATCTTGGAGGTTTGGAGAGAGAGATCAAAGGTGGAGAGAATCGCAGAAATCTTGGAGAGCAAAGAATGAGAGGATCGTATCAATCGGGCGCCTTCTAACGGCTATAAAAGCAACGGAAAAATCCCAACGGCTCTTTTTGCGAATCCAGCAATTTCTGCGCAATTCCAGGGATAATATTTCATAAAAATTCCAAACTTTGATCGCCCGTATCTTTCATTTGGCTCAACCGTTTCTTGATTTTTAAAGTGGGATTTACTCCCCTTGATCCCCTCTTTCGATTCCCTACAAAAACAAATAAAACAAACATTAACTACGCAATTAAAAATACCTCACAAAACATACAAACGATCATCGAAAAAAAAACAGAAAAAATAAACTAAGGCATTGGCCTTGACTAAACGAGCACAGTAACCACTCGTTCTCTCTCGTTTCTAACTTCATGCTTCACGTAGGAGGAAGGCCGAGAGAGTCTTCACATCCCCCTCCTCATAGTAGTGCTTCAACCTAGCACCATTGACCATAAATGGCTGTCCTTGCTGCAAGTTTTTAATCTCTATGGCACCATGAACAAAGACATTAGTAATAATAAATGGACCTGACCATCTAGACTTTAATTTGCCTGGAAATAGCTTTAATCGTGAGTTAAATAATAATACAAGTTGGCCCTTTTTAAAGTCTTTGATCCTGAGTCTACTGTCATGCCATATTTTTGTCTTTTCTTTGTACATCTTGGCATTCTCATAGGCCATGTGCCTAAGCTCATCAAGTTCATGTAGCTGTAAAGATCTTAATGTCCCTGCATCCTTCACACAAAAATTTAATTCTTTCATGGCCCAAAACGCCTTGTTCTCCAACTCAAGTGGCAAGTGGCAAGCCTTGCCATACACCAACCTATAGGGCGACATTCCTAGAGGTGTCTTATATGCTGTTCTATAAGCCCAAAGTGCATCCTCAAGCTTGAAAGACCAGTCTTTCCTATTAGGTTTGACTACCTTTTCTAGGATGTTCTTTATCTCCCTATTGGAAATCTCAGCTTGGCCATTTGAGTGTGGGTGGTAGGGAGTAGCTACCCTATGTCTAATGTTATATTTAGCCAATAATTTCTCCATAGCCTTATTAATGAAATGTGACCCCTCATCACTAATGATAGCACGAGGAGTCCCAAATCTAGTGAAAATGTGTCTATGCAAGAAGTTAGTGACTGTTTTAGCATCATTATTAGGACATGCCTTAGCTTCTACCCACTTTGACACGTAGTCTACTGCTACTAAAATGTACAGGTTACCTGATGATGGAGGGAATGGTCCCATGAAATCAATGCCCCACACATCAAAGAGCTCCAACTCTAAGATGTAGGTGAGGGGCATCTCATCCTTACGACTGAGGTTACCTGTCCTTTGGCACTCGTCACAGTTGTGGGCATAGTTGTGGGCGTCCTTAAAGATTGTTGGCCAGTAGTAGCCACTCTGAAATACCTTGGCAGCTGTCCTTTGTCCACCAAAGTGTCCACCGTAAGGAGATGAGTGACAGTGCTGCAGCACAGACTTCGCTTCAGCAGCTGTAACACACTTCCTCAACAACCCATCAGCACAGGTCCTGTAAAGTATGGGGTCATCCCAGATGAATTTCCTTGCTTCATGGAGGAACCTCTTCTTCTCTTGTCCTCCCTTGAACACTGGTAATACCTGTGCTGCACGAAAGTTAGCAATGTCAGCGAACCAAGGTTCCTCATCGTTATCACGATGAGTTAAAGCAAAGATATGTTCATCTATAAAAGCATCAGAAATTGCGGGGTCCGCAATTTTTTCGCAATTGTGCTGCAATCGAGACAGGTGATCTGCAACCACGTTTTCACATCCCTTCTTGTCCCGAATGTCCAAATCGAATTCCTGCAGCAATAACACCCATCTAATCAATCTAGGCTTAGCATCAGCCTTCCTCATCAGATATTTTAAAGCAGAATGGTCAGTATATACAATGGTCCTAGTTCCTACAATATAGTTCCTAAATTTTTCACAAGCAAATACTACAGCAAGCATCTCTTTCTCTGTAGTTGTATAGTTACATTGGGCCTCATTCAAGGTCTTGCTAGCATAATAGACAGGATGTGTGAGCTTGTCAATCTTCTGTCCTAACATGACTCCTACAGCATAGTCACTGGCATCACATAGCATCTCAAATGGGAGATCCCAATTTGGTCCTACTATGATTGGTGCTGTGACCAGTGCTTCCTTAAGGGTTTTCCAAGCTACTACACATTCCTTAGAGAAGATGAATGGCCTACCTAGCTCTAGTAGCTCACATAAAGGCTTGGCTATCTTAGAAAAGTCCTTGATGAACCTTCTATAGAACCCAGCATGCCCTAAGAAACTCCTAATAGCCTTGACATTCTGGGGCTCTACCAACTTCTCTATTACCTCGATTTTTGCCCTATCCACTTCTACACCTGCCCTTGACACTCGATGTCCTAAGACAATCCCTTCATCTACCATAAAATGGCATTTTTCCCAATTTAGGACTAGGTTGGTCTCTTCACACCTAGCCAGGACTTGTCCTAGGTTCTCTAGACAGGTTTTAAATGAGTCCCCAAAGACTGAGAAGTCATCCATGAATATTTCTATTATGGACTCATCCAACTCAGAGAAGATTGCCATCATGCACCTTTGGAAAGTTGCCGGTGCATTGCATAAGCCAAAAGGCATTCTGCGGAAGGCAAACGTTCCAAAAGGGCAAGTGAAGGTAGTCTTCTCTTGATCCTTAGGGTCTATAGTGATTTGATTATAGCCAGAGTACCCATCTAAAAAACAATAGTAGGCTCTACCAGCTATTCTGTCTAGCATCTGGTCAATAAATGGTAGGGGGAAATGGTCTTTTTTAGTTTCTTTATTCAGTTTTCTGTAATCCATACATACTCTCCACCCTGTGACAGTCCTAGTTGGAATCAGTTCGTTGTTCTCATTGACTACCACAGTTATTCCCCCCTTTTTAGGTACACATTGGATGGGGCTCACCCACTGGCTACTAGCTATGGGGAAAATTACTCCTGCATCTAACCACTTTATTATTTCCTTTTTCACTACCTCTTTCATAGAGGGGTTTAACCTACGCTGGTGATCTACCCTAGGTGTGTGCTCTTCCTCTAGAATTATTTTGTGCATACAATAAGAAGGGCTAATGCCTCGAATATCAGCAATAGTCCATGCTATAGCCTTCCTATGTTGCTTAAGCAGTAAAATTAAATCAACCTCATGCTGTTCACTAAGTTTAGAAGAAATAATTACAGGCAGCGTCTCATTATCTCCTAGATATGCATATTTGAGGTGAGTTGGTAGTGGTTTCAGTTCTAAAACAGGCGGATGCTCAATGGAGGGCTTTAACGGATTTACAGTTCTATCAGTTAAATCTATATTCATACATACATGCTGAAGTTTATCTACAGGCAAATTCATTATGTCAGATACATTTAAATCATCTACATCTAATCCTACATATTCGTTAGCATGCTTGGTTAATAATACATGCTCTAATTGTTCTTCCATTAGTGAGTCAACAACATCAATGCTAGCACAAGACTCAGAATCAGAGGGATACCTTAAAGCTTTGTAAACACTAAATTTTACCTCTTCATCATGAACCCTCATAGTTAACTCACCTTTTTGCACGTCTATTAGTGCCCTACCTGTGGCTAGAAATGGTCTACCTAGCAGGATGGGAACCTCCTTGTCTGCCTCATAGTCCAGGACAATGAAATCTGCAAGGAAAATAAATTTGTCAACTTTAACTAGAATATCCTCAATCTTACCTTCTGGATATGCGATGGATCTGTCTGCTAGTTGTAAAGTGACAGTAGTTGGACGTGCTTCTCCCATTCCCAACTGGCGGAATAGGGATAGGGGCATGAGATTTATGCTGGCGCCCAGGTCACAAAGCGCTCTGCCCACATGCTTGCCTCCAAGTTCTACAGGTAGGGTGAAGGAACCAGGATCCTTCTCCTTCTTGGGCAGCTTGTTTTGGAGGATGGCACTGCACTCCTCGGTGAGGTTTACTGTTTCAAACTCACCAATTATTCTTTTGTTAGTAATAATGTCCTTCAAAAACTTTACATATGAAGGCATAGACTGTAAAACTTCTACAAAAGGAATGTTCACATGCACTTGCTTAAGTATTTCTAAGAATTTATTAAAATGAACTTCCTGTTCCTGCTTTTTCTTCAGCCTTCGAGGATATGGAGGTGGTGGCACATATGCAGGCACGTCAGGACGCCTTAAGATAGGTGGAGGTCTTGGAATTTCTTCTACCTCCTCACTGATTGGCTCCAGCCTGGCTCCTGATGTGCTAGTTGGTGGTGGACCTTGGCTTGGCAGAGACTCCAGTGGAGCACTAGACTCAGTGTTCTCTACTCTCTTTGGTGTGTCTTTTGTAATGCTCACCAATGGTCTTCCACTCCTAAGTTCAATTGCTTGAACTTGTTCCTTGCCATCTCTCCTTGGTACCTCGGTATCAGCAGGGAGTCTACCTTGGGGCCTACTTTTAAGTTCATTGGCTAACTGACCTATTTGGTTTTCCAGGCTCCTGAGGGTAGCTTGCTGGCTCTGAAGAGTAGCATCATTCTTAGCTATATATTCCTTGAGTAGGTTTTCTACAGAAGATCCTACAGGTTGGTTATAAGGTTTTTGGTACATTGACTGGTTATGTTGGGGAGTGAAACCAGGTGTTCCACTCGGCCTTGGTTGGTTAGGATTTTGGTTAGTGTTTTGTTGGCCGCCCCATGACAGGTTAGGGTGGTTTCTCCAACCAGGGTTATAGGTGTTGGAGTAGGGGTTATTCCTAGGCTGCTGCTGACTACCTACATAGCAGACTGAGGATGGATTCCCAGGGCAGTATTCATAAGGGTGCCCTTCCCCACAGAATCCACAGATAGGTGCCTCGCCTTGATTTGGTTGTACGCCCATTGACATGGCTGTGGCGGTGTTGGCACTGGTTTGGAGATTGGCCTGAGCCATTTGCTTAACTAAGTTGGTCAGGGCATTTATTTGGGTGCTCATGGCGCTTAGAGCATCCTTGTCTTGAGCCCTAGTTGGCTCTACTGGATCGTCTGACCATCTACAGTGAGATGCTGAGATCTTCTCCAAGATCTCATAAGCTTCGTTGTAACTCTTGGACAACATGGAACCTCCAGCAGATGAATTTAAGACTTGTCTGGTGCTGGGGTTACATCCTTTAAAGAAAACTTCTATTTGGATACACCATGGAATGCCATGGTGTGGACATTTAACGAGAAGGTCTTTGAATCTTGTCCAAGCTTCGTGAAGAGACTCACTTGGAGCTTGTTTAAACTTGACTATGTCATCACGAAAGGTAGAATTCCTATCAGGTGGGAAGTATTTGACTAGGAATTTTTCTGCTAGATCTGTCCAATTGCGGACAGATCCTGAGGGTAACGAGTTCAACCATGTTTTGGCTTTGTCCCTCAAAGAGTAAGGGAAAAGATATAGCCTAAGGGCCTCTTGGGAAACTCCAGGGATTAGGAAGGTGTCACTAACTCCTAAGAAGTTCCTAAGATGGTTGTGGGGGTCCTCGTTTTCTATTCCAAAGAATTGTCCCACAGTGGACAACATTTGGAACATCACTGGCTTTAACTCGAATGAGTGGGCAGTGATTTCAGGACGGATTATGCTGGGGTTCAGCTCCCCAGGCATAGGTACTAGATATGAAAGAATGGCACTATTCTTGTCATTCGCTATTTCGATGGGGTTGCGAATGGCAGGTGCCGGATTTGGAACTAGATCGCCCATTTCTTTAGTTTCAGGTGTGGTTTGAGGTACAGGAGGTTGTTTAAAGAGGCGTTTCTTTGCTTTATTTCTAGCTCGAAGTGATCTTTCAGGTTCAGGATCGAACTCTAAATTACTATGTGAACGCTCACTCATAAACTACCTTAATAGCACCTGCAAAAGAAATGAAACAGATTAGTTTCACTCAATGATAAACTTGGTTAAACTTAACAACTTCGTTTTCACTTAAAAATAAGTCCCCGGCAGCGGCGCCAAAAACTTGTTGCGTGCTCAATGTGTAAAGATAAATATGCAAAAGGGTCGAGAGAGCACTTGGAACATGCAAGCATACATGGTCTTACAGCAAGTAGTGAGTATATTTAATTCGTTTTTTCCACAGAGACTTGTTTTTAGTTATTCGCGAAGTGTGAATGTTAAGAAAGATGGGATGAATTTGATGGGTTAAAATTGGCTTTTAATTAACTACTTTTTGCTGAATGTGTAGAGGGATATAACATAAACAAATTAAAGTTAAAACTAGACCTAAAGGACAAGAGATGGAATTAATAATCGAGGAAGAAAACAGCTAAACAGAATGATAAAAAAAAGGCAGAATTGCGAGGACCGCAATATTTCCGCAATTAAATGGCAGCGAATCTGATTAAAATGGGGAATTAGGGGCTACTAATGACTGTCCTATAGGCATTCTATTACGATTATCAAGCTTTGGATCAACTCTCTATACATCAAACTCACTCTATCTCAAGTATCGTCCGATTCCATGCATTAGAGACTCAAGTTTACTCGACTTCAAAGTAAGGACTTAAGCATCTTGTTAAAACAGGAGTGTTCAGTTTGTACTAGGGAAACGCCTATTCCTAGGCCGTTTCCTGATTACCATGAAAGGCTAGCATGATTATATGACTCTGAACTCTTACTCCTTCCAGAGGTTAGGAGTTCTTTGGACAAAATGGATGGCCAATCGAAATTGCCCGTGGGATGAAGCTTACATACAATCTATGTTCGAGTGTTAATCTACCTACTTGACTCACGTTTTTTAGCCTATAGTTCTGTCATTAGCATGCCTCTAAATGATTTTAGTTACTCATGGATATGTAAAGAGCAGAAATGGTAGATAAAGTAGACATGCTTAGAAGAGAAATGTGTGTAAAACAGCAAGCCAAACTCGTAGCAGAACAAGGTAGAACTGTGAAATGCAGAAACTTACTTTGATTACTTTAAGTGTTTGAATGACAAGGGAAAGCTTTAAAAGAACTGAATCCAAGACAGACAACAACGAAATGCAGTAATTGAAATGACTAAACTAAGAACAACAATGATCAGTAATGGAAATGAGAAGAAAAGAACAGAAAACAGTAAAGGCTAGCTGAAAACTTCGTGGCAGTCGCCTCGAATGATGGTGATGAGAATTCAGCCGTGCTTGGATGAATCCAATCGAGAGAGAAGAAGAATCTTCTCTCCTTCCTATCAGATTATCGACTCCAAAAGCTGAGAACCTCACTCCAACAGACGGCAAAGGAATTTAGAGAGAAATGGTGGACTGCGAGAAGACTTCTGCACTTCGAATTGCTTGCTGAACCTCCGACTTTGACCCCCTTTTATAGTAGTTTGCAGGTGCGTTTGGGCCAAGGAGAACCATCAATCTTCAACGCCATATATCAGAATGGATGGAGGAGAAAGAACGAATCCCTGAAAAGTCGGATCTAAACAGAAAATGATCAGCCAACTTACGGTTTTAACTTGAATAATTGCGGTCACCGCAATTATTCCGCAATTCATTTGCAATGCTAACTTTTTCATTCTTTTCTTCGGTTTTCAACCCTTTTTCTACCTATTGTACATAAGTCCTATATTAGCTACCTTCTTCTAATTCTCATATTAAAGCATAGGTTTAAGCTAAATGCTAACAAAAACACCTAAATGTGTACATCTTCTTAAGCTAAATGGGTCCTAAATAAGTCACTTTCAGAGACTTAACAACCTTCTAAGCTCCCTGTCCGCAAGAAGAAGTGGAAGGTGGTGACGGAAATCCTTGCTGGGCCGTCTGAATCAGTGGGCACGCCCAAGAAAAGAAAATGGACGATGGAGATTGGGGACGCACCGATCAAGGAAAAGACTCCCACTGTGGAGAGTCAAGGAAGTGGCCGTCCATCCTACGAAACGGCCAGACAAAGCCCTGAACCATCTCCACCAGCGCGAAGCCCCGAGCCTTCTCCATCTCCACAAAGCTCTAAACAATCTCCACCTCCGCAGAGCCCTGAGGCATCGCCATCATCGCCAACGCCCGAGCCTGAAATTCCAAGTGAAGAACATCAAGAATCAGCGCCGGGCGAAGAAACGGCTGAGGAAGAAGAGGTTTTCTCCCCTTTGAGGGAAGTCAGCCCCGATAGCCCAGCAAAGGGGGGAGATTCGATGGATGAAACATTGGGGGACTGCCTCCAGCAGATCACCACCAGGGCACGACTGAGGAAGAAGGTGCCCAAGGTTGTCAAGGCCAAACGCCAAAAGCTTCAAAGAAATCCAAGAAAAGGAAGGTCAGTGGTGAGCCTTCATTGAAGAGGCTGAAGGTCGAGGCTGCTGAGTCGGCCAAGGCACGGGACAAGGGGAAAGCCAAATTATACCCCGAAGATGAGCCTCAAGCTGTGAGGTATGTGTCTTCTGATGCAGAATCAAGGGGCACTGAGTTGAGGAAGAGGGACCTACTCCATGAGAAGGGGTTCCTTGACGCGTTGGCAGACCTGCCGCAATTCTTGCGCGCAGGGATCACCAACCACGGCTGGGAAGAGCTGTGCAGACCGCCCATCCCTGCCTACTCCAGCATGGTATACGACTTCTATGCAAATCTGACGCACCCCGAGGATGGTCTGTCCATGGTAAGAGGAATCGAGGTGGACTTCTCAGCCAAGGCGATCAATGAAGCCTATGGCCTCAAGGGGCAAAAACATACTGACTATGCGCGGATCATTGACGCTCCCACTGAGGCTGTCCTGGAGGAAGCACTGCGTATCATCGGCCAACCTGAGGCCGCTTGGACGATCTCGCGCAATGGGAAGCACACTCTGATGAGTGCGACCCTTACGGCAAAGGCAGCTGTGTGGTTCTCCTTCGTGCGCAGGCGTCTGTCCCCAGTGACCCACGAGACCACCATTAATCAGGGGAGATCGCTGCTGGTATATGCGATCATGAGGGGCCTCACTGTCAATGTTGGTGAGGTTATAGCAGCCTCCATAGCAGACTGTGCCAAGAAAGGTAAGGGCCCTCTCTTCTTCCCAAACACCATCACTAAGCTTTGTTTACGTGCAGGTGTTCCAATTGAAAGGATGGAGAGGCAGCTGGCCTACACGGGGCATCTGGAGCTGCCTACAGGCCTGCGAATGCGAAGAAGGGGGAATATGGAATTTGAGCTAGACGGCCTGGCTGCTGCTCAATCCCTCTCTATGGCCTGCCTGATGGACCTTCAGAAGAAGATGGCGCAATGGGCTGAGTATGCTCAAGCAAGGGATAAGGACGTGGCTGATCAGTTGAGCTGCATCTTCCCTGCCTTCCCCACTGATCTACTGAAGCCATGGACACCTCCAAGAGCACGGAGGGATGATGATGAGGACGTCTGAGTGCTAGTCTGAAGGGCACTCGAGGGAGTACTTCTGTTCCCTCTAAAACAAAATCAAACTGCTTTTCGTTAAACTGTGTGAAGTCTGTTATTTTGAATCAATATTTGATCTGTCTTTAGTTCTTTATTTTGGTTGTTTAGGATTGTTTAGGATAGATAGATGGTATCTGAATAGGTAGGTTGTTTTAGTTTCCTTTTTGTATAGCTGAGATGACTGGAAATAGCATGCAAAAGGGGCTGCTTACTGATATATCTGCCCTGTAGAGTCATTGCGAAATTATTGCGATTTCCGCAATTTTTGTTAGTTATCGCATGCTTTTGACTGACTGATTAGCTAGACTGGTTCTGTTTTAATTTTGTTCTTTTGCTGCTGTCTTGACTACCTTATATAGCCTATCTATAAGCATGCTGGATGAATGTCTTAAGGCACCTTTGATAGTTTAAATTAGTCTCTTAAATTGCTCAGCATGCGTAGCTTTAAGTCCTTCCCTTACTGTTTTTACAAATTTCTGCTGCTGGGTTATTTGCTTTAAGAATGTTCTGTCTATCCCTAGGACTTTTAGATTCTCTTAGTTTTGCCCTAGACTAGATGCTTCTAGGACAAGTTTGGGGGTGTGCCACCTCAGACACTCATTGGGGACAATGAGTAGTTTAAGTTTGGAGGAGGCCACCCTAGGCCTAGGAACATTCCTCTCTCCTTCTAAACATAAGCATTCTTCTTCTCCTTTACAAAAAAAAAAAAAAAATGATGAACTGAAAAAAATGAAAAATAGAATAAAGAGGGGTGTCTCTCTTAAAGTTGCTGAGTAATCAGTGCCAAGTGTGTAACCCACAAGTGGCATTGCATCAAAAGGCAACCAAAGGAGAGACTCCACCAAAGGAAGAAAGGAATAAAGAAAATTAGGGAAGAAGAATGTATACCTAGGAGTTGCAACTTTGTGGCTTGGGTGTCCTGAATAAAAAGAACTCTGATCCTCAATTAGCTAAGCACAAAGTTGTAGCTTGTAGGGTTGTTTAGGGAGATGAATGTATGTCCAATGTAGTGATGCCAGGGTTTAGGTTGTTCTCTAAATGTACTACTGTCACTGGTTTATACTAAGACTGACATGACTCTAAGAAATCCTAGGTAGCTCAAAAGTAAAAAATTAGAAGCATGTACTGAGTCTGGGGTAAAGCTAGGTAGAATTTGAAACCTTAGGGATAGTTGCACTATATGACAGAAGCAAATAAATCAGTCGTGGGGAGTTAATGAAACAGTAGGATCATTAGGCGTGCGAAGTCAGAAGAAGCAAAATGAGAAGTTAGTTGTAAACTTAGAAGTGTGTCACAGGACAACATTACCATAGATAGGAACTTAGGGGAATCAACAAGTGGGTAGAGAGGTTAAAACAGCAGCCTAAATAAGTCCTTAAATTGCTCGAGGACGAGCAAAACCTTAAGTTTGGGGGTGTGTTACGTCTCCAAAAGTGACTATTTTAGGACTTATTTGTGATAGGAAGTTGTGCATTTGTAAGTGTTTTTGATAGGATTTAGCTTGAACTTGTGCTTATATATGAGAATTAGAAGAATGAAGCTAAATTAGGACTTATATGCAAAAGGAAAGAAAAGGAATTAAAAACGAAGTTAAAGGAATGAAAATTGTGCATTGCGGAGGCATTGCGGAAACATTGCTAAAACCGCAATGTTTTAAGTGAAATCCGTAAGTTGTCTAACTATTTTCTGTTTTGTTCCGACCTTTCAGGGATTCATTCTTTCTCCTGCAGCCACGTAGTAGTACGACGTTGAGAATGGATGGTTCTCCTTGGCCCAAGCGTACCTGCAGAACACTATAATAGGAGGTCAAGATGGAAGGTTGAAACACACTCGAACGACGTAGTCTTCCAGTTCAAACGCAGTCTTTCCCATTCTTTCTCTTCTCCGTCTGTTGGTTTGAGAGGTTCAGCTGTTGGAGTCGACAATCTGATAGGAAGGAGAGAAGATTCATCTTCTCTTCTGATTGGATTCATCCAAGCAAGGCTTGCCTTTCTCTCCCTTCAGCCGAGGCGTCTGCGACGAGGCGATCACGCTCGGATCTACTTGTTTTCTGTTTTAGCTTTCCATTTTCAGTACTGTTTGTTGTTATTTCCCTTTTATTTGCTACTCTATTCCATTTCGTTGCTTTCTGTTTTACTTTAGTTCTTCAAGGTTGTCTTTTGTTTAGTTCAAATTCTAGTAAATCGAAGTATTATTTCATCAATTCACGAGTTCTTTCCCTTCTCTGTTGGCTGTTTCCCTCTTCTGTTTTGTCTTTAATATTCTTCTAAGCATGTCTTCTTCATCTACTCTTTCTATTCTATCAGCATCCATGAGTAACTAAATCATATAAGGGCATGCTAATGACAAGGCTATAGGTTAAAACACGTGAATCAAGCATGTAGGATAGCTCTCGAATGCATTGATTGTATGTAAGCTTCATCCCACGGGCAATTTCGATTGGCCATCCATTTTGTCCAAAGAACTCCTAACCTCTGGAAGGAGTAAGAGTTCAGAGTCATACACTCATGTTAGCCTCTCAAGGTAGCCAGAAAACGACCTAGGAATAGGCGTTTTCCTAGTACAAATCACAACTTACTGTTTTAACAAGATGCTTAAGACCTTACTTGGACATGAGTAAACTAAAGAATCTAATGCATGAAATCGGAAGATACATGAGAATGAGTTAGTTTGATGCATGGTGAGTTGATCTACTGCATGAGAATCGTAGGAAAAAGCCTATAGAGGAGTCGTTAGTAGCCCTTGTTTACACACTTTACACACATTTCGCTGTTAAGAACATTGCGGTATAATTGTTGTTTCCGCAATTCCCTTAGTTAAAAATTCTGCCTTAGCCATTTTTCTCTTCGTTTGTTTTTCTCTTCTCTTTACATTCGAGTTTATTATTTACTTGCACTTTTTCATGCTTGCATCCTCTACATATTCCTTAGTAATTAGGCACCTTAAAATCAAACCTACTCCATTTAATCCACCCATTCTTACTTAACAAAACACTTCGCGAGTAACTAAGAATAAATCTCTGTGGGAAATCGAATGAAAAAATACTTACTACTTGCTACAAGATCATGTATGCTTGCATGTTTTGAGTGCTCTATCATTGCATATTTCTTTTAAACATTGAGCACGCAACATGCACCTGTAATGTGTCTGGAACATTCGCAAAGGATCGAGATGAAGAATAATTTCATCAATTTTTTATTGGAATTGATAATACTTTATATTCTACTGTGAGGACTAATCTTCTGTCTTTAAATCCTTTACCATCCTTGGATGGGGCCTATCAGACTCTAATTCAAGAGGAAAATTTCTGCGATATGGCTCGCAACAAGGTTGTTGTGCCTGAAGAAAATCATATTTTTTCCTTGCATGTGGCACGTCCAAACGAACGACCTGACAAGTCCAACAAACCTGATCGATATTCTACTCACTTCAAACAGACCAATCATGATTTGGCTTCTTGCTTTAAAGTTAATGGCTACCCAGACTAGTGGGAGCCACGCTCGACAGGTGGAAAAGGAAAAGGAAAAGGAAAAGGAACAGGCAAGGCTCGAGGCTCTGGCACTCGTGCCAATGTTGCAATTGCATGCAGCGTTGTTGCAGAGAGTAGCAACACACCAGTATCTGAGAACAGTGGTTCGATTTCTGCCTTAGTCGATCTCAAGCCTGACCAGGTTCAAATTTTGTTGAATATGATAAAGAAAAATCACCCGGATAATCTGATGGGTAAGTACGTATCTTCCTTTTCTTGGATTATTGACATTGGAGCAACTCGTCACGTGACAGGGAATCTGACTTACTTAACTGAAGCATATAATATTATTTCTAGTCTCGTCAGTTTGCCCAATGAAGATAAAGCAACTGCCACAATGGAGGGGCGAGTTATTCTTGCTGGAGGATTTATACTTGAACATGTCTTATTTGTACCTACTTTACAATGCAATTTAATATCGGTGTCGCAGTTAATTGATGATGCTAATTGTTTGTCCGGTTCACTACTTCTTTATGGGCTATATAGGACCAACATTCGGGGAGCCTGATTGGCGCTGGTGAACGGAAGGATGGACTCTATTATTTTCCGGGTATTCCTACAAGGAACGCAATAAAGGTTCAAGATTTATCCATCTTTGAGTTGTGGCAGAGAAGTGTAGGAATTTTGGCAATATATAAGAAGGGTGGTTGTCCCACATCGGAAAGGTTCAGGTAAGTCATGTGCTCCTAGGACTATAAAAGGAGTCTATGGCTTTGGGTTTTAATCATCCAAGTTAGAAACATTTTAAGCTTGGTGTGCTAACTCTAGTTAAATTCCCTATTGTATTCTATAGTGTTAGAGTTGGGCAAAAGTGTGTGAGTGGTGCAAATTAGCTTTGAAGAGAGTGTCTTGTAATTGGGATCGGGAGAGAGAATTATGTGTGATTGTAACAATTTTTCACATAGTGGAAGTTCTTTCTGGTGGGCCGTGGTTTTTCTCCGGTTTTGGAGTTTTCCACGTAAATTCTTGTGTTTTCTATTTGTATTGCTTTCTTTTAATTTGTCGGTTATTTTCTGCTTATTCGTGCGGTAGAAGTGGGAGGTTTTTTTTCCCAACAAGTGGTATCAGAGCTTTAGGTTTGTAGTTTCTTGATTTCTGAGTATGCTCTGTGGTTGCAGCATTGTCTGAGCTTCCACATCAGAAAAGATTTCTTGAAACGAACTAGGCTGGTATTGTGAATAGTGTGGGTTGTTCACTATTTGCAGATTTGCTAGGACTGAAGCAGAGATGTCAACCTTTATGAGTCCAGTGAAGATTGATGTAGATAAATTTGATGGAAAGATGAATTTTGGCTTGTGGCAAATGCAAGTCAAGGAAGTGTTAATACAATATGGGTTACACAAGAATTTGAAGGGAAGACCAGGTGATGGTTCTTCTGAAAAGTTAAGTGGTGATGGGTGTCCAATGGAGTCCAGTGGCGGTTCTAGTAGAGGTTCTAAGAAGTCCAGCATGATTGATGAAGATTGGGAAGATACAAAAATCTCAGATCATCTGAGTGTTCTCAATGGCATCGCTTCGGAGCTGGAGGTAATTGAAGTGAAGATAGATGATGAGGATAAGGCCCTCAGGCTCATCTTGTCACTTTCATCTTCTTATGAACACATGAAGCCAATCTTGATGTACGGGAAGAAGACTTTAGATTTTTCTAAGGCTACTAGTAAACTTCTTTTAGAGGAAAGAAGACTGAAGAGTGAAGGGTGTACTTCATGGGAGGATTCAATGTTGGTATCTAGGAATTGGAAGAAGAAGATCTTCGTGCAGAAGAAAGGTTGCTGGGAATGTGGACAGTTTGGGTACATGAAACAGGATTGTCCTAACAGAGCAGGTTCGTCAAAGGGCTCTGGGTCGGATGCTGACATTGTCTCTCTCGCTAGAGGAGATGTTCCTGGCTTCCATTGAAGGAAGACATAATTCATCCTTAAGGTATGTCCGCTTTACCATGATAGAGGATGTGATGTCAGCGGTTCCACAGGTTTGCACACGGGCATTGACTTGGCAGTTATGCAAGGTGTGTGGTGGAAGTTATGTCGATGGCTGAGAACTTCCAAGTGAGCCAAGTAGGTGGAAGTTGCACCATAAATTTCAGCAAGGTTTGTCGGCATGTGACGAAGAAGTAAAAATCTTGGAGTGTGATATTCCAAGTGGTCTACTCTTTATGG
Organism: Herpetospermum pedunculosum; assembly: GCA_028017165.1. Taxonomy (NCBI): domain Eukaryota; kingdom Viridiplantae; phylum Streptophyta; class Magnoliopsida; order Cucurbitales; family Cucurbitaceae; genus Herpetospermum; species Herpetospermum pedunculosum. The sequence goes on from CM051530.1 coordinate 49,971,073, forward strand.
TGGAGTGGGGTTTATAATTCTCTATGTTGAGGACTATGGTTGTAGGTAAAGACAATGTTGATTTATAATTCTCTGTGTTGAGGATTATGGTTGTCGGTAAAGACAATGGTGAGTTATAATTCTCTATGTTGAGGATTATGGTTGTCGGTAAAGACAATGGTGATTTATAGTTCTCTGTGTTGAGGATTATAGTTGTCGGTAAAAACAATGGTGAGTTATAAGTCTCGGTGTTGAGGATTATGGTTGTCGGTAAAGACAATGGTGAGTTATAGTTCTAGGTGTTGAGGATTATGGTTGTCGGTAAAGACAATGGTGAGTTATAGTTCTCTATGTTGAGGATTATGGTTGTCTGTAAAGACAACGGGGAGTTATAGTTCTCAGTGTTGAGGATTATGGTTGTCGGTAAAGAAAACGGATGCAACAGAAGTTGTGGACTATGGTTGTCGGTAAAGACAACAGAGGCAGCAGAAGTTGTGGATTCTTCAAATATCTTGCCAAGGTGGAATTTGTAGGGATTTTGGCAATATATAAGAAGGGTGGTTGTCCCACATCGGAAAGGTTCAAGTAAGTCATGTGCTCCTAGGACTATAAAAGGAGCCTATGACTTTGGGTTTTAATCATCCCCGTTAGAAACATTTTAAGCTTGGTGTGCTAACTCTAGTTAAATTCTCTACTGTATTCTCTAGTGTTAGAGTTGGGTAAAAGGGTGTGAGTGGTGCAAATTAGCTTTGAAGAGAGTGTCTTGTAATTGGGATCGGGAGAGAGAATTTTGTGTCATTGTAACAATTTTTCACATAGTGGTAGTTCTTTCTGGTGGGTCGTGGTTTTTCTCCGGTTTTGGAGTTTTCCACGTAAATTCTTGTGTTTTCTATTTGTATTGCTTTCTTTTAATTTCTCGGTTATTTTCTGCTTATTCGTGCGGTAGAAGTGGGAGGTTTTTTTCCCAACAAGAATGGGAGGTTTTTTTCCCAACAAGAAGACTTGGGCATCCGTCAGATAGAGTGGTAAAGCTAGTACCTGCAATTAATTTCAGTTCTACCAGAAAGAAACTTAATCATGCTTGTGTAACGTGTCCTAAGGCTAAACAAACCCGAGCTAGTTTTCCTGTTAGTGCTAGCAAGGCCAGTCGTATTTTTTAACTTATTCATGTGGATTTGTGGGGTCCGAATACCAACACACCTTCTTCTTGTGGTGCTTATTGTTTTTTGACAATTGTAGATGATTTTTCACGAGTTGTTTGAGTTTATTTGTTGGGTAATAAAACTGAAGTTTCTACGACATTTCATTCGTTTCTTGCCATGGTTGAACGTCAATTTGAGACACGTGTTAAAATAGTAACAAGTGACAATGGGACAGAGTTTAAATGCATGTTGGCTTATTTTAACACGAATGGTATTCTTTTTCAAACTTCATGTGTTGGAACTCCACAACAAAATGGGAGAGTAGAGCGCAAACATCAGCACATCCTTAATGTAGCTCGTGCTTTAATGTTTCAAGGCAATCTTCCTATTACTTTTTGGGGAGAATGTATTTTGGGTGCAGTTTATTTGATAAATCGTACTCCATCAGATCTATTGCAAAATAAAACACCGTTTGAGATTTTATTTGGTACTGCTCCAAACTTTGATGTGTTACGTGTTCTTGGATGCCTATGTTTTGCTCATAACCAACGAGCAAAAAGGGAACAAATTTGCTCCACGGAGTCGAAAGTGTGTGCTTGTTGGATATCCACATGGCAAGAAAGGGTGGAAGCTATATGATCTCGAAACTGGAGAAATATTTGTCTCTCGTGATGTAAAGTTTCATGAGAATGAATTTCCATATGTTGAAACAAGTACTCATGTATCTTCTGATGCAACTGTGGTAGATGCTAATCCTATTTTGGGAGATATGGAGAGTATTGTTGAGAGAGAAATCTCTCCTAGCAATGTTGGCCATACAGATGAAGTTGTAGGGTCAACTAGTGTGGTTGATAATACAAGGGCAGTTGAGGATGAGAGACTCGACGATGGTTTGGGTGTAACTTCTGATCACACAACCACAACCATTGTTCCACCAGAGGTACCTCACAATGACAACCAATCAGTACATGAAATGGTCGGTTTAGGCCGAGGTTTGCGAAATAAACGTTCATCAGTTCTTCTTCGTGATTTTGTTACTGAACCTACACAGAAAGAGAGTCCATCCTCATTTTCATCAGCATCCACGAGCTCCTCGGGTACTCCTCATTCTATAGCACATTTTGTGAACTGTGATAAGTTTTCTGCGCGACACCGTATATTTCTTGCAGCAGTTACTGCAGGACATGAACCTCGTAATTTCAATGAGGCTATACAAAATGTTGGTTGGAGAGAGGCTATGCAAAAGAAAATATGAGCCTTGGAAGCAAATCAAACTTGGGTCATGGAAGTTTTGCCTCCTGGAAAGAAAGCTCTTAGATGCAAATGGGTATATAAAATCAAATATCACGCCGATGGAGAGATCGAACGACTCAAGGCTCAACTTGTCATTTTTGGCAATCATCAGGTTGAGGGTATTGATTATAACGAGACTTTTGCTCCAGTGGCAAAAATGGTAACTGTACGAGCTTTTCTGGCAGTTGTAGCTGCAAAGAAGTGGGAACTCCATCAAATGGATGTTCACATTGCCTTCCTCCATGGTGATCCTAACGAGGAAGTATACATGAAATTACCACCTGGTTTTACTGGCAATACGTCAGGCATGGTGTGTCGTCTCAAGAAGACTTTGTATGGCTTACGTCAAGCTCTGAGGTGTTGGTTTGCTAAGTTGGCTGCTTCATTGATGAAATATGGTTTTACTCAGTCTTATTCGGATTATTCACTTTTTACGTTGCATCAGGGACAAGTTCAGCTTAATGTCCTAGTATATGTTGATGATCTGATTATTTCTGGTAATGACTCTTCCGTTGTTGCTTCTTTTAAGAAATATTTGGGTGAATGTTTTCACATGAAGAATTTGGGCACTTTGAAATACTTTCTTGGCATTGAAGTTGCTCGAAATCCAGAGGGTATTTTTCTTTGTCAACGAAAGTACACTCTTGACATTATCTCCGAAATGGGACTTTTAGGAGCTAAACCTGTAGGGTTTCCAATTGAGCAAAATCATCGCCTAGCACTAGCTACTGGCCTTTTGTTGACAGATCCAAAACAGTATCGACGTCTAGTAGGGCGTCTCATATACTTGTCATTTACACGACCTGACTTAGCTTATGTGGTGCATATTTTGGCCCAATTCATGCAGGCACCACAACAGGAACATTGGGATGCTGCAATTCGTACGGTCCGTTACTTGAAAAGTTGTCCGGGTCAAGGAATCCTTCTACGCTCCATTTGTGATCTTTCTCTATCAGGACTGTGTGATTCAGATTGGGCAAGTTGTCACTTGACTCGTCGTTCTCTCACCGGTTGGCTTGTATTTCTTGGTGGTTCCCCTATTTCTTGGAAAACCAAGAAACAACAAACAATGTCTCTGTTGTTTCAAAGAGAGAAGAGAAATAGGAATGCAACTACTACATTTTCATTCAATAAAATATTATCTTAAATACACTTTCTAAATGCTAAAAGTGGCTTAATTAACTCCATAAAAACAGCCACTAACTTCACTAACTCTAACTCCACAAAAATAGCCACTTACTTCACTAACTCTAAATATATCAATACTTACCCCACTAACTTCAAATATAGCAATTTACTAAAAAATAGACTTTAGCTTTGAGTTAACTAACATACTCCTCCTAACTCAAATGCTGCAAACATCTAGCTTGCTCCTAACACAACTACACTACTTCTCTCATATACCTCACTCAGCAGTCTAGTCCCTTTAACTGGGGCATCATCAACCAATTCATAAGGATCCAGAGAAACTTCTTGTTTCTTCACCTCTACTTCTTCTGTCCAGTCTCAATCCTCATCCTCCAAGAATTGAACATCCCTACTAATCACCATCTTCTTTTTGTGAGGTTGATAGATCTTGTACGCTTTAGACATCATGGTGTAGCCTACAAAGATTCTTGCTTTTGCCTTTTCACTCAGCATGTCTCTCTCCACCTGTAGAACATGAGAAAAACACAAACAACCAAACACCTTCAAATTTTTCAGTTTTGGTTTAGTACTAAACCAAACTTCATAGGGTGTCTTCTTCTTCAATACCCTTGTAGGTAGTCTATTCAATAAAAACAGGGATGTATTTGTTGCTTCAGCCCGAAACTCCTTTGACAAGTTCTTCTCATGCAACATGCATCTTGTCATCTCCATAATACTCATGTTCTTCCTCTCACTAACTCCATTTTGTTGTGAAGTATATGGAACAGTGAGCTGATGCTCTATTCCAACTTCTTCACAAAAGGTATTGAACCTTTGTGACGTGTATTCAGTCCCGTTATCGGACCTTACCACCTGAATCTGACAACCACTTTGATTCTCAACCCATCTTTTAAACTTCATAAACACTTCAGCTACTTCGGACTTATGCTTCATGAAGTAAATCCAACACATTCTCGTATAATCATCAATAAAGATAATGAAATACCTGCTACCCTTGAGTGAGAGAGTTGGTTGTGGTCCACACAAGTCAGTGTGGATGAGCTGCAACTTCTCTGTTGCTTTCCAAATTGACTTCTTGAATGGCAACCTTGTTTGCTTCCCTGTCAAACAAGCTTTGCCTTTTGTTTTCATCTTCTCCAGAACTGGTACTCCAACTGTCATCTCATTCTTCTGCAAATACTGCAACCTCTTTCAGATGAAAATGCCCTAACCTCTTGTGCCATAGCTCAGTGTCACTCACTTGACACTTGAAAGTTATTTGTTCCTTCTCGAGTGGATCCAATAAGAAGCTCTTGTACTGCATCTTTATTTTGAACAACTCATTTCCACTGGAATCGAAAATAAGACATTTTTCTTCTTCAAATAACACTTTGAATTTCTTCTCTACTAGTTGACCAACACTTAATAAGTTTTGATCAATCTCTGGAACTAGGAGCACTTCAGTAATCAACTTGGTTCCTGCACAACTCTCTATTGACACTGTGCCCTTCCCCTTCAATTCTAGATACTCACCATTCCCTATCTTCACCCTTGACTTGAATGACTTGTCAAGGTCCTTGAACAACTCTTTGTCACCTGTCATGTGATTGGTACACCCACTATCAACCAACCAACTGTCACATTAAGTGACTGATGAGAAACAGGTAGCCACAAAGAGTTGATCTTCTTCTTGTTGTACTGCAGCATGTGCTCCTCCTTGCTGTTGAGATCCCTTACATAATCTCTCTATGTGCCCCATTAAATGACACCTTCTACACTTCACATCTGGCCTTCTCCAGCATCTGAAGTGTGGATGATCATGTTTCCCACAGTGCTTGCATGCACTGCCCTTGCTGAAACCTGCACTTCCATCATCCTTTACAGCATAATCTGAGCTACTACTGCCACCATCCTTTCTCCCTCTCCACTTCTTCTCTCTTCCACATTTTCCCTGCTGCATTCTGACTTTCAGTGCCCCCTCAATGCTTCCTTCTTGCCTCATCAACCTCCTCTGCTCTTGTGCTTGCAAAGCACTTACTAACTCTATCACCTTGAGTTTAGAGAGGTCTTTGGTATTTTCTAAGGAAGCAATGGTTGCTTCATATTTCTCAGGAACTGAAACTAGAATTTTCTGAACCAATCTATTGTCAGATAAATCAGTTCCTAATGCTCTTGCCTTGTCGGCAATCGCAATCAACTTGTCTGAGTATTCTTTAATGGACTCAGAATCCTTCATTTGCATTCTCTCGAATTCCCTCACCAAGTTCAACACTTTCATGCCCTTGATCCTCTCATCACCTTCATACTCACCTTTGAGGAAGTCCCAAATCTCCTTTGCTGACTTCAAGGCCATAATTCTGTTGAATATGGATGAAGACACAGCTGCATATAGGCAAGCTCTAGCTTTTGCCTTCCTGGTGACCCTCTCCTTGTGAGTCTTGATCTGGTTGATTGTTGAATTATCGGTAAGTGCAGCAACCTCATAGTTGCTCTCAACTGCTTCCCAATAATCACAAGCCTTCATGTAGGCTTGCATTCTGATAGCCCATGCTTGGTAGTTTTCGTCATCTAACACTGGTGGAGCCAGTGAAGAAAGACCGCTCGGTCCTGACTCCATCTCACTCAATTCTCAAAAGTGTATCACTCGGTTTTTCTAAGGGATATCTTACTAACTCTCACTCACAGGCCCCTTAAGAATTTAGCTCTGATACCACTGTTGTTTCTAAGAGAGAAGAGAAATGGGAATGCAACTACTACATTTTCATTCAATAAAATATGATCTTAAATACACTTTCTAAATGCTAAAAGTGGCTTAATTAACTCCATAAAAACAGCCAATAACTCCACTAACTCTAACTCCACAAAAATAGTCACTTACTCCACTAACTCTAAATATATCAATACTTACCCCACTCAGTTCAAATATAGCAATTTACTAAAAATAGACTTTAGCTTTGAGTTAACTAACAGTCTCGCAGCCGAGGCTGAGTATCGCTTCATGGCTTCTATTACATCTGAGCTCAAGTGCCTTAAAGCGCTACTAGGTAGTCTTGGGGTCGATCACCCCCGTGCCATCAATTTATTTTGTGACAGTCAGTCTGCATTACATATTGCTCAAAATCCAGTTTTTCATGAACGCACAAAACACATTGAGGTGGACTACCACTACATTCGCGACGCAGTTCAGGATGACACCATTGCTACGAGCCATGTTTCTACCAACGAACAACTTGCCGATATCTTTACAAAGGCTTTGGGGAAACAACAGTTTCTTTATCTTCTTCACAAGTTGGGCATTTACAATCCCCATGCTCCAACTTGAGAAGGAGTATTAGGAAAATATTTTGACATTTATGAGATAGATGTATTTTCCTTTCTATGTAATTTAGAGAATATAGGAATGTGTAGATTGAAACAAAAAATAAATAAATGAAAAATCAAGGAAATTAATTTCTTGTCATGTTCTGAAACTAGAATAAAATAACTTAAGACAAGTTTGGTTGTTGATCTGAAAACATAAATTTAAAAACTAGAGATTCAATCAAAACATAGGAGTATTTTACGTTTCCAAAAATATGTTCGGTAGCATTTAGATATTGATTCTCAATTTAACTAAATCTTCAAAAATGTGTTTAAATTATTTTTTATAAATCTTAAAATTAGTTGTTGTATGTTATAAATTTTGTATAACTATTATTTTATATCATATAATTTATAGTAAGTTATATAATACAAATTTTATTTAAATAAAAATTAATTGAGTTTATAACCTGAAATACTTTATTTATTAAAGCTTTTATCATTTTAAACATAATTCTAAACATAATTCTGTATTTTAAAATGTTAAATTGAAAAAAAATATATATATATATATGTTTTCAGAATTTAAACTCAAGGAATTAAAAAAAAAAAAAAAATCAAAAACAGAATTGAGAATGCATATTCACGAGAGTAAATTTGAAAAACATCAAACAGAATCTCAATTATCTACCGGATAAAATAGAATCTAGATTATTTGATTACTTTAAATCTCTAGTTAAATGGTAAACAAATCCAAGCACTACTTAAATATCTTTAAAAAAAAAAATGGATAAATTAGAAGTCATGTCCATCCCATCCTGCATTTATTTCTTATAATGTAAAACGTTTTCATTCTAGCTATATTCGATCTGTTCTATTTTATTTATGGTAATGAGAAAAAAAAAAGTTTTTATTCTTAATTATCAGTACTATCAAAAAGTTTTATTCCTTCGAGTCCTTTTTTTTTTTGTCCTTTTTTTTTTTTGTTTTTTCTTTTTTAAGATTCCATTAGGGTCTTTTCTTTTTTTTTTATTATATTGGGTGGAGGGATTCGAACTACAGATCTCGTGGTCGTCAACTAATACATATGTCAGCTGAGCTATGTTCGCTTTGGCCCATTAGGGTCTCTCCAAATTGCTTTATTTGTAAGATATTTGGTAATGAAAAAAAAAATTTCTGTGTTATTTTATTTTTCTCTTCAACTGCCAATAATATAAAAAATATCACATAATCAAATAAAGAATCATATTCCCACATTTCTACGCATCAGAAATGTATGAGTAATTAAACATAAAGTTTAAAATTAATATTATTTTTTTTTAGAAAATATAAACTACATTATGATCTAACAAATCATTTATTATACATTATTTTAGAATTTGCATAGTAACATTATTAATTGTCGACCAAATCAAATATGATAATAATTTTAAGTCTAAACTATATAATTTTGAGAATTGCACCTCGTGTCAATTTATATAATTTTAAAAAATTGCACCGGATGTCAATTTAGAGTAAAATAATTGTAAATATAATACTTTTTAAAAAACATTACAAATATAACAATTTTTAGAGTGATAATCACGGTAAAAGATCAATGACTATTAGTGATAGCTACGATCTATTAGTGATAGTCATTTAATTCATGACCTATCAACTACTATCACTTATTTATTTGCAACATGTTTTATCTTTTTGCTATATTTGTCATTATTTTGAATCTAATTTCTATAGATGTAACCAACCCTAATTTCGAGCTATCGATAATTTTTTGATATTTGTGTTATTTTCAATTTTATCATTAATCATTTTAAAATACAATTTTCGAGGTAGTTATTTTAAATTTGAGGGATCAAATAAAAATTAAACTAAAAGTAAGCATCATAAATTAAAAAAAAAATTCCTTTGAATTGCACTATATATATTTAAACCAGGAAAAATAGTCTCTTCTAAGCCCGAGAATTTGAATATAACTTAGTTTTCGTCTAAACTCATACCAATGGCTCCTCTCGTGCTTCTACAAGGTGAGAAACTTCGACAACTTGCGACAGTAATTCGTAACCAAGAGAATGTGGCTGTACACAACATCCAATTCAAATCTGAACAAGAACAGGCCAAATATCTAAGAGATGTTAGAGATAATTACAACTCAACAATAAAGCTTCTCGATGATGGTGATGCTATCCAACAAAAATTTAAAGATGACGAAACTCGATCTTCGATCGCTCACGAAACTTATTCTTACGTGGAAAAGGCCGTTAACATTTCGCTTCAAGCGGTGAGAAACTATACGCTTCGAACGAACTATTTGACAAAGATCGGTGCGCACTCGAAAGACATTTTTGAAGCACTAAAAATCCTAGATCCAAATAATGTAACCAATGTGGCTCGTTTGGCCAAGGAGGCTAATCAGTACAATGAATGTATGCAGCAGTTCATGATGAAGCATCAAAGCCCGGCTTCTAGCAACTTCTCCAAATGGCTGAAGGGTAATGGAACAAAGTTTGAGGATCTTGTCACAAGGTAAACTTACTTAAAAATATAGTTCCTCTCAAAATATTCCCTTTCTTTTAACCTCAATTTGTATTAATATTATTTAGGTTTTATTTTAAGGAGGAAAAAAAACGACAAAATAGAAAGGTTTATTTTGTTTTTTTTTACATGTTTGGCGGATTTGCTAATTATGTTAATGTTATAATTCTGAGTGAGGTCCCTTCATCCTTCCGATGTGGGATCCTCAAAATGAAGAGTACCATATTAGACATCTAGAATTCCATTCTAAAATCAATTGATGATAGGAAGTGTAACTCATGTATGTTATATTGTGAGTGAGGACCCTTCATCATTCCGATGTGAGATCCTCAACACTCATATATCTCTACTTGGAGTTGGAGTTATTAAACCAATTCAATTAATTTATTTAACATTTTTCTTTAAAGATTAATATTATAATTTTCAATTTTCATGGAATTAAAAGATTCGGGTTAGACTAAAATAATTCTATAGCTCATCGGGTTGATGGTAACAATTTTTATAGTTAAGGCATAATTGGTACAATTTACAATCTATCACTATAACTGTTATAACAATTGGGTTGAATTGTAACAGTTTTATAAGTGGAAAAACCAAGAGAACGGACATTTCTATTAGGCAGTTTTGAAAAATGACTAAATATTATAATGTAAAACGAGGCGAAACCTCGAGATACTTTTCACTTACTCCTTCAAACTCTAAACACTAATTCTAGAAATTAAACTCTAAAATTCTAAATTCTAAATTTTAATAAGGTAAAATTTAATTTCAAATTTGACAATTTTTTAAATAAAAAACAATTTCCATCATAAAAATTTGGAAGGGGTAATTGGTAAATTTGGAAATTCATCTATGTAACTATAACGACTACTATAGCTCAAGAGAAATATATATAATTTTTCTAAAATATTACAAAATTTTTGGTTTGTTTTTTTTGACAACATGTGGGGGTAGGGATTGAACCCGTGACCTCTTGGTCACTAGTCTATAGACTATGTCAGTTGAACTATGCTCATGTATATTAAATCAGACCCTAACCAACCTTCCCGACTTGTAATGAGTGACAAATTTAATTGTCATATATATTTATAAATATGTCATAAAAATAAATAATAAATAATATTTAGATAGGACTGTTTCAACAACAATCAGACCCAAAATAATTGCAAATTTAACAAACTTTAAAACATTTTACAAATATAGCAAAAAAATCAGGAGCTATCACCGATAAACTCTATCGTTGATATATGGCTATCACTAATAGACTTCTATCAGTGATAGACTACTATCACTGACAAAATTCTATAAAAAACTGAGTGATAAACCATACTATCAGTGATAGTAATTGTCATATCCGCAATTTTTTTAAAAAAATGCTATATTTTTATTTATTTTACTCTAAATTGACATCTGTTACAATTTCTTTTTAGATATGACAATTTTTTAAGAAGTCTATCACTAATGGACCATTTTTTTTATATATTCTAATAGTCTATATCGTTCACAACCTTCTATCATTAAGACTATTTTTATAACCTATCAGCAATGTATTTCTATCATCGCGACACTTTTTATAGTCTATCAACGATATATCTCTATCACCGATAGACAATTTGTATATTCTATCGGCGATAGACCTCTATCACCTATAAACCATTTTTGTAATATATCGTAGATAGACCTCTATCACGGTTAAAATTGTGTTATATTTGTAAATACTTTTAGGTTGAGGTAGATTTACTATTATTTTGTATTAGAATGTCATACATACCATTGTTGTTTTAATTTTCATCCCTACTTTCGAAATAAAATTATCCATTCATTTCTTGAGTTTCAAATTTTCATTAAAAATTAAATAAAGGATTCAAATTTTCATTAAAAATTAAATAAAGAATAATCTATGCATGAAATTAAACTAATTGCAGTATACCATGTATATAGATCAAAATATTACGTACCATGAGCCAAAGCATAAACACTCGAAATAAATTTTGATTATATTTAATCTTTATCTTTGAAACTTATGATTTTTTTTTTTTAAATTAATCATACCAGCATACTTATATTATTAACTTCCTCTTAAATGTGGATTCATCAGATACCAAAATAAGCGTGGTTTTTCTGGACTATTCAAGAATTTGAAAGATGAACAAAAGCTTCTGGTAAATTTCTCTCATTTATAGTATTAATTTTAGTATTCTTATTTCTTGTTTCCTTTCTTGTTTTTAAAGAAAGAAACATACTTGTTTTGTAATCTTTTAATAGAATGCATTCCAATTCTTTTTCCTAATTTTTGAAAAATAGAATGAAATTTCACAAATGTTGCACACTTTCTAAATTCGAAGTATTTGTATGGATGAATCTCCCTCGAAAGAAGTAAAGGTTTTTTTTGAACATTTTCTTTTAATTTTATGTTTTTTTGGCTTTCTCTCGTGATAAGCAAGTGCCCTCCCGTATGAAAAATCATTTGTACTATTCGCTTATCACAAGTGCACCATAATTTTTTACTCCTGATCGTGCTCAGTGAATGGTACTACAGATTTTGTGCACTTACTTAGCACGAAGAGAAGATAAAAAGAAAAACATAAATTTTAAAAAAACCGAGTTTAAAAACCTCACACACCCCGAGAGGTGGGTCATCTGTAGAAAAACCTCTTCTAAAGTAATCTGTACTCGCCAACAAAAGCATAGCTCAACGACGTGATGTATCGCGTAGTGACTATGACGTTCGAGATTCAATTCTCCACCCAACATGTTAGTCAAAAAAAAAAAAAAAAAAAAAAAAACCGTGATATGCACTCCTTGTGCACTCTCACTCATGTCTCTCTATCAACAAATGATGATTTCAAATTTTTTAAATAAGTTTAAATTTTTTATTATAAAATATTGTCATCAAAAGGAAAATGAATTGACATAAAAAAAAAAAAAAATATATATATATATATATATATTATGTCCACAATGATATTTTTGCTAATATATATTTTTTTTTTTTTCAATATAACGAAAATGTCAATTGGTCAATTATTATTTCAATGACAATAGTTATGTGGAAAAAAATTAATACTTCCAATGTTATTGACTACCGAAAAATATATGCATCTTCATTATTATTGTTTTTAATTTTACTTTACGTCTAGAATTCTACTCCATATTATAACCTTTTTCTTTCTTTGAGATTCAATATTATAAACTTATTATAATTGTATTGTGTTTGTTTTGATGCATATTATATATCTACTAAATTTTATTTCAATTAAAAATAATAAACTAAAACTAAAAAACAATAATAAACAAGAAAAAGTTTTCCAACACATTTGTTTTTTTTTTTTTTTCAAAAAAAAAAAAAACCAGAAAAAAAATGATTTTTAAACTTATATTTCCGTTTCTAGTTCTTAAAAATTAGAAATGTGAATCCAAAAACACGAAATAAGAACATCAAATCCATCCTTAGTTGGTGTAGGCTAATTTTCTCATTTTTTTCTTTAGTTGTTATGTTTGATTCCAATTTTTTAAGAAACATATGTATTTGGTAACAATATTTTTGCTTCTTAATGCTCATTCTTAAGAAACATTATAAAAATTGTATGCAAACTTTTAAAACATAAAATCTAGGTATTTTTCTCCTCGTGTTCCTATTTCCAATTTTCAAAACATAAATTAACTGTTTTTTTCTTTTCATTTTTAACTATTAACCAATCAATATTTACAAAAATTAAAATTACAAAATAATTTTGAACATTTAATATTTTTCAAAAAAAATCTTCAAATTTATGAAGTAAAACTTTAATTTTTCTAATTTATTTTTTTTCGAACAAGAAACTAAGAAACATCACCAACCCAATTATCCAATCTAGGTGTACAACGATATCATCACAGCCTCCGGGAGGGGAAGTGTTGTAGTGGACACTTTATCAAAGATCTCTGGTGCAGCTGGCATTTTGTTTCTCATCCTTGCAGCTGGAATAATGGTATGGGACATTTTTACCGCAGATCATGTTTTCGAAACAGCAACAAAAAATGTCATGATGACCGTCGCGGCGGTCGGTGGAGCAATGGTTGGACAAGTTGTGGGAGCTGCCTTACCAACTTTAGTTGGTGTCGAAGCTTCTGCTCTGTTTGTGATGGCGACTGCAGTTATAGGCAGCATTGTGGGAGCCTTTGTGCTTGGTGCGTTTGTTGGTTGGTTGCTTGATTCTATCTTTGACTCTGGAGGCTATTATCCCCTAAGCACTGATGGCCATCATTGCTATGTGGCGCCTTTACCTGATGGTGAGGCAGTAGCACGTCAAATTGCTCATCATTAGAATTCATTTGCCAACTAAAGTAGCCATATCCTTAAAAATGAACTCCAGGGTTATTGCATGAATCCCTACAGATCAAGGGCATGCAAAATGAGAACAAAACACTACTTGTAAGTTATGAATAATTATGATCCATATCGTTGTTTGGAACTTTGTTCTATGGGAAAAATATAAATATACTAGTTTATGAATAATTATGATCTATATCTGACACGCCCTACCTCAAATTACCCTAATCAATCTAGAACGCGACGTATCCACAATGAAAAAAAAATACTTAATTTGATTTTTAAAAATGAAAAATATTTCAAAATTTCATGGTTTGGTTATATAGTTAGGTGGATAATTATGTAATGGTTTATTATAATTTTAAAATAAATACTATGTCTTAAAATTATAATTACTTCATATCAAAGAATGTATGAACAAAATTGAGGGGCATTTCATTTCTACGAGTTATGGTTCCCACCCTTTGACGTTTTTCGCAAGTTCTACAAAATTCATATGCATCTTTAAACAAAAAAGTCCAATAAAACCCACAATCAAGGACCTTCCTAACAGTTCGTTTAGGCCCAAAATGTGTCCTGCACGCATAATCATGACAAAAAGTAAGAATAGACTCATGCTCAGATTCAAGCACGCATCTCCTAATCACCTGGTCAGCACCAAATTTCCAGAGGTATGAATCTTCCCAAACACAAAATTAAGCATCACTTCTAACTTTAGCCTTCCTAGTTGAAGAAAAATGGTTGGGAAAGCTACCTGTGACTAGATAATTTACCATGTCAGCGTACCAGGGGATAACCTCGCGCATCTGAAGATGAGCTCATTGGAAAAATCATCATTCAGAGGCAACTCGTCCTCTTCTCGCGCTAATCGACTAAGATGGTCAGCAACTGAGTTCTATGTTCCCTTCTTGTTCTTGATCTTCAAGTTGAACTCTTGGAGAAGTAATATCCATCTGAGCAGCCTCGATTTTAAATCTTTCTTCGACATTAGATACCGCAAAGCGACATGATCAGAATAAACAATTACTTCAGATCCAAGAATGTATGAGCAAAATTTATCTAGAGCAAAGACAATGAAAATGAGCTCCTTCTCAATCGTGGTATAGTTGCATTGGGCCGAATTGAGAGTCCTCGGGGCATAGTAAATCACATGGCTCTTCTTCTTGATTCATTGGTCAAGCACTACTCAAACATCATAATTGCTAGCGTCGCACATAATCTCGAAGGGCAATTCCCACTTAAGTGGGTGGATTATTAGCGCACTAGTCAAACGGTCTTTGAGCAAATCGAAGGCTCATTTGCGCCTCCTCAAACTTCAACGTGACATCGTTTTGCAAGAGGCTTGTCATAGGCAATGCTAACTTGGAGAAGTCTTTAATGAACCTGCGATAAAATCCTGCATGGCCAAGAAATGAACGAACTTTTCGAACATTCGTGGGGTAGGGGAGGTTAGAAATAACATCAATTTTAGCCTTATACCCCTCAATACCCCTAGATGATAATACCACATGTTCTAACACAATGCCTTGATTGACCATAAAATGACACTCTTCATAATTTAATACTAACCTCGGTTCAATGCAACGTTCCATGACATGAATTAACTAGACAATCATCGAAGGACTCACCATACACAATAAAGTCATCCATAAACACCTCAATGCATTTCTCAATAAAACCAGAAAATATGCTCATCATGCATCTTTGAAATGTACTAGGAGCGTTACAAATGCCAAATGACATCCTTCGATATGCATAAGTGCCAAAAGGGCACATGAAAGTGGTATTTTCTTGGTCCTCTTGTGCAATGAGAACTTGATAGAACCTTGAGAAACCATATAGGAAATAGAAATATGGCTTCTTAGCTAAACGTCATGTTCCATGCATAGTAAATATGTTATAAGTGTTATAACATATAGTATGCATATTTAGGAATTCATGAGTATTGATATAAAAGTTATATTAATTCATGAATTAGATGTTGTTAGTTTAATAGAATAATTAATATAAGCGTTATATTAATTATGAAATTGAACATACAACATTGGTTGGCCTAGTTTTATGCATATTGTATGTTATAATGTATATGCATGTTTAATTCATGAGTATTAATATAAGAGTTATATTAATTCATGAATTAGATGTTGTTGTTTAATAGAATAATTGATATAAGTGTTATATTAATTATGAAATTAAAACTTCCAACATTAGTTTTATGCATATTGTATGTTGTAAATGTTATAATGTATAGGATGCATGATTAATTCATAAAAATTGATATAAGTGTTATATTAATTTATGAATTAGGAGTTGTATATTTAAGAGCATAATAGATATAAGTGTTATATTGATTATGAAGTTAAATATTCAACTTGTCATGCCTTAGCGAATGTATGTTTAAGAAGCATATAGATGGTTGTTATAGAAAGTCTAGTTTTTGCAAGTGTTGTAAAAATGACTTAGACTTTTAAAATCTATAACAAAGATAAGAGTATGTTCATTTAGGGTTAAATGGTTCGGTCTGTTTTATTAGATAAAATAGGTCGAAATCTCGTAAATGCTAAGGTTATGAGAAACTCACCTGGTGAAAATCCTGTCTAAGGTTGGAGGAAAATGAATTGACGGATCACCTCCTACCTGGGGACTACCCGGTACTTGAGTAAAGTTAACTTGGTTTTATGAGCATGCGTGAGACGTGTAAGGTTAGAAAAGTGTTAATAACCTAGACATCTCAGGTAAAATGTTTGCTGTTAACTCTCCAAATGAGAGTTATTTAGGCCTTTAATTGTTAAATATCCATGATGTCTTTTGAGTATTTGAATTATTATTGAGCTTAATACGTGTTAAATATTGACTTTTATGAATTGGTGTTGCATGAGTGCTTGTGTGAAACTTCTGTGAATAAGTGTGTTAATTGGTGACAAATATCTAAGCAATGTCCTTTCAGGATGTCGCTGAAGTCTCGCGAGGAGCGCAATAGAACAAAGGAAAGGACAGCTGCAGACAAAGCTTTGCGGTCGCATCGCGCCAGCAAAGTTGGGACTTTTAAGAACCTTTGCGATCGCAACGCAATCGCAAAACCTGTACCTTCTTCTGCAGCAATTTCAGAACCTGTCCCCTGCCGTACCGCACGCCTGCTGCTTCTGGTTTTGTGTCCTCCAATGAGGATTGAGAGCCATTTTAGGGTATGGATTATGGAGGAATGAAGGGGCCATATATATAGAATACGATAGAGGAGATGGAAAAAAGAATCACATACTTGGAGAATCGGCAAAGTGTCCAAACCCCAAGAAATCCTCTCCATTGTTGGATCCGAAAAAGCTCCCTTGGGATTCAGAAATTCTAAGGAAGAAGAGAAGATCATTTTTCTCTTCTTACTTGCTTTCCTTCCAAGTCAAGCCACTATTTTCCATCAACCGAAGCACGAAGTGGCCAAGCTGATTGGTAGTGAACTTTTGTACGTTCACAAATTTCGGGTTGTCGAGACCCGCCAAAATGAAATTTATAAACCCGAATGCACCGAGCAATTTGCAGCTAAGTGGTAACGGGGTCGATCCACAGGGAGCGATCAATAATCTTAATTAAATTGAATCAAATTTGCAATGATAGAACAGGAGATTTTGTTTGGGGAAAACAGTGGCGAAAACTAAATTTACGCTAACGGAAAATTAAAACGGGAGGTATGAAATTGACGAATACGATTGATTAGCAAGTGTCGGGATTGATCTAATGTACTTTGGTTCATTGATTAATATATGAATTAGCCAAGACGTTTCATGCACACAAAATGTTTGTCCCTCTCGGGTCCAAACATCCCAATGAATTAATTAGAAAAGTGCAATTCTAACTAAACATGCCCACTAATTAATCTAAGTTCATGACTCTTAAATCAATTAACAAACAATAACGGGTATCATTGAGACGAATTAATCCTAGAACTAATTCGATTTATCCCGTAATCTTAAGCCCGCCGTGAGAACGTTAATCAATTCCTACCCCCAACTGTCACTTGGGCTCGAATTGATTAGCCACGAGCTA
This sequence comes from Herpetospermum pedunculosum, assembly GCA_028017165.1. NCBI lineage: Eukaryota > Viridiplantae > Streptophyta > Magnoliopsida > Cucurbitales > Cucurbitaceae > Herpetospermum > Herpetospermum pedunculosum. The sequence goes on from CM051530.1 coordinate 49,988,797, forward strand.
GACTTTCGCTACTAAGTATTGAAGTTTGTCAAAAATCAATAATAGCCAACTAAGCATGCATAACTAATTATGGACGTCACTCCTAATCGGAAAGACAAGTTATTCGTTCTTAATACAGACCAAGAGATGCAAGAAAATCATTCATTCATGCTAAACATTCAATTAAGCTCTAATCTCACCTAATACAAAAGATAATTGTTGCGTGCTCAGTGTTTAAGTAAATATGCAATGTGAGAGCACTCAGAACATGCAAGCATACATGATCTTGTAGCAAGTAATAAGTATTTTTTCATTCGATTTCCCATAGAGATTTATTCTTAGTTACTAACGAAGTGAGAGGTTAAATTAGAAAGGGTGGTTTAAACGGGGTGAATTGGAGAGTAATGTGCCTACTAATGAAGAACGTGCGAGATATGCAAGCATAAACAAAGACAAGTAAAGAGGTTAACTTGAATGTAAAAGAAAAAGAATTGCGGAGAAAGCAATTATCTAGCAATAAAATCGCAAAGCAAAAGACTGGAAAAATGGCTAAGGCAAAAATAGAACTGAAAGAATTGCGCAGACAGCAATTTTCTAGCAATTAAACTAACAACGTTTTAAGGGTGAAGTGTGGAAACAAGGGCAACTAACGACTCCTCTATAGGTTTTTTCATACGATTCTTCAGCAGTAGATCAACTTATCATGCATCAAATTAACTCATTCTCATGTATCTCTCGATTTCATGCATTAGATCCTTTAGTTCACTCATGTCCAAGTAAGACTTAAGCATCTATTTATATAAGCAAGTTAATGAATTGTGCTAGGAAAACGCCTATTCCTAGGTCGTTTTCTGGCTACCATGAAAGGCTAGCATGAATGGACGACTCTGAACTCTTACTCCTTCCGGAGGTTAGGAGTTCTTTAGACAAAATGGATGGCCAATCGAAATTGTCCGTGGGATGAAGTACACATACATTCAATGCGTGCGAAGCTATCCTACATGCTGAATTCACGTATTTCTACCTATAGATTCATCATTAGCAGACCCTTATGTGGTTTAGTTACTCATGGATGATGATGGATTGGAAAGATTAGGTTGATTAAGCATAATTGACAGTAGAATGAAAGTAAAGAAAGAAACAGAAAGCGATAAAGAAACTTGCAACGTGGGTAAATGATCCTCTATTCAATAAGATTCAAAGCTTAATGTGCAATGACTATAAAGCAAAAACGACTAAGAAAATGGAAACGAATTGAACCAATGTAGCTAACAGCAGTAAAGGCAGCAAACAGAAACGAAAAGCAAGACAGAACGCAGTAAAAAACAGTGTAAAGTGTGCGTGAACTCCTCGCCGCAAGCGCCTCGGATGAAGGGGGAAGGTGAGCTTTGTTTGGGGATGAATCCAATCAGAAGAGAAGAAGGATCTTCTCTTCTTCCTCTCAGATTATCGATGCCAACAGCTGAATCCTTCACGCCAACAACCGGAAGAGAAAACAGGGAGAAATTGCGTTGAGTTGGAGAGTTCTACGCTTCCAAGCTTGTTGTTCTCCTTCCCCCTTGACCTCCTTTTATAGCTCTTTGCAGGTACTCTTCAGTCAAGGAGAGCCATCCATTATGAACGACGACCTTCCACGTGGCAGCATGAGAGAAATTGGGCGGCTGAAAGATCGCAACAAAACGGCGGACGGTTAAGCAACTTAACAATTTCAACTTAAACATTGCGGAGACATCAATGTTTTCGCAATGTTCCTGCAATACAGAATTTGAACTCTTTTAGCTTCGTTTTTGATCCTTTCTTGTTCCTTTTACAAATAACTCTTGATTTAGTTCCATTCTATGAATTCTCATATATAAGCACATGTTTAGACTAAATTCTATCAAAACGCTTAAGAGTTTACACAATTCTATAGCAAATAAGTCCCTAAAATATGCACTTTTGGAGACGTAACAATAATCAATCCCTAAACTTAACTAACCAACCACTAACCTCTAGCTATCCATGGAGATGAAGCCTTGCCAAGCATCCATGGAGATTGTCTTCTTCATACAACCCAAAAATGGGCAAAAACCAGAAATTAATAGGGGAAAACGGCAATCCCGAGGGGAAAAGGGAAGAAGATCCCTTTAAAAATCGGAAATATTGGCTTTATATCCGTCGGAGCGTCGAGACGCTAGGGCAGCGTCTCGACACTGTGCCCTAAGTTGGCAGCGCGCGCGCTCGGGGTAGCGTCGAGACGCTCGAACAGCGTCGAGACGCTGTCGGCGTTGAGCGAGCGTTGAGACGCGCGCGCTCGACGCTGGCGCTCGTCAGTCTTCGAAAATCGTCGGGGCGGTGTCGAGACGCTAGGATAGTGTCTCGACGCTGCCGCTCAACGCTTGCTCTCGGGTTTGGTGGCAAAAAATTTCCTTTCAATGGCAATTTTTGCCATTTCTTCAATTCTTCAAGCCTCTTCACTCCCGATGCGTCCATGAAGCTCTAAAACGCCGCTTTTAGCATCGAAACACGTCCTCGGACTCCTCGAGCTCTCTACCATGAGTTTACCTACAAAAATGCATTTTAATCAATATTGAGCATGGTTTTAGCTATAATTAGGGAGTAAATAATAGCTCTATTTTGGAGCTATCACTGATCATCTCCTAGTCTACTGTTTTTCTACTTTCTTTCTACTGTTTTTATTCTACCGTTTTCTTACTGTTTTGAACTCTTGTTTGAACTCTTGCTGTATTCATTCATTATGTTTAATGTATTCAAGTCCTTTGAAGTTTTTATTATTTCTGTTAATATCATGAGTAGCTAACTTTATAAGGGTTTGCTAGGATGAATCCATAGTTATATAACTTGTGAGTTCAGCATGTAAATAAGCACTTGTGTACTAAGTGAGTGTGAGCTTCATCTTCTGAGTGTTTTCGATCAGCCATCCATTACACTCTAAAGAGTTCCTAACCTCCGGAAGGAGTAAGAACTCAGAGTCACTCACTCATGCTAGCCTTTCATGGTAGCCAGAGAGGAGTATAGGAATAGTCACTCTCCTAGCACGTTTATTGGTTTGCTGTTATGGATAGGTTGTTAAAACTTACTTGGATATGAGTAGCTTAATAACTTAAAGCATATAATCGGAAGATGTATGAGACCTAGCTAAAACGGTGCATGTTGTTGCTTGTTTGCTGTTGAAATGACCATGTTGTATAACTATCGGAGGATTCCTAGCTGACCTTGTTGTTTTTCTCTTAGAACTTAGCTGTTTGTTAGTCTGTTGCGAAAGCTCTGCTAGATCCGCATTATTATTTTCACACTGCCATTAGTTAGCATATTTATCCTGTTGTCAACTTAGTTTTCACTCAGCATTGCTTTAACTTTGCGTTTTCTCTGCGCACTTTACAATCCTGTGTCCCGAAATCAAATCCATATCATCCCTGGTTACATTCTCTAAGTTAGCACGCATAAATCGTCATTTAGTCAGCATAGTCTCTGTGGGAAACGATATAAAATTTACTTATCACTTGCTGCAGACCGTGTATACTTGCATGGTTATTTGCTTATTTTAATCACTTTATAACCCCATTGAGCAAAACAACAAGTTTTTGGCGCCGTTGCCGGGGACTTTGTTGATTAAAAAAGAATTGTGTTAACTTTAGAGAGAGCTTAAAGGATTGGAGCTAACCTAGTGTTTTCTTTTTGCAGGTACTAACAACGTTGGTTTATGAATGAGTTTCCAAACTGCGATTTCGAGTTTAATTTACAAGACTTAGGAGCTAAATATTAGCACTTTTAGAGTACTATCAAAATACCCCCAACCTAAATCTTGCTAGTCCTCGAGCAAGGTGTACTTTGATTTATCTTATAAGAAACCACTTGCATGCTGACGACTCAAATCTCAAAACTCATGAACACAAGATATTAATGCTAACGGAAAAACAAACAAGTGTATGCATAAGTTAAAAACATTTCAAAATTTTAAATCCTACTCTCACGTGTGTGTGTGTGCTTAGCTTCTCTTACTCTAGCTCTTATAGACCCTGAATTCTTTTAATCGATCCTAAGACTCGTTTTCCCCCTACTTCTACCGTTGAGAACAGTCTATTGACTTAACGGGTCGGAAAGAGCAACAAAACAATTGGCCCAATTCTTTTCTTCTTTTCCTTGGTACTTTGTACCCTTTTCATTTTATTTTTCTTCTTTCGAGAGAGCCTAACACGTCAAACTTAATTCACTTCACGTTTTTAAGGACAAGTGTTCACTTCAATTAGTCACCCTTTCATGCAGTGGCAACCGTGGGTTACACGATCGCCCCTGATTACACGGGCAACACAAGAAGGAGGAACACCTCAAAAAAAAACATTTTTCATGCCTTTTACTCACAGAAAATTGAAAAAATTTAGGCATAGATTTTTGCTTACAACAAATGAGTTATTACAAATTCTAACACATCAAGCCTCCCTAAATATGCCTTTCGAGGTGACAACAAATTTTCAGATCAAATAAAGTAACTCTAAGCCTATCAGAACCAAGAGTAAGAGGGCTATGTGCTCGATGAATGTAGAGAGTATTCGGAAATTTTTTAAAATAAGCTCAAAATATGCATACAACTCATGGTTTATTCGAAAAGCACAAATATGGAGTATTCACGAGTAAATCACAGACAGTCCTCATCGGACAACATGCATTCAGATTCTCATACATCTCAAAATCAGAGCATCCATGCACAAAAACTATAAAGAAGTCCAAAACTAAATTCTACCCCCCACCTAAAAGACTGCATTGTCCTCAATGCATCTAATCCCACAGATAAACAATTAAAATGACAAAAATCAAAGGGAACAGAAACCTCCCCTGAATTTTTGCGGGATCGGTGAGTAGGGATGCACAACCTTGTCTTCAAAATATATCTGAAATGCAGGTCGTCTCTTGCTTATTACCTACGAAAGCAAGAAAAAGCTAAGCTAGGGAAATAAAAACTAAAAGTAAAGACAAAAATTGAAATACGCATGGGTTGCCTCCCAAGAAGCGCAAACTTTTAACGTCGTTATGCTCGACGTGTCCTCCACTCTGTCAGGGTACGTAAAAATTCTCGTACTTCTTCGGCCCCTTCTTCCTTGAATCAACAAAACCTGCTAAGAGAAGCAAGCTCTTCGACTTTTGGAGGCAGCCGGACAGAGTTGTTATTTTTTTGGTATTTTCAATATATGGGAAAAATAAAGACTCAACGGACTCAAACAAAATAAAAGCCGACTCAACTGACTTGGGAGAAAAAGGAAGAAAACATGCATCAATAGAGGAAATTTCAGGAAATAAAACGGAAAGAGACTTGTCAGCCTCAAACTCTATCACCTGAACATCCTCCTCGGGACTAGGCTCGGCTTCTTCCTTAATCTCACCGATCTCATCTTCGCATGGCGGAGCATTCTCAATCTCTTCATCACTATCGGGGTATATTTCCTCAAAGAACCTCTCCTCAGTGGTATGCTCAACTAGATGATCTTCCTGACCCTCCAATTCCTTCGCTGGATTGAGCAAACGGCTTATTTGCTCATTGGCTTCGCGGAGCTTCGCTTCTAACCGAGCCTCGCGCATTGCCTGCGAATATTGGTGAGTGCTATCAACTAATTCATTAACCATTTGTTCCAGTGACATACCTCGACAATATTTATGAGGAAATTGGTTTTGTTGCTCCTCCATTCCTTGCAACTCAACTTCAGTCTCTAGGCGAGACTGGCGCATTCCCTGCTCGAATTGGAGCGTGCTGTTGACTAAATTGTCAACCATCTGCTCCAATGACATTGTTTGGCAAGAATTCGGAGGAGCTCTTTCATCTTCATAACTTGAAACTTGTCCCCAATAATCAAATGGATAATATGCCATGTTAAACGAGAAGACACAAGAAAAAGAAAAATATTTTTTTGATTTTTCTAACAAATAAAATTTAACTAAGAGAAATTAAATGGTTCCCCGGCAACGACGCCAATTTGGTAGTGAACTTTTGTACGTTCACAAATTTCAAGCTGTCGAGGCTTGCCAAAATAAAATTTATAATACCGAAACTACTAAGCTTTGCAGCTAGTGGTAACGGGTGTCGAACCACAGGGAACCTAAATCAATCTCTCTTAACTAATTTCTATTTGTCTTTTAAATTAAAACTCAAAATAAAACTGTGAATTAAAGGGGGAGTTAATTCAAACTAAACTAAGTAGAAAATCTAACGGAAAATTAAACTAACGGAAAATTAAATAGCGAAAAATAAAGAACGGAAAAATAAATGTAACATGTTCTCATAATTCGAGGGATAGGGATTTTCTTGATGCGCTTAGATCATAGGGATTCTAATCATGCTTAGCAATTTAATCTCATGCACGCGAAATGTTTGCTCGTTTCCGAAGCAAACATCCCAATGAATTAATTAGAGGCTCTAATTAAACATGCTCATTAATTAATCTAAGTTGATCAAGCCTAAATTGATTAATGAACAGTAACGGGTAGCATCGCGACGAATTAACCCGGAGACTAAATCGATTTTTCCTCTTTACCCAAAATCCAACATGAAGGTTAATTAATTTCTACCCCCAACTGTCACTTGGGATCAAACTAAATACCCATATTCAGATTCGTGTTACCTAGTGATTGAGGCAATTATACGTACTAATCTCTAACGGTAAAGCATGCATAAGGACTCGGGCGTCACTCCTAATCAGTTACACAAGCTATTGAGATGAAGTTTAAGGAAGAAGATGCAAGAAATCTAACAATTACAAGCTGGAAAATTCATACAAACCCTCCCTAAGCATCAAGATTACCCCTAAATCTCAAATTAGAGCACTTACCTTAGTTGCCCGTTGTGAAAATCAAGAGAAATCAACAAGAAATCAACTCCAATGTATTAGAATAGGTAAGAAATAGGTTTTGGCTCAAGAAACGAGCTCTACAAAAGATGGGGGCGGAAGAAATTGGGAGAGAATGACCTAAAATCAGCAAAAACAGACTTAAATACTCATTTCTGCGTCAGACTAGCGCCTAGGCGCCATAAGTCAGTGCCTAGGCGCCGCGGGAGCGCGCGCACAGAATCGGGACAGCGCCTAGGCGCTGACCTCTCTGGAAAATTTACAAACCGGGCATTTTTTATGACTTTTATCTTTAATGACGGCCATTTACAGTCAAGGATAGGGCGCGCGGGCGCGAGGGACTCGGGGCGAGCGGACTTTCAATGACGGGCGGTGGTCTGGTCCGCGCGCGCCTGGGCATGTGGTGTTGACCGTTGACTTTTACAAAATGAAGGAAAATCTTGCATCTACCAAGATTTGAACCTGGGCACCCCCATAGTCTTGGCAAGCTCTGCACCATTAAGCCCTTAATCAGTTTTGAGTTATAATTAGATTATTTAATTAATGTAGTATAATCACTCAAAACCGTTAATTAATAAAATGCTCTGAAATATTCATTTAAGCTCTTAATTTACGCAAATGCCCGATTTACCCCTTTACAATTAAATTATACAAAATATATCAATTAAGCCCAAATAATTATTCTAATTTACAAGACTTAGGAGCTAAATATTAGCACTTTTAGAGTGCTATCAGTTTCCCCGGTCGAGATTTACCGGTTTGGTATCGGTAAATCCCACACCGAGGAAACCGATCGGTAAGTGTTACCGGTCTGGTTTATCAGTTGTAATTTATCAGTCAATAAATTTACCGGTTGAAACCTGAAACGGTATATCGGTAAAAACCAAGTGTTGCTTTTCCCTCTGGTTATCGGTCTAGTGTTTACCGATGAGGTTGGACCGGTCAGTTTACCGATCACCATTTACCAGTGTATGGGCACTGGTTTATCGGTTTCACTTGCTTCGGTAATTCTTTACCGGTCAACTTCCTCGGTTGACTTTACCGGTCGGTTTTTACAGGTGGTAATGAATTTACCGGTTGGACTCGAAGTTGAGAAAAATGCTAAGTGTTAGCATTGTTTTTCACTTCTTGTTTGTTGCTCATTGATTGTTGAAGATCCTCAGTCAGTTTAAGGCTACTTCCACTGCGCCTCTGGTTGTGCCAGGATCTCTCGGTTCCATCACTTCCAACCCTAGAAAGTATGATCCGTATTCGAACACGTACAACCCCGAATGGCGGGACCACCCAAATTTGAGTTATGGGAACAAGGATGGACAACAGCGTTATCAAGGTCAGTCATTCGATAGACCTCAGAACTTCACCCAAGCTCAAGCCTCCAGTTCCTCAAATTCTATGGAAGAGATGGTGAGGACCATCGTTAATTCGACGAGCGAGTTTCAGAAAGAAGCTCGCGAGGAGCTAAATTCGCATAAGGCGGAGCTGCAAAATTTGAACAAGCAGCTCACATAAATGGTTGTGTCGATTAGCAAAATTGAAAGCAAGAGCTTAGGGAAGCTTCCTTCCCAAACCACAGTGAACTCATGTGAGAACGTGAGTTCAATCCAGCTGAGAAGTGAGAAAGCAGTTCCCTCTAGAGCTGAGAAGGAAGTGAAGAAGGACAGCCTGAATGTGTCCTCCCCGAGCCATCCTGAAGGTGAAAATGTTGAGAAAAAAGAAGAACTTAAGAAATGTGTGCAGGAGAATGTTCCCACAACACCCTTCCCAAGTAGGCTTGCGAAGCCTATTACTGTGAATGAAGATGAGGAGGTCCTTAAAACCTTCCAGAAGGTGATGGTGAACATTCCGCTCTTGGAAGCGGTGAGTCAAATCCCAAAGTACGCCAAGTTTCTCAAGAGTTGGTGCACAAAGAAAAGGAAGTCAAGAGTGACTGATGAGAAAAAGAAAGAAAACGTCTCGGCGATTCTTCCAGGTTTGTTACCAACCAGGTGCAATGACCCAGGTACATTTACTATACCATGCATGATAGGTAGCAAAGTAGTGAAAAATGCCATGCTAGACCTTGGTGCCTATGTGAATGTAATGTGTTATGCATTGTTTCAAGATCTTAAATTAAATGAAATGCATGAAACGTATGTGGTTGTGCAATTAGCCAATGAGTCTTGCATTTGTCCTAGAGGAAAAGTCGAGGATATTTTTGTGAAAGTAGGAAGTATGATGTTTCCTGCAGATTTCTTTGTTTTAGATATGAATGGAAAATCTTTGAATGTTTCTTCTTCCATGTTGTTGGGGCGTCCCTTTCTTAAGACTGCTAGGGTCAAAATCGATGTTTATAAAGGCGTCATATCTTTGGAATTTGATGAAACTGTTAACGAATTTTCCATGTTTGATTTGAAATCTGTGGATTCTGTGGATTGTCTGGATTGTGTGAAGGGTAAGAATTTGACCTCGAGCTTGAGGGATGATTCTTACATTTCTGTGAAGAAAAAAGATTTGAATTTGAATGTTGATGGTGTTGTTTTTTATGAGACTAATAATGATGATATTCACGTGCTGGAAGCACGAAGAGAAAAAATGTGTTTCATGGATGTTTGCAGGGTCAGTGTGGACGAGGAAATGATTGGAACGTCCCCCGCGCTGTCGGATTATGGTTGAGTTTGTTGGGAGAATTCAGTCGAGCAAAGGACTTTCAAAATTCTGCGCTTCTCAGAGGCACCCGAGTGTTGAACTGTTTTTTAGTCTTTAGTTTTATTGTTTTTGTTTAAGTTTAGTAGTTTAATTTAGTTTATTTTGCTTGCTGTTTTTTTTTATTAGGAGAAAGAGGAGAAGTTGAGGAAATTGGGCTTGGGTAAGAAAGCGCCGCCTCTCGTCCCTCGCCAACCTCGCAAAGATCAGGGAAGTGTCGTTTTCCTTTCTTTTTATTTTTTGCATATCTGATGAGAAGCATTGAGGACAATGCTATCTTCTGAGGTTGGGGGTGGATGTTATGGATTTCCATGTGCAGTTGTTGAGCAGGAGTAGACTTAGAATTTGAAGTGCTTGGGACTCTGTTTATATGCTTTCTAATTATGATGATCTAGGAAATGATTTTAGAATCTTGGCATTTGCATATCTAGATTTGCATGAGGTAGTTTTGCATTTATTAGGTCCATGTCAAAAAAAAAATTAATTCTTTTTTTTCTGTTGCTCCCTTGCATCTATCGAGCACTTAGCAACCGCTTCTTTGACTCCATAGGCTTAGATTAATCGCATGTTGCATTGATTCTTGTTGTCACCCCGAAAGGCACCCCTAGGGTAGCTTGTTGCATGAGAGTTAATAATTGATTAATCGAGTTAGGAAAGCTATTAAGCCTAAAAGTAAAATAAAAAATAGAAAAGCATGTTGTTTAGAAAATCCTCCCGAGGCGCTCCTCCTTCTTAATAGTTCACTTAAGAAGTGAGCGTTAGTCCTTAAAAATGTGAAGCTTAGGCCTATGCTTGACATGTTAGGCTTCTCGGGTTTGGGAAGAAAACGAAAAATAAAGTATTGGGTTCAAAGAACCAAGAATAAAGAGTACAAAGTACTCAAAAGAAAAAGAATGAGAAAATTGTTTTAGGCCTCTTAATTTGTTGCTCTCTCTTATGTGATAAAGCTTTAGATTGTTCTTAAATGCTAGAAGTAGGGGGAAAACGGGATGACATGTTGCATGCGGTCTTTCCGGGTTTACGTAGGTTTAAGATAGGTTGGCTAGCACACACGCACGTTAGGGAGCGATAGTTAATTTTTGATATGTTCTTGATTAAATGCATGCGCCGATTGTTTTCTTGAGCATGTAAATGTTTTGATCTTTAAAAGCATCGAGGTTTGAATTAGAAGCATGTATGCATGGTCCTTTAGAGTTAAATTCTAGGTTTGCCTTGCTCGAGGACTAGTGATAGCTCCAAAATAGAGCTATTATTTACTCCCTAATTATAGCTAAAACCATGCTCAATATTGATTAAAATGCCTTTTTGTATGTGAACTCATGGTCGAGAGCTCGGGGAGTCCGAGGACGTGTTTCGGGAATTAAAGCGACGTTTTAGAGCTTCATGGATGCATCGGGAGTGAAGGGGCTTGAAGTATGAAGAGATGGCACAAATTGCCATGAAAAGGCAATTTTTGGCCACCAAACTCGAGAGCAAGCGTTGAGCAGCAGCGTCGAGATGCTGGCTCAACGCTGCTCAGCGTCGAGACGTTGGCCGAGCGTCTCGATGCCGCCCCGACGATTTTCAGAATTTCGCGCGAGCAAGCGTCGAGCGCGCGCGTCTCAACGCATGCTCGACGCCGCCCAGCGACGAGATGCTGGCCGAGCGTCTCGACGCCCCGAACGCGCGCGCGCGCTGCCAACTTAGGGCACAACGTCGAGACGCTGGCCTAGCGTCTCGACGCTCCGACGACTATAAAGTCTTCTCATCCGATTTTTAGGTTAATTTCTCTTCCCATTTTCGATTTCCACCATTGTTGTAAGCTCGGGTGGGAGCTCCAAACTCCATTTTCTTCCCTTTTTTCATCAATAAAGCTTCAACATTGATTATTTCTCTTGATTTGCACAACGGGCAACTAAGGTAAGTGCTCTAATTTGAGGTTTAGGGGTAATCTTGATGCTTAGGGAGGGTTTCGCTTAAATTTCCAGCTTGTAATTGATAACTTCTTGCATGTTCTTCCTTTATTTGCATCCCAATAGCATGTATGACTGATTAGGAGTGACGCCCGAGTCCTTATGCATGTTTTACCGCTAAAGATTAGGACGTATAATTGCCTCAATCGCTAGGTAACAAGGGTCTAAGCGTGACTAATTAATTATAGCCTAAGTGACAGTGGGGGATTTGAATTAATTAATGTTTGCACGATAGACTTAGGGATAGAAGAGAAATCGCGCCAATTGGTCGAGTTCTCGATCAATTGGTTCGTCGCGATATTACTCGTTACTGTTCTTTGATTGGTTTAGGCGTAGCTAACTTAGATTAATTAAGGAGCATGTTTAATTAGAATTGAGGCCTCTAATTAATTCATTGGGATGTTTGCTACGGAAACGAGCAAACATTTCGCGTGCATGAGATTAAATTACTGAGCATGATTAGAATCCCTATGATCTAAGCGCATCAAGAAAAATCCCGATCCCTCGAATTAGGAGCACGTGTTACATTTATTTTTCTGCTCTTTACTTTTCGCCATTTATTTTTCCATTAGCTTAATTTCTGTTTATTTTAGTTTTAATTAACTCCCTCTTTAATTCACAGTTTTATTTTGAGTTTTAATTTAAAAGACAAATAGAAATTAGTTAAGAGAGATTGATTTAGGTTCCCTGTGGTTCGACACCCGTCACCACTAGCTGCAAAGCTTAGTAGTTTCGGCATTTATAAATATTATTTTGGCAAGCCTCGACAGCTTGAAATTGGAGCACACCATAAAGTGCTCTACCAACAAGCAAGATTTAGGTTGGGGGTGTTTGATAACTCCAGTTTGGAGCTATATTTCACTCCCTAATTCTAGCTAAAATCCGTATTTAAATGTGTAATTTACCTTGTTTTTAGGAGATTTGCGGCAAAGAGCTCATGGTGTCCATTGGACGTGTTTCGAGGCTTAGGAAGCCGTTTTAGCGCTCCGGGAATGCATCGGGAAAAGGGGAATTTCAAGCATGAAGATTTGGAAAAAATTGCCATGCAAAGGCAATTTTCAGCCCCCAAACCCGAGAGCTAGCGTTCAGCGGAAGCGTTGAGTGGAAGCGTCGAGACGCTGCTCAACGCTGTCGAGGCGTCGCGACGCTCCGAAGAGGCGCGCGCACTGGAGATTTTTGGGTCAGCGTCTCGACGCTGGCCTAGCGTCTCGACGCTCCGACGGCTTATAAAGCCCATTTTAGCGTTTTTTCATCATCTTCTCCGTCAAATACTCTCGAGTTTCCAAAGTCTCCATGGAAGCTTGGACACTTCAAATCTCCATGGAAGGCTAAGGTATTGTGAAGGATTTGGGAAAATGTAGGGATTTTGTATGGTTTTGTAATATTTTGATAATTTAGATTTCTAGAATGGCAATCTCGTTTTCTAGCATGTTCTAATGTTATAGATTAGCGATGCCTTGCCTCTCCTTATCGACTTAGTAACACAGAGGGGTAGAATAAATCGAAGCATCATATTGAGCGTTCTGAATGTTGATTACTTTAGGGTTGTCGGGTAATCAATTAGCATTTAGCATGTTTAATTGAACGTTCGTCGTGAATTGCTAGTGACTGCTTGGGTTATTTTGGGACTGATCACCCCTAAACCCATTCAGCTTCTTCTAACTCAGCCTCCATGAGGATTCTTAAGGATGGGATTTCTACTTCTATTGGGAGAACAACCTTCATGTCGTAGACTAACGAAAATGGGGTCGCCCCGGTTGAAGTGCGAACTGACGTGCGGTACCCATGTAATACAAAGGGGAGCATATCATGCCAATCCTTGTATGTTGCGGTCATGTGCTTAATCCTAGACTGTTCGCATAATTCCCTCATTAACTTGTTGTTCAAGTTTTTTGCATTGTCGGAAACTATAGCCTCGGGAAGGCTATAACGACATATTATCTCCCTTTTTATGAACTTGACCACGACGTTCTTTGTTATTTCTCGATATGACATTGCCTCCACCCATTTAGTGAAGTAATCTATGACCACTAGGATAAAACGATGTCCATTTGAAGCCTTAGGTTTAATAGGACCTATAACGTCCATTCCCCACATCGAGAAAGGCCATGGAGCTGTCATTACATTCAATTTAGATGAGGGCACATGGACTCTATCCGCATAGATTTGACACTTATGACATTCCCTCGTATATCTGATGCAATCTGCTTCCATGGTCAACCAGTAATATCTAGCTCTAAGAGCCTACCTAGCCATCATGTGTCCGTTAGCGTGGGTACCACAAATCCCTTCATGGATTTCCTTCATAATTGCATTAGCTTCACCGACATCCACGCACCTTAAAAGTACCATATCTTGATTTCTTTTATAGAGTATCTCTCCATTCAGGAAGAAATTCATTGCTAATCTTCTCAGGGTGCGTTTATCATTCTCCGGGATGTTTAGTGGATACTCCTTACTTTTTATATAGTGTTTGATGTCGTGATACCAAGGCTTATTATCAGGCTCTTCTTCAACATTCATACAGGCAGACAGAACACTTCTTCTCCCAAACTTAATGGGTTCAACTTCTTGATCCTGACCTATGTTGAGCATGACTGCCAAAGTTGCTAAACCATCTGCTATCTGATTATTTTCTCTGGGAGATAATCGAAGGTGACTTCCTCAAAATCTTGTGATAACCCTAGTATGAGCTTTTTGTAAGGTAATAACTTGACATCCCTCGTTTCCCATTCTCTTCTTAACTGATGAATCACCAACATTGAATCTCCTAAAACTCAGAGTCTCTTAATCTTCATATCCAGAGTTGTTTGTATGCCCATAGAACATGCTTTTTATTAAGCCATATTATGTGTACAATCAAAACCTAATCTGAAGGTGAGGGGAACTACTTCGCCTTCAGGCGACATTAACACAACTCCAATTCTGTTTCCAAACTCATTGGAGGCCCCATCAAATAACATAGTCCATCCTTCCGTCTCTAGAGTCCTTTCCTCTTCTAATACTGTAGAGATGAGTTCGTCTGGAAAGTCAAATTTTATAGGCTCATCATCCTCTATGGGTTGTTCGGCCAAATAATCTGCCAACGCATTTCCTTTTATAGCTTTACGCGTGACATAAATGATGTCATATTCTGACAGGAGAACTTGCCACCTTGCGATCCTTCCAGACAAGAACGACCTTTCGCAGATGTACTTGATGGGATCCATCTTCGAAATGAGCCATGTTGTGTAGTAAAGCATGTATGGCCTTAAGCGACGAGCTGCCCAAGCTAACACACAACATGTTTTCTCTAACAAGGAGTATTTAGCTTCACAACTAGAAAACTTCTTACTCAGGTAGTATATGGCCTGCTCTTTTCTGCCTGACTCATCATGCAGCCCCAACACGCATCCCATTGAATTCTCCGTCACGGTAATATATAAGATAAGCGGGCGACCCGGAGTCGGGGGTACAAGGACGGGAGGACTTTGTAAATACTGCTTAATCCTCTCGAAAGCCTTTTGGCAATCTTCGTTCCAAATACCTGCATCACTTTTTCGTAGTAACTTAAAGATTGGCTCACATGTTGCTGTTAGATGGGAGATGAACCTAGCAATATAGTTTAACCTGCCCAAGAAACCCCTAACTTCTTTCTGTGTACGCGGTGGTGGCATCTCCATGATGGCCTTGACCTTATCTGGGTCGACTTTGATTCCCTCCGGACTTACAACGAAACCTAATAGCTTCCCCGAGGTTGCTCCGAATGTGCATTTATTGGGATTTAACTTTAACTTATAATTCCTCAATCGCTCGAACAACTTCCGTAAGACAACTGTATGCTCCTCCCCCTGCCTTGATTTGGCAATCATGTCATCCACATAAACCTCAATCTCTTTATGCATTAAGTCATGAAAAAGGGCAACCATGGCCCGTTGATAAGTTGCTCCTGCATTTCTCAACCCAAATGGCATGACCTTCTAACAAAAGGTTCCCTATAAGGTAATAAACGTAGTTTTTTCCTCATCTTCCTCTGCCATTTTTATGTGGTTGTAGCCAGAGAATCCATCCATGAAAGAAAACGTAGAAAATCCAGCAGTGTTATCTACTAACACATCTATATGAGGAAGGGTAAAGTTATCCTTTGGGCTTGCTCGATTTAAATCCCTATAATCCACGCACATTCGTACTTGCCCATTCTTTTTCGGTACAGGAACGACGTTGGCCACCTGTTGCGTGCTCAATGTGTTAAAATAAATAAGCAATAAGATAGAGAGAGCACTCAGAACATGCAAGCATACATGATCTTATAGCAAGTAGTAAGTATTTTTTCATTCGTTTTCCCACAGAGATTTATTATGAGCTACTCGTGAAGTGTAAAGTTAAGAAAGAATGGGTGGATTTGATGGGGTAGAATTGGTTTTAAATTGTCTAATTCCTAAGGAATGTGTAAAGGATAGCAACATAAACAAGTGCAAGTCAAAGTTAAACTCAAAGGAAAAGAGACGAGATTAATAAACGAAGAAGAAAACAGCTAAACAGAATTGTAAACTTAGCAGAATTGCGAAAACAGCAATTCTACCGCAATGCTACTAACAGCGAAAATGTGTAAAAGGGAGAAACAAGGGCTACTAACGACTCCACTATAGGCATTTTCTCACGATTCTCAAGCTTTGGATCAACTCTCTATGCATCAAACTTACTCAATCTCATGTATCTTCCGATTTCATGCATTAGATTCTTTAGTTTACTCATGTCCAAGTAAGGTCTTAAGCATCTTGTTAAAACACAAAGTGATGGTTTGTACTAGGAAAACGCCTATTCCTAGGTCGTTTTCTGGCTACCTTGAAAGGCTAGCATGAGTGTATGACTCTGAACTCTTACTCCTTCCAGAGGTTAGGAGTTCTTTGGACAAAATGGATGGCCAATCGAAATTGCCCGTGGGATGAAGCTTACATACAATCAATGCTTCGAGAGCTATCCTACATGCTTGGTTCACGTTTTTTAGCCTATAGTATTGTCATTAGCATGCCCCTAAGTGACTTAGCTACTCATGGATATAGACAGAACAGAGATAAGAGTTGAAACAGACATGCTTAGAAGGAATTTAAAGACAAAACAGTAAGGAAAAACAGTAGATCGCAAAGACAAGAAACTGTGAAATGCTGAATTTTGCTTTGATTACTTGATTGTTTGAATGAACAAAGGAAAGCTTAAAGTGAATAACATAAAGACAGAAAGCAACGCAATAAAATGAACTAGTCACTAGAACAGAAACAACAACTAAACAATGCTGGAAATTAGAAATGAAAGACAGAAAGCAGGTAATTAAGCTTGGACGCCTCGTCGCAACCGCCTCGGCTGAAGGATGAGAAAGATCAGCCTTGCTTGGATGAATCCAATCGGGAGAGAAGATGAATCTTCTCTCCTTCCTATCAGATTGTCGACTCCAACAGCTAAACTTCGCAAACCAACAGACGGCAAAAAACAGGAGAAAAGATGGAGCTGCGAGAAGACTTCTACGCTTTCGGATGATGATTGAACCCTCGACTTTGTCTCCCTTTTATAGTAATCTGCAGATGCATGTGGGCAAAGGAGAACCATCCATCCTCAACGTCGTACTTCAAAATGGATGGAGGAGAAAGATCGAATCCCTGAAATAACGGAAAATAACAGAACAAGATCAGTCAACTTACGGTTTTCACTTGAAACATTGCGGTTTTAGCAATGTTTCCGCAATGCTATCGCAATGCGCATTTTTCCTTCTTTTAACTTCGGTTTTCAACCCTTTTCCTTCCTTTTGCACACAAGTCCTAATTTAGCTACCTTCTTTTAATTCTCATCTATAAGCATAGGTTTAAGCTAAATCCTATCAAAAACACCTAAGAGTGTGCATCTTTCTAAGCTAAATAAGTCCTAAATAAGTCACTTTTGGAGACATAACACACCCCCAAACTTGAGGTTTTGCTCGTCCTTGAGCAAACTAAGGACTTGCCTAGGCTGCTATTTCATTCCCTTTATCCACTCACTGACTCCTGTTGCGTGCTCAATGTGTTAATAAGAATAAGCAAGAAGGTAGAGAGAGCACTCAGAACATGCAAGCATACATGGTCTCACAGCAAGTAGTAAGTATATTTCATTCGTTTTTTCCACAGAGACTCATTTTTAGCTATTCAGGAAGTGTATTTGTTAAGAAAGAAGGGGTGGATTTGATGGGGTAAAATTGGTTTTTAATTATCTAATTTTTGCTGAATGTGTAAAGGAATGCAACATAAACAAATGCAAGTTGAAATTAGACTCAAAAGATAAGAGATGGAATTAATAAACGAAGAAGAAAACAACTAAACAGAATGGTACTTAGCAGAATTGCGGACACCGCAATTTTACCGCAATTGAATAACAGCGAAAGTGTGTAAATGGGCGAATTAAGGGCTACTAATGACTATCCTATAGGCATTTTTATATGATTCTCAAGCACTGGATCTACTCTCTATGCATCAAACTCACTCTATCTCATGTATCGTCCGATTCCATGCATTAGATTCTTTAGTTTACTCGACTCAAAGTAAGGTCTTAAGCATCTTGTTAAAGCAGAAGTGTTTAGTTTGTACTAGGGAAACGCCTATTCCTAGGCCGTTTCCTGTTTACCATGAAAGGCTAGCATGATTATACGACTCTGAACTCTTACTCCTTCCAGAGGTTAGGAGTTCTTTGGACAAAATGGATGGCCAATCGAAATTGCCCGTGGGATGACGCTCACATACAATCAATGGTTCGAGAGTTATCCTACATACTTGGTTTACGTTTTTAAGCCTATAGTTCTGTCATTAGCATGCCCCTAAGTGACTTAGCTACTCATGGATATATAGAGAACAGAAATACAAGATAAAACAGACATGCTCAGAAGGGAAATGAACTCAAAACAGTAAGACAAAGCTGTAGCAGCAGAAGATGAAAACTGTGAAATGAAATCTTGCAATTTGATTACTTTGAATGTTGAACGGACAAAGGGGAACTTAAAGGAAATAATTCAAAGGCAGACAGTGACGAAGTGCAGTAGATAGAACACTAAGCTAGAAACAACAACTGATCAAAGCTTGAAATTAGAAAAGGAAAAACAGAAAGCAGGAAATGCAGCTTGAAGCTTCGTCGCAATCGCCTCGAATGAAGGGGATGAAAGGTCAGCCTTGCTTGGATGAATCCAATCGAGAGAGAAGAAGAATCTCCTCTCCTTCCTATCAGATTATCGATTCCAACAGCTGAGACTCTCACTCCAACAGACGGCCAAGGAAAAACAGGAGAACAGATGGACTGCGAGAAGACTCTACTCTTTCGGATGATGACTGAACCTCCGACTTTGACCCCCTTTTATAGTAGTTTGCAGGTGCGTTTGGGCCAAGGAGAACCATCAATCTTCAACGTCGTATATCAGAATGGATGGAGGAGAAAGAACGAATCCCTGAAATCACGGAAATTAACAGAAAAAGATCAGCCAACTTACGGTTTTCACTTGAATAATTGCGGCTTCAGCAATGTTTTCGCAATGCTGTCGCAATGCAGTTTTTTTCATTCTTTTCCTTCGGTTTTCAACCCTTTTCTTTCCTATTGTGCATAAGTCCTATTTTAGCTACCTTCTTCTCATTCTCATATTTAAGCATAGGTTTAGGCTAAATGCTATCAAAAACACCTAAAAGTGTACATCTTCTTAAGCTAAATGGGTCCTAAATAAGTCACTTTCAGAGACTTAACACACCCCCAAACTTAAGGTTTTGCTTGTCCTCAAGCACACTAAGGACTTACCTAGGCTGCTGTTTCATCTTCTTTAACCACTTACTAACTCCCTTATATTCTTGTCTATAGCAATGCTGTCATGTGACACACTCCTTAGTTTAAAACTACCCTCTTATCTAGCTTCTTCTGACTTTGCCTGCCTAACACTCCTTCTGCTTTCATTAACTTCCCACAACTGATCTATTTACTTCTGTCATATCATGCCACTATCCCTAAGGTTTCAACTTCTGCCTAGCTTTACCTCAGACTCAGTACATGCTTCTAGCTTTATTTCTAATGTGTCTAGGATTCCTTAGAGTCATGCCAGTCTTAGTATTAACGGTGACAGTAGTACTTTTAGAGAACAACCTAAACCCTGGCATCACTACATTGGATAAACACTCATCTCCCTAAACAACCCTACAAGTTACAACTTTGTGCCTAGCTACTTTGAGGATCAGAGTTCTTTTTAAATAGGACATCTAAGCCACAAAGTTGTAACTCCTAGGTTTACATTCTTCTTCCCTACTTCTTCTTTTTTTCTTTCTTTCTTACTTTGGTGGAGCCTCTCCTTTGGTTGCCTTTTGATGCAACGCCACTTGTGGGTTACACACTTGGCACTGATTACTCAGCAACCTAAGAGAAACTCTCCCCTTTATTCTTTTTTCATTTTTTTTCAGTTCATCATTTTTTTTTGTAAAGGAGAAGAAGAATGCTTATGTTTCTAAGGGAGAGAGGAATGTTCCTAGGCCTAGGGTGGCCTCCCCCAAACTTCAACTACTCATTGTCCCCAATGAGTGTTTGAGGTGGCACACCCCCAAACTTATCCTAGAAGCATCTAGTCCAAGGTAAAGCAAAGAGAATCTAAAGCCCTAGGCATAGGCAGAATATTTGAAAAGAAAACATCACAGCAGCAGAAAACTAAAAAAAACAGGCAGAAAAGGACTTACAGCTATGCATGCTGAGCTATTTAGAGGTTAATTTAGACTATCAAAGGGTGTCCTATGACACTCATCCAGCATGCATTTAGATAAGCTATATAAGGTAGTCATGTTAGCAGCAAAAGATAGAATTTAAACAGATCACAGCCGAGCTAAACAGACAGTCCAAAACATGCTTTCAGTCAAAAAAAATTGCGGGTACCGCAATTATTTCGCAATCAATTCAGGGAAGATATAACATTGATTAAGGCCCCTAAGCATGCTTTTTCCAGTCACTCAAGCTTTCTAAAAATAAAACTAAACTATCCTACCTAGTCATCTAGCATCAGACTATACTAAACATAATTAAAGACATAAAACTAAACATCTAAAACTGATCAAAATTGTACTACAAACAGCATAATTCACATAGTCTATCAGAAAGCATAAAATTGTTTTTTTTTTCTAAGGGAACAGCAATACTCCCTTTAGTGCGATTCAAACCAGCACTCAAACGTCGTCATCCTCATCAGGTTGCCGTGGTCGTGGAGGCACCCATGGAGTCAGGAGATTGGTAGGGAAATCAGGGAAGATGCACCCAAGTTGGTCTGCAACTTCCTTGTCCCTCGCCTGCGCATAAGTGGCCCATTGAGCCATTCTCCTCTGCATATCCATTAGGCAGGCCATGGATAGGGACTGATCAGCAGCCAGCCTATCCAGTTCAAACTCCATATTCCCCTTTCTCCTCAGCCTCAGGCTAGCCGGCAGCTCCAAGTGGCCTGTGTAAGTCATTTGCTGCTCCATGCGTTCGGTGGGGACTCCTGCAAGCAAACATAGCTTGGTTATGGTGTTAGGGAAAAACAGTGGTCCCTTACCTTTCTTAGCGCACTCAGCAATGGCAGCAGTGATGACTTCTCCCACGTTGATCGTGAGACCTCTCATTATCGCATACACCAGCAGCGATCGGCTCTGGTTAATTGTAGTCTCGTGAGTCACTGGGGACAATCTCCTTCTTACGAACGAAAACCAAACAGCTGCCTTAGCCGTGAGGTTGGCACTCATGAGAGTGTGCCTCCCATTGCGTGACACGGTCCAGGAAGCTTCAGGCTGGCCAATGGTCCGAATGGCCTCTTCCAGAACAGCCTCAGTAGGCTCATCAACAATCCGTGCAAAATCTGTATGTATTTGGCCCTTGAGACCATAGGCTTCGTTGATGGCCTTGGCTGAGAAATCCACTTCTACCCCTCTGACCACAGACAGGCCATCCTCAGGGCTGAGCACATTGGCGTAGAAATCATACACCATGCTCGTGTAGGCTGGATTGGGCGGTCTGCAAAATTCCTCCCAGCCGTGGTTGATCACTCCTGCGCGCAAGAACTGCGGCAGGTCAGCAGGTCGGTCGAGGAAGCCTTTCTCGTGCAGCAACTCCCTCTTCCTTAGTTCAGCACCCCTGGACTCAGCATCAGATGAAACATACCTCACTGACTGAGGCTCATCTTCAGGGTAGAGCTTGGCCTTCCCTTTATCTGATGGCTTGGCTGACTCGGCAGCCTCAACCTTGAGTCGTTTGAGCGAAGGCTCAGTGCTCTCTTTCTCTGATGAAGGCACCTCCTTAGCCTTCTTCCTCTTTAGTTTCTTGGATCGCTTGGCTTTAAGGATCTTGGCCTTCTTCTTCTTCTTCAGCTTTGCCTCAATGTTGATATGCTGCAGGCATGCCCCCAGCGTCTCTTCCATCGAATCATCCTGCTGTGCAGGACTCTTTAGGCTAGCTTCCCTTGCAGGCGAGAAGACTTCGTCTTCACCACCTTCCCCACTGCCCTGAGTGGATTCCTGGTACTCCCCATAGGGGAATTCAGGGTCAGGCCGTGGAGGCGTGTGCGAAGGTGTGGCACTCTGCTCTGCTGTAGGCGTCTGCACGGAATTCAGTGGTGAAGACGGCGTTTCAGGGCTCTGTGCAGGCAGTGACGATGAAAGCTCTGGGCTGTGCACTGGTTCAGATGATGAAGGGTTGTGCGCAGGTGAGGCAGATGGCGACGAACCCTTCTTGATCGACTCGTGGGACGCACGATCCGATTCTTGACTCTCCACAGAGGGAGTCTTGGCTTTGCTTGGTTCGGCGGCCGTCTCGACACTCCACCGACGCTTCTTGGGTGCGCCCGCTGGTTCAGAAGGGCCAGCAGGGATTTCTGTGACAACCCTCCACTTCTTCCTACGGATCGGAAGTTTGGGAAGAGGTCCGGTGCGTACAGCACCATCATCTGCAAGGGTGAGAAGTGCTTCCCTCGCAGCCGCTTCAGCTGCGTCATCAGCCTTCTTCTTGGCCGCAGATCTTTCAGCCCGTGTGAACACCATTGTCGAATCTTGGAGGCTTGGAGAGAAGGATCAAAGATGAAGAGAATCGCAACTTTCTTGGAATTCAGAGAATGAGAGAATCGTATCGAACGAGCGCCTCCCAACGGATATAAAAGCAACGGCTAAATCCCAACGGCTATATTTTGCGGATCCTGCAATTCCAGCGCAATTGTAGGGATTTTTTTTCATCTAAATGGCAAACTTTGCTCGTCCGTATCTTTTATTTGGTTCGATCGTTTCTTGATTTTTAAAGCTGAGATTACTCTCCTTGATCCCCTCTTTCGATTCCCTATAAAAACAAATAAAACAAACATTAAATACTTAATTAAAATCACACCACAAAACATACAAACGATAACCGGAAATTTGCAAAAGATAAACTAAGGCATGAGCCTTATGTCGACGAGCACAGTAATCACTCGTCCTCTCTCGTTCTCTTTTCATGCTTCAGTCAAGAGGAAGGCCGAGAGAGTCTTCACATCTCCTTCCTCATAGTAGTGCTTCAACCTCGCACCATTAACCATAAATGGTTGGCCTTGCTGCAAGTTTTTTATCTCTATGGCACCATGAACAAACACATTAGTAATCACAAATGGACCTGACCATCTAGACTTAAGTTTCCCTGGAAATAGCTTCAACCGTGAGTTAAACAACAATACAAGTTGACCCTTCTTAAAGTCCTTAACTCTAAGTCTACTATCATGCCAAATCTTGGTCTTTTCCTTATACATCTTAGCATTTTCATAGGCCATATGTCTAAGCTCATCAAGCTCATGTAATTGTAAAGACCTTAGTGTTCCTGCATCTTTTACACAAAAATTCAATTCCTTCATGGCCCAAAATGCTTTGTTTTCCAACTAAAGTGGTAAGTGACAAGTCTTGCCATAAACTAGCCTATAAGGAGACATTCCCAGAGGTGTCTTATATGCTGTCCTATAAGCCCAAAGTGCATCCTCAAGCTTGAAGGACCAGTCTGTCCTATTAGGTTTGACTACTTTCTCTAGGATGTTCTTAATTTCCCTATTTGAAATTTCAGCCTGTCCATTTGAGTGTGGGTGATAGGGAGTGGCTACCCTATGTCTAATGTTATACTTAGCCAATACTTTCTCCATAGCCTTGTTAATGAAATGTGACCCCTCATCACTAATGATGGCACGAGGTGTCCCAAACCTAGTAAAAATGTGCCTATGCAAGAAGTTGGTTACTGTTTTAGCATCATTATTAGGACATGCTTTGGCTTCTACCCACTTGGACACATAGTCCACTGCCACTAATATGTATAGGTTACCTGATGATGGAGGGAATGGCCCCATGAAGTCAATGCCCCACACATCAAAGAGCTCCAACTCTAAGATGTAGGTGAGGGGCATCTCATCCTTTCGACTGAGGTTACCTGTTCTTTGGCATTCATCACAGCTGTGGGCATAGTTGTGGGCATCTTTGAAGATCGTTGGCCAATAATAGCCACTCTGAAATACCTTTGCAGCTGTTCTTTGGCCACCAAAGTGTCCACCATAAGGAGCTGCGTGACAGTGCTGCAGCATAGACTTCGCTTCAGCAGCTGAAACACACTTCCTCAGCAAGCCATCAGCACAGGTTCTGTAAAGTGTGGGGTCATCCCAGATGAATTTCCTTGCTTCATGGAGGAACCTCTTCTTCTCTTGTCCTCCCTTGAAAACTGGTAATACCTGTGATGCACGGAAGTTAGCAATGTCAGCAAACCAAGGTTCCTCATCGTTATCACGATGAGTCAAAACAAAGACATGTTCATCAATAAAAGCATCAGAAATTGCGGGATCCGCAATTTTTTCGCAATTGTGCTGCAATCGAGAAAGGTGATCTGCAACCACATTCTCACATCCCTTCTTGTCTCGAATGTCCAAATCAAACTCCTGCAGCAATAACACCCACCTAATCAACCTAGGCTTAGCATCAGCCTTCCTCATAAGATATTTCAAGGCAGAATGGCCAGTGTATACAATTGTCCTAGTGCCTACAATATAGTTCCTGAATTTCTCACAGGCAAACACTACAGCAAGCATCTCTTTCTCAGTAGTTGTATAATTACATTGAGCCTCATTCAAGGTCTTACTAGCATAATATACAGGATGTGTTAGCTTGTCAATTTTCTGTCCTAACATGACCCCTACAGCATAGTCACTAGCATCACATAACATCTCGAATGGGAGATCCCAATCTGGCCCTACTATAACAGGTGCTGTAACTAATGCTTTCTTAAGGGTGGTCCAAGCTACTACACATTCCTTAGAGAAGATGAATGGCCTATTTAGTTCTAGCAGCTCACACAGAGGCTTGGCTATCTTAGAAAAGTCCTTGATGAACCTTCTGTAGAAGCCAGCATGCCCTAAGAAACTCCTAATGGCTTTGACATTCTGAGGCTCTACCAACTTCTCTATGATCTCTATTTTGGCC
The DNA here is from genome assembly GCA_028017165.1 of Herpetospermum pedunculosum. Classification (NCBI taxonomy): domain Eukaryota; kingdom Viridiplantae; phylum Streptophyta; class Magnoliopsida; order Cucurbitales; family Cucurbitaceae; genus Herpetospermum; species Herpetospermum pedunculosum. The sequence goes on from CM051530.1 coordinate 50,013,700, forward strand.
CTATCGACCTCCACTCCAGCTCTTGACACTCTATGACCTAAGACAATCCCTTCATCTACCATGAAGTGACACTTTTCCCAATTAAGGACTAAGTTAGTCTCTTCACATCTAGCCAAGACTTGTCTTAAATTATCTAGACAGTTGGTGAATGAATCCCCAAAGATTGAGAAGTCATCCATGAATATTTCTATCATGGACTCATCCAACTCAGAGAAGATTGCCATCATGCACCTTTGGAAAGTTGCCGGTGCATTGCATAAGCCAAAAGGCATTCTGCGAAAGGCAAAAGTTCCAAAAGGGCAAGTGAAGGTAGTCTTCTCTTGGTCCTTAGGATCTATAGTAATCTGATTATAGCCAGAATAACCATCTAAGAAACAATAGTAGGCTCTACCAGCTATTCTGTCTAACATCTGGTCAATGAATGGTAGAGGGAAGTGGTCTTTTTTAGTTTCTTTATTTAGTTTCCTGTAATCCATGCACACTCTTCACCCTGTGACAGTCCTAGTTGGAATCAGTTCGTTGTTCTCATTGACTACCACAGTCATCCCACCCTTTTTAGGTACACATTGTATAGGGCTCACCCACTGGCTACTAGCTATGGGAAAGATCACACCAGCATCTAACCATTTTATTATTTCTTTCTTAACTACCTCTTTCATAGAGGGATTCAGCCTACGTTGGTGATCTACTCTAGGTGTGTGCTCTTCCTCTAGTATAATCTTATGCATACAATAAGAAGGGCTAATGCCTCTAATATCAGCAATAGTCCATGCAATAGCCTTCCTATGTTGCTTAAGCAGTAAAATTAGTTCAACCTCATGCTCTTCACTTAATTTAGAAGAAATGATAACAGGCAGAGTTTCATTACTTCCTAGATATGCATACTTGAGGTGAGTGGGTAGTGGTTTCAGTTCTAAAACAGGTGGATGCTCAATGGATGGCTTTAAAGGATTCACAGGTCTATCAGTTAAATCTATATTCATACATACATGTTGTGGTTTATCTACAGGCATATCCATTATGTCAGATACATTCAAGTCAGCTACGTCTAACTGTACATAATCATTAGCATGCTTGGTTAATAATACATGCTCCAATTGTTCTTCCATTAAAGAATCAACAACGTCCATACTAGCACAGGATTCAAGGTCAGAGGGATACCTTAAAGCTTTATACACACTAAATTTCACCTCTTCATCATGAACCCTCATAGTGAGCTCACCTTTTTGGACGTCTATAAGTGCCCTACCTGTGGCTAGAAATGGTCTGCCTAGCAGGATGGGGACCTCCTTGTCTGCTTCATAATCCAGGATAATGAAATCTGCAAGGAAAATAAATTTGTCAACCTTTACTAAAATATCCTCAATTTTACCTTCTGGATATGCAATGGTTCTGTCTGCTAATTGTAAGGTGACAGTGGTTGGACGTGCTTCTCCTATTCCCAACTGGCGGAATAGTGATAGGGGCATGAGGTTTATGCTGGCGCCCAGGTCACAAAGCGCTCTGCCCACGTGCTTGCCTCCAAGTTCTACAGGTAAGGTGAAGGAACCAGGATCCTTCTCCTTCTTGGGCAACTTGTTTTGGAGTATGGCACTGCACTCCTCAGTGAGGTTTACTGTTTCAAACTCACCAATTATTTTTTTGTTAGTAATAATGTCTTTTAAAAACTTTACATAGGAAGGCATAGACTGTAAAACTTCTACAAAAGGAATGTTGACATGCACTTGCTTAAGAATTTCTAAGAATTTATTAAAATGAACTTCCTGTTCCTGCTTCTTCTTGAGCCTTCGAGGGTATGGAGGTGGTGGCACATATGCAGGCACGTCAGGGCGCCTTAGGATAGGTGGAGGCCTTGGAATTTCTTCTATCTCCTCAATAATTGGCTCTAGCCTAGCTCCTGATGTGCTAGTTGGTGGTGGACCTTGGGTTGGCAGAGACTCCAGTGGAGCACTAGACTCAGTGTTCTCTACTCTCTTTGGTGTGTCCTTTGTGTTGCTCACCAAGGGTCTACCACTTCTAAGTTCAATTGCTTGAACTTGCTCTTTACCATCTCTCCTTGGCACCTCGGTGTCAGCAGGGAGTCTACCTTGGGGCCTACTCTTGAGTTCATTGGCTAATTGGCCTATTTGGTTCTCTAGGCTCCTAAGAGTAGCTTGTTGGCTTTGAAGAGTAGCATCATTCTTAGCTATATATTCCTTGAGTAAGCTTTCTACAGAAGATCCTATAGGTTGGTTGTATGGTTTTTGGTACATTGACTGGTTATGTTGGGGAGTGAAACCAGGTGTTCCACTCGGTCTAGGCTGGTTAGGATTTTGGTTAGCATTCTGCTGGCCACCCCATGACAGGTTTGGGTGGTTCCTCCAACCAGGGTTATAGGTGTTGGAATAGGGGTTGTTCCTAGGCTGCTGCTGGCTTCCAATGTAGCAGACTGAGGCTGGATTCCCAGGGCAGTATTCATACAGGTGCCCTTCCCCACAGAATCCACATATGAGTGCCTCACCTTGACTTGGCTGGGTGCCCATTGACATGGCAGTAGCGGTGTTGGCACTTGTTTGGAGATTGGCCTGAGCCATTTGCTTAACTAGGTTGGTCAGGGCATTTATTTGGGTGCTCATTGCACTTAGAGCATCCTTGTCTTGAGCCCTAGTTGGCTCAACTGGATCATCTGACCACCTACAGTGAGATGCTGAGATCTTCTCCAAGATCTCATAGGCCTCGTTGTAACTCTTGGACAACATGGAACCACCAGCAGATGAATTTAAGACTTGCCTAGTGTTGGGGTTGCATCCTTTGAAAAAGACCTCTATTTGGATACACCATGGGATGCCATGATGTGGACATTTAAGAAGAAGATCTTTGAATCTAGTCCAAGCTTCGTGAAGAGACTCATTATCAGCTTGTTTAAACTTAACTATGTCATCACGAAAGGTAGAATTCCTATCAGGTGGGAAGTATTTGACTAGGAATTTCTCTGCTAAGTCTGTCCAATTAAGGACAGATCCAGAGGGTAATGAGTTCAACCATGTTTTGGCTTTGTCCCTCAAAGAGTAAGGGAACAAATATAGCCTTAAAGCTTCTTGGGACACTCCAGGGATAATGAAGGTATCACTGACTCCTAAGAAGTTCCTAAGATGGTTGTGGGGGTCCTCATTTTCTATTCCAAAGAATTGTCCCACAGTGGACAACATTTGGAACATCACTGGCTTTAACTCGAATGAGTTGGCAGTGATTTCAGGACGGATTATGCTGGGGTTCAGCTCCCCAGGCATAGATACTAAATATGAAAGAATGGCACTATTCTTGTCATTCGCTATTTCGATGGGGTTGCGAATGACAGGTACCGGATTTGGAACTATATCGTCCATTTCTTCGATTTCAGGTATGATTCGAGGTATAGGAGGTTGTTTAAAGAGTCGTTTCTTTGCTTTGTTTCTAGCTCTAAGTAGTCTCTCGGGCTCAGGATTGAACTCTAGATCACTACTTGAAGGCTCACTCATAAACTAACCTAATAGTACCTGCAAAAGAAATGAAAAGTAGATTAGTTTCAATAGATAATAAACTTGGTTTTTCAATCTTAACAAACTTCGTTTTCACTTAAAAATAAGTCCCCGGCAGCGGCGCCAAAAACTTGTTGCGTGCTCAATGTGTTAATAAGAATAAGCAAGAAGGTAGAGAGAGCACTCAGAACATGCAAGCATACATGGTCTCACAGCAAGTAGTAAGTATATTTCATTCGTTTTTTCCACAGAGACTCATTTTTAGCTATTCACGAAGTGTATTTGTTAAGAAAGAAGGGGTGGATTTGATGGGGTAAAATTGGTTTTTAATTATCTAATTTTTGCTGAATGTGTAAAGGAATGCAACATAAACAAATGCAAGTTGAAATTAGACTCAAAAGATAAGAGATGGAATTAATAAACGAAGAAGAAAACAACTAAACAGAATGGTACTTAGCAGAATTGCGGACACCGCAATTTTCCCGCAATTGAATAACAGCGAAAGTGTGTAAATGGGCGAATTAAGGGCTACTAATGACTATCCTATAGGCATTTTTATATGATTCTCAAGCACTGGATCTACTCTCTATGCATCAAACTCACTCTATCTCATGTATCGTCCGATTCCATGCATTAGATTCTTTAGTTTACTCGACTCAAAGTAAGGTCTTAAGCATCTTGTTAAAGCAGAAGTGTTTAGTTTGTACTAGGGAAACGCCTATTCCTAGGCCGTTTCCTGTTTACCATGAAAGGCTAGCATGATTATACGACTCTGAACTCTTACTCCTTCCAGAGGTTAGGAGTTCTTTGGACAAAATGGATGGCCAATCGAAATTGCCCGTGGGATGACGCTCACATACAATCAATGGTTCGAGAGTTATCCTACATACTTGGTTTACGTTTTTAAGCCTATAGTTCTGTCATTAGCATGCCCCTAAGTGACTTAGCTACTCATGGATATATAGAGAACAGAAATACAAGATAAAACAGACATGCTCAGAAGGGAAATGAACTCAAAACAGTAAGACAAAGCTGTAGCAGCAGAAGATGAAAACTGTGAAATGAAATCTTGCAATTTGATTACTTTGAATGTTGAACGGACAAAGGGGAACTTAAAGGAAATAATTCAAAGGCAGACAGTGACGAAGTGCAGTAGATAGAACACTAAGCTAGAAACAACAACTGATCAAAGCTTGAAATTAGAAAAGGAAAAACAGAAAGCAGGAAATGCAGCTTGAAGCTTCGTCGCAATCGCCTCGAATGAAGGGGATGAAAGGTCAGCCTTGCTTGGATGAATCCAATCGAGAGAGAAGAAGAATCTCCTCTCCTTCCTATCAGATTATCGATTCCAACAGCTGAGACTCTCACTCCAACAGACGGCCAAGGAAAAACAGGAGAACAGATGGACTGCGAGAAGACTCTACTCTTTCGGATGATGACTGAACCTCCGACTTTGACCCCCTTTTATAGTAGTTTGCAGGTGCGTTTGGGCCAAGGAGAACCATCAATCTTCAACGTCGTATATCAGAATGGATGGAGGAGAAAGAACGAATCCCTGAAATCACGGAAATTAACAGAAAAAGATCAGCCAACTTACGGTTTTCACTTGAATAATTGCGGCTTCAGCAATGTTTTCGCAATGCTGTCGCAATGCAGTTTTTTTCATTCTTTTCCTTCGGTTTTCAACCCTTTTCTTTCCTATTGTGCATAAGTCCTATTTTAGCTACCTTCTTCTCATTCTCATATTTAAGCATAGGTTTAGGCTAAATGCTATCAAAAACACCTAAAAGTGTACATCTTCTTAAGCTAAATGGGTCCTAAATAAGTCACTTTCAGAGACTTAACAACTCCCCTACATTCCTACCTAAAGCAATGCTGTCCTGTAACACACTTCTTAAGTTTACAACTAACCTTTAATATTGCTTCTTCTGACTTTGCACGCCTAATACTCCTGCTGTTTTATTAACTCCCTACGACTGATCTACTTGCTTCTATCACATCGTGCATCTATCCCTAAGGTTTCAAATTCTACCTAGCTTTACCCCAGACTCAGTACATGCTTCTAGTTTTTACTTTTGAGCTACCTAGGATTCCTTAGAGTCATGCCAGTCTTAGTATTAACAGTGACAGTAGTACTTTAAGAGAACAACCTAAACCCTGGCATCACTACATTGGACATACATTCATCTCCCTAAACAACCCTACAAGCTACAACTTTGTGCTCAGCTAAATGAGGATCAGAGTTCTTTTTAATCAGGACATCTAAGCCACAAAGTTGCAACTCCTAGGTATACATTCTTCTTCTCTATTTTTTCCTTTTTCTTTCTCACTTTGGTGGAGCCTCTCCTTTGGTTGCCTTTTGATGCAATGCCACTTGTGGGTTACACACTTGGCACTGATTACTCAGCAACCTAAGAGAGACACCCCTCTTTATTCTATTTTCCATTTTTTTTTTTTTAGTTCATCATTTTTTGTAAAGGAGAAGAAGAATGCTTATGCTTAAAGTGAGAGAGGAATGTTCCTAGGCCTAGGGTGACCTCCCCCAAACTTAAACTACTCATTGTCCCCAATGAGTGTCTGAGGTGGCACACCCCCAAACTGTCCTAGAAGCATCTAGTCTAAGGTAAAACAAAGAGAATCTAAAAGCCCTAGGCATAGACAGAGCATTCTAAAAGTAAATATCACAGCAGCAGAAATTCGAAAAAACAGGCAGGTAAGGACTTAAAGCTATGCATGCTGAGCACTGTTTAGAGGTTAATTTAAACTATCAAAGGGTGTCCTATGACACTCATCCAGCATGCTTTTAGATAAGCTATATAAGGCAGACAAGATAGCAGCAAAAGCCAGAATTTAAACAGAACCAACCTAGCTAAACAGACAGTCAAAAACATGCATTCACTAATAAAAATTGCGGTTTCCGCAATTATTTCGCAATAAAGACAGGGCAGATATATCAGTGATTAAGGCCCCTATGCATGCTTTTTCCAGTCATCCAAGTTATACAAAAAGGAAACTAAACTAATCTACCTAATCAGCTACCATCAGACTACACTAAACAACTGTAAACATTAAAACTAAACAACTAAAACAGATCAAAAGATTAACTCAAAACAGCATAATGCACAGGGTTCAACAAAAAGCAGTTTGATTTTTTTTCTAAGGGAACAGCAATACTCCCTTTAGTGCTTCTCAAACCAGCACTCAGATGTCTTCCTCATCATCATTCCGTCGTGGTCGTGGAGGCGCCCATGGAGTCATTAAGTTCGTAGGGAAGTCAGGAAAGATGCATCCCAATTGGTCAGCAACCTCCTTGTCCCTTGCCTGCGCATATGTGGCCCATTGAGCCAACCTCTTCTGCAGATCCTTCAGGCATGCCATGGTCAAAGACTGAGCAGCAACCAAGCCATCGAGCTCGAACTCCATGTTCCCCTTCCTGCGCAACCTCAAGGCAGTAGGCAATTCCAGGTAGCCCGTGTAGGCCAGCTGCCTTTCCATTCGCTCGATTGGGACCCCTGCACGTAAGCACAACTTAGTAATTGTGTTAGGAAAGAAAAGTGGTCCCTTACCCTTTTTGGCGCAGTCAGCAATTGAAGCTGCAATGACCTCGCCCACATTGATCGTGAGACCTCGCATGATCGCGTAGACCAGCAGCGATCTGCTCTGGTTGATGGTGGTCTCATGAGTCACTGGGGACAGCTTCCTCCTCACGAAGGAAAACCAGACAGCCGCCTTGGCTGTGAGGGTGGCACTCATCAGGGTGTGCCTCCCATTGCGTGATACTGTCCATGATGCCTCTGGCTGGCCAATGATCCGAATGGCCTCCTCCAAGACAGCTTCTGTTGGCTCATCAACAATCCTCGCATAGTCAGTATGTTTTTGGCCCTTGAGGCCATAGGCTTCGTTGATCGCCTTTGCTGAGAAGTCTACCTCAACCCCTCTGACCACAGATAGGCCATCCTCAGGATTCATCAGATTGGCGTAGAAGTCATACACCATGCTGGAGTAGGCTGGATTGGGTGGTCTGCACAGCTCCTCCCAGCCGTGATTCGTGATCCCTGCGCGCAAGAATTGCGGCAGGTCAGCAGGTGCGTCTAGGAATCCCTTCTCGTGCAACAATTCCCTTTTTCTCAGCTCAATGCCTCTAGACTCAGCGTCAGAAGACACGTACCTCACTGATTGAGGCTCATCTTCAGGGTAAAGCTTGGCTTTCCCTTTGTCTTTTGGTTTGGCTGACTCAGCAGCCTCAATCTTGAGCTTCTTCAGCGACTGCTCATCACTCTCTTTCTCTGATGGAGGCGCCCTCTTGGTTTTCTTTTTCTTTGACTTCTTGGGCCGTTTGGCCTTGACAACCTTGGCTGCCTTCTTCTTTTTCAAGTTCGCCTTGGTTGTCAACTGCTGGAGGCAATCCCCCAGTGTTTCGTCCATCGAGTCATTCTTCTGCACAGGGCTCTCAGGGCTGGCTTCCCTCAAAGGAGAGAAGACCTCTTCTTCCCCAGCTTCCCCACTGCCCTGCGTCTATTCTTGGTACTCCCCATATGGGAATTCAGGGTCAGGTTGTGGGGAAGTGGGTGATGCTGCAGGGCTCTCTTCTGGTGGGGATATGTGTTCAGAACTCTGCAGCGATGGAGGAAGCTCAGGGCTCTGCGCTGGCGGAGATGGCGAAGAGCTCTGTTTTGGTGACTCGTGTGACCGAGGATCACTTTCTTGACTCTCCATATAGGGAGTCTTTTCCTTGCTTGCTTCTTCGGCCACCGCCATACTCCATTTGCGTTTCTTGGGTGTGCCTGCTGGTTCAGAGGGTCCAGCAGGTATCTCCGTGACAACCTTCCACTTCTTCTTGCGGATTGGCAGTTTGAGGAGTCGTTCAGTTCGCGCAGCCTCAGCGTCTGCAAGGGCAAGAAGTGCTTCCCTCGCAGCAGTTTCAGCGTCGTCAGCCCTCTTCTTGGACGCAGACCGTTCAGCTCTTGTTAGCACCATCGTTGAATCGTTGGAATCTGGAGAGAATAATTGCAGATGAAGAGGGAGAGAGTTTTCTTGGAGTTCAGATAATTGGGAAATCGTACAGATCAGCACGCGTCTTAACGAATATAAGTAATGATGAAATCCCAACGGCTCTATTTTTGCGGATTCTGCAAATCCAGCGCAATTCTAGTGACCGTTGGAGATTTTCTGCGTTTAAATGCCAATCTTTGCTCAACCGAATCTTTGATTTGGCCCAATATCTCCTTGATTTTTTTAGCTGGATTTAATCTCCTTGATTCCCTCTATTGATTCCCTACAAAAAGAAATAAAATCAACATCAAATTCATAATTAAAATCACACAAAAATAGACACAAACGATAACCGGAAAAATAACAAAAATAAACTAAGGCATTAGCCTCGCATGGACGAGCACAGTAATCACTCGTCCTCTCTCGTTCTTATTTTCATGTTTCAGTCAAGAGGAAGGCCGAGAGAGTCTTCACATCTCCTTCCTCATAGTAGTGCTTCAACCTTGCACCATTAACCATGAATGGTTGCCCTTGCTGCAGGTTCTTAATCTCGATTGCACCATGAACAAACACATTAGTTATTACAAATGGACCTGACCATCTAGACTTAAGTTTGCCTGGAAATAATCTCAATCGTGAGTTAAATAATAAGACAAGTTGGCCCTTCTTAAAGTCATTAATCCTAAGTCTACTATCATGCCAAATCTTGGTCTTTTCCTTATACATTTTAGCATTTTCATAGGACATATGTCTAAACTCATCAAGCTCATGTAATTGCAAAGACCGCAATGTTCCCGCATCGGTCACGCAATAATTCAACTCTTTTAGTGCCCAAAATGCTTTAATTTCTAACTCGAATGGTAAGTGACATGCTTTGACATACACAAGTCTATAAGGAGACATACCTAGGGGTGTCTTATATGCAGTTCTATATGCCCAAAGTGCATCCTCGAGTTTAAATGACCAGTCTTTTCTATTAGGTTTGACCACCTTTTCTAGGATGTTTTTAATCTCCCTATTTGAAATTTCAGCTTGTCCATTCGAATGTGGGTGATAGGGAGTGGCTACCCTATGTCTAATGTTATACTTAGCTAACACCCTCTCCATAGCTCTATGAATGAAATGTGTCCCTTCATCACTAATGATAGCACGAGGTGTTCCAAACCTAGTAAAAATATGTCTATGAAGGAATCTTATGACTGTTTTGGCATCATTATTGGGACATGCTATGGCCTCTACCCACTTAGATACATAGTCTACTGCTACCAATATGTAAAGGTTACCTGATGATGGGGGAAATGGTCCCATGAAGTCGATGCCCCACACATCAAAGAGCTCCAACTCTAAGATGTAAGTCAGAGGCATCTCATCCTTTCGGCTAAGGTTACCTGTTCTCTGGCAGTCATCACAGCTGTGTGCATAATTGTCGGCATCCTTGAAGATTGTTGGCCAATAGTAGCCACTCTGGAACACCTTTGCAGTTGTCCTTTGGCCACCAAAATGTCAACCATAAGGTGCTGTATGGCAGTGCTGCAGCACAGACTTCGCCTCAGCAGCTGAAACACACTTCCTGAGCAGACCATCAGCACATGTCTTGTAAAGTGTGGGATCATCCCATATGAATTTCCTTGCCTCATGAAGGAACCTCTTCTTCTCTTGGCCTCCCTTGAAAGTTGGTAGTACCTGTGATGCAAGGAAGTTAGCAATGTCAGCAAACCAAGGTTCCTCATCGTTATCATGATGAGTCAATACAAAGACATGTTCATCAATAAAAGCATCAGAAATTGCGGTTTCCGCAATTTTTTCGCAATTATGCTGCAATCTAGAAAGATGATCCGCAACCACATTTTCACATCCTTTCTTATCTCTAATGTCTAGATCAAACTCCTGCAGCAATAACACCCATCTAATCAACCTAGGCTTGGCATCAGCCTTCCTCATAAGGTACTTTAAAGCAGAATGGTCAGTGTACACTATTGTCCTAGTGCCTACAATGTAATTCCTAAACTTCTCACAAGCAAATACTACAGCTAGCATCTCCTTCTCAGTAGTTGTGTAATTACATTGTGCCTCATTAAGTGTTTTACTAGCGTAGTATACAGGGTGTGTTAACTTTTCAATCTTCTGGCCTAACATAACCCCCACAGCATAGTCACTGGCATCACATAACATCTCAAAGGGAAGATCCCAATTAGGCCCTACTATAATAGATGCTGTGACTAGTGCTTCCTTAAGGGTTTTCCAAGCCAGGAAACATTCTTTAGAGAAAATGAATGGTTTGTTTAGCTCTAGAAGCTCACATAAAGGCTTGGAGATCTTAGAAAAGTCCTTAATGAACCTCCTATAGAAACCAGCATGCCCTAAGAAACTTCTAATGGCCTTGACATTCTGAGGTTCTACCAATTTCTCTATTATTTCAATTTTTGCCCTGTCAACCTCTACACCTGCCCTTGACACTCTATGACCTAAGACAATCCCTTCATCCACCATGAAGTGGCACTTTTCCCAATTTAGGACTAGGTTGGTCTCCTCACACCTAGCCAGGACTTGTCCTAAGTTCTCTAGACAGTTTGTAAATGACTCCCCAAAGACTGAGAAATCATCCATGAATATCTCTATCATGGACTCATCCAAATCAGAGAAGATTGCCAACATGCACCTTTGGAATGTTGTCGGTGCATTGCATAAGCCAAAAGGCATTCTGCGAAAGGCAAAAGTTCCAAAAGGGCAAGTGAAGGTAGTCTTTTCTTGGTCCTTAGGGTCTATAGTAATCTGGTTATATCCTGAATAACCGTCTAAGAAGCAGTAGTAGGCTCTACCAGCTATCCTATCTAGCATCTGGTCAATGAATGGTAGAGGGAAATGGTCTTTTTTGGTTTCCTTGTTTAGTTTCCTATAATCCATGCAAACTCTCCATCCTGTGATAGTCCTAGTTGGAATCAGTTCATTGTTCTCATTGACTACCACAGTCATCCCCCCCTTCTAGGTACACATTGTATAGGGCTCACCCACTGACTACTATCTATGGGGAAGATCACACCAGCATCTAACCATTTTATTATTTCCTTTTTAACTACCTCTTTCATAGAGGGGTTCAGCCTACGTTGGTTATCTACTCTAGGTGTATGCTCTTCCTCTAATATAATCTTATGCATGCAATAAGAAGGGCTAATGCCTCTAATGTCAGCAATAGTCCATGCAATAGCCTTCCTATGTTGCTTAAGTAATAAAATCAGTTCAACCTCATGCTTTTCACTTAATTTAGAAGAAATAATCACAGGCAAAGTATCATTACTTCCTAAATATGCATACTTAAGATGTGTGGGCAGTGGTTTCAATTCTAAAACAGGTGGATGCTCAATGGATGGTTTTAATGGATTCAAAGATTTTTCAGTTAAGTCAATATTCATACAAACATGCTGAGGGTTATTTACAGGTATGTCCATTGTCTCAGCTATGTTTAAGTCAGTCAATTCTAATCCTACATATTCATTAGCATGCTTAGTCAACAATTCATGCTCCAATTGTTCTTCCATTAATGAATCTACAATGTCCATGCTAGCACAAGATTCAGAGTCAGAAGGATACCTCAGTGCTTTAAAAACACTAAACTTAACCTCCTCGTCATGAACCCTCATAGTGAGCTCACCTTTTTGGACATCTATCAGGGCCCTACTTGTGGCTAGAAATGGTCTGCCTAACAGGATGGGGACCTCCTTGTCTGCTTCATAATCCAGGATAATGAAATCTGCAAGGAAAATAAACTTGTCAACCTTTACAAGAATATCCTCAATCTTACCTTCAGGGTATGCTATGGATCTGTCTGCTAGTTGTAAAGTGACAGTGGTTGGACGTGCTTCTCCTATTCCTAGCTGGCGGAATAGTGATAGGGGCATGAGGTTTATGCTGGCTCCCAGGTCACAAAGAGCTCTGCCCACGTGCTTGCCTCCTAGCTCTACAGGTAAGGTGAAAGAACCAGGATCCTTCTCCTTCTTGGGTAGCTTGTTCTGGAGTATGGCACTGCACTCCTCAGTGAGATTGACTGTTTCAAACTCACCAATTATTTTCTTGTTAGTTATAATATCCTTCAAAAACTTTACATAAGAAGGCATAGACTGTAAAACTTCTACAAAAGGAATATTAACATGCACTTGCTTAAGAATTTCTAGAAATTTATTAAAGTGCACTTCCTGTTCTTGTTTCTTCTTTAGCCTTCGAGGAAATGGAGGTGGTGGCACATATGCAGGCACTTCAGGTCGCCTTAGGATAGGTGGAGGCCTTGGAATTTCTTCTATCTCTTCTATGATTGGCTCCAGCCTTGCTCCTGATGTGCTTGTTGGTGGTGGACCTTGGTTTGGCAGAGACTCCAGTGGAGCACTAGACTCAGTGTTCTCTACTCTCTTTGGTGTGTCCTTGGTGTTGCTCACCAATGGTCTCCCACTTCTAAGTTCAATTGCTTGAACTTGCTCTTTACCATCTCTCCTTGGCACTTCAGTGTCAGCAGGAAGTCTACCTTGGGGCCTACTTTTGAGTTCATTGGCTAGTTGCCCTATTTGGTTTTCTAGGCTCCTAAGAGTAGCTTGCTGACTCTGTAGAGTGGCATCATTCTTGGCTATGTATTCCTTGAGTAAGTTTTCTACAGAAGACCCTACAGGTTGGTTGTATGGTTTTTGATACATGGATTGGTTATGTTGGGGAGTGAAACCAGGTGTTCCACTCGGTCTTGGTTGGTTAGGAGCTTGGTTAGCATTTTGTTGGCCACCCCATGACAGGTTTGGGTGGTTCCTCCAACCAGGGTTGTAAGTATTAGAATAGGGGTTGTTCCTAGGCTGCTGCTGGCTTCCAACATAGCAGACTGAGGCTGGATTCCCAGGGCAGTATTCATACAGGTGCCCTTCCCCACAGAATCCACAGATAAGTGTCTCACCTTGATTTGGCTGGGTGCCCATTGACATGGCTGTGGCGGTGTTGACACTAGTTTGGAGATTGGCTTGAGCCATTTGCTTGACTAGGTTGGTCAGGGCACTTATTTGACTACTCATAGCATTGAGTGTGTCCTTATCTTGAGCTCTACTTGGCTCTACTGGATCATCTGACCACCTACAGTGAGATGCTGAGATCTTCTCCAAGATCTCATAGGCTTCGTTGTAACTCTTGGACAACATGGAGCCTCCAGCAGATGAATTTAAGACTTGTCTAGTGCTGGGGTTGCATCCTTTGAAAAAGACCTCTATTTGGATACACCATGGGATGCCATGATGTGGACATTTGAGAAGAAGGTCCTTGAACCTTGTCCAAGCTTCGTGAAGAGACTCAGTGTCAGCTTGTTTGAACTTGATTATGTCATCACGAAAGGTAGAATTCCTATCAGGTGGGAAGTATTTGACTAGGAATTTCTCCGCCAAGTCTGTCCAATTGAGGACAGATCCAGAGGGTAATGAGTTTAACCACGTTTTGGCTTTGTCCCTCAAAGAGTAAGGGAACAGATAGAGCCTCAAGGCTTCTTGGGAAACTCCAGGGATGATGAATGTATCACTAACTCCTAAGAAGTTTCTAAGATGGTTGTGGGGATCCTCGTTTTCCACTCCAAAGAATTGTCCCACAGTGGACAACATTTGGAACATCACTGGTTTTAACTCGAATGAGTTGGCAGTGATTTCAGGGCGGATTATGCTGGGGTTCAGCTCCCCAGGCATAGGTACTAGGTAAGAGAGTATGGCGCTATCCTTATCATTCGCTATTTCGATGGGATTGCGAGTGACAGGCACCGGATTTGGAACTATTCCATCCATTTCTTCTTGAGACAATTGCGGAGGAATTGCGGTTCCCGCAATTATTGGAGGTATAGAGGGTTGGTCAAAGAGACGTTTCTTGGCTCTATTTCTGGCTCTAAATAGTCTCTCGGGCTCAGGATTGAACTCTAGATCACTACTTGAAGACTCATTCATAAACTAACCCAATGGTACCTGCAAAAGAAATGGAAATAGATCAGTTACAATAGACAATAAACTTGGTGTTTCAAACTTAACAACTTCGTTTTCACTAAAATAAATCCCCGGCAGCGGCGCCAAAAACTTGTTGCGTGCTCAATGTGTTAAAATAAATAAGCAATAAGATAGAGAGAGCACTCAGAACATGCAAGCATACATGATCTTATAGCAAGTAGTAAGTATTTTTTCATTCGTTTTCCCACAGAGATTTATTATGAGCTACTCGTGAAGTGTAAAGTTAAGAAAGAATGGGTGGATTTGATGGGGTAGAATTGGTTTTAAATTGTCTAATTCCTAAGGAATGTGTAAAGGATAGCAACATAAACAAGTGCAAGTCAAAGTTAAACTCAAAGGAAAAGAGACGAGATTAATAAACGAAGAAGAAAACAGCTAAACAGAATTGTAAACTTAGCAGAATTGCGAAAACAGCAATTCTACCGCAATGTTACTAACAGCGAAAGTGTGTAAAAGGGAGAAACAAGGGCTACTAACGACTCCTCTATAGGCATTTTCTCACGATTCTCAAGCTTTGGATCAACTCTCTATGCATCAAACTTACTCAATCTCATGTATCTTCCGATTTCATGCATTAGATTCTTTAGTTTACTCATGTCCAAGTAAGGTCTTAAGCATCTTGTTAAAACAGAAAGTGATGGTTTGTACTAGGAAAACGCATATTCCTAGGTCGTTTTCTGGCTACCTTGAAAGGCTAGCATGAGTGTATGACTCTGAACTCTTACTCCTTCCAGAGGTTAGGAGTTCTTTGGACAAAATGGATGGCCAATCGAAATTGCCCGTGGGATGAAGCTTACATACAATCAATGCTTCGAGAGCTATCCTACATGCTTGGTTCACGTTTTTTAGCCTATAGTATTGTCATTAGCATGCCCCTAAGTGACTTAGCTACTCATGGATATAGACAGAACAGAAATAAGAGTTGAAACAGACATGCTTAGAAGGAATTTAAAGACAAAACAGTAAGGAAAAACAGTAGATCGCAAAGGCAAGAAACTGTGAAATGCTGAATTTTGCTTTGATTACTTGATTGTTTGAATGAACAAAGGAAAGCTTAAAGTGAATAACATAAAGACAGAAAGCAACGCAATAAAATGAACTAGTCACTAGAAGAGAAACAACAACTAAACAATGCTGGAAATTAGAAATGAAAGACAGAAAGCAGGTAATTAAGCTTGGACGCCTCGTCGCAACCACCTCGGCTGGAGGATGAGAAAGATCAGCCTTGCTTGGATGAATCCAATCGGGAGAGAAGATGAATCTTCTCTCCTTCCTATCAGATTGTCGACTCCAACAGCTAAACTTCGCAAACCAACAGACGACAAAAAACAGGAGAAAAGATGGAGCTGCGAGAAGACTTCTACGCTTTCGGATGATGATTGAACCCTCGACTTTGTCTCCCTTTTATAGTAATCTGCAGGTGCATGTGGGCAAAGGAGAACCATCCATCCTCAACGTCGTACTTCAAAATGGATGGAGGAGAAAGATCGAATCCCTGAAATAACGGAAAATAACAGAACAAGATCAGTCAACTTACGGTTTTCACTTGAAACATTGCGGTTTTAGCAATGTTTCCGCAATGCTATCGCAATGCGCATTTTTCCTTCTTTTAACTTCGGTTTTCAACCCTTTTCCTTCCTTTTGCACACAAGTCCTAATTTAGCTACCTTCTTTTAATTCTCATCTATAAGCATAGGTTTAAGCTAAATCCTATCAAAAACACCTAAGAGTGTGCATCTTTCTAAGCTAAATAAGTCCTAAATAAGTCACTTTTGGAGACATAACACCACCCATTCAGGATATTTTGCCACTACCTAGAAACCTGCATCCATTTCTTTTTTTACTTCCTCTTTTATTTTAATTAGCATGTATGGTTTCATTCTACGTAATTTCTGCTTTACTGGTTTGCACTCTGGTTTTAGTGGTATACGATGTGCTACAATGTTTGCATCCAGACCTGGCATGTCTTGGTAAGACCATGCGAAAATATCCATGTACTCATGAAGCAATTCTATCAACTTCTGACGACTTTCGACTAGCATATTGGTCCCAATTTTAACATTTTTAACCTCTGCTTGGGATCCTGAGTTAATAGCCTCTGTTAGTTCTTCGTGTGGCCCCATTGTTTTTTCCTCCTCATTGATTAATCTCAACAGTTCAGGAGCAGGCTCAAAAAATTTTCATTATCGCTTGTTTCTTTATTGAACTCAACGTCATGATTGACATCCAGTTCACAGTTATGGTCAATAGCGCTTTCAGTATCAATATCACTGTTTAAAAGAAAAAATATTTGGTCGAAACAGGGAATTAACAAAGAATGAAGAGGAAACATAAAATAAACGATGAACATGGAAGGAAATGATAGCTTTACTAAAAAAATGATGATGTCCTAAAATAGAAACATTGGAACTTAGGAAAAGAAAACATAAAAAGTTTGAAAATTACTTCGATATTTCATCGATACATGATGATAATTCTAAAGCGATCCAATTGTTAAGCTCGAAATCCTCCGGGCACAGGTACACTAGAGGGTCCGCCTCCCTTAATTCCTCTATCACAGCCATGATTGTGGAGTCTTGACATTCTGAATGTATCTCGCCTGCAGATTTGAATGAGTCACGGATATGGGGAATGATCATCAATTGCGATTCCCTTCTTTTTGGTTTGTGCATCTTAACCATATCCTCCTCACTTGGCTTATACCCTAAGCCGAATCTTCTTGTATCCTTCTACCTATTCAACAAATTATCTAGACTCTGGCTGCTCCTATTTAGAGAGAAATTTGCCAATTGTTGTTCCAACTTCTTCAAGTCTCCAGTAAGGGTGGTGGCACTTGCAATTTCAAATGACTGGAATGAAGACTCGATAGCCTTCTATGTCGCCTCTACATATGGCATGGAAGAAGGTTTGGAGACCAAAATGTCCTCCTGGTCAGACACAATCACTAGCCTGCGATCAATCACAAATTTCAACTTTTGATATAACGATGACGGGACCACTCCAGCGAAATGAATCCAAGGGCGCCCCAGTAGACAGCTGTAAGCTGAGTTTATATTCATGACCTGAAAAGCTACATGAAAAGTGCAATGGCCTATCTGTATAGGAAGCTCATATCTCAATCACTTCGCTACGGGCTCCGTCGAATGCTCTCACTATCATGGTGATGGGTCTAACATGCGACATGTCAACAGACAGCTTCTCCAGTGTAGTCTTGGGCATTATATTCAATGAAGATCCGTTGTCGACGAGCACCTTTGCTATGGCGAACCTCTTGCATTTAACTGTGATATGGAGGGCATTGGTGTGATTCGTACCCTCAGAAGGCAATTCATCACTAGAAAAGGACACTGTGCTTGCCGTTGTTATATTTCCGATAATACCATCTAGGTTTTCTACTGTGATATCCTGTGGAACATAGGCTCGATTCAACACATTCAACAACGCCTTGCAGTGTACTTCTGAGGACATTAACAATGATATTATAGAAATTCTTGCAGGCGTTCGACCTAGTTGTTCGATTACTTTGTATTCACTATGTTTGACTATTTTCAGGAACTCCTGGATATCTTTATCTGATGTTGGTTCCTTGTCCTCTCCATCCTTTATTACACAGGGCTCGTCTGCCCTAACATCAACATCCTCGCCTATCTTGTCCTTACCTTTTCCTTTCATTAAGTATTCCGGCGAATACCATCTTCCACTTCGCGTTATTCCTCCTACTCTAGTAATATTGTCTATCGGAAGTGGGTCACTGTTGTTGATCCCAAGGGTGCTGCAAAATATTAATGGGAAGAACTACTCATGCAAGCATACATGGTCAGCAGCAAGTGATAAGTATATTTTACATCGTTTTCCCACAGAGATTTGATTAAGTTTATGCTAAGTACAGATTCATTGAAGGAAAATGTAACCGGTGACAAAATGTTGTTGGTTGGGTTGCTGAAATAACGACAGAACATAAAAAATGCAGCAACAAGTAAATAGAGAAAATGTTGAGATAATAAAAACTTAGCGAAAAAACTAAAGACAGAGAAGAAAACTAGAGATCAACACAAGTAATGCGAAGAAAATGCTGACTAGCAACAACTCGAACAAAACTTCAGACAAGGCTACAAAAAGTGATGCTTAAATAGCAAGATAACCGCAAAAGTAAAACAACAACATAACTTCTATTCTAACAAACAGGGTAGGCTAGGAATCTTATAGTAACTCATAGATCGGGAAGTTTCAGCTGCGAATAAGGATGCATATGCACCGTTCTAACATTTACAAACAAGATCTCTCGATCTTGAGCATTAGACATCAAGTTCATTCATATCCAAATGAGACTATCAACCTATTCATACAAACATACTATCTGACGTGCTAGGAGAGTGACTACGATTAGACTCCTCTCTGGTTAGCATGAAAGGCTAGCAAGAACATATGACTCAGACTCCCTACTCCTCTCGGAGGTTCAAAAATCAGTAACACATAATGGATGGCCGGTCGAAAATGCATTGTTGGAATAAAAACACACATGCTTTGAACATTTCATGCTAAACAATTGCCGAAATCTCAATCTATTCACTACTAAATCATCCTAGCCATCCCTTCGAGAAATTAGTTCAACATGCTAAAATCAACAAACAAAACAGTAAAGAAGTTCATTACAACACTAAGCTAAACTATGGTATAAAAGAAAAGAGTAAAGATGAAGAGAGTATGGTTGAAGAAGATGATCTTGAGCTCCACGAGTTCCTCTTGGTTTCTTCAAGAAACCACTCTACTTCTCCTCCAAGAATCCTTCCTCCAAGAAGCTTTTCTCCAAATTTTTCCTTCTTCTTCACCTTGTGGGTGATGGAGCTTCCTTCAATGGAGGTCTCTCCTCCCAAAATCGATTTTCTAAGACTTTCTCTATGAATGAACTCCCATTTTTCTCTTTCCATCCTTATCTATATATACGCCACAGGTTTCAGCTCATTTTGCCCTAAAATGGGCGTTGGAATCCCATTGGCTGGCTAAAAAGCGGAAAAAGCAACCTGTTTGTACGGCTGAGACAAATTCTGACATTTTTCTGCTCCCAGGTACAGTTTTTGCGAAAGTTTTGTTGTTGCAACAATTCCACAAAGGTGTCAACTTTGATGTCGCGATGCTTCAGCAAAATACCTGAAATAAAAATGTCAGCTTTGCTGCCAAAATGCTCTTCAGGGAAATCTTGGCGAAACCTGAAAGTGAACACAAATGAACTTATTTAAGTACAATCAGGTATAAATATGTACAATTTTCGCACAATGACTCTTAAGCAGACTTTCACTCGAATATACGTTAATTCCTTTGAAACATCAAATTAATCACATCAATTATTCAACGAAGACTCTAAATTCCTTCTATTTTGGCTCTAAATAACTCTCATTTGGAGAGTTATCAGTCACCCTCCACAGTTACTTCATATACGTACCTCCATGGTACCGCTTTTGAACTCTCGTATTCGAAGGGGGGTGAGACTTGAATAGTAATCGCTCTTGGGTTGACAATGCTCAGTTTTTTTGGTAAAAAATAGCCAATGGTTTCAGACCATTTGAGCCTTCCCCAGGATACACTTTATCTACCATGTTCACCTCGCCCTCTTGATAGGTTGGCATTTTCCGTAGAACAGTTAATATATGGCTGTCAAGCAACTCCTGAACCTTTTGGTGGAAACAAACGCATTGGTCAATAGAGTGTCCCTTCCCTCCTGTGTGGTATGAACACCTCAAGCTACCGCCATATCCTTTATCTGAGAGAAAGAGTTGTTCATGCTTCAATTCGATATATCCGCTATCAAAGAAGATCTGAAATAGCTCCTTCATGGGAGTCGTAATCTCTTCTACGTTCACTCTTAGATTTGGCTCATGGACTTCTACTACATTCACTCGGGGGTTTTGATGATTTGGTAGGGGATTATTGTTAACATCCGGCTCATTCCCCTTTTTGAAGTTCAACCAACCTGCCTTGATCAAATCTCGAACTTTGTATTTAAGAGTGAGACAATTCTCCGTTGAATGTCCAACTACTCCTCCATGGTATTCACAATGGGCATTCACGTCATACGAACCGGGGTATGGTGGTTGTACTGGTGTTGTAGGTACGGGCGCCAATTGATTATTCTTGAACAATTGGGGTAACAACTCCGTATACGTTATGGGGATAGGATCGAACTGAGCGTATCTCGGAGCTCCTCTGTTACCCTCCGGCCCCCGAGTAGGAAAAAAAGCTGGTTGATTTCGAGGCTGGTAGCCCTGACTGCCTGACGGATGCGAGTTCTGAGGAGAAAATGGGGGATGTTGTGCAGTCGTATTATTAACATAAGGCTGATAATTTGTATCGGGATCCACATGGTAGCTCGGAGAATACCGCGACGTCTGCTGTCTCTGAACAGCTTGATTCGTCCCTCCTCCTCCTACCACTTGGATCTCACCCTCCTTTTTCCTCGGGAAACTTCCTCTTTTTGCTGACGACTCTGGGGTATCTATGATTTTCCCATACTTAATCACATGCTCAATTCTTTCGCCAATCATCATTATGTCTGAGAAGTTTGTGGAGGTGCTTCCAATCATTATGTCGTAAAATGGAGCTTTGAGAGTGTTCATGAACATAATCGACAGTTCTCTGTCCATTAATGGTGGCTGGACCTGTGCAGCCATATCCCTCCATTTTTGCGCATATTCCTTAAAAGTTTCCGTACTACTTTTTTCCATCCTTTGTAGGTCCATGCGATCAGGAGCCATGTCCATGTTGTGCTTGTACTGCTTTAAGAACAAATCAGCCAAGTTCCTTCATGAGTAAACATGGGTGTTATCTAGTTGTATGTACCAGCGTGACGCTGGCCCAGTTAGACTATCTTGGAAGCAATGGATCAACAGTCTTTCATTCTGGACGTAACCTGCCATCTTCCTGCAGTACATGATGAGGTGACTTTTCGGGCATGATGTTCCATCATACTTTTCAAAATCAGGCACCAGGAACTTGGGCGGAATCACTACATCAGGTACTAAGCACAACTTAGTAGCGTCCATGTTACCGAAGACGCTGGTTCCTTCGATGGCTCTTAACCTCTCATCCAAGATTTCTAAGACCTCACTGCTTGGAACTTCATTCCCTCTGCTTCCCAGTCTTTTTTTGATTCAGGTTTGTATTGGTTCGGGACCGTAATGGTCACTCTAGAAGGTCCCTCTCGGGAATGCGAAACTCCTGTTTCTCTGCCCATCTCCCCTTCGGGGTCCTGGT
The DNA here is from genome assembly GCA_028017165.1 of Herpetospermum pedunculosum. Classification (NCBI taxonomy): domain Eukaryota; kingdom Viridiplantae; phylum Streptophyta; class Magnoliopsida; order Cucurbitales; family Cucurbitaceae; genus Herpetospermum; species Herpetospermum pedunculosum. Next base: position 50,035,442 of record CM051530.1, read on the forward strand.
GATGCCCGACTGAAATATTATGTCGCGAGTCGAATGATGCATACAAAGGAATCGAATCCTCCATCAGTGGGTACTGGGAAGGATTGACCTCTATGGGCCCTTCGATCGTATTATTGGGTTGCACCGGATCTGCTATCATTTTTCCTTTTTCTACATATAAGACAAGTGCGTTCATCTTGGCCCGTAATTCATTTAAGTCCCTCTTTGTTCTCTCTAACTCTCTTTCCAACTCAGCGTTTTTCTCTTCCATGATCTTTTTTTGTCGTCTTGTGAAGTGCTTATGACGAGCTGTGATTGAGCTATTTTTTTGTTCTGTTTAAAATTGAAGTTTTAGTATGACGTGATGTATGACAAACAACAAAGTAAGAAAAAAAGAAAAAAAAAAGAAAAAAAAAGACAAAAACAACAAGAACCCAGAAACAACATTTATATGCAAAGAGGGAAATAAAACAAAATAGTAGCCCTAGTTTTGTGCAAAATACCACAATCTTATAGAATTTACATGACAAAAACTAAAACGAGAATTCAATAAAATTGTCCCCAGTATTCCAAATTCGTACGGAGCTTTCCTAAGAATTTTAGCATCTCATTGTTGTTCGGTTGTGTAGGCACGATGAATATCGTGAGGGTCCTTGCATCCTCTGCTAAATTATCCGCCTTTCGGGTAACCTTTCTGATATGTGTGAGCATGTGTTCCGACTTCTTGTGTAAAGTCGTATTCCTACGCTCTAGATGCTCATGACGCCCTCTTAACATGTCATATTGCTCCCTCACGCGGGTGTGCTCCTCCATTAACACTGTGGTGGCCTCCTGATATTCGTTAAGACGAACGCTTAGTGATTGTACAGATCTGTTTGTAGCTGCATTTGTTTGATTGACTTTGATCAATTGCTCCTCCTTCGCGTTGAGCAGGGACTGCAAATTCTCAATTTCTTGGCATAACAAAACTATCTTTCCTTCCAACTCAACAATTGCACTACTCTTCAAATTGATACCCTCTTCCAAGTCTTTTACCAATTCGTGGAGTAAGTAGATCTCGGCTTCTTTGTTGGAGATCTGATCATTTCGCAGTCGCACTGTTGTCTGTAGCGATTCATTATCTCTTCTTGAGCGATGTAATCTTTTATTTAGGTCGCAGGCCTCTTCATCCAATGATGATATTTCTTTCCCTGATTCTTCCTGGTTTCTAAGCTTCATCTTCATCTAACTTAGCTCTTTTTCTATAGCGGCACTTCGCTGTAGTCCCTGCTTAATCTCAATTTGCAATCTCCCATTTTCCTGGATTAGTGAAGCGTTTGCTTTTTGTAATTCTTCAAATTCTGCTTCTCGCCTCTTTTGTTCTATCAGCTGGACTGACTCCTCCTCTATATGGGTTTTACTCTTAAATTTGACATTTGACAATACGACTCTAGTTTTAGCTCTGTGTTCATGCCACGCCTTGTATGCTTATGAACTGTCATCGTGATATTGACCGCTCTGAATTCTTGCGACCACCTTTCATGCTTTGACATTCTCCTCAATCCTGTTTTTACAAGAACCCTTTTCATATTCGAATTCTGCATCTTTCAAATCATGTGTGGCTGGGATGAATTAGCGTATCCACACTTTTCGTAACACCAATAAAGGTGCGTAGGATATACATCCCCATGGGCCTAACAAAGGTACGTTGTGGAATTTGCCACACTGGTATTTCATGGGCTTGGCCGACATCCAGAGAGCTCTCCAAACCACATCCTCTTCTTTTAATCTTGCGAAGAAAGTTCCCCATGCATCCCTTTCTGGGAATGTTGGACTCCAGCCTGCCTGAACAAATTCCCAAATAGGGTTTTGCAACCTACTCCAAGAGCTTGAGAACTTGATTTGAGGACATTTAAACTCAGGCGGACAACTCACATGACTGAGGACCCAAATGAATAGCAAAGGCGTGCATCCGATGAACTTCCCGACCCCTTTCATTCTACGATAATTTAAGCTTCGAAAAGTTTCTGCTAGAACAGGTGTGGCTAGGTCAACTCTTGATTCTATCTTAAGAAACAACTTAACAGCGCACTCCTCAACATACCCACACACCCTAGGGAACAGGACCGCGTTGAATATTAATAACGCTAATAGCGCCAACTTTTTATCCTCGTCTACCAGCCTTTGTTGTAACGCAAACACATACTCCATGGATAAACATGTGTTTCCCTCCTTCTCCTTTAGATGCTTCTCTATTTCGCACGCACGTATTTTTCCCAAAAACACAGATAGCGCCCTTTTTAAGGTGAGTCCCTCATCATATGAATAAACCTCAATATTCATCTGTGATGGAGCGCGAAGCAAGGATTGGTACTCTTCGATGGTAGGAGACATATCTATTGACCCGAACGTGAAACAAGTGTAGGTTGGGTCCCAATGCTGAACCAAAGCTCGCAATACTGAGGGGTTGACTTGCACATACATGAGCTGAGCTATGAAACCGTCCCTACTTGTGAATCTCCTCTTTTTATCTGTTGTTTGACCCTCACATGCTTGTTTCAAGGAATCCAATTGATTTACTGGGAAACTGACACCCTTAAACTGTACCATCACATCTGCTGTCAAACAATCTTTATGAGCTTTTTCTGCAGCTTCTGACCATTGTCGCACCACGGCCTGCTCTAACACACATGTTTCTCGAGGAGGAGGTACCGAACAAGGCAATTTTATGGAATTCATGTTTTAGTTTTGTAACGACCCGACTTCCTATGACATCACCCTAGGGCCGTTACCAAGAGCATGACGTCATAAAACTCATTAAATAGGCTGAAAATTTTATTTTTGAATTAATGAAATTAAAATATAAAGTCCCTGGTCAACAAATAGTCAAATACATTTAATTTTGGGATCCCAATGAAAACATAAAACGATTAAACAAGTTCCAACAAGATAAAATTTAACGCCAAAATTTATTGTTTTCTAATCCTTAACAAAACTGTTGGACCGACTGAAAGAAAAAGAATTTAAAAGAATGCGGAAGCTCTGACTCCACGTGTCCCATGACATCATCAACCGATCACCTCGTCAAACACCTGATACGTTCCTAGAATTACCTGAAAAAAAAAATAGTTTTAAGAAAGAATGAGTATTTTAAATAAAATACTCAGTAAGTAACCCCACCACCGGGGTTAGGCTATGCAAACACATGCAACATGAACTGACTGAGACTTTGACTAGTAACTAGTGGGACCTAAATCTGACTGTTCTGTACTTACTGTTATGGCCATCTAAGTGAACAATTAACCCAATCCCACCATAACTCTCACAACTTCTCGGTATAGTAGACTCCTCTGGAAACTCACCCCTACTGATGGTTAGTTGGCATCCAGTCAGTGGAGCAAAGCCTCAGTCTACTAGGTACCAACATGACTAGGGGATGGGTATAATTGCCACTACATTATCTTGACTGAGTTAAACATGTGGCATACAACAATGAGGTCTCATGACATATATATTCATCATGTTAAAACATGAAATTCCATAACAACAATCAAATAATTTTCATATGCTCAACGTGATAAAACTAACATTCTCATCACTTCATATCACCATATACATAAGTTTCTCATCCAAATACGTCAGAATACCTTAAGAGCTACATGCAGAAATTCACAACATTTACATAAAATTGAATCAGTACTTCAACCACATATATTCAACATTTCAATGGACAACTACTCAGAATCTCATCATACATTCAAACTTTATCATGAAATCGGAAAAATTCCCCAACCTAGCCCGAAGGCTGACCAGTAGTAAGGTCACTTACCTTTAAGCTAAGTCCGACGAAGTTACAAAAATTGCTACGAAAGCTCTTGGTCTCAACCTACAACAATTTTCAGCACTTAATACTACTTTTGAGGCTAACTAGAGTGTTATAAAAAATTGTCGAAACTTAATAAAATCAAAGGTGGTGTTTAGAACAATTACCCAAAATAATTGTTACTCCAAAAACTCGTTTCTTGATATCAAAGAATCGTCCGACCCTACACACCAGTCTTAAATTCAACATCACCACATTTACAAAGAAATTAGAAGGAATCGACGCATTGTTACCTAACGAAAACTCACCGACAAATGTTGTAAGTCGTGTTGGACCTCGAGCTAATGTGAAATTTCACGAATCCAATGCCAAAATAGAGTGGGTATTGATGTTGGACAGAATGTTTGTGAACTACAAAAGTCAGAGTTGAAAAATGATGGTTGCGGTTGAAATCGATACTCAATAGAGTAAGATATAAGGTCGTTAGAGGGAAGAATCACCTACCCGCTACTTGACGATGTCGGAAGTTCGTAGATCGAACGTTGTCGCCGAGAAAAGAAGTTGGACGACTGTTGTTCAAGTTTCGTCAGTGTTACGTCTCCAAAAGTGACCATTTTAGGACTTATTTATCTTAGAAAGATGTACACTCTTAGGTATTTTTGATAGGATTTAGCTTGAACCTATGCTTATATATGAGAATTAGAAGAAGGAAGCTAAATTAGGACTTATACGCAAAAGGAAAGAAAAAGAATGAAAAAGGAAGTTAAAAGAATGAAAACTGTGCATTGCGGAGGCATTGCGGAAACATTGCTAACACCGCAATGTTTCAAGTGAAATCCGTAAGTTGGCTAACCTTTTTCTGTTGTGATCCGATATTTCAGGGATTTGTTCTTTCTCCTCCAACCACGTAGAAGTACGACGTTGAGAATGGATGGTTCTCCTTGGCCCAATCGCACCTGCAGAATACTATAAAAGGAGGTCAAAGTGGAGGGTTGAAACATCATCCGAAAAGCGTAGACTTCTCAGTTCAACGCAGCTTCTTCCACTCTTATTCTCTCTTCCGTCTGTTGGTTTGGAAGGTTCAGCTTTTGGAGTCGACAATCTGATAGGAAGGAGAGAAGATTCATCTTCTCTCCTGATTGGATTCATCCAAGCAAGGCTCGCCTTTCTCTCTATTCAGCCGAGGCGTTCGCAATCGAGAAGACCACGCACATCTTACTGCTTTCTGTTTTAGTTTCCTGTTTTCAGTACCGATTGTTGTTATTTCTTTTCCATTAGCTACTTTAATTCATTTCGTTGGTCTCTGTCTTTGTTTTAGTAACTCTAAGTGTTTATTTGTTTCGTACAAACAATTGATTAATCAACGCTTAATTCATCATTTCACAATCTCTTTATTCTTCTCTGCCTACTGTTTTTACTTTTCTGTTTTGTCTTTAATCTTCTTCTAAGCATGTTTCCTTCATCTACTCTTTCTGTTCTATCCACATCCATGAGTAACTAAGTCACATAGGGGCATGCTAATGACAAGACTATAGGCTAAAACACGTGAACCAAGCATGTAGGATAGCCCTCGAATGCATTGATTGTATGTAAGCTTCATCCCACGGGCAATTTCGATTGGCCATCCATTTTGTCCAAAGAACTCCTAACCTCTGGAAGGAGTAAGAGTTCAGAGTCATACACTCATGCTAGCCTCTCAAGGTAGCCAGAAAACGACCTAGGAATAGGCGTTTTCCTAGTACAAACCACAACTTACTGCTTTAACAAGATGCTTAAGACCTTACTTGGACATGAGTAAACTAAAGAATCTAATGCATGAAATCGGAAGATACATGAGAATGAGTTAGTTTGATGCATAGTGAGTTGATCTAATGCTTGAGAATCGTGTGAAAAAGCCTATAGAGGAGTCGTTAGTAGCCCTTGTTCCCACATTTTACACATTTTTGCTGTTAGTAACATTGCGGTATAATTGCTGTTCTCGCAATTCTTTTGGTTAAAAATTCTGTTTTAGCTATTTTCCTCTTCGTTTATTAATCTCTTCTCTTTACGTTTGAGTTTATCATTGACTTGCACTTGTTTATGTTGCTACCCTTTACTTATTCCTTAGTAATTAAGCAATTTAAAACCAATTCTACCCCATCAAATCCACCCATTCTTGCTTAACAATACACTTCGCGAGTAACTAAGAATAAATCTCTGTGGGAAAACGAATGAAAAAATACTTACTACTTGCTACAAGATCATGTATGCTTGCATGTTCTGAGTGCTCTTTTATTGCATATTCCTTTTAAACATTGAGCACGCAACAGTCAGTCAAACCGTCGCTCGCCGCCGCTGCCGCTTGCCGCTGAGACGACGTTGTGGATGAGAGCTCGCTGATGGGAGAAACGACGGAGGAAAAATGGCGTGAGTGGCCGGAATCTAAGGAGAGATTGGACGGAAGGAGAGAAAACTAAAAAAAGAAAGAGATGGGGGGTTGGGCTGGGTCTTCTTCTTGCCAGATCTGAGGGTTTTCAATTTTATTTATTTATTTTTTTTTTATTAAATATTATTAATAATAATATTATATTATATTATATTAAATAATAATAATATTATTATTTTATAAATAATAATAATAATATTATTATTTTATAAATAATAATAATAATATTATTATTTTATATCTAATAATAATAATATTATTAGTATTAGTATTAATACTACTCAACCCGATGTTTGACCTAGTCAAATGACTTGCCCTGGCATCTTTTAAGCCCAAATTTGACCAACATCTTCTCTTTAAACCCATTATTGAACCGACAATAATAAAAATAAATAAATTTCTCTTACCTGGAATTCGGGTTGTTACAAGTTTACTGTCAAAGCAAACAACTAATCAGATCTTGCCTTTCCACACAAACCTCGTGCGACTTTGACGAAAACAACAAAAACCTAGAGTAGACCTACTTGAAGTGAAAAATGAAGATGAAATGTAAATGTGAGTGCAAGGTTGTATTCCTAACGCAACATAGATAGAAATGGCCTTCGCACTTTCCATTGCTTAAACAAGTGGTTAATTCGAGTGGAGAATTTTATACGCCTGCATGGGAACCGAAGTTCCACGAAAGCCCGGGTAGGAGGCTTGCGTGCGAGGAATGCATGATCATGCAAGCAATGGGAAGAAACGTAAGAATACTAATAACAATGCATGAGACAAGTAAAAACGACAACCGATTCTAGGATATAATTGACTGTGATCTAGGCTCTAAACATACCTAGAAAAAAAAACGGTCCCCGAACCTTCCAACTGATTTAATAGCACGGTTAGCTTGAGTGGAGAATTTCATGCGCCTGCACGGGAGCTGATAACTCCATTTTGGAGCTATTAAATACTTCCTAAGTGTAGCTAAAAGTCTGCGTTTAATTGGTTAATCTATCTCTTTTGTAGGAGAAATGCGGTAAAGAGCTCGTGCGTCCATTGGACCCGTTTTGGAGCCAACAGCGGAGTTTTAACGCCCCGGGAGTGCATCGGAAAAGGGCAAGTCGATCCGAGAAGAAACGGACCAAAACTGCCTAGGAGAGGCAATTCTTCCAGCCCCAAACCCGAGAGCTAGCGTCGAGCCATAGCGTCGAGACGCTAGCTCGACGCTGCCAAAACCCGAGAGCTAGCGTCGAGTGATAGCGTCGAGACGCTAGCTCGACGCTGCCGAAGCGTCGAGACCCTGCTGCGGCGTCGAGACGCTCCGGAGGAGGCGCGCGCAAGGAATCATCGGGCCAGCGTCGAGACGCTGCCCTAGCGTCTCGACGCCATCGCGAGGCGCGCGCGGATTATTTAGGGCGCAGCGTCGAGACGCTGGCCTAGCGTCTCGACGCTACGTCGATTACAGAAGCTGTAAAAGACGATTTTCTGCAAAAATTTGAGAATTTTCTGGATAACTTAGGCGATTTCTCTTCTTCTTCCTCTCGGTTTTTTATTGTTTTTCCTTTAGCTCAGCCATTGTTGGCTTGTTTATGAGCTTTTCTCTTGTATCTTGTTGATGACAACTTCCATGGCTTACCTTGGAGCGGAATTGACAACCCGTTCCATGGACGGCTAAGGTAAGGGTGAACGGTTTGGGAAATATTTGAGGGATTTTTGTTAGACGCTTTTAGTTTTGATAATCTATGCCTTGATTATATTTTGGTGGTTGTTTGTATGCATTTATCTTTCTTGCTTAACCCTATGCATATGTTAGAATTCGACGATTGACACTCGAGTCTTCTACCATGTTGTGAATGTTAAAGAGTAGCGATGTCGTGCCTCTCACTGCTCGACTAAGTAACACAGATTGATAAAACTAAATCGGAGTATCGAGTCGTGTATGATGGTTGTTGATTGCATACAGCGTTTGCGGGCAATCAGTTAGCAATTAGATTACGTGCTTGAATGTCTGTCGCGGTTAGCTAGTGACTATCTAGACTAAACTTGGGGTTGATCACCTTAATGCAATTTTAGATAATGTTTAATTGGAACTGTGTGGTCTGATTAATTTCTATGGAGCCGGCTACCTTGGGGCTTCTCGGGTAGTCGTCCGTGTGTACTACAAACTGTTTGCCTTGACTTTTGTATTAAATGATAAGCTGAAGTTGTCTAACAATTAATCCCGAAAATCCCCAAACCGTGCACGCGTCTCTCTCTCTCTTGTTATTCTTGTTCAATTACTTTCTTTGCATGCTGAAAAATCCCCCCGTTACAAATCCCATCAATTAGTTAATCTCAATTTTAATATTAATTTCGGTCATAACTTCTCCTTGGATCGACCCTGTTACCACTGGCTGCAATGCCTTGGTTATAGGCTTATAAATTGTATTTTGGCGAGTCTCGACAACTCGAAATTTCTAGGATATTCAAAATTATTAGTACCAGGAGCCGAAATTCCATGAAGGTCACACTACTCAATCTCCAATTATAATCCTAGAGGGTAGATCCCGAGTAGGAGGCTTGTGATTGTGTGTGAGGAATGCATGATATAATGCGATAATAAGCAAATTAGCAAAATAATTAGAACAACACATAATTTAATAAATAAAACAACAAGAAACAAAGACCAAAAAGAGAATCGGATAAATGTAAGATACAATACAATGACTTTGACCCACTAAAAAAAAAAAAGTCCCCAATGGAGTCGTCATGCTGTCGCAACGTTTTTGCGACGTGGAGCGACCGACAACCTTCTGTTAAACAGGGTTTTTTACAAAAATGTAAAAAACAACGGAGTCGCCACCAATCATTTTGGGTGTGATTGGTCACCTAAAAATGGTCTACAAAATCAAAAAAATAAGGTTTGTGGTCGTTTGAGTGTAGGGAAGGTGCTAGCACCCTACAACATCTCGTTTAAAAACGGTAGCTAAAATCATTTTTATCCTAGTTATCTAGCTAAATTTCAAATGGTCCTTAATTTGAGAAAAACACAATAAAATAAACAACAATTAAAATTAAAACGATGTCTCAACTAATCGTACCCTAACTTTAAAATAAAGTAGGGACTTGATTTGTGAACGAGATTATTAATTTTGCCATTAGTTGCTTTAATCCCATTTACCGAGATTGTACAACAAAAACAAAATTTTTGAAATCAATTAAGAAAATCCTTTTTGTTTTGAAGTCAAAATAATTTTTAAAATTAATTTAAAACCCAATTTTAAATCAAACAATTCCTTTTGTTTTGAAATCAAAGCGATTTTGAAATTTAATTTAACTCAAATGGAAAATCAAATTTTTGTTTTGCAATCAAAATAACTTTGAAATTTAATTTAAAGCTCAATTTAAAAATCAAATTCTTTTTGTTTGCAATCAAAATAACTGATAAATCTGATTTAAACTCAATTTGAAAATCTGATGTAAGCTTAAAAAAGGGTAATTAGCGCATAATGGCATTGTTTTTAAAAAAATGAATAACAACGAATCCTCAAAATAGGGAAACCCCAATTTATCCCGGGATTAATAGTTTAGAACAACGAAACTTGATGACATCCTCAAGGTGGGAGGAACGATCCTCCACCTATCCCGGGATTTCAACTAAACTAAAGCGACAAACTCATAAATAACCTCAAGGTGGAAGGAACAATCCTCCACCTATCCCGGGATTGGAGTTTAAAAACTAATTAAACAAACTAAAATATAACAAAGAAATTGCGCTCTAAAATTAAACGACATGCATCGAAATTAAAGAGCAAACTAAGAATATTCAATCAGGGGTATATATGGAATAAGCAGGGGTATATATCATGCTCAAAATAGTAGGTATATATCATGCTCAATATAACAGGGGGTATATATGAATCTCAAACGATGCATCAACACCCTCAACTACTCCGATATATACTCGGATACACAGCACAATTAACAAAACAGTAGCAATATCGATTTAAAACAGTAGGCACATGCGATATAAGCTAGGTATATATGCACAAACAAATTAGGGTATATATGGAATATGCGAGAGTATATATGGGCACAACAATAGGGGCAGAAGCTTAATTTCACATAAAAAACCAAAACGTTCGTTACCTACATGAATTGACAATCTTCACGCGCCGCCTTCAGCTTTTCTTCACGAGGTTACTGACGTGGTTCGAGCGTTGCTGCCATAGAGTTAGCAACTGGTGAAGAGCTTCATCGCCGCCTGCTGAGGAAGGTGAAGACCGCCGTATGGGTTTGCTTGCAGCCGTGAAGCTGAAGATTTGTCGATGGTTCGTGAAGGGATCGCAACCGTCTAGGTTCGGAACTCGCCGGAGAAGATGAAGTGCACCATCGTTGGTTCGAATCTTGCCACCGGAGCTTGCCGTTAAAGACCCAACGCCGTGGAGGTTCGAGTTTGCACCGCCGTCGTCGTCTGAGGCCTTTTTTGAGTTCGCCGCCGCTGAGATCGAAGAAGACCGCCGTCGTGAAGTCGAAGCTTGCCACCGTACATCGAAGCTGGGTTAAGGAAGGCGAAGTCGTCTGGGTTTTTGGAGATCTGAGTTGCACCGGTCCGAAGCTCCGCTCGTCGCCGCCGCTGGTTCGAGGAAGACCGCCGTTGGGTATCGTCGTCGTCTGGGCTCGAAGATGCTCGCTGGAGATCCTCCGCTGGTTGAGCTGAAGAAGACGAACGTCGTTGAAGAGGCCGATGTTGGTTCATCCGAGCTCAGATCCGTTTGCTCACCTCGCATTCGTCTGGTTCGAATTCATCATGAAGATCCGCAGCTGGTTCGAAGGCTGTTGTGATTTTCCGAATCTCCGTCGTGCGTCTCGAGGTTGAAGATGAAGCTCGTCGATGTCGTCTTGCAGGACTGCCGTCGTGCGCGGTGTCTCTCCGTCGCGAGCAACCGGAGCGTCGTTGCTACGCCACCACCTTGAACTCGCCGGAGTTAGGTTGAAGATGGTGGAGATGATGAATAGTAGGAGAGAGAGAAAAAATGATTTTTCTATTCAACCTTGGAAAAACTCACCCATTTTGTCTTATTCTCACCCAAACCTCTCTCTTTTTTCTTTCTATATATAATAAACAAATTAGGTCAAACCAAATGGGCTTTAAACCCTAAACAAAAGAAATCCCAAATTCAAACACAAAATGAACCCTAAACTTGAAACCCTAAAATAAAAACACTGAGCTGGAATCCCGAGACACCAAACCCTAAAAACAAAACCCTAAATTGGAAACCCTAAAATAAGAAACTCTAAATTGGGATCCCGAGACCGAGACACCAAACCCTAAAACGAGAAAACCTAAACTGGGATCCCGAGATCGAGACCCCAAACCCTAAAATTGAAACCCTAAAATAAGAAACCATAAACTGGGATCCCGAGACCGAGACACCAAACCCCAAAACGAGAAAACCTAAACTGGGATCCCGAGATCGAGACCCCAAACCATAAAACGAGAAACCCTAAAATTGAAACAATAAACCCTAAAACAAAATCAGGACGCTTCGAACGACCTACTAACGGAAGACACTTTTTTAGCGATTTTCTCGAAAACTTCAAAAATAATGGAAAAACACGAAATTAGAGAAAAACTCCAAAAATACTAAAAAAATGTGAAAAAACATAAAATGAGGTGAAAAACTCAAAATGACGATAAACAAGGCCGGACGAAATACGGTGTCAACATCCATCACAAAAAATGAAAAATCTGGTTGTTGTCGTAGATGATAAATATCAGGCGGTAGTGGCAGCCACCACCCTAGGGTTTACTAGGATTTTTTCTCTCTTCTTATAAAACTTGCTCTGATACCATATAAAGTTTTGCAGAATGATAATCTGATATTTTCTGTCATTGATAATGGGCAAAATCACGCATATTTATACAATCTTAATGAGATAATTAAGAAAACAGAACAAGCTAAACGTAGCAAGTAAATCTCTGACTTTAGAGTATATACACCAATATACTCTGAGATTCACGGTGTTGATAAATTAGGTAGACGTCGAGATATACGACACCTCTAATCTTTGACTCGAAAATATATACAACGTATATACAATAATATACGTCAAGATTTCTGGAATTGACCAAAGTATACCCGATATACGACACCTCTAATAATTTATAATTTTGATGAGTTATGTATGTTGAAAGTGACATGAAAAAGAGAAAAAATACTGTGATCACTAGAATGTTTGTGGCATATGCTGGAGAGCATCAAATATACCAGTTGAAGAAATTAAACCACAAATGTAAACCACGATATTATTTACGCTCAAAAATACAAATGTAAGCTAAATGAATATTATTTTATTTTTTATTTGTTTTGAAAAAAGTTGAATGAAGAAATTACTAAAACAGCAGAAAGTTGTTAAAATTCTAGGGCCCGTTTGATAACGTTCATGTTTCTTGTTCCCTGTTTCTCGTTCCTTGTTTCTTGTTCCCTGATTTTTTAGAACTAGAAACAGGAACATGTTTGATAACTACTCTTGTTTTTTATTTCTTGAAAAAAAAGAAACAGCAACAGAAACTTGTTTGATAACGTTTCTTGTTTCTTGTTTCTTGAAAAAAATTAACAGAAACATGTGGGTTGATAATTATTTATTGTTTTTCTTTATATTTTTCCTTTTTTATATTTTAAATAAAATTTAGTATACATATAATATATATATATATATATATATATATATATATATATATAAGATATAACATGCATCAAAACATATCAAAAATAATTATCCAAAATTTACCTAATCTAATGCAAATAAGTTTCGATGCAAAATTAAAAACATCAATAAAATTGTATATATCCTTCAAATGTTGCCAAAAATTGATCTTCAATGTCATCTCTCACCCGAGTCGTTCGCCTTAAATTATGTTGACTCACATCTACCTGAATTATACTGTTTTGTAAATTGTCTGGAAAACTCTATATATCTTCAACAATGATTTATTCATAGCTAATGTCATTGAAAAAATCATATTCAATCTAATGTAACTGTGAATAGTACAACATGTTTAAGAATAGAAAATCGAGCCTCCAACACGCCAAAACAACGTTCAATACCATTTCGCACTGAAAAAATGTCGATAGTTAAACGCGTATTCCCTACCTCGAGGATGATGTCTTCCTTACTCTAAAATCTCAAAGTCATTGTCAATTCCTCATTATTTGTTATGGACCGTGTTTTAAATTTTTGTTGACGTGTAGACATTTTCATTGAGATTTACACGTGTCAATGAGATAAATACTCATTTGCTAAATTTATGTTATAGATAAATTTATGAGAGGTGAATCGACATTTCAATTATATTATAGATAAATTTATGTTATATACCTAATCTTTAATATTGAGAAATTTAAACTAATTTAAAATTTTTGAAATACTCATTTGCAAAGTTTAAAATGCCGATGCCTCAGTTTTAAGGAAAGTCGAGGTCTCAATTTTATGAAAATGTTGATGAACATATCGATAAAATGTCGATGTCAATAAATATTTATGAAAAAAAAAAACATAAAAATTAATTAATAAACCTTTTTTGTTTTTGCAATTAATAACTAAATATTTTAATGTATTTATATAAGATAAAAGACTTAGAATAATGTATCCTAAAAAAACACAAAATATCAAGATTTAAAATTAAAATAATATATCTAAAAAAAAAACTGCATAATTTAGAAAGAAATAAAAAGAGCGGATTATGTAAGATTTGAAACCAAGACCTCAAAGGTGTTGAGCATATTTAGACTTTTCTTTTTCCAATGAACAAACTACCATTTATTTTTTTTATAGGAACAGTTTAATATAAATTGAAACGGAACGGAGAGAAACACCTTTTTGAAGTATTTCAAATTTTGCTTATTTTTTAGAAACAAAATTTAGAAACAAGAAAGGGGAGGAGTTATCAAACAAATCTGTTTCTTAAAAAATGAGAAACAGGAACAAGAAACAAGAAACACGTTATCAAACAGACCCCTAATAACGTACACTCCATCTCAATATATATATAGGAAGAATGTCAAATAAAATACGACCAACAATGTGTCAAGCTGAGATGTTACACACCCAACACAAAATGAAACAAACAGGCAAAATATAAACTACGCAACAAAAACAAATAACAACAATTATTATAGCAAATTAAGGATTCACACTAATGCCAATAATACGACCGCGGTTTAACAATTTCAGAATTGTGGCTTTGTTTCACTAGTCTCCAAAATAGAACCTGCAAAACAATATTATATGATGTCAAGTTTCATACCTAAACCAGAGAGTAAATTGAGCTATGCAAAGGAAGAGATATTTTAGCTTGGTATTTATGTTTGTAAAATATTTGTTAGGGACATCGATGATTCACATATCTCCACATTAGTATAATATTGTTTATTTTGAGCATAAACCTATGAAATGAGTAATTTCTAATCTCTATTAGTCCTCTGAGTTCTTCAATGTAACTCTTTTAAATATGTAAGGGTTATAAGAATACGTAAAGTTTATATAATATTTCCTAGGGTCATTAATTAGGAAACGATCTAGTCTTCTTTTCACATCCATGAACAGGGCTATTCTCCACTCCTTGAAAGCAAGGTCCAATTGAGCAAAGTGTCAAAGAACTCGATAGAAAAAGTTTATCCATATATTCTATCTTTATTCGATATTTTGTCTAATTTTCCTTCATTGCCTCCAACAAATCACTCGTGGCTTTGCTTTTTGTTTCACTCAAAAGACTTTTTGCCAATGAAGATATTATCCTTCACTTATATACTCATGATCTTCTTTCTTAGCCAGTGTGACTTTGGTTACACTCCCAATAATATCTCAACTTTCAAAGCCATAATTTGACACAAACTAATAAATACAAAAATATGTATCTACCAAATATACCCTTAACTATTATGCCTATGATTTGGAGGAATTTAAATTTTAGCAATAATATAAGGAAAAACTTATAAAGGATCCACATTTGTTTTCTAAAAGGATTTACAATCATAGCACGTGTTAGTTAAATCCATAAATTTTGCATTATTGGAGGGAAAAAGGGACAGCAAATGAATAACAAATTAGTATTTTGACAAGAAACAGTCAACTTGATAAGACATATGCTCTGGATTAGGAGTTTAGAGGTTTATGAATCTCTCCAAAACAAATAATAGGAAAAAAAAAAAAAAAAAACTAGTTTATGAATATGAATTATTTACACAAAAATTCGAGGGCTGGTTGCACAAATAGCAATCAGGCCCAAACTAATTGCAAATTTAGCAAGCTTTAAAATTTTTTGCAAATATGGCAAAAAAATCCGTTTCTATCACTGATAGACTTTATCATATCACTGATAGACTTCTATCAGTGATAGACTATTATCACTGACAAAAATCTATAAAAAGCTGAGGTGATCAGCGATAGACTTCTATCAGTCATAAGATATCAGCGATAGAAATTGCTATTTTTTAAAAACATGCAATATTTTTAATTATGTTACAAAATTCAATCCTATGTTTCATTTAATTACATAATTTTAAAGACATGAAATAATTAAGTGTGTAACAATACTTAGTATTCTGTTGATATAATCTACTGGAATACAAGGATTGAAAGAAAAAGGTATAATGCAAAGGGCTGACAAAAATGAAACAAGATAGATTGATACCTTGATAATTTGCTCACCTTGTCTTCTTCAATCCCTTTGCCTACTTATTACGATATCCATCGGTAAATCAATATACCGGTGTTTTAGTTATTTACCGATATTGGTATATCTGTTTATATCGGTGTCATAAATCGCTGACACATTCACTTACCGATATCGATATATAACTGAATTACCCGATGATCCTATCATTTTTCGATGTATCATTTACTCACCGATACCAGTTATATCAGTTTACCGGTGTAAATAGCAACTTAAATACCCTGATTAGTTAGTTTCTAACCGTGTAACAATAATATTTAATATTCTGTTGTAAACAGTTATCTTCTACACTTTTACCTGTATAAATACGTGCTTCAATTCATTAATAAAGTGTGCAAAATATTATATTTCTTCCGTTCGTAATATGGTATCAGAGCATTGAACACGCTCTTCTTCCTCTTGATTCCTTCATCTTCTTCAACCTACTGTTTCCATGGCAACATAAGGAGTTAACACTACCGATAACTCAGCTTCCATGGACGCACAGTTGAATCCATATTCATTGCACCATTCTTTCGCTCCAACCAACATCCTGGTCACTCAGCCTTTACTTGGCGCTTTGAATTTCGGATCATGGAGTCGTGCCATGACCATGACACTTTTTGGCAAAAACAAAGATGGATTCATTGATGCACCATCACAAAGCCTCAGGGCATTCTGTTGAAAGCATGGAAATGCAACATTGATATTGTTGCGTCTTGGATCTTGAATTTCATTTCTAAGGAAATTGCAGCAAGCATAGTTTAGACTGGATCTGCTAAGGATATTTGGGATGAACTCCAGAAACGTTTCAAACAGACCAATGGGCCTCAGATCTATCAATTGCGAAAAGAATTGGTCACTACCAGCCAGGGAAATATGAGCATTGAAACTTACTACATCAAACTCATCACCATTTGGCAAGCGTTGGTGGATTTTCGTCCAGAAAGTAAGTGTACATGTGGTGGTCTTCAACCATTTCTCACTCATCTTGACTCTGAATTTGTCATGATTTTTCTAATGGGATTGAATGAAGCTTTTGCCACTGTTTGTGCACAAATTCTGGTTATGGATCATCTTCCTGATATAGCAAAAGTTTTCTCCCTCGTTATTCCAGAACAACACCAACGATCTGTTGGTCATTCTACTCCTCACATTGATCCAATTGCTTAGCTCACTAATGCTACAAACTCCAAGAAATTTTCAACTACTCATGAGCGTTCTCGCAAGAAAGATTCACAGAGACAGACTTGCACACATTGTGGAAAAGGCTATCCGGTTGAAAGATACTATAAAATAATTGGTTATCCACCTGGTTACAAGACTCGCAACTCATCTGTCGTAGCCTTTTCTTCCACTGTCTCTCCTGCATCACCCCAGCCTACTGCCAATGCTTTACTCAGCCAACCTTCTTCAGCAGTCTTACATCCACTCAATATTCACAACTCATGGAGATGATGAATACTCATCTCAAAACAACTTCCACAGAACCTATCACTACAGTCGTTACTCACACTGCAGGTATTTGTTCTTTAGCCTCTTCCTAAGTTGATTGTCATACTGTTGCTTGGATCATTGACTCTGGTGCATCACTACAAATTTGTAATTGCCATAACTCTTTTCATAATTGGTGTCGTGTTCTTGTTGTTGCTGTTATTCTTCCAAATGATTTTCAAGTCAAGTTTAATTTCATTGGTGATGTATGGCTTTCTAAGGACATTTTGCTTCGAGATGTTCTGGTTGTGCCGAATTTTGCCTACAAGTTGATCTCGGTTAGTTGTTTATTATAACATGAGGATATTTCACTTAACTTTTCAAGTGATTCTTGCATACTACAGGACATGTGTTAGTTAAACTCAAAGTGCCTAAAATAGAGGAAGAAGAATAGTCTTCCCTTGATCCTAAAGTTTAGGATGGTGGGTTTACTATCATTAGTTGAGGAACTTTACCAAGTTTCTTAATCATTATTTTTAGTAATGGTTATTCTTAGATAGATGTTATTTTTAACATTAAGAAATGTGTATTTAAAGCTAGTTATTATTGAATGAAGATGTAGTAGTTGCATTCCCATTTCTCTTCTCTCTTTGAAACAACAGTGGTATCAGAGCTAAATTCTTAAGGGGCCTGTGAGTGAGAGTTAGTAAGATATCCCTTAGAGAAACCGAGTGATACACTTTGAGATTTGAGTGAGATGGAATCAGGATCGAGCAGTCTTTCTTCACTGGCTCCACCAGTGTTTGATGGAGAAAACTACCAAGCATGGGCTATCAGAATGCAAGCCTACATGGAGGCTTGTGATTATTGGGAAGCAGTTGAGAGCGACTATGAGGTTGCTGCACTTACCGATAATTCAACAATCAACCAGATCAAGACTCACAAGGAGAGGGTCACCAGGAAGGCAAAAGCTAGAGCTTTCCTATATGCAGCTGTGTCTTCATCCATATTCAACAGAATTATGACCTTGAAGTCAGCAAAGGAGATCTGGGACTTCCTCAAAGGTGAGTATGAAGGTGATGAGAGGATCAAAGGCATGAAAGTGTTGAACTTGGTGAGGGAATTCGAGAGAATGCAAATGAAGGATTCTGAGTCCATTAAAGAATACTCAGACAAGTTGATTGCGATTGCCGACAAGGCAAGAGCATTAGGAACTGATTTATCTGACAATAGATTGGTTCAGAAAATTCTGGTTTCAGTTCCTGAGAAATATGAAGCAACCATTGCTTCCTTAGAAAATACCAAAGACCTCTCTAAACTCAAGGTGATAGAGTTAGTAAGTGCTTTGCAAGCACAAGAGCAAAGGAGGTTGATGAGGCAAGAAGGAAGCATTGAGGGGGCACTGAAAGTCAGAATGCAACAAGGAGAAGGTGGAAGAGTGAATAAGTGGAGAGGGAGAAAGTAAAGTGGCAGCAATAGCTCAGATTATACTGTAAAGGATGATGGAAGTGCAGGTTTCAGCAAGGGCAGTGCATGCAAGCACTGAGGAAACATAATCATCCACACTTCAGATGTTGGAGAAGGCCAGATGTGAAGTGTAGAAGGTGTCATTCAATGGGGCACATTGAGAGATTCTGTAAGGGATCTCAACAACAAGGAGGAGCACATGCTGCAGTACAACAAGAAGAAGATCGACTTTTTGTGGCTACATGTTTCTCATCAGTCACTCAATGTGACAGTTGGTTGGTTGATAGTGGGTGTACCAATCACATGACAGGTGACAAGGAGTTGTTCAAGGACCTTGACAAGTCATTCAAGTCAAGGGTGAAGATAGGAAATGGTGAGTATCTAGAAGTGAAGGGGAAAGGCACAGTGTCAATAGAGAGCTGTGTAGGAACCAAGTCGATTACTGAAGTGCTCCTAGTTCCTGAGATTGATCAAAACTTGTTAAGTGTTGGTCAACTAGTAGAGAAGAAATTCAAAGTGTTATTTGAAGAAGGAAAATGCCTTATTTTTTATTCCAGTGGAAATGAGTTGTTCAAAATAAAGATGCAGCACAAGAGTTTCTTATTGGATCCACTCGAGAAGGAACAAATAGCTTTCAAGTGTCAAGTGAGTGACACTGAGCTATGGCACAAAAGGTTGGGGCATTTTCATCAGAAGGGGTTGCAATATTTGCAAAAGAATGAGATGGCAGTTGGAGTACCAATTCTGGAGGAGCTGAAAGCAAATTGCAAAGCTTGTTTGACAGGGAAGCAAACGAGGCTGCCATTCAAGAACTCAATTTGGAAAGCAACTGAAAAGTTGCAGCTCATCCACACTGACTTGTGTGGACCTCAACCAACTCCCTCACTCAATGGTAGTAGGTATTTCATTATTTTTATTGATGATTATACCATAATGAGTTGGATTTACTTCATGAAGCATAAGTCTGAAGTAGCTGAAGTGTTTCTGAAGTTTAAAAGATGGGTTGAGAATCAGAGTGGTTGTCAGATTCAGGTGGTGAGGTCCGATAACGGGACTGAATACACGTCACAAAGGTTTAATTTCTTCTGTGAAGAAACTGGAATAGAGCATCAGCTCACTGCTCCATATACTCCACAAAAAAACGGAGTCGGTGAGAGGAAGAACAGGAGTATTATGGAGATGACAAGATGCATGTTGCATGAGAAGAACTTGTCAAAGGAGTTTTGGGCTGAAGCAGCAAATACAGCAGTTTTTTTATTGAATAGACTACCTACAAGGGTATTGGAGAAGAAGACACCGTATGAAGTTTGGTTTAACACTAAACCAAAACTGAAAAATTTGAAGGTGTTCGGTTGTTTGTGCTTTTCGCATGTTCCACATATGAAGAGAGACAAGTTGAGCGAAAAGGCAGAACCAGGAATCTTTGTAGGCTATAGCATGGTGTCTAAAGCCTACAAGATCTATCAACCTCACACAAAGAAGATGGTGATTAGCAGGGATGTTCAGTTCTTGGAAGATGAAGAGTGGGACTGGGCAGAAGAAGCAGAGGTGAAACAACAAGAAGTCTCTTTAGATCCTGATGAACTGGTTGATGATGCACCAGTTAGAGGGACTAGACTGCTGAGTGAGGTATATGAAAGAAGTAGTGTAGCTGTGTTAGAGCCTGCAGGGTATGAAGAAGCTAAAAGAAATCAGAAGTGGCTGGATGCAATGAAGGAGGAACTGAGTATGATAGAGAAGAACAAGACGTGGGAGCTGGTAGAGAGACCTACAAACAGGAAAGTGATTGGAGTCAAATGGGTCTTCAAGACCAAATTGAATCCAGATGGCTCTGTGAACAAGCTCAAGGCCAGGTTAGTGGTCAAAGGGTATGCACAAGTCTGGGGAGTTGATTTCTCTGAGACTTTTGCACCTGTTGCAAGGATGGACACAATCAGGTTGCTACTGGCTGTGTCAGCTCAACATGGATGGAAGGTGTATCAGCTGGATGTGAAGTCGGCATTCCTGAACGGAGTGTTAGAAGAAGAGATTTATGTTGAGCAACCAGATGGATTCATCACACCAGGGCAAGAGCAAAATGTTTACTTATTGAAGAAGGCTCTCTATGGATTGAAGCAAGCTCCTAGGGCATGGTACAGCAAGATGGATGAACATTTGCTGAACTTGGAATTTGTGAAGAGTCTGAGTGAATCAACACTCTATGTGAAGAAATCAAGTATTGGTCTTGTGATTGTATCTCTCTATGTAGATGATTTGCTGGTAACAGGAAGTGATGGTGCTCAGATAGAGGTTTTCAAGCAAGAAATGATGAAGGTGTTTGAGATGACCGATCTAGGTCTGATGCATTACTTCCTGGGTATGGAGATTCAGCAAGGACAAAATGAAGTGTTCCTCTGTCAGAAAAAGTACATGAGAAAGATATTGAAGAGGTTCAATATGGAGGAGTGTAAAAGTGTGAACACTCCAATGATTGAAAAAGAGAAGTTGCAGAAGGTTGATGGAGAAGAACCTGCAGATGAGAATGTGTACAGAAGTCTAGTTGGATGTCTCATGTATCTCACATGCACTAGACCTGACATCATGTACACTGTAAGTGTCTTATCGAGATTTCTTCACTGTACAAGTAAGAATCATATGATTGCTGCAAAAAGGGTTCTGAGATATCTGAAAGGCACAATGTCTTTTGGAATAAAATTCAGCAAAGTTGAGAGCTTTGAGTTGCAGGGTTACTCAGACAGTGATTGGGCTGGGTCATTGGATGATATGAAGAGCACCTCTGGGTATTGTTTCACTTTTGGCGCAGGGTTTTTTTCGTGGTGTTCAAAAAAGCAAGATATAGTGGCTCAGTCAACTGCAGAAGCTGAGCTCATTGCAGCAACTGCAGCAGTCAACCAAGCTGTTTGGTTGAAGAAGTTGATGCATGACTTGCATCTAAAGCAAGAGATGAGTGTGAAGGTGTTTGTGGATAATCAAGCTACTTTAGCTATTTCATTGAATCCGGTTTTTCATGGAAAGACCAAGCATTTTAAGATCAAGTATTATGTTCTGAGAGACATGCAAAAGGAAGGAGAAGTGCAATTGGTCCATTGCATCTCGGAGGAGCAAATAGCAGATATCTTCACTAAGTCTTTTAATGTTGGTCGTTTTCAAGCTCTTAGGAGCAAGCTAGGTGTTTGTAGCATTTGAGTTAGGAGGAGTATGTTAGTTAAACTCAAAGTGCCTAAAATAGAGGAAGAAGAATAGTCTTCCCTTGATCCTAAAGTTTAGGATGGTGGGTTTACTATCATTAGTTGAGGAACTTTACCAAGTTTCTTAATCATTATTTTTAGTAATGGTTATTCTTAGATAGATGTTATTTTTAACATTAAGAAATGTGTATTTAAAGCTAGTTATTATTGAATGAAGATGTAGTAGTTGCATTCCCATTTCTCTTCTCTCTTTGAAACAACAACATGCTACATTCGAAGATGATTGGCAAGGTTAAATGCCATCATGGTCTCTACTTGTTTACTCCTGCTGATAACATTTTACCCTCTGTTTCACGATTTCCTCGTTCATTCGCAGTGTCTGTGCACACATGGCATCATCGGTTAGGGCATTTGTCTCCTCAACGACTTGCCTTACTTCATGATACTTTAAATTTACCTAAAGGAGTTGATAAAACTCACTGTCACGTTTGTCCTTTAGCAAAGCAAAGAAAATTGTCTTTTCCTTCGAATAATCATGTTGCTTCTAGCATTTTTGATGTAGTCCATTGTGACATTTGGGGCCCTTTTAAAACCCCAACTTATGCTGGTTATAAATACTTTCTCACATTGGTTGATGATTTCTCTCGCTTTGAATGGATATACTTGATGCGTTCTAAATCTGATGCACTGACTATTATCCCTCGATTTTTCACTCTTGTTGAAACACAATTCTCCAAGCATATCAAAATATTTCGCTCAGACAATGCTCCTGAGCTTAAATTTCGTGATTTCTTTAATGTCAAGGGTATTGTTCATCAATTCTCTTGTGTAGAAAGGCCCCAACAGAACTCAGTGGTTGAATGCAAGCACCAGCATCTTCTCAATGTCGCACGATCCTTATTTTTCCAGTCCAGAGTTCCTCTTCGTTTTTTGGGGAGATTGCATTCTCACTGCCTCATACCTCATTAATAAAAATCCAATGACTTTGTTGAAGAATCAAACTCCCTACATGGTTCTTTATCAAAAGGATGTTGATTACTCATACTTACGCACTTTTGGGTGTCTCTGTTATGTCTCTACCTTAACCATGAATCGATCTAAGTTTGATCCTCGCGCAACTTCTTGCATTTTTATTGGTTATCCCCCTGGAATGAAAGGATGTCGCCTATATGATATTGTTAAACGACATGTTTTTGTTTCTCGGGATGTAGTTTTTTGTGAAAACACATTTCCCTTTCACAATGCTTGTCTTGAAGACGAATTTCCAGTGGATGTGGTATCTTCTGAGGTGGTTTTGCCTACACCAATCCTTGATGTTCCCTCTTCGAGTCATCAGCTCTTGACTTGTCATCAAGTAACTCTCATTGTTTCTGATTCAATTACCCTTGCATCGACATCCACTGATACTACACAATTTGTTGCAGACCCTGCTCTTGGTCTTCGAAGGTCCACTCGCACGCATCAATGTCCTGGCTTCTTACAAGATTACCATTGTAATCTTCTTCGGCATTCCACTCCTATGGAAACTCCTGCTTCATATCCGCTCCATCATTATATCAATTACGATGCTTTCTCATCCAACCACAAGCAATTTGTACTTAATGGCTTCACTGCTTTTGAACCTTCTTATTATCATTAGGCAGTGAAAGACATCTCTTGGCGCGACAGGCTATGGATAAAGAGATCTCTGCTATGGAACTTACTTCCACCTGGAGTATTGTTCCTCTCCCTCCTAGACATAAGGTCATTGGATGCAAATGGGTTTATCGTGTTAAGCACAAGGCTGATGGAACTGTTGATCGATATAAAGCTCGACTTGTGGCTAAAGGTTGCAACCAACAAGAGGGTGTGGATTTCTTTGATACATTCTCCCTGGTTACTAAAATTGTCACTGTCAAGTTACTTCTTTCTCTCATAGCTTCCTTTGGTTGGTCTCTTGCTCAGATTGACATTCATAATGCCTTTCTTAATGGTGATTTGTTTGATGAAGTTTACATGGCTCTTCCTATGGGATATTATTCTTCGGCTTCATCCTCTTGCAACTCGCCTTCTGTGTGCAAATTGCATAAATCTATCTATGGACTCAAGCAGACTTCTTGGCATCGGTTTTCGAAATTTTCTTCCATTCTACTTGCTAATGGTTTTGCTCAATCAAAGGTCGATTAATCTTTGTTCACTAAGGGTACTGATATTGTTGGGTTTTATGTCCTAAAACTCGTGGTTTGTAAACTGTTATGTTTGTAAATATTCTATTTAGAATAAAGAGTTATTAGTTTTATTCAGTAAAAGAGTTTACTGGAATAAAGTGATACGTGTTTAGGTTAACCTATACCAATGATCAACACCCATGGTTGAATATGAGTACTTGAGCCTCATGTATGACATGATTGTGGATCAGGCTCAATTAGTCAGTCAAAATGGTTTATAGTATACGGATAACGCTGAGTATCTTATTCTGGTAACACTATTGGATGCGGCTCACTTTGTATTGTACAAAACGATGTGATCTGAATCGTTTCACATGAAGATGTGCGAGTGAGGGCGTCCTGTGCAAAGAGTTTGCATAAGACCGAACCGCGAAATATGTCGCTCTCTCTTTATAACACCGTTTACTGATGAGACTGGCATTTTCATTTGATAGCCTAGGTAACTCGATCTTAATCTTGAGCTCGCTATGAACTCCTGCTTATTCGAAAGTATCCTTTGACTTGCACGGGTGAGAGTGGCCCATTAGCGGCGACTCAATAAGCCTACCATCTTGAGGATAAAGTCGAATAGGTAGCTGGGGACATAGTACAGCAAGATTGGAGTTCACTCCTAACCCGCTCTTCAGGGTTAGTAGATAGGTTGTTCTCTTAATAGCTGACTCCGGGGCTTGAACAATGTGAGCTCACACTCTCATGTGATGAGAGAGTTAATTGATTTGATGGTTGGACTACAGATTTATTGTTCATTAGAGGTGTTAGTGGTACTTAAGGAACAAGACGTAATGTAGGGGTTAAACAGTTTAAATGACCCAGCTGTGATTACGAACAACCTATGAAGGGTCGACTTGCCCGTGACGGTTATATCAGAGGACATATTATATCTACAGTGAGGAGAGTGCAACCCTCGGACTATAGTGGAGTCTCCGGGGGTTAACGAATGTTGATTAGTTCGGTTAAAAGAATTTTGACCGGATAATCTCGTATTGTTGAAGCCCATGAGCTGTAGGTCCTTTAGGTTCTTTTGGCTAACTCGGATAACGTCGTGCAACAGTATAAAAGAAAAGAAAAAGAAAAAGAAAAAGAATTGTTCAAATTCGGCTTGTGGAAGAATAATGGACATATTTCAATATGATTTAAATATGGGAATGGTATTTTACATGAATAGGATTCATGTGGAAAAAAATCGATTTTCGAAAAACCGGGTTAAGTCATTTTATTTAATTAATATTTGATATTGAATTAAATAATAATTATTAATTAAAAAGTTTAATTAATAATTATATATATATATATTTTTTAATTATTAAAAAGTTTAATAAATAAAATTATTCTTATTATTTTTAATAATAATAATAATTAATTATATATATATATATATATATATATATATATATATTTTTTTTTTTTTTTGAGAAGGCTAAAAATAGAACTTTGAGGTGGCAGGGGTTTACGTTTGGCTAAAAGTTCTAAAAAAACTCATTTTGATAGTTTGGAGCTTCTGTCCATGGAGAATTCTGAGACTATCACTTCTTACTTCCGTCTTCTTCTTTTCTTTTTCATTTTTCTTTCTTTTCTCTTGTAACGGAGTCCCACAACTCCGTTGCTCGGCGCCGAGGATAGCGGGACTACTTGGGTGGTCCTCGGGGCGTTCGTGAGAAGAGGCCGGGAGAGTTCGTGACGAGGAACGAGCGGCGAAACTTAAAGAAATTGGAACTACAAGGGTATGTATTCTAAATTTCTTGAATTTCCGTTGTTTGAGCATGTTTTCTTTTTGTTAAATTGTTAAATTGATGAAATTAGAGTATCATCGATCCAAAATCGCTTTCACAGCGTTATACGCTCCATCAATTGGTATCAGAGCGATTTTTGATCAACTCAATTTGCATCGATTTAAATTTGGTGGGTATTTTAATTTAGAAATTGTTTCTGAATGGACGTCTAAAGTGAATATCGGTTTTGGCATTGTTTCTTTTTTAATTTCATTATTTGTAATTGCTCGAGAATGTATGGGCTTTAATGTGTGCTGAAGAGTCTTTATTCTTTAGAGTCATTAGAGTCCATATAGGTTTCTTTATGAAGAAGCTCGAGTTTGGAGCTCGCCGAAATGTTCGGTGCATGTTCAAACTCGTTCTAGGCGATACAAAGAGAAGCTCGAAGAGAAATTGGCCGAAGTGTTCGGGGGAGCAAGCTTGTCTGAGGCGGCACGAAGAGTTCGAAGTCCACTCAAGAATTAGCTTGTTGTTCAAGCTTGTAATAAATTAGTTATTGCATGTTTGATGTCAAAATCGGTCCACTTTAGTGTGTTTAATTAATTATGCATTGCGAATGTATGTTTTTAATTAAATTTCATGTTTGTATGTGCATAACGTATGCCATATAGATTTAAAATCCTACCGTAGGAAGCATGGTCAATGCATAGAAAATATGTTATAAGTGTTATAATATATAGTATGCATATTTGGAATTCATGAGTATTAATATAAAAGTTATATTAATTCATGAATTAGATGTTGTTAGTTTAATAGGATAATTGATATAAGTGTTATATTTATTATGAAATTAAATATACAACATAGGTTGCCCTTGTTTTATGCATATTGTAGGTTATAAGTGTTATAATGTATATGATGCATGTTTAATTCATGAATATTAATATAAGAGTTATATTAATTCATGAATTAGTAGTTGTTTGGTTAATAGAATAATTGATATAATTGTTATATTAATTATGAAATTAAACATCCAACTTTAGATGCATATTGTATGTTATAATTGTTATAATGTATAGGATGCATGCTTAATTCATGAGAATCGATATAAGTGTTATATTGAATATGAATTAGGAGTTGTATGTTTAAGAGCGTAATCGATATATAAGTGTTATATTGATTGTGAAGTTAAATATTCAACTTGTCATGCCTTAGCGTTGCATGTTTGAGAAGCATGTAGATGGTTGTTGTAGTAAGTCTAGTTTTTGTAAGTGTTGTAAAAATGACTTAGACTTTTAAAATCTATAACAAAGACAAAGAGCATGTTCATTTAGGGTTAAATGAGTCGATATATTTCATTAGATGAATAGGTCGATATCTCGTAAATGCTAAGGTTATGAGAAACTCACCTGGTGAACTCTTGTCAAGGTTGGAGGACTTGAATTGACGGAACATCTCCTACCTAGGGACTACCCAGTACTTGAGTAAAGTTAACCCGACTTTATGAGCATGCGTGAGAGGTGTGAGGTTAGTAAAGTGTTTATAACCTAGACATCTCAGGTAAAATTGTTTTTCTAGACTTGAGGTTTTATTTACTTAGCCAGATAAAACCTGAGTTTTTACCTTAAACATCGTCTTACGATGCTTAGTAGAAGTGTTGAGAAGGAATATGTGATATATCCCTCTCCTGCTACGCACTTCCTATAGTTCACAACGTGAGAATTTTGTTCGGCCGTGTATTGTCAATAGGGCAATCCCCAGAAGGGCGGTGTTTGCAACTTTCAATAGCAAGGTGAATGGAGTAAGTGTCTATAGTAAGTGGGAGAAGGAAGTACGTCAGTACATCCTACGGTCTCCTCCATTGGATTGAACCGTGAGATTCCCATGTTCCGCCTGCTCAGTGCCCACTAGTGGTACTGATCCCTACGGAGGGTCGTTTCATGGGTGTCGAACAAGTCAGACACCTTTTATGGATAAAGAAACACAAGGTCATTCCCAACTCTGACATTCCCTACGGTTGCACTGTTGGGGGCGTCCTGTGAATTCTAAAAATGGAGGGTCACACTTACGGGATTTGCTAAAGAGTTAGTAAATCCAGACCAAAAATGATAACTAAAATGCTAATTGAATATGAGTTATTCTGGAGTTAGCATTTAGTCAAGAACGTCTTAATTTAGTAAAGGAGTGTTCGACTGCCCCAAGGTAGCGGTCATTCTGACTTACTAAAGTATCGTTGCAACTAAATAAAGAGTTTGAGTACTTTATTTGCTGTTAAACCCTTTAATTGGTTTAAATAGGTTAAAACCGTTTCACTAATAGATTTACATTCTTTTCATCATGTCGAGCTCATTTATACAGTTGTTAGCTCACGACAAATTGACCGGAGAGAATTACGGAACCTGGAAGTCGAACTTGAATACGATTCATGTTCTTGACGACCTCAGGTTTGTCTTAAACGGAGGAATGTCCTCCAGCTCCTGGCTCGAGTGCTTCTCGAAGTGTTCGAGAGGCATACGATGGATGGATTAGGGCTAATGATAAAGTCCGAGTTTATATATTGGCAAGCATATTTGATGTCTTGTGCAAGAAGCATGAGGGGATGGTTTCCGCTAAGGAAATCATGCTTTCATTACAAGGGATGTTTGGACAGTCGTCCTCATCTCTTCGACATGAGGCCCTCAAGTTCGTTTATAACTCCCGCATGGCAGAGGGTACCTCTGTTAGGGAACATGTCCTTAACATGATGGTCCACTTTAATGCGGTGGAAGTAAACATTGCTTCCATCGACGAGAAAAGCCAAGTTAGTTTCATCTTGGAATCTTTTTCGAAGAGCTTCCTACATTTCAGATCCAACATGGTGATGAATAAGATAGAATATAACTTGACTTCTCTTATGAATGAGCTTCAGACTTATTAGTCTTTGCGCACTTTTAATGGAAAAGAGAAGGAGGCAAATGTTGTCACTTCAAAGAAATTCCATAAGAGGTCGGCGTCAGGGAGTAAGTCTAAAATCTTCTTCTGTGAGTAATGAGATTATTCATAATAAGAAGAGTAACAGGAGAAAATGTTAAGCCCCTACTGCTTGCAAGGTGAAATCTTCAAACAAAGGAAAGTGTTTCCATTGTGTTGAAGATAGGCAATTGGAAGCATCACTGCTTCTAGTACCTTGTAGAGAAATAAGCTGAGAAGGAATTACGTGGTAACTAGTTCCTGACAGCAAATTTCTCATCGTGAGATGACTTGTGAAGACATCGTCACAGTAGTTCAGTGGGAGCTTGATATAGTTGTTGTATAGAAATAATTTCATTTGATATAATTATTGTCTATATTTTTAGTTTAACTTGAATAGTTGTATATAGTATCTTTTGGTTTGATAATGAACAATTCATTTAGCAAAAGATATATATTGATGTGTTCTATTAAACTCGAAAACAACTAGTATGTTAAGACTAACAATATTAAAAGAAAGCTATAAAATCAACGATGGCTGTTGATCAAACTAGAGCTTCTCAACTGTTGAGAAAGCCTCATTGCAGTGGGAGGGATGTGAGACAACCCAGTCCACTGTATTTGCTTGTCTTAAACTCGAAGTTGTCATATTCGATGATGACATTGAGGATTCGTTGACAAGGCCAAGTGGCTCAAAACCATGAATCTTTGAGTGGTGAGACCAAGCCTCTAAGGTGAAAACCTTTTGGGCTTGACTTTCTGGTAAAGGGACGGTCCTGAAGAGAAAGGGTCTATTGTGTATACTCACTTTCTCTTGTTACCAGATGCAAGTTAAATAGATGGCTCTTATCCATTGCCATGTTCTATCTGCATAGAATAAGGCAAGTGGATGTCAAGTTAGCTTTCCTGCTGAATAGCTATCTTGATCAGAGTATCTATAAGTCTCAACCAGATAGATTCATAATTCAAGGACAAAGAGCAAATGGTTTGCGAGCCTATTCGATTCATTTATGAATTAGAATAAGCATCTTTATCCTGAATTGCAAGGTCTGATATGGTGATCAAATCTTATGGTTTTGAACATCAATTTGAATAAACGTTTGATAAACCTTATTTGACAAGGGTTTAATCAATGTTGTAGCTTTCATAAACTGTTTCCGTAATTGATGTCCTAATCATTGAGAATGATGTAGGATTCATTTCTGACAATAAACTTAAACTAGCGACCCACTCCCAAATAGTTGATTTGGTGGTAGGCTTAGTTTGTTCTAAGGATTCAGGTTAATCTGAGTCGTAAGCAAATCGCTAGTGTTGTCTCTAAATATCTTATATTGACAAAGTGTTGTTAATATTCGATGGTCTATGGAAATGGTTTCCAGAGACACCTCAAGTATTGAGGATATGAGACGCACCCAAGTGCATTTACATATTGGAGGTCAGATACATCTAGATGTATGACCCGATATGTGCTATGCAGGGGGAGCTGTCAGTAGTGAAAGTCCAATTGGATTGGATTCCGGTTACAGTTTTGTCATAGTACTTAGAGGAGTAGAATACAAGAGTTGTATTGTTGATTCCTCGTTGGTAGCTCAATCTTGTTGCAGCTTGTGAAGCAGCAATAGGTTTATAAGTTGAGCTCGTAGTTAGTGTTATGAGGATATGTGATGGTCACATAGAAAGCCTCGCAGCACTTCATGCTGATTTGTTTACTAAGTCTCTCAAGGCTAAAGTGTTTGAGAGACACCTAGAAGAGTCTAGGGCTCCGAGTTACTGGAGATGACAGTGGGAGAAAGCTTCTGATATATGATATATTAGTTTTCTTCACCTAACATGTACACCACGGACGTTTAAGTCCAAGTGGGAGTTTGTTGGGTTTTATGTCCTAAAACTCGTGGTTTGTAAACTGTTATGTTTGTAAATATTCTATTTAGAATAAAGAGTTATTAGTTTTATTCAGTAAAAGAGTTTACTGAAATAAAGTGAAACGTGTTTAGGTTAACATATACCAATGACCAACACCCATGGTTGAATATGAGTACTTGAGCCTCATGTATGACATAATTGTGGATCAGGCTCAAGTAGTCAGTCAAAATGGAGCGACATGCGCAGCGGAAAGCGATTTCGGACCGATGATACTCAAATTTCATCAATTTAACAAATAGAAAACAAGCTCTAAAAGCGGAAATGAGAAAAATAGAAAACATACCCTTGAAGTTCTAATTTTTCTTCACGTTCCGCCGGTCGATCCTCGTCACGAACTCTTCCGGCCTCTTCGCACGAACGCTGCAAGGACCACCCCAGGTAGTCCCGCTATCCTCGGCGCCGAGCAACGGAGTTGTGGGACTCCGAAAGAAGAGAAAAAAGAAAAGAAAAGAAGAACGAAAGGAAAGGAATGGCAGAGAGCTAATTAGGGGCTCAAGCAAAAACTTTTTTTTTGCTGTCACTTCAAAAGCAGAAAAGACTTAACTATTAAGCTCCAATTCAAAAATGAATTAAGAACCCCTAAATCCACTCACGAGATAAGCTTGCCAAATGGCTAACATGCATAAACTCCACCAAATATATATATATATATATATATATATATATATATATATATATATATTATTAATAAAATTAATTCATAATTAATTTTAAATAATAATAAATATTTTATTTATTAAACATTTTAATAAATAAAATATATATATATTTAATTAATTAAACTTTTTAATTAATTAAATTATTTAATTCAATATCAAATATTAATTAAATAATATGGCTAAACCCGGTTTTCCGAAAACCGACTTTTTTACACATGAATCCTATTCATGTTTTAGGCCAATCCCATATTTAAATCACATTTAAATATGTCTATCCTTCTTCCATAAACCGAATTTGAACAATTCAAATTCTTTTTCTCTTTTTTTTAAACTGTTGCACGACGTTATCCGAGCTAGCCAGGAGAACCTAAAGGACCTACAGATCATGAGCTCCAACGATACGAGATTATTCGGTCAAAACTCTTTTAACCCGAATCAATCAACTTTCGTTAACCCCCGGAGATTCCACTATAGTCCGAGGGTTGCACTCTCCTCACTGTAGATATATTGTGTCCTCTTGATATAACCGTCATCGGTAAGTCGATCCTTCACAGGTTGTTCGTAATCACAGCTGGGTCATTTGAACCGTTTAACCCCTGCATTACATCTTGTTCCTTAAGTACCACTGACACCTCTAATGAACAATAGATCTGTGGTCCAACCATCAGATCAATATAACTCTCTCATCACATGAGAGTGTGAGCTCACATTGTTCAAGCCCCGGAGTCAGCTATTAAGGGAACAACCTATCTACTAACCCTGAAGAGCGGGTTAGGAGTGAATTCCAATCTTGCTACACTATGTCCCCAGCTACTTATTCGGCTTTATCCCCAAGTTGGTAGTCTTATTGAGCGGGCGTTCCGCCACTCTCACCCGTACAAGTCAAAGGATACTTCCGAATAAGCAGGAGTTCACAGCAAGCTCAGGATTAAGCTCGAGTTACCTAGGCCATCAAAATGTATAAGTCGGTCTCATCAGTAAACGGAGTTATAAAGAGAGAGCGACTTAATACGCGGTTCGGTCTTGTGTAAACTCTTTACACAGGACGCCCTCACTTCTCACATCTCCATGTGGAACGATTCAGATCACATCGTTCTGTACAATACAAAGTGAGCCGCATCCAATAGTGTTACCAGGATAAGGTACCCAGCCTTATCCATATACTATAGACCGTTTTGACTGACTACTTGAGCCTGATCCACAATCATGTCATACATGAAGCTCAAGTACTCATATTCAGCCAAGGGTGTTGGTCATTGGTATAGGTTAAACCAAACACGTTTCACTTTATTCCAGTAAACCCTTTTACTGAATAAAACTAATAACTCTTTATTCTAAATAGAATATTTACAAACATAACAGTTTACAAACCACGAGTTTTAGGACATAAAACCCAACAAACTCCCACTTTGGACTTAAACGTTCGTGGTGTACATGTTAGGTGGAGAAAACTAATATATCATATATCATGAAGTTTTCTCCCACTGTCCTCTCTAGCAACTCGGAGCCCTAGACTCTTCTAGGTGTCTCTCAAACACTTTAGCCATGAGAGACTTAGTAAACTAATCAGCATGGAGTACTATGAGGCTTTCCATGTGACCATCACATCTCCTTATAGCACTATCTGCGAGCTCAACATATAAACCTATTGCTGCTTCACAAGCTGCAAATAGACTTAGCTACCAACAAGGAATCAGCAATACAACTCTTGTATTCTACTCCTCTAAGTACAATGACAAAACTTTAACCGGAATCCAATCCAATTGGACTAATATTACTGACAGCTCGCACTGCATAGCACATATCGGGTCATGTATCTCAAAAGATACATCTGACCTCCAACATGTAAATGCACTTGGGTGCATCTCGTATTCTCAACACTTGAGGTGTCTTAGGAAACCATTTCCATAGACCATCGAATATTGACAACAACTTGTCAATAAAAGATTTTAGAGACAACACTAGCGATTTGTTCTTACGACTCAGATCAAGCTGAATCCTTAGAACAAACAAAGCCTACCTCCAGATCAACTATTTGGGAGTGGGTCGCTAGTTTATGCTAAAAGTCAGAAATAGATCCTACATCATTCTCAATGATTAGGACAAAATTACGGGAATATATTATGAAAGCTTTAACATTGATTAAACACTTGTCCAACAAGTTTTATCAATGTAATGTTCAAAACCATAAGATTTGAAAAACAAACCTTATAAATCAGAATATAGATGCTTATTTCAATTCATAAATGGATTGAAGAAGCTCGCAAACGATTTGCTCTTAATCCTGAATAATGTATCTCCCTGGTTGAGACTAATAGATACTGTATCAAGATAGCTAGTCTTGATATCCATATGTCTTGTTCTATCAGATAGAACAGGGCAATGGATACGAGTATACTATATAACTTATATCTGACAACAAGAGATGAAGTAAATACACAATTAACCTCTTCTCTTCGGGATAGTCCCTTTGTCAGAAAGACAAGCCTTAGAGGTTTTCACCTCATAGACTTGGTCTGTAAACCTCTTGAAGATCCATGGTTTCGAGCCACTAGTTCTTGTTTATGTACTCACTGTCATCATCAAGCATGATAACTGGAGTCATACAACATACTAATACAGCAGGCCGAATTATCTCATAATTCTCCCACTACATTAAAGCTTTCTCAACACTTGAGAAGAACCAGCTAAACTAACAACCATTGTTAATTTATAATTTAGCTTTCAATATAAAACAAGATAAGTCTTAACACTTTACTTGTTACCAAGTTTAATAGAACACTACTTGTATACATCTTTTGTGAAATGAACCATTCATTCATAAAAACAAAAGATACTATATACATAAAGTGTTCAACAAAAACTTGAGTTTATAGACAATAATTACAACACTTGAAATTATTTCTATACAGACAACTAAACAAACTGCAAGCTCCCACTGTATAAACTGCGAAGACGTCTTCATAAGGCATCTTCGTCAAGAAACTGGCAAACAGGAACTAGTTTCCTGAAATAGAATAACAAACATGATTAGTGGTTCCTGAAACAACATCCAGGTATGACAATCATAATCCACAAAACATGTTTAGACAGAAGATAAATCATATTTACCTTGTCGTTCATTCTGTGCCTTTTTCTCCGCAAGGTATTTAGGGCAGTTTCGCTTCCAGTGCCCTTCTTCACCACAATGAAAACACTTTCCACTGTGTGTAGCTTTAACCTTGCCTACAGCTGGGGTTTTGCCAGCTGGGGTTTTGCCCTTCCTGGCACTTCTCTTCTTCTTGTGAATAATCTTATTACTCACAGTAAGAGGTTCAGATTTAGTCCCAGACCCAGACCCTTTCTGGAATTTCACAGAAGTGGTAACATTTACCTCCTTCTCCTTTCCTTTCGAGGTATGCAGGGACTGATAAATCTGAAGCTCGTTCAGAAGAGACGTCAGATTGTATTCTATCTTGTTCATGACCATATTGGTCCTGAAGTGCAGGAAACTCTTCGGAAGAGATTCCAAGATAAATCCAACCTGACCTTGTTCGTCGACGGTTGCCCCATTTACTTCTGTTGTATTGAAGTACACCATCATGTTAAGGACATGTTCCCTAACAGAGGTTCCTTCAGCCATACGGCAGTTGTAAATGTGCTTGAGGGCTTCATACCTAAGAGATGAGGAAGGCTTTCCAAACATCTCTTGTAGTGAAGCCATGATTTCCTTAGCGGAAACCATCCCCTCATGCTTCCTTGACAAAACATCAGATATGCTTGCCAGGATATAAACTCGAGCTTTATCGTTAGCCCGAATCCAACCGTCATATGCTTCACGAACAGTTCGTGAGGCATTTGAACTAGGAACTGGAGGACACTCCTCCGTTAAGACAAATCTTAGGTTGTCGAGAACCAAAACTGCATTAAGGTTCGACTTCCACGTCCCAAAATTTTCACCGGTTAATTTGTCGTGAGCTAACAACTGAATAAAAGAGCTCGACATGCTGAAAAAGAATGTAAAACTATTAGTGAAACGGTTTTAACCTATTTAAACCAATTAAGAGGTTTAACAGTAAATAAAGTACCCAAACTCTTTATTTACATGCAACGATATTTTAATGAGTTAGAATGGTCGCTACCTAAGGGTAAACGAGCACTCCTTCACTAAACCAAGACATTCTTGACTAAATGCTAACTCCAGAATATCTCATATTCCTATAGCATCTTAGTTATCGTTTTTGGTCAAGATTTACTAACTCCTTAGCAAATCTCGTAAGTGTGACCCTCCCTTTTTAGAACGCACAGAACGGCCCCAACAATGCAACCTAAGGGAATGTCAGAGTTGGGAATGGCCCTATGTTTCTTTATCCATAAATGATGATTGACTTGTTCAACTCCCATGAAACGGCCCTCCTAAGGGATTGGTGCCACCAAGGGCACCTTGCAGGCGGAACATGGGAATCTCACGGTTCAATCCAATGGAGGAGACCGTAGGATGTACTGACGTACTTCCTTCTCCCACTTACTATAGACACTTACTCCATTCACCTTGCTATTGAAAGTTGCAAATACCATCCTAAGGGGGTTGCCACATTAGCAACACGAGGCCGAGCAAAATTCTCACGTTGTGAACTATACGAAGTGCGTAGCAGGA
The DNA here is from genome assembly GCA_028017165.1 of Herpetospermum pedunculosum. Lineage (NCBI taxonomy): Eukaryota > Viridiplantae > Streptophyta > Magnoliopsida > Cucurbitales > Cucurbitaceae > Herpetospermum > Herpetospermum pedunculosum. The sequence goes on from CM051530.1 coordinate 50,071,496, forward strand.
GAGGGATATATCATATATTCCTTCTCAACACATCTACTAAGCATCATAGACAGGTTTTAGGGTAAACTACTCAGGTTTTATCCGGCTAAGAAAATAAAACCTTAAGTCTAGGCAAACATTTTACCTGAGATGTCTAGGTTTATAAACACTTTACTAACCTTACACCTCTAATGCATGCTCATAAAGCCGGTTAACTTTACTCAAGTACCGGTTTGTCCCCAGGTAGGAGGTGTTCCGTAAACCGTCAGCTTAAATACCTCCAACCTCGAACAGGATTTCACCAGGTGAGTTTCTCATAACCTTAGCATTTACGAGATTTCGACCTATTCGTCTAATGAACCTGATCGAACCATTAACCCTAAATGAACATGCTCTTTTCTTTGTTATAGATTTTAAAAGTCTAAGTCATTTTTACAACACTTGCAAAAACTAGACTTACTACAACAAACTTCTATATGCTTCTCAAACATACATTCGCTAAGGCATGACAAATTGAATATTTAACTTCATAATCAATATAACACTTATATCGATTATGCTCTTAAATATACAACTCCTAATTCATAAATTAATATAACACTTATATCAAAAGTTTATGAATTAAGCATGCATCCTATACATTATAACAATTATAACATACAATAATGCATCTTGGTTGGATGTTTAATTTCATAATTAATATAACACTTATATTAATTATTCTATTAAGCAAACAACAACTAATTCATGAATTAATATAACACTTATATTAATACTCATGAATTAAACATGCATCTAATACATTATAACACTTATAACCTACAATATGCATACAACCTATGTTGTATATTTAATTTCATAATTAATATAACACTTATATCAATTATTCTATTAAATTAGCAACATCCAATTCATGAATTAATATAACACTTATATTAATACTCATGAAGTCCCAAATATGCATACTATAAATTATAACACTTATAACATAATACCAATGCATGGAGCACGCTTCCTATGGTGGGATTTTAAATCTATATGGCATACGTTATGCACATACAAACATGGATTTTAATTAAAACATACATTCACAATGCATAATTAATTAAACACACTAAAGTGGATCGATTTTGGCATTTAGGAAGCAATAACTATTTTATTACAAGCTTGAACAACAAGCTAAGTCTTGAGCCGACTTCGAACTCTTCGCACCGCCTTTGACCAGCTTGCTTTCTCCGAACGCTTCGGCCAATTTCTCTTCGAATTTCTCCTCGTAATGCCCAGAACGAGTTTGAACTTATACCGAACATTTCGGCGAGTTCCAAACTCAAACTTCTTTCACAAAGAAACCTATATGGACTCTAATGACTCTAAAAATACAGACTCTTTAGCACGCATTAAAGCCCATACATTCTCGGGCAATTACAAATAACGAAATTCAAATAGAAACTATGCCAAAATCGATATTCACTTTAGATATCCATTCAGAAACAATTTCTAAAATAAAATACCCACCAACTTAAATTGATGCAAATTGAGTTAATCACAAAATCGCTCTGATACCAATTGATGGAGCGACATGCGCAGCGGAAAGCGATTTCGGACCGATGATACTCAAATTTCATCAATTTAACAAATAGAAAACAAGCTCTAAAAGCGGAAATGAGAAAAATAGAAAACATACCCTTGAAGTTCTAATTTTTCTTCACGTTCCGCCGGTCGATCCTCGTCACGAACTCTTCCGGCCTCTTCGCACGAACGCTGCAAGGACCACCCCAGGTAGTCCCGCTATCCTCGGCGCCGAGCAACGGAGTTGTGGGACTCCGAAAGAAGAGAAAAAAGAAAAGAAAAGAAGAACGAAAGGAAAGGAATGGCAGAGAGCTAATTAGGGGCTCAAGCAAAAACTTTTTTTTTGCTGTCACTTCAAAAGCAGAAAAGACTTAACTATTAAGCTCCAATTCAAAAATGAATTAAGAACCCCTAAATCCACTCACGAGATAAGCTTGCCAAATGGCTAACATGCATAAACTCCACCAAATATATATATATATATATATATATATATTATTAATAAAATTAATTCATAATTAATTTTAAATAATAATAAATATTTTATTTATTAAACATTTTAATAAATAAAATATATATATATTTAATTAATTAAACTTTTTAATTAATTAAATTATTTAATTCAATATCAAATATTAATTAAATAATATGGCTAAACCCGGTTTTCCGAAAACCGACTTTTTTACACATGAATCTTATTCATGGTTTAGGCCAATCCCATATTTAAATCACATTTAAATATGTCTATCCTTCTTCCATAAACCGAATTTGAACAATTCAAATTCTTTTTCTCTTTTTTTTAAACTGTTGCACGACGTTATCCGAGCTAGCCAGGAGAACCTAAAGGACCTACAGATCATGAGCTCCAACGATACGAGATTATTCGGTCAAAACTCTTTTAACCCGAATCAATCAACTTTCGTTAACCCCCGGAGATTCCACTATAGTCCGAGGGTTGCACTCTCCTCACTGTAGATATATTGTGTCCTCTTGATATAACCGTCATCGGTAAGTCGATCCTTCACAGGTTGTTCGTAATCACAGCTGGGTCATTTGAACCGTTTAACCCCTGCATTACATCTTGTTCCTTAAGTACCACTGACACCTCTAATGAACAATAGATCTGTGGTCCAACCATCAGATCAATATAACTCTCTCATCACATGAGAGTGTGAGCTCACATTGTTCAAGCCCCGGAGTCAGCTATTAAGGGAACAACCTATCTACTAACCCTGAAGAGCGGGTTAGGAGTGAATTCCAATCTTGCTACACTATGTCCCCAGCTACTTATTCGGCTTTATCCCCAAGTTGGTAGGCTTATTGAGCGGGCGTTCCGCCACTCTCACCCGTACAAGTCAAAGGATACTTCCGAATAAGCAGGAGTTCACAGCAAGCTCAGGATTAAGCTCGAGTTACCTAGGCCATCAAAATGTATAAGTCGGTCTCATCAGTAAACGGAGTTATAAAGAGAGAGCGACTTAATACGCGGTTCGGTCTTGTGTAAACTCTTTACACAGGACGCCCTCACTTCTCACATCTCCATGTGGAACGATTCAGATCACATCGTTCTGTACAATACAAAGTGAGCCGCATCCAATAGTGTTACCAGGATAAGGTACCCAGCCTTATCCATATACTATAGACCGTTTTGACTGACTACTTGAGCCTGATCCACAATCATGTCATACATGAAGCTCAAGTACTCATATTCAGCCAAGGGTGTTGGTCATTGGTATAGGTTAAACCAAACACGTTTCACTTTATTTCAGTAAACCCTTTTACTGAATAAAACTAATAACTCTTTATTCTAAATAGAATATTTACAAACATAACAGTTTACAAACCACGAGTTTTAGGACATAAAACCCAACACAATGTGAGTTCACACTCTCATGTGATGAGTGCGTTAATTGATCGGATGGTTGGACCACAGATCTATTGTTCATTAGAGGAGTCAGTGGTACTTAAGGAACAAGACGTAATGCAGGGGTTAAACGGTTTAAATGACCCAGCTGTGATTACGAACAACCTGTGAAGGGTCGACTTGCCCGTGACGGTTGATTCAGAGGACATAATATATCTACAGTGAGAAGAGTGCAACCCTAGGACTATAGTGGAGTCTTCAGGGGTTAACGAATGTTGATTAGTTCGGTTAAAAGAGTTTTGATCAGATAATCTCGTATCGTTGGAGCTCATGATCTGTAGGTCCTTTAGGTTCTCCTAGTTAGCTCGGATAACGTCGTGCAAAAGTATAAAAGAAAAGAAAAAGAATTTGGATTGTTTAAATTCGACTTGTGGAAGAATGATGGACATAATTTAAATATGGGAATGGTCTTTTACATAAATAGGATTCAGGTGGAAAAAAGTCGGTTGTCGGAAAACCGGGTCCAGTCATTTTATTTAATTAATATTTGATATTGAATTAAATAATAATTATTAATTAAAAAGTTTAATTAATAATTATATATATATTTTTTATTTATTGAAAAGTTTAATAAATAAAATTTTTATTATTATTTTTAATAATAATATTAATTAAATATGTATATATATATATATATATATATATTTTTTTTAGATGGCTAAAAATAGAACTTTAAGGTGGCAGGGGTTTACGTTTGGCTAAAAGTTCTAAAAAAACTCATTTTGATGAGTTTGGAGCTTCTGTCGATGGAGAATTCTGAGACTGCCATTTCTTACTTCTGTCTTCTTCTTTTCTTTTTTATTTTTCTTTCTTTTCTCTTGTAACGGAGTCCCACAACTCCGTTGCTCGGCGCCGAGGATAGCGGGACTACCTGGGATGGTCCTCGGGGCGTTCGTGAGAAGAGGCCGGGAGAGTTCGTGACGAGGAACGAGCGGCGGAACTTGAAGAAATTGGAACTACATGGGTATGTATTCTAAATTTCTTGAATTTTCGTTGTTTGAGCATGTTTTTTTTTTGTTAAATTGATGAAATTAGAGTATCATCGATCCAAAATCGCTTCCGCAGCGTTATAATCTCCATCAGATATATCGTTTGTCGCACTCCTTTTTTATGTTTATGACGTACTTATTACTGGCTCTTCCTCCACTACTATTGATTCCACTTAGGACATTTTTTGCTCTTCTTTCATGTTGAAAGATCTTGGTGATGGAAAATACTTCATTGGCTTAGAATTGTCTCGCACAACTAAAGGAATCTATCTTTCACAGCGCAAGTATTGCCTACAGATCTTAGAGGATAGTGGTTTTCTTGCTGCTAAACCTACTTCGCATCCTATGGCTCCAAATTTGTGGCTCACAGCCACTTCCGGTCACTCCTTGCGGCATGGTGATGCTCTACCTCATCCTCGTCTGATTGGCTGCCTTCTTTACCTCCAAACCTAAAGGTCGGATATCTCCTTTCCTATACACAAGCTCAGTCAGTACATTGCTAAGCCTCATTCGGAACACCTTTTTGTTGTGCATTATTTGATGCGTTATCTCAAAGGCACTGCTGGCCAAGGTGTTTTCCTCTCTGCTACTCGGTCTTTTCAATTAAAGGCTTATGTTGATTCCGATTGGGGTTCTTGTCTGGACATTCAACGCTCTATCACTGGGTTTTGCATTTTCCTTGGTGATTCTCTCATCTCTTGAAAATCTAAGAAACAGGCCACTGTATCTCGTTCTTCAGCTGAAGCAGAATATCGGGCCCTTACTACGGTTTCCAGTGAATTGACTTGGCTCTCACATCTCCTCACAGATCAGTATGTTTCTTCGCCATCTCCTGCTGTTGTTTACTGTGATAATGTTGTTGCTATTGCCATTGCTAAAAATCCTACCTTTCATGAACGCACGAAGCACATTGAAATTGATTGTCACTTTGTTCGGGACATGATTTCTCGAGGTTTTCTCAAAGGCCTGCCCATTCGCTCTGCTTATCAACTTGCTGATATGTTCACTAAGGCATTACCTTCCCCTGCTTCAAAAACGTTTTTGGTCAAGATGAACATTTTTTATCTACATCGTCCATCTTGAGGGGGGCGTATTACGATATCCACCGGTAAATCAATATACCGGTATTTTAGTTATTTACTAATATCGGTATATCTGTTTATACCGGTGTCATAAACCGATGACACAATCACTTACCGATATCAATATATAACTGAATTACCCGATGATCCTATCATTTATCGATGTATCATTTACTCACTGATATCTTATTGGTACATCACTTACTCACCAATACCGGTTTATATCAGTTTACCGGTGTAAATAGCAACTTACCGGTATCGGTAAACCAACGTAAATACCCTGATCAGTTAGTTTCTAATTGTGTAACAATATTTAATATTTTGTTGTAAACAGTTATCTTCTACAATTTTACCTGTATAAATACGTGCTTCGATTCATCAATAAAGTGTGCAGAATATTATATTTCTTTCGTTCGTAATACTACTCAAAAAGTGATTCAAAGTCAAAGATGCATAAATTTATACTTGAATCGGGTATTTCATCAGGAAAGAAATCGAAGATAATGAGAAGGTTGATATGATCAAGAGACTGAGACAGCAACAAAGAAGGAAGAATAATCAGAATCCTCAAGGAAAGAGCGAAGATAGAGAGAGCGAGAAACCGATGAAGACAAAGAGTAAGGATCGGTTGAGGAGCAAGAATCTGGTCGTACTGCTGATGGAAAAAGTGGGTTTTGCGCTTAAAAGAATGCGAAATATCAAAATGGGCTAATGGGATTCAATATCAAGATGAGTGTCTTCTTCGTTCAATCTAGTCCCTCTGCCTACTCAATATGTTGCAATGTAGACCCTACGTTTAATGTGAGTGTCACAATTTAGAGTCAATCTTCACTAACTATTATGTCCATGATTTAGAGAAATTTATTTATTTGGTAATAATATCAAACTTTTGCCTTATAAAGGACCTGTTTTTGTTTTCTAAAATGATTTACAATCATAGCACGTGTTAGTTAAATCCATAGATTTTGCATAATAAGTGTAACAATACTGTTGGGATTAAAAATAGCGAGATATAATTAATTGCGGAATAAACTAAATATATCTCAACCTCCCACTTCACAGGTTAGAATCCAAAAGCCAATCAGTCACAAAATACAATAATAAAAGATAAGGGAAAGAGATAACAACACCGAGAGATATACTGGTTCGCCCCGATCTCGGGACTACGTCCAGTCTTCTGCAACTGCAGGTTCTACTATAATGGAGATTACAATCGGTCCCTCAAGCTCGCGCTACAAAACTCACCCAAATAGCCTAACTAGAACTATTTGCTTCCAAGTACCACAACCCGGTAGCTTAGGATAAACAAAAAGGAGAAACTCTCACAAAAATACTACTGTATTTTTATCAATACACACACTGCCAAAAGATCAACACTGAAAAATGCTCTTCAATATATTTTTGCCGCAGGGTCACTACACCAATTTTATACTACAGCAGCAATTCACCTTGAATTAGATTTTAAACCTAAACCCATAGTTGGGGCTAAGTTGATGGCCCAACTCCTTCAACAATCTGCTGGTTTTTGCACTTCTCTAAATTTCAAAGTTTGACTTAGTCAAACCTTTTATATATATAATATAATATTATATATATATATATCATGAGTTTTGTCTCCACCAATCTCAACAATCTCCCACTTGGAGACAAAACGACGACCTTGTCTCCCACTGCAACAAACTGATCATCTTGGCAAACTCCAAGGCTTTACTCTCACTACAACTGTTATTTATGATCTTCTTGGCAAACTCCAAGGTTCAACAAAAAAAACCTGTAAAACAACAAACTAACAAAACAGGCAACCATCAGAAAAATAATTGTAGCTCATCTGTGCTCGCCCTGAGGTATGGGCTCGCTACGTGGAACTGTCCCCCAGACATAAAGAACAGTCACGTACTCCCACTTCAGCTAAGTGGTAACAACTGACATCTTCTTCAACCTTGAACACTTGTTCCTGAAGAAGATATATTCTGCAAATGACTTGACTCCTTTATTCAAGTCTGCTGCCAAGCTAGAGACTAAACCTGTGACCATAGAAACTGCCTTGGTCTTCAATTTTGATGCCCTCACTCGCCTAGGCGACTTCATCAATTCATTCGAATGTCTGACAATTGGGGATTGACGATAGCCATCATCTTTCTCTCTTGGACTTCCCAATTGTTTCTGAACTGACGGATCTTGATCTAACTGATCGAAATTGGCTATCATTGCTGCTGGTTCAACTGTACCTCTACACTTACCATCTACAGCTTTAACTGGCATCCACTGTCTCTTTGATCTTTTGACAACACTAAACTGACATCTATATAGTGTGGAATTTCTGTGGCCAACTGCCACTACCTGGGATCCTAACTTGAGTTTACACTGGCGACTGCCAAACTCACAACTGTAACCCTCATCCTCCAACTTTCCAATAGAGATGAGATTAATTTTCATCCTAGGAACAAACCTGACATTGCGCAACACCAGAACACTGCCACATACTGACTTCAGACTAACATCCCCAATCCCACAAGTCTTGGAGACTCTACCATCACCCATTCTCACTAGACCATGATGTCCATCTGTGAATGATGTGAACAAATTTCTATCTGAAGCTATGTGAACTGACGCTGCACTGTCTACAACCCATTCAGATGAGTGGTTACTACTCTCTATGCTACTCTCAACACATGCATAGGCAACATCAACTATGTTTACCTCATGATCCTCTTTTAGTTTCCTACACTGGCTTTTATAGTGACCTTTCTTGTGGCAGTAAAAGCATTCTACCTCCTTATTCCTATGACTCCACTTTTTCCTATTGCTATTCAATTTATTATCTTCATAATCAATTTTATCTTTACCCTTAGTTAAAGCTAAAGCTGATCCTACAGTAGATTCTTTACTACTCCCCTTCCTACGAATTTCCTCAGCTATAGCTAAATCACAAACCCCTGAAAATTTCAGAGTGTTATCTCCAGTCGAATTAGACACTGCTGTCTTCATCGTTTCCCAACTATCAGGTAAAGACATTAATAATTGAATAGCATACACTTCATCAGTAAATGCTATCTTGACAGACTTCAACTGATTAACTAAAGTGGTAACTTCATTAATATAGGAATTAACTGATGAATTTTCAATCATTTGCATGTTGAAAAATTTCTTAAGTAGATATGCTTTACTATTGGCAGACTGTTTCTCATACCTGTTTGTAAGCGATTCCATTAGCTTGATTGCAGTAGTCTCGTTGGCTACAAGACTAGCCACATCCATCGACAGACACATCCTTATATTTGCAACTGCTTGTTCATCCATATCCAACCAATCTCCATCTGACATCCCTTCTGGTCTCTCCTTTAGTGCCTTGTGCACTTTCTTGCAGGTTAGGAAATCTTTGATTTGCATCTTCCAATAACCAAAATTTTCCCCATCAAATTTTGTGACTCCCTCGAAACTTTTTGGATTCGTCGCTCCCATGATTCCTGAACCAAAAGCTCTGATACCACTTGTTGATATTAAAAATAGCGAGATATAATTAATTGCGGAATAAACTAAATATATCTCAACCTCCCACTTCACAGGTTAGAATCCAAAAGCCAATCAGTCACAAAATACAATAATAAAAGATAAGGGAAAGAGATAACAACACCGAGAGATATACTGGTTCGCCCCGATCTCGGGACTACGTCCAGTCTTCTGCAACTGCAGGTTCTACTATAATGGAGATTACAATCGGTCCCTCAAGCTCGCGCTACAAAACTCACCCAAATAGCCTAACTAGAACTATTTGCTTCCAAGTACCACAACCCGGTAGCTTAGGATAAACAAAAAGGAGAAACTCTCACAAAAATACTACTGTATTTTTATCAATACACACACTGCCAAAAGATCAACACTGAAAAATGCTCTTCAATATATTTTTGCCGCAGGGTCACTACACCAATTTTATACTACAGCAGCAATTCACCTTGAATTAGATTTTAAACCTAAACCCATAGTTGGGCCTAAGTTGATGGTCCAACTCCTTCAACAATCTGCTGGTTTTTGCACTTCTCTAAATTTCAAAGTTTGACTTAGTCAAACCTTTTATATATATAATATAATATTATATATATATATATCATGAGTTTTGTCTCCACCAATCTCAACAAATACTTGGTATATGTGTTCATACAATCTACTAGAATAGAAGGATTGAAAGAAAGAGGTATAATGATGAAAGAAGATAGATTGATACCTTGATAATTTGAGATATCTACTCATCATTCTCATCTTCGTAGACCACATGAGCTCCACACCTTTTGAAATTTATTAGTCCCTTATCCATTGGGAGCTGGGTCCATTCGTCCTCCCAGTCATCCGAGCTTATATGTCCACATTTGTTTGCTTCTCTAAATAACACCATAATCTTAACACAGCCATTTCTCTCATCAACCATTTCTCTCCTTAGAGATTTAGGATTAAATACTAGCAACCATGTAAACTCATTTTGTGTCTCGTACTCCGACCTCCACATGCACTCTAATCTTTCGATGAAGACTAGTTTTTCATTGATGTACACTACGCAACTCATACGTATAAAATCATCAATAGTTGGACATTTTAATTCAAACACGACACAAGGAGCCAAAGCTTTCAATTTCTGACTTTGATCAACTGTTAACCAAAACGTTACTGAATTCTCCTCATTCTTATATTTGTACCATTTTGGAATATCGTAGTTCATTAATATCAGCTTTCTATTTCTCGGAGATCTTTCATTCTTGTAATACACTTCTTCCGCACACTCATAACAAAACTCTTTATTGTGATCCATGTTGTCCCTATATTTCTTCGAGAAACAATAAAAGTCTTCATGATCATCGTACATTTCTTCCTGCAAATGAGAATAAATATTAATAAACTTGGTTTATTAAACTTGTTTGTGTTAGGAGTGCTAACAAAGTCCCACATTGGTTAGGGAAGAGATTGATTCATGGCATATAAGTGAGGACAATTATCTCCATTGGTACGAGGCCTTTTGGGTGAAACCAAAAGCAAAGCCATGCGGGTTTAGGCCCAAAGTGGACAATATCATACTAATGTGGAGATATGTGGAGTTCCGTTGTCCTTATCAATTGGTATCAGAGCCATGGTACCCTAGCTGTGTGGAAAGTTCCTCAGATTCCGAACAAAGAGAACTCCCCGGATCGAACAAAAAGTGCTTGAGTAACAAGCAAGAAGTATAACTCTATCAAGTCGGCTAGATTGATAGAAGGAAAGCCCTATCAAGAAGATAGGAAGAGTAGATCTTTGTTCGAGGGGAGGCTCCAAGTGGTACTTTGTTCGAGGGGAGGATTGTTAGGAGTGCTAACAAAGTCCCACATTGGTTAGGGAAGAGATTGATTCATGGCATATAAGTGAGGACAATTATCTCCATTGGTACGAGGCCTTTTGGGTGAAACCAAAAGCAAAGCCATGCGGGTTTAGGCCCAAAGTGGACAATATCATACTAATGTGGAGATATGTGGAGTTCCGTTGTCCTTATCAGTTTGATATCATGCGGTTTCATCTCAAAACCAATTGACAATGAGAGAAATAACTCAACATGCCTCTCGAGATGAGCTCTGATACATGTTTGATATTATGTGGTTCCATCTCAAAACGAATTAGCAATAAGAGAAGTAACTCATGTAATTACTTATATTTTGAGTGAGGTCAATGTTAGGAATGCGACCAAAGTCTCACATCGGTTAGAAGAGGAGAAGATCATGAGTATATAAGGAAGGACAACATTCTACATTGGTATGAGGCTTTTTGGGATGGAACCAAAAGCAAAGGCATGATGGTTATGCCCAAAGTGGACAATATCATACCAATGTGGAGTCCTTGGGTGCCGAACAAAGATATGGTGAGCCTCAAGGGTGGCAGTGTGATACCAATGTGGAGTCCTCGAGTGCCATACAAAGATATGTGGTGGTGTGATACCAATGTGGAGTCCTCGGGTGCCGAACAAAGATATGATGAGCATCAAGGGTGACGGTGTGCTCCGGTGAAGAAGTTGGCCTAAGAGCTAGACGGATAGAAATGACTATTTTAGGGGAGGATTGTTAGGAGTGCGACCAAAGTCCCACATCAGTTAGAAGAGGGAAAGATCAGGGACAACATCCTCCATTGGTATTGGTAATGAGACCTTTTTGGTGGAACCAAAAGCAAAGTCATGAAGGTTATGCCCAAAGTGGCCATCACCAATGTGGAGGTTCGTTGTCCTTATCAGTCCTTCATCTTTCGGATCCTCAAGTAGGAGAAAGTCAGAAAGGTAAGAAATTGAACCATAACAATATAAAACCTAATTATACAAAAAAAAAAAAAAAAAATTACAAGAGAAGTTAAGGAGAGAGAGACGAACCGTATGGTATGATATCATATCAAGTATATTGTCTGGAAATCTAGACAATGATATGCAACCTTCGGCATTTACTATCTCTACACCTTGTGGTATTATTGGGATTTCTTCAAGAAACTTGCAGTCGCATACTAGAAGTTTTCTCAAGAACGTAAACTTGTAAATACATGAGGGTAGACTAGAAATGTTGTTGTAAGTCAAGTCCAAAACCTGTAATGATGGAGCAGCACAAGAGAGGTCTTCTAAAAAACCTACATCTGATAAATTGCAACTATTAAGGTGTAATGTGGTTAACATGCTTAGTTTGGAAGACAAAGAGGATGGACTAGGAAATGTAAAAAAACTAGAGTTCTTTTCGAGATCCAAGTACCAAAGATTCGTTAAAGAATAAATTGTATTTGGAAGAGTTTTGAGGTTTGGGCAACTGTCAAGGCACAGACGTTGGAGACCAGTTAGATACTCAATTGAGGGAGGTAGCTCTCTTATACCACTATTACCCAATTTAAAAAATAAGCACCTTGAAGACTTCATTTCTTCACCAATATGAGGAAACTTTTCAAGTTTTCCACAATATTGAAGATTTAAAGTATGGAGGGACCTTAAGTTCAGGTAATCTGGAAGCTGGCTGAGGTTACTACACCATTCAAGATCTAACTTGACAAGCTTACCAAGAGATCCAACCGATTCATGAATCTTCACTAACTTTGTACACAATTTAAGATTTAACTCTTCAAGGTTTAATGCGCTGGAAATATCAGGAATTTCTTCCAACAACTCAGACCCACTTAGATCAATACTCTTCAACCATCCACAATTCTGCAATGCATAAAAAAACGTTAATTTTTTGGAGATTTAGTAATATTGAAAAACACAAACACAAGTATAGTAGAGGGTTTTGTACGGATGACCATCCCTCTCGAAGCATAAGGTTTTTTGAGCTTGTCTCGTGATAAGCAAGTCTCTTTACTCTGTGAAAAAATCATTTGTATCATTTGCTGAGCACGAGGGCACTATAGTTGTCTCCTCGTGGTTGTTCAACAAAGGGTACAACACACTTTGTGAGGTTGCTTATTACAAGAGAATGTCAAAAAACATTACGACCCGAGGGGGTCATCCGTACAAAAACCCTAAGTATAGTACCGTAAATCCTGTTGTCAAGTCTTTGATGGAGCTACGTTGTAATCTTAGTTCAAAAAGATTTTTTGCGGTGTAGCTTGAGGGAAAAGATGAAAATGGAAAATTTGACCAATCAATCCACTTTAATCTATTTGGCAGATACTCTAGATCTCTAGAAAATGTTACATTATGAAATTCAATGAACGTCAGATTTTTCAAATTTTCAAAACCTGGTGCATCTATGTCCAGCTCCAACTTTGTAGGTTCATCAAAGTTCAGCTTTATGGCTTTAACTGCTCTTGTTTCCTACAAACATATAAAATCAAACAATATAAATTTATTTAAAAAAATAACTAAAATTCAACATTTATATATAGTATATACAATTTTTCTTACCTTATTATCATTTAAGACGTCATCAATGTCACTTTTAGTTAACAAAAATTTCCTTTTACGAGGGTTTCCTGATTCTGAGCTAGCAATTGCATATCCCATCTCTTGTATTAAGTCATGCATTTCTATTTTGCCGTATTCTCTTTTGCTGTCGATTGTAAGAAGTGATTGATCCATGAGATTTGCAATTGCCTTTTCTGAACACAAACCACTTTCCTCTAACAACATTTTAGCATCATCAATGTTCTTTCCCACCAGAAGACAAGAAATATGAAGAAAAATTTGTTGTGTTTGTGAATCAAGTCCATCATAACTTATTTGAAGAATGTCTTGAATGCCTTTGTCTAAGGAAACCTTCCTTTCATATTCACTCAATGTACGCTCCCATGTAGATTCATCTCGACCACAAAAGAAAGAACCCAACACCACAAGAGCTAAAGGAAGACCTTTACAATAATCTAGTGCTCGAATTGACTGGTTTAAAAACTCACTTGAAGGACAACTTTTCTTAAAAGCATGCCAACTAAAAAGCTCAATGGCTTTGTCATCGCTCAATTCTTGCATAGGAAGTTGTACATCAAAGTTATGAATAGAAAGTAACTGTTTATTTCTTGTTGTCACAATGATCTTACTTCCTTTACCAAACCAATCATTTCCACCAGCCAATACTTCTAGTTGTTGAGACGTATCTGCGTTATCAAGAACTAGAAGAATTTTTTTCGAGCGTAGTCTATCTTTTATAATGTTGACTCCTTCGCGAAGACTGCTAATCTTGATCAAGTCACACATTAAGATCTTTGAAAGAAGCATTTCTTGCAATTGTATAAGCCCATTAAATTGCTTTGAAGCTTCTCTAACATTTTCGAGAAAGCTGCAACCTTCAAATTGATTAGCAATCTTATTGAATAAAGCTGTGGCCAAAGTTGTCTTACCCATACCTCCAATGCCATATATTCCTATCATTGTATTTCCATCAGACATAATAGCTGACAGTAAATTCATATCTTTTATTTGAGAATCAATTCCCACAGGACATTTTGCTACATCCAAAGGTGTTGTGCGATTTAATTCATGCAAGACTTTTTGAAGAATATCTTGGATCAAATTTGCCTCATTCCTGCCAATTAAAAAACCCATATATACAATCAAAATAAACATTCAACACAATTTTTTATTTCTTTTTTCATCATTAATTTCAGGTTAAAATCAAAGTGATATGATAGAATTAATCCTACCCAAGCAAATCTAATGCTGTTTACTAAAACAAATATAACTTGAAATGTAAAAAGAAAAAAGAAAAAGAAACAAAGGATACATGAAAGACACATACTGATGATTCTGTAGAACCCATGCGTTCAAATTGGAAATTGCAATCAAAGCCTCCCTCCATGCTTGAATTTGGTTGAGGGATCTATTTATTTGATGTTTGGCTAAGGCTTCTCCAAAACTTCCTCTTTGTTTTCGTACATCAGACGGATCCACCTTGTAAAACACAGGAAAAACCTCTTGTCTATTGCATTTCTTACCCTCCATGATTTTCACTAGTTCATCCAGACACCAACTAGAGGATGCATAATTTTCAGATATTACAACAATTGAGATCCTAGAATCTTCAATATTTTTCAAGAGGAAAGAAGAAATTTCTCCACCCTTTGGTAGTATGTAATCTATGAAGACATTGATTCCTTTTTGACGTAAAGCTAAATCAAGATGACTCACAAAGTTGAAACGAGTATCTTCTCCTCTAAAACTTAAGAATACATCGAAACTCCATCGATAAGAAGATGGATATGTTCGAGCAATCAAAGAATTCATAGACATATTAGATAAGCCTAGATCAAAAGTAGATTGAAAGATTAGATGGAGTGTATGTCAAAGACAGATTAGAATGTTTCAAGCTCGAGTTGCTTCCCTTTGCTGTCCTTCCTAATTATTTAAAGAGAAGCAATGCCATCCTTTCAACTTGCAAATTTCATTAATATTTTTATTTAATTAAGAAATAAAAAAGTCCACTCAGTAACGAAGTTCCTTTCCCATTTCCACCCTCTTGTATAATAATTTAAAAAGTTTGAGTATCAACTTGGAGATGCGATTTTTTTCTTTGATTAAAATAATAATTTAAATCAATAATCACAAATATTAATTGTATTCAAAATTTAGCAAGATTTAACTTTGTTTATGCTTGTTTATTTACTTGGTCAATAATTGACTTGATTATTATTATTTTTTAAGTTGAACATTGGCGCAAGATTCTTGACTTCCCTTTTTCTCGTGGCGCTTCGACGTGGGTTGTCGTCATCGGAGTCGAGAAGTACCAGGGAAGTAGATGAACTTGCACTGGTGTGGGGCTAGGCCCACGAGGCTCTGATGCTTAAGTCAGATTTTGTATGGAGCATAAGTAGGAGTGGTAGAGTGATAACTCGTTATAGCGTGTATTGTGTACCTCAGACATACCTTCGTGGGTATGTTTTATAGGTGGGAGATCGTGGGTCGACCAGGTCGACCCATCCTTTCCTCATCATGAAGATCTGGGATCTCGGCGAGGAGGTGTGGACCAATCAGTGTCAGTCTGTACCTATCCTCATGATGAGGCGGATTGGGGGGAGTTGTTGTACTGTTGCCTTGTTAGGTAAGGCAGGAGTGTCCCATCGATTCACTCGTCATCCCGACGTGGGGTTGTTGACGGCATGGCAACAACCGGTATGGGAACGCCCTGAGGGCCTCTGCCGTGAGCGACCGACGCCTAGTAAAACTATTTTCCTATTAAAAAATAAATAAATAAAATAAAACCTTCTGAGATACTCCTCCTTCTTAAGTTCTCGACTAAGAAGTGAGTATTAGTCTTTAGATTGTAAAGTTTGCTCGTAGTCAGATACGTTGTGTAGTGGAACTGCGGGTAAGTTGGAACGAAGGTAAGCTTAACATCAAAGACTCTCCTAGGGAAGAAAAGAAAAAAAAATTATTGAAGAAAATAAAATGAGTACAAAGTACCTCGAAGATAACAGGCCCTTTGTGACTCATTGTTCTCCCTAATGTTGAAAGTTGTTAGACTCTTCTTATTGCTAGAAGTAGGAGGAACGAGCTCTAGGGTTTCAAAAGATTTTTCCGAGCTTATAAGTATTAGGATAGGTTGGGCTACGCACACACACGTAAGGAATGATGAGTTTAATTTTAAATTTCTCATTGTGTGCATGCATTTGACTGTTTTCTTCTTTTGCAAATACTTTGTTATCTAAAGCATGGAAGTTAGAGTGATTGACATGTAATTGTAATTTCATTGAGATAGTTTAGAGGTTTGCCTTGTTCGAGTACTAGCAAGATTTAAGTTGGGGGTATTTTGATAGAACTCTAAAAGTGCTAGTTTATAGCTCCTAAGTCTTGTGGGTTTAAGGAATTTATTGTGGTTAAATTATATATTTTTTAGAATTAAATTGCTAAGGGTTGAATCAAACCATTACGTTAGTTTGGAGCTTAAAAGAAAGTTTGAGAGGATAATATTAACAAATTGTTCTGAATGATAATAGTATGTTAATTAAATAATCAAATAGTATTCCAAACGTGATGAATTGTCTAATGAACCTGAGTACAAATCCGGGGTAGACAACAATTTCATATACTTTTGTAATCAAAGCCCCACTTTAGCAAATTCAAAACAAGTTTGGGTAATTGGATAAAATTACAGCAAAAGCAACAGACAACTAACACAAGCCCCTTAATCATGCTCCAAAGATAAGTCTGATTTAGCAATTACACATTGATTTGATCTATGATTACTTCTCCCCCATTCTTTTTCAATTTAGACTTTCCTTCATATTTCTCATTTAATTTACACTCTCTGTAAATTGGAAAAGTCTTATTACCGTCGATAGATTTTCCATAGCCAATTCTTTTTTCTGTAATTACGTCTTTGTGCAATTCTCTCAAAAGGTGACAAACCAATATATGTATCAGATAGAGCAGTGTAATATATAAGTTAATTTTCTAATAACACTGTTGCTTTATGCAAAGAAACTCTACTTTGTTCAGTTACTAAAAGTTTAAGCAAAGTAAATTGAACAGAGCTCATACTACACAAAAACTTCAAATAGTATTCAAATAGAAGAACTAAATAGTAAAACCTCTCCTATAAGAATAGTTGTCCTTGGCAAAGAAATTCAAGAAATCTCACAGCAATAAACAAGGGAAAACAATAGAAATACAAACCAATTGGGAGGTCTCACACTTCCAAAATTTTATCAAACCTCGCTCAACACGTCTGAGTTGAGGCTATCGTCAACGGCGAAAGTGTTTGGGTGTTGAAGAGCGCCCGATTCGCTTGGTTGTGTATTCTCTTGGCAATGTGCTTTGGATTAGGAATGGAGGAGAAATCGATAGAGACCAGAACAGAGTCGAATTCGTTCAGTTCATCTATCATCGCGAAAAACACTTCAAAATTCAAATCGAGATTTGTGTTTTAGGTTTAGGGCTTCAAAGTAGAAGATTGGGGAAGGAGATGAGAAAGAAAAATGGAGAAAGAAGGTTTGGGAAATCAAGGGATCAGAAAAAGAAATGAAAAGAGAAAGTTAAGGACGACCGGAAAACTTCTCATCTATTTTTTATTATTTTACTCTAAATTGCCACAATTTTCCTTTGAAATACTCATATCTTGATTAAAAATTAATAAAATTAAGGGCTGGTTGCACAAATAGCAATAGGCCCAAACAAATTGCAAATTTAAAATGTTTTGCAAATATGGCAAAAAAATCCGTTTCTATATAGACTTTATTATATGACTGATAGACTTTTATCAGTAATAGACTATTATCTCTGATAGATTATTATCACTGACAAAAATCTATAAAAAATTGAGGTGATCAACGATAGATTTCTATCAGTCATAAGATATCAGCGATAGAAATTGCTATATCCGCAAAATTTTTAAAAACATGTTATATTTGCAAACAATAAGTCTTAAATTGTCATTTAATACAATTTCCCTAAAATTAATATGCTCCTATTTTTTGCTTATTATTTTTAGATCGTTAATATCCACGAAATTAAAAAAATTAATAGGTTAATAAATAAATCACGAAATTTTTAAAAATAAAAATTCATTCATTCTTGAAGGCTTCAAATTTTTTTAAAATTATATCTAACAATTATGAATTTTTTTACTAATTATTTTTAACAATCAATATCTATCTACCAAATAACTTCAAAAAATTTGAAAAATTATATCTAACATTTTTTTTTTTTATCTTTTTTACTAAATATTGTTAACCACCAATATATATCTACAAATTTTGAAACAGAAAACTAGAATAATAAGTATATCACGAAAAAAAAAAACCAAAAAAAAAAAATCACATGAATTTATGAATATAACTTAGATTTATTTGAAAGTCATAGTTTGACATATAACTTAGATTTATTTGAAAGTCATAGTTTGACTATATTATATTTGCATATTTGAATAAATATAGATATAAATTAGATACATAACCTACCATACAATTTTGCTAATTTTGTTTAGATGTTTTAATTTCCACACAATCAAAAAAAAAAAAGGTAATAAATAAATCACATTAAAAAAAATAGTATAAAATAATGAATCATTGATCTAGAAAATAACAGTAGCCACGTATTTTTGTCCGACCCTTTTAATTTATTAGATTAATAATGTAAATGCATAATTAATAATTTTTGCTTGTTACTTTGGTTGTTATTAATCTCATAATCAATGATAATTGTATTACTAATTTAGCTTAATTTTTTATCTATTGTTTTGAGGGAGTAAAAAGGAAAAAAAAAAATCTCATTTGAAGAATCAAAGTGATAAAATTTTGAATTTTTATTTGGTTCATAAAAGTGATTGTTTCTTGATTGGTGTAATCTCATTTTTGGTATGAATACAAAATTTTAAAATGAAAAAAGCAAATTGTATGCACATAAATAGATTGATTTTGACTTTAAAATCCCTCATTTTCTTGTTCATCCAAGGCCACAACACCCATGTTTTCATACATTTCAAACACATTCTTATATCTTCCATCTTCACCATCCACAACACCCCATTTTTTTTACACCAAGACACATTTCACAACCCACATTTTTCCATACTTCATCAACAATCTCATCCACATCCACAAATTTTGAAAAAAAAATTGAAGAGCACAAGTAAAAATTCAAGTTTTAGTTGGAGGTTGCAATGGTAGGGCTTTTGTCCCAAAGGATTCGCACCTCAAGCAACAGAGTCGTTTGGTGTTTTTGATTCTATCTTCTAAATCTCACGTTTCTTTCTTAAATCGCTTGAAAAAGAAAAGGTAAAATAGTCGAATGCAGCGATTTAAGAAAGAAATTTAGGAAGAATGTGAGATCTGTAGATGTGGACATGGCCTAAAAAATAATGTTCAAAATAAAGCTTAAATTTTACATTATCTGCTAATGACATTTTCTACTAATGATATTCTATGTGGACATTCTTTTGATGAATTTTAAAATAATTGTAAATTTAATCAAATTTAAAACATTTTGTAAATATGGCAAAAAATCAATGGTTATCCTGATAGAAGTTATGACTATCATTATAGACTATCATTGATGGACTAAAATTCTATAAAAAGTTGAGGTGATAGACTACTATCAGCGATAGATTTCTATCCGCGATAGAAATTTTCATAGTTGCAAAAAAAATTACTCTAAATTGACGTCGGTTACAATTTTCCATATAAATATTTAAAGAGGATAACTTATTTACAATTTTGCATTTTTTGAAATTTATTTCTACAATTTTAATTTTTTTTTTACGAATCATTTTTAACCATCAATATCAATATCTATCTAGGAAATTAAAAAAAAAAATGGTAATAAATAGGTCACAAAATAAACAAAAGAATAATAAAATAATAAATCATTGATATGAATAGATAATTTTGAAAATTATATCACAATTTAATTTTCTTTTATTTTGCTATTTATTTTTAACCATCAATATCTACCCTTTCAAAAAAAAAAAAAAAAAAACCATCTACAAAAATTGAAAAACAATATAATATAATAATAGAGTAATAAATAAATCACAAAATATAAAAAAAAAAAAAAAAAAAACATGGATAATGGAAGATACTTTAATTTATTTAGAAAGTTCTCTCATTCACAAATTAATTGAAGTTGTATTTTTAAATTTTAGTAATAAATATAACTTTATAAAACATGTGCAATGCACGTAGTGTCAAATTAATATATACAAGTTGAAGAAATTAAACCGCAACATATTCTCAGTATTAGCAATTAACAATTTAAATAAACAGAGCATAGCTCAAGGACTATGAAGTCTTAGGTTCAATTCTTTATCTAACATATTGTAAAAAAAAAAAAAAAAAAAAAAAAAAAAAAAAAATTACTATAATGGAAGAAAATTGTGAATCAAGACTAAAATTAGTAACTTACAATCTCAAGGAAATAAACAGTCAAAATATAAACTAAGCTACAAAAACAAATAACCCTTAAAAAAATTAAAAAAAATAATCCAGATTCTCTTTAATTTATTTCACTACTAGCGCTCCAAAATAGAACCTGCAAAATAATATCATATAATGTCAAACAGTAATACACAACACAAGTATTAATGTATAGTACCGTAAATCTTCTTCCCAAGTCTTGGATGGAGCAACGTTGTAATCTTCGTTCAAATAGATTTTTCAAAGATGGAAATGAAAAATTTGACCAATCAATCCACTTTAATCCATTAGGCAAATACTTTTTTGAAAATTCTCCCCAAACTTATTCATGTAATGTAATGATAAATTTTACTATGACAAGTTCGGTGACCCCAAGTAGAAAGGCTATATGATTCCATACTAGCACACCATAACAATGCATTATAATAGAAGAGGTCAAAAACTCCTTATAACCCTTCACCCAACAAAGCAATCATATTGTCAAAATGTAAAAGATTTTCATAGAACTGAGCATTGATCAGTGGCGCTTTTTATCATTCACCTAACTCGAATTGTTATTCTTCCTTATCTAATGAAGTAAACATCGTACATATTTCCCAACCTACAGGAGATGAATAATGTAGACTAGACAATCATATTCACAAGTCTTATATCCTTTAGCCCCAAATTTAGTTCTTAAGCACCCATTTGCCGTCGATGTCGATGTTTAATTTGATATCTTTGGCTGATGCTTGTTTTTCTCCATAGAGATTCGGTCGAAGGGACGGGGCTTCCAACCATATCCGTAAAACTTATATGAGGTCCACATCTTACAGCTCATAACTCAAATCCGGTACACCATCCAAAAAATTGGCCTTGAACTCTTCTAGCTTTGCATAAATTTTATCTTTTTCTGGATGTTGTTGATCACCTGCATAAAACTTATGAAGTCTACCATTCACAGAGATCCAACTACATCCTGGTTCCTTTTTTACGCCATTCTCTTTCATCACGTGCCGCAAACTAAGTCCATCTTTGTAACTCCCTGATTCGATATAGGTGTTGGATAAAAGAACATAGGTAGCAGAGTTTTCTGCTTTGAAAGAAAGTATCTTCTCAGCAGCAAGCTCTCCCAATTCAACATTACCATGGACCCTGCATGCCCCCAACAAGGTCTGCCAAACCATTTCATTGGGCTCTATGGGCATCCTACTTATGAACTCCATTGCATCGTTTAGACGTCCCACACGACTTAAGAGATCAACGATACATGAATAATGCTCCATCTCTGGCACCAAGCCATAGATTTCTATCATTAGCTTGAAGTATTGTAGGCCTTCCTCTACTAGACCTCCATGGCTACATGCAAATAGAACACACAAAAAAGTAACAACATTGGGCTCCACACCTAACTGCTCCATCCTTTTAAAGAGTCGAAGGGCATCATCCACAATACCGTGTTGAGCATAACTTGATATCATAGCAGTCCACGAAACTGCATCTGCATTAGAGATTCTATCGAAAACCTTTTTCGCCTCAGCCAAACTACCACATTTGGAATACATGTCAATCAGAGCACTTTCTATGCATTTGTCCATATCCAAGCCAACCTTGCAGAGGAACCCGTGGACTTGCTGACCATACTCGAGTAAGCAAAGGCTAGCACATGAAACAAGCACGCTAGAAAGGGCGAATTGATTGGGTGTAAAACCTTCTTCCCTCATAATTGAGAAGATTTCTATTACTTTATCCCATTGAGAACCTTGACAATAAGCAGTCACTAGGGTGGTCCAAGATACTAAATCTCTTTCTTCCATCCTGTAAAACATTTTCGTTGCATCCTCCAGCGATCCACATTTAGCATAAACATTAGCCACAGCATTGAAGATACTTATATGATTCACTGTCAACCCTGATTTTATAACGCTGGCATGAACCTTCTTTCCCAACAACAAATACTTCAAACCAGCTATAGCATTAAATACACTACAGTAAGTGTAATGGTCCAAGTGTATGTCTTTTTGACACATTTTGGCAAACAATTCCAAGGCTTTTTCATTACACTCACTATGTAAATATCCTGAAATCATTGCGTTCCATGGTGCATTAACCCTACAATTTGCAAAATGTAAGTCAAATATAGATTTTGCCTCTTGTAAAAAACCACATTTAGAATGCATATCAATGAGGGCAGTTCCCACAAGAGTATTAGAGTCCACACCCAACTCAGAAGCATAATGGCTAACTTCTTTTGCCTTATTTACATCTCGTAACATACCGACAGCTTTTGCAACACCAATAAACGTTTGTGCATCAGGTGTTACTCCTTCACCCTTCATTCTGAGAAAATGATCAAAAGCATCTGAGTAACGATCATTTGATGTGAACCCTGAGATCATTGCATTCCATGACACTACATTAACTTCAGTCATGGTGTTAAACACCTTGTATGAATCCTCAATCTTTTGTAACTTTGCGTACATATTAAGAAGAGCAGTAGACACAAAAATATGAGATGCAAAGCCTCTAATAACAATCTGGGCATGTACCATTTTGCCCAATTCAATGGACTCCAAACCAATACATATTTGCAAGATACCAGAATAAGCAAACTGATCTGGGAAAATACTCTGACTCTGCATTTCGCAGAATAAATCAAACCCATCGAGGAACAAACCATTCTCAGCCAATCCAACAATTATCACAGTCCAAGAAAATATGTTTCTCTGGGACATTTGATCAAACAGATGACAGGCAGCACCAATATGGGAGCATTTGGAATAAGCGTGAGCAACATGATTAAGCAATATCAGGGAGTCGTGGTTTGAAAATTTTGATTTTAACAAAAACCCATGAACAGTATTAACTTGTTTCAGAAACCTTACATCCACACAACCGCGAAGGAGATCAACAAGCGGTTGAATTTGAGGATGGGAATTAGTTTTATCAACTGTAACTGAATTGGGAGTTTTAATACCGGAGGCTGCAATAGCATTTTGGGTAGTACAAGGTGTTGGTGTTAAAGCTGAATTCCTTGTCTGCCAAATTTTTTAGCCATTACAAAAACAAATCAGAATTCTAGAAGAAGAAGATGAAGAGAAATCGCTCGAGGGAATGAGAAACAAACCTGGTAATTGGGCGTTCGAGAAGGGAATGCAATGGATTGAGCAGGTTGGGCGACGGGAAATGCAAAATTGATAGAGAAACTCATAATATTTTCTCGTAGTGCTTTAGAAAGTTACTTCTACAAGTAGTGCTTCCAGTTGTCACCTTGGAATTAGAGGTTCTTTCTGGTTTCAAGTTCATCGCTTAGAGCTGGTATCCCCATCCGTCGGAAAATTTGTACCGGTGAGGCTATTTTCGTACGGTTACAAAATAACTTAGAATTTAAAAAATGAGTCAATTTCATCTCTTATTTTATTATTATTTTTTTCACTCTAACTTTAGCTCGAGTTGGCTCCTTTTAGTTCTAACTTCATTTTAGATATAAGAATTTCAAAATTTAATTCGGGCCGGTCTAGTTCTAGCTCTAGTTCCATTTCAGATCTGAAAATTTTAAGATTTGAAACATTTTCTAGGTCCGAATTTTTTTGAATATGTAGATTTTTTAGATAAAAAATTTTGGTTCTCAAAACTCGTAGTTGGTAAACAGTTGTGTTTGTAAATACTTTATTTAGTAATAAAGAGTTATTAGTATTTATTTAGTAATAAAGAGTTATTAAGTTTTATTCAGTAAAAAAGTTTACTGGAATAAAGTGAAACGTGTTTAGTATAACTTATACCAATGACCAACACCTATGACGATTAGTGAGTATTTGAGCTTCATGTATGACATGATTGGGGATCAAGCTCAAGTAGACAGTCAAAACGGTATATAGTATGTGGATAAGGTTGGGTACCTTATCCTGGTAACACTATTGGATGCGGCTCGCTTTGTATTGTACAAAATGATGTGATCTGAATCGTTTCACATTGAGATGTGCGAGCGAGGGCGTCATGTGCAATGAGTTTGCATAAGACTGAACCGCAAAACAAGTTGCTCTCTCTTTATAACACCATTTACTGATGAGACTGACTATTTCATATGATGGCCTAGATAACTCGAGGTTAATCCTGAGCTCGCTATGAACTCCTGCTTATTCAAAAGTATCCTTTGACTTGTACGGGTGAGAGTAACTCATTAGCGCCGACTCAATAACCTACCATCTTGGGGATAAAGTCGAATAGGTAGCTGGGGACATAGTACAGTAAGATGAAATTCACTCTTAACTCACTCTTCAGGGTTAGTAGATAGGTTGTTCCCTTAATAGCTGACTACAGGGCTTGAACATAGGGTGCCCACCCTTTCCTTGGCAAGAGAGGGTTCTGATTTGTTGGTTGGACGGAGAGGGTTCTGATTTGT
This sequence comes from Herpetospermum pedunculosum, assembly GCA_028017165.1. NCBI lineage: Eukaryota > Viridiplantae > Streptophyta > Magnoliopsida > Cucurbitales > Cucurbitaceae > Herpetospermum > Herpetospermum pedunculosum. Next base: position 50,096,738 of record CM051530.1, read on the forward strand.
TGGTTGGACCACATATCAATTGTTCATTAGAGGTATCCGTGGTACTTAAATAACAAGATGTAATGCAAGGGTTAAATGGTTTAATTGACCCAGCTGCAATTACGAACGATCTGTGAAGGATCGACTTACCGATGACGGTTATATCAAGAGGACATAATATATCTACAGTGAGGAGAGTGCGGCCCTTGGACTTTAATGGAGTCTCCGGGGGTTTTACGAATGTTGATTGATTCGGTTAAAAGAGTTTTGACCGGATAATCTCGTATCGTTGGAGCTCATGATTTGTAGGTTCTCCTGGTTAGCTCAGATGAAGCTATGTAGCAGTGCTATAGGGAAGAATTTAGAGAAATCCAAATTCGGGTCGGTTGATTGAGGTTGGACATATTTAAATATGATTTAAATATGTTATCGGAGGAATACGTATTTAAATGTGATTTAAATACTTGACCAGAAGAAAATATGAATATAGATTCATATTGGAAAAATCGATTTTCAGAAAACCGAGGATAGTTTTATTATTTAATTAATATTTGATATTAAATTATATAATAAAATAATTAATTGAAATTGTTTTAATTAATTATAATAACTGTTATTATAATTAAACTTAGTGTGTTCAACATGTGTTGCATGTTGAACACCTAAGCTCCATATTTTCCCACTATCTCAATGAGATTGAGATGAATTCTATCCATCTTTCATTCTAGAGCTTTTGAAACTCAAGAACTTTCTCTCTCTTCAAGCATTCTCTCTAGAGTTTTTCAATTGTTGAAGAAGACTCCATTAAAAGAGCTTGAAGGCTGAAACTTTGGTGGTTAGGTGAAGTTATTGAGGTGTTCTTGTGAAGAATGGTAGAAGTTTGAAGTGTTCAACCTTCTCCCTCATCTTCATACTTCAATTGTTGAAGTTATATATGAAGCTAGATGTATTTTTGATATTGTTGAAGAGTTCAACAAGTTTCAAGAATCTGGTTCATCTTTTTCTTCATCCTAACACTTTAGTTTCTTCCTCCATCCCTCTCAACAAACCCCCTTAGTTCAAGGAGTCTCACTACTCTGTTACTAAGCTCGAGGATAGTTGGGACTTCTCTATGGGTGGTCCTCAACCTGCTGAGTTCGTGACCGAAGGAGAGGTAGAGTTCGAGGGGGCTGTAGAGGAGCCGAGGAGACAAGAAGACGATCACAACATAAGGTATGTTTTGCCCTGCCTTCGAGCATTCTGGTAAATTACCGGTCGGTATTACCGGTCAGGATATACCGATTGAGAATTTACCGGTCGTGGGCTAAACGTTGTTTCTTATGCGTTTAGCGTTTGATTCTTTGGTCTAGATTTACCGGTCGAGCATACCGGTGGGATTTTACTGAAGGATCAGACCGATAAGTGTTACTGGTCGAGTCTTACCGGTTGATCTTTATCGGTGTAAGCTTTCGAAGCTTACCGGTATCGATGTACCGGTTCAAGACTTACCGATAAGGATTTACCGGTCGGTTCTTACCGGTCCAATCCTTACCGGTGTAAGTTTATCGGTGCAAGTTTAGTGAAACTTGAACCGATTTACTGGTGGTAAGCTTACCGATGTGCATTTTACCAGTGTATATCCTTGTGATATACCGGTGGCACATCGAAGAGACTTACCGGTCATCCCTTACCAGTCAACTCTTACCGGTTGACTTTTACCGGTGGGAATGAGATTTACCGGTGGGTCTGGGCAGTCAAAAAAATGCCAAGTGTTGGTAGTTTTTCTCTCTCCCGGTTTGTTGCTTATTGATTGCTGAAGATCCTTAGCCAGCTTAGGCTTTTTCCGCTGCGCCTCTGATTGTGTCAGGATCTCGATTTCATCAGATGGGAGTCGTCACCGACGATGGGTGAATAGGAAGACGAAAAATCGTGATAGAGGAAAGAGAAGAAAATAAGTTCATAGAAAAGGGAAGGAAAGCGAGATAGCTGAAAAACCAGCAAAAAAAAAATATAAAAAAATAAGGTGGAAAGGTCAATTTGAGTAGTTTTTAAAATTCGAGTTATTCTAACAAATCAGCGAAAATGAAGGGTCTTTCATACAAAAATCTTCCATCCGTTTTCCACTAAAAATAGGGAGTGGTTTAAGTTTAAAACCCTCCATTCTTAAAATATATATAATTAATAATTTTGAATTTTAATTTTGTTTACTCTTTTATTTTTTTTATATTAACCTTTCAATTTTAATGTTTGAGCTTTAAAAAAATTATGTTACAGCCAAAGCGAGCATAGTTCAGCTGGCATATGTATGACTTGATGACCAAGAGGTCTGTGGTTTGAATCCCCCCACCCCAATGTACTAAAAAAAAATTATGTTACACGTGGCTATCATTTTGTCATCTAATATTTGTTTATTTGATACTCATTTCAATATGATAACTTGAACATAGTTGGGCAACTTAGCATACGTCAATTCATTAAGGTATATGTCATCGATAAAAAAGTTGGAAGTTTAAATTCTATCACCCTCACATGTTGAATTCTAAAAAATGTAATCATTTTGTATCGTATATATGTTTTAGAATAAACATCACTTTTGGTTCTCTAAACTTTTGTTAAAATGACATTTTAGACTCTGAACGATGTAGTTATCAAATTACATTCAGAATCTCCCTATCCTTCAACGTTCTCCATAAATCCTTTGACTTACTCTATACTTCTTACATTCCTTTAAATGCCTTTTTCAAAGTTATTATCTCACATTTCTCTTAGAATCACATAGGTCACTCATAAAGAAGAAAAAGATCTATAAGAATTATGAATGGTTTGATTGGACAAATTTAACAATTTCACGAAGAAAAAGATCTGAAATGACAAAGGAGAAATTATGCTTACCTTCACCAATTTTTGTGAAAATGTGGCTGAAGTTAATGTGGCAGAAGCTTTAGCTGTCCGGGAGGGGTTGATTATTGCAATTGAGGCCGATTTTCAAGAGGTGGAGGATGAAACTGACTCCATCAGGGTAGTTGGTTTGCTTCAACAGAGCAAAATGACTAAAATTTCAGAAGTGGGGTTGATCGTGAGTGAAGTTAGGACTCAAGCGATCCAATTGCGAAGGTGTTCATTCCGCCATTGTCGAAGACAAAGCAATCGCTTGGCTCATGAAGTGGCTCAATGGGTTATGAGGCTGAAGAATTATGTGATTCTGGTGGAAAAAGTACCTTCTGCCATGGATGTGATTTATGAGCAAGAAAGAAGGGAGATGTGGACTGCGGGAGATTCGGAGGAAGGGTTCTTTTTCCCTAAGTTAATTTAATAACTTTTAAGTTTCCTTTCATTTTTCCGCTTTTCATTTGTTTCGTTATTCTGTAGTCCACTTTGTATTTCTTACTAAAAAAAAAATAATAATAAACCAAATGGACTGATAACGATGTTTTTAATATATTAATTCTAACTTAGAAAAAAAAATGATGGCTTTGACGGGGTTAATGAAGACTTGCAAAAGTGGAACATCAATCATGTACTATGCTTTAATTTACAACAATATATTAATTCTAAATTTTCTTCTTCTTGACCACACAATTCACACTGTTATCCTTAGATATCTAGAGAAGTAATCTCATCTTTAAACATTCAAACTTGTCTTTGACATCCACTCCATCTAATCTTCCAATAATACGTATGATTTAGCTTATTTAATATGTCTATGAATTCTTTGATTGCTCGAACAAATCCATCTTCTTATCGATGGAGTTTCGATGTATTCATAAGTTTTAGAAGATAAGACACTCGTTTCAACTTTGTGAGTCATCTTGATCTAGCTTTACGTCAAAAAGGAATCAATGCCATAATATTTGAATCTTCTAGTTGGAGAAATTTCTTCTTTCCTCTTGAAAACTATTGAAGATTTTAGGATCTCAATTATTATAATAGACTCACTCCCAAGAGATCCACAAGCTCCACTGTTGGCGAGGGCGGGGGCTCGACGAGTACCACCCCCTGAGACGGACAAGGACGGAGTCACCAACACCCTGCACCTCTTCCAGGAAAGGCCCATCGCTAGGCCAAAACCAGTGGAGAGCGCGAGAGCCCTCTCCCTAAGAAGCTGCCTGCGGGAAGGAAGATTCAACATCCCCACAGGGGAGAGGCGCGGCAAAACCCTTTCAGGCAACGTCTGAGGAGGACCGACGGGGCTCGGAAACGGAGACGATGTGCTCGCAGTGTCTTCCTCCACCTCCTCGGCAAGGCGAGCCACATGCCACTCACCGACTAGTCCCTGAGTGCCTCATCCGCAATCTGATGCTCCTCCTCAATATCCAAGCGAGTATGGGCGTATCCCGCTCCACTTTCGGATCAATCTCAGAAGAAGGGCAGAGATAGGTGAAAACAAGGAAGTTATGGCCTGAAGCAAAAGTCGCTGGGTAAATCAGTCCAACCCAGACCAAATTCTCCTCGGCACACAACAATCTACTAGACCTTTTCTTCCACGGAAGCTTCTCCACCACGAGGAACACTGTCTCGATGAAGTAAAGTGTAGCCGGCAGAAAACAAAGATGACCTGCCAAAAAGAAAGAAGCGTATTAGGAGAAACAAAAAAGAGAAGAAGTCGAGTTAAAAGGGAAGGATAACTCTCTTACCCAACTCCCCAAACTCGACGGGAACCTCGCAGATAGCCTGCTAGTCAGCACTGGTGATGAGCCACTCATGCATCCAGTCATTGACTTTGGAGGGAATGTCGACAAGCTTCCTCCAAGGCAGTCACACTAACAGATAGAACCGACCAGACTGCATGTGAATGGGTTTGTGTTGGTGGGTAAGAAACAACTGGTCCACAGATAGTTTGAATTCTCCACTGTACCGCTCCCACAGGGCGTAGTAGAAAAACAGGCACGCCCACCCATTGGGTGCCAGTTGATCCGGAGCAAAGCCTAGCTCATTTAGAAAAAAACTAGCAGAATGAGGCCAAAAGAAGGCGAAGGCCGCTGAAGAACATCTTCTGGTAGAGTCCAACCTTCCCGAGGGGCGACGATTCAATTATCTCACCCGCCATCGGCAACCTCGTATTCACACAAGAAGGAATACTGTAATCGTCCCTCATCTTCCGGAGAGTCGTCGCAAACAGATCAGAGGGCCTCTTGGGAATCGACCGCGACGAACAAGCCACTCTACCCCGACCTGAGTTCAGAGTAGGATCACCCTGGGCCATCGAAGATCAGAAGACGAGACAACCAAAGGGTAAAGGAAGGAGAAGGATGAACGCTTCCTACGCACGTTACATGTCTCTAAAGGTATAAATTAACCTACAAGGGACGCCCTACATATAGGCAAAGTCCCTCTGATCACAGTCGTCCATAAAGGACACCATCCAACTGTTTTTGAAGAATCAACTAATCAAGGAACCGTCTCGGTAGAAACGTCGAAATCAATCAGCATCGCTAACGATTTTTGAAATCATAAAGGACACCATTCCATTCATATCGTCCATAAAGGACACCATCCAATTGTTTTTGAAGATATCCTATCCCAAATAAAAAAGACTTAATCAATCGAATTCATAATACTTCTATATTTTCAAAATTTGATATGAAATCAGGTTTTTGGCAAATACAAATTGCAAAGAAACATAAATGTAAAATTGCATTCAATGTTCCATTTGGACAATATGAATGGAATGTAATGCCATTTGGCTTAAAGAATGCTCCGAATTTCAAAATATAATGAATGAAATTTTCAATCCATACCAAGACTTTACCATTGTTTATATTGATGATGTTTTAGTTTTCTCTCAATCAATGGATCAACATTTCAAACATTTAAATATATTCTAAAAAAAAATAAAGCAAAGTGGATTAGTAGTATCTTTACCCAAAATAAAATTATTCCAACAGAAAATAAGATTCATTGGCTATGATATTTTCGAAGGGGAAATTAGACCAATTCAAAGATCAATAGAATTTGCTAATAAATTTCCAGATGAAATCACAAACAAAAATCAATTACAAAGATTTTTAGGATGTTTAAATTATATTTCTGATTTCGTTCCAAGCTTAAGACAAACTTGTGAACCATTTTATAAGATACTTAGAAAAAATCCTCCTTCATGGTCTCATGAGCATACATGCATTATTAAAACCATTAAGGGTCTAGTAAAAAATCTTCCTTCTCTTTCCATTGTCACTCCTCATGCATCACTCATCGTAGAACTGATGCCTCTGACATAGGTTATGGTGGCATCCTCAAACAGTTCATTAATGGTCAAGAACAAATGGTTAGATATCATTCAAGCATTTGGCTAGGTTCTCAAAAAAATTATTCTACAATCAAAAAGAAAATTTTATCCATTGTTTTATGTACCAACAAATTTCTAAGTGATTTTATCAACAAAACTTTTTTGATACGTGTTGATTGCAAAGCTCCCACGGATGTATTACAAAAAGATGTCAAAAATCTAGTTTTCAAACAAATTTTTGCTAGATGGCAAGCAATCCTCTCATGTTTTGATTTCAAAATTGAAGCTATAAAAGGCAGCACAAACTTTCTTCTTGGTTATCTTACAAGAGAATTTCTTCAAGGAAAAATTGAGAATGAGTGCAAAAATGAGTGAAAAGGAAGAAAATAAAGAACAACAAAAGCTTGTTCCTCCTAAAACAAAATCATCATATTCTCAAGCACGTCAATTTCTCGAAGAAGAATCCTCCCAGCAATTGCAAACTCGCAAAGGAAATCCTCCTCAACAGATACCAACATCAAACAAATTTCAAGTTTTGGGATCTTTAATCCCCCAGCCTTCCGTCTTGTAGTCAAGTTCTGTTTCATTTACCAACAAAAAGGAGTCTTCTACTCCTCCAACAACCTATATTCAAGCCATTACCGGTTCAAATTCCTCAAACTCAGAAACTATCTCTCCAAAAACTTTATCATCTTTTAATTACTTCACTAAAACCCAAACTTCCCTAGTTACTATTCTTGAACCCGAATATTTGGACAACTCAATTTCTAAGGTGATCAAAAAAACTTTTCCATCAAATTTTCATTATATTCCAAGCCATATTCAAAAAACTCGTTTAATTTACGAATTTATTCTTCTTGATGTTGATTCAGTAGAAGTTACTCATACCCGGGATAAAACCAATCCCATCAAAATTGCTTTTTCAAAAATCAAAATTCTTAAAGTTGTAACTCCAACAAAGTGGAATCAAAATATTTATAGTGAAAAAAAAATTTCTCATCAATTTCTTCCACAAACATATTCATACCTTGACTATCAAAATGCTTGGTACAATATGTTTTGGTTGAACAATTTTAATCTTTCTAGGTTTATCATGTTTGATAAATCATGTGTTCAAAATTTTCCATTATGGTTTAATGATTGGTGGAATATCTTTGGTCTAACCGAGGTCATTCTACCAACCCAAATTTCTGAAAGCTTCAAATATTTCTCAACAAATATTTTTTCAAACTCTTTTGATCTTACTTTACATTTTTCAAACTCTTTCCATCTTGCATGGATTTTTTGCTGAATTATTCACTAACAGAATTCAATGGCGTTTCTCGCCTCAATCGAACTTTTCGAATCAAATGGTGAAAAAAGTTCAACGTAGCTGTTGCATCCAAAAATGTTGTGGAAAAATGGTTCTCCATCTATCCACACAATATGAAGCCAAATCTTCAAAGAAGTCAACAATTTCTTACTCAAAAATCAAGATTAATGGTTGCCATGGCCTAAGTTACAAACGAACAAGAACTTATTGATATAATTTAACAAATTTCATCACAATCAAGTACTAGTCAAGAAGATGAAGATTTATTTGACCGTCAAGATGAAGATGAATTTGCCAACTTCATTCATCATATTTAAACTCAAACCAAGACGTGAGAGAAAAATCATTGATGAAGACAAAATCGAAGAAAACGACAAAATTCTCAAAACCCTCAAAATGTCCAGGTGTATGTATAGGTGTCCTAAGTCTTGTCACTTAGTCGCCACCTAAGTTTATCAAAAGTACAGGTGTCCTAAGTCTTATTACTTAGGTTCCACCTTATGTAAATTAATTTTATCTTTCTGTTTACGTGTTTATATACATGTTTGTTGTACAAGTTTCCTATCACCCTATAAGGGAAGTTTAGTTTCTCTTTGTATAGGAGCATTTTTTGGAGAGTTGTTTTAGTTTTTGCTTTCGAAGGAACTAGTGTTGTACACTTTGTTATTGAAATAAAATGTTCCAAGTTCACAACAATCTGCTTTAATCTTCTCCATACTTCAAGTGAGTTTATCATTGTGTATATTTTCAAAATTTTACATATTCCATTTTCCATACTTACTTCACATCAATCATTACATTTCATCTTCCAACATACTTCCTTCCCTTTCACTATTACATGCATACTATTGAATACATGGAATAGTATGCATGTAATAGTGAAAGGGAAGGAAGTATGTTGGAAGATGAAATGTAATGATTGATGTGAAGAAAGTATAGAAATTGGAATACGATTAATTTTATCAAAAGATAAAATTAATTTACATAAGGTGGAACCTTAGTGATAAGACTTAGGACACCTGTACATTTGATAAACTTAGGTGGCGACTAAGTGACAAGACTTAGGACACCTATACAGACACCTATACATTTTGAGGTTTTTGAGAATTTTGTCGTTTTCTTCGATTTTGTCTTCGTCAATGATTTTTCTCCGACGTCTTGGTTTGAGTATAAATATGATAAATGAAGTTGGCAAATTCATCTTCATCTTGACGGTCAGATAAATCTTCATCTTCTTGACTAGTACTTGATTGAGATGAAATTTGTTGAATTATATCAGCAAGTTCTTGTTCGTTTGCAGCTTGGGCCATGGCGGCCATTAATCTTGATTTTTTAGTAAGAAATTGTTGACTTCTTTGAAGGTTTGGCTTAATATTGTGTGGATATATGGAGAACCATTTTTCCACAACATTTTTGGATGCAACAGCTACGTTGAACTGTTTCCACCATTTGATTCGAAAAGTTCGATTGAGGCGAGAAACGCCATTGGATTCTGTTATTGAATAATTCAAACAAAAAATCCATGCAAGATGGAAAGAGTTTGAAAAACGTAAAGTAAGATCAAAAGAGTTTTAAAAAATATTTGTTGATAAATATTTGAAGCTTTCAGAATTTTGAGTTGGTAGAATGACCTCGGTTAGACCAAAGATATTTCACCAATCATTAAACCATAATGAAAAATTTTGAATACATGATTTATCAAACATGATAAACCAAGAATGATTAAAATTGTTCAACCAAAACATATTGTACCAAACATTTTGATAGTCAAGGTATGAATATGTTTGTGGAAGAAATTGATGAGAAAATTGTTTTTCAGTGTAAATATTTTGATTCCACTTTGTTGGAGTTAAAACTTTAAGAATTCTGATTTTTGAAAAAGCAATTTTGTTGGGATTGGTTTTATCTCGGGTATGAGTAACTTCTACTGAATTAGTATCAACAAGAATAAATTCATAAAATAAACGAGTTTTTTTAATATGGCTTGGAATATAATGAAAATTTGATGGAAAAGTTTTTTAGATCACCTCAGAAATTGAATTGTCCAAATATTCGGGGTTCAAGAATAGTAACTAGGGAAGTTTGGGTTTTAGTGAAGTAATTAAAAGATGATAAAGTTTTTGAATTTAATAATGCATGTACCTCGCCCTGTTTTAATAATGCATGTATGCTCATGAGACCATGGAGGAGGAGTTTTTCTAAGTCTCTTATAGAGTGGTTCACAAGTTTGTCTTAAGCTTGGAACGAAATCAGAAATGTAATTTAAACATCCTAAAAATCTTTGTAATTGATTTTTTTGTCTGTGATTTCATCTGGAAATTTATTAGGAAATTCTATTGATCTTTGAATTGGTCTAATTTTCCCTTCGAAAATATATAGCCAAAGAATCTTATTTTCTGTTGGAATAATTTTATTTTGGTAAAGATACTACTAATCCACTTTGCTTTATTATTTTGTACTTTGCTTTATTATTTTGTAGAATATATTTAAATGTTTGAAATGTTGATCCATTGAATGAGAGAAGACTAAAACATCATCAATATAAACAATAGTAAAGTCTTGGTATGGATTGAAAATTTCATTCATTATATTTTGAAATTCAGAAGGAGCATTCTTTAAGCCAAATGACATTACATTCCATTCATATTGTCAAAATGGAACATTGAATGCAGTTTTATATTTATCTTTCTCTGCAATTTGTATTTACCAAAAATCTGATTTCATATCAAATTTTGAAAATATAGAAGCATTATGAATTCGATTGATTAAATATTTTTTATTTGGGATAGGATATCTAATCCATTCTAATACAGAATTTAAAGGTTTATAATTAATTACAAGGCGAGGTACCCCTCGTTCAATTTCGGTTTGATTTTTGTCATAAAATGTTGCACAACTCCAAGGTGATTTACCAAAAGCATTGAATATTGAAGAACATATTTCATTTTCAACTAGTTCTTTAAATTGATTTATTTTATTTTGAATATGAGAATCTTCTAGTTGTTGCTCAATTCTTTTATGATTTATTTCTTCTTTCAAGGATTGTATTTGTAATGGATTTAAAAATTGATGAATTTTGAATAGAGTGTATGGTATTGGTTGATATAGGGTTTTTGAATTTAAAATTAATAGTTTTTGAGAATTTTTTTTTTGCAACGGTAGTTTAATTAATGCGGGGATTGAACCCATGACCTTTTGGTCACCGGCGCAACCCTATGCCAATTGAGCTATGCTCGATTTGGCAGTTTTTTTTTTGAGGTTATTCCTTGCTCATTTAGTGAGAAATGATAAAGTTGGGAGAGGAACGGAGTTCCTAAGATTATGTCTTCATCTTAGTCTTTTACTAAGATAAGAGTATTATTAAAACAATATCCTTGATTACAAATATGAGCATTTGAAAGTTTATAACGGATATTTAATCTTTGTCCGTTTGCACCATGTAATCTTTCAGATGTTTTCTCAAAATACTTTGTGGGTATTAATCCTTCGCGAATACAGTTTTGATCAGCTCCTGAGTCGATCAGGACTTTAGAGGTTAAATAATGTTCTTTGTTTATTATAAGATTGATTATGGAATACTATTTTTGTAATTGAACTTTATTAATAAGATTGATAAAAGATTCATGGGAAATTTCATTTGTTGTATTATTAATTTCAATATTTTCAAGATCCTCAAGATTTGAGGTTGAAGGTTGATCGATTACTTGTTGATTTTAAGGGCTAGTAGTTCAAATCTTATTTGAGAATTTTCTTTTTTAATATTTGAAATTTCTTCTTTTAATAAATTAATTTCTCTATTAAGATCGGGAAGGGTTGCCCTTTTGTTTTTGGGTTCAAAACGAGAAAATATTTCTTTGAGATTATAAGGTTCTATATCTTTCGTTTTATTTTCATTTGTAATAAGATCTTTTAATTTTAAGAAGTAATATTTTTTTAATTGATGGGTCATCAATTTGATTGACTAATTCAAAAAGTAACTCTTGATCTTTTGAAATAACATTTATCCTTTTATTACACGCGCAAGGTTCTATTTGATCACTATTTGAAGACATAGATGTTTCATAGGAGGTGTCATTACACGCGTAGGAAGATTCTTCATTACTTTCTGATGAGTAATCTGAGGAATTTATTAGGTTTAATAGTTGGATTTTGAAATCGTCTTCAATTACTAAGTTATTGATTTTTCCTTACATAGGACAATTTGGGGATATATGTCCTTTTTGTTTTACATTTGTAACAATGGACTTCTTTTCTCTTATTTGTATTGTTATGATTTTTAAATTTTCTTTTTGGTCTGAATTTATGGTTTTGTTTATTTTGATTATTCTGATTATATTGAAAATATCTTTGTTTGCGATAAGGTTTTCTATAAGTGTTTCTTCTAAATGTCTTTTGTCTCTTTATGGCAGATGGGGCTTGGATTTTCTCATAACCATATTGAACACAAAAGGAGCCTAATTCTTGTTTTTCTTTGTGGAAATCATGTTTTAATTTTGCCGCGAGTTTGAGATCAGTGCATAAGGCAAGTCCTTCATTATTAATGTAGTTAATTAATTCACCATAAGTTAGGGATTCATAAGGAATTGTTCTTTGATAGGCTTGTCTAATGGTGCATAAGGCAAGTCCTTCATTATTAATGTAGTTAATTAATTCACCATAAGTTAGGGATTCATAAGGAATTGTTCTTTGATAGGCTTGTCTAATGGTTTGACTTATCTTTTCAGCAAATAATTTAGGTAATCCTGAGATGAATTTTTTCTTTCCAGTAGGGAAGGTTGCAATCAGTTCTAATAGATGAATTTTTTCTTTCCAGTAGGGAAGGTTGCAATCAGTTCTAATAAAGACTTTAGTGAGGAATACATTTTTGTACCATCTAAAAACTTGAAGTTTTTGACGAGTTAGATTGGTTAATTTTTTTTTAAAGCAAGGATTGAACCCATGACCTCTTAGTCACAGACACAACCTTATGCCAATTGAGCTATGCTCGATTTGGCAGATTGGTTAAAATTTCAAAAGCTCTTTCTTGAAATTTAACGGGTTCTCCTATAAAACTTTTGGTGATTGTATCTATTAAGGTATTTACTGCGTCTTGAGATTGGTTTATTCCTAAGCCGTTTGGTTCAGTTTTGAATGGACCTAAGATTTTTTATTTTTCTGCCGAAGTTAGATAATGATCCCACCAACCTTTTAGTTGTACAGTGAACCCGAAAACTAAAATTCCAACTATTTGATGATCGATGTATGATCTAACTTTATAGGTTGTACCGGCCATGGTCATTTCATGCATTAGATTTAAAATTTGGTGTTCAGTGAAGCCGTCTATATTCCATTCACAGACGCCACTGCCAGAATAATGGTCGTTGGCTAAATCATGTCTTTCTTCATATTGCATGTCACGAAAAGAAGGTCTTGGATAATAGGTTTTTAGTTTTGAATATCTTGGATTTGTTATTTTATGAAGAGTGAAATTTTAAAATTGTTCTTCTAACTTTTCAACGTTAGTATTTATTTCATTAGGATATTCATTTATGGCATTTACTTTAGAAGTTGAAGGATTTAAACTTAAGTTTTGTAATTGAAGTTCTATTTTCTCTAGGATTGAATTATAATCTCTGTTATTGGATTGAATTGATTTCAAATCTTTATCAGGATTTCAAAAGGTTTGAAGAAAGGTATTATTTTATCAACTGGTTGAGGATGAGTCTGTTTATTTGAATAGTTTTGAGACTCAAGCTTATTTTCTATTATTTCTACTTGATTAGATATTGTATAAAGAATTTTATTTGAGTAATTATTTTGTAATTGTATATTCTTTATATCGTTTAATGTTGGTGATTTTGTTTCACTTTCAGGTGTGATCATTTTAAAAGGAGAAGCTATTACTTTGTGGTTTTTGTTTTTTAATTTGACTTCTTCTTGTGGAGGATGTGTACATGTTATTTTTGTTGAATTTGTTGTCTCCCAAATGAGTGGAGAAGTGTTTGTATTTATGGTTTGATACAAGGGAGATATAATGTTTTAGTAGTAAGTCCTATTTTCCATCCAATGGAAGAAATAGATATTCATCTTGAGCTTTTCCATTGTTTTGTAGTGTTAATCACGAATTTCTTTTTGCTCATCTTTGTTAAAGGATTTTAAAAATGAATCTCTTATAAATTTATTATTGTTAGACCAAAATTGTAGATCGAGATGAGTTGGAGATAATATATCTCATGTCGGAATGAGTTGGAGATAACCGTTGATCCTTTTCTTTTTTGAAAAAAGATTCTGATATTGAGTTTTCAAATCTTAGTCCTTGAAAAATTGTGGAAATACTTGGTTCATCTTGGGTATTACTAGGAGTATTAGGAATTATTGTAGTAGAAAATGTAGAAGGTTCAAATTGGAATTGTATATCTACACTTTCATCCTCGTGTTCAACTATTTGAGTTAATCTTGAATTTTCATTAGAGGGGTGAAGGCATTTTCTATATTCCACCTAGGATTATGAGTAATTTGACTCCAATATCACATTTTTGGAATAAAGGTATTTGAATTTTCAGTATTGGCTTTCATCAAAAGAGTTTGGTCTTTTGGAGAGGATCTTAAGGCTTTAGGTGATAAATTTGTATGCATTAATTTATAATGTACTCTAAATATTATTACGACAATTGATTTTTGGGGTTATGAATCCATATTTTGAATTTTGATGTCAAACATTAAGGAAGAAATTATGTTTGAATCTATTAATGAGACAAAAAAATTTAGATAACAATTAAAATATATTGGTCTCTTTTCAAGGTTTGATTCAATTAAAAAGAGAATTGAATTTGAGAATTTTTTATGTCTTTTATCTCTTAGGATTAATAAAATTGGAGTGTTTAATCCTAACCTAGTTTTATTGCGACTTGAAACAATCCTACATGTAGGAAATTATATTTTTCTTGATATTTATAGATTAATTATTTTGATAAAAGATGAACGAGACGGTTTGTTCAATAGTTTTTATGCAATTATCTTGAATAAAATCAAATTTTCTTATTTCATAAATTGTTTTTACATTTACTTTTGGTATGGACCAATTATGGAGGTTTCCTTCAATCTTTGCTATTTGAATTTCTTGACTGTTTTATTGTAGATATTGAAAGTTGTTATTTGAGTAGTCTTCTTGTAAATCTTCATTTGTTTGAATTTTTTGAGATTTTTGCTTTAGAGAGCAATTTACTCAACAATTTAGACATTTTGTTTAAGAATTAAAGAAGTTTTATAGTTTTAATAAACCTTTAATAAACTTTTTGAATTAATAAACAAGGTAGTAAATAATTCTACAACACACGAATACCAAGCTTACCAACGAACTTACGAATTAAACGGCCGGAAACACAAGGTTTGCCAACGTGTTATTCAGTAGAATTAATTAGCTAACTTTGATTATTAAGACAAAAGGATTATTAGAGGCCTATTAAAGTATGAGCTTGACTAATCCTAAACACTAATGACTAAATAACACTATTGTTGGATACTCTCTACCACATGCAAATGGCTCTGATACCATTTATGACAAGAAGGATGAAGAAAGGAATGCATGGAATAGTATGCATGTAATAGTATGCATGTAATAGTGAAAGGGAAGGAAGAAAATATTTTTTGTGACAATCAAAGTGCAATACATCTCATTAAGAATCAACGATTCCATGGCAAAATAAAACATGTAGATATCAGATTCCATTTCATCAAAGATGCAATTGAAAAAAGAATAGTAGAAATGCATAAAATTAAAACAGAAGAAAATGCAGACATGTTGATTAAAGTTGCAACACATACCAAGTTTGAGCATTGTTGAAGTTACTCAGCTTGACTGATGTTCCAAATCAATAAATTTCTGAAAGAGGAAGGGGTAAATAGAGTATTTGATTCAACGGGAAGATTTGTTAAAAATGAAACAAAATCTCAAATATGTTACAAGTCTAATCAGAATACAAACCTCTCAACCATCAACTAACAAATTCTTGTAGATGAAGAGAAAGTTGAGTTTATTCTATAAATACCTAATTGAAAGAGGAGAGAGATTAGAGAGAAATAGTATGGGATTCTCATTTTTTTTTTTTTTTAAGGCTCGACCACTATAAAAACCTTGAGTTCTTCTTCTTCCTCATTTGCTATGTTTGTGTTGTTCGATAAGTTGGAAATTTTGTCATAGAGAGATATGAGTGAAGTGATGTTAACGTGTAAAGAGGAGAAGGTTAGTGGTTGGACAACTCACTCAGTACAAAAGGGTAAAATCGATATTTCAGATTTCCACTATCACATAGGTTTTGAGTTTATGACAATCTTAATGGGCTGTTTTTGAATGTTTATTAGATAATTGGGACAATTGTATGACTGACCCCCCTATTTTAACCTATTTGTCAAACTGATCCGGATCTGAAAAATAAGTCAAACTGACCTTCTGCTGACATCATCAGGTTTTTTTTAATATTATTTTCTAGCTCTAGCTGCGGGCGCGGGCTGATCTCGCTCTAGCTCGGGCGCTGGCTGGTCTCCCTCTAGCTGCGGGCTGGTTTCGAATCTGAAAAAAATTTCAAGATTTTGAAATTTTCAGATCTTAAATGAAGCTAGAGCTAGAGCGAGACCAGCCTGCAGCTAGAGCGAGACCAGCCCGCGCCCGAGCTAGAGCGAGATCAGTCCGCGCCCGCAGCTAGAACTAGAAAATAATATTAAAAAAAAACTGATGATGTCAGCAGAAGGTCAGTTTGCCTTTTTTTTCTTCAAATCCGGATCATTTTGACGATCCGCTTAAAATAGGGGGTCAATCATACAATTCTCCCTAGATAATTGGTTGTTTATATGGTTTTTGGGTTAAATTTGAATGTTGTGTAGCTTTTGAGGTTTTATTTTCATTGTGCCATAATTGTTAGAGTTATCGATGATGCTTTGGGTAATAATACCAATTGCATAGTCTGACGATCAAGGTGAAAATATTTAAGCAAATATACTTTCAAGTTTCCTTTAGTTTCCAAAGCGAGCATAGCTCAGCTGGCATATGTATGAGTTGACGATTACGAGGTTTGTGGTTCGAATCCCCCCACCTCCAATGTACTCATAAAAAAAAAATAGTTTCTTTAAATTAGAATATTGATTTGATTTATTCATTAATGTATATGCATATATTGATCTTATAAAAAAAAATTGTTTTTTTAGGTGAATGAAAACGATGGAAGACCAGCATATTTCTCTTGAATTGTGTTATTGAAAAGAATATATTTTGGTTTGGATTTTTTTTTTTTAGTATATTGGGGTGGGAGATTTGAACCACAGACTTCTTGGTCGTCAACACATACATATGTCAGCTGAGTCATGCTCGCTTTTGGCGTGTACGTTTTATTTTCATATTTGCTTTTGAGTTATAGATTATATATGTATTGATTAGATATGGTATTTAATTTTCGTCGACATATCGATATTTTCATCGACATTTTCACATATTCATAGGTTCGACATAGACATGAGGGTTTACAAAATCGATAAAATATTAAAAAAATACCAACAAAATGTATGAATATAATATTCTAACAAGTGTATTTTAACTTATTTAAAGGCGTAAAATATTTATTTATTAGTTTTAATATATTTAAAAAAAATTAAAAATCTTCTAAAAATATCCATCGACATCGATATTTTATCGATATTTCCATCACATTTCCATAAAATTGAACCCTCAATATTTTCGTATATTTTAGTTAGAAGGCTTTTATGCTTTAAAAAAAATTAAAAATATATATAGAGAGAGAGAAAACATTTGTTTTTCGTATGAAACTAGAGCGCTTTAGCTTATTAACTTTTGGTATTGTAAAATATGGTATATTTTTTGTGTGCTAAGAATTTGAGGATCTTATGTGTACTTCTACAATTATAGGTTAAATGAAAATTACATTCCTTCCTGCATAATTTTATTATTTTATTGGCATGGGACTGGAATTGATATCTTTACTCTAGAACATTTATTTTGATGTAAATGTATTTGGGTTAATCTTTCTCGGACTCGATCCCGGCCGAGATGGCCATCAAGATAGCACACAAATACAAGTTCCTTAAAATGGTGCTATTTATAAAAAGACCCAAAATATTTTGAACTATTTCAAGCAATTATCCTACAAAAGCTTGTTAGTTTGGATCAAACAACGGGGAATGAATGTTACTTTGTTCACTAAAACTAAGAAACTAAGGGAGAGAGACTAAAATGGGCAGAGAGGAAAACAAGAGTGTTTCGTTCTCTACGATTCAAACTTTATGCGACTCGATTCAACCCCGGCTCAATTTGAGGTTCGACGGCTTTCTTCTTTGCAAAATCGAATTGTGTCAATCAGGTCAATTTTGCATGAAAATCAACTTGATTTGACCCTAGTGCTAATAACGTGTTATAAAATTAATAACAACACTAAAAAATAAATTGAGAGAGTTATACAAGAAATTAAGAGAGAAAAGTAGATAGGAATTGAATTGAGAGCAAATGTATTCTCAATTGTGATGTCTTTTATGACCACTATTCATATAGGATTTTACAATTTTTTTTAGTTACAAGCAAGGATGAAAATATTCGTGGATATGTCGATATATCCGTGGATATATCCGTAAATCAGAGGATTCGATATAAATATTAAGGGGTAATGGATATCTCTATATCTTTTATAAATACTCATAAAACATCAAAAATATCATATATTAAATTTAATATGAATCTAGATACTACTAACTAAATCTATAGCTTAGATTGAAAATAAAAAATAACTTAAATATTAATTTAAATATATTTTTTTAAAAAAAAATTACAGAAATATTCATAGATATCGATATTCCGTAAAATTGAAATATTGATATCAATATGGATGATATTTTCATCATTGGTTACAAAATCTGCATAATTCAAATCATCCAAGGCTATAATTTGAGGGTAAGAGAGATTATGGATATCTACCAAATATTAAATTTATAATCATGTTGAATTTAACCTATGAATTTAACTTAATTTTTCATAAATATTTTTATAATGAATTAAGCAATTGTTATTAGGTTTGTTTTTTACTTTTTTGATTACATATGGGGTGGAGGTCTAAATTTTTTACCTTTTGGTTGATGATATATATAAGTTGAATTATGTTCAAGTTGGCTATATTAGATAAGTATAACCCACTTGAGATAATTACACCAAAGAATAATTTTATCGAAATCATATTTTTACAAATGTCTAATTTTTTTTTTTTCTACATTTTTTTTTTGGTTATTTAATGTATTTATTGTTTAATTACCAAATTATCCTTCATTTATAACAAAAAAAAAAAAAAAAAAAATATATATATATATATATATATATATAATATTTAATATTTTGCTTTCATTTTTCATTTTTCATTTTTAAAAACGAATTTTTAGTTAAGGTAATTATAAATCACAATAAATAACATTTTTTATTTATGAAATTTGGTATTTATTTTTCTTTATTTTCAAAACGCTTTTGCTTCCCTTCATCCATTTATCTCCCTTTCTTCTTATTTATTGATCACCACCCTATTTCCGTCGTACCATCACCGTCGTACATCTTTGATTTTCATCGTAAAATCCATTTTTCGGCATACCATCACCGACCATCATCGTCGGTCCGTTTTCGCCCCCGGACATCTCCAAGTCGCCGACCATTTATATATTATATAATATATACATCATATATACCGCAAATATATGATATAATATATGTGATATTGAAGGTTGCTCATAATGTTGCATCATATGATATTTATTTTTCACTTGTATGTTTCATAAACGTAAGATATATTAAAAAAATATGAGGTATATATTATTTTTTCATTTTATGTTATATTTAATAATATGAAGTATATATTCTTGATAATACGAGGTATATATTTAATAATATGCGGAATATATTTAATAATATGTAGTATATAATTGTAATTGAAAAAAACTTAGTATATATGTTGAATTATACTATATAAACGTAGTATATACGAAGGAAAAATAGAGAAACCCGATGACCAAAGGAAAAACGAAAATTGAGGTCAAAATTGAAAAATAAGGAAACAAAAAGGTAAAAATCAAGAAGAAGAAAAATTAAATGTCATAAATTAAGGGCCCGTTTGATAACGTTCCCATTTCTTGTTCCATGTTTCATGTTCCCTGTTCCCTGTTTCTTGGGAGAATTGTACGATTGACCCTCTATTTTAAGCGGATTGTTAAAATGACCCGGATCTGAAAAAAAAGGCAAACTGACCTTCTGCTGACATCATCAGTTTTTTTTTTAATATTATTTTCTAGCTCTAGCTGCGGGCGCGGGCTGATCTCGCTCTAGCTGCGGGCGCGGGCTGATCTCGCTCTAGCTCGGGTGCGGGCTGGTCTCGCTCTAGCTGCGGGCTGGTCTCGTTCTAGCTCTAGCTTCATTTAAGACCTGAAAATTACAAAATCTTGAAGTTTTTTTTCAGATTGGAGACCAGCCCGCAGCTAGAGCGAGACCAGCCCGCGCCCGAGCTAGAGCGAGATCAGCCCGCGCCCGAGCTAGAACTAGAAAATAATATTAAAAAAAAATTGATGATGTCAGCAGAAGGTCAGTTTGACTTATTTTTCAGATCCGGGTCAGTTTGACAAATGAGTTAAAATAGGGGGTCAGTCGTACAATTCTCCCCTGTTTCTTGTTCCCTGTCTTTTTAGAACTAGAAACAGAAACATGTTTGATAACTACTCATGTTTCTTGTTTCTTGAAAAAAAGAAACAGAAACAGAAACTTGTTTGATAACGTTTCTTGTTTCTTAAAAAAAAACAAAATAGATTAATAATTATTTTTTGTTAATTGTTTCTTTTTTCTGTTTATGTTTTTTTTCTTTCTTTTTTATAGTTTAAATAGAATTTAGTATACATAATATAAAAAAGATATAACATGCATTGAAATATATATATATATATATATATATATATATATATAAAAAAAAAAAAAACTATCCAAAGTTTACATAATCGAATACAAATAAGTCTCGATGCAAAATTAAAAACAACCATAAAATTGTATTTATACTTCAAATCTTACCCAAAATTAATTTGATTTGGTATATGTTTTTGTGTTGACATGATAAGGAGACATTTGTTTAAGAATAGGGAATCGAGCCTTCTACCCACTAAAACAACCAACAATAACATTTTGGAGTGAGAAATGTCGGTAGTTAAACATTTATGAATGATGTCACTTTTCTCTAAAATCTTGAAGTCATTGCCAATTTGTCATTATTTGTTATGGACCGCGTTTTAAATTTCGTCGACGTGTATACATCTTCATCGACATTTTCATGTGTCAATGAACTCAATATCGACATGAGAGGTGAATCGACATTTTAATTATATTTTAGATAAATTGACGTTATATATCTAAAATATCATTGTTGACCGAGAAATTTCGGCCAATCAGCGGTCGCCACGTGTCTCCATCACGACCGGGGGATCAGATGAACTTGACCGAGCAAATTCGGTCAAACTGCAATTGGGCTCGAAATCGAATCGGGCCAGAAAGATTAAAAAGACAATTTGGCCCAAAGGTCAAACCCATTGGGCTCAAGATTCAAAAGCCCATTGGGTCCAAACCCAAGCCCATTGGGCCCAAAGCCCAAGCCCATTGAATCCAGGCCCAAGCCCACCAGGCCCATGAGAACTCTATAAATAGAGAGTTCATTTTCATTTTTAAGGTTCAGAAAATTTCTTCTCCTAAGAACTCAGAGAGAATTCACAAGCAACGAAGACTCCCTGAATCCTGAAGACTAAACACTTCTTGAAAATCAAACACCTGAAGACTTCACCGCTACGTGAAGCTGAAAATTCAACATCGAGAACAAGCTACAAAGCCCTCGATCCAAATTCAACATCGAGAACAAGCTGCAAAGCCCTCGAAACAAATCTAACATCGAGAACAAGCTGCAAAGCCCTCGATACAAATCCAACATCGAGAACAAGCTGCGAAGCCCTCGAAACAAATCCAACATCGAGAACAAGCTGCGAAGCCCTCGAGATACATTTACATTTGAGAGAGAAAGAATCAGAGGATAAATATTAGAGATTGTAATCCACTACGCACTGATACATACAACATAAATACAAATTCAAATTTCATTTACACGTGTTCGAATCTCCATCCGTCGTTCGAAATCTCGTGTGAACAGATTGGCACGCCCAGTGGGACCTCTCTACCTTTCATCTCTCTCTCTCAACAAAAATTAACAATGGCATCAAAGAAAACAACGTTCCAGGCTGTCAGTTCCAATAGCCCTTACAGGGGACCTACCACCCGCAGCCGCGTCATCAAAGAAGTCTCGCTGACGGGCGAACACACTCCTGCCATCGTGAGCAAAATATACAAACGACTGACGGAGTCTGCGCAGGTTGGGATAATCATCAAGGACAATCCTTTGTTCGATGAGGTTGTTCCCTCCTCTGATCAGCTGGAGAAGGTGTCTGACTCCAACGTATCTGTAATGATGGCGGATGCGCGCACTAACGACGAAGCGATGGCTGAAATGGAAAAGAAAATTAGCTTCCTGATGAAAGCAGTCGAGGACAAAGACTTCGAGATTGCCCAACTGAGAAGTCAGATGCAAAGTCGTGAGGTCGCGGAGTCAAGCCTAACTCCTGCGGCCAGAAAGAGTGACAAAGAAAAAATGGTCATCCAGGAAGACCAAGCGCAACACTCGACGTCGGTCGCTTCCTTATCTGTCCAACAACTGCAGGACATGATTACCAACACCATCTGAGTCCAGTACGGTGGACCAGCCCAAAGCACCCTCTTGTATACCAAACCGTATTCCAAGAGGATCGACAATTTGAGAATGCCCATTGGGTATCAGCCGCCAAAGTTTCAACAATTCGATGGGAAGGGCAATCCTAAACAACACATTGCCCACTTCGTCGAAACGTGCGAGAATACTGGAACTCGCGGAGACTTGCTGGTTAGGCAATTCGTCCGAACCTTGAAAGGAAACGCCTTTGACTGGTACACCGACTTGGAACCCGAGACGATTGACAGTTGGGAGCAGTTTGAAAGAGACTTCTTGAATCGCTTCTCCAGCATGAGGCGGACAGTCAGCATGTCTGAACTTTCGCATGCTAGCCAAAGAATGGGCGAGCCTGTCGTCGACTTCATTAACCGCTGGAGATCGTTGAGTCTTGACTGCAAGGACCGACTCACGGAAGTGTCTGCTGTCGAGATGTGCATCGGCGGCATGCATTGGGGACTTCACTACATCCTGCAAGGGATAAAGTCCCAAACATTCGAGGAGTTAGCAACTCGCGCCCATGATATGGAGTTGAGTATTGTCAATAGAGGAAACAAGGACCTCTTAATCCCCGACGTAAAGAAAACAAAGACGGAAATGAAGGGCGTTGGGAAGATCACGAAGAATGTCGTGAAAGAATCTATGGTCGTCAACACGACCCCTTTAAGGTTTTCCTCCAAGGCAAAGGAAAACAAAACGGAAGCAAGAAATGAAAAAGGCGAAAGACGTCGCCTTACGTTCAAAGAAAGACAAGAAAAAGTCTACTCGTTTCCAGACTCTGACATTCCCGATATGTTAGAGCAATTGCTGGAAACGCAACTCATCCAACTGCCAGAATGCAAACGACCGGAGGAGTTAGGAAAGGTAAATGATCCTAACTACTGCAAATACCACCGGGTCGTCAGTCATCCTGTAGGCAAATGTTTCGTCTTAAAAGAGCTAATCATGAAGTTAGCTAGTGAAAAGAGGATTGAGCTAGATCTCGACGAGATAGCTCAAGCAAATCACGCCGCCGTAACATTGAACTCCGGCGTTCAATTATCTCCTGTTTCTCCTAAGAAGCAAGAGGAGAGTTTGATCCGGTTCGGGACTTGCGAACCTGTAATCGTTCGATACGAACATGAAATTCTACAGGAGACTTCGCGGGTGAAGCCGAAACCCGTTGGGGATGAGGATGAAGGATGGACCGTCGTAACTCGTCGGAAAATGCGGCGACAGAGACCTGTCCAGAAAGAAGCCTGCCTACTTCGAGAGTATAGGCGAAAAAGCAAACTTCCAAAGAGAAAAGGAAGAAAGAGTATGAGAAGGCCAAAGCTTGTCGTGGAGGAGAACAAAGACCTCCCTCGACCCCAGCAGCCTATGACTCTACGGGAATTTTTCCCCAAGGGATTCTTTAATGAGAAGCAGGAAGAAATAGTTGAAGCTGCTACGTGCCATGTTGTTGTGGCAATCGAGGATGACAGCGCCACTCCAAGTTCAACGGAGTTGGTAACAAAGTTGGACGATACACCTTCCCCCAATGTAGTAGATTCGCCTCAAATGGACAAAACTGCTCACGTCAACACGTTGAAGGACTCTAATGTTTCAGAACCTTCAACCTCTACAGCACATGCATGCGCGTTTGATTGCATGTCCATAAGCTTCACCGATGATGATTTGATGTTGGGGTCAAAACCTCACAATAGACCTTTGTTTGTCTCAGGATACATTCGAGAACAGAGGGTCGGTCGAATCCTCATTGATGATGGATCGGCCATCAACATAATGCCGAAATCAGTCATGAAGGAGATTGGCATCCTGATGGAAGAGCTATCAAGTAGCAAGCTGGTAATCCAGGGTTTCAATCAGGGAGGACAACGAGCGATCGACATGATTCGCCTACAGCTCATCATCGGAGACTTAAAAGCACATACCCTATTTCATATCATAGACTCCAGGACTACCTATAAAATATTGTTGGGTCGCCCTTGGATTCATGGAAATGGGGTAATAACTTCCACCTTGCATCAGTGCTTCAAGTTTTATCAGGACGGCGTCAAAAAGGTTGAGGCAGACACTAAGCCATTTTCAGAGGCCGAGTCTCATTTCGCGGATGCCAAGTTTTATATAAATAACAGCAACATAGAAGAAATAATGCCAAAAGAAATCCCTTTGATCAGCGGGGAGCAGAAGACTTGCGCAGGGAAAGAATCAATGAAAGAAGAAAATGTTCCCAAGTTTTGCGAAAGCAAGACATCCGTCAGCTCTACGAAGGCTAAGGCCTTGAAAGACGAGAAAAGTTCGAACCCTTCTGTTCTGCGCTACGTTCCTTTGTCCCGGCGTAAGAAAGGTGAATCACCATTCGCAGAATGTACTAAAAGTTTGAAAGTTGGTGACATTAAGATCCTGAAAGAAAACTTTGTCACCCCTCTTACGAAGATAACGAAACAAGAGGTCACGAAGTCCAAAGAGACTCAGAAAGGGATGATCCTACCTAAGAAACGAACGAAAGAAGGATATGATCCCAAGGCATATAAACTGCTAGCAAAGGCGGGATATGACTTCACAACTCACACTGAGTTCAAGGGCCTGAAAAATCCTCGAGGGCAGGTCAGAGCTTTCTTCGACACAGAAGAAACTCCTAAAGGAGGGATATCCTATACCGGCATCAAGAAAGGGGCTTGGATATAAGTCGCCTGAACCAGTCCGTATAACCCGAAAAGGGAAAGAGAAAGTGGTCAACAGTAATAACATAACGACCAAGGAGGTACACAACTCAAAAGAAGAGGAAGTTGTCAAACCAAGGATCTCTATCTTTAAGCGCATCAAGCCGCCGGCTACGCGCGCTTCAGCCTTCCAGCGATTGAAAGCGGTTGTGACAGAAGAAGACAGTTCGCACTCAACACCTAATCCCATCAGATCTTCCGTCTTTCAAAGGTTGAGTAAGTCGGCAGATAAAAAAGAAAACACGTCGTCCACTGAACCTCTCTCACGGCAATCAACATTTCAAAGGTTGAGTAAGTCGGCAGATAAAAAAGAAAACACGCCGTCCACTGAACCTCTCTCACGGCAATCAGCATTTCAAAGGTTGAGTAAGCCAGCAGATAAAAAAGAAAACACGTCGTCCACTGAACCTCTCTCACGGCAATCAGCATTTCAAAGGTTGAGTAAGCCGACAGAGGAGAAAGAAAATACGTTGCCCGATAAATCTCTCTCACGAACGTCAGCGTTGCAAAGATTAAGCGTGACCACAAAGAGAGATAAGAAACTTTCATCCACCTTCATTTTTTATCGCCTCCTACACGAAGAGGATCGAGAGACTTTGAACAATAAAGAATCTAGCAAAACAAAAAGCAATGAAGAGATCCGCAGTATCGTCCCCTCACGGATGAAAAGAAAAACTTTTGTTACCGTGAATACAGATGGTGCATTGAAGGTTAAACGACGCAATGTCATCATCACCAACCCTGCAAGCAAACGTGCAGAGAATGAGGATGAAGCCTCTTGTCATCATATTACTGTCGGGGAAGAAACGGAGGCCGAGATATCTGAAGAGGATGTTGAAGAGGCTCCACTGCCACTCGAAGATGGAAGTCAACCAACAGTTGATGAACTAAAAGAAGTTAATCTGGGTACGACGGAAGAACCACGTCCAACATTTATAAGCGCATCACTTTCCGATGAAGAGGAGTGCGAGTACTTGAGTTTGCTCATTGCGTATAAAGATGTCTTTGTTTGGTCGTATAAAGAGATGCCGGGACTTGATCCAAAAGTCGCAGTACATCATCTCGCTATTGAACATGGGTATCGACCAATCAAACAAGCTCAACGACGTTTTAGGCCAGAGCTCATCCCCCAAATTGAAAATGAGGTTAACAAGTTAATTGAAGCAGGGTTCATTCGTGAAGTAAACTACCCGACATGGATAGCAAACATTGTCGCCGTCAGAAAGAAAAACGGACAATTACGGGTATGCGTTGACTTTCGCGATCTGAATAGTGCATGTCCGAAAGACGACTTCCCATTGCCCATCACTGAACTAATGATCGATGCTACCACAGGGCATGAAGCTTTGTCTTTCATGGATGGGTCATCAGGATACAACCAGATTCGAATGGCCCTCAAAGATGAAGAAATGACAGCGTTCCGGACTCCGAAAGGGATATACTGTTACAAGGTAATGCCCTTTGGATTAAAGAACGCCGGCGCAACTTATCAACGTGCCATGCAAAAGATCTTCAATGATATGCTGCATAAGCATGTCGAATGCTACATCGACGATCTTGTAGTCAAGTCCAAAAAGCGACAGGATCACTTGAAAGATCTAAAGGTGGTTTTCGATCGTTTGAGAAAGTACCAATTGAGGATGAATCCTCTCAAATGTGCATTCGGTGTAACTTCGGGGAAATTCCTTGGTTTCATCGTAAAACATCGAGGGATCGAGATTGATCAATCCAAGATCGACGCCATTCAAAAAATGTCAGAGCCGCGAAACTTGCATGAACTAAGAAGTCTCCAAGGACGACTTGCTTATATCAGGAGGTTCATCTCCAATCTAGCAGGCCGATGCCAACCATTTCAAAGACTGATGAGGAAAGACACGACCTTTGAGTGGGATGAAGCATGTCAAAATTCCTTTGACAACATAAAGCAATATTTGCTTAACCCTCCTGTTTTGGGCGCACCCGTAGCTGGAAAGCCATTGATACTCTACATTACCGCGCAAGAAAGGTCGCTTGGGGCATTGCTTGCACAAGAAAGTGAGAAGGGTAAAGAATGTGCCCTCTACTACTTAAGTAGAACTCTCAATGGGGCAGAGCTGAATTATTCACCCATTGAGAAAATGTGTCTTTCGCTCTTTTTCGCCATCGATAAGTTGAGGCATTATATGCAGGCATTCACAGTGCATCTGGTGGCTAAGGCTGACCCAATCAAGTATGTTCTGTCTAGACCAATTACTACAACAGTATGATATTGTTTATGTTCCACAAAAGGCGGTGAAGGGGCAAGCCTTGGCTGATTTCTTGGCAGATCATCCAGTGCCGTCAGACTGGAAATTATCTGACGACCTGCCTGACGAAGAAATCTTCTACGTTGAAATTGTTGACCCATGGATTATGTATTTTGACGGTGCAGCTCGAAGATATGGCGCAGGAGCGGGTATAGTATTCATTACCCCTGAAAAACACATGTTGCCGTATAGCTTCGCATTTGAAGAGGTATGTTCGAATAATGTTGCTGAATATCAAGCACTCATTATGGGTCTTCAAATAGCAATAGAAATTGGAGTGACCTACATTGAGATCTATGGAGATTCAAAACTGATAATTAATAAGTTGTCGCTCCAATACGAGGTGAAGCATCCAGATTTAATGCCTTACTTTAATTATGCAAGACGACTCTTAGAGAGCTTTGACAGTATGACGATAGAGCATATTCCGAGAGCTGAAAATGCAAAGGCAGATGCATTAGCAAACTTGGCCACAGCCCTGACTGTCTCAGAAAGTGAAATATTAAACGTCCCGATTTGTCAAAAATGGGTTGTACCGCCAACTGAAATTGAAAATCAAGAAGCAAACGTAATATCAGTCTATGTGATTGAGGAAGAGGATTGGCGACAACCGATTATAGATTATCTACAGCATGAAAAACTTCCCACAGAGTCCCGACGTAAGGCCGATATACGAAGAAGAAGTGCTCGATTCATCTACTACAAGGAAACCCTTTATCGACGCTCCTATGACGGAATTTTTCTTCGATGCCTAGGAAAAGAAGAATCGACAAAGGCATTAGAGGAAGCGCACTCAGGGGTCTGTGCTGCTCATCAATCGGGACCGAAACTTCATTTTCAGTTGAAGAGAATGGGTTATTACTGGCCAACGATGATTCAAGACTCGATGGAGTATGCAAAGAAATGTGAGGCTTGTCAGTTTCATGCAAACTTCATACATCAACCGCCATAACCCCTTCACCCGACCATAGCTTCATGGCCCTTTGAAGCTTGGGGGCTCGATCTCGTTGGTCCAATAACACCTAAGTCCTCAGCGGGACATTCTTATATCCTCGCCGGGACAGATTATTTTTCAAGGTGGGCCGAGGCGATTGCGTTAAAGGAGGCGAAGAAGGAAATTGTTGTGAATTTCATCCGAGCCCACATCATTTACCGTTACGGCATCCCTCACCGCATCGTGACTGATAATGGAAGACAATTTTCTAATAGTCTAATGGACAATTTATGTGAGAAATTCAAGTTCAAGCAATGCAAGTCATCCATGTACAACGCTTCGGCAAATGGATTGGCAGAAGCATTCAACAAGACATTGTGCAACTTGTTGAAAAAAGTGGTCTCCAAGTCAAAAAGAGACTGGTAGGAAAAGATTGGTGAGGCATTATGGGCTTACCGAACTACCCACCGCACTCCTACAGGAGTCACACCTTATTCCCTAGTCTATGGGGTTGAAGTTGTGCTCCCTTTGGAAAGAGAAATCTCATCCTTAAGGATGGCGGTGCAAGAGGGGTTAACTACGGAAGAGAATGCAAGATTGCGTCTCCAAGAATTGGAAGCACTCGATGAAAGAAGATTAGATGCTCAACAAGCCTTGGAATGCTACCAAGCACGAATGACTAAGGCCTTCAACAAAAATTTGAAGCCTCGATCATTTCAAGTTGGTGATCTAGTACTTGCAGTTCGAAGACCCATTATCACAACGCGACACACGGGGAGCAAATTCACCCCTAAATGGGACGGACCCTATGTTGTCAAAGAAGTCTACACAAATGGGGCATACAAGATCGTGGATCAGGACGGATTAAGGATTGGCCCAATCAACGGCAAGTTTCTCAAGAAATTTTATGCATAAAATGTAATACTCCTTAACGTAAGAGTATAAACTACATGTTGCTCCTGGCCCGCACGAGCTTAAAAGGTGAACGACCCAAGTAAAAAAAAAAAATTTACTCATCATGTAATTTGAACTACGTTATGACTTGATCTCTTACTTTCAAAAATACGTAGGCAACAAAAAAATTAAATTCAATAAAGCAACAAAGGAAAATTATTATTCCAAAATGAGAGAGACAAGCCAAATGGCACGAGAGAAATCTAGAAGAAGATACAGGGAGTATGACAAAAAAAAAATACATAAATCAAGGCATCCACTGAAACTCTTTCAGCTCCTCATGCGAACCCTCTAGAAGCTCACGATATGTCAGCCACGGCTCGGGTATCGACATCATCAATAAAGAGGACACAACAAGGATGTTCTTTTCCTTTGTAAAGCAACATTGCAAGTTGAGCGCGTGCACTACTCTTAGGGTGATGCTACAAGCTGAACGTTCACACTACCACTAGGGTGAAGGTACAAGTTTCGTACTGTTGCGTGCTCAATGTTTAAAAGAAATATGCAATAAGAGAGCACTCAGAACATGCAAGCATACATGATCTTGTAGCAAGTAGTAAGTATTTTTTCATTCGTTTTCCCACAGAGATTTATTCTTAGTTACTCGCGAAGTGTATTGTTAAGCAAGAAGGGGTGGATTTGATGGGGTAGATTTGTTTTTAAGTTGCCTAATTACTAAGGAATATGTAAAGGATAGATGCATAAACAAGTGCAAGTCAATGATAAACTCAAATGTAAAGAGAAGAGATTAATAAACGAAGAGAAAAATGGCTAAGGCAGAATTTTAACTTAAAGGAATTGCGAGAACAGCAATTTTACCGCAATGTTACTGACAGCGAAAGTGTGTAAAATGTGGAAACAAGGGCTACTAACGACTCCTCCATAGGCTTTTTCACACGATTCTCAAGCATTAGATCAACTCACTATGCATCAAACTAACTCATTCTCATGTATCTTCCGATTTCATGCATTAGATTCTTTAGTTTACTCATGTCCAAGTAAGGTCTTAAGCATCTTGTTAAAGCAGTAAGTTGTGATTTGTACTAGGAAAACGCCTATTCCTAGGTCGTTTTCCGGCTACCTTGAGAGGCTAGCATGAGTGTATGACTCTGAACTCTTACTCCTTCCAGAGGTTAGGAGTTCTTTGGACAAAATGGATGACCAATCGAAATTGCCCGTGGGATGAAGCTTACATACAATCAATGCATTCGAGGGCTATCCTACATGCTTGGTTCACGTGTTTTAGCCTATAGTCTTGTCATTAGCATGCCCCTATGTGACTTAGTTACTCATGGATGTGGATAGATTAGAAAGAGTAGATGAAGAAGACATGCTTAGAAGAAGATTAAAGACAAAACAGAAAGAAAAAACAGTAGGCAGAGACGAAATAGAGAGATTGCGAAATGATGAATTGTACGTTGATTAATCAATTGTTTGAATGAACAAATGAAGATTAGAAACACTGAAGTAAAGACAGAAAGCAACGAAATGGAATAGAGTAGCTAATGGAAAGGAAATAACAACAAACAGTACTGAAAGTAGGAAACTAAAACAGAAAGCAATAAGCTGTGCGTGGTCTTCTCGATTGCGAACGCCTCGACTGAATAGAGAGAAAGGCAAGCCTTGCTTGGATGAATCCAATCAGAAGAGAAGATGAATCTTCTCTCCTTCCTATCAGATTGTCGACTCCAACAGCTGAACCTCTCAAACCAACAGACGGAGAAGAGAAAGAATGGAGAAGAAGCTGCGTTGAACTGAGAAGTCTACGCTTTTCGGATGTGTTTCAACCCTCCTCTTTGACCTCCTTTTATAGTATTCTGCAGGTGCGATTGGGCCAAGGAGAACCATCCATCCTCAACGTCGTACTTCAACGTGGCTGGAGGAGAAAGAACGAATCCCTGAAATATCGGATCACAACAGAAAAAGGTTAGCCAACTTACGGATTTCACTTAAAACAGTGCGGTTTTAGCAATGTTTCCGCAATGCCTTCGCAATGCACAGTTTTCATTCCTTTAACTTCGTTTTTCATTCCTTTTCTTTCCTTTTGCATACAAGTCCTAATTTAGCTTCATTCTTCTAATTCTCATATATAAGCACAAGTTCAAGCTAAATCCTATCAAAAATACTTGCAAATGCACAACTTCCTAATACAAATAAGTCCTAAAATAGTCACTTTTGGAGACGTAACACACCCCCAAACTTAAGGTTTTGCTCGTCCTCGAGCAATCTAAGGACTTACTTAGGCTGCTGTTTTATCTTCTCTAACCACTTGCTGACTCCCCTAAGTTCCTATCTAAGGCAATGTTGTCCTGTGACATACTTCTAAGTTTACAACTACCCTCTCATTTTGCTTCTTCTGACTTCGCATGCCTAATGCTCCTACTGTTTCATTAACTCCCCACGACTGATCTACTTGCTTCTGTCATATAGTGCAACTATCCCTAAGGTTTCAAATTCTACCTAGCTTTACCCCAGACTCAGTACATGCTTCTAATTTTTACTTTTGAGCTGCCTAGGATTCCTTAGAGTCATGTCAGTCTTAGTATTAAACAGTGACAGTAGTACATTTAGAGAACAACCTAAACCCTGGCATCACTACATTGGACATACATTCATCTCCCTAAACAACCCTACAAGCTACAACTTTGTGCTTAGCTAATTGAGGTTCAGAGTTCTTTTTATTCAGGACACCCAAGCCACAAAGTTGCAACTCCTAGGTATACATTCTTCTTCCCTATTTTTTCCTTTTTTCTTTCTTACTTTGGTGGAGCCTCTCCTTTGGTTGCCTTTTGATGCAATGCCACTTGTGGGTTACACACTTGGCACTGATTACTCAGCAACTTTAAGAGAGACACCCCTCTTTATTCTATTTTTTTTTTTTTTTTTTCAGTTCATCATTTTTTTGTAAAGGAGAAGAAGAATGCTTATGCTTAAAGGGAGAGAGGAATGTTCCTAGGCCTAGGGTGGCCTCCCCCAAACTTAAACTACTCATTGTCCCCAATGAGTGTCTGAGGTGGCACACCCCCAAACTTGTCCTAGAAGCATCTAGTCTAGGGCAAAACAAAGAGAATCTAAAAGTCCTAGGGATAGACAGAACATTCTCAAAGCAAATAACTCAGCAGCAGAAATTTGTAAAAACAGGAAGGGAAGGACTTAAAGCTACGCATGCTGAGCAATTTAAGCGACTAATTTAAACTATCAAAGGTGCCTTAAGACACTCATTCAGCATGCTTATAGATAGGCTATATAAGATAGTCAAGACAGCAGCAAAAGAACAAAATTAAAACAGAACCAGCCTAGCTAATCAGTCAGTCAAAAACATGCAATTACTAACAAAAATTGCGGAGATCGCAAGGATTTCGCAATGAATAAACAGGGTAGATATATCAGTGATCAAGGCCCCTATGCATGCTCTTTCCAGTCATCTCAGCTAAACAAAAAGGAAACTAACACAACCTACCTATTCAGATACCATCAGACTATACTAAACAATTCTAAACAACAAAAATAAAGAACTAAATACAGATCAAATATTGATTCCAAAATGGCAGCATTCACACATTTTAACGAAAAGCAGAGTTTTTTTTTTGTAGGGAACAGAAATACTCCCTTGAGTGCTCCTCAGACTCGCACTCAGACGTCCTCATCATCATCCCTCCGTGCTCGTGGAGGTGCCCATGGCGTCAGCAAATCAGTGGGGAACTCAGAAAAGATGCAGCCCAACTGGTCAGCAACATCCTTATCCCTCGCTTGAGCATACTCAGCCCATTGAGCCATCTTCTTTTGCAGGTCCATCAGACAGGCCATAGATAGAGACTGAGCAGCAGCCAGGCCGTCTAACTCAAACTCCATGTTCCCCTTCCTGCGCATCCGCAGGCCTGTAGGCAGCTCCAGATGCCCCGTGTAGGCCAGCTGCCTCTCCATCCTCTCGATT
The DNA here is from genome assembly GCA_028017165.1 of Herpetospermum pedunculosum. Classification (NCBI taxonomy): domain Eukaryota; kingdom Viridiplantae; phylum Streptophyta; class Magnoliopsida; order Cucurbitales; family Cucurbitaceae; genus Herpetospermum; species Herpetospermum pedunculosum. The sequence goes on from CM051530.1 coordinate 50,129,844, forward strand.
GGTACACCTGCACGTAAGCAAAGCTTAGTGATTGTGTTGGGGAAGAAAAGTGGGCCCTTACCTTTTTTGGCACAGTCTGCAATTGAGGTTGCAATGACCTCACCAACATTGATTGTGAGGCCCCTCATGATCGCATATACCAGCAGCGATCTTCCTTGGTTGATGGTGGTCTCGTGGGTCACTGGGACAGCCGTCTGCGCACGAAGGAAAACCATACAGCTGCCTTCGCCGTAAGGGTCGCACTCATCAGAGTGTGCTTCCCATTGCGCGAAATCGTCCAAGCTGCCTCAGGTTGGCCGATGATCCGTAGTGCTTCCTCCAGGACAGCCTCAGTTGGCGCATCAATGATCCTTGCATAGTCAGTGTGCTTCTGCCCCTTGAGGCCATATGCTTCATTGATCGCCTTGGCTGAGAAGTCCACCTCGATTCCTCTTACCACGGACAAGCCATCCTCAGGGTGCGTCAGGTTGGCATAGAAATCGTACACCATGCTGGAGTAGGCGGGGATGGGCGGTCTGCACAGCTCTTCCCAGCCGTGGTTGGTGATCCCTGCGCGCAAGAATTGCGGCAGGTCTGCCAACGTGTCAAGGAACCCCTTCTCATGGAGCAGGTCCCTCTTCCTTAACTCAGTGCCCCTCGAATCTGCATCAGAGGACACATACCTCACAGTTTGAGGTTCATCTTCGGGGTACAGCTTGGCTTTCCCCTTATCTTTTGCCCTCGTTGACTCAGCAGCCTCGACCCTCAACCTCTTCAATGAAGGCTCACCACTGACCTTCCTTTTCTTGGTTTTCTTGGAGGCTTTTGGCCGTTTGGCCTTGACAACCTTGGGCTCCTTCTTCCTCAGTCGTGCCCTGGTGGTGATCTGCTGGAGGCAGTCTCCCAAAGTCTCATCCATCGAATCTCCCCCCTTTGCTGGGCTATCGGGGCTGACTTCTCTCAAAGGAGAGAACACCTCTGCTTCTTCACCCGGCGCTGATTCTTGATGATCTTCACTTGGATTTTCAGGCTCGGGCGTTGGTGATGCTGGCGATGCCCCAGGGCTCTGCGCTGGTGGAGATTGTTCAGAGCTTTGTGGAGATGGAGAAGGCTCGGGGCTTCGCGCTGGTGGAGATGGAGAAGGGCTTTGTCTGGCCGTCTCGTAGGATGGACGACCACTTTCTTGACTCTCCACAGTGGGAGTCTTCTTCTTGATGGCTGCGTCTTCGACAGCCATCTTCCACTTCCTCTTCTTAGGCGTTCCTGCTGGTTCAGATGGCCCAGCAGGGATTTCGGTCACCACCTTCCACTTCTTCTTGCGGATAGGCAGCTTGGGAAGTCGTTCGGTGATAACTCCAATTTGGAGCTATTAAATACTTCCTAATATTAGCTTAAGTCCGCTTTTAATTGATTAATATATCTCGTTTGTAGGAGAAAAGCGGCAAAGAGCTCGTGCGTCCGTTGGGCCCGTTCGAGAGCTTAAAGTGGAGTTTTAGCGTCCCGAGAATGCATCGGGAAGAGGGGAACTTGATCCGTGAAGAAACGGGACAAAACTGCCTTGGAGAGGCAAAGTTTCAGCCCCAAACCCGAGAGCCAGCGTCGAGCTACAGCGTCGAGACGCTGGCTCGACGCTGGAAAAACCCGAGAGCAAGCGTCGAGACGCTAGCTCGACGCTGCCCTGGCGTCGAGACCCTGATTGGCGTCGAGACGCTCCAGAGGAGGCGCGCGCAGGAATTTTATCGGGGCAGCGTCGCGACGCTGCCCAGCGTCGCGACGCCATCGAAGGCGCGCGCGGAAAACTTAGGGCACAGCGTCGAGACGCTGACCTAGCGTCTCGACGCTACGACGATGGCAGAAGTTAAATGACGATTTTTCTGCACATTTTTTGGGATCTTCTTCACCAATTTTTTAGAGCTTTTTATATTCTTCTTCCTCGGTTTTTCTCTATTTTCCGTGGAGCTCCGCCATTGTTGGCATGCTAGTGAGCTCCATCTTCATATTGTAACTTGTGGATGATTCCTTCCATGGCCGTCGTTGGAGCGGAATTGACAAACCGCGCCATGAGCGGCTAAGGTAAGGGTGAACGGTTTGGGATTAGTTTAGGGCGAATTTGTTAGATATTTGGGTTTTGATAATTTGAGCTTTGATTATGCATGTTGGGATCTGTTTATTTGCATTTGTCTGCTTTGCTTAATCCAACGCGCATGTTGAATTTCGACGATTGACACTCGAGTAATTTAGCATGTTGTGTATGTTAAAGAGTAGCGATGCCGTGCCTCTCACTGCTCGACTAAGTAACACAGGTAGATAAAACTAAATCGGAGTATCAAGTCGCGTAGGATAATTGTTGATTGCATACGGCGTTTGCGGGCAATCTACTAGCAATTAGAATTCACGCTTGAATGTTCGTCGCGGTTAGCTAGTGACTGTCTAGATTTACCTTAGGGCTGATCACCTTGATGTAAGCTTAGATAACGTGTAATTGGAACTGTGTGGTCTGATTAAAATCCATGGAGTCGGCTACTTTGGGGCTTCTCTGGTAGTCGTCCGCGTGCATAATAAACTGATTACCATGAACTTTGCATTAAATGATGAACCTGAATTGTCTAACAATTGATCCCGAAACTCCCAAACCGTGCACACGTTTTCTACTTGTTATTCTTTCTTCCGTTAGTTTCTTCATTATTTCTCTTGGATGCTAAAAACCCCCCGTTACCAAATCAATCAGTTAATTAAATCCCAATTTTAATTGTGATTTTGATCGTTCTTACTCCTTGGATCGACCCTGTTACCACTGGCTGCAAAGCCTTGGTCATAGGCTTATAAATTACATTTTGGCAAGCCTCGACAGCTTGAGTTTAAGCGATAGTTCAAAATATCGTCCACCAAAATTGGCGCCGTTGCCGGGGAGTAGGCAATTTGATTAAAATTATGATTGACGTTTGAATTTAATTGATTGATGGTTTGCTGAAAATTTTTCTTGTTTGTATCTTGTATGTTTAGATTTTTGTTTGTGTATGACCCGTTCCTCTGAGGGGAGTAGATTGCAGTTTATCCCAGAGATTGACAGAGAGGAGCGGCGGTTAAGGAGAGAAGCCCGTGAGGGGCAGAGACCGGTTGAAGAAGAAGAAGGCAATCCCTTCTTGGTTGACGAGATGGCGCAAGGTGACGCGCCACGGACGCTAAAGCAACTGGCAGCGCCAGACCTGAACCTGCAGCCTTTGTGCATAAACTACCCCGTGGTAGCAGGTAACTTCGAATTAAAATCCGGTTTAATTCACCAGTTACCTTCTTTCCATGGCAACGCAGGTGAGGACGCGAACAAACACTTGATGGAATTCCATTGCGTCTGCGCGGGGATGAAGCCCGCGGGAGTCACGGAGGAGCAGCTGAACATGAGGGCATTCCCCTTCACGCTCAAGGACAAAGCCAAGGATTGGCTGTATTACCTGCCCTCCGGATCGATCACCACGTGGCAGGATATGAAGCGGGTATTTTTGGAAAAATACTTTCCCGCATCCTTGGCCACCACACTGCGAAAGAGGATTTATGGGATCACCCAGGATGTAGGTGAGTCCCTGCACGAATACTGGGAACGTTTCGGGCGCCTGTGCGCGAGCTTCCCACATCATCAGATTGCCGATCAGCTGCTCATACAGTACTTTTATGAGGGGATGACGCCCCATGACCGGCAAATGATTGATGCAGCGAGTGGCGGGGCACTGATTGACAAGACCCCAGTTGAGGCCAAGCAGTTGATAGCAAACATGGCAACAAACTCGCAGCAATTTGGTATTCGAGGGCAAGGACAAGTCCATAGCGTGGCTCAGAGTCGTGAATTGATTGAGATGAAGGCCCAGGTGGCTGAGATAGGCAGTATGTTGAAAAAAATCGTTGGAGGACACCGCGAGGTGGAGGAGGTCAACGCGATCGGGGGGTACGCTTCCAACCCAAGGAAGTACGGCCCATATTCCAACACGTATAACCCCGGTTGGCGCGACCACCCCAACTTTAGCTATGGGAACAGGGAAGGACAGTCTCGCTTCCAAGGCCAGTCCCACGACAGGCCTAATTCTTCCACCTAGGCTCAAGCCTCGGGCTCCTCCAGCTCACTTGAAGAAATGGTAAGGACCATCGTGACGAGCACCAGCCAGTTCCAAAAAGAGGCTCGAGAAGAGCTCAATTCTCACAAGGCCGAGCTGCAGAATCTGAACAAGCAGCTGACACAAATGGCGGTGTCTATCAGTAAGATTGAGAGCAAGAGCTCGGGGAAGCTTCCTTCCCAAACCACGGTCAACTCATGTGAAAACGTGAGTGTTATTCAGCTGCGCAGTGGGAAGTCACTTTCCACTAGAGCTGTGAAGGAAGCCACGGACAGCCTGAACAAGTCCGCCCCGACTGCTCCTGAGATTCAGAATGAGAGAAAAGACGAGAAGGTCAGTGTACCTGAGGATGTTACCAGAGCACCATTCCCGAGTCGGCTGGTGAAGCCTACTTTGGAAACTGAGGATGCGGAGGTCCTTCGAACCTTCCAAAAGGTGGTGGTCAACATCCCGCTTCTTGAGGCCGTAAGCCAAGTACCGAAATACGCCAAGTTCCTCAAGAAGTGGTGCACGAGCAAAAGAATGTCAAGAAAAAGTGACGAGACGAAGAAAGAAACCGTCTCCGCAATCTTCCAAGGTAATCTTCCACCGAAGTGCATCGATCCTGGTATGTTTACTATCCCTTGCACTATCGGTACTAAATTCATTGAAAATGCCATGTTAGATCTCGGTGCCTCAATTAATGTCATGTCTTATGATGTTTTTAAAGAACTTGAATTGTGTACTTTAATTGAGTCCAATATAGTTTTCCAACTAGCCGTTCGATCTTATGTGCATCCTTTAGGGAAGATTGAGGATATTTTAGTCAAAGTTAAGGACTTACTGTTTCCATGCGATTTCTATGTGCTGAATATGAATGAAAATTCTTCGCATGTTTCCTCTTCTATTTTATTAGGCCGCCCATTTATGAAGACCGCTAAGGTCAAGATAGATGTTGATAGGGGTGCCTTATCTGTAGAATTTGATGGAATGGTGAATGAATTTATTATAAATGCATCGAAGTCGTCTGTGAATGCTGGGAATGTATCTGTTGTCGAGCATGATGAGAATGGGAGTCTACCCTCGCGCTTGAGGGATGGTTCCCATGTCTCAGTTACAAAATCTGATTTGAATTTGTTTGATGATAATGCTAAGTTTTGCACTAACTATTCTGATATTCACGTGCTTGAAGCACGAAGAGTGCAAATGGTTTCAAATTTTGAATGCAGGAAAAGTGTGGACGTGGACAAGTCTGGATCGTCCCCCGCACTTACAGACTATGGATGAGTCTGTGGAGAGAATACAGTCGAGCAACCGACTTTAAAAATTCTGCGCTTCTCGGAGGCACCCGAGCGATGAACTGTTTTTATGCTTTAAGTTTTGTTTTATTGCTTTTTAGATTAACTTAGTTTTAATATGCTTGTTGTTGTTCTTTTAGGAATCGAGGAAGAGAAGACAATTTTGGGCTCTGATGCTTTTGTGCGCCGCTTCCTCGCCCTCGCCAGCTTCACAAAGAGTCAGGGAAGTGTACTTCTTCTTCCCTTTTTACTTTGTTTTATCTGACTGGATGGCATTGGGGACAATGCCATATTTTGAAGTTGGGGGTGGAGTTAGTCTGATGGATACGCTTGTGTAGTTTGTTGAGAAGTGCTATTATTGATATTGAAGTGCTTGAGACTCTGTTTACTGTTTTCTGACTATGATAGCCTAGGAAATGCATGTTGGAAATTTGAGCATGCTCATAATCGAGTTTTTGCATGAGTTTTGTGTTTATTAGGTTCATGTCAAAAAATTTAAAAAAATTTCTGTTGCTCCCTTGCACTTGTCGCGCACTTAGCAACCTCTCCCTAGATTCCGTAGGCTCGAAATTCGCATGTTTCGCTAATTCTCGTTGTCACCCCGAAAGGCACTCTTAGGTAGCTTGTTGCATGAGAGTTAGTAGTTGGTTAATTGAGAAAGCATGTGCTTAGCCTAATTAAAAAAAAATAGAAAAGCATGTTTTGATAGAAAATTCCTCTCGAGGCGCTCCTCCTTCTTTGTAGCGCTAAAGAAGTGAGCGTGAGTCCTTAAAAACGTGAAGCTTTGGCCTAAGTTTGACGTGTTAGGCAGCTCGAGTTGGAAAGAAAAAGAAATAAAAAGTTGGTTCAAAGAACCTTAATTAAAGAGTACAAATTACTCGTGAAAAGAAAAAGATTGAGAAAAATGATTAGGTCTCTTAATTTGCTTCTTTCTCTCGTGTAAGTCAAGTTTAGACTGTTCTTAAACGCTAGAAGTAGGGGGAAACGGGATGTGCGTTGCATGTGGGTTCTCCGTGTTTACGTGAGTTTAGGAGTGGTTAGCTAGCACACACACACGTTAGGGGGCAAGAGTTAATTTTTGATATGTCCTAGTTAATGCATGAACGAAATGCTTCCATGATTATACTCGTGTTTAAAATTTCAATATGCATGGAGGTTTGAGTTAGAATGCATGTAAGCGCGTCCTTAGAGTCAATGTCTTTGTAGTGCTTGCTCGAGGACTAGCAATGTTTAAGTTGGGGGTGTTTGATAACTCCAATTTGGAGCTATTAAATACTTCCTAATATTAGCTTAAGTCCGCTTTTAATTGATTAATATATCTCGTTTGTAGGAGAAAAGCGGCAAAGAGCTCGTGCGTCCGTTGGGCCCGTTCGAGAGCTTAAAGTGGAGTTTTAGCGTCCCGGGAATGCATCGGGAAGAGGGGAACTTGATCCGTGAAGAAACGGGCCAAAACTGCCTTGGAGAGGCAAAGTTTCAGCCCCAAACCCGAGAGCCAGCGTCGAGACTCTGGCTCGACGCTGGAAAAACCCGAGAGCAAGCGTCGAGTGATAGCGTCGAGACGCTAGCTCGACGCTGCCCTGGCGTCGAGACCCTGCTTGGCGTCGAGACGCTCCGGAGGAGGCGCGCGCAGGAATTTTATCGGGGCAGCGTCGCGACGCCATCGAAGGCGCACGCAGAAAACTTAGGGCACAGCGTCGAGACGCTGGCCTAGCGTCTCGACGCTACGACGATGGCAGAAGTTAAATGACGATTTTTCTGCAAATTTTTTGGGATCTTCTTCACCAATTTTTGAGAGCTTTTCATCTTCTTCTTCCTCGGTTTTTCTCTATTTTCCGTGGAGCTCCGCCATTGTTGGCATGCTAGTGAGCTCCATCTTCATTGTAACTTGTGGATGATTCCTTCCATGGCCGTCGTTGGAGCGGAATTGACAAACCGCGCCATGAGCGGCTAAGGTAAGGGTGAACGGTTTGGGATTAGTTTATGGCGATTTTGTTAGATGTTTGGGTTTTGATAATTTGAGCTTTGATTATGCATGTTGGGATCTGTTTATTTGCATTTGTCTGCTTTGCTTAATCCAACGCGCATGTTGAATTTCGACGATTGACACTCGAGTAATTTAGCATGTTGTGTATGTTAAAGAGTAGCGATGCCGTGCCTCTCACTGCTCGACTAAGTAACACAGGTAGATAAAACTAAATCGGAGTATCAAGTCGCGTAGGATAATTGTTGATTGCATACGGCGTTTGCGGGCAATCTACTAGCAATTAGAATTCACGCTTGAATGTTCGTCGCGGTTAGCTAGTGACTGTCTAGATTTACCTTAGGGCTGATCACCTTGATGTAAGCTTAGATAACGTGTAATTGGAACTGTGTGGTCTGATTAAAATCCATGGAGTCGGCTACTTTGGGGCTTCTTTGGTAGTCGTCCGCGTGCATAATAAACTGATTACCATGAACTTTGCATTAAATGATGAACCTGAATTGTCTAACAATTGATCCCGAAACTCCCAAACCGTGCACACGTTTTCTACTTGTTATTCTTTCTTCCGTTAGTTTCTTCATTATTTCTCTTGCATGCTAAAAACCCCCCGTTACCAAATCAATCAGTTAATTAAATCCCAATTTTAATTGTGATTTTGATCGTTCTTACTCCTTGGATCGACCCTGTTACCACTGGCTGCAAAGTCTTGGTCATAGGCTTATAAATTACATTTTGGCAAGCCTCGACAGCTTGAGTTTAAGCGATAGTTCAAAATATCGTCCACCATTCGGTTCGCGCGGCTTCGGCATCTGCCAAGGCAAGGAGTGCCTCCCTCGCAGCTGCCTCAGCTTCAGTGGCCTTCTTCCTGGAAGCAGATCTCTCAGCCCGTGTAAGCACCATGGTCGAATCGGAGAAATCTGGAAAGAGGAATTGCAGAGGAAGAAGGAGAGATATTTCTTGAAGTTCAGCGAATGAGGGAAGCGTACGGGCCACAGCTATTCCAACGGCTATTTGTAATGATGTAAATCCCAACGGCTATTTCTGTTGCGGATTCAGCAAATCCACCGCAATTAAATGGCCGTTTGAGATTTCCTTGTTTTAAATGCCAATATTCTCTCAACTTAATCTGTGATTCGGCCCGATATTTTCCCCGATTCTTTATCCTTGATTCATCTCCTTGATTCCCTCTTTTGATCCCCTATGAAAAGAAATAAAATTAACATCAAATTCGTTATAAAAATCACACATAAACATATACAAATAACAACCGAAAGAATAACAAAAAATAAACTAAGGCATAGCCTCGCATGGACGAGCACAGTAATCACTCGTCCTCTCTCGGTTTTATTTTCAAGTTTCAGTCAAGAGGAAGGCCGAGAGAGTCTTCACATCTCCTTCCTCATAATAATGCTTCAATCGTGCACCATTAACCATGAACGGTTGCCCGTGCTGCAGGTTCCTAATCTCGATTGCACCATGAACAAACACGTTAGTTATCACAAAAGGACCTGACCATCTGGACTTAAGTTTGCCTGGAAATAACCTTACCCGTGAATTGAACAATAAGACATGTTGGCCTTTTTAAAAGTCCTTGATCCTAAGTCTACTGTCATGCCAAATCTTAGTTTTTTCTTTATTCATTTTAGCATTTTCATAGGACATATGTCTCAGCTCATCCAACTCATGTAATTGCAGAGACCGCAATGTTCCAGCATCGGTCACGCAATAATTAAGTTCTTTTAAGGCCCAAAAGGCTTTGATTTCTAATTCGAAGGGAAGATGACATGCGTTTCCATACACTAGCCTATAAGGAGACATACTTAAGGGTGTTTTATATGCAGTCCTATACGCCCACAGTGCATTATCAATTCATGCTAAACGACTATGATTGTTGGCACATAATAAATATTTCATTCCCAAAATAAACTACTCCTAACATACGAAATCTAAGCAAAGCATAATAAAATCCTAATTTAAGAGTTTAGGGATCAGAAATCTCCCTTGTCAATCTGCCTCATATGGATATTCTTCAATGTTTCGAGGCATCACTTATGCTCCTTTAAGATACTTAAGTCTTGATTTACGGGGTCGGACATTCTGCCACACCTTGAATTTGTTGATTCTTTCAAAGAGACTGCATGTTATAACATCCCAAGGTTTGTACTTTCTGTGCGTTGGTTTTGTTTCTACAATATTTGCTACAACATAGCTTTGATGCGATGGGACTTCTTTTTCTGGCACATCTCTTTCTAACTCCTTCAGCTGGAGCATTTGTGGTGGTGGTGGCTCAACTCTTTCATTGGTGGAGAAGCTTGCTACAACCTCAAACATTTCAAATTCTTGTTCCTCAAGCAGCGCATTAGTCTCTTTGGCCTCATCCAGCACAATTTCATTTTTCTCAACTTTCACCAACTCCACCATTTCATATGGAGATTCCCTTGGATCACTCTTCTCAGATTCGAAGGTAACAAAGGATTCATCATCATAAAAATCGAACATCTGAGGGCATGGTGGTGGTGATTTTGCTATAACAAGTAGATCTTGTAAGTCATTTGTGAGCTGGGCTAACTGCACATCCATTCTCCTCATGGATGCATCATTTCTTGCCATGAATTCTATGCATCATTCCTTGCGGGTGATAATTCTTCATTTGAAGTTGGGGCATAATGTTGATAGTCTTCATGTTGGTGGAACTCTTCATAATGAGTAACTTACCCATGCTCTTCCCAAGAATTATTTGAGAGTTGCCACTGATCATGTTCACACATGTACGAATAATGGTTGTCATAGCTTTGTTGATATTGCCTCTCTTGATAATTCAATGTTGGGCAATTCTCCAAGTTATGATTATCCCCACAATAAGCACATGGCTGATAAAATTCTTCAAACTGTTGTGGGCAAACTCTTCCTCCAATTAAGTTCTGCAGCGTATTCATTTACTTTGTCAGACACATATGTTTTCCACCTGCATAGTTTCTCTCTGTTTCGAGTTGAGGTTTGGAAACTCTTTCATAAACTAGCTTGATAGTACCTGTAAAAGAAATGAAAGAAGATTAGCTCCACTAGATATTGAGTTTTTTTTTTTTTTTTTTTTTTTTAACTTAACAAACTTCGTATTCACTAAACAAAATCCCCGGCAGCGGCGCCAAAAACTTGTTGCGTGCTCAATGTTTAAAAGAAATATGCAATAAGAGAGCACTCAGAACATGCAAGCATACATGATCTTGTAGCAAGTAGTAAGTATTTTTTCATTCGTTTTCCCACAGAGATTTATTCTTAGTTACTCGCGAAGTGTATTGTTAAGCAAGAAGGGGTGGATTTGATGGGGTAGATTTGTTTTTAAGTTGCCTAATTACTAAGGAATATGTAAAGGATAGATGCATAAACAAGTGCAAGTCAATGATAAACTCAAATGTAAAGAGAAGAGATTAATAAACGAAGAGAAAAATGGCTAAGGCAGAATTTTAACTTAAAGGAATTGCGAGAACAGCAATTTTACCGCAATGTTACTGACAGCGAAAGTGTGTAAAATGTGGAAACAAGGGCTACTAACGACTCCTCCATAGGCTTTTTCACACGATTCTCAAGCATTAGATCAACTCACTATGCATCAAACTAACTCATTCTCATGTATCTTCCGATTTCATGCATTAGATTCTTTAGTTTACTCATGTCCAAGTAAGGTCTTAAGCATCTTGTTAAAGCGCAGTAAGTTGTGATTTGTACTAGGAAAACGCCTATTCCTAGGTCGTTTTCTGGCTACCTTGAGAGGCTAGCATGAGTGTATGACTCTGAACTCTTACTCCTTCCAGAGGTTAGGAGTTCTTTGGACAAAATGGATGGCCAATCGAAATTGCCCGTGGGATGAAGCTTACATACAATCAATGCATTCGAGGGTTATCCTACATGCTTGGTTCACGTGTTTTAGCCTATAGTCTTGTCATTAGCATGCCCCTATGTGACTTAGTTACTCATGGATGTGGATAGAACAGAAAGAGTAGATGAAGAAGACATGCTTAGAAGAAGATTAAAGACAAAACAGAAAGGAAAAACAGTAGGCAGAGACGAAATAGAGAGATTGCGAAATGATGAATTGTACGTTGATTAATCAATTGTTTGAATGAACAAATGAAGATTAGAAACACTGAAGTAAAGACAGAAAGCAACGAAATGGAATAGAGTAGCTAATGGAAAGGAAATAACAACAAACAGTACTGAAAGTAGGAAACTAAAACAGAAAGCAATAAGCTGTGCGTGGTCTTCTCGATTGCGAACGCCTCGACTGAATAGAGAGAAAGGCAAGCCTTGCTTGGATGAATCCAATCAGAAAAGAAGATGAATCTTCTCTCCTTCCTATCAGATTGTCGACTCCAACAGCTGAACCTCTCAAACCAACAGACGGAGAAGAGAAAGAATGGAGAAGAAGCTGCGTTGAACTGAGAAGTCTACGCTTTTCGGATGTGTTTCAACCCTCCTCTTTGACCTCCTTTTATAGTATTCTGCAGGTGCGATTGGGCCAAGGAGAACCATCCATCCTCAACGTCGTACTTCAACGTGGCTGGAGGAGAAAGAACGAATCCCTGAAATATCGGATCACAACAGAAAAAGGTTAGCCAACTTACGGATTTCACTTAAAACATTGCGGTTTTAGCAATGTTTCCGCAATGCCTTCGCAATGCACAGTTTTCATTCCTTTAACTTCGTTTTTCATTCATTTTCTTTCCTTTTGCATATAAGTCCTAATTTAGCTTCATTCTTCTAATTCTCATATATAAGCACAAGTTCAAGCTAAATCCTATCAAAAATACTTGCAAATGCACAACTTCCTAATACAAATAAGTCCTAAAATAGTCACTTTTGGAGACGTAACACGTACGCACAAGAGGCTTTACTCGTTTCAAGTTCAAGTTCGAAGGCTTCCTCGCTTTAAGTTCAAGTTTGAAGACGGCTCTGCTTCATCTCCAAGTTTTATGGCATCTTCGTTTCGTCTCAAAGTCGAGGTTGTCGTTTCGTCTTCAAAGTTGAGATGATCTTCAAAGTCGAAGTTGTCGCTTCATCGTCAAAGCCGATGTCGTCGCTTCATCTTCAAAATCGAGGTTGTTATTCCATCTTCAAAGTTTAGGTGATCTGCAAAGTCGAAGTTGTCGCTTCATCGTCAAAGCTGATGTCGTCGCTTCATCTTTAAAATCGAAGTTGTCGCTTCATCGTCAAAGCTGATGTCGTCGCTTCATCTTCAAAATCGAAGTTGTCGCTCCATCGTCAAAGCTGATGTCGTCGCTCCATCTTCAAAATCGAGGTTGTTACTCCATCTTCAAAGTTTAGGTGATCTTTAAAGTGGATGTCGTCTCGTGTCAACTTCAAGTTAGAGATCAAGCGTTTCTCGCTTTAAGTTCAAAACCAGGTGTTACCCGCTTCAAATCTAACTTCAAGATCGAGCGTCGTTCGCTTCAAGTTCAACTTCAAGATCGAGTGTTGGTCCCTTCAGGTTCAAGACCAAGTGCAGCTTGCTTTAAGTTTAAGACTGGGTGTTACTCGCTTCAACTTCAAATTCGAGTGTTGGTCGCTTCAAGTTGAACTTCAAATTCAAGCATTGGTCGTTTCAAGTTCAAGACCAAGCGCTGCTCAGTTCAAATTCAAGATCGAGCAGCGTCGCTCGCTTCTAGTTCAAATTTGAGCATTGCTCACTTCAATTTTAAGTTCAAGTTCGACCGCCGCTCGCTTAAAATTCAACATCGAGTGTCGCCTGCTTCAAGTACAAGTTAAAAATCAAGCGTTCCTCGCTTCAAGTCCAAGTTCGAATGTTGGTCGCTTCAAGCACGAATTTTGGCTTTACTTGTTGCAAGTTTTGAGTTTAAATTCGAGTTTGGAGGTAAAGCGCGACCCTTAGCATTTAAAAAAGGAGAGAATGTTATGAGGGAAGCACACCAACAAAGACGGAGTACGTTCTCTAAGTAGACGCGCTCATTTCACGTAGAGTGGAAATGCCCAAACTGACGCTACTACAAAAGAGAAGTAACGTCCTTAAGTTGTTACGTCGACTTCATAGAAACGGAACACGACGATCCGACGTACCAACAAAGACGGAGTACGTTCTCTAAGTAGACGCGCTCATTTCACGTAGAGTGGAAATGCCCAAACTGACGCATCTACAAAAGAGAAGTAACGTCCTTAAGTTGTTACGTCGAATTCACAGAAACGGAACACGACGATCCGACGTACCAACAAAGACGGAGTACGTTCTCTAAGTAGACGCGCTCATTTCACGTAGAGTGGAAATGCCGCATCTACAAAAGAGAAGTAACGTCGATCTCATAGGAACGGAACACGACGATCCGACGTACCAACAAAGACGGAGTACGTTCTCTAAGTAGACGCGCTCATTTCACGTAGAGTGGAAATGCCCAAACTGACGCATCTACAAAAGAGAAGTAACGCCTTTAAGTCGGCACGCCGATCTCATAGGAACGGAACGCGACGATCTGACGCACCAACAAGGACGGAATACGTTCCCTAAACAGACGTGCATCTGCAAGGGAGAAGTAACGTCTTTAAATCAGTACGTCGATCTCACAGAAACGGAACACGGCGACAGAACTGAACATAACTACTCGACGCTCCAACAAGGACGGAATACGTTCCCTAAGCAGACGTACATCTGCAAAAGAGAAGTAACGCCCTTAAATTGTTACGTCGAGGCCACAGAAACGGAACATAACAAATCGACGCTCTAACAAGGACAGAATACGTTCCCTAAGCAGACGTGCATCTGCATAAGAGAAGTAACGCCCTTAAATTATTACGCCGAGGCCACGAGAACCGAACAGAACGACTCGACGCACAACCTAGGACGGAATACGTTCCCTAAGCATACGTGCATCTGCATAGGAGAAGTAACGCCCTTAGATTGTTACGCCGAGGCCACAGGAGCAGAACACGACGATTCGACGCACCAACAAGGACGGAGTATGTTCCCCAAGCAAACACTCCGATCTCACACAAAGTAAGAACCGAAGCCTCTGCAAAGAAGAAGTAACGCCCAAATCAGTACGCCAAATCCTAAATCGGCGATAAAAGAAATGGCACACCTACAAAAAAATAATGTCGCAACGCTCCCCCACTTGTTTATTCCATTTTAAAATTGAAAAGTTAACAAATTTCAAATCAATATGTGTATATATATAATAAAATAATATATTTATAAAATCTCAATTTCAAAATTATTTAACTAATTTTAATTCTTAATTTCAAAAAAAAAAAAAAAAAAAAAAAAAAAAAATACTTGTTTATTTATAAAAATCTCAAATTCAAAATTACTTAACTAATTTTAAAATTCCTAATTTCAAATTAAAAAAATGATTGGCTATTTAATTATAAAATCCCAAATTCAAAATTACTTAACTAATTTTAAAATTCCTAATTTCAAATTAAAAAATTATTGGTTATTTAATCACAAAATCCCAAATTCAAAATTACTTAGTGAGGATTTCTAAAGCCCAATCTTGAATTACATAACATCTAATCACTAAATTAAATGCCTTCCATAAACTAAATTAAATGTCCATTCCATAAAATAAATCCAATTTATCAATCACATCAGGCCAACAAAATAACAAAATGCAAAATATTACAGCCATCATAAATGCATAAATATACCGCCATCAATATAAATTACGTCATAAATATACATAAATACAGCCATTATACAAAAATAAATTACAGCAATAAATTACAATCAATGAATTACAATCAATAAATTACAATACAGTCCAAATCAAATGATATTAAAAGAATTTATTTACCAAATTAATGTTGGCACGAAGAACACCGTGGGAATTTTTTTTTTTTTTTGCAAATTGGCGCCTGTATATAAAAAACTATATATATATTAAAAATGGTAAAGAAATATATATATATATATATGAAAAAAATACAGTAAAGAAATATATATATTTATGCATTTTGTTATTATATATATATATCAAAAATATATATATAATAATAAAAAAATTCACCAACGGTGCGGCTGAGCGGCAAAACGTGCGGCGAAGCTGCGGGCGGTTCGGCTGGCGGCGACGCGGTGGTTCGGCAGAACGTGCGGCGGAAGCTACGGCGGTGCGGCTGGCGCGCGGCTGCAGATTTGGAGACGGCGGGCGGCGGCGCGGGGCGCGAGACGGGTTGCGGCTGCAAATCTGGAGACGGCGGGCGGTGGCGCGGGGCGCGAGACGGGTTGCGGCTGCAGATCTGGAGACGGCGGGCGGCTGCAGATCTGGAGACGGCGGGCGGCTGCAGATCTGGAGACGGCGGGCGGCTGCGCGGGTCGCGAGACGGCGAGGCGACAACGCGGGCGGAGCTGGCGGCAGTGCGGCTGGCGGTGATGAGAGCTGGCGGCGGCGGTGCGGCGCGGACAGAGCTGGCGGCGACGCGGGCTGGCGGCGGTGGTAGAGCTCCCTCTTCTTCTCCAAACAAACCCTAAACTCTTCTTCCAACTCTTCAACTTCTATCTCTTTCTATTTATACGAGAGGTACCCTAGGGTTTGGAGAGTAAAACTACTAAAATATCCTTCACTTAAGTTAAAGAAAAAAGTTGCAAAAAGCTATTGTACGAAGTCGAACTCGAGCTCAAGACCAAAGACAACTAAAGTCGTCTAAGTTCCGCTTTACCAAACAAGCTTCTTGGTTATCATTTGTCTTCACATTCTACTATTGCATTCGGCCAATTATTTATGCCAAAATAAAAAAAAAAAAATTCAACACTCCTATTCCAAATTCAAGCCAAACTTTAGAAAATTACCATAGTTTTTGCCTGAAATTAAAATTTTGGGCATATTCCAAATTTTATTTCCAAGCATGACTTAGAGTCAAAAGTTATCTAAATCCAAGTCTCAAATCAACGGTTTGGGTATATTTTATCCACGTCGAAATTAGAGTAAAGTTCAAAGTCAAACCCTATTCAAAATTCAATTGGGCAGACACAAGTCTCTACTCTACATCCCAGGACTAAGGTAGAACAAAAAAAATCTACCTAAGTGTAAATCAAATTTCTGTCAGATAAGAAAGATCAAAACTACGAGCCAAATTCATATTTTTGATCGATTGACATGGAAAGAGATGTCAATTAAAATAATTGATTTATGAATCGAACCTCATATTTCGATAAAATTGATACGTCAAAGCGGAGTCGAAATTAGGAGTGTCCTACGTTTCGATTTATCTATTTAACTTTTTCGAGACTCACCCACACATACTTGTGCATAACTCTCGAAAAAGGGGGCATTTGTTGACCGAGAAATTTCGGCCAATCAGCGGTCGCCACGTGTCTCCATCACGACCGGGGGATCAGATGAACTTGACCGAGCAAATTCGGTCAAACTGCAATTGGGCTCGAAATCGAATCGGGCCAGAAAGATTAAAAAGACAATTTGGCCCAAAGATCAAACCCATTGGGCTCAAGATTCAAAAGCCCATTGGGTCCAAACCCAAGCCCATTGGATTCAAGCCCAAGCCCACCAGGCCCATGAGAACTCTATAAATAGAGAGTTCATTTTCATTTTTAAGGTTCAGAAAAAATTTTCTCCTAAGAACTCAGAGAGAATTCACAAGCAACGAAGACTCCCTGAATCCTGAAGACTGAACACTTCTTGAAAATCAAACACCTGAAGACTTCACCGCTACGTGAAGCTGAAAATTCAACATCGAGAACAAGCTACGAAGCCCTCGATCCAAATTCAACATTGAGAACAAGCTGCAAAGCCCTCGAAACAAATCCAACATCGAGAACAAGCTGCAAAGCCCTTGATACAAATCCAACATCGAGAACAAGCTGCGAAGTCCTCGAAACAAATCCAACATCGAGAACAAGCTGCAAAGCCCTCGAGATACATTTACATTTGAGAGAGAAAGAATCAGAGGATAAATATTAGAGATTGTAATCCACTACGCACGGATACATACAACATAAATACAAATTCAAATTTCATTTACACGTGTTCGAATCTCCATCCGTCGTTCGAAATCTCGTGTGAACAATCATTATTGTGAATCTAATATTTAATAGTAAGAAAATTAAACTTATTTAAATACCGTGAAATGTTTATTTGCAAAGTTTAAAATGTGGATGTTGATTCAATGTCTCAATTTTATGGAAATGTTGATAAAAAATATCGATAAAATGTCGATAGATATTTATGAAAAAAAAATCTTTTTTTTTAAAATATACTTAAATTAATAAATAAATATTTTAATGTAGTTAGATATGATAAAAGACTTATTTATTAATATTAGGTTCACATTAATATTAATATATTCCCAAACAAAACAAAAATAGAAGGGTTATTATCACAAATAGCCTATATGGCAAAAAATCTATTAACATTAACCCTGTTTTTTGCCACTATCAACATTAACCCTTCTCGGTGCATCCTGGCCAGGATCGGGCACCAGGATATTTTTTTTTTTTTTTAATTATTTATGACATTTATGTATTTTACGTTTTTACCTCTCCTTATAATATACCCTATATAACATATTTTTTTAATTTGCAAGCAAAGTTTTCATCTTATTCACTCTTTTTCTTTCTTTTTCCTTCTTCACCCAACATTCTATTTGCGCAAACAAGGTATGTTTATCCAAATGTTTATCATATTGAACAATAGCTTCATAAGCAAGTCAATTTTGGCGCCATTTCTCGTTCATTAACCCAGATCCTGGTCGGAATGTATACAAATCCTGGCCAGGATTTGTATACATTCCGACCAGGATCGACCAAGACCGAGTTTTTTTTTTTTCATACATTATAACTGATGTTTCTTCTTTTATGTTACTTAGAGAATGCCTCGTGTGTTGGTGGCACAATAGAGAGAGGAGAAGAAGAGAAGATGCCACCAACAAACGAGGCATTCTGTAAGTAACATAAGAGAAGAAACATCAGTTATAATGTATGAAAAAAAAAATAAATAAATAAATAATCTCGGTCTTGGTCGATCTTGGTCGATCCTGATCGGAATGTATACAAATCCTGACCAGGATTTGTATACATTCCGACCAGGATCTGGGTTAATGAACGAGAAATGGCGCCAAAATTTTGTTCAATGTGATAAACATACCTTGGCAAAAATCGTGAGAAAGTGAAAAGGAAGAATGAACTCAAATGGAATGTTGTGTGAAGAAGGAAAAAGAAATAAAAAGAGTGAATAAGATAAAAACTTCCCATGCAAATTAAAGAAATAGGTTATATAGGGTATATTATGAAGAGGGATAAAAACGTAAAATACATAAAGTCATAAATAATTTAAAAAAAAAAAAAATATCCTGGTGCCCGATCCTGGCCGGGATGCACCGAGAAGGGTTAATGTTGATAATGGCAAAAAAACAGGGTTAATGTTAATAGATTTTTTGCCATATAGGTTATTTGTGATAATAACCCAAAATAGAAAGTGGCAAAATTTAAAATTAAAATAGTATATAAAAGAAAGTATTGCAAAATTAAGAAAAAAAAAAAAAAAAAAAAAAAAAAAAAAAAACCAAAATGTACTTTCAGAGATTTGAACCAAGACTTTGAATGTAAAGAGCTTGTCTAAGCACATCACTTGCCACTAAACCAATGACAATTTTTTGTATAAATTGGAACGCCAGTTTATAAATGGGAACAGAACAAAGAGAAACAACATTTTGTAGTTTCTCAAAATTTGCCCATTTTTTGGAAACGTTTCTCAAATTTTAGAAACAAGAAACATGAACCGTTATCAAATAAGTTTGTTTCTTAAAAAATGAGAAACAAAAACAGGAAACATGAACGTTATCAAACGGGCCCTAAATTACTAATTTGGAATATATATGATTGAGATATGTTATAAATGAAATAATTAATGTGAAATATGTCACAAAAGTCGGGGGTTTTGTACGGATGGCCGCGAGGTTTTTTAACCCAGTTTTTGAAAATTAAGAAAGTCATTCGTACCCTTCGCTTATCACGAGGAGATCACAGTTGTCTCCTCGTGATCGTGATAAGCGAAGGGTACGAATGACTTTATGCACTTCCTTATCACGAGAAAAGGTCAAAAAAACATAGGTTTTCGCGACGAAGGTTAAAAAACCTTGCGGTCCCCAAAGGGCGGGTCATCCGTACAAACCCCCCACACAAAAGTCAACCAATCACATTATTTGGTTAATTTTTATTTTTTATTTCATTTAATTATTTTAGTGGTATCCAAGAAGGGTGTTTTTGGACAAAATGTATCGGACCCACTAGCCATGAATATAATAAAAAAATGATATAAAACCTTATTAAAATATCATATATCTTATAGGATGATTGTCTTTCTCACAAACAAATATAATGGATTAAAAAAAGTGAAACGAATGAAAGATTAGAAAAAATATCAAAGTCTAGAATAAAACTGAAAGATGAAGTCAATTTATCATTCCCCTTTTCACATCCATTCAAAATAAATTGAATTTTCCATCAAATTTATTAAATTTTCTTGACATTACGATATTACCCTTTTTCTTGCAATAATGAATAATGTTTTTCTTTGGTTGGATAGAAAGTTAGAAACAGTGGATATTTCTTCATGATCCAACGTTACTTGCAAAGTACAACCTCTGCCTCTACCCAACACGATTCAAAGACTTCAACAAATCTGACTTGTTGTTTATTGAACCAACCTTCAGAATCGACCGAGTAGGCTTTAAGGGACCATCATAACCATTGTCAAAATCAAAGGATTTCGACTTTTTTGTTCCTTTGCTCTTCTTCCTTTCCTTCATGATGGAATCTATATCCTCGATTGTTTCTTTGATACTAACGATTTTTCTCGGAGCCCGTTTCGTTGTAGAAGGCAATGGTATCATCTCCCCTTCTATTTTCTGTTCAACTTTGGCGTTCAAATCATTCTTATCTTCGACATGTGGAGATGAAGAGGTAACACAAGAATCATTTTCTTTAGTCAAATGAAGTTCATCTTGTTCTTCTTTACGACCGTTCGTAACAGACGGAACTGAATGATCTGAATTCAACGTAGTTGTGAGTTCTTGACTTGACTTGTCATGGTTTTCATTCTGGTGATTGCTCGAACCAATCTGTTGGGATGAAGAATTTGATTCCTGCGATACCGGGTTTCCAAGAGTAACGGTTTCTTGGGCTTTAGATGAGAGGATTTTCATAATGAAATGGAAAAATTGGTAACATATATCGTAGAATGGGAACTTGCATTCTCGATTGTCCATTGGAATTTTTGGAGGGAAGGGGTGATAGATTAAAAGAAAATGATGCGTGAAAGGGTTGAGGAATGAGGCAATTTGGATGAGTAATGCACCAAATGCGTATATACTTTACTTGATGAAGAGAGTACATGTAATAGAGAATGATTCTTACCTTGAAAGGATGCAACCTTAACCCCAAAGAGTTTGTTTTCCTATGAATCTATCTCTGCTAGAAGAAGAGTAAAATAGTTCATAGCAAAATCATATGACATTACTTGAAAATAAGGTAAAACTTCCTTCCAAAAGATCCCAATTCAATGGAAATTATGTTGTTCTCCTTTAACACTAATATGCAACATGATTTCAATACCCAAAAAAGGTACCTCTATCATTGGTCTTTGAATAATAATAATAACCCTTCAAGCAATTTTTTTCTTTACTTCAATATGTGGAATATGTTGAGGCAGTGATTCGAACGGCTAACCTTTTGATCGATAATATATACCTTAACTAGTTAAGCTAGTCAAGTTGGCAACTCTTCACGCAGTTATAGACTACTATTAAGAGAAATTTAATAATTTTTATATGCAGGTTCGAGTGATCGCCTACCGTCGATGTGTTAGTCGTTAATCTCATGACATGTTTATGAGTAATTTTGAAATGGTTAAAATCACTCCAAAATATGTCTTTCATAGTCCATGATCAATTATGATTGCATGAAAATCACGTTTAAAAGTATAAAATCAAACTTAAAATTAATTTGAAAGAATTTATGACATGTTTCGAGTTGATTTTAAACATGACAAAAATAATTTTAGCAATTTCAAAATCACTCCTACGGTCTTAATACAAACAAGAACAAAGCAGGAAGTCATTCATGCATGCAGATGATAACAAAGAAAAAGCTGAAAAACAGTATAATGGGGAAAGAAGACACATAACAAACAACTATAAATGGATTTGAAATGATTTTGAGGGTAGTACTTGTAAGTGAAAGTACATATGAGAAAAGCAGTAAATGCTTTTTCTAAACAATTATAGTATTTTTAAAAGTTTTAACAAATTTAAGAACACTTTTTTTATTATATAACCACCCAATACCATAAAAAAAAAATTAAAATGAACAGTGTAGTTAATTAGCTGAAAGCAATTCTAACGAATAGGGAACTAGAATGAAAGGGGAAAAAATGGAAATAGAATTATTTGAATTATCATTGTCATGCTTATCTCTAGCAATGGCTTGAACAAGGAAGATGCCAAAAATTATACAAAACTAAAATGCCTAAGAACGTCTCTCCTATCGATATTATAATTTAGGAGTGAAGTCAAGTAAACTACACAATTGTATATGATAAAAATAATAACAAAATTATGAAAAAACCTGTTGATCTGCAAAACTGGATAAAGAAGCTTCTACTCGATGTAGGGTTTAAGGATGATATTAGATTGGAATTCGCCCACAGAGACGCCAATAAGCTGCCTCATGAAAAAGAGATTTCTCAAATACCCAGATATCGCGGACAAGCACCTGAAAAGAGTAGCATCTATAATCATTCATTATACCATGAAAGAAAATTAAAGATGAATAATGATAACATTTTATTTCTTTCAGTTCAGCATTGTGAAACCAATTCATTAGACATTTCTGTAACAAACGGGGATTAAAAAGCACTGGAGATGACTTCACAGGGTAAGAACTATTACTGATTCAATTATTTTGTTATTGAGATTTGAAGGATCTTGAGGTCGTTTGGTAACGTTCTTGTTTTTCGATATCTGTTTCTTATTTCCAGCTTCTTAGAAACTGAAATGTTCAGTAACTGTTCCTATTTCTCGATTCTCATTGTATAGAAATTTGAGAAATAACAAAACCAAGTTTCTTGTTTCTTGTTTTATTTCAAGTTTTTCCCATAACATGAATAAAAGCATTATTTTATCGTTCTTTGACTTATAAAATGCATAATAAAGATCTAAAAAAATTGGATATTTAATTTTAAAAACTAATTTTCAAATAAAAAATTTGCTCTTTAATTCAAAATTTCAGAGAACAAGAAACAATTACCGAAAAAAATGAAATTTCACTATTTCTCATAAAAAAGAAATATATACCAAACAAAAAACAATTGTTAAAAGCAGTTATGTTTTTTTTATTATTAAAAAAGAGGAAACATGAAACGTTACCAAACGGGCCCTTAACTGACGTATCAAATATGTCGAACTATTGTACTTTTAGTAATCAAACATTAGTTGGGAAGGAGAAAACGAATATGAAATACTTTGGACAGTATCCAAGCACTTACCTCCTTAGATTGATCACCAGCAACGACAGCGCCTTCAGAATTATATGCTTCAAACTTCTACAAATGCAAGTTTCTATCAGTGAGCATCTTCATTAGAAGAGAGAAGCTTAGAAGACTTCAAGGGAGTCAAATTTATAGAAATCTTGGATGTACCAATAATCTCAGTTTATTATTGCTAAATAGGCCTTTTGTAAAAAAGTACAAATCATTTAAGCCTTTTCATATTCCAAACTAAATTTTATGAACTAAAATTAAAGAAAACACACTTTAAATCATACCATTTAGGAAATGATTCTATTTGGTCCTTATAGTCTAAACTATGAAAAAAAATGATCCCTCAACAAAACAATTTGTCAGCAATGGGTCTAAAAAAATGACAAAGCATTATGGAAAAATGAATCCAAATGGTCAACCAAGTCATGTGACATGTGCCACATAAGCTTCTAACTACTACATAATTATATACCATCGAGTAATAAAATTGAAGTACCAAATGGAAATCATTCCTTCCATTACGACCACTCTTTACATTTTTACCACCAAATAAATGTGCAAGAAAATGTACAAATAAAGATAATTTAACCTTACTAGTTACTACCATTGTTTCAATAAGCTCTGCATTATAAATAACAAAATAAAAAATAAAAAAATAAAAAACTCGGATATTACATTCTTAATGTAGCTTTTTATACGCATGTTACTTCCCAAATATCAAGAAAAACTCCATTGTCAAATTTGGCATCAAAATATGACATGCAAGATACAATTCCTCAATAAATAAACAAAACAAGAATGGATCAAATTAAAAAAAAATGGAAGAAGAAGAAGAAGCTGTAGTATTGACGAGCTCTATCTAGGAAAAATCCAGCATGGCATTACTATATCCGAAGATCAACATTTATCATATTAGAATGTTATGTATAACATAAGCTCCGCTACAAGTTTACCGACTATATAGGGCCTCCCTAGTTGCCACGATTTCTAGCATTACTCAGTCCCAATAAGGCACCACATTTAACAGATTGCAGAGAAGGCACGAAGTTTCATGGACATTTAGTATGAAACTGTTAAGAGTAAAAGAACAAGAATAGGTATAACTCTCAGTATACCTGTTTGGCAAGAATCTCAAGGGTAAGTTGTACGAAAACCTTTTCAAGGTCACTTCGATCAACGCCAATCTGCACGTGCAGGAAAAAGAACGGGTATAAGATTATAATCAAACTAAAACAATGGACATATTTCCACTTGGAGGAAATTAGCTAGTGATCATATTGATGATTTTGCTCTTACCATAGTAATACCATCATTTTAAATGCTCTACAAATATAGAAATTATATGACTTGGACAAGCCATTCTAAATTTCTAACTGGTGGCAGCATTAGACCCAAAAAGAGTGAAGTTTTGAACTACACTCTTTACCAAAGAACCTAACCTAATACACTCTGCGAGCACTGTAGATAGTTTGAACTATTCAACTCATGGGTTATGATTGTAAGCGGTTATCTTGAGGAATGGGTACTAATTACTATGTTAGTTGGAATAATTACAGGCTTTTGAAATCAATGTCAAAAAAACTTGTAAATAAAGGTAGTTAGAACTTTGGTTAAAAAAATAGACAGCTGCCTTCTGCTTGGATACTCAATTGTTAGAAAAAAAGAGAGTAGGAATTTCTGAAATAGCAAAGATAAAAATTAATTTCATTAGAAGCGGCTAACAACTTATTTTCTACTCTCAATCATCTCTTTAAGGACACTGCATATCCTCTTTGGGTTCCTTTTTCGAAAATTGCCATGGGTATTCTAACTAAGCTCCCAAAGGAAGAATTTTGACTTTCCTAGAGGATATGCAGTGCAATATGTCATGATAAAGGGACATAACCATGAAATGCCCGGATGAGTGACGGGGCCAAAAACATAGGTCGGTCAGATGACTCAAAGTTCATGAAACTTGGGAAAACTAGTATTTTCCGATGAGGTAAGGAGTTCAAAATGCACCACAAAGAGGGAAAATGGTAAGATCGAACAATGTTGGTAAGACATTAAAGTGATAAATAGCCATTTCCCTTTTGTGGCATGGAGTAGATGTCTCACTTCCCCTTTTTTGAACTCCACTTACTCTAATGAAATATTATTTAAAACTAAAGGCTAAATATATATATTTGTGTACCAAATGTTGGGATATTTTTTCAATTTAGCCCCTTTATGTAAAAATGCACCACAAAGAGGGAAAATGGTAAGATCGAACAATGTTGGTAAGACATTAAAGTGATAAATAGCCATTTCCCTTTTGTGGCATGGAGTAGATGTCTCACTTCCCCTTTTTTGAACTCCACTTACTCTAATGAAATATTATTTAAAACTAAAGGCTAAATATATATATTTGTGTACCAAATGTTGGGATATTTTTTCAATTTAGCCCCTTTATGTATAAACATTTTTCAATTAGTCCATCCCTGGTGATGAACGTTAAAATTGGTTGATGTTAAACTAACATGACATAATACTCTTAGTGAATAGGCAGAAATTTCGAGGGGATTCATCTAAGAGAAGAAAATTCAAAATTTCTACCAATTTCGTAGAAATTTAGAAAATGAATTAGAAACTTTTGTCATCTAGATGATCTTTTTCTTCATCTAAATTTCTGTCAATTCACTAAATAGTAAATATTATGAAATGTAGGTTGATCATTAGCCAATTTTGACATTCACTAACGGTGGGGGACTGGAAAATGTTAAAGCATAAGGGAGTAAATTAAAACTTTTTAAACAAAAGCGATAAATTGAAAAAATACCCCAACATTAGGGACCAAAACATATATTTAGCCAAAAAAAATAACCTTGTACTTTTTCCTCCTCCAATGCAGGCATGACCTTCTAAAGCTAACTAGAAAAGTTAAAGAGGAACTGGAATTTGGACAGGCTGCAATTAGATGTATCACAAAAATAATCTTATTGTGAGCAACCTGATAAATGCATGAATTCGACAAACAGAAATGTGATAATTATAGTACTTGCCAATCTAGCTCGTAATGTGCGGATCTTAACAACTGGTACAATCATTTCCCAGTAAACTTTGTTCCATTTGGATTCTCTAAGTTTGATTTCATTCTTCAATGCCTGAAGGTGAGACCGAGATAATAAGTTAGAATCTGTATAATCAGATACAAATCCAAAAAGAAAAAAAGAAATCCTTGTCAGAAAATAGAATCTGTATAGTTAGTATATGAAAGCAAGTAAAGAAAACGTGGAAAAGAGAACTCAATCCCAAAGCAGTCAATAGATGAAAAGCAAAAGGAAAGGGTGATGCGTACTGAATACATATTTTCTGTGACTGCTTTCCTCAACGATGATTTGTCACCATTTGCTATCAAAGTGTTTATCTGGAGAATGTATAAATTCAAGGGTCAGAAATTTTAAAACAAATAAAAAGTAGATAAAATGAAAAAAGGTAGGCATCTGCTGTGAGTAAACAAACGTGACCTTTTCTTCTTACTCATAACAAACTTTGTTGAAGAAAACGAGAAAATGCATCAATTGCCACGGCAATTTACCAGTTTCCATAAAAAAAATCTCCATAATTTATCTTTTGTAAGCAAGTTCAGGAAAGCATAATAGGGAATGGTAATGAAACTATAAAAAGGTTATGTTAAAAGCAATGTTAACAAATATACAAGGGTAATGGCCTTCCAAATCTCCTGCTGGAAAATTGGCTTCATGAAAATGATTCGTGTATTGTCCCAACTCTGAATTACTTCTCCAAGAACAAATAAGGAAGCAAAAGAAAACTGTTGGACCTTAAGGAAATTCCCAATCTTAAGTATTCATCCACAAAATTATGAAAAAGCCAGGTAGGCGTAGATTCTTTCCACAAAGGAAACGGTTGTCAATGAATAAGAAGCAAAAGTAAATTCTTGGGCCTTAAAGAAATTTACAATCTTCAATGCATCCACAAATTATGAAAAATCCAGGTAGATTCTTTCTAGAGGAAACGGCTCTGAAGAACTTACTGAAAGAAAATGATAATGTGTTTCATAAAGCACTTTGTAAAACAATATTGTGACACAATAATCTGGAATACCTCTTTATATAAATTTACTGCCTCTTCGTAAAATTGTTTCTTTGAGTACCCCTTCTTTCTTAATTTTGAAATTGCATAAGCACTTTTTAGCTGCAAAACAAAAAACAGAAAGTCCCTAAATTACAGGAAAGGAAGTCATCATGCCTCTATTGAGCACACCGCATAAAACTTAAGGTCATTATCTATTACTTCCACACATGAGCACAAGTTTTATATATTAATAATCAGCGCACAGAAGCTCACATCAGAAAAGCAGCTAACATATATTGAGCAGATATTGTTTACAAGTAAGGTGATCAAGGCATAAGTTCTTTTTTTATGAATAACCAAACTTTCATTGAGAAAAAAATGAAAGAATTCGAGGGCGTGCAAAAAACCAAGCCAACAAAAAGGGAGCTAAACTAAAAAAAGGTGCTCCAGTCAAGTAAAATAAGACAACCTAAAGGTTAATTACAAAAACAAATTAGCCACCAAAGCCTAGAGAGAACATGGAACCTTACAACAGATCAAATATCACTCAAATTCATTTCAAGCCAAGTGCCCCACAAAGCCTAGAGAGAAACATGGAACCTTTCTATTGTTCCTCTCTCTCCAAGTGCCCCACAAAACCGCACACACTCACTCGCCACAAAAACTACCCCTTTCTCGCGAAAGGGCGGCTGAAAGAGGAACTCCTCGATCATCTCTCTGCAAACCTCTAGACCTAGCAAAACAAAAGCCAAAATCCTCATAGAAACAACTTCAGGTTGCATAAGCAAAGTCATAGCTCCAAAGAATATGATCTACCTAAATCTCACAATGATTACAGTCGAGAAACAGTCGAAGGCAAAGCTGAACTCTAAAGCCAACTCTTGCTCGACCTCCCTTTTGGTAGCAGTAACGAGGATATTTGACTTCCTCTACCCGGCTAGAGCTTACGCAAAGGACATCTTACCCTCTGTCCTATGTCGATCCTTCACTTGCTTCGACTTGGATGCAAGGGGTTTAGGAAAGAGTTCTGTAAAAGGTCGAAACAAGGGAGAGTCATTCCCTCCCCTGCTATCCGCTGGGAAGAAAACCAAAGTCCTTCTCCCTCTGGAAGTTTCCAAAGAAACTAGGCCAAACGTATCCTTCGCATTCGATAGAACTTGGATGAATCTTTAAAAAAATAAAAAAATAAATAGAACTTCGATGAAGATAATTGACGTTTCTAGCCTTCTTCTTCTCCACAAACCTAATGAATTTTCTAGCTTAGAAGTTGTTCCCAAGCAATCCCTGAGCCAAGTTATCATTCCCAATTCCAACTCCAACCTCTCCACTCATGTTCCCCTAAGCTCTTCTACAAACACCTTCCTCTCACAACCACCTTTTCGAAGGTGAAACACCTTTCAATCGATGCACACCTTCTTCATCTCATCTCCCTATCAATACTTCATTCTGACATGCAACAATTATTAAGGGATAAGTTCTGAGCTTAAGACATAAAAGAAACTGCTGTAGCAAGAAAAGAGAATTCTATTCAATGATCAAAAAATGATTCTAAAGGACTGCAACCCCCTTTAAATACAAATAGGAAGGCTGAAAAAGTCCTAACTACTTACAACAAACTTGGAAAACCCAAGTGGTTAAAAGAAGTAACTAAAAGAAATAAAGAAAATACAAAAGAATATAAAACAAGAAGTGTTTCAAGAAACTAAAGGAAATAAAGAAAATACAAAAGAATATAAAACAAGAAGAGTTTCAAGAAACTAAAGAATTTACAAGAAACACTCAAGAAAGGAGTCAAGATGTCCTACATCAGAAACCAGGAAAAGGGGTGAGAGAAGTAGGAGACTAAACATTGCACATTGCAGCCTTAAAAAAACACTGATAAATAAGTTAACTTGCAGCATAATACTTTTCAAAAAAAAAAACTTGCAGCATAATAGCTCAAAATCCAAAGGCTGAAATGGCACAATTTCACCTCTAAAATGATATCATCTTTTGTTCTTCTCCAACCACTTCTTGTGAACCATCTGACATAGAAACATCAAAGGTCCTCAAAACATGATAAATAATGATAAATTCCATAAATAGCAATAAATATATAATTAAATAAATAAACTTTCTCGTTTATGCAGCTGTCATCTAACTAATGTAACAAAAGACATGCAGAAGAAACACAAATAAATCAATCGACTAAGGAAAAATCAAACTGCAAGGGTTAAATCAATGATTTGTGCTTAATTTCAATCAAATCAATAAGAGGAAAGTTTCTTCAAAAAACTAAGAACTATTTTATAAAAAGGAAAAAGATTACAAGGGTTAATTTCAATATGATCCCTATAATTCTAAAATTTTCAATTTAGACCCCATTGTTTGGTTAAATATCCTAAAACATCACTACCGTTGCCAAATGTGGACAATTTTCTTCCATGAAATATTTTCTTTGGATGTAGATAATTAACTAACATTCAATATACGGTAGTTGTGATGATTAAATTGGTCAACTGTAATATTAGGTTGAACGTATCAGGATTTCAGGCTAATTCACCCCATCCGTCCATCTATTTTTTAACCAATTAAAACACTAACATAGCTAGCCTAATACAATCAACCATTTTAGAAAAGAAAAAAGATGAGAGAGAAAATGCTCTCTCCTCCCTCCTCCCACCTCCTTCCAAATCCTCCACCAAGTCACCATCATTAGCTCGCCGGTATCATCATTATCGGAATGGAAAGAAGGTGCCATAGCCACAAGGCTACATCCTTCTCCATCGACAGGAAATCATTCTCCATCAAGATTGGTGGAGGACTGCGTATCACTGAGGAAACAAAAGACAGATCATATACATTAGCATTGAAAAAAGACTCTACAATGGTTGATCAAATCAACTACTCTTTTGGAAGCTCCACTCACCATGAGGTTCTTTGTAGAAGATAGAATGGATGATTATGTGATTTGGGTGGAAAAGGTATCCACTAGAAAAGGTCATTGTGCTAAGATAGTCAGATTAGGGACCAAGGGAGGGTTAAACAAAATTATTATACCAATTGGTAATAACAAATATGGATGGAAGAACTTCCTCTCTCTTCTTAACTCCCACAACAACTTCTCAAAAAAAGAAGCTTTAATGGCTCCTAAGTCCACCTATGAGAGAAGTCATCTATCATACAAGGAAGCTCTAAAGAGTGATAAGCAAGAGAATAGATATGCTTCATCCTCAGCTACTTTAAAACAAGCCACTCAACAAGTACCAACAGATAGAAGCAAATATACTCCCGAAATGGCTGATTTCTACCCAGACGAGGCTGTCATTGTCTTTAGACAAAATTTTCATGATAGTTGGACTGAGATTGTCAAAGCCATTCGGATGGATATCACAAACGATGGCTCCATAAGCCCCATTCAACCTGATAGGGCTCTTTTGAAGGTTCAAAACAACGAACAGGGGATCACTTTATGCAAAAGAAAGGGATGGACAAAGGCAAGATCCTTCAAAATCAGATTTGAACCATGGAATGTTGAAGCCTACCTCAAAAATCCAATGGTGCCTTCCTATGGTGGATGGATTAAAATTAGGAATGTGCCTGTAGATCGATGGTCCATCGATTTGTTTAAGACCATTGGTGATATATGTGGAGGACACTTGGAGACAGCAAATAAAACCCTATCTAGATTGGATATGATGGAAATCAGCATTAAGGTCAAGGAGAATGCACATGGCTTCATCCCAACCGAATTCCTCCTGGAAACACAAGGTAATATTTCTATCAATGTGCAGGTTGATCCCTTCTTCAAACCGGAGTTTTCCTTGAATTTCATTGTCGGAATCCATGGCAAATCGCCACCTAGTCTCACCGGAGAGGAGAACTCACGCGCACAAGTCTCTGTTGTTCCCAAGGGACGCGCGGATACTAAAGAAAAAGTACATATTGCCTACGTGAAGGAAGCCCCAAAGTACAAAAGTCTTTCAAAAAGCAAAGACTACTGTTCATGATGTTGAAAGGTCAGAAGTTTGTACCTTATCTGCTGCTCATGATGTACTTGTTATCCCTTATCCTCCCCTTTTGTCCTCCCCCACTCCTACCGAGGCTGGAATAGACACCCTCTCCCATACCCCTTTCCCCGCAAAAGAGGATTTAAACATCGGGATCATCATCCCTTCCTCACCTAACCAAGCTCCAACTAAGCCAACCAACCTCATCACACAACCCGTACTAAGACCAGTTTTGTTTAACCAGAAAAGAAAAAAAAAACCCTTTTAGTCACGGGAACTAAATACTCCACCTCTCCAGACCAAACCATTTATGAATTTGATAACATTATTTCTTCCCCAGACTCCACTATCAACACCTCGTTAGAAAAAGCCTTCTCCCCTCAGCACCTATCCCTCACCTCCCTCTTTGACTTCAGAGAAGAAACCGAGAACAACCTACCCCTTATGGCCACCCCCATAGCCTCCGAAAATCTATACAACCCACCTGAAGAACAGAACATACATGAGCAGCAAAAAGATACAAACGAAGAAGAAGGTGATTATCAAGAAGGCTCGGATCAGCCAATTGATCCATCCGCTTTCCTCCCCTATTTATTCCACTGGTTAACTGATTATGGGATGTGTATCATGCCCATTCCAAAACAGAAGACAGAGACAGCCATCAAGAAACAGAAGAACTGGGAAAGGGAAGTGATGAACTTATATTCAGGCATCAATTATAGCAATGGTAGCAAGAATAGAAGCCAATACAAGGAAGGGTCGTTCAACCACAAATGAAAATCATATCCTGGAATGTGAGGGGATTGGGTTCTCCCAAGAAAAGAGCCCTGATTAAGGATTATCTGAAGAGCAAGAACCCTTCTATTGTCATTCTCCAAGAAACCAAATCCATGAATATTGACAGGAATTTCATTAAGTCAATATGGAGCTCGAGATATGTGGGTTGGTCCTCCCTTGATGCAAAGGGGACAGCTGGTGGTATTCTCCCTTTCCATTAAAGTTTTACTTTTATTATCTAATAACTATTCGTTATGGATTACAGGCATCTATGGCCCCAATTCTCCTTCTGAGCGTGACAAGCTTTGGTTGGTGCTCTATGATCTGGTTCCAAAATGCTATCCTTCTTGGATCCTTGGTGGGGATTTCAACATCACTAGATGGTCATGGGAAAAGTCTAATCCTGCCTCTCCAACCCGAGGAATGAAGAACTTCAACTCCTTCATTGAAATCTCTAATATGATGGATCTGCCTCTCACAAAGGGAAGCTTTACATGGTCTCATAATAGAGTTCGGACTCTTATAGACAGATTCTTGACTACTGACGATGTTATTCAGAAATTTGAATGGGCCAGAGTCAGTAGACTTTCTAGAATCACATCAGACCATTTTCCTATCCTTCTGAATCTTGGGAAAGAAAATTGGGGTCCCTCACCTTTCAAGTTCATAAACAGCTGGCTTGAGCATGGATCCTTCGAAAGAATGTTAACAGAATGGTGGACGGCATATACTCCATCTATATGGTCAGGTCATGGTCTTACTCTGAAATTAAAGCTCCTAAAGTCGGCCATCAAAGATTGGAGCATCTTTACTTTTGGTCATACTAACGATCAAAAGAAAGCATTAATGAAAGATTTGGATGATATTGATGCTTTGGAAGATAACAATCAATTGAATGATGATCTAGCAAACTCCAGAAATGTTATCAAGTGTGATCTTCTCACCATTGCTTCTCGTGAGGAAACTTTGTGGAAACAGAAATGTAAGGCAAAATGGTTGGTGGATGGTGACGAAAATTCCAGCTTTTTTCACAGATGGGCAGCAGCAAACAAGAGACGGAATTCGATTTCTGAAATTATTTCTTCCACTGGTACGAGTTTGATAAGGGAGGAAGAGATTGAGGCCGAGTTTTTAAGATTTTACAATCAGCTCTACTCGAAGAAGCCAGGAAACGGACCCCTCCTCCATATTCTTGATTGGAGTCCGATTTCCCCACAACAAAGTAAACAGTTGGAAGATCCCTTCACTGAGGAGGAAATTTTCAGAGCTGTCAATGATCTTGGCACAAACAAATCCCCAGGGTCGGATGGCTACTCAACTGAATTCTTTAAAAAGTCATGGAACATTCTCAAGTCCGATATAAAGATTATGTTCCAAGATTTTTTTAGGAATGAATACATCAATGCTAACACCAACGAAACTTATGTTTGCCTCATCCCCAAGAAAAATGGGATAAAAAGTGTTGGAGACTATAGGCCAATTAGTCTCACCACAGGTTTATACAAGATAATAGCTCGAGTTTTATCAGAAAGACTCAAAAGAGTTCTCCCCTCCACCATCACTGGTTACCAATCCGCTTTCGTGGAAAATAGACAAATTTTGGATGCCTCGTTGATTGCTAACGAACTCATAGATGAGTATAAAAGGAAAAAGAAGAAGGGGGTTGTTATAAAACTAGATATTGAAAAAGCCTTTGACATAGTGGATTGGAATTTTCTGGAAGACATCCTCAAGGCAAAGAACTTTGGCATCAAATGGAGGAGATGGATTCAAGGTTGCTTATCATCTGCAAACTACTCCATCATGATCAATGGGAAGCCTCGTGGCAAGATATTGGCTACCAGGGGTCTTAGACAAAGGGTCTTAGACAAGGTGACCCTCTATCCCCCTTCCTTTTTATTCTGGTGGTTGACTGCCTTAGCAGGATGTTGATAAAGGCTGAAGAAGAAGGAGAAATTAAAGGATTCGAGCTGAAAAGGGAAAAACTTTTTTCCATAACTCATCTACAATTTGCTGATGATACACTATTATTATCATCGATCGAGGATCAACACATTAAGAACATTTTTCACACCATTGAGTTGTTTGAAGTATCATCGGGCTTGAATATAAACAGCAAAAAAACAGAATTCTTGGGCATAAACTTGAGGATCGAACAGATTGACAGACTTGCTTCATCAGTTAACTGCAAAAGTGGGGATTGGCTGAATACTTACCTCGGATTGCCCTTAAATGGTAAGCCAAGCTCAAAGGTGTTTTGGGCACCTATCATCGAAAATATCGAAAAAAGACTCTCATCATGGGGAGCTAACTTATCCAAATTTGACACTTATACAAGCCACTCTAGTAAATCTACCTTTCATTATACAGGGCTCCGAAAGCAGTGACCGAGGAGATTGAAAGACTTTTTAGGAATTACCTTTGGAGAGGAAGCTCAGAATACAAAGGCATGCACTTGCTCAAATGGGAAAAAGTCAAGGTTCCCATAGAAGATGGGGGTCTAGGAATCCTTGATTTGCAAACAAGGAATAAATCTTTGTTATCTAAATGGATATGGAGATTCCGTACTGAAAAAGAGGCTATATGGAGACAAATTATTGTGGCCAAATATGGATCAACACACTTTGACACTAGACCAAATCAATGTTTTAAAAGGCTTAAGGCGGCCTCGAGGCGTTTTCACATGGAGAGGCGAGGCGTAAGCCTTGAGGCGGTATGAGGCGTAAGCCTCATTTTAAAATAAAATATATATATTTAAATTATAAAACATACAACTTTATATATTCAAAATTATAATACGAAAAATAAAATGGAAAGAATAAGAAAAGAAAAAACAGAAGAGAATGGAAAAGGAAATTAATAATCTAAATTCAAAAGAAAACAGAAAAAAAAAATATGTGAACAAATGAAAACATAAGTAAAGTAAGAGAGAATAATAAAACTCAATGGAAACAAATAAAAACAAAAAGAAAACAAGTTTAAAGAAAGGAAAAATAATAAAACTCACCTCCTCGTTGTGTTGTTGTGAAAGAGTTACACTTACACCTTGTTGGTGCATATTTTTATGTTTATTTTAAGGCCACCAATTAAATTTCTTATGCTTTTCAGTTTTTCAGTGCAATTTTTTTCTGATAAGTATGATTTTTTTGTTTTTTTAAGGCCACCGATTGAATTTCAAAGACATTTGGGCCCATGGCCCACCCCACCATGACCACCAATATGCAAGAGGCTTACGCCTCATGCCTCAGAGGCGTTTACACAGAGGCGTAAGCCTCTCTCAACAGAGGCGTAAGCCTCTTTTTATACCTTCAAGGCGTAAGCCTTGAGGCATCATAGTACCGCCTCACCTCGAGGCGGGCCTCAAGGCGTAAGCCTCGAACGATTTTTAAAACACTGGACCAAATACCATTTCTTTGCATTCTGCAAGAGGACCATGGAAGGTCATTGAATCTCACAAACAGTTGATCTATGAGCATGTATCTACTAGAATTGGGAATGGTAAAAAGTCTTTTTTCTGGAAGGACACTTGGTGTGGACCTAATAGCCTCCAAGAATTATTTTCGAGCTTATACCATTTATCTATGAAGAAAGATGCCTCTATAGCAGATTTGTGGTGCCCCGAAGCTAGGATGTGGCTGCTCCATCTTAGAAGAAACCTTCTCGAGGATGAAATTTCGGAATGGACATCTTTTAATATCACAATCCCTCCTTTTAACGCTATGGAAAGAGAGGACACGTGGATTTGGAATTTAGAGAAAAGTAACATTTTTTCTTCTAAATCAATGACATTGGCCCTTACAACCATGGGTTTAAATGAGCACGTTGCTTTATACAAGTCCTTATGGTATGGAAAATTCCCAAAAAAGGTCAAATTTTTCTTATGGGAGTTGAGTCACTCATGTATCAACACTCATGATAAGTTACAAAAGAGACTACCAAAGCCTCATATCTCCCCAAATTGTTGCAACATGTGCTATTCAGATGAGGAGACACAAATTCACTTATTTAGTGAATGTCCATATGCGACAAACTTTTGGAATTTCCTTCTTGATAACTTCAATTGGTCTATGCCGCGACCGGGTAATATCCTATCATTATATTACATTATATTCATGGGACACCCCTTCAAGAAAGAAAAGAAATCTTTATGGTTATGTTTTGTTCGTGCATTCTTTTGGAATCTTTGGAATGAAAGAAACAAGCGCTTATTTAGAGACATTGACAAAGACGTTCGCCATTTCATTGACTCTACGGTTCTATTAGCCATTACTTGGAGCAAGTTATCTTCTCCTTTTTGTAATTACGATCTTACCACCCTCTATAATCAATGGAGGAGTTTCTTGTAATTTCCGTTGAGGAATTCTTTTGTACACTCTTTCATACTATCAATGAAATTGTCACTGTTTCCCTTTCAAAAAAACAAAAAAAACAATCAACCATTTTATTTACCCTTCATACAGTCAGTTCATCCTCTCTATCATATCTAAAAAACAAGTGTCACATAAGAGAATAAGAAAATTGTTCACGTCTAAAAGTGGTACAGACATTTTTCGAGATTTAACCGAATCATAGGACTAATTTAAAAAATGTAAAACCATAGAGACTACATTAAAATCAACAACCAGTCATAAGAAAAAAATGGTAATTTAACCAAAATTCAAACACAAAATAAGTACTAAAAATAACTACTCACAAGTAGTATGATAGACCCCCGATTAAATATGTGTATAGAAGGAAGCGCGTGAGGAAGGAGAGTGAGGAAAAGAATGTTGTTACAAGTTAGTTAGAAGTGGGACCCGAGTGTGAAGAACGTGTGTGTGTATATAGGGAGAGGGCGAGAGTTGAGGGAGGCATCTTTTTACGAATCATTTTGTGAGAACTCATGTGGGAGAGAAGGGAAGCTCTAGAATTCTTCCCTTGACAATGTACCTTGTTGATAAATAAACTCAGTTCTTATCATAGTACTAGTAGTGTTGAGATTGGAACTATTTGGTAAACTATTTGCACACAGAATTGAAATTAAATAACAAGTCTATAGCCTCAAATTAGTTTGATTTACATAAGTTTGTTTTATTTTATTTTCTGGTTGTCACTTGTCAGGAGGAGAGTGTAGAAATAGATAATATCAAATATTAAAAAAATAGTTGTTTCGGATTCAGCTAACCTTTGCCAAAATGGGATTATTTGACGAGGTGAATAAGGTTCATAGATGAATCCAGGACTCAACATGGAAACTTTGAGGGCTCCCTGCAAGCATGATTTAACAAAAGTATCAAAAGATTTTTGCGCCAGCAAATGAAAGACTAAAGAAATTGGCAATTCATTTTCAATGAGAAGTATGATGAAAGAAAGTAAAACTTGAAAGAATGTTAACATTTTGCTATTTTGCTATTTTTCCATAAAAACTAAACTGGTAAATTAATATTAATATTTCTCATACAAATGATTATTTTACGGTGTTTGGTGCAAGAACAACGTGGAATGAATAAAACTGGATGGTTTAGACCGATTGAAAGAGTCCCTCATTCTTGTCCACAGAAAAAGTTCTTTTAAGGTATCAATTCTTTACACTTGAAATGTCAATCATGTGTAAGGATAATATCATTCTTTTACTTTAATTGCTCTCTACACGCAACCAATGACATGATTGACATTTTCTTTCAAAAAAAAAAATGTCAATCATGTCATTGGTTGCATGTAGAGAGCAATTAGGGGAAAAGAAAGTGTGTTCCATGAGAGACCAAGAATGAAGCGTTGAAGCTAAAAACACTTAATAAATCACCTACTCTGACGGGATTCAGGGCTCTAGAAAAAACCTATGGATTGCTATTGCTTTGAGTTTTCTTATGTTCTTCTAGTTTGTGAAATCTTCAGTTGGGGATGGCTCTAAGATTTATTATTGGAAAGACTACTGGGTGGGTACAAACCCTTTTGTTCTCTGTTTTCGCACTTATACCAACTGTCGGGCAAGAGGTTGCACTCGGTGGCCTCTATTTTGACTTCATTTTATCACTCCCCTTCCATCTCTTTGGGCTTTTGGCGTTCCCTTACAAACCAAGTGGAAATTGAGGTGGTTGTCTTTATTTCCATCATTCCAAGCTAGTTTGTGTGCCCTTGGAGGAGAGACTTTCAAGTTTGGACTTTATCCCTCTTAAACATCCTTTTAGTGCGCTATGTGGCTGCTATTTTTACTAAGGAGATTGTGCGTTTGCACGGCTGTCCAAGGAGAATAGTGTCAAATCGCGACAAAATCTTTACAAGTATGTTTTGGGAAGAGTTGTTTCGTGCTTTGGGAACTCAATTAAGGAAGAGCACCGCGTACCACCCGCAAACCGATGGTCAGACTAAGGTGGTTAATCAAAGATTGGAGACTTATCTTCGTTGTTTTACCATGAAAACTCCGAAACAGTGGTTCAAATGGCTGCCATAGGCTGAATTTATCTATAATACGGCCTATCACGGATCCACACATTTGACTCCTTTTGAGGTTGTTTATGGCCGATCACCACCCCCAATTCTAAATTATGAGGCTGATACAATCGTCGTGGCAGCAGTTGACATCCAACTCCGTGAGCGGGATACTATGTTGGTTACTCTAAAAGAGTCTTTGCTCAAAGCTCAACAACGAATGATGAAATTCGCTAATACTAAGTGTTGGGATGTTCAGTATGACGTTGATGATTGGGTATACCTTAAACTATGTCCTTACCGCCAACGTTAGCACCATCTAAACATTCTAAGCTTGCACCTCGATTTATTGGGCCTTTTCAGATTATTGCTCGGTTGGACCCGTCACCTATCGCCTTGCCTTGACACCAGACACTGTTATTCATTCAGGTTTTCATGTTTCCGTTTTGCGAAAAGTTGTGGGTCATAATATGCCTGTGTTTACTATCCCCTAGAGCTATCACATGACTTGTCGGTAAAATTTTGCCCGACTGAGTTACTTGGATTGCGAAAATCACCTAGTCACGAGGATACATTGGAAGTCCTCATTCGTTGGGAGCATGCCCTCCCAGCCGATGCAACGTGGGAACCCGCTTCTATCATCACCACTCAATTTCCGGACTTCCACCTTGAGGACAAGGTGGCTCTTTCGGGGGCGGGTAATGATAAGCCCCCAATTACGAAAGTGTACGCGCGTAAGCGAGGGAGGAAAGTTGTGGGGACGTGAGAGTTAATTGTGGGGTCCAAGGAATATTGTTAGTTATAATGAAATGTGGTGGTCAGAGTATATAGTTGTTTTTCGTTGAATGAGGTATCTTTTTGATGAATATTATCTTTGGTTCTCTAAGGGGAAATTGGGAGAGGAAGGGAAGCTCTCTAAACTCCACTATTTTCATGTTGATAAATAAAATTGTTGGTTGAGGTCTATCAGCTTGTTTTTTTTGTGCTCAAGAGGAATAATATGATTGTTAGAGGGGTAAAGTGATATTGGGAGGAGGTTTGGGAGGTTGTTAGGTTTAATGCCTCTACTTGGGCATTAGTCTCCAATGAATTTTATAATTATACGTAAGGTCTTACTACTTTGAACTGAAATCTTTTTTTGTATAGTTAGGGTTTGGCTTCTCTTGTTAGGCTATTGTATTCTTCCTATTTTTCTCAATAAAAGCTCAGTTTCTCATAAAACAAAAACATTTATCTCTTCACATGATATGATAACAATCCTATCATGTAAAAAGAAAAACAAGTTAGACAATCAATATTTTCAAAATAGGAAAGCTAATTATCAAGCAATTTTCATAATCTGCATTCACTAGGAGTTTGGTTTCATGTTTAACATAATTAATTAAGTAAATGGTAAAACATTTTTTTATCAAGATAACCAAAATTATTCAGTAATTGATCATTGTATCCCAATGGAACTGACCTGAAGGAATTAAAACGTGATCAATTAGGCAAAAATAAACTCACCATTTGACGAACTTGTGGTGGGGCTTTTGCTTGTGTTGTCACCAACCTAATGCCATGTGAGAATATTGATAACTCAGCAGCCTATACAGTAAACACAAAAAAACAAAAATTGATTAACTTGAAAGAAAAAAAATACCCTTTCACAAAATGTCGATCGCTGATATAAATCTTGGTGCATTAAAACTAAAAATGTAACAAAACAAACTCTTATTAAGTTCAGGAAATTACCACTGCAGAACTTAGTATCATTTTATGTCCCTGAGCCAGTGAAAAAGCAGTGTGACTGTTACTGAGGAAAGAAGAAGTTTTCTGAATACCCAATTGACTAACTGAACCAACCGAAAATCATATTAATTTTAAGGAAGTTTCTCCAACCAAGACTGAGGTAAAAAAAAAATTAAAAATTAAAAAACATCAAAGTTACCATTTGTAATGCCACAGGAATAGCTTGCTGAACTTCCAAGCCTGAGCATTAGACAATTTACAATAACACTGTTAGACCAAAATAAGAAGATGAAACAAAATCAATTCTCACTACATAAAAAGGGAAGGATAAAACACCCTTGTCGATGTTGCCAAGAAAATGAGAATAAAGAACAGAAATTCCAATAACAATCTTTACAACTCAAGTAAATGATATATTCCATTTCCAGGCTTCCAGCAGAATATTACTCTTTCCAACTCAAGACTGTAATTACCTACCTGAGCTTTCCCAGCACCCAAACAATCAATTATGAATAAGAAAAACTCCTGGAAATTGCTGGAAACGAAACAAAAAATCAAAGAAAATGTAGCAAATGCTTACCGAGAAGTAAATGCTCGATTCTGTGCCGTCCGACACAGAGTTTGGAGTGTACGTAAGCTTCTGAAATTCATTTCTAGTCCCAAATCTGAAAACCTTTGGGGCGATTTTCTCCGATCATGAAAAGTAAGATGGTCACAGGAAGAGAGGTTTTTGCCGTCGAAGGGTTTAACAAATCGAACAAATGGAAGAGAGTGATGTGCGCGTTGCCTTATTGGGCATAAAACTTTAACAAAATTGTGATGGAGATGGAAATGGGATATTAGGCAAGGCCCAATTGAGTGATTGAAATTGAGTCAAAATGACATTTTGATGACATCGTTTTGGTTGGGATTTCTCTCACTCTCGCTCACGTTCACAAAAGTAAGAAATTTTTTTGTTATAAAATGGAGCCCCTAAGAGAACGAGAGCGAGAGAAATCCGAGCGAGAGTGATGTCAGCAAAATGTTGACTAATTTTTAAAATTGCGCGTAAATCTCGGCCTTAATTTGAGAGCATTTGGCCAAATATCCCGATGGAAATATGGATGTCTCAATTTTATCGAAATGTCGACGAAAATTATTGATAAAAAATTGATCTCCATATTTAAAAAATATTAAAAACAAAACAATCCGACGGAAATATTTATAAAATGTTGACGTGGATACATATTTGTTCACACGGAGATTTCTACGAAGGAAATTTAGACACGTGTAAATGAAATTTGAATTGTGTATGGATTACAATCTCAAATGTTTGATCCTCTGATTCTCTCTCTTAAATGTAAATTTGTTTCGAGTGCGGTTTCGAGGGCTTCGCAGCTTGTTCTCGATGTTGGATGATCGTTCAGTCTTCCAAGGATTCAGGGAGTCTTCGTTGCTTGGGAATTCTCTCTGAGCTCTTAGGAGTGGAAATTTTCTGAACCTTGAAAATGAAGAATGAGCTCTCTATTTATAGAGTTCTCATGGGCCTGGTGAGCTTGGGCCTGGATCCAATGGGTTTGGGTTTGGATCCAATGAGCTTGGGTCAAATGACATTTTGGGTTCAATGGGCTTTTGGGTTTTGGGCCAAATTGTCATTTAAATAACTTTCTGGTCTGATTCGATTTCGAGCTCAATTGAGTTATGACCGAATTTGCTCGGCTAAGTTTATTCGATCCGTCGACCATGATGAAGACACGTGGCGACCGCTGATTGGCCGAAATTTCTCGGTCAACAAATGCCTCCTTTTTCGAGAGTTATGCACATGTACGTGTGGGTGAGTCTCAGAAAAGTTAAATTTTGAAATCGAAATGCAGGACACCTCTAATTTCGAATCCGCCTAGACATATCAATTTTATCGAAATATGAAATTTGGTTCATAAATCAATTATTTTGATTGATACATCTTTCTATGCCAATTGACCAAAAAATATGAATTGGGCTTACAATTTTGATCTTTCTTATTTGGCAGAAGCTTGACTTGAACTTTAGTAGATTCTTGTGTTCTACTTTAATTCCATTTTGGATGTAGAGTAGAGTTTTGGAGTTGCCCAATTGAATTTTGAATAGGATTTGACTTTGAACTTTACTCCAATTTCGAAGTGAGATAAAATTTGGAGTATACCCAAACCGCCAATTTCGATTTGAGACTTGAATTTAGATAAATTTTGACTCTAAATCCTACTCGAGAATAAAATTAGGAATATGCCCAAATTTTAATTTTGGGAAAATTTTGGATTTTGCTCGAAATTTAGCTTCAATGAAAATTTGACTTAGTATAATTTTGGGATTTCAATCAATTTGGACATAAAGTTCGAAAATTTGAACTTAAGCTCATGATTATGGAAGGAAATTTAGAACCCGCCTAAATTTCAAGTTGAATGAAGTATTACAATCTGAACCCAAATGGGAACCACAAAGCTTGTTTGGCAAAGTGGAACATGTATAACCTTTGTTTCCTTTGGTTTTGGAACTTGGAGATGATGCGCGCGCAGCGGAACTTGGACTTGGAGATGATGCGCGCGCAGCGGAACTTGGACTTGGAGATGATGCGCGTGCAGCGGAACTTGGACTTGGAGATGATGCGCGCGCAGCGGAACTTAGAGATGCGCGCGCAGCGGAACTTGGACTTGGAGATGATGCGCGCGAAGTCTGTCCAATTGAGGACTGATCCAGAGGGTAATGAGTTTAACCACGTTTTTGCTTTGTCCCTTAAAGAGTAAGGGAAGAGGTAGAGCCTCAAGGCTTCTTGGGAAACTCCAGGGATGATGAAGGTATCACTAACTCCTAAGAAGTTCCTAAGATGGTTGTGGGGGTCCTCATTTTCCACTCCAAAGAATTGTCCCACAGTGGACAACATTTGGAACATTATTGGCTTTAACTCGAATGAGTTGGCAGTAATTTCAGGGCGGATTATGCTGGGGTTCAGCTCCCCAGGCATAGGAACTAAGTATGAGAGAATGGCACTATCCTTATCATTCGCTATTTCGATGGGATTGCGAGTGACAGGCACCGAATTTGGAACTAATCTATCCATTTCTTCTTGAGAAGATTGCGGAGACTCTGCGGTTTCAGCAATTATCTGAGGTAAAGGGGGTTGGTTAAAGAGACGTTTCTTGGCTCTATTTCTGGCCCTAAGTAATCTCTCAGGCTCAGGGTTGAACTCTAGATCACTACTTGAAGGCTCATTCATAAACTAACCCAAATAGTACCTGCAAAAGAAATGAAAATAAATCAGCTTCAATAGATATTAAGAGTTGGTTTTCTAATTTAACAAACTTCGTTTTCACTAAACTAAATCCCCGGCAGCGGCGCCAAAAACTTGTTGCGTGCTCAATGTGTGAAATAAATAGCAATAAGAGAGAGAGAGCACTCAGAACATGCAAGCATACATGATCTTGTAGCAAGTAGTAAGTATTTTTTCATTCGTTTTCCCACAGAGATTTATTATTAGCTACTCGTGAAGTGTATTGTTAAGCAAGAATGGGTGGATTTGATGGGGTAGATTTGGTTTAAAAATGCCTAATTACTAATGAATCAATAAAGGATAGCAACATAAACAAGTGCAAGTCAATGATAAACGTAAATGTAAAGAGAAGAAATTAATAAACGAAGAGAAAAGTAGCCAAGCAGAATTGCGAGAACAGCAATTCTACCGCAATGTTACTAACAGCGAAAGTGTGTAAAATGGAGAAACAAGGGCTACTAACGACTCCTCTATAGGCATTTCCACACGATTCTCAAGCATTGGATCAACTCACTATGCATCAAACTAACTCATTCTCATGTATCTTCCGATTTCATGCATTAGATTCTTTAGTTTACTCATGTCCAAGTAAGGTCTTAAGCATCTTGTTAAAGCAGTAAGTTATGATTTGTACTAGGAAAACGCCTATTCCTAGGTCGTTTTCTGGTTACCTTGAGAGGCTAGCATGAGTGTATGACTCGGAACTCTTACTCCTTCCAGAGGTTAGGAGTTCTTTGGACAAAATGGATGGTCAATCGAAATTGCCCGTGGGATGAAGCTTACATACAATCAATGCA
Source organism: Herpetospermum pedunculosum (assembly GCA_028017165.1). Classification (NCBI taxonomy): domain Eukaryota; kingdom Viridiplantae; phylum Streptophyta; class Magnoliopsida; order Cucurbitales; family Cucurbitaceae; genus Herpetospermum; species Herpetospermum pedunculosum. The sequence goes on from CM051530.1 coordinate 50,173,716, forward strand.
TTCGAGAGTTATCCTACATGCTTGGTTCACGTTTTTTTAGCCTATAGCATTGTCATTAGCATGCCCCTATGTGACTTAGTGACTCATGGATATAGAAAGAACAGAATTATTAGATAAAATAGGCATGCTCAGAAGAAGAATAAACTTAAAACAGTAAGGAAAAACAGTAGGCAGCAAAGACAAGAAACTGTGAAATAATGAATTGTGCTTTGATTAATCGATTATTTGAATGAACAAAGGGAAACTTAAAGTGAATAACATAAAGACAGAAAGCAACGAAATGAAATAGACTAACTAATGGAAAGGAAACAACAACAAAATAGTGCTGGAAATGAAAAGTAGAAGACAGAAAGCAGTAAGTGAGCTTGAACGCCTCGTCGCAAACGCCTCGGCTGAAAGGAGAAAAAGGATAGCCTTGCTTGGATGAATCCAATAAGGAGAGAAGATGAATCTTCTCTCCTTCCTATCAGATTGTCGACTCCAACAGCTAAGCTTTCCAACCCAACAGACGGAAGAGAAAAACAGGAGAAAGAATGGAGCTGCGAAGAGACTTCTACGCTTTCGGATGATGATCAAACCCTCTACTTTGACCCCCTTTTATAGTAATCCGCAGGTGCGTTTGGGCCAAGGAGAACCATCCATCCTCAACGTCGTACTTCAAAATGGATGGAGGAGAAAGAACGAATCCCTGAAATAACGGAACATAACAGAAAAAGATCAGCCAACTTACGGATTTCACTTAAAACATTGCTGTTTTAGCAATGTTTCCGCAATGCTGCCGCAATGCACATTTTTCATGCTTTTAACTTCGTTTTCTATTCCTTTTCTCTCCTTTTGCATACAAGTCCTAATTTAGCTACCCTCTTCTAATTCTCATATTTAAGCATAGGTTCAAGCTAAATCCTATCAAAAACACCTAAGAGTGTACATCTTTCTATGGAAAACAAGTCCTAAAAAGGTCACTTTTGGAGACGTAACACACCCCGAAACTTAAGGTTTTGCTCGTCCTCGAGCAATCTAAAGACTTACTTAGGCTGATGTTTTATCCTCTTTAACCACTTACTGACTCCCCTAAGTTCCTATCTATAGCAGTGTTGTCCTGTGACACACTTCTAAGTTTTCAACTACCCTCTCATTTTGCCTCTTCTGACTTCGCATGCCTAAAGCTCCTACTGTTCCATTAACCCCTTACAGCTGATCTACTTGCTTCTGTCATATCGTGCAACTATCCCTAAGGTTTCAAATTCTACCTAGCTTTACCCCAGACTCAGTACATGCTTCTAGTATTTACTTTTGAGCTACCTAGGATTCCTTAGAGTCATGCCAGTCTTAGTATTAACAGTGACAGTAGTACATTTAAAGAACAACCTAAACCCTGGCATCACTACATTGGACATACATTCATCTCCCTAAACAACCCTACAAGCTACAACTTTGTGCTCAGCTAATTGAGGATCAGAGTTCTTTTTAATCAGGACATCTAAGCCACAAAGTTGCAACTCCTAGGTATACACTCTTCTTCCCTATTTCTCCCTTTTTCTTTCTTTCTTACTTAGGTGGAGTCTCTCCTTTGGTTGCCTTTTGATGCAATGCCACTTGTGGGTTACACACTTGGCACTGATTACTCAGCAACTTTAAGAGAGACACCCCTCTTTATTCTATTTTTCATTGTTTTTTTTTTTAGCTCATCATTTTATGAAAAGGAGAAGAAGAATGCTTATGCTTTAAGGGAGAGAGGAATGTTCCTAGGCCTAGGGTGGCCTCCCCCAAACTTAAACTACTCATTGTCCCCAATGAGTGTCTGAGGTGGCACACCCCCAAACTTATTCTAGAAGCATCTAGTCTAAGGTGAAACAAAGAGAATCTAAAGCCCTAGGCATAGACAGAAAATTCTAAAAGCAAACATCACAGCAGCAGAAATTCATAAAAACAGGCAGGTAAGGACTTAAAGCTATGCATGCTGAGCACTTTTAAGAGGTTAATTTAAACTATCCAAGGTGTCCTATGACACTCATCCAGCATGCTTTTAGATAGGCTATATAAGGTAGTCAAGATAGCAGCAAAAGACAAAATTTAAACAGAACCAGCCTAGATAAACAGACAGTCAAAAACATGCATTTACTAATAAAAATTGCGGATCCCGCAATGATTTCGCAATGGATCCAGGGCAGATATATCAGTGATTTAAGGCCCCTATGCATGCTCTTTCCAGTCATTTAAGCTATACAAAAAGGAAACTAAACTAACCTACCTATTCAGCTAACATCAGACTATACTAAGCAATTCTAAACAGCAAAAATAAAGAACTAAAAACAGATCCAAATTAAACTCAAAATAGCATAATGCACATGGTTCAACGAAAAGCAGTTTGATTTTTTTTTTCTTGTAGGGAACAGAACTACTCCCTTGAGTGCTTCTCAAACCAGCACTCAGATGTCCTCATCATCATCACTCCTTCTTGGTCTTGGAGGCGCCCATGGAGTCAGTAGGTCCGTGGGGAACTCAGGAAAGAGGCAGCCCAATTGGTCAGCAACCTCCTTATCCCTTGCCTGTGCATATGTGGCCCATTGAGCCATCTTCTTATGCAAGTCCATCAGGCAGGCCATTGACAGAGACTGAGCAGCAGCCAGGCCATCGAGCTCGAACTCCATGTTCCTCTTCCTTCGCATCCTCAAGGCAGTAGGCAACTCCAGGTGCCCCGTGTAGGCCAGCTGCCTTTCCATTCGCTCGATTGGGACCCCTGCACGTAAGCAGAGCTTAGTAATTGTATTAGGAAAGAACAGTGGACCCTTACCCTTTTTAGCGCAGTCTGCGATTGAGGCTGCAATGACTTCACCAACATTGATTGTTAGGCCCCTCATGATCGCATAGACCAGCAACGATCTGCCTTGGTTGATGGTGGTCTCGTGGGTCACTGGGGACAACCTTCTGCGCACAAATGAGAACCAGACAGCTGCCTTGGCTGTGAGGTTAGCACTCATGAGAGTGTGCCTCCCATTGCGTGAAACTGTCCACGATGCCTCAGGCTGGCCAATGAGCCGAATTGCTTCCTCCAGGACAGCTTCTGTGGGCTCATCAACGATCCTGGCATAATCCGTGTGCTTTTGCCCTTTGAGGCCATAGGCTTCATTGATTGCCTTCGCTGAGAAGTCCACCTCGACTCCTCTGACCACAGATAGGCCATCCTCAGGGTTCATCACATTGGCGTAAAAATCATACACCATGCTGGAGTAGGCGGGGTTGGGCGGCCTGCACAGCTCTTCCCAGCCGTGATTTGTGATCCCTGCGCGCAAGAACTGCGGCAGGTCTGCGAGCGCATCGAGGAATCCTTTCTCGTGCAGCAGGTCCCTCTTCCTCAGCTCAGTGCCCCTTGATTCTGCATCAGAGGAGACATACCTCACAGATTGAGGCTCATCTTCGGGGTACAGCTTGGCTTTCCCCTTGTCTTTTGGTTTGGCGGATTCCACAGCCTCGATCTTGAGCTTCTTTGGGGATGGCTCATCACTCACCTTCTTTGACGAAGGCTCACCCCTTGCTTTCTTTTTCTTGGACTTCTTCGAGGCTTTCGGCCGTTTGGCCTTGACAACCTTTGTGGCCTTCTTTTTCAATTTTGCCTTGGTTGTGATCTGCTGGAGGCAATCCCCCAGTGTCTCGTCCATGGAATCATCCCCCTGCACTGGACTTTCGGGGCTGGCTTCCCTCAAAGGAGAGAATACCTCGTCTTCTTCAGCTTCCTCACTACCCTGCGTCGATTCTTGACGCTCTCCATATGGAAACTCGGGGTCAGGCTTCCGGGAGATGGGTGATGCTTCTGGGCTCTGCGCCGGTGGAGTCTGTGCAGAGCTCTGTGGAGATGGAGAAGGTCAGGGCTTCGCGCTGGTGGAGATGGTGAAGAGCTTTGCTCGGCTGTCTCGTGGGACGGACGGCCTCGTTCTTGACTCTCCACAGAGGGAGTCTTCTTCTTGATTGCTGCATCAGCTACAGCCATACTCCACTTGCGTTTCTTGGGCGTTCCTGCTGGTTCAGAGGGTCCAGCAGGGATCTCCGTAACCACCTTCCACTTCTTCTTGCGGACAGGCAGCTTGGGGAGTCGTTCAGTGCGCGCAGCCTCAGCATCTGCCAAGGCGAGGAGTGCTTCCCTCGCAGCAATTTCAGCGTCGTCAGCCTTCTTCTTGGATGCAGATCTCTCAGCTCTTGTTAGCACCATGGTTGAGTCGTAAGGATCTGGAAAGAAGGATTGCAGAGGAAGAATGAGAGAGCTTTCTTGGAGATCAACGAATGAAGGAGACGTACGGATCAGAGCGCTTCTAACGGCTATAAGTAATGATGGAAATCCCAACGGCTATTTCTGTTGCGGATTTCGCAAATCTACCGCAATTAAATGGCCGTTTGGAGATTTTCCTGAATTTAAATGCCAATCTTCTCTCAACTGAATCTTTGATTCGGCCCAACATCTCCCTCGATTTTTTATCTTGATTTCATCTCCTTGATTCCCTCTAGCGATTCCCTATTAAAAGAAATAAAATCAACATCAAATTCGTAATTAAAATCACTCAAAAATCTCTACAAACAGTAACCGAAAAAATAGCAAAAAATAAACTAAGGCATTAGCCTCGCATGGACGAGCACAGTAATCACTCGTCCTCTCTCGTTCTTATTTTCACGTTTCAGTCAAGAGGAAGGCCGAGAGAGTCTTCACATCTCCTTCCTCATAATAATGCTTCAATCTTGCACCATTAACCATGAACGGTTGCCCTTGCTGCAGGTTCCTAATCTCGATTGCACCATGAACAAACACGTTAGTTATCACAAAAGGACCTGACCATCTGGACTTAAGTTTGCCTGAAAATAATTTCAACCGTGAGTTAAATAATAAGACAAGCTGGCCTTTCTTAAAGTCCTTAATCCTAAGTCTACTGTCGTGCCACATCTTGGTCTTTTCCTTATACATTTTAGCATTTTCATAGGACATATGTCTAAGCTCATCAAGCTCATGTAATTGCAAAGACCGCAATGTTCCCGCATCGGTCACGCAATAATTCAACTCTTTTAGGGCCCAAAATGCTTTAATTTCTAATTCAAATGGTAAGTGACATGCTTTGCCATACACAAGTCTATAAGGAGACATACCTAGGGATGTCTTATATGCAGTCCTATATGCCCAAAGTGCATCCTCGAGTTTAAACGACCAATCTTTTCTATTGGGTTTGACCACTTTTTCGAGTATGTTTTTAATCTCCCTATTTGAAATTTCAGCTTGGCCATTCGAATGTGGGTGATAAGGGGTGGCTACTCTATGTCTAACATTGTATTTAGCCAACACTTTCTCCATAGCTTTATTAATGAAGTGTGTTCCTTCATCACTAATTATAGCACGAGGTGTCCCAAACCTAGTAAAAATATGTCTATTAAGGAACTTAATGACTGTTTTGGCATCATTGTTTGGACATGCTATGGCCTCTACCCACTTAGATACATAGTCTACAGCTACGAGTATGTAAAGGTTACCTGATGATGGGGGAAATGGTCCCATGAAGTCAATGCCCCACACATCAAAGAGCTCCAACTCTAAGATGTAAGTGAGAGGCATCTCATCCTTTCGACTAAGGTTACCTGTTCTCTGGCATTCATCACAGCTGTGTGCATAGTTGTGGGCATCCTTGAAGATCGTGGGCCAATAGTAGCCACTCTGGAACACCTTTGCAGCTGTCCTTTGGCCACCAAAATGTCCACCATAGGGGGCTGTATGGCAGTGCTGCAGCACAGACTTCGCCCCTCAGTAGCTGACACACACTTCCTTAGCAGACCATCAGCACATGTCTTGTAGAGTGTGGGATCATCCCATATGAACTTCCTAGCTTCATGAAGGAACCTCTTCTTTTCTTGTCCTCCCTTGAAAGTTGGTAGTACCTGCGAGGCAAGGAAGTTAGCAATGTCAGCAAACCAAGGTTCCTCATCGTTATCACGATGAGTCAATACAAAGACATGTTCATCAATAAAAGCATCAGAAATTGCGGTTTCCGCAATTTTTCCGCAATTATGCTGCAATCTAGAAAGATGATCCGCAACCACATTTTCGCATCCTTTCTTATCTCTAATGTCCAGATCAAACTCTTGCAACAGCAGTACCCATCTAATCAACCTAGGCTTAGCATCAGCCTTCCTCATAAGGTACTTTAGTGCAGAGTGATCTGTATACACGATTGTTCTGGTTCCTACAATGTAATTCCTAAATTTCTCACAAGCAAACACTACAGCTAGCATTTCCTTCTCAGTGGTTGTGTAGTTACATTGTGCCTCATTAAGTGTCTTACTAGCATAGTATACAGGGTGTGTTAACTTGTCAATCTTTTGTCCTAGCATAACCCCTACAGCATAGTCACTTGCATCACATAACATCTCAAATGGGAGATCCCAATTTGGTCCTATTATAATAGGTGCTTTGACTAATGCTTCCTTAAGGGTTTTCCAGGCTAGGAAACATTCTCTAGAGAAGATGAATGGCTTATTTAGCTCTAGAAGCTCACACAAAGGCTTGGAGATCTTAGAAAAGTTCTTAATGAACCTTCTATAGAAGCCTGCATGTCCTAAGAAACTTCTAATGGCTTTTACATTCTGAGGTTCTACCAATTTCTCTATGATTTCAATCTTGGCCCTATCGACCTCTACACCTGCTCTAGACACTCTATGACCTAAGACAATCCCTTCGTCCACCATGAAGTGGCACTTCTCCCAATTAAGGACTAGGTTGGTCTCCTCACACCTAGCCAGGACTTGTCCTAGGTTCTCTAAACAGTTTGTGAATGAATCACCAAAGACTGAGAAATCATCCATGAATATCTCTATCATGGACTCATCTAAATCAGAGAAGATTGCCAACATGCACCTTTGGAATGTTGCCGGTGCATTGCATAAGCCAAAAGGCATTCTGCGAAAGGCAAAAGTTCCAAAAGGGCAAGTGAAGGTTGTCTTCTCCTGGTCCTTAGGGTCTATAGTGATCTGGTTATATCCTGAATAACCGTCTAAGAAGCAGTAGTAGGCTCTACCAGCTATCCTATCTAACATTTGGTCAATGAATGGTAGAGGGAAGTGGTCCTTTTTGGTTTCCTTATTTAATTTCCTATAATCCATACACACTCTCCACCCTGTAATAGTCCTAGTTGGAATCAGTTCATTGCTCTCATTGACTACCACAGTCATCCCCCCCTTCTTAGGTACACATTGTATAGGACTCACCCACTGACTACTAGCTATAGGGAAGATCACACCAGCATCTAACCATTTTATTATTTCCTTTTTAACTACCTCTTTCATAGAGGGGTTCAGCCTACGTTGGTGATCTACTCGGAGTGTGTGTTCTTCCTCTAGTATTATCTTATGCATGCAGTAGGAAGGGCTAATGCCTCTAATGTCAGCAATAGTCCATGCAATAGCCTTCCTATGTTGTTTAAGTAGTAAAATCAGCTCAACCTCATGCTTCTCACTTAATTTAGATGAAATAATCACAGGCAGAGTCTCATTACTTCCTAAATATGCATACTTAAGATGTGTGGGCAGTGGTTTCAATTCTAAGACAGGTGGATGCTCAATGGATGGTTTTAATGGATTCAGGGATCTTTCAGTTAAGTCAATAGTCATACAAACATGTTGTATCCTATCTACAGGTATATCCATTATCTCAGAAACATTTAAATCAGTTAAATCTAATTCTACATAATTATTAGCATGCTTAGTCAATAATTCATGCTTCAGTTGTTCTTCCATAAGTGAATCTACAATGTCCATGCTAGCACAAGATTCAGAGTCAGAGGGGTACCTTAAGGCTTTATAAACGCTAAATTTAACCTCCTCATCATGAACCCTCATAGTGAGCTCACCTTTCTGGACATCTATCAGGGCCCTACCTGTGGCTAGAAACGGTCTGCCTAATAGGATGGGGACCTCCTTGTCTGCTTCATAATCCAGGATAATGAAATCTGCAAGTAAAATAAACTTGTCAACCTTTACAAGAATATCCTCAATCTTACCCTCAGGGTAGGCTATGGATCTGTCTGCAAGTTGTAAAGTGACAGTGGTTGGACGTGCTTCTCCTATTCCTAGCTGGCGGAATAGTGATAGGGGCATGAGGTTTATGCTGGCTCCCAGGTCACAAAGAGCTCTGCCCACGTGCTTGCCTCCTAGCTCTACAGGTAAGGTGAAGGAACCAGGATCCTTCTCCTTCTTGGGTAGCTTGTTCTGGAGTATGGCACTGCACTCCTCAGTGAGATTTACTGTTTCAAACTCACCAATTATTTTCTTGTTAGTGATAATATCCTTCAAAAACTTAACATAGGAAGGCATAGACTGTAAAACTTCTACAAAAGGAATATTCACATGCACTTGTTTAAGAATTTCTAAAAATTTGTTAAAGTGCAGTTCCTGTTCTTGTTTTTTCTTTAGCCTTCGAGGAAATGGAGGTGGTGGCACATATGCAGGCGCTTCAGGTCGCCTCAAGATAGGTGGAGGCCTTGGGATTTCTTCTATCTCTTCTATGATTGGCTCCAGCCTTGGTCCTGATGTGCTTGTTGGTGGTGGGCCTTGGTTTGGCAGAGACTCCAGTGGAGCACTAGACTCTTTGTTCTCTACTCTCTTTGGTGTTTCTTTGGTGTTGCTCACCAATGGTCTCCCACTCCTAAGTTCAATTGCTTGAATTTGTTCTTTACCATCTCTCCTTGGCACTTCAGTGTCAGCAGGAAGTCTACCTTGGGGCCTATTTTTGAGTTCATTGGCTAGTTGCCCTATCTGGTTCTCTAGGCTCCTAAGAGTAGCTTGCTGACTCTGTAGAGTGGCATCATTCTTGGCTATGTATTCCTTAAGTAAGTTTTCTACAGAGGATCCTACAGGTTGGTTGTATGGTTTTTGATACATGGATTGGTTATGTTGGGGAGCGAAACCAGGTGTTCCACTCGGTCTTGGCTGGTTAGGAGCTTGGTTAGCATTCTGTTGGCCACCCCATGAAAGGTTTGGGTGGTTCCTCCAACCAGGATTGTAAGTGTTGGAATAGGGGTTGTTCCTAGGCTGCTGTTGGCTTCCAACATAGCAGACTGAGGCTGGATTCCCAGGGCAGTATTCATACAGGTGCCCTTCCCCACAGAATCCACAGATAAGTGTCTCACCTTGACTTGGTTGGGTGCCCATTGACATGGCTGTGGCGGTGTTGACACTAGTTTGGAGATTGGCTTGAGCCATTTGCTTGACTAGGTTGGTCAGGGCGCTTATTTGGCTACTCATGGCATTGAGTGCGTCCTTGTCTTGAGCTCTAGTTGGCTCAACTGGATCATCTGACCACCTACAGTGAGATGCTGAGATCTTCTCCAAGATCTCATAGGCTTCATTATAACTCTTGGACAGCATGGAACCTCCAGCAGATGAATTTAACACTTGTCTGGTGTTGGGGTTGCATCCTTTGAAAAAGACCTCTATTTGGATACACCATGGGATGCCATGGTGTGGACATTTAAGAAGAAGGTCCTTGAACCTTGTCCAAGCTTCGTGAAGGGACTCATTTTCAGCTTGTTTGAACTTAATTATGTCATCACGAAAGGTAGAATTCCTATCAGGTGGAAAGTATTTTACTAGGAATTTCTCCGCCAAGTCTGTCCAATTGAGGACTGATCCAGAGGGTAATGAGTTTAACCACGTTTTTGCTTTGTCCCTTAAAGAGTAAGGGAAGAGGTAGAGCCTCAAGGCTTCTTGGGAAACTCCAGGGATGATGAAGGTATCACTAACTCCTAAGAAGTTCCTAAGATGGTTGTGGGGGTCCTCATTTTCCACTCCAAAGAATTGTCCCACAGTGGACAACATTTGGAACATTACTGGCTTTAACTCGAATGAGTTGGCAGTAATTTCAGGGCGGATTATGCTGGGGTTCAGCTCCCCAGGCATAGGAACTAAGTATGAGAGAATGGCACTATCCTTATCATTCGCTATTTCGATGGGATTGCGAGTGACAGGCACCGAATTTGGAACTAATCTATCCATTTCTTCTTGAGAAGATTGCGGAGACTCTGCGGTTTCAGCAATTATCTGAGGTAAAGGGGGTTGGTTAAAGAGACGTTTCTTGGCTCTATTTCTGGCCCTAAGTAATCTCTCAGGCTCAGGGTTGAACTCTAGATCACTACTTGAAGGCTCATTCATAAACTAACCCAAATAGTACCTGCAAAAGAAATGAAAATAAATCAGCTTCAATAGATATTAAGAGTTGGTTTTCTAATTTAACAAACTTCGTTTTCACTAAACTAAATCCCCGGCAGCGGCGCCAAAAACTTGTTGCGTGCTCAATGTGTGAAATAAATAGCAATAAGAGAGAGAGAGCACTCAGAACATGCAAGCATACATGATCTTGTAGCAAGTAGTAAGTATTTTTTCATTCGTTTTCCCACAGAGATTTATTATTAGCTACTCGTGAAGTGTATTGTTAAGCAAGAATGGGTGGATTTGATGGGGTAGATTTGGTTTAAAAATGCCTAATTACTAATGAATCAATAAAGGATAGCAACATAGTGCAAGTCAATGATAAACGCAAATGTAAAGAGAAGAAATTAATAAACGAAGAGAAAAGTAGCCAAGCAGAATTTTTAACTTAGCAGAATTGCGAGAACAGCAATTCTACCGCAATGTTACTAACAGCGAAAGTGTGTAAAATGGAGAAACAAGGGCTACTAACGACTCCTCTATAGGCATTTTCACACGATTCTCAAGCATTGGATCAACTCACTATGCATCAAACTAACTCATTCTCATGTATCTTCCGATTTCATGCATTAGATTCTTTAGTTTACTCATGTCCAAGTAAGGTCTTAAGCATCTTGTTAAAGCAGTAAGTTATGATTTGTACTAGGAAAACGCCTATTCCTAGGTCGTTTTCTGGTTACCTTGAGAGGCTAGCATGAGTGTATGACTCGGAACTCTTACTCCTTCCAGAGGTTAGGAGTTCTTTGGACAAAATGGATGGCCAATCGAAATTGCCCGTGGGATGAAGCTTACATACAATCAATGCATTCGAGAGCTATCCTACATGCTTGGTTCACGTTTTTTTAGCCTATAGCATTGTCATTAGCATGCCCCTATGTGACTTAGTGACTCATGGATATAGAAAGAACAGAATTATTAGATAAAATAGGCATGCTCAGAAGAAGAATAAACTTAAAACAGTAAGGAAAAACAGTAGGCAGCAAAGACAAGAAACTGTGAAATAATGAATTGTGCTTTGATTAATCGATTGTTTGAATGAACAAAGGGAAACTTAAAGTGAATAACATAAAGACAGAAAGCAACGAAATGAAATAGACTAACTAATGGAAAGGAAACAACAACAAAATAGTGCTGGAAATGAAAAGTAGAAGACAGAAAGCAGTAAGTGAGCTTGAACGCCTCGTCGCAAACGCCTCGGCTGAAAGGAGAAAAATGATAGCCTTGCTTGGATGAATCCAATAAGGAGAGAAGATGAATCTTCTCTCCTTCCTATCAGATTGTCGACTCCAACAGCTAAGCTTTCCAACCCAACAGACGGAAGAGAAAAACAGGAGAAAGAATGGAGCTGCGAAGAGACTTCTACGCTTTCGGATGATGATCAAACCCTCTACTTTGACCCCCTTTTATAGTAATCCGCAGGTGCGTTTGGGCCAAGGAGAACCATCCATCCTCAACGTCGTACTTCAAAACGGATGGAGGAGAAAGAACGAATCCCTGAAATAACGGAACATAACAGAAAAAGATCAGCCAACTTACGGATTTCACTTAAAACATTGTTGTTTTAGCAATGTTTCCGCAATGCTGCCGCAATGCACATTTTTCATGCTTTTAACTTCGTTTTCTATTCCTTTTCTCTCCTTTTGCATACAAGTCCTAATTTAGCTACCCTCTTCTAATTCTCATATTTAAGCATAGGTTCAAGCTAAATCCTATCAAAAACACCTAAGAGTGTACATCTTTCTATGGAAAACAAGTCCTAAAAAGGTCACTTTTGGAGACGTAACAGCGCGCGCAGCGGAACTTGGAGATGCGCGCGCAGCGAAACTTAAGATGACATGCGCAGCTGAACTTGGAGATGACATGCGCAACACTGAACTTGAAAATCAGATGCGCAGCGCAGAACTTGGAGATGCGCAGCGCAGAACTTGGAGATGATGCGCAACTGAACTTGGAACGAACAAAACGTGTACTTTAAGTGAGTGAGGCTTCAAACTTGGACTTTAAAGCCCTAAATTTGCGTCGTAACGTTTAGCAGGATTTGACGTATCGTCGTCATCCTCAGTAGGGTTGAACATCTTCAATTTGCGGCATCACTCTGAATAAGGATGAAAACCGTCGATCTACAACGATAAACTTTAGTAGTCGTTACAATTATGTTTATTTTCATTTGGAGAGACTGAACTTAAAACTTGTTTTAAGCTGCCTACATACCTTTTGAACAATAGAGATCAAGTCGAGACGTAGTTCAATACATGATGATTTCTTTTATTATTGTGACTGAACTTAAAGTATGATTTTTCTTTAAGTTGCCTACGTACCCTTAAAAGTAAGGGATCAAGTCATAACGTAGTTCAAATGATTTATTTTTTGGGTCGTTCACCTTTTAAGCTTGTGCGGGCCAGGAGCAACATGTAGTTTATACTCTTACGTTAAGGAGTATTACATTTCAATGCATAAAATTTCTTAAGAAATTTATCGTTGATTGGGTCAATCCTTAATCCATCTTGATCCACAATTTTGTATGCCCCATTTGTATAGACTTCCTTAACCACATAGGGTCCATCCCACTTAGGGGTGAACTTGCTCCCCGTGTGTCTCGTCGTGATAATGGGTCTTCGGACCGCGAGTACTAGATCGCTGTTACGTCTCCAAAAGTGACTATTTTAGGACTTATTTGTTAGAGAAAGAGGTTCAATCTTAAGCGTTTTTGGTAGGATTTAGCTTAAACTTGTGCTTATATATGAGAATTAGTAGAATGAAGCTAAATTAGGACGTATGTGTAAAAGGAAAGAAAAAGAACCAAAAACAAAGTTAAAGACTTGAAATTTGCACATTGCTGAAGCATTGCGAAAACATTGCGGTTTCAGCAATGTTTTAAGTGAATTCTGTTAAGTTGTCTAACCGATTTCTATTTTGTTGCGAATTTTCAGCCGCCCATTCTTTCTCCTGCTGCCACGTAGAAGAACGACGTTCAGAATGGATGGTTCTCCTTGGCCCAATCGTACCTGCAGAACACTATAAAAGGAGGTCAAAGGGGAAGGTTGAAGACACACTCGAAAGGCGTAGATCTCTTTCCTTCAACGCAGTTTCTCATTGTTTTCTCTCACGGGTGTTGGCGTGGAGGTTTTAGCTGGTGGAATCGATAATCTAAGAGGTAGAAGAGAGGATCTTCCATCTCTTCTGATTGGATTCATCCACGATCAAGCTTACCTTCGGTTGTCATCCAAGGCGTTGCAGCGAGGAGTCACACGCATTCTTTACTGCTTTCTGCTGTTTTTATTCCCTTTGTTGCTGCTGTCTTTGCTATTTCGTTTCTGTCTGCTACTCTACTCTATTTCGTACTCTTCTGTTTAGCTTTCGTTGTTTAAAGTTGTTATTTGTTTAGTTCAAACCTTGGTTAATCAAAGCATTATTTCATCACTTCGCAAGCTCTTCACTTCTTCTGTTTACTGTCTTCTTCTTCTGTTCTGTCCTTTATATTCTGTTAAGCATGTCGTTTCCATCTATTCTTCTTATTCCACCTTCATCCATGAGTAACTAAATCACATAAGGGCATGCTAATGACAAGACTATAGGTAGAAATACGTGAATCAAGCGTGTAGGTTAGCTCCAAATGCATTGAATGTATGTAAGCTTCATCCCACGGGCAATTTCGATTGGCCATCCATTTTGTCCAAAGAACTCCTAACCTCTGGAAGGAGTAAGAGTTCAGAGTCGTACATTCATGCTAGTCTTCCATGGTAGCCAGAAAACGACCTAGGAATAGGCGTTTTCCTAGTACAAATCAATAACTTGCTTTTATAAATAGATGCTTAAGGCCTTACTTGGACATGAGTAAACTAAAGGATCTAATGCATGAAATCGAAAGATACACGAGAATGAGTTAGTTTGATGCATGATGAGTTGATCTACTGCTTGAGAATCGTATGAAAAAGCCTATAGAGGAGTCGTTAGTAGCCCTTGTTTCCACACTTTACACTTAATTCGCTGTTAGTAACATTGCTAGAAAATTGCTGTTTCCGCAATTCTCTTAGTTCAAATTTTGCCTTAGTCATTTCTTTCTTAGTTTGTTGTTCTCTTCTCTCTACATTCGAGTTTAATTATTTACTTGCACTTTTATGCTTTCATAACTCACACATTCCTTAATAGTTAGGCACTTTAAAAACCAAATCTACCCCATTTAATCCACCCATTCTCACTTAACAACTCACTTCGCTAGTAACTAAGAATAAATCTCTGTGGGAAATCGAATGAAAAAATACTTATTAGTTGCTACAAGATCATGTATGCTTGCATGTTCTGAGTGCTCTATCCTTGCATCTTTATTTTAAACATTGAGCACGCAACAATCGCCAACTTGAAATGATCGAGGCTTCAAATTTTTGTTGAAGGCCTTGGTCATTCGCGCTTGGTAACATTGCAATGCTTGCTGAGCATCTAATATTCTTTCATCGAGTGCTTCCAATTCTTCGAGACGCAATCTTGCATTGTCTTCGGTTGTTAGCCCTTCTTGCACCGCCATTCTTAAAGAAGGTATTTCTCTTTCTAATGGGAGTACAGCCTCGACCCCATAGACCAGGGAATAAGGTGTGACTCCCGTAGGAGTGCGGTGGGTAGTTCGGTAAGCCCATAATGCTTCCCCAATCTTTTCTTGCCAGTCTCTTTTTGACTTGGAGACTACTTTCTTCAACAAGTTGCACAATGTCTTGTTGAATGCCTCTGCCGATCCGTTTGCTGGAGCGTTGTACATGGATGACTTGCATTGCTTGAACTTGAATTTCTCACATAAATTGTCCATTAGACTATTGGAAAATTGTCTTCCGTTATCGGTCACGATGCGGTGAGGGATGCCGTAACGGTAAATGATGTGGGTTCGGATGAAATTCACAATAGTTTCCTTCTTTGCCTCCTTTAACGCAATTGCCTCGGCCCACCTTGAAAAATAATCTGTCCCAGCGAGGATATAAGAATGTCCCGCTGAGGACTTAGGTGTTATTGGACCAACGAGATCAAGCCCCCAAGCTTCAAAGGGCCATGAAGTTATGGTTGGGTGAAGGGGTTCTGGCGGTTGATGTATGAAGTTTGCATGAAATTGACAAGCCTCACATTTCTTTGCATACTCCATCGAGTCTTGAATCATCGTTGGCCAGTGATAACCCATTCTCTTCAACTGAAAATGAAGTCTTGGTCCCGATTGATGAGCACCACAGACCCCTGAGTGCGCTTCCTCTAATGCCTTTATCGATTCTTCTTTTCCTAGGCATCGAAGAAAAAGTCCGTCATAGGAGCGCTGATAAAGGGTTTCCTTGTAGTAGATGAATCGAGCACTTCTTCTTCGTATATCGGCCTTACGCCGGGACTCTGTGGGAAGTTTTTCATGTTGTAAATAATCTACAATCGGTTGTCGCCAATCCTCTTCCTCAATCACATAGACTGATATTACGTTTGCTTCTTGACTTTCAATTTCAGTTGGCGGTACAACCCATTTTTGACAAATCGGGACGTTCAATACTTCACTTTCTGAGACAGTCAGGGCTGTGGCCAAGTTTGCTAATGCATCTGCCTTTGCATTTTCAGCTCTTGGAATATGCTCTATCGTCATATTGCCAAAGCTCTCTAAGATTTGTCTTGCATAATTAAAGTAAGGTATTAAATCTTGATGTTTCACCTCATATTGGAGCAATAACTGATTAATTATCAGCTTTGAATCTCCGTAGATCTCAATGTAGCTCACTCCCATTTCTATTGCTATTTGAAGACCCATAATGAGTGCTTGATATTCAGCAACATTATTCGAACATACCTCTTCAAATGTGAATCTATACGGCAACATGTGTTTTTCAGGGGTAATAAATACTATACCCGCTCCTGCGCCATATCTTCGAGTTGCACCGTCAAAATACATAATCCAAAGTTCAGCAATTTCAACGTAGAAGATTTCTTCGTCGGGTAGGTCGTCAGATAATTTCCAGTCTGACGGCACTGGATGGTCTGCCAAGAAATCAACCAAGGTTTGCCCATTCACCGCCTTTTGTGGAACATAAACAATGTCATACTGTTGTAGTAAGATTTTCCACTTTGCCAATCGACCTGAGATAATTGGTCTAGACAGAACATACTTGATTGAGTCAGCCTTAGCCACCAAATGCACTGTGAATGCCTGCATATAATGCCTCAACTTGTCAATGGCGAAGAAGAGCGAAAGGCACATCTTCTCAATGGGTGAATAATTCAGCTCTGCCCTATTGAGAGTTCTACTTAAGTAGTAGAGGGCACATTCTTTGCCCTTCTCACTTTCTTGTGCAAGCAATGCCCCAAGCGACCTTTCTTGCGCAGTAATGTAGAGTATCAATGACTTTTCTGCTATGGGGGCGCCCAAGACAGGAGGGTTAAGCAAATATTCCTTTATACTGTTAAAAGCAGTTCGACACGCTTCGTCCCATTCAAAGGTCGTCTCTTTCCTCATCAATCTCTGGAATGGTTGACATCGACCCGCCAGATTGGAGATGAACCTCCTTATATAAGCTAGTCGTCTTTGGAGACTTCTTAGCTCATGTAAGTTTCGCGGTTCTGGCATTTTTTGAATGGCGTCTATCTTGGATTGATCAATCTCGATCCCTCGATGCTTGACGACGAAACCAAGGAACTTCCCTGAAGTTACGCCGAATGCACATTTGAGAGGGTTAATCT
Source organism: Herpetospermum pedunculosum (assembly GCA_028017165.1). Lineage (NCBI taxonomy): Eukaryota > Viridiplantae > Streptophyta > Magnoliopsida > Cucurbitales > Cucurbitaceae > Herpetospermum > Herpetospermum pedunculosum. Next base: position 50,190,639 of record CM051530.1, read on the forward strand.
TCAACTGGTATTTCCTCAGACGCTCAAAAACCACCTTAAGATCCTCCAATTGATTTTGTCGTTTTTTAGTCTTGACCACGAGATCGTCGACGTAGCACTCGACATGTTTATGCAGCATATCATCGAAGATCTTCTGCATGGCACGTTGATAAGTAGCGTCGGCATTCTTTAATCCGAAGGGCATTACCTTGTAACAGTATATCCCTTTTGGAGTCTGGAACGCTGTCATCTCCTCATCATTGAGGTCCATTCGAATCTGGTTGTACCCCGATGATCCATCCATGAAAGACAAAGCTTCATGCCCGGTAGTAGCATCAACCATGAGTTCGGGGATGGGCAATGGGAAGTCATCCTTCGGACATGCGTTATTCAGATCGCAAAAATCAACGCATACCCGGAGTTGCCCGTTCTTCTTTCTGACGGGGACAATGTTTGAAATCCACGCCGGATACTTCACTTCGCGAATGAAGCTTGCTTCAATTAACTTATTGACTTCATTTTCAATTTGAGGAATGAGTTCTGGCCTGAAACGTCGTTGAGCCTGTTTTATTGGTCGATACCCATCTTCAATAGCGAGACGATGTACTGCTACTTTTGGATCAAGTCCCGGCATCTCCTTATACGACCAAGCAAAGACGTCCTTGTATGCGATGAGCAAACTCAAGTACTCGCATTCCTCTTCATCGAAAAGTGATGCACTTATAAAGATTGGACGTGGTTCTTCCGTCGTACCAAGATTAACCTCTTTTAGTTCATCAACTGTTGGTTGACTTCCATCTTCGAGTGGCAGTGGTGCCTCTTCAACATCCTCTTCAGATATCTCGGCCTCCGTTTCTTCCTCGGCAGTAATATGGTAACAAGAGGCTTCACCCCAATTCTCCACTGTACATTTGCTTGCAGGGTTGGTGATGATGACATTGCGCCGTTTAACCTTCAGTGCACCATCTGTATTCACGGTAACAAAAGTTTTTCTTTTCATTCGTGAGGGAACGATACTGCGGATCTCTTCATCGCTTTTTGTCTTACTAGACTCTTTATTGTTCAAAGTCTCTCGAGCCTCTTCATGTAGGAGGCGATCAAAAATGGAAGTGGGTGAAGGTTTCTTATCTCTCTTTGTGGTCACGCTTAATCTTTGCAACGCTGACGTTCGTGAGAGAGATTTATCGGGCAACGTATTTTCTTTCTCCTCTGTCGGCTTACTCAATCTTTGAAATGCTGACTTCCGTGACAGGGGTTTAGTGGACGGTGTGTTTTCCTTCTCATCTGCTGGCTTACTCAACCTTTGAAATGCTGATTGTCGTGAGAGAGGTTCAGTGGACAGCGTGTTTTCTTTTTTATCTGCTGACTTACTCAACCTTTGAAAGACGGAAGATCTGATGGGATTAGGTGTTGAGTGCGAACTGTTTTCTTCTGTCACAGCCGCTTTCAATCGCTGGAAGGCCGAAGCGCGCGTAGCCGACGGCTTGATGCGTTTATTGATGGGGACTCTTGGCTTAACAACTTCCTTTCCTTTTGAGTTGTCTACCTCTGTTGCGTGCTCAGTGTGTATGTAAATTAAATGTGGAGAGCACTCAGATCATGCAAGTATATATGGTCCGCAGCAAGTGATAAGTATAATTTATATCGTTTTCCCACAGACTCTAAGTTGAGTGACTAGCGATTTGGTGTGTGTTAAATTAGATAAGGTAACTTGAATTGAATGGATTTTGGTTTGAGGTACGAAATTATAGAAGATGCAAGAAGAATGCGAAAATAAACATAAAGCAAACGAAGTTGAGGAAACTATAATGAGGAAAACTCGTATTGTGGGTCTCGCAATACTTTCGCAATGGTTTTGCAATGGATTAAAAAGCTAATAAAAAGACTAAGATAAAGGCAGAAAGTGATATTGCGGTGCTCGCAATATTCTCGCAATAAACTAGCAACGATTAAAGACCAAAATAAAGACAACAAGGTTGACTTAAGAGTTCTCTATAGGCATTTAACTATGATCATTCAGCAGTAAATTAACATCTCATGCATCATCTTAGCTAGATCTCATGCATCTTCCGATTACATGCATTAGATTCTTAGATTACTTCTGTCCAAGTAAAGCTAACAACCTATTTATAAACACATGCTAACAAACGTGCTAGGAGAATGCCTATTCCTAGGTCACTCTCTGGTTATCATGAAAGGCTAACATGAATGAACGACTCTGAATTCTTACTCCTTCCATAGGTTAGGAATTCTTTAGACAAAATGGATGGCCGGTCGAAATTGCCCATGGGATGAAGATCACACTCATTCAATGCATTCATGTTACTCTACATGCTGATTTCACATACTCTTATCCTATAGATTCATCTTTAGCAAACCTCTTTTGAGTTAGTTACTCATAGTTTTCGAAGAACTTAAGAAGATTAATTGATTACTCATGAAATGAAGAATTCAAGTAAACTAATTGATTAAAAGATGATTAAATGAAGAACTCAACAAAACTAATTGATTACTCTTTAAAAAGGCAAAGTACATAACAATTCGTAAATAAACATACGTTGATCCGAAAGCAACAATTAAAGGGAAAAAGCAGTAATTGGTTCAGAACAACACTTAGAGAAAAGCAATAGTTAATTCGTAAAGCATTTAAAAGAAAGCAATAAATCGCGTGAGGATCTTCCAAGTCGTGAATCGCCTCGGATGAAGGGGAAGATTAGCTGATCTTGGGGATAAATTCAATCAGAAGAGAAGATGGATTTTCTCTTCTTCCTCTCGAATTATCAACGCCAAGGGCTTTGTTTCTTCGATCCAACAAACGGGGGAAGAGGATTTCGTCTTCGAGTTCTTCACTTTCGAGTTTTTGTGTGGAATGAATCGAAGGGGATTCAATTCAATATTTGATCCTTCATTTAGCTCTCTTTATATAGCCTTCAAAGGCTGCTCCCTAATTATGGATCACCATCCAATTTCTTGAGGTCACAATCCTCACACGTGGCAGCAGCAGGGAGAGTGGACGGCTGGAAAAACGCAACAACCGAAGACTGACGGCTGGAAAAATGCAGCAGAAATGACTGATATTGCGATTGCATTGCGAGGGTCGCAATGCTCTGTTTCTAGCTTCTCTTCGTCTAATCCATTGTGAGCTTCGCAAAATTTCAGCAATGCATCTGCAAGGTATAAATTAGTCGTTTTTTCACCAATTTGCATATTTTTTCGTTCCTTTTCCAAATAAACCTTAAATTAGCATCATTTCACAAAATCTCATTTTTAAGCACACATTATGCTAACTTCTAACTAAAATGCTCAAGAATTTACATGAATTTCAGGTAATTAAGGTCCTTAATAACACTCATTTGGAGAGGTAACACACCCCCAAACTTGAGTTATTGCTAGTCCTCGAGCAATATAAAAGCTTACTTTCCCTCTGTCTAGCTGCTAACTCTTGCCTTTTATCTCTACCTAACTGATTTGTTGATTCACTAGGCTTACTGTCAAAGGCATTGCTGTCCTGTGACACCCTTCGGGCTAAAACTAACTTCATATTTTGTATTCTGACTTCCCTTGCCTTTAAAACCTTTAGTTTTTACTAACTCCCTGTCTTTGGTTTATCTGCCTATGTCATCAAGCACACTGTGCAGTCATCCCTAAGCTTTCAAAATCTCCCTAGTTTTAACTCAGACTCAGTACATGCTTCTAAGGTTTTTATTCTTTATTACCTAGGAATCCTTTAGAGTCATGCCATGCTTAGAACAACACAAGTATCAGAGTACAAAACCCATAGACCAGACTAAGCCATGACATCACTTCTATTTAGGACAGACACTCATCTCCCTCAATAAGCCTTCTAGTTACAGCCCTGTGCTTAGCTAACTTAGGATCAGAGTTCAGTATATAGGACATCTAAGCACCTAAGGTTGCAACCTTCTGGCATACTGTTACGTCTCCAAAAGTGACCTTTTTAGGACTTGTTTTCCATAGAAAGATGTGCACTTTTAGGTGTTTTTGAGAGGATTTAGCTTAAACCTATACTTATATATGAGAATTAGAAGAAGGTAGCTAAATTTAGACTTATGTACAAAAGGAAAGAAAAGGGATGAAAAACGAAGCTAAAAGAGTGAAAATATGCATTGCGGCAGCATTGCGGAAACATTGCTAAAACAGCAATGTTTTAAGTGAAATCCGCAAGTTGGCTGATCTTTTTCTGATTATATTCCGTTATTTCAGGGATTCGTTCTTTCTCCTCCATCCATTTTGAAGTACGACGTTGAGGATGGATGGTTCTCCTTGGCCCAAACGCACCTGCAGATTACTATAAAAGGGGGTCAAAGTAGAGGGTTTGATCATCATCCGAAAGCGTAGAAGTCTCTTCGCAGCGCAGTCTTTCCCATTCAATTCCTTTTCCGTCTGTTGGTCTGAGAGGTTCAGCTGTTGGAGTCGTCAATCTGATAGGAAGGAGAGAAGATTCATCTTCTCTTCTGATTGGATTCATCCAAGCAGGGCTGATCTTTCTCATCCTTCAGCCGAGGCGTTTGCAACGAGGCGTTCAAGCTCATTTACTGCTTTCTGTCTGTTACTTTTCATTTCCAGTACTGTTGTGTCGTTATTTCCTTTCCAATAGTCATTCCATTCTATTTCGTTGTTGTCTGTCTTTATGTTATTCACTTTAAGTTTCCATTTGTTCATTCAAACAATCGATTAATCAAAGCACAATTCATTATTGCACATTTCGTCTTTACCTTTGCTGTCTGCTGCTTTGCCTTGCTGTTTTGTCTTTTATCTTCTTCTAAGCATGTCTACTTCATCTATTCTTTCTGTTCTTTCTATATCCATGAGTAGCTAAGTCACATAGGGGCATGCTAATGACAATACTATAGGCTAAAAAAAACGTGAACCAAGCATGTAGGATAGCTCTCGAATGCATTGATTGTATGTAAGCTTCATCCCACGGGCAATTTCGATTGGCCATCCATTTTGTCCAAATAACTCCTAACCTCTGGAAGGAGTAAGAGTTCAGAGTCATCCACTCATGCTAGCCTTTCAAGGTAGCCAGAAAACGACCTAGGAATAGGCGTTTTCCTAGTACAAACCATAACTTTCTGCTTTAACAAGATGCTTAAGACCTTACTTGGACATGAGTAAACTAAAGAATCTAATGCATGAAATCGGAAGATACATGAGATTGAGTTAGTTTGATGCATAGTGAGTTGATCCAATGCTTGAGAATCGTATGAAAATGCCTACAGAGGAGTCGTTAGTAGCCCTTGTTTCTCCATTTTACACACTTTCGATGTTAGTACCATTGCGGTAGAATTGCTGTTCTCGCAATTCTGCTATATTAAAAATTCTGCTTGACTACTTTTCTCTTCGTTCTTTAATTCTTTCTCTTTACATTTTGCGTTTACCATTGACTTGCACTTGTTTATGTTGCTACCTTTTATATATTCAGCAATAACTAGGATTTTTAAAACCAAGTCTACCCCTTCAAATCCACCCAATCTTTCTTAACATTACACTTCACGAGTAGCTAGTAATAAATCTCTGTGGGAAAACGAATGAAAAAATACTTACTACTTGCTATAAGATCATGTATGCTTGCATGTTCTGAGTGCTCTCTCTCTCTTATTGCTTATTTATGTTACACATTGAGCACGCAACACATACATTCTTCTTCTTTGTTTTATTTTTTCTTCTCTTCTTTTTCTCTTTTTTTTTTTTTTTTTTTTTTTTTTTTTTTTGGAAAAGTCTCCACCTTGAGTTGTCTTTTGATGCAGTGCCTCTTGTGGGTTACACAAATGGTCCTGATTACTCAGCATCCCTAGAAGAAGACAATGCTTTTTTCTTTTTCTTTCTTTCTTTGTTTTTTTTTTTTTTTTTTTCAAAGAAGAACAATGCATATTTTACCAAGGGAGAGAGGAGTGTTCCTAGGACTAGAGGCTGCCTCCCCCAAACTTGGACTTCTCATTGTCCCCAATGAGAGTATGAGTTGGCACACCCCCAAACTTGTTTTAGAAGCATCTAGTTTAAGTTAAAAATAGACAGAAGTTAAAAATCCAAGGGATAGAATGGCTCTCCTAGTTTCAGATAACACAATAGCAGAAATTTAGTAAAAACAAATGGTAAGGTCTAACAGAGGCACATGCTTATCATTTTATGAAGCCAATTAAACCTAACAAGAGTATAATCGACACTCATCCAGCATACTCAATAGACAGACCACACAGAGACTTCACCAATGCAGTCAAGTAGAGCTAAAGACAGAACACAATAGCAGCAAATAACAGCATGTATGAAAAAAAAAAAAAAAAAAAAACCTTTGCGGTGTCCGCAATGAAATCGCAATGACATTAACAGAGCAAATTTAACAGTGATCAAAGCTCCTAATATGCAATTTCTATTCGTGGCCCATAGGGCATGTGAAAATTTAAAACAAACAGCACAAAACTAACTATCCTAAGCTAATTCTAAACTAATATATGCTACTCTAACTAAGCTATTCTACTGAAATTAAAAACAAACAACATTTTGATATTTGGGGGGGGGGGGGGGGGGGGGGGGTAACAGGTTACAGAAAAGCAGGGTTGAGAGAGATAAGAAATACTCCCTTGAATGCCATCAGACCATGGCATTCAGTCATTCATCTCTTTCTTCGTCATCACTCCTCTCGACATTCGGAGGCATCCAGGGGCTCAACAAACCAGCAGGGAATGTAGGAAATTCGCACCTCAGATGCTCAGCTAACTTCATATGCCTTGCTCGTCTTCCCTTAATTGCCCTTAAGCCTCGGACAAGAGGAATGCTGAGAGTGTTCTCACATCCCCTTCCTCATAATAGTGCTTCAGCCTTGCACCATTCACCATGAACGGCTGGCCTTGTTCCAAATTTTGGATCTCGATTGCACCATGAACAAACACATTAGTAATTACAAATGGATCAGACCAACGAGACTTAAGTTTGCCAGGAAACAACTTCAATCGTGAATTAAATAACAACACATGTTGGCCCTTTTTAAAATTCTTTATCCTGAGTCTGCTATCATGCCAAATTTTAGTTTTTTCCTTATACATTTTAGCATTCTCGTATGACATGTGTCTTAGTTCATCTAATTCATGCAATTGCAGAGACCGCAAGGTTCCCGCATCGGTCACGCAAAAATTCAACTCTTTTAAAGCCCAAAACTTTATTTTCTAATTCAAGGGGGAGATGGCATGCTTTTCCATATACTAACCTATAAGGAGACATTCCTAAAGGTGTTTTATATGCAGTTCTATAAGCCCATAGTGCATCATCTAATTTAAAAGACCAATCATTTCTATTTGGTTTTACAACTTTTTCAAGTATACTTTTGATCTCTCTATTAGAAATTTCAGCTTGCCCATTTGAATGAGGATGATAGGGTGTTGCCACCCTATGCCTAACATTATACTTAGCTAATACATTTTCCATGGCTTTGTTTATGAAGTGTGTTCCTTCATCACTTATGATGGCACGTGGTGTGCCAAAGCGTGTAAAGATATGTCTATTTAGAAATTTAACAACTGTTTTAGCATCATTTAAAGGACATGCAATTGCCTCAACCCATTTTGAGACATAGTCTACAGCTACTAGAATGTAAAGATTACCACCAGATGGTGGGAATGGCCCCATGAAGTCAATACCCCACACATCAAAGAGTTCTAACTCTAAGATGTATGTTAGAGGCATCTCATCATTCCTACTGAGGTTACCTGTTCGTTGGCATTCATTGCAATTGTGTGCGTAGTCATGTGCATCCTTGCAGATTGTTGGCCAAAAGTAGCCACTCTGAAATACCTTTGCAGCAGTTCTTTGTCCACCAAAGTGTCCTCCATACGGGGCTGTATGGCAATGCTGCAAGATTGACCTTGATTCAGCAACTGACACACATTTTCTTAGCAATCCATCCGCACAGCTTCTATAGAGGGTTGGATCATCCCAAATGTACTTCCTAGCTTCGTTTAAGAATTTCTTCTTATCCTGCCCCTTGCTGAATTCTGGTAACACCTGTGAGGCAAGAAAATTTGCAGTATCAGCAAACCATGGTTCATCATCATTATCACAATGTACTAAAACAAAAACATGTTCATCAATAAAAGAATCTGTCATTGCGGGCTCCGCAATAGATTCGCAATGACTCTGCAATCTTGATAAGTGATCAGCAACTACATTTTCACAACCTTTTTTGTCCCTGATTTCCAAATCAAACTCCTGCAACAGTAGCACCCATCTAATTAGGCGAGGCTTGGCATCATCCTTCCTCATTAAGTACTTTATTGCAGAATGATCAGTATAAACAATTGTTTTATTTCCTACCATATATGGCCTGAATTTCTCACATGCAAACACTACTGCTAACATCTCTTTTTCTGTGGTAGTGTAGTTGCATTGAGCTTCATTCAAAGTTTTACTCGCATAATATATAGGGTGTGTCAATTTGTCTCTCTTTTGGCCAAGCATAGCTCTAATTGCATAGTCACTTGCATCACACATTATTTCAAAAGGCATATCCCAATTTGGCCCGACTATGATTGGTGCTTTGACTAAGACATCCTTAAGCTTGGTCCATGCTATTAAACACTCATTTGAAAAGATAAATGTTTTATTCAGCTCTAGAAGCTCACAAAGGGGTTTAGAGATTTTTGAAAAATCTTTTATGAATCTCCTATAAAACCCTGCGTGTCCTAAGAAACTTCTTATGGCTTTGACATTCTTAGGTTCAACTAACTTTTCAATGGCGTCTATCTTGGCTCTATCGACCTCTATTCCTGCTTTGGACACTCTATGTCCTAACACTATGCCTTCTTCCACCATGAAGTGGCATTTTTCCCAATTCAACACTAAATTGGTTTCTTCACATCTAGCGAGAACTTGTCCTAGATTAGCTAGATAGTGGTTAAAAGAGTCACCAAATACTGAAAAAGTCATCCATAAAGATCTCTATTATGGACTCATCTAGGTCGGAGAAGATTGCCAACATGCATCTTTGGAACGTAGCTGGTGCATTGCATAAGCCGAATGACATTCTGCGAAAAGCAAACATACCAAATGGACATGTAAATGTTGTTTTCTCTTGGTCCTCAAGGTCTATGGTGATTTGGTTATACCCTGAGTAGCCATCTAAAAAGCAGTAGAAGGCTCGGCCAGCTATTCTATCTAACATTTGGTCGATAAAAGGTAGGGGAAATGGTCTTTTTTCGTTTCTTTATTAAGTTTTCGATAATCCATACATACTCTCCATCTTGTGACAGTTCGAGTTGGTATTAATTCATTGTTTTCATTAACTACTACAGTCATACCACCCTTTTTTGGCACACATTGGATGGGACTGACCCACTGACTATTGGATATGGGGAATATCACACCTGCATCTAACCACTTAATGATTTCTTTTTTAACTACCTCCTTTATGGAGGGGTTCAACCTACGTTGATGCTCTATCCTAGGTGTATGTTCTTCCTCTAATAATATCTTGTGCATGGAATACGAAGGACTTATACCCCTAATGTCAGCAATCGTCCACCCAATTGCCTTTCTATGTTGCTTGAGCAGCAATATTAACGCAATTTCATGTTATTCATTTAATTTGGATGAAATAATGACAGGCAAGGTGTCTTTTTCTCCTAGATATGCATATTTTAGGTGTTCAGGCAATGGTTTCAATTCTAGCAAAGGTGGATGTTCAATTGATGGCATCATAGGAGTTGTAGTTCTTTCGGATAATTCATTGTCATGCATACATGCTCAGGGTTATTCACAGATACATCCATCAATTCAGAAATATTTAAGTCATTCAAATCTATTTGTGCATAATCAGTAGCATGTTTAACTAATAATTCATGCTCAAGTTCATCTTCCATTAATGAGTCTACTATATCTACAGTAGCACAGTGTTCAAGATCAGAGGGGTGAGCTTTAAAAACACTGAACTTAACCTCTTCATCATGGACTCGCATGGTGAGTTCACCTTTTTGGACATCAATGAGGGCCCTACCTGTGGCTAAGAAAGGTCTGCCTAAGATGATTGGCACCTCTTTGTCCGCTTCATAGTCTAAGATTATAAAATCTGCAAGAAAAATAAATTTGTCAACCTTGACTAGTATATCCTCAATCTTACCTTCAGGGTATGAGATGGATCTGTCTGCAAGTTGCAAGGTGACTGTTGTGGGGCGTGCTTCTCCTATCCCAAGTTGTTGGAACAGTGACAAGGGCATGAGATTTATACTGGCTCCCAAGTCACATAAGGCTCTGCCCACGTGTTTGCCTCCCAATTCTACTGGCAGGGTGAAGGAACCAGGATCCTTCTCCTTCTTTGGCAGCTTATTTTGGAGTATGGCACTACACTCTTCAGTGAGGTTAACTGTTTCAAACTCACCAATAACTTTTTTGTTAGTTATAATATCTTTTAAAAACTTTACATAGGTTGGCATTGACTGCAATACTTCCACAAAAGGAATATTAACATGGACTTGCTTCAAGATTTCCAAAAACTTATGGAAATGAGCTTCCTGTTCTTGTTTCTTTCTGAGCCGTCTAGGAAATGGAGGTGGTGGCACATAGGTGGGCAATTCAGGTTGCCTAATGACAGGGGGAGGCTCAAGAATTTCTTCTGGTTCCTCAATGATAGGTTCCAGCCTTACCCTTGTTGTGTTTGGTTGTCTTTGGTCAAGTTTAGGCAGATAATCTAGTGGAGCACTAGACTCTTCATTCTCTACTCTCTTTGGTGCTTCTCTGCTGCTAAGCACCAATGACCTTCCACTTCTCAGTTCAATCGCTTGAACTTGTTCCTTACCATCCCTTCTTGGAGTTTCAGTATCAGCAGGCAGTCTGCCTTGGGGCCTATTCTTCAGCTCATTTGCCAATTGCCCTATTTGATTTTCTAGACTCCTCAAGGTTGCTTGCTGACTCTGCAAAGTTGCGTCATTCTTCGCTATGTATTCTTTCAGCAAGTTCTCCACTGATGTCCCCATCGGTTGGTTGTTGACATATTGTTTCTGATATGGGGGCTGATTACCTTGAGTGTGTTGAGTGAACCCAGGTGGTCCACTTGGTCTGTTTTGATTTGGCACCTGGCTTGTGCTTTGTTGTCCACTCCACGAGAAATTTGGGTGGCTTCTCCAGCCAAGGTTATATGTATTTGAGTAGGGGTTGTTCCTTGGTTGTTGTTGACTTCCAACATAGCACACCGAAGCTGGATTAGCAGGGCAATAGTCATATACATGCCCTTCTCCACAGAATCCACAAACAAGCGCATCCAATTGGTTGGCTACTGTTGTGCTTGTTGAAACAGCTGCCACTGTGTTGACACTTTGTTGAATGTTGGTTTGAGCCATTTGCCTCATTAAGTTTGTCAGAGCATTGAGCTGGTTGCTCATTGCGCTGAGTGCATCCATGTCTTGAGCCTTCCTTCTATTTGGCTCTATAAGATCATCTGACCAACGACAGTGAGATGTTGAGATTTTCTCTAAAATCTCATAGGCTTCGTTATAGCTCTTTGCTAGCATAGAACCTCCAGCTGAGGAATTCAAGACTTGCCTCGTGCTGGGGTTGCATCCTTTGAAGAATACTTCAATTTGAATACACCATGGAATGCCATGGTGTGGACATTTAAGTAGCAGATCTTTGAATCTGGTCCATGCTTCGTGCAATGATTCATTCTCAGCTTGTTTGAATTTTATGATGTCATCACGGAAGTTAGAGTTCCTGTCTTGAGGGAAATATTTTACCAGGAACTTCTCAGCTAGGTCTGTCCAATTGACAATTGAACCAGAGGGGAAGGAATTCAACCATGTCTTGGCTTTGTCTCTCAGTGAGTACGGGAAAAGGTACAGTCGCAAAGCCTCTTGAGATACTCCTGGGATGACAAAAGTGTCACTCACTCCCAGGAAATTCCTCAAGTGATTGTGGGGGTCCTCATTCTCTACACCAAAGAATTGTCCAACTGTGGACAGCATCTGAAACATAACAGGTTTCAGTTCGAATGAGTGAGCTGTGATCTCTGGGCGTATGATGCTTGGATTGAGATCCTCAGGCATAGGTACAAGGTAAGATAGAATAACATTATCCTTGTCATTCGCAATTTCAATGGGATTACGAGTGTTAAGTGCTCGGTTTGGTGCATCTTTTGGTCGATACATTTCAGCTTGTTGTGGTTCGGATTGCGCTGACTCTGCGTGGTCAACAATGTGCTGAAATACAGGTTGAGTTTGAGTTTGCTGCTTAAAAAGTCGTTTCCTACTTCTATTTCTATTCCTCAGAGTCCTTTCAGGTTCAGGATCAAACTCGAGATTGTGGTTTGGAAACTCATTCATAAACCAGCTTTGTTGGTACCTGCAAAAATAGTAAATAGCTCCAATTAATTAAGCTCTTCTAAAATAACAAAAATCGTTTTTACTAAACAAAGTCCCCGGCAGCGGCGCCAAAAACTTGTTGCGTGCTCAGTGTGTATGTAAATTAAATGTGGAGAGCACTCAGATCATGCAAGTATACATGGTCTGCAGCAAGTGATAAGTATAATTTATATCGTTTTCCCACAGAGACTAAGTTGAGTGACTAGCGATGTGGTGTGTGTTAAATTAGATAAGGTAACTTGAATTGAATGGATTTTGGTTTGAGGTACGGAATTATAGAAGATGCAAGAAGAATGCGAAAATAAACATAAAGCAAACGAAGTTGAGGAAACTATAATGAGGAAAACTCGTATTGCGGGTCTCGCAATACTTTCGCAATGGTTTTGCAATGGATTAAAAAACTAATAAAAAGACTAAGATAAAGGCAGAAAGTGATATTGCGGTGCTCGCAATATTCTCGCAATAAACTAGCAACGATTAAAGACCAAAATAAAGACAGCAAGGTTGGCTTAAGAGTCCTCTATAGGCATTTAACTATGATCATTCAGCAGTAAATTAACATCTCATGCATCATCTTAGCTAGATCTCATGCATCTTCCGATTACATGCATTAGATTCTTAGATTACTTCTGTCCAAGTAAAGCTAACAACCTATTTATAAACACATGTTAACAAACGTGCTAGGAGAATGCCTATTCCTAGGCCACTCTCTGGTTACCATGAAAGGCTAACATGAATGAACGACTCTGAATTCTTACTCCTTCCAGAGGTTAGGAATTCTTTAGAAAAAATGGATGGTCGGTCGAAATTGCCCATGGGATGAAGATCACACTCATTCAATGCATTCATGCTACTCTACATGCTGATTTCACATACTCTTATTCTATAGATTCATCTTTAGCAAACCTCTTTTGAGTTAGTTACTCATGGTTTTCGAATAACTTAAGAAGATTAATTGATTACTCATGAAATGAAGAATTCAAGTAAACTAATTGATTAAAAGATGATTAAATGAAAAACTCAACAAAACTAATTGATTACTCTTTAAAAAGGCAAAGTACATAACAATTCGTAAATAAACATACGTTGATCCGAAAGCAAAAATTAAAGGGAAAAAGCAGTAAATGGTTCTGAACAACACTTAGAGAAAAGCAATAGTTAATTCGTAAAGCATTTAAAAGAAAGCAATAAATCGCGTGAGGATCTTCCAAGTCGTGAATCGCCTCGGATGAAGGGGAAGATTAGCTGATCTTGGGGATAAAGATGGATCTTCTCTTCTTCCTCTCGAATTATCAACGCTAAGGGCTTTGTTTCTTCGATCCAACAAACGGGGGAAGAGGATTTCGTCTTCGAGTTCTTCACTTTCGAGTTTTTGTGTGGAATGAATTGAAGGCGATTCAATTCAATATTTGATCCTTCATTTAGCTCTCTTTATATAGCCTTCAAAGGCTGCTCCCTAATTATGGATCACCATCCAATTTCTTGAGGTTACAATCCTCACACGTGGCAGCAGCAGGGAGAGTGGACGGTTGGAAAAACGCAACAACCGAAGACTGACGGCTGGAAAAATGCAGCAGAAATCACTAATATTGCGATTGCATTGCGAGGGTCGCAATGCTCTGTTTTCAGCTTCTCTTCGTCTGATCCATTGCGAGCTTCGCAAAATTTCAGCAATGCATCTGCAAGGTATAAATTAGTCGTTTTTTCACTAATTTGCATACTTTTTCGTTCCTTTTCCAAATAAACCTTAAATTAGCATCATTTCACAAAATCTCACTTTTAAGCACACATTATGCTAACTTCTAACTAAAATGCTCAAGAATTTACATGAATTTCAGGTAATTAAGGTCCTAAATAACACTCATTTGGAGAGGTAACAACCTCCTTGGTCTTCTTTCAAGGCCTTAGCCTTCGTAGGGCTGACGGATGTCTTGCTTTCGCAAAACTGGGGAACATTTTCTTCTTTGATTGATTCTTAAACTGTGCAAGTCTTCTGCTCCCCGCTGATCAAAGGGATTTCTTTTGGCATTATTTCTTCTATGTTGCTGTTATTTATATAAAACTTGGCATCCGCGAAATGAGACTCGACCTCTGAAAATGGCTTAGTGTCTGCCTCAACCTTTTTGACGCCGTCTTGATAAAACTTGAAGCACTGATGCAAGGTGAAAGTTATTACCCCATTTCCATGAATCCAAGGGCGACCCAACAATATTTTATAGGTAGTCCTAGAGTCTATGACATGAAATAGGGTATGTGCTTTTAAGTCTCCGATGATGAGCTGTAGGCGAATCATGTCGATCGCTCGTTGTCCTCCCTGATTGAAACCCTGGATTACCAGCTTGCTACTTGATAGCTCTTCCATCAGGATGTCAATCTTCTTCATGACTGATTTCGGCATTATGTTGACGGCCGATCCATCATCAATGAGGATTCGACCGACCCTCTGTTCTCGAATGTATCCTGAGACAAACAAAGGTCTATTGTGAGATTTTGACCCCAACATCAAATCATCATCGGTGAAGCTTATGGACATGCAATCGGACGCGCATGCCTGTGCTGTAGAGGTTGAAGGTTCTGAAACATTAGAGTCCTTCAACATGTCGACGTGAGCAGTTTTGTCCATTTGAGGCGGATCTACTACATTGAGGGAATGTGTATCCTCCAGCTTTGTTACCAACTCCGTTGAACTCGGAGTGGCGCTATCATCCTCGATTGCACCAACGACGTGGCACGTAGCAGCTTCAAATGTTTCTTCCTGCTTTTCTTTAAATAATCCCTTGGGGAAAAATTCCCGTAGGGTCATAGGCTGCTGGGGTCGAGGGAGGTCTTTGTTTTCCTCCACGACAAGCTTAGGCCTTCTCATACTCTTTCTTCCTTTTCTCTTTGGAAGTTTGCTTTTTCGCCTATACTCTCGAAGTAGGCGGGCTTCTTTCTGGACAGGTCTCTGTCGCCGCATTTTCCGACGAGTTACGACGGTCCATCCTTCATCCTCATCCCCAACGGGTTCGGGCTTCACCCGCAAAGTCTCCTGTAGGATTTCATGTTCGAATCGAACAATTACAGGTTCGCAAGTCCCAAACTGGATCAAACTCTCCTCTTGCTTCTTAGGTGAAACAGGAGATAATTGAACGTCGGAGTTCAATGTTACGGCGGCGTGATTTGCTTGAGCTACCTCGTCGAGATCCAGCTCAATCCTCTTTTCACTAGCTAACTTCATGATTAGCTCTTTTAAGACAAAATATTTTCCTACAGGATGACTGACAACCCGGTGGTATTTGCAGTAGTTAAGATCATTTACCTTTCCTAACTCCTTCGGTCGTTTGCATTCTGGCAGTTGGATGAGTTGCGTTTCCAGCAATTGCTCTAACATATCGTGGATGTCAGAGTTTGGAAACGGGTAGACTTTTTCTTGTCTTTCTTTCAAAGTAAGGCGACGTCTTTCGCCTTTGTCATTTCTTGCTTCCGTTTTGTTTTCCTTTGCTTTGGAGGAAAACCTTAAAGGGGCCGTGTTGACGATCATAGATTCTTTCACGACATTCTTCGTGATCTTCCCAACGCCCTTCATTTTCGTCTTTGTTTTCTTTACGTCGGGGATTAAGAGGTCTTTGTTTCCTCTATTGGCAATACTCAGCTTCATATCATGGGCGTGAGTTGCTAGCTCCTCGAATGTTTGGGGCTTTATCCCTTGTAGGATGTAGTGAAGTCCCCAATGCATGCCGCCGATGCACATCTCGACAACAGACACTTCTGTGAGTCGGTCCTTGCAGTCAAGACTCAACGATCTCCAACGGTTAATGAAATCGACGACTGGCTCGCCCATTCTTTGGCTAGCGTGCGAGAGTCCAGACATACTGACTGTCTGCCTCGTGCTGTAGAAGCGATTCAAGAAGTCTCTCTCAAACTGTTCCCAACTGTCAATCGTCTCGGGTTCCAAGTCAGTGTACCAGTCAAAGGCGTTTCCTTTCAAAGTTCGGACGAATTTCCTAACCAGCAAGTGTTAAGTCTCTGAAAGTGACTTATTTAGGACCCATTTAGCTTAAGAAGATGTACACATTTAGGTGTTTTTGTGAGCATTTAGCCTAAACCTATGCTTTAATATGAGAATTAGAAGAAGGTGGCTAATTTAGGACTTATGCACAATAGGTAGAAAAAGGGTTGAAAACCGAGGAAAAGAATGAAAAAATAACCATTGCAAATGAATTGCGGAATAATTGCGGTGACCGCAATTATTCAAGTTAAAACCGTAAGTTGGCTGATCATTTTCTGTTTAGATCCGACTTTTCAGGGATTCGTTCTTTCTCCTCCATCCATTCTGATATATGACGTTGAAGACTGATGGTTCTCCTTGGCCCAATCGCACCTGCAGACTACTATAAAAGGGGGCCAAAGTCGGAGGTTCAATCATCACTCGAAGCGTAGAAGTCTTTCTGCAGTCCACCATTTCCACTGTTCTTCCTTTGCCGTCTGTTGGAGTGAGAGTCTAAGCTTTTGGAATCGATAATCTGATAGGAAGGAGAGAAGATTCTTCTTCTCTCTCGATTGGATTCATCCAAGCACGGCTGAATTCTCATCACCTTCATTCGAGGCGACTGCCACGAAGTCTTCAGCAATCCTTTACTGTTTTCTGCTCTTTTCTTCTCATTTCCATTACTGATCATTGTTGTTCTTAGTTTAGTCATTTCAATTATTGCATTTCGTTGTTGTCTGTCTTGGATTCAGTTCTTTTAAAGCTTTCCTTTGTCATTCAAACATTCAAGTTAATCGAAGTAAGTTTCTGCACTTCACAGTTTATGCGTTCTTCTGCTACGGGTTTTGCTTCCTGTTTTAAGCACATTTCTATTCTAAGTATGTCTGTTTTATCTATCCTTTCTGTTCTTCATATATCCATGAGTAACTAAATTCATTTAGGGGCATGCTAATGACAGAACTATAGGCTAAAAAACGTGAGTCAAGTAGATAGATTAACACTCGAACATTGATTGTATGTAAGCTTCATTCCACGGGCGATTTCGATTGGCCATCCATTTTGTCCAAAGAACTCCTAACCTCTGGAAGGAGTAAGAGTTCAGAGTCATATAATCATGCTAGCCTTTCATGGTAATCAGGAAACGGCCTAGGAATAGGCGTTTCCCTAGTACAAACTGAACACTCCTGTTTTAACAAGATGCTTAAGACCTTACTTTGAAGTCGAGTAAACTTGAGTCTCTCATGCATGGAATCGGACGATACTTGAGATAGAGTGAGTTTGATGTATAGAGAGTTGATCCAAAGCTTGATAATCGTAATAAACTGCCTATAGGATAGTCATTAGTAGCCCTTAATTCCCCATTCTAATCAGTTTCGCTGCCATTTAATTGCGGAAACATTGCGGTCCACGCAATTCTGCCAAATTTTCATTCTGTTTAGCTGTTTTCTTTCTCGTTTATTAATTCCATCTCTTATCCTTTGCATCTAATTTCAACTTGCTTTTGTTTATGTTATATCCCTCTACACATTCAGCAAAAAGTAGTTAATTAAAAACCAATTTTAACCCATCAAATTCATCCCATCTTTCTTAACATTCACACTTCGCGAATAGCTAAAAACAAGTCTCTGTGGAAAAAACGAATTAAATATACTCACTACTTGCTGTAAGACCATGTATGCTTGCATGTTCTAAGTGCTCTCTCTACCCTTTTTGCATATTTATCTTTACACATTGAGCACGCAACAGCAAGTCTCCGCGAGTTCCAGCGTTCTCGCACGTTTCGACGAAGTGGGCAATGTACTGTTTAGGATTGCCCTTCCCATCGAACTGTTGGAATTTAGGCGGCTGGTACCCGGTGGGCATCCTCAAGTTGTCGATCCTCTTGGAATACGGTTTGGTATACGAGAGGGTGCTCTGGGCTGGTCCACCGTACTGGACTCGGATGGTGTTGGTAATCATGTCCTGCAGTTGTTGGACAGATAAGGAAGCGACCGACGTTGAGTGTTGCGCTTGGTCTTCCTGGATGACCATTTTTTCTTTGTCACTCTTTCTGGCCGCAGGAGTTAGACTTGACTCCGCGACCTCACGACTTTGCATTTGGTTCCTCAGTTGGGCAATCTCGAAGTCTTTGTCCTCGACTGCTTTCATCAGAAAGTTAATTTTCTTTTCCATTTCAGCCATCGCTTCGTCGTTAGTGCGCGCATCTGCCATCATTACAGATACGTTGGAGTCAGAAACCTTCTCCGACTGATCAGAAGAAGGAGCAGCTTCATCGAACAAGGGATTGTCCTTGATGATTATCCCAACCTGCGCGGACTCCGTCAGTCGTTTGTATATTTTGCTCACGATGGCAGAAGTGTGCTCGTCCGTCTGCGAGGCTTCTTTGATGAAGCGGTTGCGGGTGGTAGGTCCCCTGTAAGGGTTGTTGGAACTGACAGCCTTGGATGTTGTTTTCTTTTATGCCATTGTTAATTTTTTGTTGAGAGAGAGAGATGAAAGGTCCCACTGGGCGTGCCAATCTGTTCACACGGAGATTTTTACGAAGGAAATTTAGACACGTGTAAATGAAATTTGAATTGTATTGATGTATTTGTATGTATCAGTGCGTAGTGGATTACAATCTCAAATGTTTGATCCTCTGATTCTCTCTCTTAAATGTAAATGTATCTCGAGGGCTTCGCAGCTTGTTCTCGATGTTGGATTTGTTTCGAGGGCTTCGCAGCTTGTTCTCGATGTTGGATGATCGTTCAGTCTTCCAAGGATTCAGGGAGTCTTCGTTGCTTGGGAATTCTCTCTGAGCTCTTAGGAGTGGAAATTTTCTGAACCTTGAAAATGAAGAATGAGCTCTCTATTTATAGAGTTCTCATGGGTCTAGTGGGCTTGGGCCTGGATCCAATGGGTTTGGGCTTGGATCCAATGGGCTTGGGTCCAATGACATTTTGGGTTCAATGGGCTTTTGGGCTTTGGGCCAAATTGTCATTTAAATAACTTTCTGGTCCGATTCGATTTCGAGCCCAATTGAGTTATGACCGAATTTGCTCGGCTAAGTTTATTCGATCCGCCGACCATGATGAAGACACGTGGCGACCGCTGATTGGCCAAAATTTCTCGGTCAACAATATTTAAAAAATATTAAAAACAAAAAAATCAATAAAATGAGTCAAAATACTTACTATCAATATTATATTCATTTTTTTTAGTATATTGGGGGTGGGGATTCGAACTACAGACCTCTTGATCGTCAGCACATACATATAAGAGTCATGCTCGCTTTGCAATATTATATTCATTCGTACTTACTTTTTGTTGTTATTTTTGTTAATATCTCGTCGACTTTTACCATGTAATAAAAATGTCGAAAATGTCAATTCACCCCTTATATCGATGTCGAACTCATGGACATGTCAATGGAAATGTCGACGTGTGATGGAAATTTAAGGAGAATTGTGCACTGTAGCCTACTTAAAAATCGTATTTTAAAAAATGTTCAAATATATTATCATTCTTACAAATAGGTTTTCACGAAATTATAAGACTATTATGTTTTTTCCTTAATTAATTACATTTTTCATTTATTTTGAATTATTTATAAATCTAAAATCTCTCATTTAGCACTTTAATTGCTTCACTCTCCCAATGAATTAATACACGTATTTATCTCATCATTTTAGCCATTTTTTCGCACAATTTTAGTCCATTTAATTTATTTATATGAAAATATTTTATGTACAAATAAATCATTAGGTATGAATTTATATTCATACTATACACTATATATGAAGATATTTCATGCATAACTTAATCTTATATTTAAAATCGTTGATATTTTCATTTATATAAAAATATATCATTTATAACTAATTGCATAATAGTGATTACATATAGGTATAGTAGTATATTAATTTATAGTCAATTATATCATGTATATATATGGGTAGACAAATTTGAAATTGAATATAACATTGTCTATTTAATAAGAAGCCATTTATGAATATATATATTGTATTATAAATCGTATATAATTATACACATATATACTAGCTCATATATTATACATTCAACTGTTTCGGTAGTTCCATTATTCTAGTGAATATATATTCATGCGTATTTCTTTCATATTCAAATATATCACGACTGGATCTTTTTTTTTGCAACGGTGTTTTAATAAATGCGAGGATTGAACCCATGACCTCTTAGTCACGGGCACAACCTTATGCCAATTGAGCTATGCTCGGTTTGGCATCACGACTGGATCTTATGTTCATATTTACTCACCTTCAAGCAGTTATCATTTGCACATATATGAAAATATTTAATGCATAAATGAATCATTAGGTATGAATATATTATACTATCATTATACAGTATATATGAAAATATTTCACGTCTAACTGAATCTTGTGTTTAAAACTGGTGAAAATTTCAAGTTTGTGAGTTGAGTTTGAGCCTCTATCACGTCATCCACGTTCTCTTTTCTAGTTAATGGCTCATTGGAAAGGGGTTTTTCGGGTCGTCGAGGGCTTCGTCAGGGTGATCCCATGTCTCCATACCTATTTGTGATGGTTATAGAGGTCATGTCCCGCATATTGAACGCTCCTCCTGAGGACTTCTCTTTCCATCACTAGTGTGAGAAGATCCGCTTAACTTACCTATGTTTTGCAGATGACCTAATGATCTTTTGTGGGGGTGATTGTGTGACTTTTGTCCAGTCTGCGCTTCTCAATTTTCAGGGGTTGTTTGGGCTCTGTGCTAATTATGTGAAGAGCTCTTTGTTTTGTGTCGGGGTCTCCTTGCTTGAGGCTGCATGTTTGGCTGATTTGATGGGTTTTTCTCTCGGTTCTTTGCATGTCCATTATTTGGGCCTTTATCTCATTTTAGGTCGGCTTACTTATACTGAATGTAATCCTCTCTTGGAGAAAATCACTGAGCATGCCCAAAGTTGGGCAACGTGGGCTCTTTCTTATGTTGGTCAGTTGCAGCTCATCCGGTCTGTTTTACAGAGCTTTCTGGTTTACTAGGTGAGTGTGTCTGTGTTGCCTACTCGCGCAGCGGATGAGGTTGATTGTATCCTCCGAGCTTATTTGTGGTGAGGGAGCTCCTCCGGTAGGGGGGGTGCAAAGGTGGCTCGGGAGGATATTTGTGTGCCTAGAAGTGAGGGGACTTGGGCATTTGACATTTCAATCTTGGAATGTGGCAGCTGTTATGAAGCTTCTATGGATTCTTTTAATGCGTTCTGGCTCCTTGTAGGTTGCTTGGATTGATGCTTATGTCCTTCGAGACCGTTCTTTATGGTTTGTTCGGGTGTCAGCTAGTTGTCATGGTGTACTCGGGTTATTTTCCATCTCCGGGAGCAGTTTCATCCACTTGTTCTGATAACCATCAGGGATGGTCGGCGTTGTCATAATTGGATGGACTCCTGGCTACTTGGGGGCCCCATTGCTCAACGGTTTAAGGAGGGGTTAGCTGGTGTTGTGGGTAGCTTAGAGCATGCCCTAGTGTCAGATTTTATCCTCTTTGATGGGTCTTGGCACTGGCCTTGTGTGACTTGGAAGATGGAGGAATTACTTCATTTGGTTCATGTAGTTGTTCCCCAACTGCAGTAACCTGATCGGGTTATTTGGGACCCTGAAAGGTCTGATGGCTTCTCGGTGGCTAGTGCTTGGGAGGTTGTAAGGCCTCGACGAGAATGTGTGCGTTGGGCGAATTTATTGTGGTTTGAGGGTAATATCCCCCGACACTTCTTTATTATGTGGTTGGTGATTCAGGATCATTTATATATAGGGTCCGACTTCATGCTTAGGATCCCTTGATTCCGTCCAGATATGTGTTGTGTTCAGATGCCTTGGAGACTAAGGATCATTTGTTCTTTGAGTGCCCGTTTCAGTAACCAGGTGTGGACGAGACTTTTACGATGGGGGCGTTCCTTTCATCGGGTTGTTGCATGGTCTACGAAGTTGCTTTGGATTTGTAGCATAGGGCGGGGTGACCGGCGCAGATGGCATGTTTGGAGGCTTGCGTGGTGCGCGATCATCTACCATATCTTGAGAGAACGAAACTCCCGTGTTCATGGAGCTAGTCCCCGTTCTCCTCAGTCTGTTCTTATTAGTGCCCATACCGATATGGCTTATAGGTGTGCTTCGTGGTTGGGGGTGTTGTTGACCCCTACTTCTATTAGTGTTCCACCGTAATATATTATCTTTACGAAAAAAAACATATGGAAGTATATTAATTTATATATTCGATTATATCATGTATATATGTGTATACAAATTAGAATTGTCGTCATTTAGGGAGAGAGAGAGCTTTGCGTGAGAAGATGAGTAAATGACGATAAAAAAAATTTTAATTTGCGTGAGGAGATAGAGTAAATGACGATAAAAATTGTTTAATATCATTAATGCTTTAATTTTTTGGATTTAGAAGTGTATTAAATTACGAAGGAAGAAGAAGTACAAATGGTAGGGAAGGTGATATTATCCTTATTATGTAAATATAATGCATCAACCCACTATACTTTGTATCCCGCTCAAAGCTGAAGGCCTCCGAAAATAGGGCTTTCAACCTTTAATTGTCACTTGTTTTTTTTTTTACAACACATGGGGTGGGAGATCGAACCTAGGACCTCATAGTCACTAGTTCATACATCATGTCAGTTGAGTTATGCTTTTGTTGGCAATTGTCACTTGGTTGTATGTATGCTTTGACCACATACTTGCGTTCCCTTTATTATTTGTTAAGGACAACATATACTTAGATTCCAAATTTTATATCAATCTACACATCATCATCCACATCCACCATTGACTTGATGCAATCAAAAGCTTCTATTATTTCAAAATTTTCTACACCTGAAACAGTAAAAGAACAGTGATCTCGATGAGGAATCTGTCATTCCCAAAGAAGAAGATCCAAGAAATTTTAGAAATGAGGGTTGTTGGATTCAACATTTTTCGTTAAAGTGATGAAAATCACTGCTCATTGAATGAAACCTACCTCCTATCTCAAGGTCACCCTACACAAATGTCTCCTTCCACCGTTAAATTTATAGAGAAATTTATGGAGAAAATAAAGAAAATACGAATTTAGGGCATGTTTGGGAGTGATTTTGGAAGGACCAAAATCAATTTTATTTCAAAATTGTGATGTTTGACAAAAGTTGATAAGTGATTTTTGAATAATTCAAAATCACTTTAAGTGATTCCCGGTTAATCACATAGGAGGTGATTTTCTAGTGATTTTTGGGAAGTGATTATGAAAAATTTATTTTTGAAATGGTCATTAATTTAAATTAAAAATTAAAAAATAGATATATACATATATATATATATAATTATGCATTTTTGTTTAAAATATATTGTTTGCTGGTTAAGGTGTCCGCCTACATTCCTTTAAACCCGGGTTCGATCCCAAGGTTATTGTTTTAATTTTGCAATATATACCTACTTTTAAATCTTCAGTAATTTATTTTTAAAAAACCGTTGTGTTTTTTTTTTTTATTATATATTTTGGTAGTTTTTTTTTAACATTTTATTTAGGTAGTCAATTCTATAATGAATTATTATAATTTTATAAATTAATATAAATATTATATATATTATATATATCAATACATTTTAAATTATAATTTTGGGAATTTAGTAATTTTAAAATCATTTTTGAAGCGAACCAAACATTAATAATTTAAAATCACTTTTAACTATATAAAAATCACTTCAATCCAAACATTAAAATGATTATATGGAAATCAATTTTATAAAATCAATGGTAATTAAATATTTTCTCCTAAAATCAATAACTCAACAATCACTTCCAAACATGCCCTTAATCATGCAAACACGCTTCCTTCCAAAGCGCTTCCTTCCAAAAACATGATTAAAGGCATGTTTGGAAGGCAGCGTGTTTGCATGATTATGGTAAAGAATCTTAGTATTGTATTTCTCTAGTTTTCTTTTTTCGAATACACATATTTTTCGCTCTGCATCTTTTTTTTCTTTTTAAAGATGCATTAACATGTTAATAGAATTATATGTTTCATTTTTCTTAAAATATGAATTATAATTTTTTTTTGGACACGGTATTTCTCACTCCTAGTCCTAATGCACATTAACCTTTTTTGTTTTTTAATTAAATTTTTCTTTTTTCTTTTCGAAGACACGATACACATGAATTGTGACTTTTTTTTTTGAAGTGTTGATTTTTTTTAGTTAAAATTCTTGGATTAGGTGTTTAAATTTTTTGTTTTTCAAGTTCATCGATTTTTTCCTTTATTTATACGATGGTTAACAAACTTGAAGATTTGTTAACTTTTAATGATTTAATTAACAACTTTTTTTTTGCTTGATTTTAAGAACTTTTTTTTAGGATTTAAATAGGGGCAATTTAGTTAACTTATTTTCGAGTGAAACATCCTATTTTTAAGATTTAGTCATTTATGCCATGAAACAAAAAGTTTAGACTTTGATCAAAAGTCATGATTTAGTTTGGTCTATCTTTTTATTTAACATGTGCCCTCCAATACATAAAAGGACTTGTATTCTTCAGTTTAATCAATAACAGAAAATTGTGTTTCTTCTTAATATCGGTAAATTCTCATATACATTTGAAGGTTACTCTACCTACTTAACCATGGTAAAGTGACAAGCTCTCGAGATAAAAGTATGCGGTCACACGACCCATTTTCTTGTATGAAATTTGAACCTACATTTCTATATAATCTAGATTACAATGATAAGATTTTAATTTGGGAGCTTACCAAAAAACCACTGGAGTTGCTATCGGCGAAGTTTTTTAGATAACCACTTTTTTCGTGTCGTGACATCCATGGCTATGAACATCTTAGCCTTCCTCTCATCTTCTAAGAGTTTACAAGCTTCCAAAAATAACTCATCATCCATGTCTGGCACACTCTGGAGTGCAGAAACAAGATTTTCTATTGAGTAATCTGCAACATTTACCAGATTTTTCTCCAAAATAGACTTGTTACTGCCAACTTCCTGCATCTCTTCCTTGATTCTCTTAATCTTTTTGTTGCCAGCATAAGTTGATGGAGTGGCAGATTCTAACCTTTTTATCGGACAAGATATTTCAGATTCCCGTCCACGAGGTTTATATTCTGTAAACGAATCACTTCGACAAATTTGCCAAGTACCGTCTTCAACCTTAACTTTCATACCAAAACTACCTAATCTTTCGTCTCGAAACTCATCGTCATATATCAAGCACAAATCTTCATACCTATCAAAGATTCTGCCTTTGCACACATCATCATTTGCAAGCTCCTGCAGAAGATAAAAAAAAATTAAGTGAATTTGGCATAGTTTTAAGAAATGGTAGTTTGCTACACCCCCAACATAATATAATTGACTTTCTGCTAAGGATATCAATAAGTTTTCGATGTCAGGACAGGCAAAACCCGTTTAAATATGCCGTTGGTGCGCAAATGTGTTTAGTTATCTCTTATCTGTAACACAAAAACCTCAGTTTGAAGCTATGATCTATCACAAATATTGAAACATACATGGCCAGGCAAATTGACAGGCACACTGATAGAAACCATATAACTAAAATTATATCCAGATTGAGAATAAAGGAATACAATTACTCCCACTAACAATATTTTTGCCTATTACTAATAAGATAGGAATGCTATTCCATAGAATTAGGGAATTAAGGGTATAATAGTAGCTAGGGAAGTTGTTATAGATTGAGGGTATGGGAAAGGATGAAGGCGGAGAATTGTTTAGATGGTTTAGACTTGAGTTAGAGTGCTCAAGAGGGGAGGGTCCAAGTACCTACTTGGGTTATCTTGTAGTTCATATTTTAATACTATTCTAGTTTTGTTTGGGCTCTATTATAATATGCCTTTAATACCCTAATAACATTTCTAACTACCTCAATAGTATTCCTATCACACCTTAATACGAGTTCTGCAGAATTTGTTGTTGGTTGCCATAGATTGGTGAATTCCACCACGTGCCACATTTTTCTGATCAACCATATGTTGAGCATCTTTATATTCTTTCTTCAAGCTTAAGAATCGACTTTCAAGGAGATCTCTGTCACACGTGAGTTCAAATGTCTTGTTGAATGAGGCAACCATCCAGGCCCAAGCATGATCTGTGAACGTACATCCGGTCTTGTTCCCCCTACCGACTTGCTCTACCATTAGATCAACATAATAATCGTCCATCTGGTTTGTCCATTCAATTATTGCCTGATCACTATCAGAAAAGAATTGCTCCTCTGCTTCATCTACTGGAGAAAAACAAGATAATGAAGAGACACAAAATATTAGAGGTTTTCGAGACTTGAGACCCAAAATAATCAAAGTTAAGCCATTCTAATAATTCAATCACTTTGATCTTGATCCCTATATAAGCAATCGAAGGAACAGACAGAAATCAGATGACCAAACATCACCAAGTTATAGAGTGCTTAGAGAAACGAAAATACAGATAGAAGGGCAATAACATGTTAGGACACCGCCTAACGGAATCATGAACAGCCATGTATTGCAATGAAAAGTAAAAGAATTACAAGATAAGCAAGTGATTAAAGGTACTTGCACCCTCCCATCTTGAGAACTATCTCAAGCCCTAATTCACTCAATTCCTGCCTACCTTCCTCTAAGCCCACTCCCTCTATTTATAACCATATACTCTAACTAACTTCCCCAGTAATTACCCTTTAGCCCCTACTAATATTCTACTATTCTTGCCCATATACCCTTAACTACGGTCCTCACATTACTCCGTCCTTAAAATACACCTTGTCCCCAAGGTGTGCCTAAAAACATAAAATTGGGTAAGGATGAAAACTTAAAGAAAATATAGCACCTAACAACACCAAACTAAGAAAAATAAATTTTCCAAAACAAATGCAGCTGAACGGTGCTCTGAAGATCATATGTGGTAGCGGTGATCGGCCGTGAAAACACCGACAAGAATGTGAGGAGAATTGATTTGTGAGATGATGATGTTGCCATTTTCAAAAGGGTTTAAGTGGTCAAACAAGAGGATTTCTCTACAATAAATCTGATCCTTCCTCCATGGGCCTAGCCCATAATTCCTCTGCGGCCCTAAATCACGTTCCGGCCCACCAAAAAGCACATATCTGGCTTGCTGCCCTAAACCATGTAATGACCCAATATCCAGCCCTATTTTGTTTGTTGTCCCAGCCTTCCACCTCTCATAGTTGGTCTCTTTGTTTACTAAAGACAAATGAGAATGGGCCTCTTGAAGGTTGGGTGAACTTAGCCCAAGCCCAAGCCCAAGCCCAGTGGACTTAATTTTTATGAGAATCTTCATGTTATTAAACCCTAATTGTATGCCCGCCTCCTTCTTCCTTAACCATCGCCGTCTCCGCCCCTGAAATAGCTGCCGATAATGACTCCCTCGGATTTTCTGCTCTGGCATTCGCCGCTTTCCCCCTCCATCTCGCCTCTCCGGCCATGAGACCTTCGTCTTCGCTTTCCTCCCCCGATGTTTCGTCTTCCTCCCCCGCCCACCACCCTCAGTAACTACTAACCTATTTACTCTTTTCTTCTTCGTCCGCCCGCCGGTGAGTTTAAGCACCTCTGATGTCTTCTTCATCCGCCCGCCGATTCTCGCCGGTAAGTGCTTCCTCCGTCGATTTTTCTTTCGTCCGTCACCACGTCTTTTGCCGTTTCTCCTCCGTCGATTCTTCAAACATCGGTTTATCGGTAAGTTCCTCCTTTTTATATTTTTCGAACTTGTCTTCGCCGGTGATTCCTCCCTCTGACCTCGTCGATCGTTTTTTTCTCTCGTTCCCGGAGGTGTTCTCGCCACTCTTCGTCTACAAACGGACAAATTTTGGGCGATTATGCTACTCGATCTTGATCCCATCCGCTGCCATTTCTCTTCTCCCTTAGGTTTCTGTCCTCTTTCCACTCCTTGGTGACTGATCTCAAACTGATTTTGAATTCCTCCCAATATTTGTTGCATTTCTCCCAACGATTGTTGCACTGCCATCATCTGCTCTTTTTGTTTGCCCATGGATTTGTCTGCCATTGACACTAACTGACACTAACTCTATCATATGATCGAAATCCATTGCTAGAATCGAATGGCTCTGATACCAATTGTTAGGACACCGCCTAACGGAATCATGAACAGCCATGTATTGCAATGAAAAGTAAAAGAATTACAAGATAAGCAAGTGATTAAAGGTACTTGCACCCTCCCATCTTGAGAACTATCTCAAGCCCTAATTCACTCAATTCCTGCCTACCTTCCTCTAAGCCCACTCCCTCTATTTATAACCATATACTCTAACTAACTTCCCCAGTAATTACCCTTTAGCCCCTACTAATATTCTACTATTCTTGCCCATATACCCTTAACTAGGGTCCTCACATAACACCATAAAAAATAAGCAGCATAAGTTTCCTCCTTAACTGCAGTAAATAGCATTACTGAGCTGATACATCTTAAAGTTGGTATCCTATAAGAAAAAGGTCAGCTAAACTTGTTTATCCTCAAGAAGGGCAACCAATCCCTTGATGTGATGGTTGCAGCAATTTAATAAATAAAACTATAGCATAGTAGTGGTCTATTTGAATCTCCAACAAGTGCTAATAATGAACATACACTTTTGAGACAACCTGCAATTGGCTTGCATGAAGTAAAATGTGAAATATGCAATATGAATTCGCAAGTAACACAATTATAAAAATTGCTCGTATATTGAAGAGAAGTAATGGGTAATCGAAATTATTCTAATATTTTCTGTAGAGAAAATACACTGGAAAGAGAGAGACCAATATTTACTTCCGGGTAACTGTCATCATCCACAGAGTTAAATAAATAATGTTGGTGATTTGAAGTATTGTCATTTCCAAATATCAAGAACAAATCATTGAAGTTTGGAAGAGCCCTATTCTGGTATGATCTTGCATCCGGATATTCCTGCAAAATCCATGTATAAAGCCTACTTCAAGAAGGAAACTATAACAAACTTAAATTTTTTAATGAAATAAGTACCTCAATGTATGCGTCCCAGAGATCATCTTCAGCAATTATCATCTGTTGTAATTCATCCCAGACAAAGCCATCCTGATCGAGTAGGAATTTCATATCATGGAATCTTTTCCTAAGATTAAAGAATCTACTTTTTAATACATCTTCATCATGCTGAGGTCCAAACTCTGCACTGAACTTGGAAACCATATCATCCCAAGCTAGTTTGTTAAAATTTTGGTCAACCATATTTCCAGTGCGAACTTGATATAACATTAGATCAATAAAACATCTGTCCGTTTGTGGTGTCCAATCAGATCTCCAGTGATAGCTATTGCTAGTTTTGGCACCTTTGAAAATTGAAAACAAATAATATGTAAGGGGAAGTCCGCTAAGTTAACAAGATCAAATTCTATATTTTAACAAATAACTTGGACCTCAGTAGACAACTGGAGGAGATCCAAACAGGACTAATATCTCTCATAAATTTAATGCCTAATATAATTGATACAACCTCATTTTATAAATGTTGTTGTTAACCACCAATCAACCCAAAAGCTTAAGTTAATGGGTTATGGTAAATTTAATCTTATATCAATACTTCAACACTCTCCCTCACTTGTGGGTTTGAAAATTTGTTGAATGCCCAACAAGTGAAATTCAATATTAATTGGGAAGGAAATGATTTTACAGGAGTTCAAACTCAGGACCTCCTGCTCTGATACCATATTAACCACCAATCAACTCAAAAGCTTAAGCTAATGGGTTCAAACTCAGGACCTCCTGCTCTGATACCATATTAACCACCAATCAACTCAAAAACTTAAGCTAATGGGTTATGGTAAATTTAATCTTATATCAATACTTCAACAACTGCAGTATCATCAATTTCAGTTTATTGCTTAAGATTCTTCTTTTGTTTTCTTTTGTGTGTGTGTGTGGGGGCCACATGCCTACATAGATACCAGTTTGAATAGATCCCTTTCAAGAGCATTTATGAGCACGGCTCTAGTATGAAAAAAATGAAAATGGTTATTCATCCCCCCAATTTGTAGATAATATGGTCCCTTCACTACTAACGATAAAGTTCATGTGAGCAATTTCTTTGAAGTAGTGAGAATCTTTGGGCAAGCATCAGGTTTCAAGGTCAATTTAGGCGGGCATTAATCTTCCAAGCGAGAACATATGCATTTTTTTAATAAGAAAACCCGCTTGACAAATGAAAGTACAAAATAAAGGTGTCAATAAAAAGAGGCACAGAACAGAGGCTAACAAAAAACAAACAAAACAATGTAACATTTAGAGTAAGAGACTCCAATTGTCACCAAAGATAGGAGCAAGAACTCAAAACATTTCAATTATTCTTCTATTTCTGAATGGGCTTCCTTACTCGACCAAAGATTGCTTATAATCTATTCTTTGAGGTTTCAATTTGAAAAGATCCCAAGTCGTTTGGCAAAATGCTTCCAATGCCATTTTGAGGGAGAATATATATTGTGTAGTTTCTCTTTGGAGTTCTATTTCCAAAGGATATTTCTTTAAGGTAATAACACTTTTTCTCATATAAGTTCCAATTGGATTTTCCTTTTAAACTCTTTAAATTTGATTGAATGAAATTGAGTTTATTGTCCCAAGAAAGAGAGAAAAAAATAATTAACACAGAAAAATAAATTAACCGTATCCTAACCAACTACTTCAAACTTATAAGGTCAAAATTTGCACCTGATATGTATGTCAGCTAGGGATAAATACAACTCAAGGAAGGATCGGGAGGTGCCACTGTTGGCTAATTAATCTCATTAGATGCATATTATGTGTTGAAGTATTGATATAAGATTAAATTTACCATAAACCATTAGCTTAAGTTTTTGGGTTGATTGATGATTTAACATTATCTAATATGGTATCAGAGCAGGTGATCCTGAGTTCGAACCCTTGTAAAGTCATTTCCTCCCCAATTAATATTGAATTTCACTTGTTGGGCATTCAACAAATTTTCAAACCCATAAGAGGGAGTGTTGAAGTATTGATATAAGATTAAATTTACCATAACCCATTATTATTATTATTATTATTATTATTATTATTATTATTATTATTATTTTGATATCCGTGAGTGTCTGGGCCAGCTTACGCGCACCACGACTAATCTCACGGGACAGACCGCCTGACCCTACAACATTTGGCTGCCAAGAAAACCCGTAGGAAATTAACTCCTAGGTAGGTGACCACCAAGGATTGAACCCATTCCCTCTAGGAGGGCATTGAAGTCCCAAGACCCTTTATGACCACTAGGTCAACCCTTGATGGTTAAATTTACCATAATCCATTAGCTTAAGCTTTTGGGTTGATTGGTGATTTAATATTATGCAATGAGAGGAACCACAAGATCGTGTGCCATTTTGGTGCCTCTACAGTATGAGATGTTGGGAGGCTCTCCTAGTCATATTTTATTGTAATTAGGTGTTCACTACATCCACCAAGGAGAATATTGACATTTACCATGTGAGCACTCCACGTTAATCAAAAGCAAACCAATATTCTATGGATGAATGTAGTAAGGCAATTGTATGGAATCTACGGATTGAACTTGTTTAACGGGAAGGAAAAGGCTTTGGAAAAGTTCTCATGCTAGCAGAAATTCGTTATTCTAATTGGTGCTCTCACAAATTCATGTTCTAATACAGTTAATGGTAGTTATGGGGTTTTTTTTTCTTTCTTTTTGTAAACTCCTAGGGATCTATAATTTGGTAAATTATGGCAACAATCAAAAGTATTGTTTCCTTTGCAAGAATTATTTAAAAAAAAAAAAAAAAGAGATTTACAGTTCCTCCCCATGCACAGATCAGAACTTTATTAACCAAAATAAATAAAGAAGCCTACACGTGAGAGCAGGGGCGGATCCAGTAAGGGGCCGGGGGGGGGCACGTGCCCCCCCTCAACTTTTGAAACTATCTAATATATACAACACGGTGCGCTAAATTTTCACAAAAAAAGGGTATTGCTTCCTTGGTAATTCCCTTACCCCTGCTTTCGTCCCCTTCTGCCTGGTCACGAGTTCGAATCCTTAGGATTCATATTTTATTTTGCCAAGTAAAATTTGATTTTGGTAAATACAAATCTCTTTTTTATATTTTTATATCTATAACTAAATATTTTTACCTAATAAATAAACTTTCAATTATCAAAATAAATAAATAAAATAGGACAATTCTTTAATGAATTTAAATTCATGAAAGAAAAATAATATTAAAAAATATCATTGATCAAAATATTTTGAAATTTATTTAGATAATTCAATTATATTTTCTTAAAATATCAATAATATAAAATTAAGTATATATATGACAATATGTAGGATGGGGAATCAAACCTATGACTAAACTCTTGTAATTTAACCTAGTCGATATTACTTAATTTGAATATTGCATCAACAAATTTAAAATTAAATTTATATGAACTTGTGCCCTTTGTGCCCCTCCTGACATAGAATCCTGGATCCGCGCCTGCGTGAGAGGATTAATAAAAATTGATGCAAGTATTTTTTTTTTTTTTGAAGTAAAATTGATGTAAGTATTTGATCCTACATAACAGTTTGAATTCTTAGAGTTGGTGATAATTTAACAAAAACAAAGGGAAAGAACTCACCCTTGTCATCACTAGCGATTTCGTGATCTAATTGGTTTGGCCACTGCCCTCCATCAGGAATTGAATTTCCGTAAATTAAGCACAGATCATTATAGCTAGGTATCAGACCAGTTCTGTATGATTTTGCATGTGGGTGTTCCTACGTTTATAATGGTTAGACAGTACCAATTATAATTGAAGAACTAGATGCAGAAAGGGAAAAGGTCCTCACCTTAATATATGCAGCCCAAGTGTCGTCGTATGCAATTACTGAATGTCGTCTTTCATCCCACCAAAATCCTCTCTGCTTGAGAATATTTTTCAAATCATAGTATTGCTTCTCCAACCTTTTGAAATGCCTTCTAAAAGAATCTTGGTTAAATACCAGTCCAAATCTTTCCTTGAGCGAGGCAATCATGTTAGCCCACACAAGATCATCATTGTAATCAATATTCTTCACTTTACGCACAATCTCTAGCATTAGATCAACAAAATAACCATCCATTTCAAGAGACCATTGCATGCTTGAAGAATCACTGTCAGCATGGGATTGGATGTCTTCTTCTACAAGCAAGACAGTTGCAAATTTTAGAGATGATGACTAATCTATATAACTAATTTAAAGATGCCACAGAACCAGAAGTTACGGCCCTACTTTCAATAATATTGCATCATTGAATGAGCACCAAAATCATTCTAGCAACAGCTATCATAAATATATCAGACCAGTGAGTGCACAATCAATTCAATTTTTCTGGCCAACTCTTGTATAATTTAAAGTTCTTTTAAAATAAGATTCACATGTTTTAAACTTTAAAGTACTACTTTTGAAGAGTAAAGGAGTTTCAACCGAGCATTATGTAAACCTTACCAGTATCTTGAGGTAAGATGCCACATTCCAAACGCTCCAATTGCTGCATATGATCACAATGCCCATTGCTCATCGTATCATCATAGATCAAACACAAATCTAGAAAATTTAGCAAGGTCCTTTTCCTGTACTCGTAGGCATCTGGATTTTCCTACATTGGCAGTAATAGATATAAAATACGATATATTTGATTTAAGAGTACAAAGTTAAAAACAACTACATACCTTGATATAATCATCCCAAACACCATCATCCGCTACCACCATTTGTTGTTTCTCATCCCATGAAAAGCCTCTGGCCTCAAGTAGAATCCTTAAATCAGTATAGTATGTTTTCAATTTCCTATAACGATGTTTCAAGAAACTTTTCCTACGTTGATTGCCAAATTCAGCATTAAAGAGAGTGATCATATCTCTCCATGCTTGCTTCTTGAATGTACCATTTATCCTGCTTCCTTTCCTCACTTGGTCTGACATAAGTTTCACAAGGTACTGATCCATAGCAAGAGTCCAGTCTGTTCTTGAACTCTCTTTGTTCACTGGAGCAAGGCCATTCATGCCAACACCTACAGCAGTAATGGTAACCACTTCAATTCACCAAGATATGATGGATCTTTAAAAATACAAACATTGCAAAGTTAAGGATGAAAATACTTCCTTGATAAACAAGAAGAAATAAATGACACAAGTAGGTCCTACTGCCTCATAGAAACTTAGTACACCATAGTCAATGGTGAATAATTTTGACATCTAAAAAACAGGGTGGGGGAAACTTCCCGAGATCTATCAGTTAAAACATCTCATGCTCATTTTCTCCTAGAAAATGCTGGATTAGATTACATTCACCAAAACAGATTTATAATCATCCTGAATAACAGTGCAGACTGCAGGTAGTGCTGCTTGACCCTAGAAATAGGCTAAGACAGGAAACGTGTTTCTCATCTCCACACCTTGATATGTTGTCTGAATAAAATCTTTATCGTAGATCTTTTAAGTTTTTGCCTATCTTCCAGATATGTAGAGCTCCGTCTATCTCCACATTGACACCTGAGTAATAAAAACATCACTAAAACTCTTTCTCCCTTTCTTTGTAACCCATCCTCCTCAGACTCACTACCACAGAAGCATAGATATATAAGGCAGGCTCCACAAAGTTTAAATCTGACATGCTAGACTTCTTCATATTCCAACAAAAATTGCACAAATTCTGTAGGTGTCCTAAAGTACACAGAAACACACCTATACACAATCCCACCATGTCATCATCAAAATCTAAGTCATGGCTTGAAATACTATATCTCCCATCAGCAGTAGTATGTGCTTATATCAAACACAAATCATTGAAATTTATCAGAGACCTGTTCCTGTATGACTGAATATCTGGTTGGGCCTGTAAATAAGTAGCATCGCTTAATTTCACATCTCTATAATGAAGATAAGAAAAATGTCATTCTAAACATTACTCACTCTGATGAAGCTGTCCCAAATATTATTCTCTGCGATGACCATTTGTCTAGCATTATCCCAAGAAAACCCTTCATTATCAAGGAGATGCCTTATGTCATTAAATTGCTTCCACAAATTAGTGTAACGACTCTTTAAGATATTAATGTCATATGGAGACCCAAAATTAGCATTGAACATCATCAGCATGTTGTTCCAAGCTTGTTTATTGAATGTATGACCCATCCTATTGCCTCTATGCACTTGATCTAACATAAGATCAATAAAATATCGCTCCATTGTCGGTGTCCAATTTGTCCGCAAGCGATCACTGCTGATACTGGTTTGGTTATTCATATTTTCGACCTGCAAAAAAAAAAAAAAAAAAAATCAGAATCCTAGCTTTTCCCTTCAACATCAATAACTTCAAAAGTGCTGAAGGACCAATTAACTTATCAGGGCATCATTCTTAGAGAGTTAGAGATGACTTGAATGAAGTTGCAACTACAATTAGGATCATAGTCAGTATAAGTTAGACATCATCAGTTACTATAATGTCGGCAGTACAAGTGACATAACCAAGGAGCCTACGGAATCTTTAAAAACAAAATTAAGAACGCACGAAAAATATGAGCCAAGTTATAAGGATTCATAAACAATGCAGGATCGTTTGGAACAGAAAAATCAATTACGAAGCGAAACCATCCAACGAAAAATTGTGGAATTGCCGAAAGATAAATAAAAAGTAAGCGTTGCAGAAAACTTGAAATTCTGCTTCGTGTAGCTGAAATTTCAAAGGACAGTGTTCGTTAAGAGAGTACTCTTGCAAGTAAGAAGCGCAAAAGTGAAAATCAAAGTTCAGAATCATCAAACCTACTTAAAATCGAATTAACAGACGACGGGCATTGCAATGAAATTAAAAAAACATCTGTTCCAATAATCTGTCGTTGAATGCACAAAAACACAGGCAAAATCTTATGAATTTGCTATAAACAGAAAGCGATATACAGGAGCGTCTGAGTATAAACCTCCGGAGAGGAATTGGAGTCTCCGACTATTCGACGGGTTCTGAACCAACGCTGCAGCCTCCACAATCGTAGTCTCCGGAATGAAGATGATGGATATTCAAAAACAAAAGTTCGAAGAAAATGGGGAAATTACAATTTCCAACCATACTTTGCCAAAACTCACTCCCTCTTCCAAAAATTTAATGTTGGTGAGAAATTCAAAAATTACTTGTTTTTCATTCTCTCATTTATGTATTTTCTTCTTCTTAAAAATAAGTGGTCATTTAACTATTAATTTATTCATACAAAAAAATGTTAATTTGATTTTAGTGTCTGTAGTTTGAAAATGGTTTTATTTTAGTAATAAATTTAATTGTTCAACTGGGTAGTTTCTTAAAATTAATTCTTACTATTAGTTTATTTTTTAATTTTTTTCAAAAGTAATTAATATTAACACCTTGTTGACCGAAAAATTTCGGTCAATCTTGTCACGTGTCTTCATCATGACTTAGAACAAATAATTTTAACCAATCAAATTGGGTTGCAATTAGGGCTCAAAATCAAATCATCTCATAAAGCTATTTAAATGGCCCATTGGGCTCAAAACCCAAAAGTTCATTGGACTCAAGCCCATTGAATCAAAGCTCAAACTCATTAGGCTCTTGAGAACCATATAAATAAAATTCATTTTTTCATTTTTAAGCTTCAGAAAATTTTTACAAGAGAATTCTCAAACAACGAAACTCTCTAAATCCTTGGAAGATTGAACAATCATTCATCAACAAATCCAACATTCAGCTCTCAAAACAAATTCAACATCCAGAACAAACTGCGAAGCCCTCAAAACAAATTCAAAAACAAGTTGCAAAGCCCTCAAAACAAATCCTGCAAAACCCAACATCCAGACCAAGCTGCGAAGCCCTCAAAACAAATTCAAAAACAAGTTGCAAAGCCCTCAAAACAAATCCTGCAAAACCCTCGAAACAAGTCCAAGAACAAGCTGCAAAGCCCTCGAAACAAATACAAGAACAAGCTGCAAAGCCCTCGAAACACAAATACAAGAACAAGCTGCAAAGCCCTCGAAACAAGTCCAATATAGAGAATAAGCTGCAAAACAGCCCTCGAAACAAGTCCAATATTGAGAAGAAGCTGCAAAGCCCTCGAAACAAATCCAACATCGAGAACAAGCTACAAATCCAAAACCAACATCGAGAACAAGCTGCAAAGCCCTCAAAACAAATCCAACATTCATCCCTCAAAACAAATCCAACATCGAGAACAAGCTGCGAAGCCCTCAAAACAAATAAACAAATCCAACATCGAGAACAAGCTGCAAAACTCTCGAAACAAATTCAAGAACAAGTTGCAAAGCTCTCAAAACAAATCCAAAAACAAGCTGCAAAGCCCTCGAAACAAATTCAACATCGAGAACAAGCTGCAAAACCCTCGAAACAAATCCAAGAACAAGCTCCAAAGCCCTCGAAACAAATCCAACATCGAGAACAAGCTGCAAAGCCCTCGAAACAAGTCCAATATAGAGAATAAGCTGCAAAACAGCCCTCGAAACAAGTCCAATATTGAGGAGAAGCTGCAAAGCCCTCGAAACAAATCCAACATCGAGAACAAGCTACAAATCCAACATTCAGCTCTCAAAACAAAACCAACATCGGGAACAAGTTGCAAAGCCCTCAAAACAAATCCAACATTCAGCCCTCGAAACAAATCCAACATCGAGAACAAGCTGCGAAGCCCTCGAAACAAATCCAAAAACAAGTTGCAAAGCCCTCGAAACAAATCCAAAAACAAGTTGCAAAACCCTCGAGATACATTTAAGAGAGAAAGAATGAGATGATAAACGTTAGAGATTGTAATCTACTACGCACTGATACAAATATAAATACAAATCAAATTCATTTACACGTGTCAAATTTCCTTCATCAAAATCTTCGTGTGAACACACCCCTTTGTAAATTTTGGAAACATATTATATTGTGTTTTTTCTTGAATATTTTTTTTCTTTCAAAATGTCTAATAAATTTTTAAACTTTGAATTTTGTATTTAATAAATTCACGAACTTTAAAAACGGTTTAATATATCTTCAACTTTTAATTTTGTATCTATTTTATGTCTAATGTAGATCTTTGTCTTATTCGTCATTTTTTAAAATTCAGGGACTTATTATAAACAAAATTGAACATATGAGACACGTTTGAAATTTAAAAATTTATAAGATAATAGATTGAAAGTTTATATGCTAATTAAAGATTTTTTAAAGTCTAGAAATTTGACTCAAACTTTAAAGTTTATGGATCAAATTCGTAATTTTTTTTTTTTTTTTTATTAATTTTATTGTGGGAGTATCGAATGTATGATTGTTTTTTGATTTTTTTTTTAATATTTTTTTTTGGCCCCCTAAATATTACCTCTGCAGTTATATATATATATATATAGTGGTTATTCTTCTTTAAATTTTGTGACCACATTGCGTTTCTAATATTAAGTCTGTTTTAGGTTCCTTCGTTCCTTTGAAAAAAAAATCCTTCCTTTAAAATTTACATAGTACACTGCATATCATTTTAAGACCTGTGTGGAATTTTTAAGCAATTTTAACCTTTTTGTTGGCATAAACAATTTAGTTTTAGATTTTTTTAAAATAAATTTATAAACATTACTTCCATGAGCTTTGTTTTGTTATTAATGTTTTCAAAATTAAGTCCAATTTTAAAAATTAAAAAAAGTGAGACAATTTGATAAATTGATTTTCTGTTTTTTATTTTT
Organism: Herpetospermum pedunculosum; assembly: GCA_028017165.1. NCBI lineage: Eukaryota > Viridiplantae > Streptophyta > Magnoliopsida > Cucurbitales > Cucurbitaceae > Herpetospermum > Herpetospermum pedunculosum. The sequence goes on from CM051530.1 coordinate 50,229,650, forward strand.
AATTTTGGTTTTTTTAAAAACAGGTTTGTTCTGCTTAGTAACCAATTAAACTTTTGATTTTTAAAAAATTATCAAAACGTTTTCAAAATAATAAAGGTTTGTTCTGCTTAGTCGACTTGCGCTTCAACAATTTGTGTTCAAAATCTCCAGAACTTCAGAGAGAGTCTTCAAAGTCTACTTGTTTTCAATGAGTTTTGGTAGTTTTTAGGGGAATCTCAATCTTTTTGGAGTCTTCTGAATTCTCTGACTAAATGTTCTGATTTTTCATTCACGACTAAAAATAAATGAAGGGTGTCCTCTATTTATATAGTTTAATGAATTTTGTATGCAAATAGTCATCTGTCATCATGAGGTCTTAAATTCAATCCTCCACCCCAACACACCCCAAACGTGTCAAAAAAAAAAAAAAAATAAAAAAAAAAAAAATAATGTGCAACCAAATCATTTTTCAACGGGGTTGTATTATTAACTTAGGGTAATTTTTCAACAGGGTCGTATTATTAACTTAGGGTCCAAACACATGGCGTTATTTGATTCTTTTCAAATTTCCAAGTTGTTTATGATCAAATCTGAGTTAGGACATGTTTACCTAAGTTATGATATGTTTGAGAGTGATTTTGAAATAAATATGTTTGTCATTAATTTTTCTATTTTCAAAATCACTTCCATTCAAAATAAATATGTTTGTCGAGACAAAATTGATTTTAGCTAGTAGGTGATTTTGATTGATGTGATAGACCGAAAATCACCACTCAAATTTACCTCAACTAAGATAAAATTTATATATCCATAGTAAAATGTATCTAATATGACGCATACAGTGCGAGAATGACTATATCCAACGCATTTTGAGGCTTTTACAATACTTTTGCATTCACGATATTTGTAGTGTAATTACAAAGATAAAATTGAGTGATGAATTTTGATAGTTGGAATTCAAATATTGTTATATAGGATTAAGATAAAGTTTCAACAAATATGATCGATATAAACAAAAAGAATCCAAAAATGCATTGATAATTCAAAATCAAATTTTAAAAATAATGTATTTAATTAATGTCATTTTGGTAATTTAGCAATTCTAAAAACAATTTAAAAGCCAAATATGATAATTCAAAATCATATGAAAATCAATTTTACAAAATTAATTATACCGAGGCAATTGCTACAGAAGCCTGAGGCCTCAGATCGACTGATGAAGTAGACGATCGAGCTCAACGAATTCGGTGTCGAATTTCTCCCTCGGCTATTAACAAAGTCCGTATATTAACTGAACTATCAAATAAACATCAGTCATCGAGTTCAGATCTCTTAATAGAGATAAGAACATTAATTTCCTCTGGTAAAACTCAATTAAGCAGAAGAACAAGGGAAAATACGTCGAATGCTTGATTAAAACAAAGAAATCATCGGAGATTCAACTATCTAATGAAATAATCGATTGAAAATAGCCAACAACTCAAATATCATAGATGGAGTAAAATTGATGTAATCCAGTTACATTGGAGCACATCTCCATGGAAAAGAGAGAGAAGGCTCAAGCAGAAAGGAAGATTTTGCTGTACGCACAAATAAAATCCTGGAAATCACTTTCATAAGAAACAGATTTCCAGGAAGATCTTGTGCGAAATTGATCCATTAACCCCCAAAATTTGAAGAATAAATTATAATCTATAGAAATGCAACGGCGCAAAAACGAGCATTCGAAGAGAATTTCTGAAGAATTCTTGGGTGTAAAACCCTAAATGGCAAACCCCTTCTTATATAGAAGGGGCTGGGGGCTTATGTTGTGAAATGACCATAATATCCCTCATTCTTCAAGTTTAGTCCCTAAACATCGGTTTCGTTTTAAAAATACTTCATAACGGTAGAGAAAAGTTTAAAAAATATTCAAAAACTTATAAAAACGTTTCAAAAATGCTCTCAATGTTACCCAAAGAAGTCTGATGTGGACAGTCTAACTTGTATTTATGTGACTGAAAAAAATGAAAATATAGACGAGATATTAAAAAAATTACAAGAATGTAGACATTTGATTTATTCTTCACCAATTTTCTCTCGTTTTGTTTTATTCCCTAATCTTTTGGATCAAACAGGTTTCCATGGTTTTTTAACACCTCAGACGTTTTTTTTTTTTTTTCCATGTCACACAAGTATAAGTTAACATTAAATTGTCTACATCATAATTTTATGTGGTTTTGTTAGTGTTTATGACATTTTTGAAATGTTCTTCATAGTTCAGGGGTATTTTTTTTAAACGTTTTTCATATTTGAGGGGTATTTTTCGAAACTTGTTGGCTCAAGATCTTTGACTCCCCTCTCTTTTATGAACACTCCGCCGTCACTTGGTGTCGTCGGAGTTGGTTGAGACACGTACAAAGGAGGAGAGTAAACTTGCATCAGTGTGGAGCTAGGCCCACGAGGCTCTAATGCTTAAGTCAGAGAGTTATGAGCGTAAGTAGGAGCAAACGAGTGAGGACTCGCTGTAGTGTGAGTTGGATAGCATAAGATTGCGTACCTTGTTCATACCCTTATGGGCATGTTTTATAGGTGTGAGGCTGCGGGTCGACCTATTCTTTCCTCATCATTAGGATTCGGGATTTCGGAGAGTAGGTGTGGACCGATCATTGTCAATCTGTACCTATCCTTATGATGAGGATCTTCGATCCCCTCGATCCAAGGCAGATTGAGGGGAGTTGTTATACCACTGCCTTGTGGGGTAAGAGAGGAATGTCCCATCGGTTCACTCGTCATCCCAACGTGGGGCGCAGACGACATGGCAACAGTCGATATGGGAATGGCCTGAGGTCATCTGTCATGGACAGCCGAGGGGTCGATCATTCGCCTCACGGACGTCTGATGATATCCTCGAGGGTTCGATCTTGTGATGTCATTGTCATGACGTCAGGTGCTTACCTCATGCTGAGGTATCCCGTAACAAAACTCATAGTTCAAGGATATTTTTGATAATTTAGCTTTAAATTTTGAGATATAATACTTTTTGGTCTTTGTAGATTTTAATTTGTAATAACTTATACTCTAAATTTGTGTATGCAATGATTTACTTTGATGAAAACAGCTGAAAATGTTTTTTTAATTAGTCTCAATAATTTATAAACACTTTGATTTTTAAGCAGATTTTCATTTTACATGTAAAAAATCTCATTAAATATTAACAAGACATGCTCGGGGTTTATTTTACATGTAAAAAATCTCATTAAATATTAACAAGACATGCTTGGGGTGAAATTGTTACATATTAAAGTTTATGAATTATATTGTTACAATTTGAAAATATAGAAGTTGTTTAGCCCACGGAGTTGAGAGGGGTGGAGTTCTTAAGCCCATATCCCGTTTGACCCGATGAGTTGTTTAACTCGGATAAAAATGACCCTACTCCTAAGACTTCTATAATAATGATTATTCAACTCCTCCCCATTCTCAACGAACTCAATAATGATTATTCAACTCCTCCCAATTCTCAACGAACTCTTCCATTTGCAAAGGTGTTTAATTAATGCGGGGTGGGGGGATTGAACCTCTGACCTCAGTCAGAGCACAACCTTATGTCAATTGAGTTATGCTCGGTTTGACGAAAAATATTAATGCAAGATGGAGGGATTAAACCCCGACCTCTTAGTCAAAGGCATAATCAAATGCCAATTGAGCTAAGCTTGATTTGTTACCATTTCTCCTCTTTATCTCTTGTTTTCTCACATCTATAATTTTCACCTCTATTTTCTTACTACTTCCACTTTTCAAAGAACTCTTTATTTCTCTTTTCTCTCTCCCACGCGAACTCCCTCCATTTCTCCTCTTTATTTTTTGTTTTCTCATCTATAATTTCCACCTTTATTGCAATTATTGAGTTCCTCAATTTCACGCCTCACCATTCTCTCAAATTCTCGTTCTATGTTCCTTCAATGGAGATCCCTTCTCGTTTTTTTCTTTTCCTTCTTTTTCATCCGCAACAAAGATTCTCTTATTTTTTGACGTCGAGCTCCTGAACAGAACCTCAAACCTCAGGTTCTGACGATAAAGATGGCAGAAGCACACTAATGTCGGTGATTGGAATCTCGTTGGCACCGCCGATCGTAGAGCCTTCGACAACGTAGGCTAGCGACGATTCATCACTATTGATGGACATTTGCAGACAGTTTTGGTCGAATCTGAAGTAAATATCGACATGTCTATTGGAGAATAATGTGCATCTACCTCCTAAGTTGTAGAGTAGTCAAACACATTTTTCTCCTAAGTTTTAGAACCATTAACAAGTTTTCCATCATATTTGGTTGTTATTGTAACTTCTAATAGTTTATAAATAGATAATGTGTAACCTATAAATACCTTCATATATCAATGGAAATAGCAACGGATCATTTCATCATTTCCATACCTTCATATGGTATCAAAGCTTTTGCTCCCAATCTCTTTTCTTCCTCAAGCGCAACGATCAACTATGGTCATGGTTACCACCACCCCTCAAGGAGTCATCACCCTCAACACAGAAAATCTCATCATTCCGCTCCATAATATCACTACCCCTCAAGGAGTCATCACCTCCAACACAGAAAATCCCACCTTTTCACTCCAACTCATCAACATCCATCATCAAAACATCCTAAAACTTACCTCCACAAACTATTTTTCTTGGAAACTTCAAATTGAAGCCATCCTAATAGGTTATGACCTCCACAAATATATTGATGAATCTCATCAACGCCCACCCAAAACCATCTCCATTGACAACACCTCATCTCCAAACCCAGTCTTTCTTCCATGGTTTCGAGAAGACAAACTTTTGTTTGGTGCCCTTGTCGGTTCCATCTCCTCTCCCCTTGTACCCTTGATCCAACAAGTTGCCACCTCTTTGTGAAGCATAGAAAATTCTTGCCAACACATATGCTCGCCCGACTTGTGGCCACATTAAGCAAATAAAGGATCAGTTCAAACGAGCCACCAAAGGCTCCAAGACAATTTCTGAATACATGCAATTCATTAAGTGTCGATCTAATCAACTCGCTGCTCTAAGAAAACCTCTAGATCATGAAGACCTTATTGAAAAAATACTTTAGGGCCTCGATGATGACTATCGCCATATCGTTGACATTGTTGAAGGTCGAGACACACCTATCTCATTTGATGAACTCCATGAGAAACTTATCAATCGAGAACTGTTTCTTCAGCAGTCAAAACCGACATTCTCTCTACACCCAATCACAACGAATGTTACCTCAACACGACCTGGTGGTCAACGTCGCCCCTTGACACCTCGATTGGGGTCATCCTCTCAACCTCCTCAGTTAGAGTCAACCCCTCGCCAGCATCGCCCGTATCTCGGTAAGTGTTAAGGTTGTCGGAATGTGAGTCATACTGTCGCAAATTGTCCGATTTACTAATTGATTCCCTCCTCCACCCCTTGACGAACGCCCCCACCCAACAACAAGGCAGTAACCTCTCCATGGCAACCAAAGGCACATACAACCATCGCCACTCCCTCTACGACGTCTAATTGGCTTCTTGATAGTGGTGCATCTCACCATGTAACTGCCGACCTGAGCAATCTCTCCCTTCACACTTCTTATGATGGTCCTGACGACATTGTCATCGGTGATGGTACTAGATTACATATATCACACACTGACTCTACTTCTCTCTCAACTCCTGGAAAACAATTTCAATTGCATGATGTTTTATGTGTTCCTCACATGAAAAGAAATATTATTTCCATATCTCAATTTTGCAAGTCCAATAACACTTTTGTTGAGTTCTTACTCTATTTGTTTCGTGTGAAGGATCTGTTGACGGGGGCAGTATTGCTGGAAGGACAACCTAAAGATGGTGTGTATGAATTGCCTACCTCCCCCTCCTCACCTCGTCCATCTACTTTCACTAGTGTTAAAGTGTCTCACCATGACTGGCATCATCGTTTGGGTCATCCGTCCGGGTTAATCCTACGCCACATTCTCTCTACATTCCAACTAGCGGTACATTCCTCCAGTCAAAAGACCTCTTCTTGTAATGACTGCCTTAACAATAAAAGTCATAAATTATCTTTCTCTCAATCATCTCTTGTGTCTCATTTCCCTCTCCAAATAATATTCTCTGATGTATGGACTTCTCCTATCTATTCCATTGACGGGTTCAAATATTATGTCATTTTTGTGGATCACTTCACACACTATATTTGGCTTTACCCTATCACACGCAAATCTGAGGTTGCAACAATTTTCTCCCGTTTTAAAGCACTTGTTAAAAACTTCTTTCATAAGAAAATTGTGACTCTCTACTCAGATAACAGGGGGGGGGGGGGGGGGGGGGGATATATTGGACTTGCGGCCTATTTATCTACAAATGGAATCTCGCACCTCACGTCCCTTCCACATACCCCAGAACATAATGCCTTTTTTGAACGTCGTCATCGTCACATAGTTGAAACCGGTCTTTCACTCTTGTCCCGTGCTTCCTTACCTCTCACTTTCTGGTCATATGCGTTTCTCACTGCCACTTACTTCATTAATCGTCTTTCCACTCCCACACTCGAGTCAGTCTCCCCTTATCATAAATTATTTGACTCTCCACCAAATTACTCAAAACTACGCGCGTTTGGTTGTCTCTGTTATCCTTGGCTTCGCCCTTACTCACCGCACAAACTTGCTAGTAGATCCATTCCGTGTGTCTTTTTAGGTTACTCGTCCACTCAAAGTGCTTACTTGTATTACGATCCTCACACTCAGAAACTCTACTCATCCCGTCATGTTCGCTTTATTGAGTCTGGGTTTCCCATGTTAACCTTCGAACCAAGTCTCGCATGACCAACTGAGTCCACCAGCAACACTTGGTTACCACAACATGTCCTCCTTCCAACCACCTACACACCATCTACAAGTTGCTCCCACAGCCCCTCGTCAATCGAACCTTCCACACAACTGGACCTGATCGCACAACAAACTTCTTTCATCCCATCCCTTGCCCCTACCAACCCTGTGTCTCTTCCACCAACTGTTTCAGAAATCCCTTCTCTCTCACTTCCCTTATCCCCACCACTGGTACCCACTGATCCACCTCTTTAGGATCACCTTACAACCACAAACCTACCATCCGTACCAACTACCATCACCCGCACCTCGCCTATAATCACACGCTCCAAAAATAATATCTTAAAACCAATAACCAAACTCAGTCTCTCAGCCCAACTTGCCCAAGATATTGAGCCAACTTGTGACAATCAGGCCATCAAAGACAACAAATGGATACATGCAATGTCAGACGAGTTGATGCTTTGGTTAGGAATGGTACTTGGGAGTTAGTTCCTCCAACAATAGTTTAAAATATAGTGGGATGTAAATGGATTTTTCGAATAAAATGTTCACCTAATGGCTCTGTTGACAGGTACAAAGCTCGATTGGTTGTTAAAGGGTTTCATCAATGCCTCGGCGTTGACTACCATGAGACGTTCAACCTAGTTGTCAAACTCACGACAATTCGACTTGTCCTTTCCATGGCTGTCAGTAATGGTTGGGATCTTCGTCAGCTAGATGTCAACAATGCATTTCTCCAAGGCACTCTTACTGATGATGTCTTTATGACATGGCCACAAGGATTTGTTGATCCCGATCAACTTCACCATGTGTGCCGCCTACGAAAGGCTATTTATGGCCTTAAGCAGGCTCCTCGAGCTTGGTACAATGAGCTTCGCCAATTTCTGCTTGCATCTCACTTCTCGAACTTGGTCGCTGACACTTCCTTGTTCATACGGAAAACTAACAATGATATTCTATTTCTATTGTATTTGTTGATGACATCATTGTCACAGGTAACAATGTTCTAGCAGTCCAGAATTTCATCTCGGTTCTTGCGCGTCGCTTCTCGCTGAAGGATTTGGGTAATCTCCACTACTTCCTCGGGATTGAGGTGGTTCCTCATTCCCATGATTTACTCATCTCTCAGCGGCGATACGTCATTGACTTACTTGCTCGAACAAAGATGATTGATTCTCGCCCTATCACTACACCTATAACTACTTCACCAGGTCCTTACTCTTCACTCTGGCTCAACACTATCTGACCCAACCGAATTTCGGACCATTATTGGCAGCCTTCAATATCTCATTCTTACTCGTTTAGACATCGCTTATGCAGTCAATAAGTTGTCACAATTCATGCATCGCCCAACTACTGATCATTGGAATGTTGTCAAACGACTTCTCCGATACCTATGTGGCACACTTGATCTTGGTGTTCTCCTTCATCGCCAATCACCCCTTACTCTCCATGCGTACTCTGATGCAAACTAGGCAGGCAACAAAGATGACTTTACCTCCACTAGTGCGTATATCATATATTTGGGTAGGAATTCAATCTCTTGGTGCTAAAAGAAGCAACGCACGGTGGCTCGCTCATCCACTGAAGCCGAATATCGCTCTGTTGCTTCTACCGCCGCTGAGGTTCGTTGGATCACTTCTCTTCTGGACGAGCTTGGTCTAAGTTCCACACAGACGCCAATTATCTACTGTGACAACGTTGGAGCAACCAATCTATGCTCCAACCCAGTCTTCCACTCTCGTATGAAACATGTGGCACTTGATTACCACTTTATCCGCGAACAAGTTCAAGGTGGCATTCTTCGTGTCACTCATGTCTCATCAACAAATCAATTAGCAGATGCGTTGACCAAACCACTACCTCGCATCTGGTTCAACCACCTACTTTCCAAGATTGGTCTCTCTTCTCGGAGCTCCATCTTGCGGGGGCATATTGGAGAATAATGTGCACCTACCTCCTAAGTTGTAGAGTAGTCAAACACATTCTTCTCCTAAGTTGTAGAACCATTAACAAGTTTTCCATCATATTTGGTTGTTGTTGTTGTAACTTCTAATAGTTCATAAATAGATAATGTGTAACCTATAAATACCTTCATTTATCAATGGAAATAGCAACTAATCATTTCATCATTTCCATACTTTTATAATGTCTTCACATGATCAAAAGGGTTAGGGTTTGCACTATGTCGTAATCGAACCTTCTCCCGTCAAATTTAAAATTTTGCTTGCATATTTTTAGCGACTATTGTTGAAAATTTGAAAGAAAATTAGAAACAAACAAACAATAATTAATCCAATTTTCTCTCTATTGGAGATTCGAAAGAAAATAGTGTTTCCTCCCATTCTCTTCTTTTTCTCTCTCTCAAAATGTATAAAATATTGTTTAGTTTAATAATATTTTTGTGTGTTTTTTAGAATAAAAGATAAGGACAAAAAGAAGAAGACATAATTCATATTCTTTTTTAAGAGAAATTGAAAAATTATAAATAAATAAAAAAAAAACTATATCTGACCAATGACAAACAATTTTGTTATCTTAATCAAAATTAATACTTAAACAAACTGGTAAAATAATATAATTTAAATTTTCAATTTTATGATTGACCGAAACAAAACTATATTATTTAATTTTTTAAAAAAATATATAGCTCTATTAGTACAACAAAACTGTAAGAAAAAAAAAAACGTTTAGCAAAAACTCAACTGCGCCATAAATTGAAAGAAAAAAAACAACACAATTGTAGAAAAAAATATATAACTTATTTTGTTTATGTATTTTAAAAACTTCATACAATGAAATATATTTACTCGATCCAAAACTAGTCTTTCTCCTTTGCCAAAAAGCCAAAAACAAAAAACCAAAAAATAAATAAATAATGTGATTGGGCCTCAAATGATTTTGGGCACTCGGGTGGATTTTCTTCTCGGGCCTCATAATTCTGAAGTGGAGAAGAGAGTGGTGTGGAATGAGATTGTCTTCATGTGTCATGTGTGGCCCTTTCCTAGGTGATAATGGTCGACTTCAATGCTACTCGGGTTTCGACGTAATGTTTTGGGGCTAATTTGATTGCTTCGTAGATGAATGTGTTTGATGATATGATTTCTTGAGTTGATCTAGTTGAGCTTCATGTGTCGAGGAGCTGGTACACGTGGACTAATACGCCTTAGGGGCAGGTTGACATTATGAAACGATTGGGTAGAGTTTAAGTCAACTCTAGTTGGATGTCATCTCAGCATGTGTGTGGTGTGCGTGCTCATAGTAGGGGTGTATTGGATTATTGGCGGCTGTTTTTTAATGTTGGGAGCCATATTCCCCGTTGACCTTCTCCTTTCCGACTTTTTTGTCACATGGCTGAGGACCCTCGTTTTTTAGAGACTGTGGATAGTTGTTGGGCCCAGCTTCCTAATGTGTCCCTGTTGGTTGGCTTAATGCGCAACCTGAAGGAGCTAAAACCTATTCTTTGACAAAAGTTTAGGTGTTCTCTATCGAGCCTTAATTAGTAGGTGGATGTGGCCCGTGCTCGTATGGAGGAGGCTCAGTTAGCTTATGTTGAGGATTCTCTGCCCCCCGCCCTTCAAGTCCTAGTTGAAAGGCTTCATAGGTTTTCTGGGTTGTTGTACATAAGGAAGAGGCCTCTTTCAGACAGAAGTCCAGGGTGACGTGGCTGACTCTTGGGGATCGTAACTCTAGTTTTTTTTTCCACCGGAATGTAAAATCTCGTCTCCTTAGCAATGAAATTCATTCTCTCACTAGTGGGGGAGGTCACACTCTCACCTCTCAGGCTGATATTGTAGGCGAGGTTGTTGACTATTTTTGTGGCATCTTTGGTACCCAGACGATTGGCTACAAGGATCTTACTAATCAGTTGACTTCGATTGTTGGGTTTTGCTGGTATGAGGAATGGTGCGCTGATCTGATTCAACGTATTTCTTGTGAGGAGGTCAATAAGGTTTTTTTTCTCTATGAGTAGTAGCAAGGCTTCTTGACCGGAGGACTTCTCAGTTGTTTTTTCAAAGCTACCTAGTGATGAAGCGCATGTAGCGCAGCGGAAGCGAGTCAGATCAATTGACACTCTAATTTTATCAATTTAACTAAACATGAAACATGCTCAAAACTAGGAAATAAAGAAATTAGAACGCATACCTCTTGTAGTTCTAAAATCTTCTAATCTTGATGCCCGAATCTCTTCACGAACTCTACGAACCTTCTCTCGAACGCTTCGAGGACCACCTCTGATAGTCCCACTATCCTCGGGCCGAGCAACGGAGTGGTGGGACTCCTTTACAAGAAAAAAGTTTGGAAGAGATGGAGAATAAGGTCTATGTGATGATGATAATTTTGAAGAAAATTGTCACACAATCAAAGCTTCAAAATTTTCAAACATCATCAATCTCAAACCATTTGAACTTCATCCAATTTATAGGCCATCTACATGCAACAACTTCTTTGCTTAGCATGACACCTCATAAAATGATGAATTAGTCTTCACACAAGTGTTCAACAATTGATGAATTTATGCATGTAGTAAATGATTCACAAATCACTTAACTTGGATAAACCCACTCAATTTGGATAAATCCACTCAACTTGGATAATCCCACTTGTATTATTTTGTCATTTTGAAATTAATTCATAATTAATTTTAATAAACAAAATAAATTTTAATTAATTAATATTATTATTTAATTCAATATCAAATATTAATTAAATAATAAGACTAATCCCGATTTCTTAAACTGAATCATCACACATGAATCCCTATTCATGTTTTAGACCGATCCCATATTTAAATCATATTTAAATATGTCCATCATTCTTCCAAAAACGAATTTAAAATAAATTCAATTTCTTTTTCTCTCATATTGTTACACGGCTTAATCCGAGCTAGCTAGGAGAACCTAAAGAACCTACAGATCACGAGCTCCAACGATACGAGATTAACCAGTTAAACTATTTAGCCTAGCTAACCAACATTCGTTAACCCCCGGAGACTCCACTAAAGTCCAAGGGTTGCACTCTCCTCACTGTAGACTTTTTTTGTCCTCTTGATATAACCATTATCAGTAAGTCAATCCTTCACAGGTCATTCGTAATTCACAGCTGGTCAAAAATACTGTTTTACCCCTGTAATTACGTCTTGTTCCTTAAGTCCCACTGACACCTCGAATGAACAATTGGTTTGCGGTCCGACCAATAAACCAGATCTCTCTCGGGCCAGTGAGAGGGTGGGCCCATTGTTCAAGACCCGGAGTCAGCACTTAAGGGAACAACCTATCTACTAAACCCTAAAGACGGGTAGAAGTGAATTCCATCTCGCAGTACTGCGTTCCCAGCTCCCTACCCAGTATTATCCCTAAGATGGTAAACTTATTGAGTCAGCGCTACTAGGCCACTCTCACCCGTACAAGTCAAAGGATAATCCTGAATAAACAGGAGTTCATAACATACTCAGGATTCAGATCGATTTACCTAGGTCATCATATGAATAAGTCGGTCTTTACATTAAACAGAGTTGTAAAGAAAGAGCGACTTGGTTTCGCGGTTCAGTCTTATGCAAACTCATTGGACAGGACGCCCCTACTCGCATGTCTTTACATGAACGATTTCAGATCACATCGTTTATACTATACGAAGTGGGTCGCGTTCATAGTGTCCCTAGGATAAGGTACCCAACCTTATCCCTATACTATAGACTGTTTTGGCTATTACTTGAACTTGATCCACATTCATGTCACACATGAAGTTCAAGTATACAAACTATAGCCATAAGTTCTTAGTTTATTGGAATAGGTTTAATAAGAACACAATTCACTTTATTCAATAACAACTTAATTGAATAAAACTAAATAACAACTTTATTGCTAAATAGAATATACATTCAGTTTACAAACCACGAGTTTTAGGACATAAAACCCAACACCTAGAGTATTTTTGGGGATGATTTTTGGGCTGCTATGCTTCACTTTTTCAATTCTTGTTATCTCCTTATCAGATTGAATGTTACGACGATTACTCTGATTAAGAAGAAGGTCTTCTTGTAGGCCTTGGTGATTATATAGGCCTATCTCGTGCTGCAATGTGGTGTGTAAGTGCATGACGAAGATCCTGGAGAATTGTCTGAGTGCTTAGTTGCTAAGTTTTGTGGGCTCGAATTAGTCAGCTTTTGTCAAAGATCGGAGTATTGTGGATAATATTCTCTTGTGCCAGGAGTTGATAGGTGGTTATCACCTTAATCGGAGGCCTCTCGGTGTGTTCTTAAGGTGGATCTGCAAAAGAACTATGACTCGGTCCATTATGATTTTATCTTCGGCCTCCTGTTAGCCATCGGTACCCTAGTTCAGTTTGTGAGTTGGGTTCGGACGTGCATCACGTCTCCCACGTCCTCTTCTCTGGTTAATGGCTCGCTCGAGGGGTTCTTTCAGGGCTGTCAGGGTCGTCGGGGCTTGCGTCAGGGTGATCTTTGTCTTCTTATTTGTTTGTGATGGCTATAGAGGTTATGTCTCGAATGTTGAATGTTCGTCTTGTGGATTTATCTTTTCATCACCACTGTGAGAGGATCCTGCTGACTCACCTCTGTTTTGCGGATGACTTGATGATTTTTAGTGGAGGTGATTGTTCCTCCCTGACTTTTATCAGTCTGCGTTTCTCTAGTTTCAGAGGTTGTCTAAGCTTTGTGCAAAATCTGCAAAGAACTATATGTTTTGTGCTAGGGTCTCTCTCCCTGTGGCTGCAAGCTTGACGGGTCTGATGAGATTTTCTCTCGATTCTCTTTCAGTCTGGTATCTGGCTCTTCCCCTCATCTCGGGTTGGTTGCCTTATGAGGACTGTAAGCCTCTGTTGGAGAGGATCATTGAGCGTGTTAAGTGTGGGTCGACAAGGGCCCTTTCTTATGAGGGTAGGTTGCAGCTTATCCGATTTGTTTTGCAGAGCTTTAAGGTTTACTAGGCGAGTGTGTTTTGTGTTGCCTGCTCGGGTAGCTAACGAGGTTGGCGGTATGCTCCAGCCTTATTTATGGCGGGGGAGCTCTGACGACAAGGGGAGAAGGGTGCAAAGGGGGCTTGGGGATTCGCCATGTTCCGTCCTCGAATATGGCTATAGTGATGAAGCTTATTTGGCTTCTGTTTATGCGCTCTAGATCCTTGTGGGTTGCCTGGGTTGACGCTTATATTCTGAGAGGGCGTTCTTTATGGTGTTCGGGTGTCGGCTAGCGGGTTGTGGTGTACTCAGGCCATTTTTCGACGCTAGAAGCAGTTTCGTCCGTTTTTTCTAATAGTCATTAGGGACGGTCGGCGCTGCCGTGTTTGGATGGATTCCTAGCTTCTTAGGGGCTTTATTGTGCGGCGGTATGGTGAAAGGTTGGCTCGTAATGGGGGTAGCTTTGAGTGTGCCCTTGTGTCAGATTTTCTCCTTTCGGATGAGTCTTGGCACTAGTTGTTTGTGACTTGGGAGATGAAGGAATTACTTCCTTTAGTTCATGTAGTACTTACCCACATGCATTGGGATGATCAGGTTATTTGGGACCCTAGGAGATCTGATGACTTCTTAGTGGCTAGTGCTTTGGAGGTTTTGTGGCCTCGACATAGTGTGTGAATTGGACGAGTTTGTTGTTTAGGGGTAATATTCCTCGACACTCCTTTGTTACTTGGCTGGCGATCCGAGATCGACTGTATACTCGGGTCCGACTTCATGTTTGGGATTCCTTGATTCCATCAGGATGTGTGTTGTGCTCAGATCTCTGGAGACGAGAGATCTTCTTTTCTTTGAGTATCCGTTCAGTAAGCAGGTGTGGACGATCATCCCATTAGGTTACTGCTTGGTCTACTTAGTTACTTTGGATCTACTGCATGGGGTGGGGTAGGTGCATGTGTCGAGTTTGAAGACTTGCTTGGTGTGCGACCATCTATCATATCTGAAGGGAACGAAACTCCCGTGTTAATGAGGCTAGACCCTGTTCCCCTTAGTGAGGGTGTTGTTGACTCTTACCTCTACTAGTGTTCTTCCTAGGACTTGTTTTTGTGAGTTGTTCCCCTTGTCTCTTTAATGTGTTGTTGAGTGTCTTGGCCTCGGGCTTGATTGATGATTTGAAAATAAAAATTTGAAAACAATGGATTCAATGAAAACAAAGTTGTATTTAAATGTGTCAAAATAAACATAGCTCCGTAATAATTGACATGTACTCTTTCCCAAGGTTCAATCCTCCACCCCACAATTGTTGAACTAAAAAAAGGTAATGTATTCATATGTGTATGTGTTTGCAAACAAAAATTTGAGATCAAAAGAACCAAAGTAAACAAAGTTGTAATTATATGTACCAAAGTGAACATAGTTTAACGGTAATTGATATGTACAAAGTTATTTGAGTATAAACAATTATTAATTAATTTATGAACATGTATTATTACATGTTATAAATTTTATATTATTATTATTTTATTAAATTTAACCAAAAAAATAAATTAATTAAATTTAGGACGAGTCGCCCAAACAACCATTCGGCCCAAAATAATTGCAAATTTAACAAAGTTTAAAACCTTTTACAAATCAATGACTATCACTGATAGACTTCGATACAAAATTCTATAAAAAAAACTACTATCAACAATAAACCATACTATTAGGGATAAAAATTGTCATATCCACCAATATTTTAAAAAAGTGCTATATTTTTAAGTTTTTACTCCGTTACAATTTTCCTTAAATATATAACATGAAATACTATATATTTATTAAAAAAAATTATCTTTTTTAATATAACTTTATGTATTAAAATTTCAATTCAAAATGCATATTTACTAAACACAATGAATCGAAAAATATAAAGCATAATTCACATTGCATACCAAGCAGACCCAAGTTTATAAAAATCACAATAATTTATGCAAATAAAAAAGTTGATGTAACATACAATCTAATCATAAAAACTTAGTCATCCCATCAAATAAATCAAACATGCTAAATCATTTTTCATTTTAATTTAAATTCCTTTCCATAAGGAATTAAAGTGGATCTTGATCCATATGCATCAAAACAATCAAGGGAAAAAAATTCAAAGGCTTGAATGTCTCTCCAACATAATCAACACAACTGTTGGTTGAACTGAATTTTTTCATGCAGCAGCTAACAATTCCCATTCTATCAATCCCTCTTTCCTTCCTTTCAAACACAGCCATTAGTCAAAGCTAGAGTTCAAGAATTTCAGCAATTCATTTCTCTTGGTTTCCTCAGCTTTGTCTTCCTTTGATTTATCAAGTTTCAACAAAATCTGCAAAAATAATAATAATGTAAACTAAATATCAATGAGCTTAAAGTGTGTTTGAAAGTGCTTTTTCAGGTCTACACTTTTTTAAGTGCTTTCGAGTGCTTCCCTAACCATCACTTTGGCCAAAAGCACTCTGCTTTCTGCAAGCACTTTTAAATTTTGCTATTGACTTTCGGCCGAGGTAAAAGTGCTCTGAAACATTGGCAAAAACAACTGAGAGATGGATCTTTCACCTTTTTGCCAGAGACAGCACTTCGCCGAGCACCATCATCTTTATCCTTCTCCCGCGCTAAAAACTGTTAAATACATGACGCAACAGGAAAGTTGAGATATGAAATGCTGAGAAAAGAAGAGAATTGAAAATAAGCAATGCCGTGAAGGAAACCTTAGACAGCTGCACAGGGCTGCTACTCCTCTCGTCTGACTGTTTCTATACATCGACTCCGAATGCCAGGACAAATCCGCACAACAAACCATTCAGGGAAGTCAATCAACAGCCCCATCATCATGCCACAGACCCCAACTCCAATTTCAAAGAATCAATCAGTAAATAGTCACAGCGACACATCTCACATTATATCCAATTCAGAAATCACACCAAAAACAAAACCAACCATAGATGCAGTCTAAAGATTGCATGACTAAAACCAATAAGAAAATTTGGCAAATAGTTCATTACTTTCAGGTTTAGTCTAAAGATTGCATGGCTCGTCTTAGAGAGGCTCAAATAATTAGCCTCAAAGCTTATGTCTTCTTTAGATTATAAGTGGTTTAGGCCTCTTATACATGAGGTTTGCGCTTAAATGATGCTTGGAGTCACATGTATTGCTATTGCGTTGTGGTAATTCAGGCTGTTACTACTTATTCTACCGAGACCAAAAATACATTGATGATAAGAACTTAAATGACTTTTTAAAATCTTTATTGAGTCTCACCTCTTCCCAAAAAAAATCTAAAACATTGGATACATGTGTTAAAAGCTACATCTACTTTAGTGGAGGTGTTTTTTTAACCATTTCCCGATAGGATTTTCTTGTATTCCATTACATATTATCAATGAATGGTTTTGGTTTCTTATCAAAAAAAAAAAAAAAAAACTACATCTACTTTAACGCAATATGTTCTGAAGTAGTATGTCCAAAGAATGTGATTTCCATGGCATTTCTCAGTTCATCGAAAGCACAGCATTAACAGCAACAAAGGGAAAAATAGTACACAAACAAGCAAGTGGTCTACCTCTTTAGCTTTATGCTTGCGCCTTTTACGGTGATGACTCTTACTCCGCTCCCTCTCCTTATCCTACAATGCAGAGAGAGAGAGAGTAACAATAACAAGGGAAAAATCCACAAGTGAAACTACAAAGCCAACACACAAAGCCAAAGAGAAAAAAATAGTATACAAAAACATCTACCTTCTTCGCTCTATCATTCTTCTTATGCCGCTTTGAACGGCCTGATGTTTCAGGCTCGCTTTGAGAAGAGCTATTGCTTCTACATGTATATACAAGGACTAGTAAGAATTATCTTGGGTACATAACATGTTCTATGCAAAAATAATTGACTAGAAAACCAGCAACACCACTCACTAAGACATGAACTTGGAAAGTATAAATTAGGAAACAAGCAAAAATATGAAGTGCAACCACCATAATCCAGCCATTACATAACAAAAAAATTCAATAAAGAAACAGAAAGCTGCTATATCTATAAACCTAAACCAGTTGATCCTTGATTTCTTCACTGGGTAAAGTTTCCATTTCTCGTTTTCTATTTCTTATTTTTCATTATTGACAAATATAAGTGTTCGGTAACTATTCTTTACTTCTCGATTTTCATTTTTAAGAAACGTTCTCAACGTTGTATACAAATTTAAATTGCTTGTTTCTTTGTTTCTCATTTTTAAGAAAAGTTCCCAACATTGTATACAAATTTAAAAAACAAAAAATCTAATTTCTAGTTTCTTGATTCGGTACTTAGTTTCTAAAAAACATAAACAAAAGAATTATTTTATTAAATTTACTTACAAAATACATAATAAATATTGAAAACTTTAAATATAACATAAAAACAAGAGGCGAACACATTATTGTTCTTATTTTTTAACGAGTAGGAAAAACAATATGAGCCCTAAATTCTTAGCTTCCTAAACAGCAAAAGTCATAAATTTGAACAAGTTCTTTTTCCAAGCAATTCTCATTAACAACCTAGTCATAACTAAGAGAACATAAATCGCTTGACTTGCAGAAATAGATCGGGAAAACCAAAAAGGAACAAATCAGAAAAGGCTCAACAGAGTTCCTCAAAAAGTATCAAATATCGAATAAAATCTCAGAAAAATAAATCTTCCAATCTGTTAGGAACTCTAATCAGCAGCCAAGGTAAACAAAAGATCAGAAACAACAAAGGAAAAGCATAATAAGAGAAAAAGTTATGAAGTTACTGAGGTTACCGGGAGTAATCGGATTCGGAGTCGGAGGAAGAGAGAGAATCGGAGGAGGAGCGGCGGTGCCTGCGACGGCGTTTAGAATGAGAGCGAGACTTCTTGCGAATCTTAAGGGCGTCTCGATCTTTTTCACGGCGAGTTCTCCGACGACGGCGTCGACGAGAAGAAGAAGATGATGAATCGGAAGAGTAAGATGTCGCCGACGAAGACGAGGCCGCCATCGATCAGAGAGAGAGAGAGAGAGAGAAAGATGCGCTTGTGGTTTCGAAAAGGACCTAAGGACTAAGTCGCTAAAGAAAGAGAGAAGGAATGGGATAGAAATTGGAATTCCATAAAAAGTTTATGGAAATTGATGTCAATTTAGAATAAGATAATTAAAAATATAGCATGCGATAGAACTCTATCAGTGATATGATAAAGTCTATCAGTAATAGAAACGGATTTTTTTGCTATATTTGTAAAACATCTTTAATTTTTATTTTAGAAAATAAATAGAATAAATTACATTTTTGTTTCAAATTTCATTTTAGTTCAAAATCGAATAATCAACTCCCAACATTTTAAAATGCTCAATTTTCATCATTGAATTGTTATTTTTAAAGGGGATAATTACAAGTATGATAATCTATAAATAATAACAATAAATATAATACAATCTAAAAATATTTATAAATATGACACAATTTATGAGTAATAAAAGTCTATCGATAGACTATAAAAATGGTTTATTGGTACGTTGCAAAAAAGAAAAAAAGTTTATTGGTAATAGAGATTTATCGATGATATACTATAAAAAATAGTCTCAGTGAAAGAAGTATATCACCAAAAATTGTCTATCGCTGTATAAAAAAAACTGTCATATTTGCAATTCTTTTCTAAATGTATTATATTTGCAAATAGGAAAAAGTTAAATAACCCCCCTACAATTTCCTTTTATAAAATGAAAAAATAATAATTAAAATAAATAACAAATTATATTTTGTTTTTTTTTTCTCTCTCCTATCTTCTTTCCTCTCCCTTATCCATCCCCTCCTCATTTTCCCTTCATTCCCCTTCTTGCCCATGAAAGGGCGAGGACGAATCGTTCCAGGTTTTTGAAACTTCAATAAATGTCTTCGTCGTTCCTAATTCAGATCTGGAATGGTGAAGACGTTTCTCCCCAAGATCTAAAACGAAAATGGCGTTCCTTGTCTTTTCACGGGTCTTTATTGTTCAATGTTTGTTGTTGTTGTTTTTTTCTTTCTTTATTATCTTTTTAGTAATAGAGAATCTGTGTTGAAATTATTGAGAAGAAGTTGTTAAAGATTAGTGCAAATTCATTATGCAAATTTATTTCATTTAGTTTTATTTTAATTATTTGAAATTAAGATCATGTCATTCATTTAGGATAGTGACATGTATTTAGGGTAGTGCCTCCAATTTGTGGGGTAGTGGCATCATGGTAGAGAAATTCAAGGTTAGTGGAAAAATTAATGGGTTAGTGATTTACTATTTAATTACCTATAAAAGCATATATGTAATGTTTTCAATTAAGATATCAAATTCATTTGAAGTAATTTTTTCCTTCGTGTAATTTCTCTATTGTTTTCCACACTTTTGTTCTCTTCGTTTTGTTTCATGGTATCAGAGATTTCAGGTTCTTTGTCTTGTGTTTGAGTTTAAATACTCGTTGAAGATGAACGGTAAAAACAGTGTTTGTGTAGACAAGCTTATCGGTGATAATTATAGCTATTGGAAGCTATGTATGGAAGCTTTTCTACCGGGGCAAGATTTGTGTGATCTTGTTTCCGGTGATGATACAGAAATTCCAGAAGATAGCCTGGAGAATGCCGAGGCACGAAGAAAGTGGAAGGTCAAGTGTGGCAAAGTTTTATTTTCTTTGCGGACTTCCATTGACAAAAAGTACATTGAGCATGTTCGTGATGTAAGTTCTCCAAAGAAAGTGTGGGACACACTTGAAAGGTTGTTCACTCAAAAGAACACGACAAAATTGCAATATTTGGAGAACGAACTTGCTGAAAGGACTCAAGGTAATTTGTCGGTTTCATAATATTTTCTGAAATTTTAGAATTAGACAAGGAGGATACTATTAGTGATGCTCGTGTGCGTCGTTATCTTATTCGTGGACTGCGAAAGGAGTTTATGTCATTTATTTCATCGATACAAGGTTAGGTAGAACAACCTTCTATCATTGAGTTGTTAAACTTGCTCTCAAATCAGGACGCATTGATGAAACAAATGTTTGGCAACAACAAACAAACTCACTCTGAGGTGGAAGTTGTTCTTTATGCAAAAGAGGAGGAAAGAGTTAATTTTTCTCCAAGACTTTATTCAAATGACGGGAAGGATTCCAAGATTGAAGGGCAGTCCAAGGGCACTTTAACAGGATGTTTTAGGTGCGGCAACCCGGGACACACATCAAACGTGATTGTCGGGTGAAGGTGGTGTGTCAACGTTGTGGAAAATTCGGTCAAATTAGACAAAATTGTCGGGTGATTCTCAAAGAAGCAGAAGCAAATGTTGTACATGAAAGTAACAAACATGAACAAGTTACTTGGGAACAATGTTATCAATTGAAGTTATTGATCAACCCAATAATTTGCATGCTAATGCTTATATAGATTATAATGGGGATTGGATTGTTGATTCTGGTTGTTCTCATCATTCAACTGGAAATGTTTCTCTTCTCTCTAATGTAAGTATCCATCAAGGAAGAAGAGTCATTGTGACGACTGATAATTCCATACATTATGTTGTTCAAGAAGGGCAAGTTAACGTTAAGGATGGTGCATCAAATGTTGATGGTGTTTCTTTTGAAGATGTTTATCATGTTCCAAGTTTAAAGAAGAATCTGGTTTCGGTCTCTCAGATTGCCGACTCTGGGAGGTATGTTCTTTGGTCCAGGTGATGTAAAAATTGTTTCTAATATTAAGCAATTTGATGTTGATGTTTTGTTTACTGGAAAGAGGAAAAAAATTCTCTATGTTTTGTCTGCAACTGATGCATATGTTGAAAAAACATGTCAGAATGATAGTGCAACACTTTGGCATGCTCGGTTGGGTCATGATGGTTATCAATTGTTGCAAATAATTTCTATGAAGAAGCTTCTTGAGGGTGTTCCCCTCTTTAAAGAAATTCGTCATGATGTGGCTTTTGTCCTGGTTGTCAATTTAGGAAATCGCATCGTCTTCCCTTCCCAAATTCAAATAATAGAGCTACTGTTGCATTGCAGTTAGTTCATTCAGATTTGATAGGGCCGACGAAAATCCAGTTATTCTGGTTGTCATTATGTTGTGGTTATAGTGGACGATTTTACTCGGTTCACTTGAGTGTATTTTTTGGAAGCTAAAAGTGAGACTTTCTCCAAGTTTATCTAGTTCAAGGAGCTAGTGGAGAAGGAATTTATGTTGTCGATAAAGTGTCTTCGCACAGATAATGGGGGAGAATATATGTCTGATCAATTTTAGAATTATTGCAAAGAGCATGGCATTCAACGCCAAATGACATGTCCTAACACTCCACAGCAGAATGAAGTTGCTGAATGTAAATTAACACATCTTACATCTATGTGCTTGTCTTGGTTGCATGCAAAGAACCTTGCAAAGAGCATGACATTCAACTTGTCACGTCATAAATCGTCTACCTCCATGGGCGAGGTCGAATCTATCTCCTTTTGAGCTACTATATCGTTGTAAACCCAATGTGAGTTATCTTCGAGTTTTTAGGTCAGTTTGTTATGTTCATGTTTCAAACAGTAAACGTACTAAACTTGACCCAAAGGCTAGGCGTTGTATTTTTGTTGAATATGGTACTCACAGAAAAAGATGGAGATGTATGGATCCAAATACAAGAGAAAATTTTGTTTTTCGATATGGTTTTATCTATTCGTTTTGAAATGAAGAGTTTGGGTGAAGCGTGATGTTTGAACATCTCTTATTCTGTTGGTGTCGTTGCTCAGTTTATGGATAAGCCATGTGAAGCTCATTTTATTGCTGCAAATAGGATTCTTCGATATGTAAAGAGCACCTTGTGTTTTGGCTTGTTGTATAAACAAGCTACATCTTTTGTGTTAAGTGGTTTTGTTGATGCAGATTGGGTTGGTAACGTAAATGACAGACATTCCACAACTGAATATTGTTTTAATACAGGTTCAGGGGCTATTTCATGGTGCAGTAAGAAGCAAACATTTATTGCTCTTTCAAGTTGTGAAGCAGAATATGTAGCAGCTACTATGGCTACTCAAGAGTGTATTTGGTTGAAAAGGCTTATGGGAGAAATCTTTTCAAGTATGGATTATCCAGTTTCCATTTTCTGTGACAATGAAAGTGCAATCAAGCTTGCAGGGAATTCAGTGTTTCATTCTCGTACAAAGCACATTGAAACACATTTTCACTTTGTTCGAGAGAAAGTTCTGATGCAAAACATTCAATTGCAGAAGATACATTCCAAGGAGCAAGTGTTGGGTTTAATGTCCTAAAACTCGTGGTTTGTAAACTGAATGTATATTCTATTTTGCAATAAATTTGTTATTGAGTTTTATTCAGTAAAGTTGTTATTGAATAAAGTGAATTGTGTTTACTTTTAACCTAATTCCAATAAACAAAGAACCCATGGCTATATGTTGTATACTTGAACTTCATGTGTGACATGATTGTGGATCAAGTTCAAGTAATAGCTAGAACGGTCTATAGTATAGGGATAAGGTTGGGTACCTTATCCTGGGGACACTATTGGACGCGGCCCACTTTGTATAGACAAACGATGTGATCCAAAATCGTTCATGTGGAGACATGCTAGTGGGGGCGTCCTATGCAATGAGTTTGCATAAGACTGAACCGTGAAACAAGTCGCTCTTTCTTTATCACTCTGTTTACTGTAAAGACCGACTTTTTCATATGATGACCTAGGTAACTCGATCTGAATCCTGAGCACGCTATGAAATCCTGTTTATTCGGGCTTATCCTTTGACTTGTATGGGTGAGAGTGGCCCGAGATCGCCGACTCAATAAGCCTACCATCTTGGGGATAAAACCGGGTAGGTAGCTGAGAACATAGTCTTGCGAGATGGAGTTCACTCCTACCCGCCTTGAGAGATTAGTAGAGAGGTTGTTTCCTTAAGTGCTGACTCGGGTCTTGAACTAGGTATCCCACCTTCTCATTGGCCCGAGAGGGACTTGGTATAGTGATGAGATCACATACCAATCGGTTTGGTGGTTGGACCACAAACCAATAGTTCATTAGAGGATCAGTGGGACTTAAGGAACAATATGTAATTACGGGGGTAAAATGGTTATTTGACCCAGCTGTAATTACGAATGACCTGTGAAGGATCGACTTACTGATGATGGTTATATCAAGAGGACATAAATATATCTACGGTGAGAAGAGTGCAACCCTTGGACTTTAGTGGAGTCTCCGGGGGTTAACGAATGTTGGTTAGCTTGGCTAAAGAGTTTGGTCGGGTAATCTCGTATCGTTGGAGCTCATGATCTGTAGGTCCTTTAGGTTATCCTGGCTAGCTCGGATTACGTCGTGTAACAATATGAGAGAAAGAAAATTTGAATTTATTCAAATTAATTTTTGGAAGAATGATGGACATATTTAAATATGATTTAAATATGGGATCGGTCTAAAACATGAATAGGGATTCATGTGTGATGATTCGGTTTAAGAAACCGAGATTAGTCTTATTATTTAATTAATATTTGATATTGAATTAAATAATAATATTAATTAATTAAAAAGTTTAATTAATTAAAATTTATTTTGTTTATTAAAATTAATTATGAATTAATTTTAAAATGACAAAATATTACAAGTGGGATTATCCAAGTCAAGTGGATTTATCCAAGTTGAGTGAATTTATCCAAGTTGTGAAGTGGATTGTGAATCATCAACCACATGCATAAACTCTATCAATTTTGGAACACTTGGTTGAAGACTAATCCATCCAATTTGAGGTGTCATGCTAAGCAAAGAGTTTGTTGCATGTGAATTGCCTATAAATTGGATGAAGTTCAAATGGTTTGAGGTTGATGAAATTTCAAAGAGTTTGAATATTTGGATGAGCATGAAGAGTTCATGTTACTTGAGAAATTAGAAAGCTAAGTGTTAGATATTTCTCACAAAATCCTCATCACTTTCATCTTCCCATCTTCTTCTTCCAAACTTTTTCTCTTGTAAAAGAGTTCCACCACTCCGTTGCTCGGCCCGAGGATAGCGGGTGTTACGTGCTCAATGTGTTAAAATAATTAGACAATAAGATAGAGAGAGCACTCAGAACATGCAAGCATACATGATCTTATAGCAAGTAGTAAGTATTTTTTCATTCGTTTTCCCACAGAGATTTATTATAAGCTATTCATGAAGTGTAAAGTTAAGAAAGAAGGGGTGGATTTGATGGGGTAAAATTGGTTTTAAATTGTCTATTTCCTACTGAATACGTAGAGGGTAGCAACATAAACAAATGCAAGTCAAAGTTAAACTCAAATGAAAAGAGATGAGAGTAATAAACGAAGACAAAAACAGCTAGACAGAATTGACACTTAAGCAGAATTGCGGAACCAACAATTCTACCGCAATTTTAACAACAGCGAAAGTGTGTAAAATGGAGAAACAAGGGCTACTAACGACTCCTCTATAGGCTTTTTCATACGATTCTCAAGCATTGGATCAACTCTCTATGCATCAAACTCACTCAATCTCATGTATCGTCCGATTCCATGCATTAGATTCTTTAGTTTACTCATGTCCAAGTAAGGTCTTAAGCATCTTGTTAAAGCAGAAAGTTATGGTTTGTACTAGGAAAACGCCTATTCCTAGGTCGTTTTCTGGCTACCTTGAAAGGCTAGCATGAGTGTATGACTCTGAACTCTTACTCCTTCCAGAGGTTAGGAGTTCTTTGGACAAAATGGATGGCCAATCGAAATTGCCCGTGGGATGAAGCTTACACACAATCAATGCTTCGAGAGCTATCCTACATGCTTGGTTCACGTTTTTTAGCCTATAGTGTTGTCATTAGCATGCCCCTATGTGACTTAGTTACTCATGGATATGGGGTAAACAGAAATAAGAGATGAAGGAAACATGCTTAGAAGAGAAATATACTTAAAACAGTAAGGAAAAACCGTAGCAGCAGAAGATGGAAAACTTGTGAAATAATAACTATGCTTTGATTACTTGATTGTTTGAATGGACAAGAAGAGGAACTTAAAGTGCATAATAGAAAGACAGAACACAACGAAATGGACTGATCTAGTTACACGAAAGGAAACAACAACAAACTAAAGCTGGAAAATGGAAATAAAGACAGAAAGCATAAAAATGAGCGTAAGCGCCTAGTTGCAGATGCCTCGGCTGAAGGGGATGAAAGAATAGCTTTGCTTGGATGAATCCAATCGGGAGAGAAGATGAGTCGATTCCAACAGCTGAGACTCTCACACCAACAGACAGAGAAGAACGACAGGAGAAAAGATGGAGCTGCGAGAAGACTTCTACGCTTTCGGATGATGTTTGAACCCTCGACTTTGACCCCCTTTTATAGCAATCTGCAGGTGCGTTTGGGCCAAGGAGAACCATCAATCTTCAACGTCGTACTTCAGAATGGATGGAGGAGAAAGAACGAATCCCTGAAATAACGGAAATTAACAGAAAAAGATCAGTCAACTTACGGTTTTCACTTGAAACATTGCGGTTTCAGCAATGTTTCCGCAATGCTATCGCAATGCTTGTTTTTCATTCTTTTCCTTCGGTTTTCAACCCTTTTTCTTTCCTATTGTACATAAGTCCTAATTTAGCTACCTTCTTCTAATTCTCATATTTAAGCATAGGTAAGAGTGAACATCTTTCTAAGATAATTAAGCCCAAAAAGGTCACTTTTGGAGACGTAACACACCCCCAAACTTAAGGTTTTGCTTGTCCTCGAGCAATCTAAGGACTTTCCTAGGCTGCTGTTTCTTCTTCTTTAACCACTTACTAACTCCCCTATATTCTTATCTATAGCAGTGCTGTCCTGTGACACACTTCTAAGCTTAAAACTACCCTCTCATCTAGCTTCTTCTGATTTCGCCTGCCTAATACTCCTACTGTTTTTATTAACTCCCTACAACTGATCTACCTGCTTTTGTCATATCATGCCACTATCCCTAAGGTTTCAAATTCTACCTAGCTTTACCCCAGACTCAGTACATGCTTCTAGTTTATACTGATGAGCTACCTAGGATTCCTTAGAGTCATGCCAGTCTTAGTATTAATGGTGACAGTAGTACTTTTAGAGAACAACCTAAACCCTGGCATCACTACATTGGATATACACTCATCTCCCTAAACAACCCTACAAGCTACAACTTTGCTCTTAGCTAATTGAGGATCAGAGTTCTTTTTAAACAGGACATCTAAGCCACAAAGTTGCAACTCCTAGGTATACATTCTTCTTCCCTATTTCTTCTTTTTCTTTCTTTCTTACTTTGGTGGAGCCTTTCCTTTGGTTGCCTTTTGATGCAACGCCACTTGTGGGTTACACACTTGGCACTGATTACTCAGCAACCTAAGAGAGACTCCCCCCTTTATTCTTTTTCATTTTCTCTTTTCAGCTCATTTTTTTTTTTTTTTTTTTTTTTTAAAAAAAAAAGGAGGAGAAAAATGCTTATGTTTTAAGGGAGAGAGGAATGTTCCTAGGCCTAGGGTGGCCTCCCCCAAACTTCAACTACTCATTGTCCCCAATGAGTGTCTGAGGTGGCACACCCCCAAACTTGTCCTAGAAGCATCTAGTCTAAGGTAAAACAAAGAGAATCTAAAAGTCCTAGGCATAGGCAGAACATTCTAAAAGAAAATATCACAGCAGCAGAAAATTGAAAAAAACAGACAGGCAAGGACTTACATCTATGCATGCTGAGCTTTTTAGAGGTTAATTTAAACTAGCAAAGGGTGTCCTATGACACTCATCCAGCATGCTTTGAGATAAGCTATATAATGTAGTCATGACAGCAGCAAAAGACAGAATTTAAACAGATCACAGCCTAGCTAAACAGACAGTCCAAAACATGCATTCAGTAATAAAAATTGCGGTAACCGCAATTATTTCGCAATAGATACAGGGCAGATATAACAGTGATTAAGGCCCCTAAGCATGCTTTTTTCCCGTCACTTAAGCTCTACAAAATCAAACTAAACTAACCTACCTACTCAGCTATCATCAGACTACACTAAACAATAAAAAAAAACTTAAAACTAAGCAACTAAAACAGATCAAAATATTAACTAAAAACAACATAATTCACATGGTCAAACAGAAAGCAGATTTTGTTTTTTTTTTTTTTTAAGGGAACAGCAATACTCCCTTGAGTGCAATGCAAACCAGCACTCAGATGTCTTCATCCTCATCAGGCCGTCGTGGTCGTGGAGGCACCCATGGATTCAGGAGATTCGTGGGAAAGTCAGGGAAGATGCATCCAAGTTGGTCAGCAACCTCCTTGTCCCGTGCCTGTGCGTAAGTGGCCCATTGAGCCATCCTCCTTTGCATATCCATCAGGCAGGCCATGGACAGCGACTGATCAGCAGCCAACCTATCCAGCTCGAATTCCATGTTCCCCTTCCTCTTTAGCCTCAAGCCAGCAGGTAGCTCCAAGTGGCCTGTGTAAGCCATCTGCTGCTCCATTCGCTCAATGGGAACCCCTGCAAGCAAACAGAGTTTAGTTATAGTATTAGGGAAAAACAATGGACCCTTACCTTTCTTTGCGCACTCAGCAATGGCAGCTGCAATTACTTCTCCCACTTCGATTGTGAGACCTCGCATTATGGCATAAACCAGCAGCGATCTGCTCTGGTTGATGGTGGTTTCATGAGTCACTGGAGCCAGCTTCCTCCTTACGAAAGAAAACCACACAGCCGCCTTAGCTGTGAGGTTGGCACTCATGAGAGTATGCCTCCCATTGCGTGACACGGTCCAGGATGCTTCAGGCTGGCCAATGGTCCGAATGGCCTCTTCCAGGACTGCCTCAGTAGGCTCATCAACAATCCTCGCATAGTCAGTATGTCTTTGGCCCTTGAGGCCATAGGCTTCGTTGATGGCTTTTGCTGAGAAGTCCACTTCTACTCCCCTGACCACAGACAACCCCTCCTCAGAATTTCTCAGGTTGGCGTAGAAGTCATACACCATGCTTGTGTAGGCTGGATTGGGTGGTCTGCAAAACTCCTCCCATCCATGATTTATAATTCCTGCGCGCAAGAACTGCGGCAGGTCAGCAGGTCTGTCGAGGAAGCCCTTCTCGTGTAGCAACTCCCTCTTCCTCAGCTCAATGCCCCTGGACTCAGCGTCAGAGGACACGTACCTCACTGACTGAGGCTCCTCTTCAGGGTAAAGCTTGGCCTTCCCTTTGTCCTTTGGTTTGGCTGACTCCGCAGCCTCAATCTTGAGCTTCTTGAGCGACAGCTTAGTGCTCTCTTTCTCTGATGAAGGCGCCCTCTTGGCCTTCTTCTTCTTTGCTTTCTTGGCCCGCTTAGCCCTGATAATCTTGGCAGCCTTCTTCTTCTTCAGCTTTTCCTTGGTGGTGATCTGCTGAAGGCAAGCCCCCAGTGTTTCTTCCATAGAGTCATCCTTCTGCGCAGGACTCTCAAGGCTGGCTTCCCTCAACGGAGAGAAGACCTCTTCGTCCTCAGCTTCCCCACTGCCCTGCGTTGATTCTTGATACTCCCCATATGGGAATTCAGGGTCAGGCCGTGGAGAAGTGGGTGATGCCTCAAGGCTCTCTTCTGGCGGAGTATGCTCAGAACTCTGCGGTGAAGAAGGCAGCTCAGGGCTCTGTGCTGGCGGCGACGAAGAGAGCTCAGGGCTTTGAACTGGTGGGGATGGTGAAGGGCTGCGCTCGGCTGTCTCGTGGGATGGCTGGCCTCGTTCTTGACTCTCCACAGAGGGAGTCTTGTTCTTGATTCCTTCCTCGGCCACAGCCATACTCCACTTGCGCTTCTTGGGTGTGCCTGCTGGTTCAGAGGGTCCATCAGGTATCTCTGTGACGACCTTCCACTTCTTCTTGCGAATCGGAAGTTTGGGAAGTCGTTCAGTTCGCGCAGCATCAGCCTCAGCCAAGGCAAGCAGTGCGTCTCTCGCAGCCGTTTCAGCGTCGTCAGCCTTCTTCTTGGCCGCAGATCTTTCAGCCCTCGTGAGCACCATTGTTGAATCGTGGAGGTTTGGAGAGAAGAATCACAGATGAAGAGAATCGCAGCTTTCTTGGAGTTCAGATACTTGGGAAATCGTATAGATCAACGCGCGTCTCAACGGATATAAAGAAAACGGAAAAATCCCAACGGCTATATTTTTGCGGATCCTGCAAATCCAGCGCAATTCTAGTGACCGTTAGAGATTTTTTCCATGTAAATGTCAATCTTTGCTCAACCGTATCTTTGATTTGGCCCAATATTTTCTTGATTTTTAAAGCTGGATTTAATCTCCTTGATTCCCTCTATTGATTCCCTACAAAAAGAAATAAAATCAACATCAAATTCGCAATTAAAATCATACAAACTTATACACAAATGATAACCGGAAAATCGCAAAAAAAATAAACTAAGGCATGAGCCTTATGTTGACGAGCTCAGCAATCACTCGTCCTCTCTCGTTCTCGTTTTCACGTTTCAGTCAAGAGGAAGGCCGAGAGAGTCTTCACATCTCCTTCCTCATAGTAGTGCTTCAACCTTGCACCATTAACCATGAATGGTTGACCTTGCTGCAGGTTCTTTATCTCGATAGCACCATGAACAAACACATTAGTAATCATGAACGGACCTGACCATCTAGACTTAAGTTTGCCTGGAAATAATTTCAATCGTGAGTTAAATAATAAAACAAGTTGGCCTTTCTTAAAGTCCTTGATCCTAAGTCTACTATCGTGCCAAATCTTGGTCTTTTCCTTATACATTTTGGCATTTTCATAAGACATATGTCTAAGCTCATCAAGCTCATGTAATTGCAAAGACCGCAACGTTCCCGCATCGGTCACGCAATAATTCAACTCTTTTAGTGCCCAAAATGCCTTAATCTCCAACTCAAATGGGAGATGACAAGCTTTACCATATACAAGTCTGTAAGGAGACATACCTAGGGGTGTCTTATATGCTGTTCTATACGCCCAAAGTGCATCCTCGAGTTTAAATGACCAGTCTTTTCTGTTAGGTTTGACCACTTTTTCTAGGATGTTCTTAATCTCCCTATTTGAAATTTCAGCCTGTCCATTCGAGTGTGGGTGGTAAGGAGTGGCTACTCTATGTCTAATGTTATACTTAGCCAACACTCTCTCCATAGCCTTATTAATGAAGTGTGTCCCCTCATCACTAATGACAGCACGAGGTGTCCCAAACCTAGTAAAAATGTGCCTATGCAAGAATTTTATGACTGTTTTAGCATCATTATTAGGACACGCTATGGCCTCTACCCACTTGGATACGTAATCTACTGCTACCAAAATGTAAAGGTTACCTGACGATGGAGGAAATGGCCCCATGAAATCAATGCCCCACACATCAAAGAGCTCCAACTCTAAGATGTAGGTGAGAGGCATCTCATCCTTTCGGCTAAGGTTACCTGTTCTTTGGCATTCATCACAGCTGTGGGCATAGTTGTGGGCATCCTTGAAGATCGTTGGCCAATAGTAGCCACTCTGAAATACCTTTGCAGCTGTTCTTTGGCCACCAAAGTGTCCACCATAAGGAGCTGTGTGGCAGTGCTGCAGCACAGACTTCGCCTCAGCAGCTGAAACACACTTCCTTAGCAAGCCGTCAGCACATGTCTTGTATAGTGTGGGATCATCCCATATGAATTTCCTTGCTTCATGAAGGAACCTCTTCTTCTCTTGTCCTCCCTTGAAAGTTGGTAGTACCTGTGATGCAAGGAAGTTAGCAATGTCAGCAAACCAAGGTTCCTCATCGTTATCACGATGAGTCAATACAAAGACATGTTCATCAATAAAAGCATCAGAAATTGCGGGTTCCGCAATTTTTCCGCAATTATGCTGCAATCTAGAAAGATGATCCGCAACCACATTTTCACTTCCTTTCTTATCTCTAATGTCTAGATCAAACTCTTGCAGCAGCAGTACCCACCTAATCAACCTAGGCTTAGCATCAGCCTTCCTCATAAGGTACTTTAAAGCAGAATGGTCAGTGTACACAATTGTTCGGGTGCCTACAATATAGTTCCTAAATTTCTCACAAGCAAACACTACAGCTAGCATCTCCTTCTCAGTGGTTGTGTAGTTGCATTGTGCCTCATTAAGTGTCTTACTAGCATAATAGACAGGGTGTGTTAACTTCTCAATCTTCTGTCCTAACATAACCCCTACAGCATAGTCACTAGCATCACATAACATCTCAAATGGGAGGTCCCAATTTGGTCCTACTATAATAGGTGCTGTGACTAGTGCTTTCTTAAGGGTTTTCCAAGCTAGGACACACTCTTTAGAGAAAATGAATGGCTTGTTTAGCTCTAGAAGCTCACATAGAGGCTTGGAGATCTTAGAAAAGTCCTTAATGAACCTTCTATAGAAACCAGCATGCCCTAAGAAACTTCTAATGGCCTTGACATTTTGGGGTTCTACCAATTTCTCTATTATTTCAATTTTTGCTCTGTCAACTTCTACACCTGCCCTTGATACTCTATGACCTAAGACAATCCCTTCATCCACCATGAAGTGGCACTTTTCCCAATTTAGGACTAGGTTGGTCTCCTCACACCTAGCCAAGACTTGTCCTAGGTTCTCTAGACAGTTTGTAAATGAATCCCCAAAGACTGAGAAGTCATCCATGAATATCTCTATCATGGACTCATCCAAATCAGAGAAGATTGCCAACATGCACCTTTGGAAAGTTGCCGGTGCATTGCATAAGCCAAAAGGCATTCTGCGAAAGGCAAAAGTTCCAAAAGGGCAAGTGAAGGTAGTCTTCTCTTGATCCTTAGGGTCTATAGTGATCTGGTTATAACCTGAGTAACCGTCTAAGAAGCAGTAGTAGGCTCTACCAGCTATTCTGTCCAACATCTGGTCAATGAATGGTAGAGGGAAATGGTCTTTTTTGGTCTCTTTATTTAGTTTCCTATAATCCATGCAAACTCTCCATCCTGTGATAGTCCTAGTTGGAATCAGTTCATTGTTCTCATTGACTACCACAGTCATCCCCCCCTTCTTAGGTACACATTGTATAGGGCTCACCCACTGACTACTAGCTATGGGGAAGATCACACCAGCATCTAACCATTTAATTATTTCTTTCTTAACTACCTCTTTCATAGAGGGATTCAGCCTACGTTGGTGATCTACTCTAGGTGTATGCTCTTCCTCTAGTATAATCTTATGCATGCAATAAGAAGGGCTAATGCCTCTAATATCAGCAATAGTCCATGCAATAGCCTTCCTATGTTGCTTAAGTAGTAAAATCAGTTCAACCTCATGCTTTTCACTTAATTTAGAAGAAATAATTACAGGCAAGGTATCATTACTTCCTAAATATGCATACTTGAGGTGAGTGGGGAGAGGTTTTAATTCTAAGACAGGTGGATGCTCAATGGATGGTTTTAGTGGATTCAAAGATTTTTCAGTTAAATCAATATTCATACAAACATGCTGAGGGTTATTTACAGGTATGTCCATTATCTCAGCTATGTTCAAGTCAGTTAATTCTAATCCTACATAGTTATTAGCATGCTTAGTCAACAATTCATGCTCCAATTGTTCTTCCATTAATGAATCTACAATGTCCATGCTAGCACAGGATTCAGAGTCAGAGGGGTACCTTAAGGCTTTATAAACACTAAATTTCACCTCTTCATCATGAACCCTCATAGTGAGCTCACCTTTTTGGACATCTATTAGTGCCCTACCTGTGGCTAGAAATGGTCTGCCTAACAGGATGGGGACCTCCTTGTCTGCTTCATAATCCAGGATAATGAAATCTGCAAGGAAAATAAACTTGTCAACCTTTACTAAAATATCCTCAATCTTACCTTCAGGGTATGCAATGGATCTGTCTGCTAGTTGTAAAGTGACAGTGGTTGGTCGTGCTTCTCCTATTCCTAGCTGGCGGAATAGTGATAGGGGCATGAGGTTTATGCTGGCTCCCAGGTCACAAAGAGCTCTGCCCACGTGCTTGCCTCCTAGCTCTACAGGTAGGGTGAAGGAACCAGGATCCTTCTCCTTCTTGGGTAGCTTGTTCTGGAGTATGGCACTGCACTCCTCAGTGAGATTGACTGTTTCAAACTCACCAATTATTCTCTTGTTAGTAATAATATCTTTCAAAAACTTTATATAAGAAGGCATAGACTGTAAAACTTCAACAAAAGGAATATTAACATGCACTTGCTTAAGAATTTCTAGGAATTTATTAAAATGCACTTCCTGTTCTTGTTTTTTCTTTAGCCTTCTAGGAAATGGAGGTGGTGGCACATATTCAGGCACTTCAGGGCGCCTCAGGATAGGTGGAGGCCTTGGAATTTCTTCTATCTCCTCTATAATTGGCTCTAGCCTTGTTCCTGATGTGCTTGTTGGTGGTGGACCTTGGTCTGGCAGAGACTCCAGTGGAGCACTAGACTCAGTGTTCTCTACTCTCTTTGGTGTGTCCTTGGTGTTGCTTACCAATGGTCTACCACTTCTAAGTTCAATTGCTTGAACTTGCTCTTTACCATCTCTCCTTGGCACTTCAGTGTCAGCAGGAAGCCTACCTTGGGGCCTACTTTTGATTTCATTGGCTAGTTGCCCTATTTGGTTCTCTAGGCTCCTAAGAGTGGCTTGCTGACTCTGTAGAGTGGCATCGTTCTTGGCTATGTATTCCTTAAGTAGATTTTCTACAGAAGACCCTACTGGTTGGTTGTATGGTTTTTGATACATGGATTGGTTATGTTGGGGAGTGAAACCAGGTGTTCCACTCGGTCTTGGTTGGTTAGGAGCTTGGTTAGCATTTTGTTGGCCACCCCAAGACAAGTTTGGGTGGTTCCTCCAACCAGGGTTGTAAGTATTGGAGTAGGGGTTGTTCCTAGGCTGCTGCTGGCTTCCAATATAGCAGACTGAGGCTGGATTCCCAGGGCAGTATTCATACAGGTGCCCTTCCCCACAGAATCCACATACAAGTGTCTCACCTTGACTTGGTTGGGTGCCCATTGACATGGCTGTGGCGGTGTTGACACTTGCTTGGAGATTTGTTTGAGCCATTTGCTTAACTAGGCTGGTCAGGGCATTTATTTGGCTGCTCATTACACTTAGAGCATCCTTGTCTTGAGCTCTAGTTGGCTCAACTGGATCATCTGACCACCTACAGTGAGATGCTGAGATCTTCTCCAAGATCTCATAGGCCTCGTTGTAACTCTTGGACAACATGGAACCACCAGCAGATGAATTTAAGACTTGTCTAGTGCTGGGGTTGCATCCTTTGAAAAAGACCTCTATTTGGATACACCATGGGATGCCATGGTGTGGACATTTAAGAAGAAGATCTTTAAACCTTGTCCAAGCTTCGTGAAGAGACTCATTTTCAGCTTGTTTGAATTTAACTATGTCATCACGAAAGGTAGAATTCCTATCAGGTGGGAAGTATTTGACTAGGAATTTCTCTGCTAAGTCTGTCCAGTTAAGGACAGATCCAGAGGGTAATGAGTTTAACCACGTTTTGGCTTTGTCCCTCAAAGAGTAAGGGAACAGGTATAGCCTCAAGGCTTCTTGGGAAACTCCAGGGATGATGAATGTATCACTAACTCCTAAGAAGTTTCTAAGATGGTTGTGGGGATCCTCATTTTCCACTCCAAAGAATTGTCCCACAGTGGACAACATTTGGAACATCACTGGCTTTAACTCGAATGAGTTGGCAGTGATTTCAGGACGGATTATGCTGGGGTTCAGCTCCCCAGGCATAGATACTAGGTATGAGAGAATGGCACTGTTCTTATCATTCGCTATTTCGATGGGATTGCGAGTGATAGGTACCGGATTTGGAACTATTCCAGCCATTTCTTCTTGAGACAATTGCGGAGGAATTGCGGTTCCCGCAATTATTTGAGGTAAATGGGGTTGTTTAAAGAGACGTTTCTTGGCTCTATTTCTGGCCCTAAGTAATCTCTCAGGCTCAGGATTGAACTCTAGATCACTACTTGAAGGCTCACTCATAAACTAACCCAATAGTACCTGCAAAAGAAATGAAACAGATCAGCTTCAATAGGCAATAAACTTGGTGTTTCAAACTTAACAAACTTCGTTTTCACTTAAATAAATCCCCGGCAGCGGCGCCAAAAACTTGTTACGTGCTCAATGTGTTAAAATAATTAGACAATAAGATAGAGAGAGCACTCAGAACATGCAAGCATACATGATCTTATAGCAAGTAGTAAGTATTTTTTCATTCGTTTTCCCACAGAGATTTATTATAAGCTATTCATGAAGTGTAAAGTTAAGAAAGAAGGGGTGGATTTGATGGGGTAAAATTGGTTTTAAATTGTCTATTTCCTACTGAATACGTAGAGGGTAGCAACATAAACAAATGCAAGTCAAAGTTAAACTCAAATGAAAAGAGATGAGAGTAATAAACGAAGACAAAAACAGCTAGACAAAATTGACACTTAAGCAGAATTGCGGAACCAGCAATTCTACCGCAATTTTAACAACAGCGAAAGTGTGTAAAATGGAGAAACAAGGGCTACTAACGACTCCTCTATAGGCTTTTTCATACGATTCTCAAGCATTGGATCAACTCTCTATGCATCAAACTCACTCAATCTCATGTATCGTCCGATTCCATGCATTAGATTCTTTAGTTTACTCATGTCCAAGTAAGGTCTTAAGCATCTTGTTAAAGCAGAAAGTTATGGTTTGTACTAGGAAAACGCCTATTCCTAGGTCGTTTTCTGGCTACCTTGAAAGGCTAGCATGAGTGTATGACTCTGAACTCTTACTCCTTCCAGAGGTTAGGAGTTCTTTGGACAAAATGGATGGCCAATCGAAATTGCCCGTGGGATGAAGCTTACACACAATCAATGCTTCGAGAGCTATCCTACATGCTTGGTTCACGTTTTTTAGCCTATAGTGTTGTCATTAGCATGCCCCTATGTGACTTAGTTACTCATGGATATGGGGTAAACAGAAATAAGAGATGAAGGAAACATGCTTAGAAGAGAAATATACTTAAAACAGTAAGGAAAAACCGTAGCAGCAGAAGATGGAAAACTTGTGAAATAATAACTATGCTTTGATTACTTGATTGTTTGAATGGACAAGAAGAGGAACTTAAAGTGCATAATAGAAAGACAGAACACAACGAAATGGACTGATCTAGTTACACGAAAGGAAACAACAACAAACTAAAACTGGAAAATGGAAATAAAGACAGAAAGCATAAAAATGAGCGTAAGCGCCTAGTTGCAGATGCCTCGGCTGAAGGGGATGAAAGAATAGCTTTGCTTGGATGAATCCAATCGGGAGAGAAGATGAATCTTCTCTCCTTCCTATCAGATTGTCGATTCCAACAGCTGAGACTCTCACACCAACAGACAGAGAAGAACGACAGGAGAAAAGATGGAGCTGCGAGAAGACTTCTACGCTTTCGGATGATGTTTGAACCCTCGACTTTGACCCCCTTTTATAGCAATCTGCAGGTGCGTTTGGGCCAAGGAGAACCATCAATCTTCAACGTCGTACTTCAGAATGGATGGAGGAGAAAGAACGAATCCCTGAAATAACGGAAATTAACAGAAAAAGATCAGTCAACTTACGGTTTTCACTTGAAACATTGCGGTTTCAGCAATGTTTCCGCAATGCTTGTTTTTCATTCTTTTCCTTCGGTTTTCAACCCTTTTTCTTTCCTATTGTACATAAGTCCTAATTTAGCTACCTTCTTCTAATTCTCATATTTAAGCATAGGTTTAGGCTAAATGCTATCAAAAACACCTAAGAGTGAACATCTTTCTAAGATAATTAAGCCCTAAAAAGGTCACTTTTGGAGACGTAACAGCGGGACTACCGGAGGTGGTTCTCGGAGAGTTCGAGAGAAGCTTTGAAGGGTTCGTGAAGAGATTCGAGCATCAGAATAGAAGTCCTTAGAACTACAAGAGGTATGTGTTCTAATTCCTTTTATTTCAAAGCTTTGAGCATGTTTCTTATTTAGCTAAATTGATGAAATTAAAGTGCCAATGATCCGACTCCCTTCCGCTGCGCTACATGCGCTCCATCAATTGGTATCAGAGCGTTTTTTTGGTCACTCAATTTGATGTTCAAAGCTTCTCTCGAACTCTACGGAACACCTCCTACCTGGGGATCGATCCGGTACTTGAGTTAAGTTAACCCGACTTTTTATAAGCATGCACGTGAGAGGTGTAAGGTTATAAAGCGTTTATCACCTAGACATCTTAGGTAAAAGTATGTTCTACCTAGACTTAGGTTTTATTGTCTTAGCCGGATAATGCCTAAGTAAAAGTATACCCAAACTGTATAAAATACTTAGTAGGGTGTTGAGAAGGTATATATGATATATCAATCTCCTCCTACGCTCTCTGTGAAGTTCACACCGTGAGATTTATGCTCGGCCTCATGATGTCAATAGGGCATCTCCAGACGGGTGGTGTTTGCATAAATCAATAGCAAGGTGAATGAAGAAAGTATTTATAGTAAGTGGGAGAAGGAAGTATGTCAATACATCCTGCAGTCTCCTTCATTGGATTGAACCGTGAGATTCTCATGTTCCGCCTGCTAGTTGCTCTTAGAGGCACCGTCCATACAGAGGGCCGTTTCATGGGAGTCGGAACATCTCATTCACCAGAAATGGATAAAGATTACTTAGAGCCATTCCCAACACTGACATTTCATACGAGTGCTCTGTTGGGGCCGCCCTAAGAAATCTAAAAATGGTGGGTCACACTTACAAGATTTGCTAAGGAGTTAGTAAATTCTTGACCAAACAACGATAACTAAGATTCTATAGGAATATGAGTTATTCTGGTATTAGCATTTAGTCAAGATTGTCTTGGTTCAGTGAAGGAGTGGTTGACTGCCCCACGGTAGCAATCATTCTGACTCACTAAAGTATCGTTGCAAATTAATAATAAGTTTTTGGGTACATTATTACTTTTGCTAAATCTTGATTGGATGTATGAAATGGGTTAAAATCAATTCACTAATAGAATTCATTCTTTTCAGCATGTCTAACTCTAGTTCGTTTATCCAGTTACTAACTTCCGATAAACTGAACGGCGATAACTACACGGCCTGGAAATTGAACTTGAATACAATTCTTGTTATCGATGATCTTAGGTTTGTCTTAATAGAGGAATGTCCTCCCCCTCCTAGCTCGTCTGCAACTCGAACTGTTCGAGATGCATTTGACAAGTGGCCTAGGGCTAATGATAAAGCCCGAGTCTACATCTTGGCCAACACATCTGATGTGTTAGTTAAGAAGCATGAGGTAATGGTTTCCGCTAAGAAGATCATGGATTCATGACAGACGATGTTTGGACAACCGTCCTCATCGGTCTATCATGATACCCTCATGGCGAGGAAAGCTGAGAAGAAACAACAAAGTAAATATGATTTACTCGTTGTTGAAACATGTTTAGTGGAACATGATAGTTCTGCCTGGATACTAGATTCAGGAGCCACTAACCATGTTTGTTCTTCTTTCCAGGAAACTAGTTCCTGGCAGCTGCTTGCTGAAGGTGAGATAACTCTCAGAGTTGGAACTGGAGAGGTTGTCTCAGCCAAGGCAGTGGGAGTTGTCAAGTTGTTATATAGAGATAGTTTCATTTTACATGAAAATGTACTGTTGGTTCCTAACTTTAAAAGGAACCTTGTATCTATCTCTTGTTTACTTGAACATTTGTATAAAGTATCTTTTGATTTTAATGAAGTGTTCATTAGCAAAAGAGGTGTACATATATGTTCTGCAAAACTTGAAAACAACTTGTATGTGTTAAGACCAACAGAGGCAAAAGCTATTTCGAACACCGAGATGTTTAAAACAACTCAGACTCAAACTAAAAGGCAGAAACTTTCTCCAAGTACCTATCTTTGCACTCGAGACTAGGCCACATTAATCTCAATAGGATTGGGATATTGGTTAAGTGTCGTCTCCTAAATCGGTTAGAGAATAACTCTTTACCACCATGTGAGTCTTGTCTTGAGGGCAAGATGACCAAACGATATTTTTCTGAAAAAGGTCATAGGTCCAAAGAAACTCTAGAGCTTGTACATTCAGACCTTTGTGGTTCGATGAATGTTAAAGCACGGGGAGAGTATGAATATTTCATCAGCTTCATTGATGATTATTCTAGGTACGGCTATCTTTACCTAATACATCATAAGTCCGAAGCTCTTGAAAATTTCAAGGAGTATAAGACAGAGGTTGAGAACACATTAGGTAAAACGATTAAAACACTCCGATCAGATCGAGGTGGAGAGTATATGGATTTGAGATTCCAGGACTATATGATAGAACATGGAATAGTATCCCAACTCTCAGCGCCCGGAACACCGCAGCAAAACGGTGTGTCCGAAAGGAGAAATAGAACCCTGTTACACATGGTTCGATCTATAATGAGCTATGCTCAACTGCCTAGTTCGTTTTGGAGATATGCAATAGAGGCTACTGTATATATTTTGAACGCAGTTCCCTCTAAGAGTGTTTTAGAAACACCTTATGAGTTATGGAGAGGGCGTAAAGTGAGTTTACGTCACTTCAGGATTTGGGGGTGTCCGACACACGTGCTAGTGACCAATCCAAAGAAGTTGGAACATCGTTCAAAATTATGCCTATTTGTAGGGTACCCCAAGGAAAAGAAAGGTGGTCTATTTTACGATCCTCAATAGGACAAGGTGCTTGTATCGACAAACACCACGTTCTTAGAGGAATACCACATTAGAGATCATCAACCATTGAGCAAAATTATTTTGACCGAACTTTCCAGGAAAGTTACAGATGGGTCAACAAGAGTTGTTGATCAGGCTGGTCCTTCTCAAGAGTTGAGAATACCTCGACGTAGTGGGAGGAATGTGATACAACCCGACCGCTGCATGGGTTTAACGGAAACCCAGGTCGTCATACCTGATGATGGCGTTGAGGATCCATTGACCTTTAAACAGGCAATGAATGACATAGACAAGGACCAGTGGCTTAAAGCCACAGACCTCGAAATGGAGTTGATGTACTTCAATTCGGTCTGGAATCTTATAGAGCAACCTGATGGTGAAAGACCCATCGGTTGCAAGTGGATCTACAAGAGGAAACGAGACCAAGCCGGTAAGGTGCAAACCTTTAAGGCTCGACTTGTGGCAAAGGTTTATTCCCAAAGGGAAGGGGTGGACTATGAAGAAACCTTCTCCCCTGTTGCCATGTTAAAGTCGATTAGAATACTCTTATCCATTGCCACGTTTTATGATTATGAAATTTGGAAAATGGATGTCAAGACAGCCTTTCTGAATGACAATCTTGAAGAGAGTATTTATATGGCTCAACCAGAGGGGTTCATAGTTCAGGGTCAAGAGCAAAAGGTTTGCAAGCTTAATCGATCCATTTATGGGTTGAAGCACGCGTCTAGATCCTGGAATATAAGGTTTGATACTGCGATCAAATCTTATGGCTTTGAACAGAATGTTGACGAACCTTGTGTTTACAAGAAAATAGTCAATTCTGTTGTAGCTTTCTTAGTCTTATACGTAGATGATATTGATGGAGCGATTTACCGCACCGGAAAGTGATTTCGGATCGATGATACTCTAATTTCATAAATTTGACAAATAGAAAACATGCTCAAAGCGACGGAAATAAGAAATTAGAAATACAACCCTTGTAGTTCCAATTTCTTCAAGCTCCGCCGGCCGTTCCTCGTCACGAACTCTTCCGGCCTCTTCTCACGAACGCCCCGAGGACCACCCCAGGTAGTCTCGCTATCCTCGGCGCCGAGCAACGGAGTTGTGGGACTCCGAAACAAAGAGAAAAGAAGAAGAAAAGAAGAAGAGAAGAAGAAAAGGAAAGAGAAGAAGGGCTGCTGAAGAAAATAAATTTCAAAGCTTGAAATTTTATTTTTCCTCTGTCCAAAACGAATACCCTCTCCTTCTCTCTTCTAAACTTCCTCTGGTTTTTCAAAAGAATTGAAAACAATTCAATTCTCTTTCATTCCCCATTTTTTTATGGCCAAATCTTGTTTCATATATATATATACATAACTTATATATATATATATATATGTGTCTTGCTGCATGCAAGACACACATATATATATATATAATTATTATTATTATTAAAAATAATAATAATAATTTTATTTATTAAACTTTTTAATAAATAAAATATATATATATATATAATTATTAATTAAACTTTTTAATTAATAATTATTATTTAATTCAATATCAAATATTAATTAAATAATATGAATAAACTCGGTTTTCCGAAAACCGACTTTTTTACACATGAATCGTATTCATGTTTTAGGCCATTCCCATATTTAAATCATATTTAAATATGTTCATCCTCCTTCCAAAAACCGAATTTGAAAAATTCAAATTCTATTTCTTTTTCTTTTCTTTTATACTGTTGCACGACGTTATCCGAGCTAGCCAGGAGAACCTAAAGGACCTACAGATCATGAGTTCCAACGATACGAGATTATTCGGTCAAAACTCTTTTAACCCGAATCAATCAACTTTCGTTAACCCCGGAGACTCCACTATAGTCCGAGGGTTGCACTCTCCTCACTGTAGATATATTGCGTCCTCTTGATATAACCGTCATCGGTAAGTCGATCCTTCACAGGTTGTTCGTAATCACAGCTGGGTCATTTAAACCGTTTAACCCCTACATTACATCTTGTTCCTTAAGTACCATTTACACCTCTAATGAACAATAGATCTGTGGTTCAACCATCAGATCAATATAACTCTCTCATCACATGAGAGTGTGAGCTCACATTGTTCAAGCCCCGGAGTAAGCTATTAAGGGAACAACCTATCTACTAACCCTGAAGAACGGGTTTGGAGTGAATTCCAATCTTGCTACACTATGTCCCCAGCTACTTATTCGGCTTTATCCCCAAGTTGGTAGGCTTATTGAGCGGGCGTTCCGCCACTCTCACCCGTACAAGTCAAAGGATACTTCCGAATAAGCAGGAGTTCATAGCAAGCTCAGGATTAATCTCGAGTTACCTAGGCCATCAAAGTGTATAAGTCAGTCTCAATCAGTAAACGGAGTTATAAAGAGAGAGTGACTTAATACGCGGTTCGATCTTGTGTAAACTCTTTACAGGACGCCCTCACTTCTCACATCTCCATGTGGAACGATTCGGATCACATCGTTCTGTACAATACAAAGTGAGCCGCATCCAATAGTGTTACCAGGATAAGGTACCCAGCCTCATCCGTATACTATAGACCGTTTTGACTGACTACTTGAGCCTGATCCACAATCATGTCATACATGAGGCTCAAGTACTCATATTCAGCCAAGGGTGTTGGTCATTGGTATAAGTTAAAGCAAACACGTTTCACTTTATTCCAGTAAACTCTTTTACTGAATAAAAATAATAACTCTTTATTCTAAATAGATTATTTACAAACATAACAGTTTACAAACCACGAGTTTTAGGACATAAAACCCAACAAACTCCCATTTGGACTTAAACGTCTGTGGTGTACATGTTAGGTGGAGAAAACTAATATATCATATATGAGAAGTTTTCTCCCACTGTCCTCTCTAGCAACTCGGAGCCCTAGACTCTTCTAGGTGTCTCTTAAACACTTTAGCCATGAGAGACATAGTAAACCAATCAGCGTGAAGTACTACGAGGCTTTCCATGTGACTATCACATCTCCTCACAACACTATCTGTGAGCTCAACTTATAAACCTATTGCTGCTTCACAAGCTGCAAATAGACTTAGCTACTACCAAGGAATTAGCAATACAACTCTTGTATTCTACTCCTCTAAGTACAAGGACAAAACTTTAACCGGAATCCAATCCATTTGGACTAATAATACTGACATCTCCCACTGCATAACACATATCGGGTCATGTATCTCAAAAGATACACCTGACCTCCAATATGTAAATGCACTTGGGTGCATCTCGTATCCTCAACACTTGAGGTGTCTTAGGAAACCATTTCCATAGACCATCGAATATTGACAACAGCTTATCAATAAAAGATTTTAGAGACAACACTAACGATTTGTTCTTTCGACTCAGATTAAGCTGAATCCTTAGAACAAACTAAGCCTACCTCCAGATCAACTATTTGGGTGTGGGTCGCTAGTTTATGTTAAAAGTCAGAAATAAATCCTACATCATTCTCAATGATTAGGACAAAATTACGGGAATATATTATGAAAGCTTTAACATTGATTAAACACTTGTCCAACAAGTTTTATCAATGTAATGTTCAAAACCATAAGATTTGATTTGAAAAACAAACCTTATAAATCAGAATATAGATGCTTATTCCAATTCATAAATGGATTGAAGAAGCTCGCAAACGATTTGCTCTTAATCTTGAAAAACGTATCTCCCTAGTTGAGACTAATAAATACTCTATCAAGATAGTTAGTCTTGATATCCATATATCTTGTCCTATTAGATAGAACAGGACAATGGATACGAGTATCTATATAACTTACATCTGACAACAAGAGATGAAGTTAATACACAATTAACCCCTTCTCTTTGGGATAGTCCCTTTGCCAGAAAGTCAAGCCTTAGAGGTTTTCACCTCATAGACTTGGTCTATAAACCTCTTGA
Organism: Herpetospermum pedunculosum; assembly: GCA_028017165.1. NCBI lineage: Eukaryota > Viridiplantae > Streptophyta > Magnoliopsida > Cucurbitales > Cucurbitaceae > Herpetospermum > Herpetospermum pedunculosum. Next base: position 50,273,916 of record CM051530.1, read on the forward strand.
AGATCCATGGCTTTGAGCCACTGGTTCTTGTTTATGAACTCACTGTCATCATCAAGCATGATAACTGGAGTCATACAACATACTAATACAGCAGGCTAAATTATCTCATAATTCTCCCACTGCATTAAAGCTTTCTCAACACTTGAGAAGAACCAACAAAACTAACAACCATTGTTAATTTATAGTTTAGCTTTCAATATAAAACAAGATAAGTCTTAACACTTTAGTTGTTACCAAGTTTAATAGAACACTACTTGCATACATCTTTTGCAAAATGAACTATTCATTAATAAAAACAAAAGATACTATATACATAAAGTGTTCAACAAAAACTTGAGTTTATAGACAATAATTACAACACTTGAAATTATTTCTATACAAACAACTACATACAAGCAAACTCCCACTGTATGAACTGCGAAGACGTCTTCAGAAGACATCTTCGTCAAGAAACTGGCAAACAAGAACTAGTTTCCTGAAATAGAATAACAAACATGATTAGTGGTTCCTGAATCAACATCCAGGTATGACAATCATAATCCACAAAACATGTTTAGACAGAAGATAAATCATATTTACCTTGTCGTTCATTCTTTGCCTTTTTTCTCCGTAAGGTATTTAGGGCAGTTACGCTTCCAATGCCCTTCTTCACCACAATGAAAACACTTTCCACTGTGTGTAGCTTTAACCTTGCTTACAGCTGGGGTTTTGCCCTTCCTGGCACTTCTCTTCTTCTTGTGAATAATCTTATTACTTACAGTAAGAGGTTCGGATTTAGTCCCAGACTCAGACCCTTTTTGGAACTTCATAGAAGTGGTAACATTTACCTCCTTCTCCTTTCCTTTCGAGGTATGCAGAGACTGATAAATCTGAAGCTCGTTCAAAAGAGACGTCAGATTGTATTCTATCTTGTTCATGACCATATTGGTCCTGAAGTGCAGGAAACTCTTCGGAAGAGATTCCAAGATAAATCCAACCTGACCTTGTTCGTCGACGATTGCCCCATTTACTTCTGCTGTATTGAAGTACACCATCATGTTAAGGACATGTTCCCTAACAGAGGTTCCTTTAGCCATACAACAATTGTAAATGTGCTTGAGGGCTTCATACCTAAAAGATGAGGAAGACTTTCCAAACATCTCTGGTAGTGAAGCCATGATTTCCTTAGCGGAAACCATCGCCTCATGCTTCTTGGACAGAACATCAGATATGCTCGCCAAGATATAAACTCGAGCTTTATCGTTAGCCCGAATCCAACCGTCATATGCTTCACGAACAGTTCGTGAGGAATTTGAACCAGGAACCGGAGGACACTCCTCCGTTAAGACAAATCTTAGGTTGTCGAGAACCAAAATTGCATTAAGGTTCGACTTCCACGTCCCAAAATTTTCACCGGTTAATTTGTCGTGAGCTAACAACTGAATAAAAGAGCTCGACATGCTGAAAAGAATGTAAAACTATTAGTGAAACGATTTTAACCTATTTAAACCAATAAAGAGGTTTAGCAGTAAATAAAGTACCCAAACTCTTTATTTACTAACAACGATACTTTAGTAGGTCAGAATGGCCGCTACCGAATGGTAGTCGAACACTCCTTTACTAAATCAAGACAATCTTGACTAAATGCTATCTCCAGAATAACTCATATTCCAATAGTATCTTAGTTATCGTTCTTTGGTCAAGATTTACTAACTCCTTAGAAAATCCTTGACCCTCCATTTTTAGAACGCACAGAACGACCCCAACATAGCAACCGAATGGAATGTCAGTGTTGGGAATGGCCCTATGTTTCACTATCCATAAATGGTGACTGAGATGTTCGATCTCCCATGCCCTGCCCTCCGAATGGATGGTGCCACTAAGAGCAACCTGCAGGCGGAACATGAGAATCTTACGGTTCAATCCAATGGAGGAGACCATAGGATGTACTGACGTACTTCCTTCTCCCACTTACTATAGATACTTACTTCATTCACCTTGCTATTGAAAGTTGCAAATACCATCCGAATGGGGTTGCCCTATTGACAACACGAGGCCGAGCAAAACTCTCACGTTGTGAACTTTTAGGGAGTGCGTAGCAGGAGAGGGATATATCATATATTCCTTCTCAACACATCTACTAAGCATCATGGACGGTTTTTTAAGGTAAACTACTCAGGTTTTATCCGGCTAAGAAAATAAAACCTTAAGTCTAGGCAAACAATTTTACCTGAGATGTCTAGGTTATAAACACTTTACAAACCTCACACCTCTCACGCATGCTCATAAAGCCGGTTAACTTTACTCAAGTACCGGATCGTCCCCAGGTAGGAGGTGTTCCGTCAATTCAAATCCTCCAACCTTAGACAAGATTTCACCGGGTGAGTTTCTCATAACCTTAGCATTCACGAGATATCGACCTATTCATCTAATGAACTTGATCGAAACATTAACCCTAAATGAACATGCTCTTTTCTTTGTTATAGATTTTAAAAGTCTAAGTCATTTTTACAACACTTGCGAAAAATTAGACTTACTACAACAAACTTCTATATGCTTCTCAAACATACATTCGCTAAGGCATGACAAGTTGAATATTTAACTTCATAATCAATATAACACTTATATCGATTGTGCTCTTAAATATACAACTCCTAATTCATAAATTAATATAACACTTATATCAATTTTTATGAATTAAGCATGCATCCTATATATTATAACAATTATAACATATAATATGCATCTAAAGTTGGATGTTTAATTTCATAATTAATATAACACTTATATTAATTATTCTATTAAGCAAACAACAACTAATTCATGAATTAATATAACTCTTATATTAATACCCATGAATTAAACATGCATCTTATATATTATAACACTTATAACCTACAATATGCATAAAAACAGGGCAACCTATGTTGTATATTTAATTTCATAATTAATATAACACTTATATCAATTATTCTATTAAATTAACAACATCTAATTCATGAATTAATATAACACTTATATTAATCCTCATGAATTCCCAAATATGCACACTATAAATTATAACACTTATAACATATTACCAATGCATGGAGCATGCTTCCTACGGTGCGATTTTAAATCTATATGGCATACGTTATGCACATACAAACATGAAATTTAATTAAAACATACATTCACAATGCATAATTAATTAAACACGCTAAAATGGATCGATTTTGGCATTTAGCAAGCAATAACTATTTTATTACAAGCTTGATCAACAAGCAAAGTCTTCAGCGGACTTCGAACTCTTCGTACCGCCTTTGACTAGCTTGCTTCCCCGAATGCTTCGGCCAATTTCTCTTCGAATTTCTCTTCGTAATGCCTAGAACGAGTTTGAACTTATACCGAACATTTCGGCGAGCTTCAAACTCGAGCTTCTTTCACAAAGAAACCTATATGGACTCTAATGACTCTAAAAATACATACCTTTTTAAGCACACATTAAAGCCCATACATTCTCGGGCAATTACAAATAATGAAATTCAAATAGAAACTATGCCAAAATCGATATCCACTTTAGACGTCAATTCAGAAACAATTTCTAAATTAAAATACCCACCAACTTAAATTGATGCAAATTGAGTTAATCACAAAATCGCTCTGATACCAATTGATGGAGCGATTTACCGCAGCGAAAAGCGATTTCGGATCGATGATACTCTAATTTCATCAATTTAACAAATAGAAAACATGCTCAAAGCGACGAAAATAAGAAATTAGAAATACATACCTTTGTAGTTCCAATTTCTTCAAGCTCCGCCGACCGTTCCTCGTCACGAACTCTTCCGACCTCTTCTCACGAACGCTCCGAGGACCACCCCAGGTAGTCCCGCTATCCTTGGCGCCGAGCAACGGAGTTGTGGGACTCCGAAACAAAGAGAAAAGAAGAAGAAAAGAAGAAGAAAAGAAGAAAAGGAAAGAGAAGAAGGGCTGCTGAAGAAAATAAATTTCAAAATTTTTCCTCGGTCCAAAACGAATACCCTCTCCTTCTCTCTTCTAAACTTCCTCTGGTTTTTCAAAAGAATTGAAAACAATTCAATTCTCTTTCATTCCCCTTTTTTTTATGGCCAAATCTTGGTTCATATATATATATATACATAACTTTTATATATATATATATATATATATATATATATATAATATATATATATGTCTTGCTGCATGCAAGACACATATATATAATTATTATTATTATTAAAAATAATATTAATAATTTTATTTATTAAACTTTTTAATAAATAAAATATATATAAATAATTATTAATTAAACTTTTTAATTAATAATTATTATTTAATTCAATATCAAATATTAATTAAATAATATGAATAAATCCGGTTTTCCGAAAATCGATTTTTTTACACATGAATCGTATTCATGTTTTAGGTCATTCTCATATTTAAATCAATATTTAAATCATATTTAAATATGTTCATCCTCCTTCCAAAAACCGAATTTGAACAATTCAAATTCTATTTCTTTTTCTTTTCTTTTATACTGTTGCACGACGTTATCCGAGCTAGCCAGGAGAACCTAAAGGACCTACAGATCATGAGCTCCAACGATACGAGATTATTCGGTCAAAACTCTTTTAACCCGAATCAATCAACTTTCGTTAACCCCCGGAGACTCCACTATAGTCCGAGGGTTGCATTCTCCTCACTGTAGATATATTGCGTCCTCTTGATATAACCGTCATCGGTAAGTCGATCCTTCACAGGTTGTTCGTAATCACAGCTGGGTCATTTAAACCGTTTAACCCCTGGATTACATCTTGTTCCTTAAGTACCACTGACACCTCTAATGAACAATAGATCTGTGGTCCAACCATCAGATCAATATAACTCTCTCATCACATGAGAGTGTGAGCTCACATTGTTCAAGCCCCAGAGTCAGCTATTAAGGGAACAACCTATCTACTGAAGAGCGGGTTAGGAGTGAATTCCAATCTTGCTACACTATGTCCCCAGCTACTTATTCGGCTTTATCCCCAAGTTGGTAGGCTTATTGAGCGGGCGTTCCGCCACTCTCACCCGTACAAGTCAAAGGATACTTCTGAATAAGCAGGAGTTCATAGCAACCTTAGGATTAAGCTCGAGTTACCTAGGCCATCAAAGTGTATAAGTCAGTCTCAATCAGTAAACGGAGTTATAAAGAGAGAGTGACTTAATACGCGGTTCGATCTTGTGTAAAATCTTTACACAGGACGCCCTCACTTCTCACATCTCCATGTGGAACGATTCGGATCACATCGTTCTGTACAATACAAAGTGAGCCGCATCCAATAGTGTTACCAGGATAAGGTACCCAGCCTTATGCGTATACTATAGACCGTTTTGACTGACTACTTGAGCCTGATCCACAATCATGTCATACATGAGGCTCAAGTACTCATATTCAGCCAAGGGTGTTGGTCATTGGTATAAGTTAAACCAAACACGTTTCACTTTATTCTAGTAAACTCTTTTACTGAATAAAACTAATAACTCTTTATTCTAAATAGATTATTTACAAACATAACAGTTTACAAACCACGAGTTTTAGGACATAAAACCCAACAAATATCCTACTCATTGGGAATGATGTAGGATTCCTGACTGACGTTAAACAATGACTAGAGACTCAATTCCAAATGAAATATTTGGGAGAGACTCAGTTTGTTCTAGGGATTCAAATCGTAAGGAATCGTAAGAACAAAACGCTAGCGCTGTCTCAAGCATCTTATATCGACAAGGTGTTGATACGATATTCGATGCATAATTCAAAGAAAGGTTTGTTACCTTTCAGACATGGAATTCAACTGTCGAAGGAAGAGTGTCCTAAGACACCTCAAGAAGTTGAGGTTATGAGACAAATTCCTTATGCATCAGCAGTCGGTAGCACTACAAGAATTTTATATTTTCTCGACGGATGTTCTCTCGACGGTTCCATTTTCGTCGAGAGAACGAACCTGTCTCGACGATTTATACAATCGTCGGGAGAGTAGCGTATTCTCTCGACGAAATATTCATTCGTCGAGATACCATCCGGTTCTCTCGACGGTTTTGAACAATCGTCGAGAGAACGAAGAACTACCTCCACGATTTTTGCATAACCGTCGAGACAGGTATTTTAAAGTTTTTTTTAAAAAATTTAATATGTTATCTCGACGTTTTTTAAAAAACGTCGAGATAACTTCTAGTTTTCTCGACGGTTGTTTAAATATCGTCGAGACAACTTGCAGTTCTCTCAACGATTTAATAATCGTCGAGACAAAGGGTCGGTTCTCTCGACGATATTTAAAATCGTCGAGATAAATTCCAGTTCTCTCGACGGTTCAAACAAATCGTCGAGAGAACCGACCCTTTTTCTCGACGGTTCAAAGCAATCGTCGAGAGAACCGGCCCTTTGTCTTGACGGTTCAAAGAAATCGTCGAGAGAACCGGCTGTTGTCTCGACGGTTATTAAAAACCGTCGAGAGAACCCTTAATAACCTAAGGGTTTCGTTCGTCTTCTTCATTTCGCTTCAATCCGCCGCCTGCTCTCTCTCTCTCCATCGCCGCCCGCCGTCGTCGTTCCACCCATCGCCGCCACCTCGCTCCCTCGCCGCCGTCGCCTTCTCTCTCTCCCTCGCTCCCGCCCTCGCCTTCTCTCTCCCTCGCACCCGTCGCCGCCCTCCCCGTCCTCGCCGTCGCCTTCTCTATCTCTATCTCTCTTGCCGCCGCCGCCGCCGCCTCCATCGCCCTAGCCCTAGCCCGCCGCCGCTGCCTCCACCACCCTAGCCCGCCGCCGCCGCCTCCTGCCTCCATCGCCCTAGCCCGCCGCCGCCGCTTTAGGTATGTTATTATTTTAATTCACTGATTTTTTTTTTAATTTTGTTTTTGTATATAATTTGCTTTCAATTTATGATACACAGCTACCATTCGCCGCTCGCTCGCCCGCAAGACAACAGTCATTCCCCGCTCCACGCTACTCCAAACAGCTTGATCGTTCGCCTCTAGGTATCATTTCTGCTCGCCAATTCTTTTTACTTTTGCACCTGATGATTCATGGTTTCTGAATTATGGTTTCTGAATTAGGCTAATTTGTATATATGGTTAGGCTAATTTATTTAATTTTTGTAAAGTGAATGGGCATTAGGTTGAAATTGATATGTTTAGTTTTTTATTCAATTCCTACAGGACTTAACTATTCACGATTTACGGGTGGGTTTCAAAATTGTAGAATTAAGAATGAATAAAGATTGGATTACACTTAGAGATAGGTTCTCTACCGAGTACGTAGAAGGAGTTGCTCAGTTTATGGAAATGGCGAAGTCTCACGTTAATCATTTGGGGAAAACAAGATGTCCATGTAAACATTGTATGAATGGAATGTGGCAGTCTTTGGATGGGGTAGAACGACATCTATTTACAAATGGAATATCTCCCTCTTATGGTCAATGGGTATTCACGGAGAACCAAACAACTTATCTAGGTTCAAAAATATTTCAACTAATTCAATACCCGATGATGGACTACGTACAACATCAAATTTTTTTGATGAAGAGAATGAGATTTTGAACATTCTAAATGACTTACAAGCCCCAAACGTAGAAACAAGTGTTCACCAAGAATATTTTGCAAACGAGATTCCCACTAATGTCCCGGAAAGTGATAGTTCAAACCGATTTGAGGATTTAATGGCTGAAGCATGTAATGAACTGTACCCTGGTTGTACGTTATCTTCATTAAAAAATTTGGCGAAGTTAATGCATATTAAGGTTATTAACAATTAGAGTAATAAATCATTGGATATGTTGTTAGAATTGTTAAAGGACGCATTTCCAATTGGTGCATGTATACCTAGTTCATTTTACGAAGCTAAGAGGAAGTTGCGTGACTTGGGGTTCGACTATCAGAACATTGATGCTTGCAAGTATGCTTGCATCTTATATTGGAAAGAAAATGCCGATTTGCAAGAATGTCCAATATGTGGTGAATCTCGGTATAAAGTTGTTGAGGAAGGAGGGAAGAAGATTCCACACAAGATTTTACGTCACTTTCCTTTGATACCCAGATTGAAAAGGATGTTTTCATCCAAGCACGTTGCTTCTGAAATGAGTTGGCATAAAGATAAGCGTGTCGATGATGGTGTGTTACGACATCCTGCTGATGCAGAAGGGTGGAAGCATTTTGATAGTAAATTTCCAGAGTTCGCTTCGGAACCACGAAATGTTCGTCTGGGATTAGCTTCAGATGGATTCAATCCATTCGGGAATATGAGCAATTCGTATAGTATGTGGCCAGTGATGCTAATTCCGTACAATTTGCCACCTTGGAAATGCATGAAGGAAACTAATTTCTTCCTTTCTTTACTTATTCCCGGCCCAAAGTCTCCTCGAAAAGAGATTGATGTTTTCTTGCAACCATTGATTGAAGAGTTGAAAGAGTTGTGGAATAATGGTGTGCACACCTATGATTGCGTTAGTGGTGAATACTTTCAACTACACGCAAGTTTGTTGTGGACGATTAATGACTTTCCTGCATACGGTGACTTATCTGGGTGCCCGAACAAGGGCTACAAAGCATGTCCAATTTGTAAGGAAGATACACCATCGCTTTGGATAAGGGGTAAAATGTCTTACATGGGACATCGACGTTACCTTCCAGCCACACACTATTGGCGTAGGAATAAGCAACACGACGGTTATCTAGAACCTAGACCACCTCCAGTCGTAATGGATGGAGACGAGATTTTACAAGAATTGAGTATGCTCAACTTTCCAGTGCTTAGTAAACATCCAACAAAACAAGTAAAGAAAAGGAAACAAAGTGATTCTTATTGGAAGAAAAAAAGTATTTTTTTTGAACTCCCCTACTGGTCAAAACTTTTATTAAGACATAAGTTGGATATAATGCATATTGAAAAAAATATTTGTGACAACGTGGTTGACACATTGTTAAGCATTGATGGAAAATCGAAGGACACAGAAAATGCTCGAAAGGATCTACAAGATCGAGATATACGGAAAGAATTACACTTGATACCTTTAGGAAAAGGCAAGTCTAAAAAACCACATGCTGCGTACACATTCAGTAAGAGTGAAAGACTCGAGTTCTGTAAGTTCTTGAAATCAATGAAATTTCCTGATGGATTTGTCTCGAATATATCAAGATGTGTGAGTGTGAACGATGGAAAAATTCATGGGTTGAAGACTCACGATTGTCATGTTCTGTTGCAGAGGCTTGTCCCTATTGGTGTTCGAGCATATTTACATAAGAATGTGTCGACTACTATTGTTGAGCTATGTACATTTTTTCGTGATCTATGTGCGAAAACGATTACCACAACTGATTTGGATCGATTACAGTCAGACATTATCATGATACTTTGTAAGTTGGAAAAAATTTTCCCACCGGCATTTTTTGATGTAATGGTGCATCTTGCAGTCCATTTGCCATATGAGACCAGAATTGTGGGTCCTGTTAGCTATAGTTGGATGTACCCTATTGAAAGAAGTTTGCGAACTTTAAAACAATACGTTCGAAATAAAGCACGTCCCGAGGGTTCTATAGCAGAAGAATATGTAATAAATGAATCGATGAATTTCTGTTCAATGTACCTAAGTGGTATTGAAACGCGATTCAATAGAGACGAACGAAATGATGATCAAATTCTCGAGAACGATACTTATGGTGAATTTGAATTGTTTAGACAAAGGGCAAAACCGTTTGGGGGTTCAACTTCAAGGACCTTATCAATTGAGGAGAAACGGATAGCACAATGGTATATTTTGAACAATTGTGATGAGATAAGACATTACCGTAGGTACGTATCGTTTTCAATCATTTTAAGGGTGCAAGTGAAATAAATATGAGTCGTAATTCTTACTTTTTGTGTTCATAGGCAACATTTGAGACTGGTTCGTTCTCAAGCACGAAACATATCCGACTTAGATAGAAGACATAAGGAACAATTTCCTGATTGGTTCAAATCTCATGTAAGTATATAGTTATGAGAGTTTATAAATTGAATTTTAATTATGAGTAATGTTATGCATTAGTAAGATATATGTTTGAATGAACAGGTTCTCTCATTGCGTAAGAGAGAAAATGTGTCTGATGACGTGTATTCTCTAGCAATGGGTCCCACTTCTTTAGTGCGGTCGTATACTGGATGCAATATTAATGGAGTGCGTTTTCACACGGTAGCACGTGATAATCGTCGGACAACGCAAAATAGTGGAGTCATGGTGCCTGGAGAAACTGACAGTCAAGGTGTTGAGTCGAAATTCTATGGTGTAGTGACCGATGTTTTGGACTTGGAGTATGTTAAGAGAAGACGTACTATTATTTTTAAATGTAAATGGTTTGACACTAACAAGAATAAACCACACGTGGATTTAGGGTTTACATCAATTAATACGTCTCATTGTTGGTATGTTGATGATCCTTTCATCTTTGCTAATCAAGCACAACAAGTATTTTACCTCAATGACCCAAAATATGGTAATCATTGGAAAGTAGTGCAATTGGTCCAAAATAAACGCTTATGGGACATTCCAGAGGTAGAAGATCTTGGAAATGACCAACTTGACTTGTTAGAAGTAGATGGCGGTATGAGAGTCGATGAGAACATATTCATTGATGATGACACCACATTATGCAGAGATGATGTTCCTCCTATAATTGTGGATGACCAAAGTATTCAATCACAGAGTAGAAATCTATCGTCAAACAATAATGATGATTTCATAAATGATGAAGAGGAAGAGGAAGATGAAGAGGAAGAGGAAGAGGAAGAGGAAGATCCTGACATTGATTCAAGCGATGAACATTTGGATTGAAATCAATATGTAGATTTATGTAACATTGTAGATGTATGTAACTATGTGTTTCATTTATACATTTCATGATTGTTTGTAGGTAGACGATGTCATCTGATCGTATTAATTCCAGAGATTCAACTGATATTTATTTGGAGGGATTGCGGATGACAGGCACACCATCTTCTGCGGAGGATGAGGCTTCAGGTTAACTTAATTGAATTGATACTTATATTTTTCGATATGATATGAATATTAAATTGTATGTTCATTATTTATTTCAGTTAGGATTGTACGTAACGTGAGGGGATATGGTAGAAATCTAAATTTGGATAGATATGTTCGAAAACACGGGAAAATTCCAATACATATTTCTGATGAAATCCGGAAGCCGACGTGTGATTTTGCCTCAACGTTCAGCTTAGCCATTGGTACCATTGTGAGAGAAAGCTTTTCTGTGAGATACAAATCATGGAAACAAGTGCCACAAGACGTCCGGGACCACGTTAAAGATCGACTATTGGTAAGTTTATTTTTTTAGTTGTTTGTGATTATTAGCTAAAAATACTTTACTTATGTTTTTCTTTCTTTGCAGAATCATTTTGTGATTGATTTGTCAAACCCCGTCGTTCATGAATGCATTGAGCACAATTCAAAGAATTCTTTTAAAGAGTTTAGAGCGGAATTGCTCAAACATTATAAAGAATCATCCACCCCTGAGGAGGGACGTGCATGGCCGCATGAACGAGTAACTGACATGTCAGATTGACTTCACCTATGCGATAGGTGGGATGACCCTGAATTTAAGGTACATTACTTAAATTTGTTAGAGATGTGATCATATGACGCCATTTAAATTAATTTACACTAATAATCTTTTATTTTCTTAGAAAAATTCGGACAGGAATAAAAAGAATCGACAAAGTTTTCCTTTCAATCATTGCACTGGAACTAAGTCATTCCTTCACGTACACGAAAAAATGGTAGGTTGGAAAAATGATTTATGGTTTCAGTTTTTTTTTGTCATGAATAATTATTGATATGGTAAAAAACTTTGTTGTAGAAAGCAAAAGGTGTGAACTTAGGACCTATTGATTTATTTCGTGCCACAATAACACATAATAAAGGAGGTGAAGATGATCAGTGGGTGAATGAGGCCGCTCGGGATAGTTTTGTAAGTTTCCTATTTCCTAAGGATAATTAATTTGTAAAGTTAGTATCAAAATTCTTATATGAATTAATAATCGCAGCTTAAAATGAAAGAGATGCAAAGTCGACCCACTCCAGAAGGGACCTAACCACTTTCTGAGGAAGAAATACGTGAAGAAGTATTGGGTAGTCGATCATGTCACATTAAAGGTGTAGGTTATGGACCAAGACCGTCGAAATCAAGAAAACATAGTTCAACCTATCAATCACACAGAGAGCATGAACTAAGTCTTGTTGTGACTCAGACACAGCAAGAGTTGAACAACACAAAAGAACAATTGAATCAGACCGTGGAACGACTGAATGATACCCAACAAGAGTTGAAACAAATGATGACTGAAAATACATCTGAACGAGCTAGAAATGCAGTCGAATTAGCTAAAAATACAGCTGAAGTAGCTAGCCTCAGAGAATTGGTTAGCCAACTCGTTCGTTCACAAGGCGGAACATCGAAATAGGTATCAACTTTATCCTCTTGTAATCAAATTATTTGTAGGTAATAAGACTTGTTGGTTTGGCTATCCTGCAGTTATGGTAGCCAATATGATTTTGAGTATATGTGTTGAGTTTGGTGTCGTTTGAAGTTAAGTTTCGTTAATGATACATGGATGAAAATGGGGTGAAACTAAACAAGTGAATTATGTTTAAGTTTAGCTTAAGATCGTGAAGATTTGTTGATTTGGCTATCCTGCAGTTATGGTAGCCAATATGATTTTGAATATGTGTTGATTTTGGTGTTGCTTGAAGTTAACTTAGTTGAAGTATAAATATCAACTTTATCCTCTTGTAATATCTTATTTGTAGGTAATAAGACTTGTTGGTTTGACTATCCTGCAGTTATGGTAGTCAATATGATTTTGAGTATATGTGTTGAGTTTGATGTTGTTTGAAGTTAAGTTTCGCTAATGATACATGGATGGAAATGGGGTGAAAATAAACACGTGAATTTAGTTTATGTTTAACTTAAAGATCATGAAGACTTCTTGGTTTGACTATCCTGCAGTTATGGTAGTCAATATGATTTTGAGTATATGTTAGTTTAAAGTTAGTTTAAGTTTAAGTTAATTTTGGTGTTGTTTAGAGTTGTTGTTTTGGTTTGTTTGGAGTAGATTTGGGTTGTTTGGTGTTGTTTAGAGTTGTTGTTTTGGTTTATTTGAAGTAGATTTGGGTTGTTTGGTGATGTTTAGAGTTGTTGTTTTGGTTTGTTTGGAGTAGATTTGAGTTGTTTGGTGTTGTTTAGAGTTGTTGTTTTGGTTTGTTTGGAGTAGATTTGGGTTGTTTGGTGTTGTTTAGAATTGTTGTTTTGGTTTGTTTGAAGTAGATTTGAGTTGTTTGGTGTTGTTTAGAGTTGTTGTTTTGGTTTGTTTGGAGTAGATTTGGGTTGTTTGGTGTTGTTTAGAGTTGTTGTTTTGGTTTGTTTGGAGTAGATTTGAGTTGTTTGGTGTTGTTTAGAGTTAACTTAGTTGAAGTATATATGTTATGACTTATGAGTTTAGTTTTAAGTAAACTATATATATATATATATGTGAATTGTTTTAGTTTAGTTGGAGTAGATTTGAGTTGTTTTAAGTTTAAGTTTCGTTAATTTCGTTGTTTAAAGTTAGTTGAAGTAAACTATATATATATATATATGAGTTGTTTAAATTTAGTAATTGAGTAGTTAGTTTAAGTTAAACTAACTTTAGTTTTGTGTTTTAGTTTAATTTAAGTTCATATATAGATTTGGGTTGTTTTGTAAAGTTAACTTAGTTGAAATATATATATATATATATATATATATATATGAGTTTATGTTGATGTTTAGGTAAATTTAGTTTTTGCATGTATGTTGAGTTTATGTTGATGTTTAGGTAAATTTAGTTTTTGCATTTCACTTTATGTTTTAAGTTATAATTTTTTATTTTTTTGATGCTATGTTAATATGAGATTTATTATTTTATTTTTCAGGTATTTTGGGTTGATGTTGTTCACAAAGCTGCTCTCGAAGTGGACTCGACTGCGTTTAATTTTGTATATTTCTGTAGGTTTAATTTTGTTGTGTAAGCCAACTTTCTAACAATTTTAATTTACATTTCAATGAAAATAACTTTTTACAATCTAATGTTCCAATTTAATTAATTAAATGTGTGTTTCAAACATACTATCAGGTATTTTAAATTTTTTTAAAAAAAACAGGAATTAAAAATATAAATTAAATAAACTGACGATCTCTCGACGGTTTTTTTAAAACAAAATCGTCGAGAGAGAGACTTTCTCTCGACGATTTTGTTTAATCCGTCGAGAGAGAGTGAATTCTCTCGACGGATTTTGCTAAACGAAATTGTCGAGAGAAATGATACTCTCTCGACGGTTTAGAAAACCCTAATCCGTCGAGAAAGAGTATACTCTCTCGACGGTTTTGTTACCAAAATCCGTCGAGAGAGTATACTCTTTCTCGACGGATTAGGGTTTTCTAAACCGTCGAGAGAGTATCATTTCTCTCGACGGATTAGGAAACCCTAATCCGTCGAGAAAGCGTACTTTCTCGACGGTTGGTCCTATCGTCGAGAGAAACCCTTCTCTCGACGACCGAACTAAACCGTCGAGAGAGTATCCTTTCTCGACGAAACTTTAAAATCGTCGAGAGAGCCTCTCCCGACGCCCTTGTCTCGACGAAAACTCCCGACGGTTGTTTTTCCATCGAGAAAACTTATCTCGACGGATTTAGGGCCTTTCTTGACGGATTTTCTGCGTCGAGAAAACCCTAAATTCTTGTAGTGTAGTCTGATGTACGCCATGTTATGTACATGACCCGACATATGCTATGCAGTGGGAATTGTCAGTAGGTATCAGTCCAATCCAGGATATGATCATTGGACTGTCGTTAAACACATCCTCAAGTATCTTCGGAGAACGAAGGACTATTTTCTCGTGTATGGCGCGAAGGATTTGATCCTTACAGGATACACTAACTCTGATTTTCAAACCGATAAGGATTCGAGGAAATCCACATCGGAATCAGTGTTCACTCCACCACAGAGGGGCAATAGTATGGAGGAGTATAAAGCAAAGTTGTATTGCTGACTCCACCATGGAAGCTGAGTATGTCGCGACTTGCGAAGCTGCGAAAGAGGTTGTATGGCTTAGGAAGTTCTTGACGGATTTGGAAGTTGTTCCAAATATGAATTTGCCTATCACATTTTATTGTGATAATACTGGTGTTGTGGCAAATTCTAGAGAACCAAGAAGCCATAAGCGTGGAAAGCACATTGAGCGGAAATATCATCTCATGAGGGAGATAATGCAACGAGGAGACGTGATTGTCACGCAAATTGCCTCAGAGCACAATATTGTTGATTCGTTTACAAAGTCCCTCACGACTAAAGTGTTCGAGGGGCACCTAGGGAGTCTAGGACTGCGAGTTGTACAATAGGATAGTGGGAGAAAATCCATGGATATATTTGATATTCCAGTTTTTCTCATCCAACATGTAATACTCCACTGACGTTTTAGTCCAAGTGGGAGTTTGTTGGGTTTAATGTCCTAAAACTCGTGGTTTGTAAACTGAATGTATATTCTATTTTGCAATAAATTTGTTATTGAGTTTTATTCAGTAAAGTTGTTATTGAATAAAGTGAATTGTGTTTACTTTTAACCTAATTCCAATAAACAAAGAACCCATGGCTATAGGTTGTATACTTGAACTTCATGTGTGACATGATTGTGGATCAAGTTCAAGTAATAGCCAGAACGGTCTATAGTATAGGGATAAAGTTGGGTACCTTATCCTGGGGACACTATTGGACGCGACCCACTTTGTATAGTACAAACGATGTGATCCAAAATCGTTCATGTGGAGACATGCGAGTGAGGGCGTCCTATGCAATGAGTTTGCATAAGACTGAACCGCGAAACAAGTCCCTCTTTCTTTATAACTCCGTTTACTGTAAAGACCGACTTTTTCATATGATGACCTAGGTAACTCGATCTGAATCCTGAGCACGCTATGAACTCCTGTTTATTCGGGCTTATCCTTTGACTTGTATGGGTGAGAGTGGCCCGAGATCGCCGACTCAATAAGCCTACCATCTTGGGGATAAGACCGGGTAGGTAGCTGGGAACATAGTCCTGTGAGATGGAATTCACTCCTACCCGCCTTGAGGGATTAGTAGAGAGGTTGTTCCCTTAAGTGCTGACTCCGGGTCTTGAACTAGGGATCCCACCTTCTCATTGGCCCAAGAGGGACTTGGTATAGTGATGAGATCACATACCAATCGGTTTGGTGGTTGGACCACAAACCAATAGTTCATTAGAGGATCAGTGGGACTTAAGGAACAAGATGTAATTACGGGGGTAAAACAGTTATTTTGACCCAGCTGTAATTACGAACGACCTATGAAGGATCAACTTACTGATGATGGTTATATCAAGAGGACAAAAATATATCTACGGTGAGGAGAGTGCAACCCTTGGACTTTAATGGAGTCTTCGGGGGTTAACGAATGTTGGTCAGCTTGGCTAAAGAGTTTGGTCGGGTAATCTCGTATCGTTGGAGCTCATGATCTGTAGGTCCTTTAGGTTCTCTTGGCTAGCTCGGATTAAGCCGTGTAACAATATGAGAGAAAAAGAATTTGAATTTATTCAAATTAATTTTTAGAAGAATGATGGACATATTTAAATATGATTTAAATATGGCATCGGTCTAAAACATGATTAGGGATTCATGTGTGATGATTCGGTTTAAGAAACCGAGATTAGTCTTATTATTTAATTAATATTTGATATTGAATTAAATAATAATATTAATTAATTAAAATTTATTTTGTTTATTAAAATTAATTATGAATTAATTTTAAAATGACAAAATATTACAAGTGGGATTATCCAAGTCAAGTGGATTTATCCAAGTTGAGTGAACTTATCCAAGTTGAGTGGGTTTATCCAAGTTGTGAAGTGGATTGTGAATCACCAACCACATGCATAAACTCTATCAATTTTGGAACACTTGGTTGAAGACTAATCCATCCAATTTGAGGTGTCATGCTAAGCAAAGAGTTTGTTGCATGTGAATTGCCTATAAATTGGATGAAGATCAAATGGTTTGAGGTTGATGAATTTTCAAAGAGTTGTTTGAATATTTGGATGAGCATGAAGAGTTCATGTTACTTGAGAAATTAGAAAGCTAAGTGTTAGATATTTCTCACAAAATCCTCATCACTTTCATCTTCTCATCTTCTTCTTCCAAACTTTTTCTCTTGTAAAGGAGTCCCACCACTCCGTTGCTCGGCCCGAGGATAACGGGACTACCGGAGGTGGTTCTCGGAGAGTTCGAGAGAAGCTTTGAAGGGTTCGTGAAGAGATTCGAGCATCGGAATAGAAGTCCTTAGAACTACAAGAGGTATGTGTTCTAATTCCTTTTATTTCAAAGCTTTGAGCATGTTTCTTATTTAGCTAAATTGATGAAATTAAAGTGCCAATGATCCGACTCGCTTCCGCTGCGCTACATGCGCTCCATCAGCAAGTTGCTGATATATTTACCAAGGCGCTTGGTAAATCCAAGTTTAAAGAATTCAGGAGTGCAGTTGGTGTTGTTGATCGTAGGTTTGCACTAATGGGGAGTGTTAAAGATTAGTGCAAATTCATTATGCAAATTCATTTCATTTAGTTTTATTTTAATTATTTGAAATTAAGATCATGTCATTCATTTAGGATAGTGGCATGTAATTAGGGTAGTGCCTCCAATTTTGTGGGGTATTGGCATAATGACATCATGGTAGATAAATTCAAGGTTAGTGGGAAAATTAATGGGTTAGTTATTTACTATTTAATTACCTATAAAAGCACATGTAATGTTTTCAATTAAGATATTGAATTCATTTGAAGTAAATATTTCCTTCGTGTAATTTCTCTCCTTTTTTCAACACTTTTGTTCTCTTCGTTTTGTTACAGGAGTGGTGGGTTTGTGGAAGAAGAAGACAGGGGAGGGGTGAGTTTTTTTTTTTAGATTGAAGAAAAGAAGAAGAAGATGGGAGAAGAGTGATTTTTTTTTTTACCGATTGAAGAATAAAAGTGGGGGTTGTTGAAGAAGAAGATGAGTGTAAGGTTTTTGTTGGGGAAGAAGAAGATGAGGAGGGGTGGTTTTTTTTTCTTCACATTGAAGAAGAAGAAAAAGACTGTGACGGTGCACGGTGGCGGCGACATCTTTCTAGATGAGGGTTGAAGGAGTAGGGAGAGTTTTTTTAAATTATTATTAGGGTAAATTACAATTTTGGCCACTAGCGTTTGAATTTGGTAGCATTTAGGTATCCAAGCATTCAATCTCGACATTTTAGCCCATGAGGTTTGAGTTTAGTACCATTTTGGTCTATCCGTCAAAATTTTCGTTCCGGTAGGGTAGCTAACTTGACATGACATTTTTTTTTATTAAAAAATATATATATTTTTAATTTTTTTAAATAAAAATATTTTTATTTTTTATTTCTCTCATTCTTGCCATGACTAAGACGGTGGTTTTTTCTCTTTTCCTGCTCTGTCATCTTTCTTTCTTTTTCTTTTTCCCTTCTTTTCTTTTCGTACTTTTCTCCACATTTTTTTCCTTTTTTTTTCTTCATCGATTTTGTTGGGGGTTTAGGGTTTATGGTTTATAGGGAGTCTAGCTCCTCATGTTCTATGGCAAAAGTGGTGGGCGGGCGTGCTTGTGGAAGTCTACAATTCCTAACAAAATCAAAACTATGATGTGGCAATTTTTTCACACCATATTATCCCAACAAAGCATAATTTATGCAAGAAAGGCCTTCTAGTTGTTCACCCTTCGTGCGTGTTGTGTAATAATTATCGGGAGACCAATCTCCATGCTTTCTTTTGTGCAAGCGGTCGAAGGAGATATGAGTTTCACTGAATTGAACTTTGGAGCAATCTGGAGACATTGAGACGAAGAACAAAAGACAAACCAGAGACAAATAAAAAATAAAGAACAAAACCTTCTGCCTTTCCATGTATTAAAAAGCGGTAGGGTACTCATATTCTTATATGCAACTCACGTTTAACCTAGAGCTTGTACAACAATGAATGAATAATAATTTAGGGGCACATGACAATGACCTATTAGAACAATAATAAATAGAAAATATAAATACATATGACTATATCTAATATTTAACATAAACATGGGCCACCGACCTTTGCCTTTACGCTTTCCTTGACATCCCCCCTTTAAACGAGAGGGGAGTGCAACAACACTGAGTTTTTCAAGAAGATACCGCTCGTCAGTCACAATCTGAATAAGCTAATGAAACTGCTCTCGAAGCCTAAAAATGACACGGGTACACCAAGACCACTCAGATGATGACCGAACAATCCACAGAGAATGTCCTAGTAAGATAGGCATTCATCTAAGCTACCCACAAAGACCCATACCTCATAAACAGGAGTCAAAGAAGCTTCATCACAGTAGTTGAATTTAAAAAACGAACATGTCGAATGCCCAATCCTCCCTCTATACAGGGCATGCACACATCATCCTAACCACATTAGCATCATCCCTCCCTCCCACGTTCTCCCGCCACAAATACGCACGGAGGATACGGTCTATCTCCTGAGCAAACACGAGAGTTGGGAAGACAAACACACTCGTCCAATAAACTTGAAAACTTTGGAAGACTGTCTGAATGAAAAAGTCACTTCTTCCCCTACAACTTTGTTTTTCACACATGCATTGCACGGTGAATAATTAATTTTGAAATGATGTATCATTAATAATAATATTTTTATTTTATTTTATTTACCTATATAATTTAGAATTATATAAATTTGCAATGAAATATTAATATTTTATGTTATGTGTGTATGTTCTTAAAAAAAAAATTACTAAAAAAGTGGGAAGAAAACGAAAAGCAAAAAAATTAAGGAAAATTGTATACGGTGTTAATTGAGGGTAAAATAATTGTAAATATAGTACTTTTTAGAAAATGTGTACAAATATAACAATTTATATCAGTAATAGTCATTCATAGAATTCTATCGGTGATAGTAAGTGATAGGAGATCAATGACTATCAATGATAGCTACTGATATACTTCTATTTTTTTCTATAGAATTTTGTCAATGATCGACTATTAGGGATAGCAGTTGCCACATGAGAATAGTTTAACCCATGTAAGGTATGACTTAGGGGTCGTTTGGTTCCGGAATAGAAGATGCTTGAGAATGAGATGTCTAGGAATAAGATGTATGAGAATCAATGATGTCTGTGCTTCTGCATGAGAATGTCATCAG
Organism: Herpetospermum pedunculosum; assembly: GCA_028017165.1. Classification (NCBI taxonomy): domain Eukaryota; kingdom Viridiplantae; phylum Streptophyta; class Magnoliopsida; order Cucurbitales; family Cucurbitaceae; genus Herpetospermum; species Herpetospermum pedunculosum. The sequence continues at coordinate 50,294,183 of CM051530.1, forward strand.
ATTTCCAGGAGAATAAATGATATATATATGTGTTTATCAGATTTCCATGGGAATAAATGATATATGTGTTTGGTGCTGCAGGAGAATGTGATCAGATTTTCAAATAAATTTTAAATAATTAATTGTTGTTTATTTTATTTAACAATAAATCTTAATAATTATATTTAACGAAAGGTATTTAAAATTTTACAAATTTTTAATTCTAATTAATTAATTAATATAATAATAAAATTGAACAACTAATGTTAAAGGTTATATAAATCCATTACTAAACATGAGTTGGTATGCGATACTTGACAACTTATGCGATCACATAATTGTTGTGCGATAGTTATCCAGAGCTCTTAGAGATTGGAATGAATTTAACCAAAAAAAAATAAAAAAAAATAAGAAGAAAAAAAAAAATACACAAATTTGAAATTTATCTTTTTTTTAAACATAAATAAACATTTTAAATATAGAAAAAAGTAACATTAATTATATAAAAAAAAAATTAAAAGAAATTAAAGATGAACCTTTTGCATCACACAAACCAAAAAATGAAATCTTTAAACATTTAAACTTAATTAAAAAAAAAAGACAAACAAAAATAAATAAGGGTTTGTTTGATTTTTTTTAATGGATGTGTTAGATAATTTCGTTTTCGGTTTTTAAAATTTAAAAACCGTATTTAAAATTCTTTAAAAAAACTAAATACGAAATAAATAAATTTTAAAAAATGGCGTTTCGATTTTTTTTAGTTCTAGGTATTGTTTTATTATTTATTATTACTTTTAACTTCTTCATTTAATGGCATATATATTGGCTAGTCACGAGGTCCTATGTTCAATCCCTCTTCTCATAAATCAATGTTAGACTATTAAATTTACTCTTATTAAATTAAAAAATTGATTTGGCTTCTGAGAAGGAATGGTTTCTCAGGCTTTCTCCCTTCTCTATTTTTTTAAAAAATAAATTGTTATGAATTAAAATTATATTGAATATTGATTTTTTTTCATGATTGGAGTTTGATGTTAATTTAGCCATAGTATTTATACTTTTTTTTTAATGCACTAGTTAAAATTACATTAAATATTCTTGAACGGTTTCAATTATACCCCTTAAACTTTAGAAATTTTCATTTTAACCCTTAAATTTTGAAGAATGTTTCAATTATAAAAAAAATCAATCATGTTGAATTTTTATGTAATTTTAACTCATGATCAAATAATTTTATGATTTTTGTTTTTGAAAAACAGATAATATAAAACATAAAAATAAAAAATCGAAATGGTTATCAAATAAGTCATAAACTAAAATTCAAACAATCCCAATTTCTTTTAATGGTTTGAATTTCTAATGGAAAAAAAAAAAAAAAGTGAGGATCATATCATTTTTTATTTAATAGTTATTTCAAAATAATTTTAACTGTTTGTTATATTTGATAAAATCAATTCTTAAATAATTTATTTATTATTATTATTTTTTAAGAACGATTCTTAAATAATTTGAATAATGGCAGACTCCATGAAGATAAATATTTGATGTAAGTAACAATTTTTTTTTTTTTTTTTAACCTTCCCTCTATATGTTTATTTTATTTTTAATTTAATTTGTTACTTTTATTTTTGTTCTTATTTTATTTAAACTAAAATTAGATTTATTAGATTTATTGTTCTTACTTTATATTTAAAGTAAAATTAAATTTTGCGCAGCTTTTTATATTAATTTGTTTTATATAGTTTATAAAATTATTTAGAGTAAATAAAATATACTTATTAATTTAAATTATATAAAATTTTATATAATTATCTTATAAATTCTTTCAACTTAAATATTAATACAAATTTTTATATATATATTTTGAAGAAATGTACACTTAACTAAAATAGATTTATAATAGTCAATATAGTTATTTCATAGTAATTTTTTAAGCTTCGGGTTCCGAAACAAACTCTTAAAATCTTGAAAATTAATCAATATGGTTAGAGAAAGAATTGAATTTTTTTTTAAGATGGAAATTAAATGGAAGTCCTTTTACAGTTATTAGATGGGAAACAATTTAAAGTATTTAAAGTATTAAAGTATATAAATTTTTGAAAACTAAGAAATTCTTATGTGTATTCTAAGTTTTTTTTTTTCATTCTCTTCTATTTTTTTTATAATCTGTGGGTGGGGTTTGAATTTGAGACCTCTTACTCATACTTAGTTATTGTTGTTATTGTTCGGGACAAAATCAATATTATATTAAAAAAAAAAGAGATAATATGGGGTAAAGCATTTAAATTGAAATAGCATATAAAGATGAGCATGAAGAAAATGAATTGGTGATTTATTAAGGAACAAAAAAATGAATTCATAGAGGGGGTCCAAATCCAAATTTGGAAGAATTGGAAAGAAATGAAAAAGAAACACTATATAGAATTAGACCCACACATTAAGAAACCACATGAGAGAGAGAGAGAGGGAGAGAGTAATTAAAGAAAAAGAAAAAAGTGGCAGCCAGATTGAGGTAGCAGCATTCTTACATAAAAGAAAAAAAAAAGAAATCAATTATGAGCACCGGGGCCAGTTCTTGTCATGCCGGAGACATAGGGAACTCCGGTGGGCTTAATCCATTGATCTCCACGAATGAATCTCCCTACAGTGAAATCCACCGCATGCTGTGGAGTTATGGTCCTGATTCCTCTCCATCTCACTCTCCTCGCCTTGTTCGACCCTGGACCGTAGTTGTTGAACTCTGAGTAAAAGAGAGTCTTCAAGCCGAAGTCACCAGCCCATGGCAACCACCCTTCTGGCTCAATCAACTCACCAATGTATGATTCCATTATGATGGTTCTTGAATATTCCTTCCACGGTCTCCCCAGGTACGATTTGTACTGCTCTTGCACTGGGGCCAGGTCCACGTCTGCCCTGAAGAATGAGTTCTGGATTATCAGAGCTGACGGCTGACGCTTCTCCTTCCGCCCGTGCGCCGTCACGATGCATTGTTGGTTTGGAAGCGGCTTCCGAACTAGGAAAGTGCAGTTCTGGAACACTGCTGCCGAGTCCCCGAAGACGAAGTCGATCGTCCCCGAGACGACGCATTCGCGGTAGAATTGTCGCATCGTGTGAACGTAGAGTGTGTCTTGGTAACCATGCATCTCGCAGTTGAAGAAGATGGCTTTGTCCGCTTGGACTCTCAGTGCCACTGCTTGGTGCTTCTCCGGCCCTGCCGTGTTCACGAACCCGATGTCTCTAGCCATGAAATGCTCCGCGGTCACCGCAACAGTCGCAGTTTTGAACGTGGGTGTTCCATCAATGAAGTTCTTGCTTCCAGTGATGATGGTCTTTTTGGGGCCATCACCAGTGATCATCAAATGGGTCAGGGTTTTGTTCACCACAATCTCTTCCTTATACACTCCAGCTTTGATGTGAATCACAAACGTTGCGTTGTTCTTCCTCTTTGGAACGTTGTCTAGAGCCTCTTGAATGGTCTTGTATTTCCCACTTCCATCCTGGGCAACCACAATGTTAGGTTTCCTCCCTCGAAGAGTGAAAAGCCGTCTCATCCCAGAGTTCGCCCACTCCGGGGTATCATCGTGCCCGACAACTGGAATCTCCTCCAGAAGTCGTCGCTTGCTGATCCCCGGAATCTGCAACTCCGTCAACATCGACGAGATCTCTGTCACCATCGCCAAACCGTTGCTGCTCAACCGCATCGACGTCTTCAATGCCTTCTTCATCTTCTCCGCCGCTTTCCCAGTCGTATTTTCGAATGCATCCAAGCAAGTTTCCTATAATAGACCAACAAAAACATACAACAATTAAATTACTTTTAAAACTAGTTTTATCAACTTCAGTGTAAACCCTATTAATTACCTGGTAAGTAATGGTGGCGCTGAGCCAGATCTTGATATCGATCAAGATCTCGTCGACCTTAGTAAAGTCGAACTCACCGAGCTTGTTGATCGAGTATTTAAGCTCGTCAACGGAGAAATCCATGAGCTCCTTACAGCCAGCAAGGGCTTGGGAGGCTCTAGGGTCTTTCTCAATCTCTTGCAAGGTCACAGATTTATTAGCCGCAGCTTGGATTAACTTCACGGCAGCCTTGAACCCAGCTTGAACCAATTGCATAGGGTCTGAAGAATTGTTACCAGCTGCTTTAAGGCTAGCAATACATTCTTTTTTGTAATCAGTAGGTTGGCAAATGGCTTGAATGGCTTTCAAGGAAGCAGATATTTCATGGGACTTGCTTCCGCTGTTGGGATCGCTACTTCCGTCTTGGTTTAGGTTAACACCGACCGTCACCGCCACCACCATCGCTACCAGTAACATCGACGAGACACCGATGATGGCGTATCTTTTCTTGTTCTGAGAATCATCATCTTGATAGCCCATTTCAGAACACCTCAGACCTCTTTTTTTTTGTTTCTTTTCTCTTTGAAAGACCAAATGGTGGTTTTTTTTTTTTTTTTTTTTTTCTTTCTGTATACAATTTCTCCCTCTAGAGAAGGCTAAGAGAGGTGGAAAAAAGAAATAAAAGAATGAAGAAAAAAAAAGTGGTTTTTTTTGGAGCTAGTTGGGGACCTTCCTTTTAGAAGCCCCTTCTAGGAGAGTGTGGGTTTGAAGAGATTGAGAGAAGAGGAATGTTTATATAGGGAGAAGCAAGAGAAGCAAATGTGTTAGGTTTCAAAAGTTAGTTTAACTCTCCTCTAAAATTGTGGCTAAAAGAGGGAATCAATGGGTTTGATTTGTTTTTGTTTACTAAAAATGCCAAGCTTAATCAATAGCCAACCAATTTGTTAAGCCTGCCCCTACTCTTTAGCTATCTCAAATTTTAACCTTTTTTTTTTTTTTACTAAAAATAAATATTTCTTATAATGATTAAATATTGGTCATAAAATACTAATATCAGGTTAAATTAATGTAAGTTAAGCTAATTAAACAATTGACAACTTCTCTTAAAATTTTAGGGTTGTGCATTTTCAAGCCCATATTTAAATTATCTATATTTATATTTAATATGTATACTATATTATAAAGCTAGTTGAAAAACATTTTTAGACAAAAAAAAAAAAAAAATCCTTTAAATTTGAGTTAATTGCATCAATAAAATCTAAAAAACTATAATTTGATTCTTTAAGGATTTTGAAGATATGATTTGAAACCAAATCAAATTAAGATTTGAATTTAAATTCCAAAAACAAAATTATATTATATTGAAATTAGGTTATATTGTATGAAAAAATATTATAATAGAAAACTATAATATAATATAAAAAAAAATATTATATTAAAATTAGTAAGATTACAAAATACAAAATCATAATATAAATTGAAAAAACAAAACTAATATAAGAATATATAAACTTAATCTTAATCTTAATTTTAAATTTATTTTACTTAACAATGTTTTGCTCAAATTAAAAAAAACTAGGTAAAACTAAAAAGAGGTGATTATATATATACATTTAAGAATAATTTAAGAGTTTGTTAAATGTCATTACGATGATAACTCAACTGACATATTGTATAGTTTAGTGACGGAGAGGTCACGAGTTCGATTCCTCACCTCCACTTGTTGTAAAAAAAAAAAATTAAAAATCTTAAACGGTAAAATTATTTCTCATTTTCTTTTCTAAGTCCAAGTTGCATTTATCAGAATATTTTCATTTTTTTTCTTGAGTTAAAAAATTGGAGGTAAGGAACATCTTTATGACAATTGAATTATTCAATTGCATAGCAATCTTTTCATTAGAATAAATTGTAAACAATATATATCGTTATAGCCCGACAAACCGATATTATTGTTTACATTATTTTTTTTTTAAAAAAAATGATATTTTATAAACTTCAAGTGAACTTCTCTCTATTAATAAAATAATATATTTTGCCAAAAAGAGCGCATAACTCAATTGACATTGTATGAATTAGAGACCTAGATTTTAGGTTCAATTCCTCACCACCACACGTTGTCAAAAAAAAATTAAAAAAATTAAATAACATATCTTAATTGTAAAGAGAGTTATATATATTTGCAATATATTGTTTATTTTTTTAGAATGTCATATCTAATATTTCTTCTGTATTAAATAGAAAATTGATTATTAGGAACATGTTTGAAAATTATACATTATAGTAAAGGGTATGTATGTCCAAGAAATGGTTTTCAACTCTCCCACATTTTAATAAAGTGATAGTAAAGATATAATATAAATAAACCAATGAAAATGATTTAATAATTGTTTCTTGTTTATTTTTTTATTTTTTTTATTCATCTTTTTATAGTTTAAATAAAATTTATTTATATATTATAAAAAAAATATAACATAAATTAAAACATAAAAAAAGTAATTATCAAACATGTTTTGTTATATTTAATAATTGTTTCTCGTTACATCAGGTTGAATGGTCGTCAACATGGTCTCTTCAATGACTTTAGCAATAAATCATGCATCGTTGAAGATATACAAAGTTTTTCGGACAAGATACAAAGTAGTATAATTGACACAAGTGAGAGACGATGATGTACATTTGAAGGATAGATACAATTTTATCGTTGTTTTTAATTTTGCATCGAGACTTATTTGTATTTGATTATGTAAACTTCGGCTAATTATTTTTTATATGTTTTAATGCATATTATATCTTTTTTATATTATGTAAAATGAAAAACTACAAAGAAAAAAAATAAACAAGAAATAATTATCAAACATTTTGTTTCTGTTTCTTTTTTTCAAGAAACAGGAAACATGAAACGAGAACATTATCACAAAATATAATATTCAAAATTAAATATTCTAACATACATTATTATTAATGATACATAATTTCAAAATTATTTTTAAGAACATTTTAGGTTGAATGATGGTCAAGAAATTAACGGACTCTACTCTTTATAGTTTCTCGATTTTTTTTTTCAACTTTAAAGAAACGATTCTTAAAATTTAGAAACGATAATGATTATCAAACAAATTTGTTTCTTAAAAAATGAGAAACAGAAACAAGAAACAAGAAACAAGAAACAAGAACTCAAATGGGCCTAAGAGACCCTTTTATGGTAACCATTTTGAATTTAGGTTTTAGGTTTTCCTTTATTCTATTTTATATTTTTTAAATAAACCCCATATATGTTTGATAATAGTTTCTAGGTTTTTGTTTATAAAATAAGTCAACATCTTCGACCCAAAAAAAAAAAATTTGTTGCTTTTATAAATAGAAAGGGAAAAAAATATAGTTGGGAAAATAGAGAGAAAAATAGATGAGAGAGAGAAAAGCATAGAGGAAAAAAAAAGCTATTGAATGAAAAAAATAAAAAATAAATAAACAGAGAACAAAAGATTCTTAAAAAAAAAAAAAAAAAACGTTAAAAATGATAAAAGTACATAGGAGGAAATAGGTTAAAAGAAAGAAAAATTAAATATGAAGAAGTAAAGGTGAGATTTAAAAAAATAGAGTTATTTTCTAAAGAGTAAAACATAATATATATCAATTGACATAAGATTGTATTTTTGAGAAGAGTTCATGGGTTTAATTCCTCCATTAATTAAAACTCACATTTTGAGTTTTTTTTTTCTTTTTCTTTTTTTAATATTTTTTTCATTTTTTTTTTATTTTTATGCTTTTTGAGTTTTTTTCTATACTTTTTGAATTTTTTTCACTTATTATTTTTTTTAATTATGTTTTTTTGAGTTTTTTTCTCTCCTTCCTCTTTTTCAGATTTGACTTTTTAAGCTTTTTTTATATTTTTAACTCAGTTTTATGCAAAATCAGAGTAGCAAATAGGAGAAAAATAGACAGAAAATGAAATTGAAATTTCCAACTCTCCCTTCCTCTAAAAGTGAAAGGAAATACCCTTCATATCCATAACCATGGTATCAGAGCCTTAGGGCAAAATTCTTCTTTCTTCTCTTCTCCTCCCTTTTTTCGGCAAACATCATGTCTACCTCAACGGTAGTCAACATGTCTACCTCAACGGCAGCCAACAAATCCTCATTCCACCCGACTCTTGTTGTATCTAACATCAAGAACCATGTCTACATCACTCTTGAGATGGAAAATTTCCAATATGCGACATGGGCGGAACTTTTCAAAATTCACGCACGGTCTCATCGGGTCCTCAATCACATCATTCTACCGAAAGATGGCGTCGTTGAGCCTACAACCGATGAGGAGAAAGAACTGTGGACAACCCTCGATGCTACAGTTCTACAATGGATTTATGCAACCATTTCGCATGACTTGTTGCATACAATTCTCGAACCTGACTCAACGACAATGGAAGCTTGAAATCGATTGCGTGATATATTCCAAGACAACAAAATTCTCGTGCGGTAACACTTGAGCAAGAATTCTCTCACACAAACATGGAGGATTTTCCTAATGTCTCTGCGTATTGTCAACATCTCAAGATTCTATCAGATCAACTCAAGAACGTTGGGGCTCCAGTCTCGAACAACCGTCTCATTCTTCAATTGGTCGTCGGTCTCACCGAAGCTTATAGAGGAGTGGGCACACTCATTCGTCAGAGTGATCCCCTTCTACTATTCTATAAAGCTCGTTCCATGCTCACTCTTGAAGAGGCGGGCTTAGCAAAACAGACCACCACAAATTCTCAAGCCGCCATGATCGCTCGAACAACCGATGATAATGATGGAGCGCATGTAGCGCAGCGGAAGCGAGACGGATCATTGGCACTCTAATTTCATCAATTTAGCTAAATAAGAAACATGCTCAAAGCTTTGAAATAAAAGGAATTAGAACACATACCTCTTGTAGTTCTAAGGACTTCTATTATGATGCTCGAATCTCTTCACGAACCCTTCAAAGCTTCTCTCGAACTCTCCGAGAACCACCTCCGGTAGTCCCGCTATCATCGGGCCGAGCAACGAAGTGGTGGGACTCCTTTACGGAAGAAATTTTTTGGAAGAAGAAGATGAAAGTGATGAGGATTTTGTGAGAAATATCTAACACTTAGCTTTCTAATTTCTCAAGTAACATGAACTCTTCATCAACCCTCATCCAAATGTTCAAACTCTTTGAAAATTCATCAACCTCAAACCATTTGAACTTCATCCAATTTATAGGAAATTCACATGCAACAAACTCTTTGCTTAGCATGACACCTCAAATTGGATGAATTAGTCTTCACACAAGTGTTCAACAATTGATGAGTTTATATATGTAGTCGGTGATTCACAATCCACTTCACAACTTGGATAAACCCACTCAACTTGGATAAACTCACTTGACTTGGATAAATCCACTTGGATAATCCCACTTGTAATATTTTGTGATTTTAAAATTAATTCATAATTAATTTTAATAAACAAAATAAATTTTAATTAATTAAACTTTTTAATTAATTAATATTATTATTTATTTCAATATCAAATATTAATTAAATAATAAAACTAATTTCGGTTTCTTAAACCGAATCATCACACATGAATCCCTATTCATGTTTTAGACCGATCCCATATTTAAATCATATTTAAATATGTCCATCATTCTTCCAAAAATTAATTTGAATAAATTCAAATTCTTTTTCTCTCATATTGTTACACGGCTTAATCCGAGCTAGCCAGGAGAACCTAAAGAACCTATAGATCATGAGCTCCAACGATACGAGATTAACTGGCCAAACTCTTTAGCCAAGCTAACCAACATTCGTTAACCCTCAGAGACTCCACTAAAGTCCAAGGGTTGCACTCTCCTCACCGTAGATATATTTTTGTCCTATTGATATAACCATCATCAGTAAGTCGATCCTTCACAGGTCGTTCGTAATTACAGCTGGGTCAAAATTATCGTTTTACCCCCGTAATTACATCTTGTTCCTTAAGTCCCACTGATCCTCTAATGAACTATTGGTTTGTGGTCCAACCACCAAACCGATTGGTATGTGATCTCATCATTATACCAAGTCCCTCTCGGGCCAATGAGAGGGTGGGATCCCTAGTTCAAGACCTAGAGTCAGCACTTAAGGGAACAACCTCTCTACTAATCCCTCAAGGCGGGTAGGAGTGAATTCCATCTTGCAGGACTATGTTCCCAGCTACCTACCTGGTCTTATCCCCAAGATGGTATGCTTATTGAGTCGGCAATCTCGGGTCACTCTCACCCATACAAGTCAAAGGATAAGCCCGAATAAACAGGAGTTCATAGCATGCTCATGATTCAGATCGAGTTACCTAGGTCATCATATGAAAAAGTCGGTCTTTACAGTAAACGGAGTTATAAAGAAAGAGCGACTTGTTTCGCGGTTCAGTCTTATGCAAACTCATTGCACATGACGCCCCCACTCGCATGTATCCACATGAACGATTTCGGATCACATCGTTTGTACTATACAAAGCGGGCCGCGTCCAATAGTGTCCCCAGGATAAGGTACCCAGCCTTATCCCTATACTATAGACGATTCTGACTATTATACTTGAACTTGATCCACAATCATGTCACACATGAAGTTCAAGTATACAACCTATAGCCATGGGTTCTTTGTTTATTGGAGTTAGGTTAAAAGTAAACACAATTCACTTTATTCAATAACAACTTTACTGAATAAAACTCAATAACAACTTTATTGCAAAATAGAATATATATTCAGTTTACAAACCACGAGTTTTAGGACATAAAGCCTAACAAACTCTCACTTGGACTAAAACGTCAGTGGAGTACATGCTGGATGAGAAAAACTGGAATATCTTTTATTCATGGTTTTTCTCCCACTATCCTACTGTACAACTCGTAGTCCTAGACTCACTAGGTGCCCCTCGAACACTTTTGTCGTGAGGGACATTGTAAACGAATCAGCAATATTGTGCTCCGAGGTAATTTGCGTGACAATCACGTGTCCTCGTTGCACTATCTCTCTGATGAGATGATATTTCCGTTCAATGTGGTTTCCACGCTTATGGTTCTTGGTTCTCTGGAATTTTCCACAGCACCAGTATTATCACAATAAAGTGTGATTAGCAAATTCATATTTGGAACAGCTTCCAAATCCGTCAAGAACTTCCTAAGCCATACAACCTCTTTCACAGCTTCGCAAGCCGTGACATACTCAGCTTCCATGGTGGAGTCAACAATACAACATTGATTTATACTCCTCCATACTATTGCCCCTCCGTTAAGAGTGAACACTGATCCCGATATGGATTTTCTCGAATCCTTATCGGTTTGAAAATGAGAGTCAGTGTATCTTGTAAGGATCAAATCCTTCGCGCCATACACGAGCACACAGTCCCTCGTTCACCTAAGATACTTGAGGATGTGTTTAACGGCAGTCCAATGATCATATCCTGGATTGGACTGATACCTACTGACAATTTCCACTACATAGCATATGTCGGGTCGTGTACATAACATGGTGTACATCAAACTACCGACTGCTGATGCATAGGGAATTCGTCTCATATGCTCAACTTCTTGAGGTGTCTTAGGACACTCTTCCTTTGACAATTGAATTCCATGTCTGAAAGGTAACAAACCTTTCTTTGAATTCTGCATCGAATATCGTATCAACACCTTGTCGATATAAGATGCTTGAGACAGCGCTAGCGTTTTGTTCTTACGATTCCTTACGATTTGAATCCCTAGAACAAACTGAGCCTCTCCCAAATCTTTCATTTGGAATTGGGTCAATAGCCATTGCTTAACGTCAGTCAGGAACCCTACATCATTCCCAATGAGTAGGATATCATCTACGTATAAGACTAAGAAAGCTACAACAGAATTGACTATTTTCTTGTAGACACAAGGTTCGTCAACATTCTGTTCAAAGCCATAAGATTTGATCGCAGTATCAAACCTTATATTCCAGGATCTAGACGCTTGCTTCAATCCATAAATTGATCGATTAAGCTTGCAAACCTTTTGCTTTTGACCCTGAACTATGAACCCCTCTAGTTGAGCCATATAGATACTCTCTTTAAGATTGTCATTCAAAAAGGCTGTCTTGACATCCATTTGCCAAATTTCATAATCATAAAACGTGGAAATGGATAAGAGTATTCTAATCGACTTTAACATGGCAACAGGGGAGAAGGTTTCTTCACAGTCCACCCCTTCCCTCTAGGAATAACCCTTTGCCACAAGTCGAGCCTTAAAGGTTTGCACCTTACCGGCTTGGTCTCGTTTCCTCTTGTAGATCCACTTGCAACCGATAGGTCTTTCACCATCAGGTTACTCTACAAGATCCCAGACCGAATTGAAGTACATCGACTCCATTTCGAGGTCCATGGCTTTAAGCCACTGGTCCTTATCTATGTCATTCATTGCCTGTTTAAAGGTCAATGGATCCTCAACGCCGTCATCAGGTATGACGACTTGAGTTTCTGTTAAACCCATGTAGCGGTCGGGTTGTCTCACATCCCTCCCACTACGTCGAGGTATTCTCAACTCTTGAGAAGGACCAGCCTGATCAACAACTCTTGTTGACCTATCTGTAGCTTTCTTGGAAAGTTCGGTCAAAATAATTTTGCTCGAAGATTGATGATCTCTCATGTGGTCTTCCTCTAAGAACGTGGTATTTGTCGATACAAGCACCTTGTCTTGTTGAAGATCGTAAAATAGACCACCTTTCGTTTCCTTGGGGTAGCCTACGAATAAACATAATTTTGAACGATGTTCCAACTTCTTTGGATTGGGCACCAACACATGTGTCGGACACCCCCAAATTCTGAAGTGACGTAAACTCACTTTACGCCCTCTCCATAACTCATAAGGTGTTTCTGAAACACTCTTAGAGGGAAGTGCGTTCAAAATATATACAGCAACCTCTACTGCATATCCCCAAAACGAACTAGGCAGTTGAGCATAGCTCATCATAGATCGAACCATGTCTAACAAGGTTCTATTTCTCCTTTCGGAAACACCGTTCTGCTGCGGTGTTTCGGGTGCTGAGATTTGGGATACTATTCCATGTTCTATCATATAGTCATGGAATCTTAAATCCATATACTCTCCACCTCAATCTGATCAAAGTGTTTTAATCGTTTTACCTAATGTGTTCTCAACCTCTGCCTTATACTCCTTGAACTTTTCAAGTGCTTCGAACTTATGATGCATTAGGTAAAGATAGCCGTACCTAGAATAGTCATCAATGAAGCTGATGAAATATTCATACTCTCCCCGTGCTTTAACATTCATCGGACCACAAAGGTCTGAATGTACAAGCTCTAGAGTTTCTTTGGACCTATGACATTTTTCAGAAAAAGATCGTTTGGTCATCTTGCCCTCAAGACAAGACTCACATGGTGGTAAAGAGTTGTCCTCTAACCGATTTAGGAGACCACTCTTAACCAATCTCCCAATCCTAATGAGATTAATGTGGTCTAGTCTCAAGTGCCAAAGATAGGTACTTGGAGAAAGTTTCTACCTTTTAGTTTGAGTCTCAGTTGTTTTAAACATCTCGGTGTTCAAAATAACTTTTGCTTCTGTTGGTCTTAACACATACAAGTTGTTTTTAAGTTTCGCAGAACATATATGTACATCTCTTTTGCTAATGAACGCTTCATTAAAATCAAAAGATACTTTATACAAATGTTCAAGTAAACAAGAGATAGATACAAGGTTCCTTTTAAAACTAGGAACCAACAGTACATTTTCAAGTAAAATGAAACTATCTCTATATTACAACTTGACAGCTCCCACTACCTTGGCTGAGACAACCTCTCCTGTTCCAACCCTGAGAGTTATCTTACCTTCAGCAAGCAGCTACCAGGAACTAGTTTCCTGGAAAGAAGAACAAACATGGTTAATGGCTCCTGAATCCAGTATCCAGGCAGAACTATCATGTTCCACTAAACATGTTTCAACAACGAGTAAATCATATTTACTTAGTTGTTTCTTCTCAACTTTCCTCGCCATGAGGGTATCATGATAGACCGATGAGGACGGTTGTCCAAACATCGTCTGTAATGAATCCATGATCTCCTTAGCGGAGACCATTACCTCATGCTTCTTAGCTAACACATCGGATGTGCTGGCCAAGATGTAGACTCAGGCTTTATCATTAGCCCTAATCCACCTGTCAAATGCATCTCGAACAGTTCGAGTTGCAGACGAGCTAGGAGGGGGAGGACATTCCTCTGTTAAGACAAACCTAAGATCATCGATAACAAGAATCACATTCAAGTTCGATTTCCAAGTCGTGTAGTTATCGCCGTTTAGTTTATCAGAAGCTAGTAATTGAAACAAGCTAAACATGCTGAAAAAGAATAAATTCTATTAGTGAATTGAACTTAACCTATTTTTAACAACCAATCAAGAATTTAGCAAAAAGTAATAATGTACCCATAAACTCATTATTAATTTGCAACGATACTTCAGTGAGTCAGAATGATTGCTACCGTGGGGCAGCCAACCACTCCTTCACTGAACCAAGACAATCTTGACTAAATGCTAATACCATAATAACTCATATTCCTATAGCATCTTAGTTATCGTTGTTTGGTCAAGATTTTACTAACTCCTTAGCAAATCTTGTAAGTGTGACCCGCCATTTTTAGATTTCTTAGGGCGGCCCCAACAGTGCGACCGTATGGAATGTCAGTGTTGGGAATGGCTCTAAGTAATCTTTATTCATTTCTGGTGACTGAGATGTTCCAACTCCCATGAAACGACCCTCCGTATGGACGGTGCCTCTAAGAGCAACCAGCAGGCGGAACATGGGAATCTCACGGTTCAATCCAATGGAGGAGACCGCAGGATGTATTGACATACTTCCTTCTTCCACTTACTATAAATACTTTCTCCATTCACCTTGCTATTGATTTTCGCAAACACCACCCGTCTGGAGATGCCCTATTGACATCATGAGGCCGAGCATAAATCTCACGGTGTGAACTTCACAGAGAGCGTAGGAGGAGATTGATATATCATATATACCTTCTCAACACCACTACTAAGTATTTTAGAATGGTTTGAGTATACTTTTACTTAGGCATTATCCGGCTAAGACAATAAAACCTAAGTCTAGGTCAAACATACTTTTACCTAAGATGTCTAGGTGATAAACGCTTTATAACCTTACACCTCTCACGTGCATGCTCATAAAGCCAGGTTAACTTAACAAAAGTACCAGGTCGATCCCCAGGTAGGAGGTGTTCCGTAAACCGTCATCTTAAATACCTCCAACCTTAGTACAGGATCTCACCAAGTGAGTTCTCTTGTAACCTTAGCTTTACAAGATATCGACCTATTTTAACTATTAAAACAAATCGATACTAAATTCCTAATCGCATTGGAATTCTTTAACCCTTAGTGAGCATGCATTTATCTTTGTCATAGATTTTAAATGTCTATCTCATTTTACAACGCTTTATAAAACAAAGACATTCTATAACATGCTTTCTAAGCTAGAATATAACCATTACAATCATTCTATAACATGCTTCCCAAGCAAGAATATAACAATTATATTCAACTAAGGAAACTATGTTGTATGTTTAATTTCACATTTAATATAACACTTATATCAATTTATACTTTTAAACAAGCAACATCCAATTCATAAATTAATATAACACTTATATTAATTCTCATGAATTAAGCATGCATACTATACAACATAACACTTATATTATATTTTCAATGCATGCAACATGCTTCCTATGGTGGGATTTGAAATCTATATGGCATACTTTATGCACATACAAGAGACTTTAATTAAAACGTACATTCACAATGCATAATTAATTAAACACACTAAAGTGGACCGGTTTTGGCATCACGGGCAAGCAAGCAACTAAATTATTACAATAATAATTCATAAACTAGGTTGAGACGCTTCCGAACCCTTCGAACCGCCACGAACCAGCTTGAATTGCTTGAACCGGCCAAAAAAACAACAACTACAAGCTTCAAATAAGCTGAACCGGTCCAAAACAGTTGTCCCGACTTGAACAGCCCGGAACCGGACCAATAACGACCCGAACCGGACCAAAACCAACCCGAACTGGACCAAACGAGCGCTGAACTAAACCCTCAGAGGGTGAAGAATCCGGAACCGGTCTGACTTTCAGTAAACCGGACCGCCCGAGGACCGAACCGAACCGTTTCTTCCACCTTGCGTTGAACCGGTTTTGTGCTGGAATTTTGCAGGAAAAAAAAACATTATGCTGTTTTTTTCGACACCCGAGCTTTTGTCTTCGAATTGAAAGCCTATATGGACTCTAATGACTCCAAATGTTTTACAGACTCTTCTGCACACATTAAAGCCCATACACGCTCGGGCAATTACAAAACAAAGTACAAATAAAAGCTCAAAAAAATATGCCAAAACCGGAAAAACACTTTAGTCGCCCAGAAAAATAATTTCTGAAACAAATATCCACCGAGCTCAAATTGATGCAAATTGAGTGACCAAAAAAATGCTCTAATACCAATTGATGGAGCGCATGTAGCGCAGCGGAAGCGAGACGGATCATTGGCACTCTAATTTCATCAAATTAGCTAAATAAGAAACATGCTCAAAGCTTTGAAATAAAAGGAATTAGAACACATACCTCTTGTAGTTCTAAGAACTTCTATTCCGATGCTCGAATCTCTTCACGATCCCTTCAAAACTTCTCTCAAACTCTCCGAGAACCACCTCCGGTAGTCCCCCTATCATCGGGCCGAGCAACGGAGTGGTGGGACTCCTTTACAGAAGAAATTTTTTGGAAGAAGAAGATGGGAAGATGAAAGTGATGAGGATTTTGTGAGAAATATCTAACACTTAGCTTTCTAATTTCTCAAGTAACATGAACTCTTCATCAACCCTCAACCAAATGTTAAAACTCTTTGAAAATTCATAAACCTCAAACCATTTGAACTTCATCCAATTTATAGGCAATTCACATGCAACAAACTCTTTGCTTAGCATGACACCTCAAATTGGATAAATTAGTCTTCACACAAGTGTTCAACAATTGATGAGTTTATACATGTTGTTGGTGATTCACAATCCACTTCACAACTTGGATAAACCCACTCAACTTGGATAAATCCACTTGACTTGGATAAATCCACTCAACTTGGATAATCTCACTTGTAATATTTTGTCATTTTAAAATTAATTCATAATTAATTTTAATAAACAAAATAAATTTTAATTAATTAATATTATTATTTAATTCAATATCAAATATTAATTAAATAATAAGACTAATTTCGGTTTCTTAAACCGAATCATCACACATGAATCCCTATTCATGTTTTCGACCGATCCCATATTTAAATCATATTTAAATATGTCCATCATTCTTCCAAAAATTAATTTGAATAAATTCAAATTCTTTTTCTCTCATATTGTTACACGGCTTAATCTGAGCTAGCCAGGAGAACCTAAAGGACCTACAGATCATGAGCTCCAATGATACGAGATTAACCAACCAAACTCTTTAGCCAAGCTAACCAACATTCGTTAACCCTCAGAGACTCCACTAAAGTCCAAGGGTTGCACTCTCCTCACCGTAGATATATTTTTGTCCTATTGATATAACCATCATCAATAAGTCGATCCTTCACAGGTCGTTCGTAATTAAAGCTGGGTCAAAATTACCGTTTTACCCCCGTAATTACATCTTGTTCCTTAAGTCCCACTGATCCTCTAATGAACTATTGGTTTGTGGTTCAACCACCAAACCGATTGGTATGTGATCTCATCACTATACCAAGTCCCTCTCGGGCCAATGAGAGGGTGGGATCCCTAGTTCAAGACTCAGAGTCAACACTTAAGGGAACAACCTCTCTACTAATCCCTCAAGGCGGGTAGGAGTGAATTCCATCTCGCAGGACTATGTTCCCAACTACTGACCCGGTCTTATCCCCAAGATGGTAGGCTTATTGAGTCGGCAATCTCGGGCCACTCTCACCCATACAAGTCAAAGGATAAGCCCGAATAAACAGGAGTTCATAGTGTGCTCAGGATTCAGATTGAGTTACCTAGGTCATCATATGAAAAAGTCGGTCTTTACAGTAAACGGAGTTATAAAGAAAGAGCGACTTGTTTCGCGGTTCAGTCTTATGCAAACTCATTGCACATGACGCCCCCACTCGCATGTCTCCACATGAACGATTTTGGATCACATCGTTTGTACTATACAAAGCGGGCCACGTCCAATAGTGTCCCCAGGATAAGCCTTATTCTATACTATAGACGGCTTTGGCTATTACTTGAACTTGATCCACAATCATGTCACACATGAAGTTCAAGTATACAACCTATAGCCATGGGTTCTTTGTTTATTTGAGTTAGGTTCAAAGTAAACACAATTCACTTTATTCAATAACAACTTTACTGAATAAAACTCAATAATAACTTTTTTGCAAAATAGAATATATATTCAGTTTACAAACCACGAGTTTTAGGACATAAAACCCAACAGATAATTCTTCATAGAATTCTGCCCCACCAAATCGCACCGACCATCATGACAATAGAGGTCAAAATCGCCACAATGGAGGTAAGAACCACGGGGGTGGTAGGGGTGGAGTGAAGGCCAGCGGCGGTCGAAACGGCAATAGCCGCGGCGGCAAAAAATAGCGTTCCGGTCAGCAACAATGGCAGTCGTGGACGAACAATGGGCAACCATGGACGAACAGTGGGCCGCCGTGGACGGGTAGTGGACACCAACAGTGGCCGTGGTCTTTTCTCCCTTGGGCGGTTCCTCCTTGCCCTTACCCAACGACGTCTTGGACCTGACCTAACAATCCACAACGACAAAATGAGGCCCACACCCACAGCAGGCATATTCTGCCACCAACCAGCCCACTCCAACCGACATCGAGGCCGCAATGCACACTCTTGGAATTAATCCTCCTGATGCACAATGGTACATGGATACTGCCGCTACCTCTCATATAACATCCACGCAAGGTAATCTCTCGTCTTATTTTAATTTGAGCAAAAATCGTGGTATAATTGTTGGAAATGGTCATACACACTTATCTCCCCCAAATCCACCATTATCTTTAAAAAATGTTCTTTATGCCCCTCAACTCATTAAAAACTTAGTTTCAGTTAGAAAATTTACTACTGATAACTCTGTTTCCGTTGAATTTGATCATTTTGGGTTTTCTGTGAAGGACTTTCAAACGGGGATACGTCTAAGGAGATGTAATAGTCAGGGCGAACTTTATCCCATCATCACCACCACCACAAATCCATCCACACCACCTTCAAATTTTGCTGCTTTAGCACCTTCCCTATGGCATGAGCGTTTGGGTCATCCGGGAGCACCTGTTTTTGATTCCCTTAGGCTAAATAACTTTATTGAATGTACTAGAACTCGTAGTTCTCATATTTGTCATTCTTGCCCACTTGGAAAGCATGTTAAATTGTCTTTTGTTGCATCTTCTTCTCGCACTTTTATACCTTTTGATATTATTCATACTGATCTTTGGACATCTCCTATTTTGAGTTCTTTAGGCCACAAATATTATATTCTCTTGCTAGATGATTACTCTAGTTTTTTGTGGACATTTCCCTTATCTAAAAAGTCACAAGTTTTTTCCACTTTCTTGACTTTTAGAGCTTTCATTCACACTCAATTTGAAAGAGAAATTAAAAACATTCAATGTGATAATGGTAGGGAATTTGATAATGGGTCATTTTGGGATTTTTGTAAAACTCATGGTTTATCTTTTCGCTTCTCTTGTCCTCATACTTCATCACAAAATAGAAAGGCCGAAAGAAAAATTTGTACCATTAACAACATTGTTCGCACTTTACTTGCTCATGCTTCTTTACCAAATTCTTTTTGGCATCATGCATTACAAATGACAACCTAACTTCTCAACATCCTTCCAAATAAACAATTAGTCTATCAATCTCCTCTCTAAAAATTCTCTATCACAAAGACCCATCGTACTCTCTTCTTAGAGTGTTTGGTTGCTTATGTTACCCTTTTTTTCCATCTACTACCATTCACAAATTACAACCTCGCTCCACACCATGTGTATTTTTGGGATATCCGTCTCATCATCGTGGCTACAAATGTTATGATTTATCCTCAAATAAAATCATACTAAGTCGTCACGTGAAACAATATGATTTTTGATGCTTTATTCACTTGAGGGAACCTCATTTATATACTAGTTACAAATGTATAATTAGTCTAACCACATAGTAAGACTAGGCTATAATGAAGGTAACAAACATGCTAAGTCTTTAGGCCTAATTTATGGTAACCATATGTTTGGTTGACAAGACCAAGTTCATTCTAATTCTATCACACCCCCGCAGTCGAAACGGGATGTTGGCGGATGTTGAGACTGTCCCGAAATTCGTTGAACAAGATCAATGGAAGACCTTTTTGTAAAAATGTCTGCAATCTGATGTCGGGATGGGACATGTAAGACACGTACGTGGCCACGAGCGACTTTTACACGAACAAAATGAATATCCATTTCGATATGTTTGGTGCGCTGATGTTGAACTGGATTTCCTGAGAGATATACAACACTAATATTATCACAATAGACCAATGTGACATTTTGAATAGGACAATGAAGTTCCAGAAAAAGGTTTCTGTTGCGTGCTCAGTGTGTGTGTAAATTAGATGCGAAGAGCACTCAGATCATGCAAGTATACATGGTCTGCAGCAAGTGATAAGTATATTTTATATCATTTTCCCACAGAGATTTGATTAAGTTTATGCTAAGTACAGATTGATTGAAGGAAAATGTAACCGGTGACCAAATGTTGTTGGTTGGGTTGTTGCGTTAACGATTTGATGCGTGTTAAATTAGATAAGGTAACTAGAAATGAATGGATTTTGGGTTGAGACACGAATTTATAACGGGTGCAAAAAAAATGCAAGGTTACACAAAGCAAGATGAGTTAAGGAGACTACAATGTTAAAGAATAGTTAAGGAGACTCAATAATAGCTGAAATGCTCAGAAGACTTCATGAATATTTAGCAAGTAAAGACCTAAATAACTCTCATTTGGAGAGTTAACACACCCCCATACTTGAGCTATTGCTAGCCCTCGAGCAACACTATAAACTCACATTCCCTCTCTTTCTCTCTTTCTGCCTTTTCTAACTGTCTAGCTGCTATGTCTTTTCTTTATCTCTAACTTAACTATTTTGTTATTCTCTTAGGCTTATTGCCGAAGGCAATGCTGTCCTGTGACTCACTTTTAAACTAAAGCCAACTTTCTCATGCTATCATTCTGATTTCCTTTGCCTTTTAAACCTCAAGTTCTTTATAACTCCCCGTCTTTTGGTTTATCCACCTAGATTATCAAGCTCATGTGCAGTAAACCCTTAGCTCTAAAATCCACTTAATCTCAACTTGAACTCAGTACATGCTTCTAGACTTTAATTATCACAATTTTTTTTTTATAACCTCCTAAGAATCCTTAAGGTCATACCATGCTTAGAACCATAAAGAATCAGAGTACAATATCCAAAGAACAATTAAGCCATGGCATCACCTTTAAGGACTGTTACGTCTCCAAAAGTGACTATTTTAGGACTTATTTGTGATAGGAAGTTGTGCATTTGTAAGTGGTTTTGGTAGGATTTAGCTTGAACTTGTGCTTATATATGAGAATTAGAAGAATGAAGCTAAATTAGGACTTATATGCAAAAGGAAAGAAAAGGAATTAAAAACAAAGTTAAAGGAATGAAAATTGTGTATTGCGGAGGCATTGCGGAAACATTGCTAAAACCGCAATGTTTTAAGTGAAATCCGTAAGTTGCCTAACCTTTTTCTGTTTTGTTCCGATATTTCAGGGATCCATTCTTTCTCCTCCAGCCACGTAGAAGTACGACGTTGAGAATGGATGGTTCTCCTTGACCCAATCGCACCTGCAGAATACTATAAAAGGAGGTCAAAGTGGAAGGTTGAAACACACTCGAACAGCGTAGACTTCTCAGTTCAACGCAGCTTCTTCCACTCTTTTTCTCTCTTCCGTCTGTTGGTTTGAAAGGTTTGATAACTCCATTTTGGAGCTATTAAATACGTCCTAATTATAGCTAAAGACCGCTTCCAATTGATTAAATGTATCTCTTTTGTAGGAGAAAAGCGGCAAAGAGCTCGTGCGTCCATTGGGCATGTTCGAGCGCTTAAAGCAGAGTTTTAGCGCCCCGGGAATGCATCGGGAAGAGGGGAGTTTGTTCCGTGAAGAAACGGGCCAAAACAGCCTTGGAGAGGCAAAGCATCAGCCCCAAACCCGAGAGCCAGCGTCGAGCTATAGCGTCGAGACGCTGGCTCGACGCTGGAAAAACCCGAGAGCAAGCGTCGAGTGATAGCGTCGAGACGCTAGCTCGACGCTGCCCTGGCGTCGAGACCCTGCTTGGCGTCGAGACGCTCCGGAGGAGGCGCGCGCAGGAAATTCATCGGGGCAGCGTCGCGACGCTGGCCTTGCGTCGCGACGCCAGCGCGCGCGCGCGCGGATCACTTAGGGCACAGCGTCGAGACGCTGGCCTAGCGTCTCGACGCTACGACGAAGGCAGTAGCTAAAAGACGATTTTTCTGCACTTTTTTGAAGATCTTCTCCAAGCCTTTTCTCCTTCATCTCTCAACGGAATCCGGCGATTCTTCTTCCCTTCTTCCCCATTTTCTCTCTACTTTCCGTGGAGCTCCGCCATTGTTGGCATGCGAGTGAGCTCCATTTCCATTTGTAATACGTAGATGAACTCTTCCATGGTCGTTGGTGGAGCGGGATTGACGATCCGCGCCATGAGCGGCTAAGGTAAGGGTGACGGTTTGGGATTTTGTTTAGGGGAATTTTGTTAGACATTATTGCTTTGATAATCCGAGTATGAATTTGCATATTGGTTCTGTTTACATTGCATTTATTTACTTTGCTTAATCCAACGCGCATGCTAAATTATGTTGATTGACACTCGGATAGTTTCGCATGTTGTGTATGTTAAAGAGTAGCGATGCCGTGCCTCTCACTGCTCGACTAAGTAACACAGGTAAATAGAACTAAATCGAAGTATCGGGTCGGGTAGGATAATTGTTGGTTGCATACGGCGTTTGCGGGCAACCTACTAGCAATTAGAATTCACGCCCGAATGTTCGTCGCGGTTAGCTAGTAACTGTCTAAATTCATCTTAGGACTGATCATCTTAATGTGAGATTAGATAACGTGTAATTAGGACTGTGTGGCCTAATTAAAATCCATGAAGTCGGCTACTTTGGGGCTTCTCTGGTAGTCGTCCGCGTGCTTAGTAAACTGAATTCCATGTTATTAGAATTAAATGATAAGTTGTATTTGTCTAACAATTGACCCCGAGACTCCCCAAACCGTGCACACATTTTCTACATATTATTTCTTTCTTCCGTTAGCTTTCTTATTGATTTCTTTGCATGATTAAAACCCCCCGTTACCAATTAATCGATCAAATCCCAATTTCATTAGTAAATTCAACTCTCCTATTCCTTGGATCGACCCTGTTACCACTGGCTGCAAAGCCTTGGCAATAGGCATTATAAATTTATTTTGGCAAGCCTCGACAGCTTGAGTTTATAGCGATAGTTCAAAAATATCGTTACCAAAATTGGCGCCGTTGCCGGGGAATAGGCAATTGATTGGATTTATGATTGAAGTTTGAATTTGATTTATTAATGGTTGACTGAAATTTTTTTCTGTTTGTATGTTGTATGTTTAGATTTTTGTTTGTGTATGACCCGTTCCTCTGAGGGTAGTTTGCAGTATATTCCTGAGATTGACAGAGAGGAGCGGCGGTTACGTAGAGAAGCCCGGGAGGGGCAAGGAACGGTTGAAAGAGAAGAAGGCAATCCCTTCTTGTTTGACGAGATGGCGCAAGGTGAAGCGCCACGGACGCTGAAGCAACTGGCAGCGCCAGACCTGAACCTGCAGCCTTTGTGCATTAACTACCCCGTGGTAGCAGGTAACTTCGAGCTGAAATCTGGTTTAATTCACCAGTTACCTTCTTTCCATGGAAATGCAGGTGAGGACGCGAACAAGCATTTGATGGAGTTCCATTGCGTCTGCGCGGGGATGAAGCCCGCAGGGGTCACGGAAGAGCAGCTGAATATGAGGGCATTCCCCTTCACGCTCAAGGACAAGGCCAAGGATTGGCTGTATTATTTGCCTTCCGGATCCATCACCACGTGGCAGGACATGAAGCGCGTATTTTTGGAAAAATACTTTCCCGCGTCCTTGGCCACCACTCTGCGGAAGAGGATTTATGGGATCACCCAGGATGTAGGTGAGTCCCTGCATGAGTATTGGGAACGCTTTGGGCGCCTGTGCGCGAGTTTCCCACACCACCAGATCGCCGATCAGCTGCTCATACAGTATTTTTATGAGGGGATGACGCCCCACGACAGGCAGATGATCGATGCAGCGAGTGGAGGGGCACTGATTGACAAGACCCCAGTTGAGGCCAAGCAGCTCATTGCAAATATGGCTACAAACTCGCAGCAGTTTGGGATCAGGGGGCAAGGACAAGTGCACAGCGTGGCTCAGAGCCATGAGATGTCTGAAATGAGGGCCCAGGTGGCCGAGATAGGTAGTATGTTGAAGAAAATTGTTGGAGGACAACGCGAAGAGGCGGAGGTCAATGCAATCGGGGGGTATGCTTCCAACCCAAGGAAGTATGATCCATATGCTAACACTTACAACCCCGGTTGGCGTGACCATCCTAACTTCAGCTATGGGAACAGGGAAGGACAAAATCGCTTCCAAGGCCAGTCCCAGGATAGGCCTAACTCTTCCACCCAGGCTCAAGCTTCGAGCTCCTCCAGCTCACTTGAAGAGATGGTCAGGACCATCGTGACTAGCACCAGCCAGTTCCAGAAAGAGGCTCGCGAGGAGCTAAATTCTCATAAGGCAGAGCTGCAGAATTTGAACAAGCAGCTGACACAAATGGCGGTGTCTATTAGTAAGATCGAGAGCAAGAGCTCGGGGAAGCTTCCTTCCCAAACTACAGTTAACTCATGTGAAAATGTGAGTGCCATTCAGCTGCGCAGTGGGAAGTCACTTTCCACCAGAGCTACGAAGGAAGCCACGGACAGCCTGAACGAGTCCGCCCCGATTGCTCTTGAGACTCAGAATGAGAAAAGAAATGAGAAGGTCAGTGTACCTGTGGATGTTGCCAAAGCACCATTCCCGAGTAGGCTTGCGAAGCCTACTTTGGAATCCGACGACGAGGAGGTCCTTCGAACCTTCCAAAAGGTGATGGTGAATATCCCGCTCCTAGAGGCAGTCAGTCAAGTGCCCAAATATGCAAAATTCTTAAGGAGCTGGTGCACTACGAAGAGGAAGTCCAGAGGGACTGAGAAAAAGAAAGAGAACGTCTCTGCCATACTCCCAGGTACGTTGCCTGCAAAGTGCAACGATCCAGGTACTTTTACTATCCCATGCACTATAGGTAGTAAAATTGTTCATAACGCCATGTTAGACCTAGGAGCCTCTGTTAATGTTATGTCTTATGCATTATATCGTGAACTGAATTTGAATGAAATGCATGAATGTAATGTTTCTGTTCAGTTGGCTAATGGGTCGAGCATCTGTCCTAGGGGGAAGGTAGAGGATGTTTTAGTTAGAGTCGGGAATATGACGTTTCCCGCCGATTTCCTTGTTTTAGATATGAAAGAAAGTTCATTGCATGCTTCGTCCTCTATGCTGTTAGGACGCCCTTTTCTTAAGACCGCTAGGGTCAAAATCGATGTGTATAAGGGCGTCGTGTCGTTAGAGTTTGATGATACTTTGCATGAGTTTTCTTTATTTGATGGGAAATCTGTTGCGAATGTTTCTGTTGTTTGTGAGCATGATGAGAATGGGAGTCTACCCTCGCGCTTGAGGGATGGTTCCCATGTCTCTGTTAAAATTTCTGATTTGAATTTGATGGATGATACTGATGGTTTTTGCACTAACATGTCTGATATTCACGTGCCCGAGGCACGAAGAGTGCAAAATGTTTTTCAGGTGAACGGTGGAAAAGGTGTGGCCATGGACAAGTATGGATCGTCCCCCGCACCTACAGACTATGGATGAGTCTGTCGAGAGAATACAGTCGAGCAACCGACTTTAAAAATTCTGCGCTCCCCGAAAGGCACCCTTAGGTAGCTTGTTGCATGAGAGTTAGTAGCTAATTAATTGAGAAAGCATGTGCTTAGCCTAATGTAAAAAAAAAAATAGAAAAGCATGTTTTGTAGAAAAGTTCCTCTCGAGGCGTTCCTCCTTCTTATTTGCGTTTAAAAGAAGTGAGCGTTAGTCCTTAAAAACGTGAAGTTTTATGCATGAATTTGACGTGTTAGGCAACTCGAGTAGGAAAGAAAAAGAAATGAAAAGTTGGTTCAAAGAACCCAAAATAAAAGAGTACAAAGTACTTTTGAAAAGAAAGAAAAAGAATGAGAAAATAATTAGGTCTCTTAATTTGTTTCTCTCTCTCGTGTAAGTCAAGTGTAGCTGTTCTTAAACGCTAGAAGTAGGGGGAAAACGGGATGTGCGTTGCATGTTGGTTTTCCGGGTTTACGTGAGTTTAGGAGTGGTTGTCTAGCACACACACACGTTAGGGGGCAAGAGTTAATTTTTGATATGTCCTAGTTAATGCATGAACAAAATGTTTCCATGATTGTGCTCGTGTTTAAATTTCAATATGCGTGGAGGTTTGAGTCAGAATATATGTAAACGCGTCCTTAGAGTCAATGTCTTTGTAGTGCTTGCTCGAGGACTAGCAATGTTTAAGTTGGGGGTGTTTGATAACTCCATTTTGGAGCTATTAAATACGTCCTAATTATAGCTAAAGACCGCTTCCAATTGATTAAATGTATCTCTTTTGTAGGAGAAAAGCGGCAAAGAGCTCGTGCGTCCATTGGGCATGTTCGAGCGCTTAAAGCAGAGTTTTAGCGCCCCGGGAATGCATCGGGAAGAGGGGAGTTTGTTTCGTGAAGAAACGGGCCAAAACAGCCTTGGAGAGGCAAAGCATCAGCCCCAAACCCGAGAGCCAGCGTCGAGCTATAGCGTCGAGACGCTGGCTCGACGCTGGAAAAACCCGAGAGCAAGCGTCGAGTGATAGCGTCGAGACGCTAGCTCGACGCTGCCCTGGCGTCGAGACCCTGCTTGGCGTCGAGACGCTCCGGAGGAGGCGCGCGCAGGAAATTCATCGGGGCAGCGTCGCGACGCTGGCCTTGCGTCGCGACGCCAGCGCGCGCGCGCGCGGATCACTTAGGGCACAGCGTCGAGACGCTGGCCTAGCGTCTCGACGCTACGACGAAGGCAGTAGCTAAAAGACGATTTTTCTGCACATTTTTGAAGATCTTCTCCAAGCCTTTTCTCCTTCATCTCTCAACGGAATCCGGCGATTCTTCTTCCCTTCTTCCCCATTTTCTCTCTACTTTCCGTGGAGCTCCGCCATTGTTGGCATGCGAGTGAGCTCCATTTCCATTTGTAATACGTAGATGAACTCTTCCATGGTCGTTGGTGGAGCGGGATTGACGATCCGCGCCATGAGCGGCTAAGGTAAGGGTGACGGTTTGGGATTTTGTTTAGGGGAATTTTGTTAGACATTATTGCTTTGATAATCCGAGTATGAATTTGCATATTGGTTCTGTTTACATTGCATTTATTTACTTTGCTTAATCCAACGCGCATGCTAAATTATGTTGATTGACACTCGGATAGTTTCGCATGTTGTGTATGTTAAAGAGTAGCGATGCCGTGCCTCTCACTGCTCGACTAAGTAACACAGGTAAATAGAACTAAATCGAAGTATCGGGTCGGGTAGGATAATTGTTGGTTGCATACGGCGTTTGCGGGCAACCTACTAGCAATTAGAATTCACGCCCGAATGTTCGTCGCGGTTAGCTAGTAACTGTCTAAATTCATCTTAGGACTGATCATCTTAATGTGAGATTAGATAACGTGTAATTAGGACTGTGTGGCCTAATTAAAATCCATGAAGTCGGCTACTTTGGGGCTTCTCTGGTAGTCGTCCGCGTGCTTAGTAAACTGAATTCCATGTTATTAGAATTAAATGATAAGTTGTATTTGTCTAACAATTGACCCCGAGACTCCCCAAACCGTGCACACGTTTTCTACATATTATTTCTTTCTTCCGTTAGCTTTCTTATTGATTTCTTTGCATGATTAAAACCCCCCGTTACCAATTAATCGATCAAATCCCAATTTCATTAGTAAATTCAACTCTCCTATTCCTTGGATCGACCCTGTTACCACTGGCTGCAAAGCCTTGGCAATAGGCATTATAAATTTATTTTGGCAAGCCTCGACAGCTTGAGTTTATAGCGATAGTTCAAAAATATCGTTACCAAGGTTCAGCTGTTGGAGTCGACAATCTGATAGGAATGAGGGAAGATCTATCTTCTCTTCTGATTAGATTCATCCAAGCAAGGCTCCCTTTCACCCTTCAGCCGAGGCGTTCGCAACGAAGGAAATCACGCACGACTTTACTGCTTTCTGCTTTAGTTTTCAAATTCCATTACTGTTTGTTGTTATTTCTCTTCCATTAGCTACTCTATTCCATTTCGTTGCTTTCTGTCTTTACTTTAGTTATTCCAAGTCATCATTTGTTTTGATCAAACGATTGGTTAATCAACGCACAATTCATTACTTCGCAAGTTCTTTACCTTCTCTGCCTACTGTTTTCTGTTTCTGTTTTGTCTTTAATCTTCTTCTAAGCATGTCTTCTTCATCTACTCTTTCTATTCTATAAGCATCCATGAGTAACTAAATCATATAAGGGCAGACTAATGACAAGACTATAGGTTAAAACACGTGAAACAAGCATGTAGGATAGCTCTCGAATGCATTGATTGTATGTAAGCTTCATCCCACGGGCGATTTCGATTGGCCATCCATTTTGTCCAAAGAACTCCTAACCTCTGGAAGGAGTAAGAGTTCAGAGTCATACACTCATGCTAGCCTCTCAAGGTAGCCAGAAAACGACCTAGGAATAGGCGTTTTCCTAGTACAAATCACAACTTACTATTTTAATAAGATGCTTAAGACCTTACTTGGACATGAGTAAACTAAAGAATCTAATGCATGAAATCGGAAGATACATGAGAATGAGTTAGTTTGATGCATGGTGAGTTGATCTACTGCTTGAGAATCGTGTAAAAAAGCCCATAGAGGAGTCGTTAGTAGCCCTTGTTTTCACATTTTACACACATTCGCTGTTAAGAACATTGCTGAATAATTGTTGTTTCCGCAATTCCGTTAGTTGGAATTTTACCTTAGTCATTTTTCTCTTAGTTTATTAATCTCTTCTCTTTACATTTGAGTTTAACATTTACTTGCACTTGTTTATGCTTCCATCATTTACATATTCCTTAGTAATTAGGCATTTTAAAACCAAATCTACCCCATTTAATCCACCCATTCTTGCTTAACAATACACTTCACGAGTAACTAAGAATAAATCTCTGTGGGAAATCGAATGAAAAAATACTTATTACTTGCTACAAGATCATGTATGCTTGCATGTTCTGAGTGCTCTATTATTGCATATTTCTTTTAAACATTGAGCACGCAACAAGTTTTTGGCGCCGCTGCCGGGGATTTAGTTTCGTGAAAACGAAGTTTGTCAAGTTAGAAACACGAATCTTAATATCTATTGGAGCTAATCTTTTCTCATTTCTTTTGCAGGTACCATTGGGTTAGTTTATGAATGAGCATTCAAGTAGCGATCTAGAGTTCAATCCTGAGCCTGAGAGATTACTTAGGGCCAGAAACAAAGCTAAGAAACGTCTCTTTAACCAACCCTCCATACCTCAAATAATTGCTGAAACCGCGGAGTCTCCGCAATTCTATCAAGAAGAAATGGAAAGACCAGACCCAAATCCGGTACCTACCACTCGCAATCCCATCGAAATAGCGAATGACAAGGATAGTGCCATTCTCTCTTACCTAGTACCTATGCCTGGGGAGCTAAACCCAAGCATAATCCGCCCTGAAATTACTGCCAACTCATTCGAGTTAAAGCCAGTAATGTTTCAAATGTTGTCCACTGTGGGACAATTCTTTGGAGTAGAAAATGAGGACCCCCACAACCATCTTAGAAACTTCCTAGGAGTTAGTGATACCTTTCTCATCCCTGGAGTTTCCCAAGAAGCTTTGAGGCTTTACCTCTTCCCTTACTCATTGAGGGACAAAGCCAAAACGTGGTTAAACTCATTACCTTCCGGATCAGTTGTCAATTGGACAGATCTGACTGAGAAATTCCTAGTCAAATATTTCCCACCTAATAGGAATTCAAATTTTCGTGATGACATTATTAAATTCAAACAAGCTGAAAATGAGTCTCTTCACGAAGCTTGGACAACGTTCAAGGACCTTCTGCTTAAATGTCCACACCATGGCATCCCATGGTGTATCCAAATAGAAGTCTTTTTCAAAGGATGCAACCCCAGCACAAGGCAAGTGTTGAATTCATCAGCTGGTGGTTCCATGCTTTCTAAAAGCTATAACGAAGCCTATGAGATCTTGGAGAAGATCTCAGCATCTCACTGTAGGTGGTCAGATGATCCAGTAGAGCCAAGCAGAGCTCAAGACAAGGATGCTCTTAGTGCAATGAGCAACCAAATAAACGCCCTGGCCAACCTAGTCAAACAAATGGCTCAAACCAATCTCCAATCCAGTGTCAACACCGCAGCAGCCATCTCAATGGGGGCACAAACAAGTCAAGGTGAGACACTGATCTGTGGATTCTGTGGGGAGGGGCACCTGTATGAATACTGCCCTGGGAATCCAGCCTCAGTCTGCTATGTTGGAAGCCAACAGCAGCCTAGGAACAACCCCTATTCTAACACTTACAATCCTGGTTGGAGGAACCACCC
Source organism: Herpetospermum pedunculosum (assembly GCA_028017165.1). NCBI lineage: Eukaryota > Viridiplantae > Streptophyta > Magnoliopsida > Cucurbitales > Cucurbitaceae > Herpetospermum > Herpetospermum pedunculosum. The sequence continues at coordinate 50,324,921 of CM051530.1, forward strand.
AAATCTTTCATGGGGTGGCCAACAAAACACTAACCAAGCTCCCAACCAACCAAGACCGAGTGGAACACCTGGTTTCACTCCCCAAAATAACCAATCCATGTACCAAAAACCATATAACCAACCAATAGGATCTTCTGTAGAAAATTTACTTAAGGAGTACATTGCCAAGAATGATGCCACTCTACAAAGTCAGCAAGCTACCCTTAGGAGCCTAGAGAACCAAATAGGGCAACTAGCCAATGAACTCAAAAGTAGTCCCCAAGGTAGACTTCCTGCTGACACTGAGGTGCCAAGGAGAGATGGAAAAGAACAAGTTCAAGCAATTGAACTTAGAAGTGGGAGACCATTGGTGAGCAACATTAAAGAAACCCCAAAGAGAGTAGAGAACGAAGAGTCTAGTGCTCCACTGGAATCTCTGCCAAACCATGGTCAACCATCAACAAGCACATCAGGAGCAAGGCTGGAGCCAATCATAGAAGAGCTAGAAGAAATTCCAAGGCCTCCACCTATCCTGAGGCGACCTGAAGTGCCTGCATATGTGCCACCACCTCCATTTCCTCGAAGGCTAAAGAAAAAACAAGAACAAGAAGTGCACTTTAACAAATTTTTAGAAATTCTTAAACAAGTGCATGTTAATATTCCATTTGTAGAGGTGTTGCAATCCATGCCTTCGTATGTTAAATTTTTGAAGGATATAATCACTAACAAAAAAATTATTGGTGAATTTGAAACAGTGAATCTCACTGAGGAGTGCAGTGCTATACTCCAGAACAAGCTACCAAAGAAGGAGAAGGATCCTGGTTCCTTCACCCTACCAGTGGAGTTAGGAGGCAAGCACGTGGGCAGAGCTCTTTGTGACCTGGGAGCCAGCATAAACCTCATGCCTCTATCACTATTCCGCCAGCTAGGAATAGGAGAAGCACGACCTACCACTGTCACCTTACAGCTTGCAGACAGATCCATAGCATACCCTGAGGGTAAGATTGAGGATATTCTTGTAAAGGTTGACAAGTTTATTTTTCTTGCAGACTTCATCATCCTGGATTATGAAGCAGACAAGGAGGTCCCCATCCTATTAGGCAGACCATTTCTAGCCACAGGTAGGGCCCTGATTGATGTCCAGAAAGGTGAGCTCACCATGAGGGTTCATGATGAGGAGGTTAAGTTTAGTGTTTTTAAAGCCCTAAGGTACCCTTCTGACTCTGAATCTTGTGCAAGCATGGACATAGTAGATTCACTGATGGAGGAACAGCTTGAGCATGAACTATTAATTAAGCATGCCAATGATTATGTACAATTAGATGTAAATGACTTAAATATTTCTGAAATAATGGATATACATGTGGATAAACCTCAGCATGTTTGTATGACTAGTGACTTGTGTTACGTCTCCAAAAGTGACTATTTTAGGACTTATTTGTGTTAGGAAATCGTGCATTTGTGAGTGTTTTTGATAGGATTTAGCTTAAACCTATACTTATATATGAGAATTAGAAGAGGGAAGCTAAATTAGGACGTGTATGCAAAAGGAGAGAAAAAGAATGAAAAACGAAGTTAGAAGAATGAAAACTGTGCATTGCGGAGGCATTGCGGAAACATTGCTAAAACCGCAATGTTTTAAGTGAAATCCGTAAGTTGGCTAACCTTTTTCTGTTGTGATCCGATATTTCAGGGATTCGTTCTTTCTCCTCCATCCATTTTGAAGTACGACGTTGAGGATGGATGGTTCTTCTTGGCCCAATCGCACCTGCAGAATACTATAAAAGGAGGTCAAAGAGGAGGGTTCAATCATCATCCGAAAGCGTAGAAGTCTCTTCGCAGCGCAGTCTTTCCCATTCATTCTCTTCTCCGTCTGTTGGTTTGAGAGGTTCAGCTGTTGGAGTCGACAATCTGATAGGAAGGAGAGAAGATTCATCTTCTCTCCTGATTGGATTCATCCAAGCAAGGCTTACCTTTCTCTCCCTTCAGCCGAGGCGTCTGTGTTAAGTCTCTGAAAGTGACTTATTTAGGACCCATTTAGCTTAAGAAGATGTACACATTTAGGTGTTTTTGTGAGCATTTAGCCTAAACCTATGCTTTAATATGAGAATTAGAAGAAGGTAGCTAATATAGGACTTATGCACAATAGGTAGAAAAAGGGGTGAAAACCGAAGAAAAGAATGAAAAAATAACCCTTGCGAATGCATTGCGGAATAATTGCGGTGGCCGCAATTATTCAAGTTAAAACCGTAAGTTGGCTGACATTTTTCTGTTTAGATCCGACTTTTCAGGGATTCGTTCTTTCTCCTCCACCCATTCTGATATACGACGTTGAAGATTGATGGTTCTCCTTGGCCCAATCGCACCTGCAAACTACTATAAAAGGGGGCCAAAGTCGGAGGTTCAGTCATCATTCAACGTGCAGAAGTCTTCTCACAGTCCACCATTTCTCTCGATTTTCCCTTGCCGTCTGTTGGAGTGAGGTTCTCAGCTTTTGGAGTCGATAATCTGATAGGAAGGAGAGAAGATTCTTCTTCTCTCTCGATTGGATTCATCCAAGCACGGCTGAATTCTCATCACCATCATTCGAGGCGACTGCCACGAAGATTTCCAGCACACCTTTACTGTTTTCTGCTCTTTCCTTCTCAATTCCATTTCTGTTCAATATTGTTCTTAGCTTAGTCATTTACTTATTGCATTTCGTTGTTGTCTGCCTTGAATTCATTCTGTTTAAGCTTTCCTTTGTCATTCAAACACTTGAAGTAATCAAAGTAAGTTTCTGCATTTCACAGTTATTCCTTATTCTGCTACGAGTTTGGCTTGCTGTTTTAAGCACTCTTTTCTTCTAAGCATGTCTACTTTATCTTATATTTCTGTTCTATATATATCCATGAGTAACTAAACTCATTTAGGGGCATGCTAATGACAGAACTATAGGCTAAAAAACGTAAGTCAAGTAGGTAGATCAACACTCGAACATTGATTATATGTAAGCTTCATCCCACGGGCAATTTCGATTGGCCATCCATTTTGTCCAAAGAACTCCTAACCTCTGGAAGGAGTAAGAGTTCAGAGTCATATAATCATGCTAGCCTTTCATGGTAATCAGGAAACGGCCTAGGAATAGGCGTTTCCCTAGTATAAACTGAACACTCCTGTTTTAACAAGATGCTTAAGACCTTACTTTGAAGTCGAGTAAACTTGAGTCTCTCATGCATGGAATCGGACGATACTTGAGATAGAGTGAGTTTAATGTATAGAGAGTTGATCCAAAGCTTGATAATCGTAATAAACTGCCTATAGGATAGTCATTAGTAGCCCTTAATTCACCCACTTAACCAGTTTTTCGCTGCCAATTAATTGCGGATTAATTGCGGTTCTCGCAATCCTGCTAAATTGCTTACTGTCTAGCTGTTTTCTTCTTCGTTTATTGATTCCATCTCTTGACCTTTAAGCCTGATTTTCACTTTAATTTGTTTATGGCATGTTCCTTTATACATTCAGCAAAAAGTAGTTAATTAAAAACCAATTTTACCCCATCAAATCCATCCCATCTTTCTTAACAAACACACTTCGCGAATAGCTAAAATTAAGTCTCTGTGGAAAAAACGAATTAAATATACTTACTACTTGCTGTGAGACCATGTATGCTTGCATGTTCTAAGTGCTCTCTCCATCCTTTTGCTTATTTATCTTTACACATTGAGCACGCAACAAGTTTTTGGCGCCGCTGCCGGGGACTTATTTTTAAGTGAAAACGAAGTTGTTAAGTTTAAGAAAACCAAGTTTATCATTGAGTGAAACTAATCTGTTTCATTTCTTTTGCAGGTACTGTTAAGGTAGTTTATGAGTGAGCGTTCACATAGTAATTTAGAGTTCGATCCTGAACCTGAAAGATCACTTCGAGCTAGAAATAAAGCAAAGAAACGCCTCTTTAAACAACCTCCTATACCTCAAATCTTACCTGAAACCAAAGAAATGGGCGATTTAGTTCCAAATCCGGCACCTGCCAGTCGCAACCCCATAGAAATAGCGAATGACAAGAATAGCGCCATCCTTTCATACCTAGTACCTATGCCTGGGGAGCTGAATCCCAGCATAATCCGTCCTGAAATCACTGCTCACTCCTTTGAGTTAAAGCCAGTGATGTTCCAAATGTTGTCCACTGTGGGACAATTCTTTGGAATAGAAAACGAGGACCCCCACAACCATCTTAGGAACTTCTTAGGAGTTAGTGACACCTTCCTAATCCCTGGAGTTTCCCAAGAGGCCCTTAGGCTATATCTTTTCCCTTACTCTTTGAGGGACAAGGCCAAAACATGGTTGAACTCGTTACCCTCAGGGTCTGTCCGCAATTGGACAGACCTAGCAGAAAAATTCCTAGTAAAATACTTCCCACCTGATAGGAATTCTACTTTCCGTGATGACATAGTCAAATTCAAACAAACTCCAAGTGAGTCTCTTCACGAAGCTTGGACTAGATTTAAAGATCTTCTCGTTAAATGTCCACACCATGGCATTCCATGGTGTATTCAAATAGAAGTTTTCTTTAAAGGATGCAACCCCAGCACCAGACAAGTCTTAAATTCATCTGCTGGAGGTTCCATGTTGTCCAAAAGTTACAACGAAGCTTATGAGATCTTGGAGAAGATCTCAGCATCTCACTGTAGATGGTCAGACGATCCTGTAGAGCCAACTAGAGCTCAAGACAAGGATGCTCTAAGCGCCATGAGCACCCAAATAAACGCCCTGACCAACTTAGTTAAGCAAATGGCTCAGGCCAATCTCCAAACCAGTGCCAATACCGCCACAGCCATGTCAATGGGCGTACAACCAAATCAAGGCGAGGCACCTATCTGTGGATTCTGTGGGGAAGGGCACCCTTATGAATACTGCCCTGGGAATCCATCCTCGGTCTGCTATGTAGGTAGTCAGCAGCAACCTAGGAATAACCCCTACTCCAACACCTACAATCCTGGTTGGAGAAACCACCCTAACCTGTCATGGGGTGGCCAGCAAAACACTAACCAAAATCCTAACCAACCAAGGCCGAGTGGAACACCTGGTTTCACTCCCCAACATAACCAGTCAATGTACCAAAAACCTTATAATCAACCTGTAGGATCTTCTGTAGAAAACCTACTCAAGGAGTATATAGCTAAAAATGATGCTACTCTTCAGAGCCAGCAAGCTACCCTTAGGAGCCTGGAAAACCAAATAGGCCAGTTAGCCAATGAACTTAAAAGTAGGCCCCAAGGTAGACTCCCTGCTGACACCGAGATACCAAGGAGAGATGGCAAGGAACAAGTTCAAGCCATTGAACTTAGGAGTGGAAGACCATTGGTGAGCATTACAAAAGACACACCAAAGAGAGTAGAGAACACTGAGTCTAGTGCTCCACTGGAGTCTCTGCCAAGCCAAGGTCCACCACCAACTAGCACATCAGGAGCCAGGCTAGAACCAATTGTAGAGGACGTAGAAGAAATTCCAAGGCCTCCACCTATCTTAAAGCGCCCTGACGTGCCTGCTTATGTGCCACCACCTCCTTATCCGCGAAGACTGAAGAAGAAGCAGGAACAGGAAGTTCATTTTAATAAATTCTTAGAAATACTTAAGCAAGTGCATGTGAACATTCCTTTTGTAGAGGTTTTACAGTCTATGCCTTCATATGTAAAGTTTTTGAAGGATATCATTACTAACAAAAAGATAATTGGTGAGTTTGAAACAGTAAACCTCACCGAGGAGTGCAGTGCCATCCTCCAGAACAAGCTGCCCAAGAAGGAGAAGGATCCTGGTTCCTTCACCTTACCTGTAGAACTTGGAGGCAAGCACGTGGGCAGAGCGCTTTGTGACCTGGGCGCCAGCATAAATCTCATGCCCCTGTCCCTATTCCGTCAGTTGGGAATAGGAGAAGCACGTCCAACTACTGTCACTTTACAACTAGCAGACAGATCCATCGCATATCCAGAAGGTAAGATTGAGGATATTCTAGTTAAAGTTGACAAATTCATTTTCCTTGCAGATTTCATTGTCCTGGACTATGAGGCAGACAAGGAGGTACCCATCCTGCTAGGTAGGCCATTTCTAGCCACAGGTAGGGCACTAATAGATGTGCAAAAAGGTGAGTTAACTATGAGAGTTCATGATGAAGAGGTAAAATTTAGTGTTTACAAAGCTTTAAAATATCCCTCTGATTCTGAGTCTTGTGCTAGCATGGATGTTATTGACTCACTTATGGAAGAACAATTAGAGCATGTCTTATTAACCAAGCATGCTAGTGAATATGTACAAATAGATGTAGATGATCTAAATGTAGCTGACATAATGAACATGCCTGTAAATAACCCTCAGCATGTATGTATGAATATAGATTTAACTGATAGAACTATTAACCCTCTGAAGCCCTCCATTGAGCATCCACCTGTTTTAGAACTAAAACCACTACCAACTCACCTCAAATATGCATATCTAGGAGATAATGACACACTGCCTGTAATTATTTCTTCTAAGCTAAGTGAACAGCATGAGGTTGATTTAATTTTACTGCTTAAGCAACATAGGAAGGCTATAGCATGGTCTATTGCTGATATTCGAGGCATTAGCCCTTCTTATTGTATGCATAAAATTATTCTAGAGGAAGAACACACACCTAGGGTAGATCACCAGCGTAGGTTAAACCCCTCTATGAAAGAGGTAGTGAAGAAAGAAATAATAAAGTGGTTAGATGCAGGAGTAATTTTCCCCATAGCTAGTAGTCAGTGGGTGAGCCCCATCCAGTGTGTACCTAAAAAGGGGGGAATAACTGTGGTAGTCAATGAGAATAACGAACTAATTCCAACAAGGACTGTCACAGGGTGGAGGGTATGTATGGATTACAGAAAACTAAATAAAGAAACTAAAAAAGACCACTTCCCCATACCGTTTATTGACCAGATGCTAGACAGAATAGCTGGTAGAGCCTACTACTGTTTCCTAGATGGCTATTCAGGCTACAATCAAATAACTATAGACCCTAAGGATCAAGAGAAGACCACCTTCACTTGCCCTTTTGGAACGTTTGCCTTCCGCAGAATGCCTTTTGGCTTATGCAATGCACCGGCAACTTTCCAGAGGTGCATGATGGCAATCTTCTCTGAGTTGGATGAGTCCATGATAGAAATATTCATGGATGACTTCTCAGTCTTTGGGGACTCATTTAAAACCTGTCTAGAAAACCTAGGACAAGTCCTGACTAGGTGTGAGGAGACTAACCTAGTCCTGAATTGGGAAAAGTGCCATTTTATGGTAGATGAAGGGATTGTCTTAGGACATCGAGTGTCAAGGGCGGGTGTAGAAGTGGATAGGGCGAAAATAGAGGTCATAGAGAAGTTGGTAGAGCCCCAAAATGTCAAGGCTATTAGGAGTTTCTTAGGACATGCTGGCTTCTATAGAAGGTTCATCAAGGACTTCTCTAAGATAGCCAAGCCTCTATGTGAGCTTCTAGAGCTAGGTAGGCCATTTATCTTCTCTAAGGAGTGTGTAACAGCTTGGAAAACCCTTAAGGAAGCACTGGTCACAGCACCAATCATAGTAGGACCAAATTGGGATCTCCCATTTGAGATGCTATGTGATGCCAGTGACTATGCTGTAGGAGTCATGTTAGGACAGAAGATTGACAAGCTCACACATCCTGTCTATTATGCGAGTAAGACCTTGAATGAGGCTCAATGTAACTATACAACTACAGAGAAAGAGATGCTTGCTGTAGTATTTGCTTGTGAAAAATTTAGGAACTATATTGTAGGAACTAGGACCATTGTATATACTGACCATTCTGCTTTAAAATATCTGATGAGGAAGGCTGATGCTAAGCCTAGATTGATTAGATGGGTGTTATTGCTGCAGGAATTTGATTTGGACATTCGGGACAAGAAGGGTTGTGAAAACGTGGTTGCAGATCACCTGTCTCGATTGCAGCACAATTGCGAAAAAATTGCGGACCCCGCAATTTCTGATGCTTTTATAGATGAACATATCTTTGCTTTAACTCATCGTGATAACGATGAGGAACCTTGGTTCGCTGACATTGCTAACTTCCGTGCATCACAGGTATTACCAGTGTTCAAGGGAGGACAAGAGAAGAAGAGGTTCCTCCATGAAGCAAGGAAATTCATCTGGGATGACCCCATACTTTACAGGACCTGTGCTGATGGGTTGTTGAGGAAATGTGTTTCAGCTGCTGAAGCGAAGTCTGTGCTACAGCACTGTCATTCATCTCCTTACGGTGGGCACTTTGGTGGTCAAAGAACAGCTGCCAAGGTATTTCAGAGTGGCTACTACTGGCCAACAATCTTTAAGGACGCCCACAACTATGCCCACAACTGTGACGAGTGCCAAAGGACAGGTAACCTCAGTCGTAAGGATGAGATGCCCCTCACCTACATCTTGGAGTTAGAACTCTTTGATGTATGGGGCATTGATTTCATGGGACCCTTCCCTCCATCATCAGGTAACTTGTATATTCTGGTAGCAGTAGACTACGTGTCAAAGTGGGTAGAAGCTAAGGCATGTCCTAATAATGATGCTAAGACAGTCACTAATTTCTTGCATAGACACATTTTCACTAGATTTGGGACTCCTCGTGCTATCATTAGTGATGAGGGGTCACATTTCATTAATAAGGCTATGGAGAAAATATTGGCTAAGTATAACATCAGACATAGGGTAGCTACTCCCTACCACCCACACTCAAATGGCCAAGCTGAGATTTCCAATAGGGAGATAAAGAACATTCTAGAGAAGGTAGTTAAGCCTAATAGGAAGGACTGGTCTTTCAAGCTTGAGGATGCACTTTGGGCTTATAGAACAGCATATAAGACACCTCTAGGAATGTCTCCCTATAGGTTGGTATATGGCAAGGCTTGCCACTTGCCACTTGAGTTGGAGAACAAGGCATTCTGGGCCATGAAAGAATTAAATTTTTGTGTGAAGGATGCAGGGACATTAAGATCTTTACAGCTGCATGAACTTGATGAGCTTAGGCACATGGCTTATGAGAATGCCAAGATGTACAAAGAAAAGACAAAAATATGGCATGACAGTAGACTCAGGATCAAAGATTTTAAGAAAGGCCAACTTGTACTGTTATTTAACTCACGATTAAAGCTATTTCCAGGCAAATTAAAGTCTAGATGGTCAGGTCCCTTTATTATTACTAATGTCTTTGTTCATGGTGCCATAGAGATTAAAAACTTGCAGCAAGGACAGCCATTTATGGTCAATGGTGCTAGGTTGAAGCACTACTATGAGGAAGGGGATGTTAAGACTCTCTCGGCCTTCCTCTTGACTGAAGCATGACAAAGAGAACGAGAGAGAACGAGTGGTTACTGTGCTCGTTTAGTCAAGGCCAATGCCTTAGTTTATTTTTTCTGTTTTTTTCGATGATCGTTTGTATGTTTTGTGGTGTGATTTTAATTGCGTATTTGATATTTGTTTTATTTGTTTTTGTAGGGAATCGAAAGAGGGGATCAAGGGGAGTAAATCGCACTTTAAAAATCAAGATTCGGTTGGGCCAAATGAAAGATACGGGCGATCAAAGTTTGGATTTTGTATGAAATCTTGTCCCTAGAATTGCGAAAATATTGCTGACTCCGCAAAAAGAGCCGTTGGGATTTCATCCGTTGCTTTTATAGCCGTTAGAAGGCGCCCGTTTGATACGATCTTCTCATTCTTTGCTCTCCAAGATTTCTGCGATTCTCTCCATCTTTGATCTCTCTCTCCAAACCTCCAAGATTCGACCATGGTTTCCACTAGGGCTGAGAGATCCGCCGCCAAGAAGAAGGCCGACGACGCAGCTGAAGCGGCTGCGAGGGAAGCGCTTCTCACCCTTGCTGATCAGGGTGCTGTACGCACTGGCCGTCTTGGCAAGCTTCCTATTCGTAGGAAGAAGTGGAGGGTGGTCACTGAGATCCCTGCTGGCCCATCTGAGCCAGTGGGCACGCCAAAGAAGCGCCGGTGGACTGTCAAGACTGCCGCCGAACGAACCATCGCCAAGACTCCCTCTGTGGAGAGTCAAGAACCTGATCGTGCATCTCACGAGTCAGCAAAGGAAGGTTCGTCGCCGTCTGTGTCACCTGTGCGCAGCCCTCTCCCATCTGAACCGGTGCAAAGCACAGAATCATCACCGCCTGCGCAGCGCGCCGAGTCATCTCCAGCGCTTCAGAGTTCTGATCTACCACCTGCGGCTGTGCAGAGTCCTGAACTGCCGTCTTCGCCATGGAGTTCTGCACATACACCATCCGCAGAGCACAACTCTCCACGGCCTGATCCTGAATTCCCTTATGGGGATTATCAGGAGTCCACGCAAGGCAGTGGAGATGCTGGCGAAGAAGAAGTCTTCTCTCCCATGAGAGAAGACAGCCCTGATGAGCCTGCACAGCAGGATGATTCTATGGAAGAAACGTTGGGGGCTTGCCTCCAACAGATCAACATGGAGAAAGAGAAGAAGAAGGCCAAGAAAGAGGCCAAGAAAGCCAAGAAACTGAAGAAGAAGAAGGCCAAGCGAGTGCCTTCAGCAGACAAAGACAGTACTGAGCCTTCGCTCAAACGCCTCAAGGTGGAGGCTGCTGAATCTTCCAAGCCAGCCGATAAGGGGAAGGCAAAACTCTACCCTGAAGATGAACCTCCATCAGTGAGGTATGTCTCATCTGATGCCGAATCCAGGGGCGTGGAGCTGAGGAAAAGGGACCTGTTGCACGAGAAGGGGTTCCTTGATCGACTTGCTGACCTGCCGCAGTTCTTGCGCGCAGGGGTGATCAACCATGGCTGGGAGGAATTCTGTCGACCTCCCAATCCAGCATACACAAGCATGGTGTATGACTTCTATGCGAACGTGCTCAGCCCTGAGGATGGCCTGTCTGTGGTCAGAGGGGTAGAAGTGGACTTCTCTGCTAAGGCCATCAATGAAGCATTCGGTCTAAGGGGCCAGCCTCACACAGACTATGCACGGATAGTGGATGAGCCGACTGAGGCTGTGCTAGAAGAAGCCATCCGCACCATTGGCCAGCCTGAGGCCTCCTGGACAGTCTCACGCAATGGGCGGCACACGCTCATGAGTGCCAACCTCACGGCTAAGGCAGCTGTGTGGTTCTCTTTCGTCAGAAGAAGACTCTCCCCGGTGACGCATGAGACTACCATTAACCAGAGCCGTTCGCTGCTGGTTTATGCTATCATGAGAGGTCTCACGATCAACGTGGGAGAAGTCATCAATGCTGCCATCGCCGAGTGTGCTAAAAAGGGTAAGGGGCCATTATTTTTCCCCAACATTATAACGAAGTTATGCTTGCTTGCAGGAGTTCCCACCGAACGCGTGGAGCAGCAGCTGCCTTACACAGGACATCTGGAGTTGCCTGCACACCTGAGGCTGAGAAGGAAGGGCAATATGGAGTTTGAGTTGGATAGGTTGGCTGCTGAGCAGTCCCTATCCATGGCCTGTTTGATGGACCTGCAGAGAAGAATGGCTCAATGGGCCAATTATGCGCAGGCGAGGGACAAAGAGGTTGCAGACCAGTTGGGATGCATCTTCCCAGACTTCCCCACCAACCTCCTAACTCCATGGGTGGCCCCACGACCAAGGCAACCAGATGAAGATGATGAGAATTGAGTGCTGGTTTGAAGAGCACTAGAGGGAGTATTACTGATCCCTCAAGAAACAAAGACAATTTTCCTGTTTTTTTTTTTTTTGATAGATTCATGTATATTATGCTGTTTTGTGGTTAAGTTTTGATCTGTTTTGGATGTTTAGTTTTATGTTTTTCCTTTTGCTTAGGATAGTCTGATGTTAGTTGATTAGGTAGGATAGTTTAGTTTTATTTTTAGGATGCATGAGTAACGGGAAAAAGCATGCTAGAGGCCTGAGTTAATGTTAAATCTGCCCAGATTGTATTGCGAAATAATTGCGGTTCCCGCAATTTTTGTGACTGATTGCATGTTTTTTACTGCCCGTTTAGTTAGGCTGTGATCTGTTAAATTCTATCTTTTGCTGCTAGCATGACTACCTTATATAGCTGATCTTGAAGCATGCTGGATGAGTGTCATAGGACACCTTTTGATAGTTTAAATTTGCCTCTGAATAGTGCTCAGCATGCATAAACCATAAGTCCTTAAACCTGTCTGTTATGTTCAAATTTTCTGCTGCTGGGATAGTTGCTTCTAGAATGTTTTGCCTATGCCTAGGATGTTTAGATTCTCTTTGTTTTACTTTAGACTAGATGCTTCTAGGACAAGTTTGGGGGTGTGCCACCTCAAACACTCATTGGGGACAATGAGTAGTTGAAGTTTGGGGGAGGCCACCCTAGGCCTAGGAACATTCCTCTCTTCCTTAAGACATAAGCATTCTTCTTCTCCTAAAAAAAAAAAAAATTTTGTGATAAATAGAAAAAGTGAAAAATAGAATAAAGAGGGGAGTCTTTCTCAAGTTGCTGAGTAATCAGTGCCAAGTGTGTAAACCACAAGTGGCATTGCATCAAAAGGCAAACCAAGGGGAGACTCCACCTAAGTAAAAAAGAAAGAAAAAAGAGAAATAGGGGAAGAAGAATGTGTGCTTGGGAGTTATAATCTTGTGGCTTAGATGTCCTATGAAAAAGAACTCTGATCCTTAATGAGCTAAGCACAAGGTTGTAGCTTTTAGGTTTGTCTAGGGAGATGAATGTTTATCCAATGTAGTAATGCCAGGGTTTAGGTTGTTCTCTATAAAGTACCACTGTCACTGTTAATACTAAGACTGGCATGACTCTAAGGAATCCTAGACACATTAAAAATAAGCTGGAAGCATGTACTGAGTCTGGAGTAAAGCTTGGTAGAATTTGAAACCTTAGGGATAGTAGCATGATATCATAGAAGTAGTTAGATCAGTAGTAGGGGGTCAACAAAAGCAGTGGGTATAGTAGGCAGGTGAAGTCAGAAGAGGCTAGACAAGAGGCTAGTTCTAAACTTGGAAGTGTGTCACAGGACAGCACTGCTAGAGACAAGAATATAAGGGAGTTAGTGAGTAGATAAAAGAAGAAGAAACAGCAGCCTAAGTAAGTCCTTAGTATGCTTGAGGACAAGCAAAGCCTTAAGTTTGGGGGTGTGTTAAGTCTCTGAAAGTGACTTATTTAGGACCCATTTAGCTTAAGAAGATGTACACATTTAGGTGTTTTTGTGAGCATTTAGCCTAAACCTATGCTTTAATATGAGAATTAGAAGAAGGTAGCTAATATAGGACTTATGCACAATAGGTAGAAAAAGGGGTGAAAACCGAAGAAAAGAATGAAAAAAATAACCCTTGCGAATGCATTGCGGAATAATTGCGGTGGCCGCAATTATTCAAGTTAAAACCGTAAGTTGGCTGACATTTTTCTGTTTAGATCCGACTTTTCAGGGATTCGTTCTTTCTCCTCCACCCATTCTGATATACGACGTTGAAGATTGATGGTTCTCCTTGGCCCAATCGCACCTGCAAACTACTATAAAAGGGGGCCAAAGTCGGAGGTTCAGTCATCATTCAACGTGCAGAAGTCTTCTCACAGTCCACCATTTCTCTCGATTTTCCCTTGCCGTCTGTTGGAGTGAGGTTCTCAGCTTTTGGAGTCGATAATCTGATAGGAAGGAGAGAAGATTCTTCTTCTCTCTCGATTGGATTCATCCAAGCACGGCTGAATTCTCATCACCATCATTCGAGGCGACTGCCACGAAGATTTCCAGCACACCTTTACTGTTTTCTGCTCTTTCCTTCTCAATTCCATTTCTGTTCAATATTGTTCTTAGCTTAGTCATTTACTTATTGCATTTCGTTGTTGTCTGCCTTGAATTCATTCTGTTTAAGCTTTCCTTTGTCATTCAAACACTTGAAGTAATCAAAGTAAGTTTCTGCATTTCACAGTTATTCCTTATTCTGCTACGAGTTTGGCTTGCTGTTTTAAGCACTCTTTTCTTCTAAGCATGTCTACTTTATCTTATATTTCTGTTCTATATATATCCATGAGTAACTAAACTCATTTAGGGGCATGCTAATGACAGAACTATAGGCTAAAAAACGTAAGTCAAGTAGGTAGATCAACACTCGAACATTGATTATATGTAAGCTTCATCCCACGGGCAATTTCGATTGGCCATCCATTTTGTCCAAAGAACTCCTAACCTCTGGAAGGAGTAAGAGTTCAGAGTCATATAATCATGCTAGCCTTTCATGGTAATCAGGAAACGGCCTAGGAATAGGCGTTTCCCTAGTATAAACTGAACACTCCTGTTTTAACAAGATGCTTAAGACCTTACTTTGAAGTCGAGTAAACTTGAGTCTCTCATGCATGGAATCGGACGATACTTGAGATAGAGTGAGTTTAATGTATAGAGAGTTGATCCAAAGCTTGATAATCGTAATAAACTGCCTATAGGATAGTCATTAGTAGCCCTTAATTCACCCACTTAACCAGTTTTTCGCTGCCAATTAATTGCGGATTAATTGCGGTTCTCGCAATCCTGCTAAATTGCTTACTGTCTAGCTGTTTTCTTCTTCGTTTATTGATTCCATCTCTTGACCTTTAAGCCTGATTTTCACTTTAATTTGTTTATGGCATGTTCCTTTATACATTCAGCAAAAAGTAGTTAATTAAAAACCAATTTTACCCCATCAAATCCATCCCATCTTTCTTAACAAACACACTTCGCGAATAGCTAAAATTAAGTCTCTGTGGAAAAAACGAATTAAATATACTTACTACTTGCTGTGAGACCATGTATGCTTGCATGTTCTAAGTGCTCTCTCCATCCTTTTGCTTATTTATCTTTACACATTGAGCACGCAACAGTCTGCGACGAGGCGATCAAGCTCACTTTACTTGCTTTCTGTCCTTAACTTTTCATTTCCAGCACCGATTGTTGTTATTTCTTTGCCATTAGTTAGTCCATTCCATTTCGTTCATTTCTGTCTTGATGTTAGTAACTTTAAGTCTTCATTTGTTTAGTTCAAACGCTTGATTAATCAGAAGCACAATTCATCATTTTGCAGTTTCTTGTCTTTGCGGTCTACGGTTTTTCCTTGCTGTTTTAAGTTTAATCTTCTTCTAAGCATGTCTATTTCATCTAATATTTCTGTTCTCTCTACATCCATGAGCAACTAAGTAACATAGGGGCATGCTAATGACAATTCTATAGGCTAAAACACGTGAACCAAGCATGTAGGATAGCTCTCGAATGCATTGATTGTATGTAAGCTTCATCCCACGGGCAATTTCGATTAGCCATCCATTTTGTCCAAAGAACTCCTAACCTCTGGAAGGAGTAAGAGTTCAGAGTCATACACTCATGCTAGCCTCTCAAGGTAGCCAAAAAACGACCTAGGAATAGGCGTTTTCCTAGTACAAATCATAACTTGCTGCTTTAACAAGATGCTTAAGACCTTACTTGGACATGAGTAAACTAAAGAATCTAATGCATGAAATCGGAAGATACATGAGAATGAGTTAGTTTGATGCATAGTGAGTTGATCCAATGCTTGAGAATCGTGTGAAAATGCCTATAGAGGAGTCGTTAGTAGCCCTTGTTTCTCCATTTTACACATTTTCGCTGTTAGTAACATTGCGGTAAAATTGTTGTTCTCGTAATTCTATTAAGTTAAAAATTCTGCCTAGCTATTTTCCTCTTCGTTTATTAATCTCTTCTCTTTACGTTTGAGTTTATCATTGACTTGCACTTGTTCATGTTGCTATCCTTTATATATTCATTAGTAATTAGGCATTTTTAAACCAAATCTACCCCATCAAATCCACCCATTCTTGCTTAACAATACACTTCACGAGTAGCTAATAATAAATCTCTGTGGGAAAACGAATGAAAAAATACTTACTACTTGCTACAAGATCATGTATGCTTGCATGTTCTGAGTGCTCTCTCTCTCTTACTGCTTATTTCTTTTACACATTGAGCACGCAACAAGTTTTTGGCGCCGCTGCCGGGGATTTAGTTTAGTGAAAACGAAGTTTGTTAAGTTAGAAACACAAAGTTTAATATCTATTGGAACTGATCTTTTTCTCATTTCTTGTGCAGGTACTATTGGGTTAGTTTATGAATGAGCATTCAAGTAGCGATCTAGAGTTCAATCCTGAGCCTGAGAGATTACTTAGGGCCAGAAACAAAGCTAAGAAACGTCTCTTTAACCAACCCTCTATACCTCAATTGATTGCTGATTCTACGGAGTCTTCGCAATCCCTCCACATAGAAATGGATATACCAGTCCCAAATCCGGTACCTACCGCTCGCAATCCCATCGAAATAGCGAATGATAAGGATAGTGCCATTCTTTCTTACCTAGTACCTATGCCTGGGGAACTAAACCCAAGCATAACCATCTATCTTAGAATTAAAACCACTGCCTGAACATCTTAAGTATGCATACCTAGGAAGTGATGATACTCTGCCTGTTATTATTTCGTCCAAATTGAGTGCAAAGCATGAAATTGAGTTGATCTTATTACTTAAGCAACATAAAAAGGCTATCGCATGGACGATTGCTGACATTAGAGGTATTAGCCCTTCTTACTGCATGCATAAGATAATATTGGAAGAAGAGCATACACCCCGAGTAGATCACCAACGTAGGTTGAACCCCTCTATGAAAGAGGTAGTTAAAAAAGAAATCATAAAATGGTTAGATGCAGGTGTAATCTTCCCTATAGCTAGTAGTCAGTGGGTGAGTCCAATACAATGTGTACCTAAGAAGGGGGGGATGACTGTAGTAGTGAATGAGAGCAATGAACTGATTCCAACTAGAACTATTACAGGATGGAGAGTCTGTATGGACTATAGAAAATTAAATAAAGAAACAAAAAAAGATCACTTCCCTTTACCATTCATAGATCAGATGTTAGATAGGATAGCTGGTAGAACTTATTACTGCTTTCTAGATGGTTATTCTGGATATAACCAAATCACCATAGACCCTGTGGACCAGGAGAAGACAACCTTCACCTGTCCCTTTGGAACATTTGCTTTTCGCAGAATGCCTTTTGGCTTATGCAATGCACCAGCAACGTTCCAAAGGTGCATGTTGGCAATCTTCTCTGACTTAGACGAGTCCATGATAGAGATATTTATGGATGACTTCTCAGTCTTTGGTGATTCATTTACAAATTGTTTAGAGAACTTAGGACAAGTCCTAGCTAGGTGTGAGGAGACCAACCTAGTCCTTAATTGGGAGAAGTGCCACTTCATGGTGGAAGAAGGGATAGTCCTGTTGGGTTTTATGTCCTAAAACTCGTAGTTTGTAAACTGAATGAATGTATATATTATATTTCAATAAAGTTGTTATTGAATTTTAGTGAATTGTGTTTGTATTAACCTATACCAATAACTAACACCCATGGCGATAGTGTGAGTACTTGAACTTCATGTGTGACATGAATGTGAATCAAGTTCAAGTAGACAGCCAAAAATGGTCTATAGTATAGGGATAAGGCTGGGTACCTTATCCTGGGGACACTATTGGACGCGGCTCACTTTGTATAGTACAAAACGATGTGATTCGAATCGTTTCATGTAGAGACATGTGAGTGAGGGCGTCCTGTGCAATAAGTTTGCACAAGACCGAACCAAGAAATAAAATCGCTCTTTCTTTATAACACCGTTTACTGTAAAGACCGGTTTTTTCATATGATGACTTAGGTAACTCGGTCTCAATCCTGAGCTTACTATGAACTCCTGTTTATTCGACCTTATCCTTTGACTTGTACGGGTGAGAGTGGCCAGTTTGCCGACTCAATATGCCTACCATCTTGGGGATAAGATCGAATAAGTGGCTGGGGACGTAGTTGTGCGAGATGGAATTCACTCCTACCCGCTTTCAGGGTTAGTAGAGAGGTTGTTCCCTTAAGTGCTGACTCCAGGTCTTGAACAATGGGCCCATCCTCTCCTGATCAGGGAGGAATCTGATTTGATGGTTGGACCACAAATCAATTGTTCATTAGAGGTGTCAGTGGTACTTAAGGAACAAGATATAATACAAGGGTTAAACGGTATAAATGACCCGTTGTGATTATGAACGACCTGTGAAGGATCGACTTACTGATGATAGTTAAATCAAGAGGACACAATATATCTACAGTGAGGAGAGTGCAGCCCTCGGACTTTAGTGGAGTCTCCGGGAGTTAACGAATGTTGGTTAGTTCGGTTGAAAGAGTTTTGACCGGATAATCTTGTATCGTTGGAGCTCATGATCTGTAGGTTCTTACGGTTCTTCTGGCTAGCTCGGATAAAGCCGTGAAACAATATAAAAGAAAAGAAAAGAATTTGAATCGTTCAAATTCGGGTTTGTGGAAGAAGGATAGACATATTTAAATATGATTTAAATATGGGATTGATCTGAAAAGCATGAATAGGATTCATGTGCAAAAAGTCGGTTTTCGAAAAACCGGGTTTAATTATATTATTTAATTAATATTTGATATTGTATTAAATAATATTAATTAATATATATATATATATTTTATTAATTAAAAAGTTTAATTAATAAAATAATTATTATTATTTTTAATAATAATAATTTATAAATATATATATATATATATATATATATATATATATATTTACATGTGTCTTACATGCAATGTAAGACACATGTAAACATATATACCAGGCATAAATATATTTTGTCAGATCATTTAAAAAAAAAAAAAAAAAAAAAAAAAGAAATTAAATACGTGAGTGCCTTTTTGGGCTCACATATTGTTTCAATTTTGAAATGAGATTTCAATTGAAACTCTCTCTGTCTTCTTCCTTCGGCTGCAGTTCTCTGAAGAGAAAATTTGTTTTTTCTTCTGTGAGCTTCTTCTTCTTTTCTTTTGTAAAAGGAGTCCCACTACTCCGTTTCTCGGCCTGAGGATAGCGGGACTACCGTGGGTGGTCCACGAAGGTTTCGTGAGAAGGCTCGGTGAGCTCGTGAGGAGCTTTTGGCGATGAAATTGGAGAATTACGAACGACAAGGGTATGTGTTCTAATTTCTCTTTTTCATTTTTTTTGCATGTTTCCATTCGTTTAAATTGATGAAATTAGAGTGTCTATGATCCAAATCGCTTCCGCTGCGTGCCATGAGCGCTCCATCAATTGGTATCAGAGCGTTTTTGGCCACTCAATTTCAATCAATTTAAGTTATGGTG
Source organism: Herpetospermum pedunculosum (assembly GCA_028017165.1). NCBI lineage: Eukaryota > Viridiplantae > Streptophyta > Magnoliopsida > Cucurbitales > Cucurbitaceae > Herpetospermum > Herpetospermum pedunculosum. The sequence continues at coordinate 50,344,066 of CM051530.1, forward strand.
GGTTTTATTTAGAAATTGTTTCTGAATGGATTCTAAAGTGAATATCGATTTTGGCATAGTTTCTTTTTTAATTTCATTATTTGTAATTGCCCGAGAATGTATGGGCTTTAATGCATGCTAAAGAGTCTGTATTTTTAGAGTCATTAGAGTCCATATAGGTTTATTTGTGAAAGAAGTTTGAGTTTGAAACTCGCCGAAATGTTCGGTGTAAGTTCAAACTCATTCTAGGCAATACGAGGAGAAATTCGAAGAAATTTTGGCCGAAGCGTTCGGAGGAAGCAAGTTGGTCAAAGGCGGTGCGAAGAGTTCAAAGTCCGCTCAAGACGTAGCTTGTTGTTCAAGCTTGTAATAAATTAGTTATTGCTTGTTAAATGCCAAAATCGATCCACTTTAGTATGTTTAATTAATTATGCATTGCGAATGTATGTTTTAATTAAATTCCATGTTTGTATGTGCATAACGTATGCCATATAGATTTAAAATCCCACTGTAGGAAGCATGCTTCATGCATTTAAAATATGTTATAAGTGTTATAATATATCGTATGCATATTTGGTAATTCATTTGTTTTGATATAAAAGTTATATTAATTCATGAATTAGTTGTTGTTAGTTCAATAGAATAATTGATATAAGTGTTATATTAATTATGAAATTGAATGAACCACATAGGTTGCCCTAGTTTTATGCACATGGTATATTATAAGTGTTATAATGTATAGGATGCATGTTTATTCATGAGTATTAATATAAGAGTTATATTAATTCATGAATTAGATGTTGTTTGCTTAATAGAATAATTGAAATTAAACATCCAACATTAGATGCATTTTGTTTGTTATAAGTGTTATAATGTATAGGATGCATGCTTAATTCAGAGTATTGATATAAGTGTTATATTAATTTATGAATTAGGAGTTGTATATTTAAAAACATAATCGATATAATTGTTATATTAATTATGAAATTAAATATTCAACTTGTCATGCCTTAATGATGCATGTTTGAGAAGCATGTAGAAGTTTGTTGTAGTAAGTCTTAGTTTTGCAAAGCGTTGTAAAATTGGCATAGACTTTTAAAATCTATAACAAAGACAAAGGCATGCTCACTTAGGGTTGAATGTATCGTTCTGTTTCATTAGATGAATAGGTCGATATCTTGTAAATGCTAAGGTTACAAGAAACTCACCCGGGGACATCCTGTTCGAGGTTGGAGGTATTTAAGCTGACGGTTTACGGAACACCTCTTACCTGGGGACCATCCGGTACTTGAGTAAAGTTAACCCGGCTTTATGAGCATGCGTGAGTGGTGTGAGGTAATAAAGTGTTTATCACCTAGACATCATAGGTAAAAGTTTGTTTTACCTAGACTTAGGTCTTATTGTCTTAGCCGGATAATACCTGAGAAATTTACCCATTCCGTCTTAAAATACTTAGTAGAGGTGTTGAGAAGGTATATATGATATGTCCCTCTCCTCCTACGTTCTCTGTCAAGTTCACACCGTGAGAATTATGCTCGGCCTCGTGATGTCAATAGGGCATCCCCATTCGGATGGTATTTGCATAATTCAAGAGCAAGGTGAATGAAGAAAGTATTTATAGTAAGTGGGAGAAGGAAGTATGTCAATACATCCTGCGGTCTCCTCCATTGGATTGAACCGTGAGATTCCTATGTTCCGCCTGCTAGGTGCTCACAAGTGGTACCGATCCATTCGGAGGGCCGTTTCATAGGAATCGGAACATCTCAATCACCATTTATGGATAAAGAAACATAGAGCCATTCCCAACTTTGACATTTCCATTCGGTTGCATCGTTGGGGCCGCCCTATGAATTCTAAAAATGGAGGGTCACACTTACGAGATTTGCTAAGGAGTTAGTAAATCTTGACCAAACAGCGATAACTAAGATGCTATAGGAATATGAGATATTCTGGTATTAGCATTTAGTCAAGAATGTCTTGATTCAGTGAAGGAATGCTTGACTGCCCCTCGGTAGCGACCATTCTGACCCACTGAAGTATCGTTGCAGTTTAATAATGAGTTTTGGGTACATTATTATTCTTTGCTAAATTCTTGATTGGTGTATAAATTAGGTTAAAACCTTTTCACTAATATTTATTCATTCTCTTTTCAGCATGTCTAGCTCTTTTATTCACTTACTAGCTTCCGATAAGTTAACCGGCGATAACTACGCGACCTGGAAATCGAACTTGAATACGATTCTTGTTCTAGATGATCTAAGGTTCGTCTTATCAGAGGATTGTCCTCCCCCTCTTAGCTCGGATGCGACTCGAACTGTTCGAGAAGCATATGATAGATGGACAAGGGCTAATGATAAAGCCCGAGTCTATATCTTAGCCAGCATATCTGATGTGTTAGCTAAGAAGCACGAGGATATGGTTTCTGCTAAAGAAATCATGTCTTCATTACAGGAGATGTTTGGACTGCCGTCCTCATCGGTCTGTCATGAAGCCCTCAAATACGTTTACAACTCTCGCATGAAAGAGGGAACCTCTGTTAGGGAGCATGTCCTTAACATGATGGTCCACTTCAATGTGGCGGAAGTAAACGGAGCTACTATTGACGAGTCAAGTCAAGTAAGATTTATCATGGAATCTCTTCCGAAGAGTTTCCTTCAGTTCAGAACCAATATGGTAATGAACAAGATAAAGTATAATTTGACTTCTCTCCTCAGCGAGCTACAGACCTATCAGTCCCTTCAGACCTCTAAAGGAAAAGAGAAGGAGGCAAACGTTGTCACTTCTAGGAAATTCCAAAAAGGGTCGTCTTCAGGGAGTAGGTCTGAACTTTCTTCTATTAAGAATAAGAGTATTCAAAAGAAGAAGAAAGATAAAAGGAAGGGAAAAGCACCTGCTGCTGCTAAGAGCAAGACTAGATCTGCAGACAAAGGAAAATGTTTCCATTGTGGTGTAGATGGGCACTGGAAACGGAATTGCCCAAAGTATCTTGCAGAGAAAAAGGCTGAGAAGGAAAGACAAGGTAAATATGATTTACTTGTTGTTGAAACATGTTTAGTAGAACATGATTGTCATACCTGGATACTTGATTCAGGAGCTACTAACCATGTTTGTTCTTCTTTTCAGGAAACTAGTTCTTGGCAGCCACTTTCTCGAGGTGAGATAACTCTCAGAGTTGGAACTGGAGAGGTTGTCTCAGTTGAAGCAGTGGGAGCTGTAAAGTTGTTGTATAGAGATAGTTTCATTTTACTAGAAAATGTACTCCTGGTTCCTACCTTCCAGAGGAATCTTGTATCTATATCTTGTTTGTTAGAACAGTTGTATAAAGTATCTTTTGTTCATAATGAAGCGTTCATTAGCAAAAGAGGTGTACGTATTTGTTCTGCGAAACTTGAAAACAACTTGTATGTGTTAAGACCAACCGAAGCCAAAGCTTTTTTGAACACTGAAATGTTTAAAACAGCTGAGACTCAAACTAAAAGGTAGAAACTTTCTCCAAGTACTTACCTTTGGCACTTAAGACTAGGTCACATTAATCTCAATAGGATTGGGAGATTGGTTAAGAGTGGTCTGCTAAATCGTTTAGAGGACAACTCTTTACCGCCATGTGAGTCTTGTCTTGAGGGCAAAATGACCAAACGATCTTTTTCTGAAAAAGGTCATAGGTCCAAAGAACCTCTAGAAATCGTGCATTTGGATCTCTGCGGTCCTTTGAATGTCAAAGCACGAGGAGGGTATGAATATTTCATCAGTTTCATTGATGATTATTCTAGGTACGATTATCTTTATCTAATGCATCATAAGTCCGAAGCTCTTGAAAAGTTCAAAGAGTATAAGGCAGAGGTTGAGAACACATTAGGTAAATCGATAAAAACACTCCGATCAGATCGAGGTGGAGAGTATATGGATTTAAGATTCCAGGACTATATGATAGAACATGGAATGGTATCTCAACTCTCAGCGCCAGGAACACCACAGCAGAATGGTGTGTCCGAGAGGAGAAATAAAACCCTGTTAGACATGGTTCGATCTATGATGAGTTATGCTCATTTGCCTAGTTCGTTTTGGGGATATGCAGTAGAGACTGCAATATATATTTTGAACATGGTTCCCTCTAAGAGTGTTTCTGAAACACCTTATGAGTTATGGAGAGGGCGTAAAGGTAGTTTACGTCACTTCAGGATTTGGGGGTGTCCGACACATGTGCTAGTACCCAATCCAAAGAAGTTGGAACATCGTTCAAAATTGTGCCTATTTGTAGGTTACCCCAAGGAAACGAAAGGTGGTCTATTTTACGATCCTCATGAGAACAAGGTACTAGTATCGACTAATGCCACGTTCTTAGAGGAAGACCACATGAGAGATCATCAACCGTCGAGCAAAATTGTTTTGTCCGAATTTTCCAGGAAAGCTACAGACGGATCAACAAAGGTTGTTGATCAGGCTGGTCCTTCTCAAGAGTTGAGAAAGCCTCGACGCAGTGGGAGGGATGTAAGACAGCCTGACCGCTACATCGGCTTGTCTGAAACTCAAGTCGTCATATCTGATGATGGCGTTGAGGATCCATTGACCTTTAAACAGGCAATGAATGACATAGACAAGGACCAGTGGCTTAAAGCCATGGATCTCGAAATGGAGTCTATGTACTTCAATTCGGTCTGGGATCTTGTAGACCAACCAGATAGTGAAAGACCTATCGGTTGCAAGTGGATCTACAAGAGAAAACGAGACCAAGCCGGTAAGGTGCAAACCTTTAAGGCTCGACTTGTGGCAAAAGGTTATTCCCAAAGAGAAGGGGTGGACTATGAAGAAACCTTTTCTCCTGTTGCCATGTTAAAGTCGATTAGAATACTCTTATCCATTGCTACATTTTATGATTATGAAATCTGGCAAATGGATGTCAAGACTGCCTTTCTGAATGGTAATCTTGAGGAGAGTATCTATATGGCTCAACCAGAGGGATTCATACTTCAGGGTCAAGAGCAAAAGGTTTGCAAGCTTAATCGATCCATTTATGGGTTGAAGCAAGCATCTAGATCCTGGAATATAAGGTTTGATACGGCGATCAAATCTTATGGCTTTGAACAAAATATTGACGAACCTTGTGTTTACAAGAAAGTAGTCAATACTGTTGTAGCTTTTTTAGTCTTGTACGTAGACGATATACTACTCATTGGGAATGATGTAGGGTTCCTAACTGACGTTAAGAATTGGCTAGCGACCCAATTCCAAATGAAAGATTTGGGAGAGGCTCAGTTTGTTCTAGGGATTCAGATCGTAAGGAATCGTAAGAACAAAGTGCTAGCGCTGTCTCAAGCATCTTATATTGACAAGGTGTTGTCAAGATATTCGATGCAGAATTCCAAGAAAGGTTCGCTGCCTTTTAGGCATGGAATTCACTTGTCTAAGGAACAGTCTCCTAAGACACCTCAAGAGGTTGAGGATATGAGACGAATTCCCTATGCATCTGCAGTTGGTAGTCTCATGTACGCTATGTTGTGTACAAGACCCGACATATGCTATGCAGTAGGAATTGTCAGTAGGTTCCAGTCCAATCCAGGATATGATCACTGGACAGCCGTTAAACATGTCCTCAAGTATCTTAGGAGAACGAGAGACTATGTGCTTGTGTATGACGCGAAGGATTTGATCCTTGCAGGATACACTGACTCTGATTTTCAGACTGATATAGATTCCAGGAAATCTACATCAGGATCAGTGTTCACTCTTAACGGAGGAGCAATAGTATGGAGGAGTATAAAGCAAGGTTGTATTGCTGACTCCACCATGGAAGCTGAGTATGTCGCAGCTTGCGAAGCAGCGAAGGAAGCTGTATGGCTTAGGAAGTTCTTGACAGATTTGGAAGTTGTTCCAAATATGAACTTGCCAATCACCCTTTATTGTGATAACAGCGGTGCCGTGGCAAATTCTAAAGAACCTAGAAGCCATTAGCGTGGAAAGCATATTGAGCGGAAATATCATCTCATCAGGGAGATAGTGCAACGAGGAGATGTGATCGTCACACAGGTAGCCTCGGAGCACAACATTGCTGATCCGTTTACTAAGTCTCTCACGGCTAAAGTGTTTGAGAGACACCTAAAAAGTCTAGGGCTGCGAGCTGCTCAGTAGGACAGTGGGAGAAACTTTAGATATTTGATATTCTAGTTCTCTCAACCAGCATGTACTCCACTGACGTTTTAGTCCAAGTGGGAGTTTGTTGGGTTTTATGTCCTAAAACTCGTAGTTTGTAAACTGAATGAATGTATATATTATATTTCAATAAAGTTGTTATTGAATTTTAGTGAATTGTGTTTGTATTAACCTATACCAATAACTAACACCCATGACGATAGTGTGAGTACTTGAACTTCATGTGTGACATGAATGTGAATCAAGTTCAAGTAGACAGCCAAAAATGGTCTATAGTATAGGGATAAAGCTGGGTACCTTATCCTGGGGACACTATTGGACGCGGCTCACTTTGTATAGTACAAAACGATGTGATTCGAATCGTTTCATGTAGAGACATGTGAGTGAGGGCGTCCTGTGCAATAAGTTTGCACAAGACCGAACCAAGAAATAAAATCGCTCTTTCTTTATAACACCGTTTACTGTAAAGACCGGTTTTTTCATATGATGACTTAGGTAACTCGGTCTCAATCCTGAGCTTACTATGAACTCCTGTTTATTCGACCTTATCCTTTGACTTGTACGGGTGAGAGTGGCAAGTTTGCCGACTCAATATGCCTACCATCTTGGGGATAAGATCGAATAAGTGGCTGGGGACGTAGTTGTGCGAGATGGAATTCACTCCTACCTGCTTTCAGGGTTAGTAGAGAGGTTGTTCCCTTAAGTGCTGACTCCAGGTCTTGAACAATGAGCCCATCCTCTCCTGATCAGGGAGGAATCTGATTTGATGGTTGGACCACAAATCAATTGTTCATTAGAGGTGTCAGTGGTACTTAAGGAACAAGATATAATACAAGGGTTAAACGGTATAAATGACCCGTTGTGATTATGAAGGACCTGTGAAGGATCGACTTACTGATGATAGTTAAATCAAGAGGACATAATATATCTACAGTGAGGAGAGTGCAACCCTTGGACTTTAGTGGAGTCTCCGGGAGTTAACGAATGTTGGTTAGTTCGGTTGAAAGAGTTTTGACCGGATAATCTCGTATCGTTGGAGCTCATGATCTGTAGGTCCTTACGGTTCTTCTGGCTAGCTCGGATAAAGCCGTGAAACAATATAAAAGAAAAGAAAAGAATTTGAATCGTTCAAATTCGGGTTTGTGGAAGAAGGATAGACATATTTAAATATGATTTAAATATGGACATATTTAAATATGATTTAAATATGGACATATTTAAATATGATTTAAATATGAGATTGATCTGAAAAACATGAATAGGATTCATGTGCAAAAAGTCGGTTTTCGGAAAACCGGGTTTAATTATATTATTTAATTAATATTTGATATTGTATTAAATAATATTAATTAAAATATATATATATTTTATTAATTAAAAAGTTTAATTAATAAAATAATTATTATTATTTTTAATAATAATAATTTATAAATATATATATATATATATATATATATATTTACATGTGTCTTACATGCAATGTAAGACACATGTAAACATATATACCAGGCATAAATATATTTTGTCAGATCATTTAAAAAAAAAAAAAAAAAAATTAAATACGTGAGTGCCTTTTTGGGCTCACATATTGTTTCAATTTTGAAATGAGATTTCAATTGAAACTCTCTCTGTCTTCTTCCTTCGGCTGCAGTTCTCTGAAGAGAAAATTTGTTTTTTCTTCTGTGAGCTTCTTCTTCTTTTCTTTTGTAAAAGGAGTCCCACTACTCCGTTTCTCGGCCTGAGGATAGCGGGACTACCGTGGGTGGTCCACGAAGGTTTCGTGAGAAGGTTCGGTGAGCTCGTGAGGAGCTTCTGGCGGTGAAATTGGAGAATTACGAACGACAAGGGTATGTGTTCTAATTTCTCTTTTTCATTGTTTTTGCATGTTTCCATTCGTTTAAATTGATGAAATTAGAGTGTCTATGATCCAAATCGCTTCCGCTGCGTGCCATGAGCGCTCCATCAAGTCCTAGGTCATAGAGTGTCTAGAGCAGGAGTAGAGGTCGATAGGGCCAAGATTGAAATAATAGAGAAGTTAGTGGAACCTCAGAATGTGAAAGCCATTAGAAGTTTCTTAGGACACGCAGGTTTCTATAGAAGGTTCATTAAGAACTTTTCAAAGATCTCCAAACCTTTGTGTGAGCTTCTAGAGCTGAATAAGCCATTCATCTTCTCAAAAGAATGTTTACTAGCCTGGACAACCCTTAAGGAAGCATTAGTCAAAGCACCTATTATAGTAGGACCAAATTGGGACCTTCCATTTGAGATGTTATGTGATGCGAGTGACTATGCAGTAGGGGTTATGCTAGGACAAAAGATTGACAAACTAACACACCCTGTATACTATGCTAGTAAGACACTTAATGAGGCACAATGTAATTACACAACCACGGAAAAGGAGATGCTAGCTGTAGTGTTTGACTGCGAGAAGTTTAGGAATTACATTGTAGGCACTAGGACAATCGTGTACACTGATCATTCTGCACTAAAGTACCTTATGATGAAGGCTGATGTTAAGCCTAGGTTAATTAGATGGGTATTGTTGTTGCAAGAGTTTGATCTAGACATTAGAGATAAGAAAGGATGCGAAAATGTGGTTGCGGATCATCTCTCTCGATTGCAACATAATTGCGATAAAATTGCGGAAACCGGGTTTAATTATATTATTTAATTAATATTTGATATTGTATTAAATAATATTAATTAAAATATATATATATTTTATTAATTAAAAAGTTTAATTAATAAAATAATTATTATTATTTTTAATAATAATAATTTATAAATATATATATATATATATATATATATATTTACATGTGTCTTACATGCAATGTAAGACACATGTAAACATATATACCAGGCATAAATATATTTTGTCAGATCATTTAAAAAAAAAAAAAAAAAATTAAATACGTGAGTGCCTTTTTGGGCTCACATATTGTTTCAATTTTGAAATGAGATTTCAATTGAAACTCTCTCTGTCTTCTTCCTTCGGCTGCAGTTCTCTGAAGAGAAAATTTGATTTTTCTTCTGTGAGCTTCTTCTTCTTTTCTTTTGTAAAAGGAGTCTCACTACTCCGTTTCTCGGCCTGAGGATAGCGGGACTACCGTGGGTGGTCCACGAAGGTTTCGTGAGAAGGTTCGGTGAGCTCGTGAGGAGCTTCTGGCGGTGAAATTGGAGAATTACGAACGACAAGGGTATGTGTTCTAATTTCTCTTTTTCATTGTTTTTGCATGTTTCCATTCGTTTAAATTGATGAAATTAGAGTGTCTATGATCCAAATCGCTTCCGCTGCGTGCCATGAGCGCTCCATCAAGTCCTAGGTCATAGAGTGTCTAGAGCAGGAGTAGAGGTCGATAGGGCCAAGATTGAAATAATAGAGAAGCTAGTGGAACCTCAGAATGTGAAAGCCATTAGAAGTTTCTTAGGACACGCAGGTTTCTATAGAAGGTTCATTAAGAACTTTTCAAAGATCTCCAAACCTTTGTGTGAGCTTCTAGAGCTGAATAAGCCATTCATCTTCTCAAAAGAATGTTTACTAGCCTGGACAACCCTTAAGGAAGCATTAGTCAAAGCACCTATTATAGTAGGACCAAATTGGGACCTTCCATTTGAGATGTTATGTGATGCGAGTGACTATGCAGTAGGGGTTATGCTAGGACAAAAGATTGACAAACTAACACACCCTGTATACTATGCTAGTAAGACACTTAATGAGGCACAATGTAATTACACAACCACGGAAAAGGAGATGCTAGCTGTAGTGTTTGCCTGCGAGAAGTTTAGGAATTACATTGTAGGCACTAGGACAATCGTGTACACTGATCATTCTGCACTAAAGTACCTTATGAGGAAGGCTGATGCTAAGCCTAGGTTAATTAGATGGGTATTGTTGTTGCAAGAGTTTGATCTAGACATTAGAGATAAGAAAGGATGCGAAAATGTGGTTGCGGATCATCTCTCTCGATTGCAACATAATTGCGATAAAATTGCGGAAACCGCAATTTCTGATGCCTTTATCGATGAGCATGTCTTTGTATTAGCACATCGTGATAACGATGAGGAACCTTGGTTTGCTGATATTGCTAACTTCCTTGCCTCGCAGGTACTACCAACTTTCAAAGGAGGACAAGAAAAGAAGAGGTTCCTACATGAAGCTAGGAAGTTCATATGGGACAATCCTACACTCTACAAAACATGTGCAGATGGTTTGCTGAGGAAGTGTGTGTCAACTGCTGAGGCGAAGTCTGTGCTGCAGCACTGCCATACAGCCCCCTATGGTGGACACTTTGGTGGCCAAAGAACAGCTGCAAAGGTGTTCCAGAGTGGCTACTATTGGCCCACGATATTCAAAGATGCCCACGACCATGCTCACAGCTGCAATGAATGCCAGAGAACAGGTAACCTCAGTCGGAAGGATGAGATGCCTTTCACTTACATCTTAGAGTTGGAGCTCTTTGATGTGTGGGGCATTGACTTCATGGGACCATTTCCCCCATCAGCAGGTAACCTTTACATACTTGTAGCTGTAGACTATGTATCTAAATGGGTAGAAGCCATAGCATGTCCAACCAACGATGCCAAAACAGTCATTAAGTTCCTTAATAGACATATCTTTACTAGGTTTGGTACACCCCGTGCTATAATTAGTGATGAAGGGACACACTTTATTAATAAAGCTATGGAAAAAGTGTTGGCTAAATACAATGTTAGACATAGAGTTGCCACCCCTTATCACCCACATTCGAATGGACAAGCTGAAATATCTAATAGGGAGATTAAAAACATACTCGAAAAAGTGGTCAAACCCAATAGAAAAGATTGGTCGTTTAAACTCGAGGATGCACTTTGGGCATATAGGACTGCATATAAGACACCCCTAGGGATGTCTCCTTATAGACTTGTGTATGGCAAAGCATGTCACTTACCATTCGAATTGGAAATTAAAGCATTTTGGGCCTTGAAAGAGCTGAATTATTGCGTGACCGATGCGGGAACATTGCGGTCTCTGCAATTACATGAGCTTGATGAGCTGAGACATATGTCTTATGAAAATGCTAAAATGTATAAGGAAAATACTAAGATTTGGCATGACAGTAGACTTAGGATTAAGGACTTTAAGAAAGGCCAGCATGTCTTGTTATTCAACTCAAGGTTGAGATTATTTCCAGGCAAACTTAAGTCCAGATGGTCAGGTTCTTTTGTTATAACTAACGTGTTTGTTCATGGTGCAATTGAGATTAGGAACCTGCAGCACGGGCAACCGTTCATGGTTAATGGTGCACGATTGAAGCATTATTATGAGGAAGGAGATGTGAAGACTCTCTCGGCCTTCCTCTTAGCTGAAACTTGAAAATAAAACCGAGAGAGGACGAGTGATTACTGTGCTCGTCCATGCGAGGCTATGCCTTAGTTTATTTTTTGCTATTCTTTTGGTTGTTATTTATGTATGTTTGTGTGTGATTTTTATTACGAATTTGATGTTAATTTTATTTCTTTTAATAGGGGATCGAAAGAGGAAATCAAGGAGATGAATCAAGGATAAAAATCGGGGAAGATATCGGGCCGAATCAAAGATTAAGTTGAGAGAATATTGGCAAGTAAATCAAGAAAAATCTCCAACGGCCATTTAATTGCGGTGGATTTGCTGAATCCGCAACAGAAATAGCCGTTGGGATTCACATCATTACAAATAGCCGTTAGAACAGTCGTGGCCAGTACGCTTCCCTCATTCGTTGGACTTCAAGAAATCGATCTTCTTCTTCCTCTGCAATTCCTAATCTCAGATCTCTTCGATTCCACAATGGTGCTTACACGGGCTGAGAGATCTGCGTCCAGGAAGAAGGCCACTGAAGCAGAGGCAGCTGCGAGAGAGGCACTCCTCGCCTTAGCAGAGGCCGAAGCTGCGCGCCCTGAACGAATTTCTAAGCTCCCTGTCCGCAAGAAGAAGTGGGCACGCCCAAGAAAAGGAAGTGGACAATGGAGATTGGGGACGCACCGGTCAAGGAGAAGACTCCCCCTGTGGAGAGTCAAGGAAGTGGCCGTCCATCCTACGAGACGGCCAGACAGAGCCCTGAACCATCTCCACCAGCGCAAAGCCCCGAGCCTTCTCCATCTCCCCAAAGCTCTGACCAATCTCCACCGCCGCAGAGCCCTGAGGCATCACCATCATCGCAAACGCCTGAGCCTGAAATTCCAAGCAAAGAACATCAAGAATCGGCGCCAGGCGAAGAAACGGCTGAAGAAGATGAGGTCTTCTCTCCTTTGAGGGAAGTCAGCCCCGATAGCTCAGCAAAGGGGGGAGATTCGATGGATGAAACGTTGGGGGACTGCCTCCAGCAAATCACCACCAGGGCACGGCTAAGGAAGAAGGTGCCCAAGGTTGTCAAGGCCAAACGGCCAAAAGCTTCAAAGAAATCCAAGAAAAGGAAGGTCAGTGGTGAGCCTTCATTGAAGAGGTTGAAGGTCGAGGCTGCTGAGTCAGCCAAGGCACGGGACAAGGGGAAAGCCAAACTATACCCCGAAGATGAGCCTCAAACTGTGAGGTATGTGTCCTCTGATGCAGAATCGAGGGGCACTGAGTTGAGGAAGAGGGACCTGCTCCATGAGAAGGGGTTCCTTGACGCGTTGGCAGACCTGCCGCAATTCTTGCGCGCAGGGATCACCAACCACGGCTGGGAAGAGCTGTGCAGACCGCCCATCCCCGCCTACTCCAGCATGGTATACGACTTCTATGCCAACCTGATGCACCCTGAGGATGGCCTGTCCGTGGTAAGAGGAATCGAGGTGGACTTCTCAGCCAAGGCGATCAATGAAGCCTATGGCCTCAAGGGGCAGAAGCATACTGACTATGCGAGGATCATTGACGCGCCAACTGAGGCTGTCTTGGAGGAAGCACTGCGCATCATAGGCCAGCCTGAGGCAGCTTGGACGATCTCAAGCAATGGGAAGCACACTCTGATGAGTGCGACCCTTACGGCGAAGGCAGCTGTGTGGTTTTCCTTCGTGCGCAGACGTCTGTCCCCAGTGACCCACGAGACCACCATCAATCAAGGGAGATCGCTGCTGGTATATGCGATCATGAGGGGCCTCACAATCAATGTTGGTGAGGTCATTGCAGCCTCAATAGCAGACTGTGCCAAAAAAGGTAAGGGTCCACTTTTCTTCCCCAACACAATCACTAAGCTTTGCTTACGTGCAGGTGTACCAATCGAGAGGATGGAGAGGCAGCTGGCCTACACGGGGCATCTGGAGCTGCCTACAGGCCTGAGGATGCGCAGGAAGGGGAACATGGCCTGCCTGATGGACCTTCAAAAGAAGATGGCGCAATGGGCTGAGTATGCTCAAGCGAGGGACAAAGATGTTGCGGATCAGTTGGGCTGCATCTTTCCAGAGTTCCCAACTGATCTACTGAAGCCATGGACGCCTCCAAGAGCACGGAGGGATGATGATGAGGACGTCTGAGTGCTAAGAGCACTCAAGGGAGTATTTCTGTTCCCTATATCAAAAGAAAGAAAAAAAATCAAACTGCTTTTAGTTGAACTGTGTGATTTCTGGTATTTTGAGTTAATATTTGATCTGTCTTTAGTTCTTTATTTTTGTTACATAGGATTGCTTAGTATAGTTAGATGGTATCTGAATAGGTAGGTTGTTTTAGTTTTCCTTTTTGTATAGCTGAGATGACTGGAAATAGCATGAAAAAAGGGCTGCTTACTGATATATCTGCCCTGTAGAGTCATTGTGAAATTCTTGCGATTTCCGCAATTTTTGTTAGTTATCACATGCTTTTGACTGACTGATTAGCTAGGCTGGTTCTGTTTTAATTTTGTTCTTTTGCTGCTGTCTTGACTACCTTATATAGCCTATCTATAAGCATGCTGGATGAGTGTCTTAAGGCACCTTTGATAGTTTAAATTAGTCTCTTAATTTGCTCAGCATGCGTAGCTTTAAGTCCTTCCCTTACTGTTTTTACAAATTTCTGCTGCTGAGTTATTTGCTTTAAGAATGTTCTGTCTATCCCTAGGACTTTTTAGATTCTCTTTGTTTTGCCCTAGACTAGATGCTTCTAGGACAAGTTTGGGGGTGTGCCACCTCAGACACTCATTGGGGACAATGAGTAGTTTAAGTTTGGGGGAGGCCACCCTAGGCCTAGGAACATTCCTCTCTCCCTTTAAGCATAAGCATTCTTCTTCTCCTTTGCAAAATATGATGAACCGAAAAAAAAAAAAAAAAAAAAAAATGAAAAATAGAATAAAGAGGGGTGTCTCTCTTAAAGTTGCTGAGTAATCAGTGCCAAGTGTGTAACCCACAAGTGGCATTGCATCAAAAGGCAACCAAAGGAGAGGCTCCACCAAAGTAAGAAAGAAAAAAGGAAGAAATAGGGAAGAAGAATGTATACCTAGGAGTTGCAACTTTGTGGCTTGGGTGTCCTGAATAAAAAGAACTCTGATCCTCAATTAGCTAAGCACAAAGTTGTAGCTTGTAGGGTTGTTTAGGGAGATGAATGTATGTCCAATATAGTGATGCTAGGGTTTAGGTTGTTCTCTAAATGTACTACTGTCACTGGTTAATACTAAGACTGGCATGACTCTAAGGAATCCTAGGTAGCTCAAAAGTAAAAATTAGAAGCATGTACTGAGTCTGGGGTAAAGCTAGGTAGAATTTGAAACCTTAGGGATAGTTGCACTATATGACAGAAGCAAGTAGATCAGTCGTAGGGAGTTAATGAAACAGTAGGAGCATTAGGCATGCGAAGTCAGAAGAAGCAAAATGAGAAGGTAGTTGTAAACTTAGAAGTATGTCACAGGACAGCATTGCCATAGATAGGAACTTAGGGGAGTCAGCAAGTGGTTAGAGAAATTGAAACAGCAGCCTAAGTAAGTCCTTAGATTGCTCGAGGACGAGCAAAACCTTAAGTTTGGGGGTGTGTTACGTCTCCAAAAGTGACTATTTTAGGACTTATTTGTGATAGGAAGTTGTGCATTTGTAAGTGTTTTTGGTAGGATTTAGCTTGAACTTGTGCTTATATATGAGAATTAGAAGAATGAAGCTAAATTAGGACTTATATGCAAAAGGAAAGAAAAGGAATTAAAAACGAAGTTAAAGGAATGAAAATTGTGCATTGCGGAGGCATTGCGGAAACATTGCTAAAACCGCAATGTATTAAGTGAAATCCGTAAGTTGCCTAACCTTTTTCTGTTTTGTTCCGATATTTCAGGGATCCATTCTTTCTCCTCCAGCCACGTAGAAGTACGACGTTGAGAATGGATGGTTCTCCTTGACCCAATCGCACCTGCAGAATACTATAAAAGGAGGTCAAAGTGGAAGGTTGAAACACACTCGAACAGCGTAGACTTCTCAGTTCAACGCAGCTTCTTCCACTCTTTTTCTCTCTTCCGTCTGTTGGTTTGAAAGGTTCAGCTATTGGAGTCGACAATCTGATAGGAAGGAGGGAAGATCTATCTTCTCTTCTGATTAGATTCATCCAAGCAAGGCTCCCTTTCACCCTTCAGCCGAGGCGTTCGCAACGAAGGAAATCACGCACGACTTTACTGCTTTCTGCTTTAGTTTTCTATTTCCATTACTGTTTGTTGTTATTTCTCTTCCATTAGCTACTCTATTCCATTTCGTTGCTTTCTGTCTTTACTTTAGTTATTCCAAGTCATCATTTGTTTTGATCAAACGATTGGTTAATCAACGCACAATTCATTACTTCGCAAGTTATTTACCTTCTCTGCCTACTGTTTTCTGTTTCTGTTTTGTCTTTAATCTTCTTCTAAGCATGTCTTCTTCATCTACTCTTTCTATTCTATCAGCATCCATGAGTAACTAAATCATATAAGGGCAGACTAATGACAAGACTATAGGTTAAAACACGTGAAACAAGCATGTAGGATAGCTCTCAAATGCATTGATTGTATGTAAGCTTCATCCCACGGGCGATTTCGATTGGCCATCCATTTTGTCCAAAGAACTCCTAACCTCTGGAAGGAGTAAGAGTTCAGAGTCATACACTCAGGCTAGCCTCTCAAGGTAGCCAGAAAACGACCTAGGAATAGGCGTTTTCCTAGTACAAATCACAACTTACTGTTTTAATAAGATGCTTAAGACCTTACTTGGACATGAGTAAACTAAAGAATCTAATGCATGAAATCGGAAGATACATGAGAATGAGTTAGTTTGATGCATGGTGAGTTGATCTACTGCTTGAGAATCGTGTAAAAAAGCCCATAGAGGAGTCGTTAGTAGCCCTTGTTTTCACATTTTACACACATTCGCTGTTAAGAACATTGCTGAATAATTGTTGTTTCCGCAATTCCGTTAGTTGAAATTTTACCTTAGTCATTTTTCTCTTAGTTTATTAATCTCTTCTCTTTACATTTGAGTTTAACATTTACTTGCACTTGTTTATGCTTCCATCATTTACATATTCCTTAGTAATTAGGCATTTTAAAACCAAATCTACCCCATTTAATCCACCCATTCTTGCTTAACAATACACTTCACGAGTAACTAAGAATAAATCTCTGTGGGAAATCGAATGAAAAAATACTTATTACTTGCTACAAGATCATGTATGCTTGCATGTTCTGAGTGCTCTATTATTGCATATTTCTTTTAAACATTGAGCACGCAACAAGGACAGACACTCATTTCCCTTCAAAATAGGCCTTCTAGCTACAACCCTTTTTCTTAGCTCATCTCTATAGGATCAGATTTTAATTACTAGGAACATCTAAGTTTTAAGGGGTTGTAACTTTTGGCCCACATTCTTCCTCTTTGCTCTTTTCTTTTCTGTTTTTTTTTTTTTTTTTTTTTGAACTCAACAAAGAAGAAGGATGTCTCTATTGAGGGAAAGAGGAGTGCTCTCAGGGGTCTATTCTATTTCTTAAAAAGGCTGCCTCACCCCCAAACTTGGACTATTCATTGTCCTCAATGAGTACTTTGGGTGGCACACCCCCAAACTTAGCTAGAAGCATCTAGTTTAAGTCAAAATTAGGCAGACTTTAAATCTCTAAAGGGTGAATTGGCTCTCTTTGGTTAGATAATTCAGCAAACAGAGATTTATACTAAACTGAAGTAAGGTCTTCTAAGGCTGCATGCTTTCTAACTAATGAGGCTTAACTCTAGTTTAAAGCGTGTACTTGACACTCATCCAGCATACTCGACTTAACAAACAGCCCAAGGAAAAAATCACAATTCATTTAAGTTTAGGAGATAAGGACAGATCAACCAGCAGCAGATTCATTGTTAGACAGCAGCATGCTTTGGGTTTTTCATTATAGATGCATGCTAATATTAAAGGCATCAGCTGATGTTACACAAGTATGCTCTAGAGGGAACATGCTTAGAGGCAATAAGGTGACCGAAAGCCATAGAACAGAACAAATATCTCATTCATTAAGTCTTCCAACCTATTCTACTCTACCATAGGGCTTTTGGAAAAGAAAAACAGAAAGCACAATTTAAACTAACTAAACTATTCTAAGTTAAACTAGCTACCATAAATTACACTAAACTAAACTTCTAAAATCAGAACATCATTGATAAATGGGGGGGGGGGGGGGGGGGGGGGGTAACTGGTATCAGAAAAGCAGTGAAAAAGGGAGGGAAGAACAACTCCCTCAAATGCCTTCAATCATTGGCATTCAATCATCCTCTTCTTCTTCGTCAAACTTCTCCAAGCATGGAGGCACCCAAGGCTTCAACAATTCAGCAGAAAATTCATGAAATTTGCATCTCAGGTGCTCAGCTAATTCCATGTCCCTCACTCTTGAGTACTCTGCCCATTTGGCTAACTTTTGCTGAATGTTCAGCAAGCATGACATGGACACAGACTGAGCAGATGCAAGGCTGTCTAGCTCTATCTGCATGTTTCCCCTTCTCCTCAACTTTAGGTCGTTGGGCAGCTCCAAGTGGCCTGCATAAGCCAACTTCTTCTCTTCCTTTGTCACATCCACTTCTGCACGTAGACAAAGTTTGGTTATGGTGTTAGGGAAGAAGAGTCTGCCCTTTCCTTTCCTTGAACATTCTAGGATGGAAGCACATATGAGCTCTCCCACATCAATGGTCAGCCCCTTCATGATTGCGTAGATCAGCAAAGATCTCCCCTGGTTGATTGTTGTTTCATGTGTGACTGGGATGATCCTCCTTCGGATCAAGGAGAACCACACGGCAGCCTTGTCCTTCAGTACTGCACTCATAAGGGTGTGCTTCCCTTGCTTTGAAATCGCCCACATTGCTTCAGGCTTCTCTATTTCACTCAAAGCTTCTTCCAGAGTAGCCTCAGAT
This sequence comes from Herpetospermum pedunculosum, assembly GCA_028017165.1. NCBI lineage: Eukaryota > Viridiplantae > Streptophyta > Magnoliopsida > Cucurbitales > Cucurbitaceae > Herpetospermum > Herpetospermum pedunculosum. The sequence continues at coordinate 50,362,486 of CM051530.1, forward strand.
GGATTGGCCACTATTTTTGCATATTCTGAGTTATTGTGCTCCTTCAGAGGGTATATCTCGTTGATGACTTCAGCTCAGAAATCCACCTCAACACCCCTCACCGTGGAGTAACAGCCCTCTGTATTAGTCAGGTTTGTATAGAAGTCGTAAACCATCTCTGAATATGCTTGGATTGGTGGCCTACAGAGCTCTTCCCAACCGTGATTGACAATGCCCGTGCGTAAGAATTGAGGCAAGTCAGAAAGTGTATCCAAGAACCCCCTCTCGTGGTGCAACTCTTTTTTCATTAAGGACAAGCCCCTTGCTTTTGCTGCCTCAGATACATATCGCTCGGCTGGAGGCTTATCTTTCTCAAACATTTTCCCTTTCCCTTCGCCTTAGTCTTTGCTTTAGCTGCTTCGACAACTTCTTTTTTCATTTTCTTAGTAGGGTGTTGGGAAGCTTTCTTCTTCTCAGCTCGTATTGAGGCCTTCGACTTTTTAGCTTTGACTATCACTGGGATCCTCTTTTCGGGCACAGTCTCTGCTTTCTTCTCCAATTCGGCAACCAATTCAGCAGCCACCCTGTCTATGCGTTCATCTATGGTTTCAACAGTAGGCGGCCTACTCTCGGTCTCTTGCTCAGCAGGAATGTCTTCCCTCAGAGGGTTGATGGCTTCATCTTCTTCTTGCGCATCACCAGCTGTGGCAGACGCGAGATCTGGCTGTTTTGTAGGGGAAGCCTCAGCCCAAGACTGCTTTTTGGAGGTAGTAGATGAAGGGTTTTGCATGGCTTTCTCCAATGAAGGCTTTGCGCTGGGAGAGCTCTTTTCTTCGCTAACTGACTCCCGTCTTTTGATCTTTGGGTATCTTCCTGCTGAGACTTTTCTTTTCCTTTTGGCAGGGACGTTAAGAGGCTCAGAAGGTTTGGCCGTGTCGGCCGAGGCGAGGGAGATCAGCACGTCCCCTGCCATTTTTTTTTCTTCAGCTATGGGAGATGGATTGGCTAGAGCTTTAGAGCTTCCTGCTTCGGGACGAAGAGATTCTCTGGTCGATACCATGGCTGATTTTTCGGAGAGAGAGATGGATTCTTGAAGGCTCGAATAGGCTTGGGAATTCTGAATGAGAAATGATATGTACAGACCTTCCCAATTTATAACGTCTTGAAAAATTAAAGGCAACACCTTTGCGGCCTCGCAACGCAATCGCAATACAGCTATTCTGACGAAAATCTCCAAAATATGACCGTTGGAGATTTTCTTTCCCTTTTTGGCGACTGCCGCAAGATCTGCACAATACCCAATCTCTGAATTTTCTGCTTCACCCTATAATTTCTCTCTTCCTCTTAACTCATCCACCCACTTTTCCGTTTGATTTGCAATCACTGCCCCCCTAATTTTAGTCACAATAAACAAAATTAATCAATTTCAGAAATTTAAGAATTCAATTGAAAGCATTAAATTAAAATACACATGCATATTTGACAATTTTTTTTCACATCTAAAACATTTGAGCAAAAGAATATTTCTAATAAAGCCCATGCTCATCCTTTCTTGGTTGACTTCAAACTTCGGACAAGAGGAACACCGAGAGCATCCTCACGTCTCCTTCCTCGTAGTAGTGCTTCAACCTCGCACCATTCACCATAAACGGCTGTCCCTGTTCTAAATTTTGAATTTCAATAGCACCATGTACAAAAACGTTAGTAATAACAAAGGGACCAGACCAACGAGATTTGAGTTTTCCAGGAAAAATCTTCAATCTCGAATTAAATAATAAAACATGCTGTCCCTTTTTAAAATTATTTGGCCTTAGTCTACTATCATGCCAGATTTTAGTTTTTTCTTTATACATCTTAGCATTTTCGTATGACATGTGCCTTAATTCATCCAATTCATGCAATTGCGGAGACCGCAACGTTTCCGCATCAGACACGCAAAAGTTTAATTCCTTTAAAGCCCAAAAGGCTTTGTTTTCTAATTCAAGGGGGAGATGGCATGCCTTTCCATAAACCAACCTATAGGGAGACATTCCCAAAGGTGTTTTATATGCAGTTCTATATGCCCATAATGCATCGTCTAATTTAAAAGACCAATCCTTTCTATTTGGTTTGACAACTTTTTCTAGGATACTTTTGATCTCTCTATTAGAAATTTTTGCTTGCCCATTTGAATGGGGATGATAGGGTGTTGCCACCCTATGCTTAACATTGTATTTAGCCAACACATTTTCCATAGATTTGTTTATGAAGTGCGAGCCTTCATCATTTATGATGGCACGTGGAGTGCCAAATCGTGTGAAAATGTGTTTATTCAGAAATTTGATAACAGTTTTGGCATCGTTTAGAGAACATGCAATTGCCTCGACCCATTTTGAGACATAGTCTACGGCTACTAAAATATACAGATTACCAGCAGAGGGTGGGAATGGACCCATGAAGTCAATGCCCCATACGTCAAAGAGTTCTAACTCTAAGATGTATGTCAGGGGCATCTCATCCTTCCTACTGAGGTTACCTGTTCGTTGGCATTCATTGCAAGTGCGCGCGTAGTCATGTGCATCCTTGAAGATCGTTGGCCAGAAATAGCCACTCTGAAATACCTTTGCAGCGGTCCTCTGACCACCGAAGTGCCCTCCATACGGAGTTGTATGACAATGTTGCAAGATGGATCTTGCTTCGGCAGCTGATACACATTTCCTTAACAGTCCATCCGCACAGCATTTGTAGAGGTTTGGATCATCCCAAAGGTACTTTTTAGCATCGTTTAAGAACTTCTTCTTATCCTGCCCTTTATTGAATTCGGGTAACATCTGTGAGGCAAGAAAATTTGCAATGTCAGCAAACCAGGGCTCAACATTATCATCACAATGCATTAAAACAAAAATATATTCATCAATAAAAGAATCCAGCATTGCGGGCTCCGCGACAGATTCGCAACAACTCTCCAGCCTTGATAAATGGTCAGCAACCACATTTTCACATCCCTTTTTGTCTCGGATTTCCAAATCAAACTCCTGCAAAAGTAACACCCATCTAATCAGACGAGGCTTGGCATCAGCCTTCCTCATTAAGTACTTTATAGCAGCATGATAGATATATACAATTGTCTTGTTTCCCACAATATATGCCCTGAACTTCTCACATGCAAACACTACAGATAACATCTCATTTTCTGTGGTAGTGTAGTTGCATTGAGCTTCATTCAATGTTCTACTTGCATAATATATAGGATGTGTCATTTTTTCTCTCTTCTGGCCAAGCATGGCTCCAATAGCATAATCACTTGCGTCGCACATCAATTCAAAAGGCATATCCCAATTTGGGCCGATCATGATTGGATCTTTGACTAAAGAAGTCTTGAGCTTATTCCAAGCTATAAAACATTCATTTGAAAAGATAAAAGTTTTATTTAGCTCTAGGAGCTCACAGAGGGGTTTTAAGATTTTAGAGAAATCTTTTATGAACCTTCTGTAAAACTCTGCTTGGCCTAGGAAACTTCTTATTGCCTTGACATTTTTAGGCTCAACCAGCTTCTCAATGACTTCTATCTTAGCCCTATCAACCTCTATTCCTGCCTTAGACACTCTATGTCCCAAAACTATGCCTTCTTCCACCATGAAGTGGCATTTTTCCCAATTTAAAACTAGATTGGCTTCCTCACACCAAGTGAGGACTTGTCCTAGATTGGCTAGGCAGTGGCTAAAGGAATCACCAAACACTGAAAAATCATCCATGAATATTTCTACTATGGACTCAGCTAGATCAGAGAAGATTGCCAACATACATCGTTGGAATGTTGCTGGTGCATTGCAGAGGCCGAATGGCATTCTGCGAAATGCAAACGTGCCAAATGGACATGTAAATGTTGTCTTCTCTTGGTCTTTTGGGTCTATGGTGATTTGATTATACCTTGAGTAGCCATCTAAAAAGCAATAGAAGGCTTGGCCAACTAATCTATCAAGCATTTGATCGATGAAGGGCAAAGGGAAATGGTCTTTTTTTGTTTCTTTGTTAAGCTTTCGGTAATCCATACACACTCTCCATCCCGTGATAGTTCGAGTGGGTATTAACTCATTGCTCTCGTTAACCACTACTGTCATACCCCCTTTTTTTGGTACACATTGGATGGGGCTGACCCACTGATTGTTAGATATTGGGAAGATTACACCAGCATCCAACCATTTAATAACTTCCTTCTTAACCACCTCCTTCATGGAAGGGTTCAGCCTACGCTGATGTTCTATTCTAGGAGTGTGCCCTTCCTCTAACAGTATCTTATGCATGCAATATGAGGGACTTATGCCCCTAATGTCAGCGATTGTTCACCCAATTGCTTTTCTGTGTTGCTTAAGCAGCACAATTAAAGTATTTTCATGTTGTTCATGCAATTTGGAGGAGATGATGACAGGCACTGTGTCTCTTTCACCTAAGTATGCATATTTGAGGTGGTCTGGCAGTGGTTTTAACTCTAACAAGGGTGGTTGTTCAATTGATGGAATCATGGGAGTTGTGGTTCTTTCAGATATTTCATTGGTCATACACACATGCTGAGGGGTATTCACAGATGCATCAACAAATTCAGAGATGTTTAAATCATTCAATTGAATTTGAGCATAATCAGTATCATGCTTGACTAATAATTGTTGTTCATGCTTGTCTTCAATTAGAGAGTCCAAAATATCAATGGCAGCACAATGTTCAAGGTCAGAAGGATACCTCAAGGCTTTAAAGACACTAAACTTAACCTTTTCATCGTTGACTCTCATGGTGAGTTCACCCTTTTGAACATCAATCAGGGCCCTACCTGTGGCTAAGAAGGGTCTGCCTAAGATGATTGGCGCCTCTTTGTCTACCTCGTAGTCCAGGATAATGAAATCTGCAAGGAAAATAAATTTATCAACCTTGACTAGAATATTCTCAATCTTACCTTCGGGGTATGAGATTGATCTGTCTGCAAGCTGCAAGGTGACTGTTGTTGGACGTGCCTCGCCAATTCCAAGTTGTTGGAATAATGATAAAGGCATGAGGTTTATGCTGGCTCCCAGATCACATAAGGCCCTTCCCACATGCTTGCCCCTTAATTCGACTGGTAGAGTGAAAGAACTAGGATCTTTCTCTTTTGGTGGCAGCTTGTTCTGTAGGATAGCACTGCATTCTTCTGTCAAGTTGACTGTTTCAAATTCTCCAATGACCCTTTTGTTCGTTATGATGTCTTTCAGAAATTTAACATATGTTGGCATGGACTGGAGTACTTCAACGAAAGGAATGTTAACATGAACCTGCTTCATAATTTCCAAAAATTTATGGAAATGAGCTTCCTGTTCCTGCTTCTTTTTCAGCCTTCTTGGGAATGGAGGTGGTGGCACATAAGGAGGCAAATCTGGTTGCCTAATGACAGGGGGAGGCCTTGGAATTTCTTGTGGTTCCTCAATAATGGGCTCAAGCCTCGCCTTTGTCCTTGCTCTTGGTTGCACTTGGTCAATATCAGGCAGAGAGTCCAGTGGAGCACTAGACTCTTCATTCTCTACTCTCTTTGGTACTTCTCTGCTATTAATCACCAATGGCCTGCCACTCCGCAACTCAATAGCTTGCACTTGCTCCTTGCCATCCCTTCTAGGATTTTCAGTATCAGCAAGCAGTCTGCCTTGGGGCCTATTCTTCAGCTCATTTGCCAATTGCCCAATTTGATTTTCCAAATTTCTCAAAGATGCTTGCTCACTTTGCAAGGTTGCATCGTTCTTTGCTATATATTCCTTCAGCAAGCTTTCCACTGATGTTCCCATAGGTTGATTACTGACATGCTGTTTTTGGTACTGAGGTTGATTACTTTGTTGACGTTGAGTGAACTCAGGTGGTCCACTTGGTCTGGTTTGGTTTTGCATCTGGCCTGTGCCTTGCTGTCCATTCCAAGAGAAATTAGGATGATTTCTCCAGCCAGGATTGTACGTATTTGAATAGGGATTATTTCTTGTTTGTTGTTGATTCCCAACATAGCACATAGGCTGGATTCGCAGGGCAGTAGTCATATACATGACCCTCCCCAAAGAATCCACAAACGAGTGCATCTATCTGATTAGCCACTGCTGCGCTTGTTGAAGCAGATGCCAATGCATTGGCATTCTGTTGGATGCTTGTCTGAGCCATTTGCTTCATCATGTTTGTCAGTGCATTTATCTGGTTGCTCATTGCACTAAGTGCATCCATGTCATAAGCCTTCCTCCTATTTGGCTCTACAGGATCATCTGACCATCGGCAGTGTGAGGCTGAAATTTTCTCCAAAATCTCATAAGCTTCGTTATAGCTTTTTGACAGCATAGATCCTTCAGCTGAGGAATTCAGGACTTGCCTCGTGCTGGGATTACATCCTTTGAAGAAAACTTCAATCTGGATGCACCATGGGATGCCATGGTGTGGACATTCGAGTAGAAGATCCTTGAATCTGGTCCAGGCTTCATGCAGAGATTCATTCTCAGCTTGTTTAAACTTGATGATGTCGTCACGAAAGTTGGAATTCCTATCTGGAGGAAAATATTTCACTAGAAATTTCTCAGCTAAGTCCGTCTAGTTGACAATTGATCCGGATGGAAAAGAATTTAACCACATCTTGGCTTTGTCTCTTAACGAGTACGAGAATAGGTACAGACGCAAAGCCTCTTGAGACACCCCTGGAATGACAAAAGTGTCACTCACTCCCAGGAAGTTTCTTAAGTGATTGTGAGGATCTTCATTCTCAACACCGAAGAATTGGCCTACTGTTGACAGCATCTGAAACATCACAGGTTTCAGTTCGAACGAGTGAGCTGTAATTTCTGGGCGTATTATGCTCGGATTGAGCTCCTCTGGCATAGGCACAAGGTAGGATAATATAGCATTGTCTTTGTCATTCGCAATGTCAATGGGATTGCGAGCGTTAGGTGCTCGATTTGGTGCTTCTTCTGGTCTTTCCATTTCAGCTGGTTGCGGTTCAGTTAGTACTGGGGTTCTGCTTGGTCAACAACGTGCTGAAATTCAGGCTGATCTTGAACTGGTTTGTTTTCAGGTTGAACTGGAGTTTGCTGATTCAAACGTCGCACAACTTCCCTTCTAATTCTAACTTTATTCCTTAGAGTTCTTTCAGGCTCGGGGTCAAACTCAAAATTGCAGTTTGGAAGCTCATTCATAAACCAACGCTGTTAGTGCCTGCAAAAAGGAAACAAAAGATTAGCTCCAATCATTTAAGCTCTTTCTAAAGTAACACAAATCATTTTTACTCAACAGAGTCCCCGGCAACGGCGCCAAAAACTTGTTGCTTTGCTCAATGGGGTTATATATTGATTAATTTAAGCAAATAACCATGCAAGTATACACGGTCTGCAGCAAGTGATAAGTAAGTTTTATATCGTTTCCCACAGAGACTAAGTTGAATAAACGACGAGTTTATGCGTGTTAAATTAGAAAAGGTAACCAGGGATGATACAGGGTTTGTTTCGAGACACAAAATTGTAAAGGACGCAAAGAAAATGCAAAGTTAACGCAATGCAAAGTGAAAACTAAGGGGACTACAATCCAAAAATAGGCTAACTAACGTACAGAGTAGAAAATAGTATTGCAGGACTAACAAAGCTTTCGCAACAGACTAACAAACAAGTAAAATCTAAGATAAAGACAGCAAGGTTGGCTAAGAATCCTCCATAGACATAACCCATGATCATTCAGCAGCAAATAAACATTACATGCATCGTTTTAGCTAGATCTCATACATCTTCCGATTATGTGCTTTAGATTCTTAAGTTACTCATATCCAAGTAAGTTTAAAAACCTATTTATAACCTCATGCTATCAAACGTGCTAGGAAAGTGCCTATTCCTAGACCACTCTCTATTTACCGTGAAAGGCTAACATGAATGAGTGACTCTGAGATCTTACTCCTTCCGGAGGTTAGGAACTCTTTAGAACAAAATGGATGGCCGATCGAAATTGTTCATGGGATGAAGTTCACACTCAGTCAATGCATTCATGCTTATTTACATGCTGAAATCATTATTTCCTACGGATTCATCCTAGCAAACCTTTATAACCCTAGCCACTCATGATATTGGAAGAACTCAACAAAACTTCAAAGATCTTAAATATATTAAGCATGATAAGTGAATACAGCAATAGTTCAAATAGAAGTTTCAAAACAATACAAAAACAGTAGCTACAAGAAAACAGTAGAGTAGGCGAAGGTCTGCTCGTCCACGTTTTGTTTCGGTTGAAGAAGAAGAGTAACTTGTCTTGGAAGGAAACCCAAATCAGAAGAGAAGAGGAATCTTCTCTTCTTCCTTTGAATTTCTGAGCGCCAAGGAAACTTTTTTCTTGGATCCAACAATGGAGAGGATATTTCTTGGGGTTTGGACTTTTCCGATTTTCTTCAAGGCAGGTTGTGTTCTCCTTCTTCCGTCTTGTTCTATATATATGGTCCTCAAAAGTTCCATAATCCGTACCCTAATCGCAGCTCTCTCTCCTAATTGGAGGGCACAAATTCAGACGTGGCAGATACGGAAGGGGTCGACGGCTAAAAAAATGCAGCAGAGAATAGTACAAGTATTGCGATTGCGTTGCGATCGCAAAGTTCTGTAAAGACTCCCCCTTTGCTGGCGCGTTGCGACCGCAAAGCTCTGTTTTCAACTGCCCTTCTTCTTATCCTATTGTGCTCCTCGCGAGACTTCAGCGACACTTCTGAAAGGCATTATTTAGACATTTTTCACCAAATACACACTTATGCACAGATTTTCCATGTAAGCATTAATTTAACACCACTTCACAAATGTCACTAATAATCACATATTATGCTCAATAATAGCTGAAATGCTCAGAAGACTTCATGAATATTTAGCAAGTAAAGACCTAAATAACTCTCATTTGGAGAGTTAACAGTAAAGGCAAGGAGGAACCGCTAAAGGGGGAAAAGACCACGGCCACTGTTGGTGTCCACTGTTCGTCCACGGCTGCCCATTGCTCGTCCACGACTGCCATTGTTGCTGACCGGAACGTTGTTGTTTGTCGCCGCGGCTATTGCCGTTTCGACCGTCGCTGACCTTCACTCTACCCCTGCCACCCCCGCGGTTCTTACCTCCATTGTGGCGATTTTGACCTCTATTGTCATGAAGGTCGGTGCGGTTTGATGGGGCAGAATTCAATGAAGAATTATCATCGGTTGTTCGAGCGATCATGGCGGCTTGAGAATTCGTGGCGGTCTATTTTGCTAAGCCCACCTCTTCAAGAGTGAGCATGAGATGAGCTTTATAGACTAGTGGAAGGGGATCACTTTGACGAATGAGTGTGCCCACTCCTCTATAAGCTTCGGTGAGACCGACGACCAATTGAAGAACGAGACGGTTGTTCGAGACTGAAGCCCCAACGTTCAACGTTTGTGTGACGGTTGTTCGAGAGTGAGTTTATCTGATAGAATCTTGAGCCGTTGACAATACGTGGAGGCATTAGGAAAATCCTCCATGTTTGTGTGAGAGAATTCTTGCTCAAGTGTTACCGCACGAGAATTTTTGTTGTCTTGGAATATATCACGCAATCGATTCCAAGCTTCCATTGTCGTTGAGTCAGGTTCGAGAATTGTATGCAACAAGTCATGCGAAATGGTTGCATAAATCCATTGTAGAACTGTAGCATCGAGGGTTGTCCACAGTTCTTTCTCCTCATCGGTTGTAGGCTCAACGACGTCATCTTTCGGTAGAATGATGTGATTGAGGACCCGGTGAGACCGTGCGTGAATTTTGAAAAGTTTCGCCCATGTCGCATATTGGACATTTTCCATCTCAAGAGTGATGGAGACATGGTTCTTGATGTTAGATACAACAAGAGCCGGGTGGAAGGGGAATTTGTTGGCTGTCGTTGAGGTAGACATGATGGCTGCCGAAAAAAGGGAGGAGAAGAAAAGAAAGAAGAATTTTGCCCTAAGGCTCTGATACCATGAAACAATATGATTTTTTATGCTTTATTCACTTGAGGGAACCTCATTTATATACTAGTTACAAATGTATAATTAGTCTAACCACATAGTAAGACTAGGCTATAATGAAGGTAACAAGCATGCTTAGTCTTTAGGCCTAATTTATGGTAACCATATGTTTGGTTGAGAAGACCAAGTTCATTCTAATTCTATCATTTTTTGAGTTTTTTTCTCTCGTTCCTCTTTTTCAGATTTGACTTTTTAAGCTTTTTTATCTTCTTAACTCAGTTTTATGCAAAATCAGAGTAGCAAATAGGAGAAGAATAGACAGAAAACGAAATTAAAATTTCCAACTCTCCCTTCCTCTAAAAGTGAAAGGAAATGCCCCTCATATCTAGAGGACCAAAATTCAGGAAATGATGAACAACATTAAAATTATAGAGGGTTTCAAAGTCAAAATAAGAGGGGAAGTTGAAATTTCAAGAATCAAATTGAAACCCACCATTTTCCTTTGCATGACATCAAATCCTTCAATCCCAAAATCAAAACTCCATTTAAAGAATTTGTGAAAAGAGAATTTGAAGAATCTGTGAAATGGAGTTAGTGTTTTGCGATTTTGGAGAAGAAGATGAAAAGTGAAATTTGAGACTTGCTTTCATACAAAGAAACCAAAACAAAAAGAATAAAGAAAGAAAAAAAAAAGATACTTGTAGCCCAACATGCAAGCAAGTTTAACAAAGTTTAACAATTTTCTAAAACAAGTTTTTTTTTCGCTTATAAAATTCACTTACAAAAATGAAAAACCAGTTATTTTTCTTTTTTCAAAATCTAAAAAACTAACAACAATGAGTTGTCAAACACTTTTGGTGTGATTTTTTTTTTTTTTTTTTTAAAAAAAAATAATAAAAAAACAAATAAGAAGAAAAAAATGGACCTAAATCAAATTAATGCTATGTTAGAGAATTTTATCAATAAAAATTGTTTCAAAACATTCAACAAAAAAAAGGAAATATATTCAAGGCAATGGAAAGCTTAGAATGCTAAAGTCAATTTAAGACAATTTAAATATTTCAACTTGCAAACTTCCAACAACAAGCAAGAATCACAAATATGACATCTTGTAAGAAAACTTATTGTTGATAGATTCATCATATTCTTACACAGTTCTCATTTCCAACCGTAGGAAAGAAAAACATGTCCAAAGATTCAAATTCCTATACCTATATATAACATAACAATACTTAATTACTCAATCCAAGTGTGAACTTAATACCCGTCCTCGGCAACCATGATCGACCGTCAATGAAGTGCTCAGAGGTGAAGAACCTAGCCATGGCAGCTTCTCGGATATCGTGGTACCCAGGCCATTTGACACGACCCGAAAGGGATGCACCAGGTCCATAGTTCTTATACTCTCCATACCACAATGTGCCTAAAGCAAAATTGCCATACCACTCAAGCCACCCTCTAGGTTGTACCAAACCACTCATGTAAGTGTTCAAGAAGACAGTCCTTGAATATAGCTTCCATGGTCTTCCTAGATATGTTGGCTGAGTTGCATAAATAAAGCTATCTTGGATCGAAAAACCCGTACTCTGATGTGGGGATTTTCGACCTTGTGCGGTGATCGTGACCTTCTGGAGAGGGAGCGGAACTCTGGTGTAGATGTTGCATTTTTGGAACACTGCTGCCCCATTGCCAAAGATGTAGTCTATGGTGCCGTATATGTTGCATTCCCTATAAAATTGGCGAAGAGAATGGACGTAAAGTGTGTCTTGATGGCCTTCGAAGCTGCACCGATAGAAGGCTGATTGATCAGAGTCAACTCGGAGGGCCACTGCTTGATGGTTTTCCGGTCCAGCCGTGTTGCGAAATGTCATGTCTCTTGCTATGAACCCCTTCCCGGAAACAGCTAAAGCCAAAACAGTTATATAGGAAAACATGTCATTCACAAGCTGAGTCAAAGAATAATCCCTTTATTTTTCAAGACTATAACAACAAATAACTAAACTTGAAAGTAAATGCACATCAAACTACTCACCAACAGTTGCAGTTCTGAAAGTAGTCCATCCCTGCAGAAAATTGCGACTTCCCGTCACTACCGTTTCTCCGATACCATCTCCAATAAATATTATGTTGGTTTTCTTTCGTTTCATGTCGATATTTTCTTTGTAGACTCCCTTCTTCACATATATGATGTACCTTCTATTACTATAATTTGGAGCTTCATTTACAGCTTCTGTGATCGAACGAAAATCGCCGCTTCCATCCAAAGCTACGATTGCATTGACGTGGATGCTACGTGGATGAGATTTCACGAGCTCGTGTTCGCTATCCGTCATCCAATCTGGAAACTCTGTACTTCTGGTTTTCACCACCGTTTCATTCCGCGGGGGTTGAAATGGTGAGCTGTGTAATTGAGTGTACAATGCCAAGACATTGCTAATTAGCAGTGTAACTTGCTTCAAACTCCCTCTAATGAAACTTACAATGTGCCTGTCTGTTCCCTCAAAGCCTTCAAGGCATGTGTCTTGGTTGCTGAGAGCGGCGCTCAGCCATGCTTTTAGGCTCCCTTCATCTGGAGCTTCGTTTTCGCCTCCACGAATCCTTTTCATCTCAGCTAACGACCAGGCAAGCTCCGAGACAGAGAAATCAAGAAGCTCCTTGCAGTCCTCAATCGCCATTTCTTCACGGTAGCTAAAGGAGAACGTGCTGAACTTCGTTATAGACTCTATGGCTCGTCTCGCTTCGTTAAGAGTTGCTCTAATTGCAGCACTCAAGACAGAACTTGGATGTGAGTTCACACTTCTTCCCAACTCAAGTTGTATGTTTGAAATGCATGAATTTCGATCTTCGATATCTGCACAAATCTGGGAAATCATGGACTGAATAGCATTGTTTTGCTCGTTAGGGTATATAACATCAATGGAGGAAACTTGTAATGCATGAATGAAGATGAACATAAAAAGATGAATGGCTGAAGAAAGCCTTGACATGATTGAAAAGGAAAAAAGAAGAAAGGAGATTGTTTAATCAGCCCCTTTTTTTTGCATATATATAACAAGAAAAGGCAGTGGGAATTGATTGAATATAAAGTAAAGGGAAATGAACTTTGACGAGTTCACATTTTTTCCTTCTTTCTAAGTATATGCCTTTTCTCTTGACATGGTTCAAGTTATGCTTTCTTTTGAAGCAATGACTCTCTTTATTCCTTCCTAATGAATTCTTCTCTAAAGCCTCAAGGATCTCAACCTCCAAATCCCATGGTGAAGAATCAAACATTCCCCAATCTTACTCTCTTCAGCAACAAAAATCCATATAGAAAAAACTGAAACATTCGATAGAAAGGCGACAAGTAATGAATCTATGCATATTTAACTGCAAGTAAAGATTTCTGACGAAATCCTTTCAAACTCTTATCTTTATTTCAATCCCACAGCATTGAGGGGAACAAATAGTATAATACATATCAATTTATATGCATCTAATAAAAAGCAATACTATTAAGAAGCTACCAAGTAAGGCACTTCTTCCATCGAATTTGATGTGTACACAAAGACAACATGTGGGGTGGAGAATTCGAATCTCTAATCTCTTGGTCACTAGTTCTTACATTATGCCAGTTGAGCTATGCTCATGTTGGCTTGATATGTGTACATATTAAACATGACAAACAACTATGCATTATCGAGAAATCCCGAGCATGAAGCCGCTGGCTTCTCAGTTCACTCTAATCCCATCTAATCTTGCAACCCCAAGCATTCAGAATTTCGAGTATCTCTGAGGAGAGCATAAACCTGAGAGATGCATGCAACTTGACTTTCTTGATCCGGAGGCAGCAGGCTCTAAGTGCAAGCTCAAAACCTCGTACAGTGACTTTGTTAAGGTTCACGAGCTTAGCATCCTGAAGGCATGTAAGATTCCCCATCATCATGCATAATCCCACATCTGATACAGCACAAGATCCCACATTTAACTGCCACAATCAAAAGAATAACTCAGGTGCTTGATCCCATTCCAAGAAGCAAATACAAATGACATAACATACTTAATCGAGTGTTTGGGAATGCTTGAGGGATGTTTCTTTTAAATGAAATACTTTTCCAATAAAGATTCAAGAAAGAAAAAGAAACTAATTAAATGCTTCCTTTAAAAGCACTCTAAAGTGCTCTAAATTTAAAAATTAATTCCCAATATGTAGTCAAGTGTTTTTAAATAATCATAACACTTTCTAGCATATTGAAAAAACAATCCCAATACTTTACAAGAAACTTTCTGAAAGAAAGGTAGGGATTAAAAAACTCAAAGCAAATGGCCTTTTAATGACAGCGAAATTGCTCCTTTGAATAATACTTCAACCATTGACCATCACCAGCATTTGCCACAAATTTATTATTTTCATTTGTGCACTTAGAAATAGATTAATTCTCTTTCCATTTAAAAATCCATCCTCTAAATAGGGCAGTTAGATTCACATGATCATCAAATTATCACTATAATTATAACAATTATGTCATAATGAATTCCCAAACAACACGTGGTAAAATCCATATACCTGTCGCAAATTCCGAGCGTAAGAGGCGAGTGCCCAAAAGCCCGAATCGTCGACATTCTGACATTGTTTCATATCCAAATCTACTAATCTTTTACAACCAACTGCAACTGCTGTCAAACCTACACTTGTGACATTCTGAAGCCCACGTATTTCTAAGTTGCAGAGTTCCTCGAGGTGGCCAACGTATTCGATTCCTCTATCCGTAACCTTAGTACAGTATGATAAGTTCAGATTCATCAATTTCTTGCAACCACTTGATAGAGCCTCTAATCCCGCATCTCCAATACCCAGACAACTGCAATTCAAGAGTACATAAAATGACAGTCTCATCTTTTTAGTAGTTATTCAAAAAGATCAGATAAATTTCTGAACTCTCACGTTACCGGTACAAATCGAGTTCATAAATCCTTTTGCAGTTGAGAGCAATCTTGATCAACCCTTTGTCTGTTATGTTTGTGCATAATCCTAGTTTCAAGCATAACAATTGTGAACATCTTGATAAGCAATCAAGTCCTACAAGAGAGAACACAATCAAGTTAGCATAATGATTCACTCAAATGGATGTTATGTTATTACTTATTATAATGCAATCATCAAACTACTAGTTGACAGTACCTTTGTCATTCACACCACAACAATCAGTAAGATCAAGGTCCTCTAGTAAGGAGCAGTACAACCCGAGCTGATCGAGACTCCTTTCAGTGATCATGTTGCACGATTCTAACTTCAGCGACATAAGTTTCTGGCAAGAGCTTGCCGTTGAAGATATTGCCGCATCGGTGATGGAGTGGCAACATGTTAAATTGAGAACTTTCAAGCTAATACAGCGAGAGATCAGCTGAATGATGTTTAAATCAATCACTCCATTGCATTTGCTCAACCCGAGTTCCACCAAATACTTGCTGTGAATGCTGATCGTATTGAAAAACTCACTAGAGAGTTGAGTACCATCAAGTCTAATTGCTTTCAGACACTTCAGATTCTTCAGCCAGTACAGAGAGTCTGTGGAAAGCTCCTAGAAGAAAAAGCCAAACGTTGAAGCTTCAGAACATCGAAAGAAGGCAAAATCGAAAAAATGCACCATCATCTTACAGTGAAGCAGTAGCCTGCATCAAGCAGCTGAAGACCATCATGACCTCTTAAAATAGATGTTAACCCGTATGGACTAATGCCATCACATCTTGAAATATCAAGTTCCTACAATGCATTCGAAAATGTGCAAGCTCGTACAATTAATTCATAATACTTTTATATAACTAAGTAAGCCAATCGACTTGTCAGTTTGCTCCAACTTATGTAACATATTATGCCAAAAAGAATTATACTGCATTTGATCATAAGTACCTTTAGAAAAGGGCAGCCATGTTCAAGATACTGCAAACCAACATCGTCAACTGAAAGACAGCCCGCGATAATTAAAACCTCAAGCTTTGGCAAAGAAGCTATTGAACGTAGTGATTCATTTGTCACCTGTTATTAAACCAATACGAAATTCTGTTGATAAATTTTAACAAGAATACTGTATTGCCAAAAGAAAATGTTTGGAACTGCTTGGGAGATGTTTTTACAAACTTTGAAAACAAAAATTCAATGAGAATATGTACTGATAATTATTTTTATATTTTTTCTTTTCCATATACTCGTTTCCTATTTTTGAAGAATAACAGCACTACTTCCAATAATTTTATGTCCGGTTTGATAATCATTTGATTTTTTGTTTTTAGTTTTTGAAAATTAAGTTTATAAACATTTTTTTATTAATTCTTAGGTAGGTGACCACCAAAGATTGAACTCATTCCCTCTAGGAGGGCATTAGTAGTCTGAAGGCCTTTCATGACCACAAGGCCAACCCTCGATGATTTATGAGTTTCTTTGTTTTCTTAACTAGGTTTTACAAATGTTTTCAAAATTCAAGCCAAGTTTTGAAAACTAAAAAAAAGTTTTTAAAAATTAGTTTTTGTTTTTGAAATTTAGTTAATAATTCAAATATTTCTTTAAGAAATATAAAAATCATTATAAGGAAACGGTGAGAAAACAAACACAATTTAAAAAGAAAAAAAATCAAGTGGTTACGGAACGGGGTCACCTACTTAACCATAGTTGTTGAAAAATGTGTTAAAAACAGTTACCCATGAACTAAGTTTTTTTAGTGTATAAATTTTCATTCAAAACATTGAATTACATAAAATTGAACCCAAAACTTAGGCGAGTAATAAAACTTATAGCTCCTATCAAATTCAGCTACATTCACTTACTAATTTAAGCCCAAAAGTCAACACATTCTAATTTGAGTAAAAGTCAAAGCAAAAGCAAAAGTATGTAAAACAGAGAAAGCAAACCACCTTAAGATAAGACAGATCAAGAAGCTTCAAATGGAAACACTTCTTACACAAAAGCTGAACACCAAGATCAGAAACCTGCAAACACCACTTCAAACTAAGGCTCTCCAATTTGGCACAGCCAACAACAATCCTGGCCAAACCCACATCCGTAACCCCCAAACACTTATCCAACCTCACCTCCTTCAACCCCTCAGAATTCGACACCGCAGCCGCTTCCCTATCCCCAAACCCCCAACTGTAGGACAGGTCGACGACTTGCAGCCCCGTGCAAGCCCTGATCACCCTCTCCAAGCCGAAGTAAGTCAAGCCGGAGGAACGCCTGAGAATCAAAATCCTGATCCTCGAAAACCCTAAACCCAGAAAGATGGAGACGGTGGCGTCGGTGATCCGAGGGCAAATGGAGAGATCCAATTCATCGATGGCCTCGAATTTAGAGATTAAGGTGAAGAGAAAGTGGATTCGACGGAGTCGGAGAGTTTTGCGGGAGATTAGATCGATGCGGTGGAAGTCCTTGCAGACGAGCCGCCAGGATTTGGAATCGGAGTCGGCGGTGAGAAGTTGACGGAGGCGGATGAGGATTTGGTCGGGGAAGTTGAGGAAGGGCGGTGGAGGAGGCATTTTTGAGCGGATTTAGAAGAAAGAAAAGTGAAAAGGGGAACGAACAGCAGTTGGCAGTCTAAGTCGGGACGAAGAGGAAGAGGAGGCGGAGGCGGAGGAGAGGGTGGTGGGCGGATTTGGAGAGGGATTGGATCTGACCCGAACCGGAATTGCCGACCCGATCCACCATTGTGTTGTGTTCTTCTCTGTCGAGTTTCTGGTTTGTTTTTGTATTTTGCAGAGGATTGAGGATTGAGGAAGGGGAAGGAGGGGGTAGGATCTGGTACGGACGGGACTATGGTTGGCTGGGACCCACTTGAATTTGAGTACGTTTATCGTGTACTGGATTGTTTTATTATAATATTATTAATTTACGGAAGTTGGAATTTTTTGTACGTTATGGGACCCACCACCGTACGGTAATATTCTTCGTTATATAACGGGGAGAGAGCTGTGAGGGTGGTGGGCCCCGGTGGAGTTTCTTTTTCTTCTTTTTTTAGTTCCCAAATTGTTGTTATTTGTTTTCCTTTTTTAGGAAAACTTTTGGATGTTCAAAAATAAGTTTATAGTTATTGGTTTTTTTTTGTAATTAATGCTAGCGCGTTCAATTATTACTATAATTACGTGAATGAGAATTGAGATCTCAAAAAAAAAGAATATATATATATAAATAAAATAAAATTAATGTTATACAACACCTTCATCCATTTAAATTTTTATTTGAATAATTGATGCAATTTAAATAATTGGTGTAATTAAAATTCTGAACGTTTTCATTTTTCATTTATTTTTTTAAGATTTACAACCATTTTTTTCTTTTTATTTTTAGATTTATGATTAACTAGTGGTTTGAGGTTGATACATAATTGTGAATAGAAAATACTAGAAAAATCATAATAAATAGATAGATTCAAATATAGGTAGAAAGACGGTTGGTGAGTCAAATGTAGACTAAGTTAATTTCTAGTAGTGTGTAGGGGTGTACAAAAAACCCGCAACCCGCCCAACCCAACCCAACCCAACC
Source organism: Herpetospermum pedunculosum (assembly GCA_028017165.1). Lineage (NCBI taxonomy): Eukaryota > Viridiplantae > Streptophyta > Magnoliopsida > Cucurbitales > Cucurbitaceae > Herpetospermum > Herpetospermum pedunculosum. Next base: position 50,380,911 of record CM051530.1, read on the forward strand.
CAACTTTTCGGGTTGGGTTGGGTTTTTTTTTAATATGGGTTGGGTTGGGTTGCATTTTTTAAAAACCGAATTTTCGGTTCGGTTCGCGGGTTGAACCAAATTTGGCTCGGTTCAACCCGAACCGAACCGAATTCAATATATTAAAAAAAAAAAAAAAAAAAAATTATATATATATAAAATTTAGGGTTTCTTCATCCATTTTATTCTCATATTTCAATCCAGCCGCCTCCCCCTTCTCTCTCGCGTTCGCCCTCCACCTCCCTTCTCTCTCGTTCGCCCTCGCCTCCACCTCCCTTCTCTCTCGTTCGCCCTCCGCCTCCCCTCTCTCTCGTCTCCGCCCGCCGACCTCGCTCTCCGCCTCCAACCTCGCAGTCGTCGTTCCACCCTCGCAGTCGCTCCGCCTCACAGTCGCCCTGCAGACCTCGCTCTCCGCCTCCCGCCGTCCTCGCTGCAGTCGCCCCGCCAACATCGCTCTCCACCTCCCAGCGTCCTCGCTGCAGTCGCCCCGCCAACCTCGCTCTCCGCCTCCCAGCGTCCTCGCTGCAGTCGCCCCGCCAACCTCGCTCTCCGCCTCCCAGCGTCCTCGCTGCAGTCGCCCCGCCGACCTCGCTCTCTGCCTCCCGTCGTCCTCGCTGCAGTCGCTCTCCACCATTGTCGGCTCGAGGCCTTCTCGGTGTTGAATGTGTGGTAGGTTGTTGAGGCCTTCGAATGGGTTCGGGGTTATTTTCGGGTTGCCGCTGGAATTTTATATAGTTGAAAATTGGGTACAATGTATGATTTGATTTCAATCCACTCTAAATTTATGATTTTTCTGTTATTATTTATACTGCTGTGAAATTTAAACTTGTATGATGGGTAATAACCTTTGCATTTGAAAATTAAAATGCAAATATGTGATTATTTTGATTCTGAAACTATTATTATTGGCAACTTTTTAAGTCTTAAGTTGTGTGAATGAGAAGTTTGATCTTTTATGAAGTTGTGTGAATGAGAAGCTTGATGTTTTACTCATGAAGTTGTGTGAATGAGAAGGTTGATCTTTTACTGAAGTTGTGTGAATGAGAAGTTTGATCTATTTTATTTTCTCCCTAAAGCTCAAATGAAAAATGGTATCCAAGTAAATTAGGAATGCATATCTACTGCCTGTCCAATTTTTTATATTTCTAAACTTTGTTCTTAACAACTTCTAAAATAATTTTTGTTGCTTTCAAATAAGAATATGAAGGATATTTTTAATAATGCAGGTGAATTGTGTTGTTGATAGTATTTTAAATAATAAAAAAAAAATTAGAAAAAATACCAACCCGACAACCCAACCCAACCCAACCCGAAAATTGAAGGGTTGGGTTGGGTTGGGTTGACTGAAATGTTGGGTTGGGTTGGGTTGAAAATTCACCAACCCGAAATTTTCGGGTTGGGTTGGAAAACCCTGAAACCCAACCCAACCCAACCCATGTACACCCCTAGTAGTGTGGAGTTTCTCCATACCACTGTCTTTGAATGACAGACACTTGGCGATTCTTTTAAAATTAAGAAAAACATTAATTTTTTTTTTCTTTCATCCTTTGCTTTCTCCTCTTCCATTTTCTCTCGCATAGTTTAGAAAATCAAAATCAAATTACCAGGGTGTGTTTGGTTTAGCTTCCTAAGTGTTTAATTTTTGCAAAAAGTCATTTTTGAATAAATTGAAGTGTTTGGCAACCATCCAAAATGAATTTTTGGAAAATGAGTTTTTGAAATAATGCATTTTGGATGAAACACTCGATATTAACTTTTGAAAAAAATGTTTTTGACTGTTTATTTGAAAAACCTACATAATTCTCATATTGTATTCAAATTACCAAAATACCCTCACACTCCTCTTTTAAATTTTCTCCACCAACCAACCTCCTTCGACCACCGCCGCCCCTCACCGACCATCTCCGATCGCCGCCGACCACCACCGTCCAACTCCGACCACCCGTCGCAGGCCACCGCCTCACACTCTTGCCATCCGTCGCCCCGCTCAAACCACCCTACCCCCAGCAATCGCCGCCGCCACCCGACCCCGGCCACCGCAGCCGCCACCCGACCCCGGCCACCGCCGCCGCCACCCGACCCCGGCCACCGCCGCTGCTACCCGACCCCAGCAACCACCGCCGCCACCGGACCCCAGGCAACAGCCGCCGCCACCCGACCCCAGCAACCGCCGCCACCCGACCCCGACTCCCGCCGCCCCAGCCACCCGACCCCAACCCTACCACCGCTGGCCAGGACCTGACCGCCCGACCCCGACCACCGCCGACCCGACCACCCGACCCTGACCCCGACCCCGACCCCGACCCCGACCCCCGCCGCCCCAGCCACCCGACCCCGACCCTACCACCGCCGACCCGACCACCCGACCCGGACACCGACCGCCCGACCCCGACCACCGTCGTCCCCTGACCCTGACCACTCGACCTCGACCCCGACCCCGACCCCGATCGCCCGACCCCGACCGCGACACCGACCGCCCGACCTCGACCCCTACCCCAGCCCTGACCCCGTCTGCCCGACCGCGACCCTGACCCTGACCCCGATCCCGACCCCGAGCCCAGCCTCGGCCCCGACCCCGACCCCAGCCGCCCGACCCCGACACCAACCCCGACCCTAACCCTGACTGCCCAACCCCGTCCCTGACTCCGGCTGTCCGAACTCGACCCCGGCCCCGACCTCGACCGCCCGACCCTGCCCCGACTGGCCGACCCTGACCCCGACTCCGACCCTAACCGCCAAACCCCGACCATCAACAATAGTAAACCCTAAACTCTAAACGGCAAATATAAATTTAAACTTATTAATTCATATTGTTTATTAATAATTATCCTTATAGTAATTTGACATTGAGAGAAACACTTTTAGTGTAGAACAAACCAAACACACTTGTAGATAAAAACACTTTTGAGAAAATGTAACCAAACACATGAGTGTTTTAATTATAAACATTTCTAGAAAAAATGTTTTTGAAAAAATGCATTCTTTGAAAAACATTAAAACAATGCATTCTTTGAAAAACATTTTTTTAGTAGTCAATCCAAACACAACCTAACTTTTTAATTTTTTTTCTCTTTCATCCTTTGCTTTCTCCTCTTCCATTTCCTCCCGGATAGTTTAAAAAATCAAAATCAAATTATCATCACTAACTTTTTAATTAACAAATTTCTTTATCTTCCATTTTTTTTTCATTCTCCTTCCTCTCTTATCTTCTACGAGTAGAGTTGTTATTTAAACAATTTTATAAGTTGAAATTTGTTAATATTTTTTTCTCATAAATATTTTATGTAATTTATCTGTATTGGATAATCATTCCAGTATTTAAACTTGATTAGTACTTCACATTGAAAATTCATATTAAAATACTTATGTACTAATAATAGTTTTCTCAACTATTTCTTCAATTGTTTGATTAGTACTTGACATTCAAATATTTCTGTATTAATTGCTGGATTATCTCTTGAATTTAGAAACTAACAAAATTTGATTTCAATTTTGTTGTTTCAAACTACTGGAAAAAAATGAAAAGAAGAAAAATTGCTAATTAAAAAATTGTTGGACCCCACCTAAAAATTAGCATATTTTAAATTTTAAAGAATCTCCAAGTGCCAGATATTTAAGAATCATGTCAGATATTTTTTTTTAGAAGATAAATCCTAAACCCTAAATCATGTCAGATATTTAAAGGCGTATGAAAAATCTTCCTAAATGTATTAAAAAAATTCTCCACTAAACTTCAAGTTGGTGTCCTAAACACTTTGTTTTTATTATTTATCAGAGTACTTTGAAATTATAATTCTTTTCATAGTGAGATTTGAGTATTTTTTTTTCTCTTCTTTAATTTTGTGGTTAAGTGTTTTTTTTTTTTTTTAAGATTTTTTAATAAATAATATTATCTATATGTAAAAGGGATTTAGGTTTTTTTTTTTTTTTCACTCCCTCCTTATCTTTATAACTAAAAGCTAAAATGCAAAAATTTTGAAATTATTTGAACATCTCTAACTCTCTACCACCTTACTTCGCTTCAATGCAAACATTAATCGAAACTAAGAACACTCTCATGCTTTTAACTTCTCCAACTATCTATTACCTTGATTTGAATGACTCTTCTCATTTTGTCTTTTTTATTTGAACTATTTTGTATTTACTTTGATGACAATTATGAAATTTAAATATAAATCTTATTTGAATTTAAATTGGAATTACATTTTTGTTAATATATTGCTATTTAATGTTCAATTCCAACGCCTTAATTTCAAGGCTCCTAATAATAACTTAATTTGGGAAGAAAATCAAGTCACAATTAAATAAAGAATTTTTTTTAGATGAACTTAATTTAATTTTAAAGAAACTCAAAAACCTCTACATTTAAGTTTAAATAAACACTTTTTTTCAATTTTTTATGCATTAAATCGTACCAAATTGATTTATGTAGGTGTTTAGAAAAGTGTGAACTTCATGTAGTTCTTCTCAATTTTATTTTCTCCCTAAGATCTTTTTATTTTAAGAAATATTTATTTGATTGCGGTAGACATTTACACACTACCAGAATATTAGGATCTGTCGACGATATTTTTTTCGACGGTTTAACTTTCGTCGGGAAAATCCCATGTCTCAACGGTTTAGTATGGCGTCGAGAAAAATCGAAGTTATCTCGACGGTTTACGAAACTCATCGAAAAACATCGGACCTCTCTCGACGGTTTACAAAATCCGTCAAGAGAACTCCAATTTTCTCGACGATTTTTGTAACCGTCAAGAGAGGTCTCATTTTTTAATTTTAAAAACGATAAAATTGGAACCTCTCTCCACTGTTTTTGTCTGGAGTTCTCTCGATAGTGTTTGTAAACCGTCGAGAGAGGTTCGATTTTTTTTAACTTAAAAATTTGACCTTCTATTTTGTTTTCCCTTCCCAATTTCCTTATCGATTTGCCTTATTCGCTTCTCCCTCCATCGTCGCTTCGGTCGCTACTCTCCCTCCATCGTCGCTTCGCCCGCTACTTGTCCTCCACTGTTGCTTCACCCGCCGTTCATCGCTCACCCTCTTGTTTGCAGCTTCGTCGTTGTTGCTCGCTTTTTATTTAACTTTTGCTACTAACAACTTCTTGAAATAGAGGTAATTCACACTCAATTGCTAACTTTTCTGACTCCAATTTCTGTTGGGTTTTATGTCCTAAAACTCGTAGTTTGTAAACTGTTTGAATATAAATATTATATTTCAATAAAGTTGTTATTGAATTTTAGTGAATTGTGTTTGTATTAACCTATACCAATAACTAACACTCATAGCGATAGTGTGAGTACTTGAACTTCATGTGTGACATGAATGTGAATCAAGTTCAAGTAGACAGCCAAAATGGTCTATAGTATAGGGATAAGGCTGGGTACCTTATCTTGGGGACACTATTGGACGCGGCTCACTTTGTATAGTACAAAACGATGTGATTCGAATCGTTTCATGTAGAGACATGTGAGTGAGGGCGTCCTGTGCAATGAGTTTGCACAAGACCGAACCAAGAAATAAAATCGCTCTTTCTTTATAACACCGTTTACTGTAAAGACCGGTTTTTTCATATGATGACTTAGGTAACTCGATCTCAATCCTGAGCTTACTATGAACTCCTGTTTATTCAACCTTATCCTTTGATTTGTACGGGTGAGAGTGGCCAGATCGCCGACTCAATATGCCTACCATCTTGGGGATAAGATCGAATAAGTGGCTGGGGACGTAGTTGTAGCAAGATTGGAATTCACTCCTACCCGCTTTAAGGGTTAGTAGAGAGGTTGTTCCCTTAAGTGCTGACTCCAGGTCTTGAACAATGGGCCCATCCTCTCCTGATCAGGGAGGAATCTGATTTGATGGTTGGACCACAAATCAATTGTTCATTAAAGGTGTCAGTGGTACTTAAGGAACAAGATATAATACAAGGGTTAAACGGTTTAAATGACCCGTTGTGATTATGAACGACCTGTGAAGGATCGACTTACTGATGATAGTTATATCAACAGGACACAATATATCTACAGTGAGGAGAGTGCAGCCCTTGGACTTTAGTGGAGTCTCCGGGGGTTAACGAATGTTGGTTAGTTCGGTTGAAAGAGTTTTGACCGGATAATCTCGTATCGTTGGAGCTCATGATCTGTAGGTCCTTACGGTTCTCCTGGCTAGCTCGGATAAAGCCGTGAAACAATATAAAAGAAAAGAAAAGAATTTGAATCGTTCAAATTCGGGTTTGTGGAAGAAGAATAGACATATTTAAATATGATTTAAATATGGACATATTTAAATATGATTTAAATATGAGATTGGTCTGAAAACATGAATAGGATTCATGTGCAAAAAGTCGGTTTTCGGAAAATCGGGTTTAATTATATTATTTAATTAATATTTTATATTGATTAAATAATATTAATTAAAATATATATATATATATATATATTTTATTAATTAAAAAGTTTAATTAATAAAATAATTATTATTATTTTTAATAATAATAATTTATAAATATATATATATACATACATACATGTGTCTTACATGCATGTAAGAAAAGGGATATATATATTGACAGATCAATTGAATTAAAAAAAAAAAAAAAAAGAAAAAGAAAAAGAAAAGTTAGTGCTGTTTGGGGTACTTAAAAATGAAATGAGATTTGATTTTGTTTTCTTCTTCTTCCTCGGTGATAAACTCTCTGTGAAGAAAATTGGTTTTCTTCAGTGAGTCTTCTTCCTTCTTTTCTCTTGTATAAGGAGTCTCACTACTCCGTTTCTCGGCCCGAGGATAGCGGGACTACCGTGGGTGGTCCACGAAGGTTTCGTGAGAAGGCTCGGTGAGCTCGTGAGGAGCTTCTGACGGTGAATCTGGAGAAATACGAACGACAAGGGTATGTGTTCTAATTTCTCTTTTTCATTGCTTTTGCATGTTTCCGTTTGTTTAAATTGATGAAATTAGAGTGTCCATGATCCAAATCGCTTCCGCTGCGTTCCATCAACGCTCCATCAATTTCTTCCTTTGGTCCTGAAGTAATTCACATTAGTTTTTTTTTTTCGAAAGTAACATTGATTTTTTTTTAGAAAGAAACATTAGATTTTTTTTTGTTATACTTTATGCCTAACTTTCTCCATATCCATTTTCAGTTCATTGCAATTCCATTACATCGATTTTTCATACTTTATGTCTAATTTTTTTACATTTTCTTATTTGTGTGTCATTTAGAGATGTTTAAAAATAATTTTGACTAGAAGAAAGCAATTATCATATCTCCTTTAACCAACTCATAGATTTGTGGTTTTATATTTCATACTTTTCTAAGAAAGAAAGGAGATAGTGAGGAGGAAGAAGGTAACAAGGGACATACATTTTTTAGGTCATTTGATTTTAAGGTATGGGGTGATGTTTTTAGTGAAAAAAAATTGGAAAGTTTTTTGTGTATTATAATTTATGCAAATGGGTTGGTAGGACCTAATTCCTCTTCTTCTATCATTTTGGCTAGGCTAAGTTTATTGTAGAATTTGTTCTTGAGATGAATGGATGAGATTGAAAAGAATTTACTTGATTTTTCTTTTCTTTTGTGGCTTATAATTTGTGTTACTTAGAAGATTACCATTTAATTTAACCATACATGTGTAAGTTTAGTAAATTTGGTTGTTTATGTTTAGTTAAAAGATGATTAGATGTGATAGTTTTACCTTCTCATTATATTTATAGTTTATTTAAGTTTAATCAATTTGGTTGTTTAAGGTTAGTTTAAGTTTAATTAATTTAGTTTAAATTAATTTGGTTGTTTAAGGTTAGTTTAAGTTTAATTCATTTAGTTTAAGTTTAGTTTAAGTTAATTTATAGGTGAATGTATTGTTTATAGGCTTAATTTTTTTTAAAAAAAAAAAAACCAAAAATCAAAAACCAAATGGTTATCAAAGGGGACCTTAATTTTTAGTTTTTGGTTTTTAAAATGAAGCCTATAAAACACTACTCCCACCTATAACTTTATTGGTTTTGTTATCTACTTTCTATCAATGTTTTCAAAAATCAAACTAATTTTGTAAACTAAAAAAAGTAGGGTCATTTGATAACGCATTCAATTCCTGTTTTTGATTTTTAAAAAACAGATATGTTTGGTAACCAATTGAGTTGGTAATTGAGTTTTTGGTTTTTAAGTTTTTGAAAACGTTTTTACCTTCCTTAACAAATTTTAAAAACAAAAAAAAAAATTTCAAAAACAGGTTTTTATTTTAAAATTTCAATTTTTTTTTTCAAAATTTCAGATTTTTGGTAACCCAATTTTGAAAACTAAAAAAAGTGAAATTTATAGTAAAAAAATAGGAAAAAACAACATATACATAAATTTCAAAAACAGAAAACTACAATGGTTATCAAAGATGTTAGAAGTTTTGTTTTATATTTTATGAATTGTTGGTTGTTGTGTTTTTTTGTTCTCAAATTTCCCATGTTTTTCATTTGATGGAAACAAGAAAATACAATGAAATATTTTAGATTCTATCAAAACTATTAAAGTGATTGTTTTATAATTTTTATGAAAATCTGTCATAGGACAGAATCGAACCCTCACTCTCTATTATCTTAGGCGGAGCGCTCACCAACTGCACCAAGTGGTTGTTTGATTAAAATCCCCATGTTATTCTATGAAACAAGAAAATAACACTTGAATATTTAAAATATAAAATCTATGAAAAATCAAAACAATTCATTTTAACTTCTATGGTTTTGGGTTTGTTTTAATTTTGAAATTTCTCACCTTAATTTTATGAAACAAGAAAATATCAACAATTTATTATTTAAATTCAATAAATAAATAAATAAAACTTACTAAAAAAAATCTATTTCAAATTAAACTTCTAGGTTTAATACTAATTTAATAAAAATTAAAATTTAGATAATTTAATTAAAATTAGAATTTAGATAATTAATTCTAATTTAATCAAAAACCGAATGTAAATTTCAAGTTTAAATAGTATCTATTTAAGCATGATTTATTGTACTACTAATTTAATTAGAATTTGAATTTAGATAATTAATTCTGATTTAATTAAAATCTAATTTAGATAATATTTATTTTATTCGAAGATGAAAATATGATTTGAATTTAATGTCCATCTATAAAATATTTAGGCCCATAATCATTTGATTTTTAGTTTTTAAGTTCCACCCCTTAATTCCTACTTTGATTTTCATCTTTGTTACGGAAACTTGATTTTCATCTTTGTTACGGAAACATTAGAACTTTCAACCAAATTCTAAAAACAAAAACATTAGAACTTTCAACCAAATTCTAAAAACAAAAGCAAGTTTTTTAAAGCTATTTTTTTTTTTTTTTTTTACAAATTTTGGCTTGAATTTTGAAAACACTCCTAAAAATAGATAACATAAGAGAACTCATAAATAGATCTATTATTTATAGACTTAATTTTCAAAAATCAAAAACTAATTTCATTCCATTTCAAATCCAGACCTCCCAATCAGACTTCCAATTTCACACCTCCATGTATCATTTTTTTTTTCTTTATATAATTAATTCTAATTTAATTAAAATCCGAATTCAGATAATTAAAATCAAAGTTAGGTAATATTTATTTTATTCAATTGAAGATAAATTTATGATTTGAATCAATCCTCTGTCTAAAATATTTAGGGTTTAGGGGATTCAAAATCGAATTTAGATAATAAAAAAATCAATTGGGTATATGATTTGAATAAAACCTCCATCTATCTATAATCAAGTCCACACCTCCAACAACTTCTAATTTCACACCTCCAGATATTGAAACTTATGAATTAAATTAAAAAAAGACTAAAACCTAAGGAATTAAATTATATAATTAGCCTAATCATGCATCTAACAATTATTAGCCTAATCATGCATCTAATAATTACCCCAATAATTTATCATCCTTGTGTTGCTACTTTCAGAAATTCTCATTTAACGCCAACAAGAGCATAGTTCAATGTATCGTCAAGTGGGTGAGCGCTCCGCCTAAGATAGCAGAGAGTGGGGGTTCGATTCTGCCCTAAGGCAGATTTTCATAAAAATTATCAAACAACCACTTAGTGCAACGAGTGAGTGAGCGCATCACCTAGATAGCCCAGAGTGGGGGTTGATTGATTCTGCACCGTGCAAACGGGGCATGTATGATTTAAAATATTTAACTGCATTATATACCGCCTAAGGCAAATTTTAGCCAAAGCGAGCATGGCTCAGCTGACACATGTATATGTTCATGACCAAGAGGTCTGTGGTTCGAATCCCCCCACCCCCAATGTACTCAAAAAAAAAAAATGTATCCTCAAGTGACCATGAGGTCATAGGTTCAATCCCCCACTCCCAACATGTTGTAAAAAAAAAAGAAAACTTTTGGTTTTTTTTTTTAAAAGTTAGAACTACATTTATTTATTTACTACAAATAAAACAACTATACAAACTCAACTTGATCTGCTTAATTTATATAGCAATTATTGGCTCACTTCTTTCTCCTCTTACATCACACTTCAATTTTAAAATGGAAAAATGAGAAGGAAACAAAGCGCTGCTGTGAGTTGAAACCTGTTTGATTACTTGGAAATGCTGTTTCCAATATGGAAATATAGGATATAAATCACCAAACTGAACAGGCCTTTCAAAACATTTTGTTTCCTCAATTTTCACCACTCATGATATTATTCCTTGCTTGTACAACTTATCTCCACCCTCCACGGGCAAGTAGCTCGATGTGGGCTGTCTCGTGAGGTGATCGACATTGTTGGATGCCATCACGGTCTCGGCATTCCAATACCAAGGTTGAAGATGAGGCAACGAAGTAGTAGAACTTTTTGAAGAAGGGTGAAGCATTGTGGAGCCCCAATCTCTAAGACCAATTTTTGTCTCCCTCAATCTCCTTCGGATTAGCAAGTTCCCAACGTCTTCTTTCTTCATTTCCGATACGCTTCTCAGGATCGAGACACATAGAAGGAGAGCCAACACGGCGTCCTCCTCTGGCAACAACTCGATCACCAGCAACTTCCAGTTCAGAAGAGCCGTTGCTCTCCCAGCTGGGTCTTCATCGGTATATCGAATCATCGTTATAAACCCATCTCCATCTCCGCCGTCCTCTTCTTCCTCTCCTCCACCATCGTTTTGTTGTTCTTTTACCTTTCTCCGTACTTTATATAGCATTCGCCGACCTTTCAGAAGCCTTACCTGCAACATCAAATATATTGAATCCCATAGCCCAACGACTCTTGAACAAGACACTAATATGAAATGACCACCTACTGATGATTCTGAAGTTGGATTTGTTAAGGAAAAGCTAAGGGCTGGTTTTGGTGTTGAAGTATCCCATTGGATCATCAGTTCATCTCCAGTTGAAAAATTCCAAGCAGCTTTCCATTCTTCTACTGGCTGTTTCGGGGTTGCTGTTCCTACCACTTTCTCTGTTCTAGATGCCAATATATGAATGAATGTTCAGAATTTAAGTAATGTGCTGCTTCAAGTTATAAAAGATAAGAGACTGAGAACACACTTGCATGCTCATTATCAAACGATCACTTATTTGCACTAAATCCAGGTCCTAAGCGTGTTGCATCGGGAAGGGGTAGGTACAACAGATCGAGTGTATTTGCACTAAACCCAGCTGTTTCTTTGAGGAGTTTGGCTCGAGCCTGGCAAGACATCGGGGTCGTAGAGAGATGGTTGATGATTTCCTTCTTCACCCTCCTTTCCGAGAGAAATGAAGGTTTTTGTGGCAAGTTGGGGTGTGTGTTGTTTTGTGGGGTATATTGGGAGAGCCGGAGAGGAATAACAAAGTTTTTAGAGGGCTTGAAAGGTCTTTGGGTGATGTTTGGGCCCTTACTACTTACTAGGTTCATTGTGTTGTTGTAGGCTTCGGCAGTTAAGTTGTTTTGTAACTATTCGTTAGACCATATTTTGCTTGATTGGAGGTCCTTTCTTTAATTCACATCCTTCTTTTGTGGGCTCCCTTTATGTATGCCTTTATATTTTTTTATTTTTTTTTCAATGAATGATCGGTTACATTTTACAAATATTTTTTCTTTCAAAAGATAAGATAATTATGTATGGAAAAACTATTTTAGTTTTCTTTTAAAATCAAATCTCCCGTTCCAGTCATTTTGTTACCGTTAGAGAACTCATCCAAAATTCAAATCTCTACAACGCTTTCTTCTTTTAAAATTTATAATAGGCTTCCAACTGTTAGAAAAATACTGACAGAAATTACTACATCGATTGGGATTTGATTCAAGTACAAATTCACCATACCCGGGGATCTGCCGATGGAGCCAGCAATATAGGACCAAGAACCTTCTCGAATCTCTATAATTCTGTCCTCCCATTTCACAGGGAAAGGGGTTTCACCTCCTCTCCTCCAGAACCCCCCTCCAACCCTGCATTTTACATTCACATTGTTACGTTACATCTCGATGTACCAAACATTAGTAAGCTTTTGTAAAATAACTCAAAAATTAGTTAAATGAATGACAAATGACATTGAAGCATTGATGAAATTATTACCTTATACGAATGACAAAACACTCTCTACCTCCGTGATCGAGTACGGTTCGAGATAGCCACCGGCCTTCTTGAGGCCGGTATTGGTTCATTCTAAGAACAACATCCGAAACCATTGCCCCCGAATCATCTGTCACTTTGTCTGGCACACATTTTAACAAGTACGGTGCTTGAACTGGTGGAGTTATTGAGGCAACTATCTTGAGATTGTGATCAAGTTGTCTTTCTAAAGTAAGAGAGGGTGCTCTTATCAAGTCGTTCCACTTGAATGTGGCGGTTTCCTTGATGCTACTTCCTTTGAAACAGTGGCCACTCGGATGCCGAACCTCGAGTACAACTCCCTTGGTTCCAAATTCACAATAGAGATGCCAAGCTTTGTGCCACAAGTCATTGTCGAGGCTCGAGATCGGTTGATCAAGCTTAAACTCCCTATAGCATCTTAAAGTGCGTAGGCGAACAAATTCCCGTGAAGCAACTTGTTTAAACGGCTGTTTTTGAGCTTTGAGCCGCGTAAACACACAAAGCTGAATTTGAAGCATGGATGAAAAAGTTGTTAATAAACATAAAATTTTGATAGTCATGCTAGTATTTTTTTTTTTTAAATTTGATAAGGTAACAAGCTTTTATTGAGAAAAAATGAAAGAATACAAGAGCATCCAAAAAACCAAGCCCAAAAGAACAAAACCCTACAGAAACGGAGTCCAATCAAGCAAAATAAGACCTATAAGATAATTAAAAAATAAACGCGTCACCGACGCCCTCAAAGAAACATAAAACCTAACAAGAGACCGAATATCACCAGGCTCCCTCTCAGTCCCTCTAAAGGCTTTATCATTTCTTTCTCCTCATAAACCCCATAAAATTGCGCAGATCCCACCCTACCACAAAAATGATAGTTTTGCTAATATCTAAATGACTTGCTCCTATCACCTTTCAAAGCTCGACAAGTTCTCAGATGATTATTTCATTTCAGTAAATTGCATTTCGTTACAGAATTCAGCTTTCTATACAGAACGTACTTCTATCCAACAAACAAAGTAAGGAGAATCGAGTGAGTTAACCAACCTCTAGGACGAACCTAGACGTCATGGACTTGTACTTCGTGTTGACATCCGAGTGGGATGCTTCCCAGTAGACTAGAGGATTGGAGCTAACGGCTCTTCCTAATTCCATGGTTATCCCTCCTCCGGCTTTCTCATAAGGTTGCCCAAAAGTTCTGTGCCACAGTTGCTTGGTTTCTTCCAATTCCTTTGGCTTCATGGTTTCCCCAAATCTCACCACCTTCGCCAAATCTCCCTGCATCTCCTTTACATCTTCTGCATAAACTGTTGGATAACTCTGGTTTACATATAACAAACAAGAATGAAGTTTTGAACATAAAACGTCTGAAGTAAAGCCCGAAAACACAGCATTATATTGACACTTTCACCTGTCATTTGCATCTCTACTGATTAATATAGAAGCTAATGTTCATTTACAATTTCCTTTTCATTTCACCTTTATCCTAAAAGTGAGATGATCATATTACAAAGTTCATTATTACAGTTCTAGATACATTAATAAGCCTAAACATTTAATTTTTTTTTATAAAGTCCAAATATTTCATTGAGAAATACATGAAAGAATATAAGGGCATCCAAAAAATCAAGCTTGCAAAAGGGAGCCCAACTAAAGAAAGGGATTCCAATCAAGTAAGATGAGACCTAACGAGTAATTACAAAGACTTCGTCACCGACGCCCACAGAGAAACATAGAACCTAACGAGCGACCAAACGTCACTAAGGGGAGGTGTTCTTGTGGCAAACGGGGGTTTGTGCAGTGTTGTGGGGTCAGTGGTGGAGGATGAATAATAGGACCTTTAGAAGGATTGAGAGGGATCATACCTAGTGACGTTTGGTCTCTCGTTAGGTTTTACGTTTCTCTGTGGACATAGGTGATGACGCTTAAACATTTAAATAAACAAACACAAAAGTAAGATTGGTACATGGGAAATATACAGGGCCATACATTGTACAGACATGGCTTGACTAATATAATCAAAATCCAAAGGCTCTTGTGCTTACATAAGCTGCGAGCATGCGATCCTAATTAAGAACAAAAATATCCTTTTAGGAAAAAGAGTGTCTTGATTGGAGGAAATTTCCGTCCTCTGATCGAAGATCTTAGATGCAAACACAAAATAGATTCAAAACCATAAGCTAAATACTCATTCAATAACACACCCATTTTTTGTTATGTTTTTTTCCTTTCAATAACAAAAATATCCTTTAGTGGGCTTGTTTTTTTGTATGCCTCGGTACATTCTTTCGATTTTCTAAAAAAAAAAGCTTAGTTTCTTACCAAAAACAGTTTGTTTTGTTTCACTTGTAAATTGTAACTAAGTGGACATGAAACAAGAACGTTACTAAACGACCCCTAAGAAATTAAGTAAAATCACATCAGCTATGAGATGGAAAATGAGAGAGCATCAACCTGATGGGTAAGCCACATGAGGAGAATATCTGAGGCAGGCACAAATGAAGGACATTCATCAGAAAACCTCTGCAACATATACAGAAATCCTTTGTATCTTTGTTTAACTGCAATAAGGTA